>OY856411.1:1427928329-1429230829 GCA_963693085.1 Alisma plantago-aquatica
GTTCTTCTAGCTCCTGGAGTTGCAGAATCCTGGCTTGGTCTACTTTCTTCATATCAAAATTCAGTTGTTTTATTGCCCACCATGCTTTGTGTTCGAGTTCTATAGGTAGGTGGCATGACTTTTCATAGATCAATCGAAATGGTGTAGTTATAAGAGGAGTCTTAAAAGCAGTTCGGTAGGCCCACAAGGCGTCATTGATTTTCACTAACCAATCTTTTTGGTTGCGACCTACTGTCTTTTCTAAGATAGCCTTGAGTTGATGGTTAGAGACCTCTACCTGTCCACTTGTTTGTGGATGGTAGGGGGAGTCCACTTTGTGTGTTACACTATATTTCCTCAGCAATGCTTCAAAACTTCTTTCTAGAAAATGAGAGCCTCTGTCAGATATCACGGTGCGTGGGACTCCAAAATGGGGAAAAATAATATCCTTGAACATCTTGATAACATGTTTGGAATTGCTTGTTATGGTTGGTATGGCCTCTACCATTTTGAGACATAATCAACCACGACTAGGATGTAGGAAAATCCATGTGAAGATGGGAAAAGACCCATGTAGTCCACACCACAAACATCAAAAATCTCAATTTCTTGCCACAACTTGAGTGGAATCTCATCTCTTTTTTTTATGTTACTTGTTCTCTGACATTTGTCACATGATAGAACAAGTTGTAGGAATCTTTGGATATGGTTGGCCAAAAGAAACCACATTGTAAAACTTTTAAAGCAGTTTTCTTAGAACTCATATGGCCTCCAACTGGACCTGAGTGACATTGCTCTAAAATGAGTTGGGCTTCCTCCTCAACGATACAATGTCTGTAGAGACCATCAACACAAAGCTTATTGAGATACGACTCATCCCAGTGATACTGCTTTACATCATGCATGAATTTCTTTAGTGCATTACTGGTGCATTAAGGGTGGATGATACTGGCGGCAAGGTAGTTCACATAATCTGAGTACCAAGGGGTAGCTTCTGAAACCTTCATTAGTTGGACATCTGGAAGAGAATCGTTAATCGAGATCTTCTTGGTTTCTAGGGTGTGGATACGTCTGAGATGGCCTGCCACAACATTCTCTGTACCCTTGTTATCTATTATCTCCAGATCAAATTCTTGCAAGAGGAGAATCCATCTTATTAACCTGGGTTTTGCATCTTTCTTTGCTAGGAGGTAACAGATAGAGGCATGATCCATGTAGACAATAACTTTAGAACCAATGAGGTAGGATCTGAACTCGTCAAAGGCATACACGACTGCAAGGAGTTCCTTTTCAGTAGTTGCATAGTTCCTCTGAGCTTTGTCGAGGGTTTTCGATGCATAGTAGATCACATAATGTTTCTTCTCTATATACTAGACTAAAACAACACCCACAACATAATTACTGGCATCACACATAATTTCAAATGGGTGATCCCAATCGGGAGCTCTGATGATGGGTGTTGTTGTAAGAGCATGCTTCAGGTTGTTGAAACTCTTGACACATTCTTTGTCAAAATGGAAATTAGCGTTCTTTAGCAACAAATTTGTCATCGTCTTCGTTATCTTGGATAAATCCTTTATAAACCATATGTAAAAACTTGCATGACCAAGGAACGCTTGAACTTCTCTTACATTTGTTGGGATAGCGAGTTTGGAAATCACTTCGATTTTCACTCTGTCTACTTTGATACCTCGGCTGCTGACTCTATGGCCAAGAACAATGCCTTCTTTTACCATAAAGTGACACTTCTCCCAGTTCAACACAAGATGTGCTTCTTCACACTATTTAAGGACAAGGGAGAGGTGCTTTAGACATGAGTCATATGAATCTCTATATATGAAAAAATCATCCATAAAAACTTCCATTATAGTTTCAGTGAGACCAACGAATATAGCCGCCATGCAATGTTGGAAAGTTGCAGGCGCATTGCAAAGGCCGAACGACATCCTTATAAAAGCATATGTCCCAAATGGGCAAGTAAAAGTTGTTTTCTCTTGGTCATACAGATGTATAGGTATTTGATAGAATCCAGAGTAACCATCGAGATAGAAGAAATATTCTTGATGAGCCAACCGCTCTAAGACTTGATCAAGAAAAGGCATCGAGAAATAATCCTTACGTGTCGCCTTGTTCAACTTGCTGTAATCAATACACATCCTCCACCCGGTGACTGTTCGATTGGGGATGAGTTCATTATCTTCATTCCGTATCACAGTAGTTCCACCCTTCTTAAGGATAAAATGCACGAGACTTACCCATGGTGAGTGAGATATCAGATAGATGATTCCTGTAGTGAGCAGTTTAATGATTTCACGGCAGACTACTTCATTCATGTTCCGATTAAGCTTCCTTTGATGTTTAATAATTGGCTTGTGATCTTTCATCATGGGAATTTTGTGCATGCAAAGTGCTTGACTGACCCCAGTGAGATCACTCATCTTGTAGCTGATGGTTTTTCTTCTTTCCTTTAATTCTGTCAGGAGCTTATCTTCTTGTTCTGGCGTTAGATCAGAATTTATAATAACTGGGCAGACCTTTAGTTCATCTAAAAAGATGTACTTCAATCCCTCAGGTAGAGGTTTCATTTTAGGAGCTTCATATTTATTGCACAGTTCTTCAGTAACATTTACAGCCTTGACTTTCTCAACTTTGGTTTTAGGATCTTCTCCAGCAGTGTTGAGGTGGAGAACATAATCCTTCCTCCACCACCTATATATACATGGCCACAATACTAGGTTAGCTTCCATTACACTGTCCTACCTACTCTAGAGCATTCATTGCCATCCCCCTTGCATTCAAGCCATCCACCCACCATTTCCACCTCATTTCCACGATAGAAACCTAGATTTCTAGGTTTTCTACCATAATCCCCTTCATTTCCATGCTATTCACCCACCTTGGAGGAGGGAGGTCATTCTACAACATCTAGGAGGTGAAGGAGAAGAAGATACTTCAAGCTCCATGGATTCCTGGTGGGTTTTGTGGAAAAAACATGCATGACGGAAGCAACAAATTTTTTTTCCACGCAACCCGAAATAGGATATCATCGACAACAACGTATTTAGAAAGAGTGTTTGTGGGATATACCTTATCACGGAGTAAGTTCGGCGATGTCCCGCTACACGATGGTATGCAACGCTACTGGCTTACATGGATGGAACTTCTCTCCCGTTCACTGAGTGTGTCACAGGAACATCCAGCGGCACTTCTTTCGTGCGGAGATGTACGCCGCTCATAGCACGTATGGATGGTCGTAGATGTCCTCCGAACACAGGCGTCTCAGCATCTACGTCTCTACTTCGTCCACGTGGATGGACTGGAACTCCACGTCGCACTTCCTAAGCTAGCGGGTAGGAGTCGTATCTGTGCGGCGGTGTGCTAGTGTTGTGGTGCTCTCCTTTCTCTCCTGAGGATGGTGACAACTAGGGTTTATGTACGTGAGCGTATATTGAAAAAGCCTCTCTCAATATCTGATATATATATTGGTCGTCAAGCCCCTTTAAATAGGAGTCGTAAGGAAGTAGGGTTTTCTAAAACCATCGATAAACATAAACATTGCATTAACAAAAATGCTCGTAGATTCATTAGAATATTCTGGAATTAATTAATTAACCAAATAATCACATTAATTGATTAATTAATATCTGATCCCATGCAATCACTCGTGATGGCTCTATGGGAATATATACCAACAAACTCCCACTTGCACTTTGAGCCAATCACTCCAATATTATTCTAATGGATTACATAAACATTTTAGTAATCAATGTGATTCAGATAAATTCCAATCAAATCCACAAATTATACTCCTATTCCAACACATCCTATGTGTGTGACCCGATATGCTCCAAATTACGTTGGCAGTGATATCCATAATCATATTATGATTTCACAAGAAATGATTGGTATCTAACAAGACTTCATTGCCACCCAAGTAATTGGAGAAGTTGGAGAACAACTTAACCTATCATTCATGAATGGTGTTATAGTGATTGTATAGTTCCTTTGTCATTGATATTCAGATTGAACTCGAGTCATGGAGTTGTTATCCTCTTCAACATTCAATCCACATTCCTTGAACTAGAGAAGACTGTCTGAGATATATGTAAGCTCAATATCACATATTAACTCACATCAGCATGGCCATGCATTTCTCAGTCTCACTTATCAAGTGGCTGAAATATCAAACTCCCATAGGAAGGACAAATTCCATCTAAATCACTCATAGTCATCCCCATGTGTCACAGTGCACCCAAGAACCATCTTTATGGCAATCCTTATTCAGGACCACAGTGGATGATGTCAAAGTACACTGAATGACATGTGACAAGTGTAGTGACTTCAGGTTTAAGAACCACAATCACCACCATCATTATGAGATGTGAATCTAACTATCAATCATGGTATCCATGTGTCACTCTTAAGGTGGGTCTATCCGATACACTATTCTCTAACAAGTATTTATGTATTTAGTTTGATATCTCCATATCATGGATAATGAGATTCTTCCATCAACCAACATACATTCTAATCTTATGTGTTATTGATGTCTATGGATATTTCCACAATAACAACTGATTACGGACAAAACAAGAATACATACTCTTAGCATACATATGATCTCACTATTCAGGTCATCAACCCGAAGGCATATGTCATTGAGTATATTATTCTATAGACATCTATAAGTTTTATGGTCATCTCACAATATAAAAGACAAACATGTAGATTGGAAACTTGCCTTTATTGATATGATCAATGTAGTATTACAAATCATTTACATAGTATCCCATTACAATCATCAAATGATAGTCTCTATGGGCATACATACCAACAGATTCCCACTTGAACTTATACCCAATCACTCATGAATCTCAATCTAAGTGATCGAACATGTCCTTCATGTTTCTGCTATGAAAGTGCTTTTGTGAGCAGGTTAGCCACATTGCTTTTTGTAGGTACTCTATAAATCTTCACATCTCCTCGCTGTACAATATCTCGTACGAGATGGAACCGCCATAGAATATGTTTGGAAAGTTGGTGCGATCTTGGTTCTTTATCCTATGCAATTGCTCCGTTGTTGTCGCAAAACAACTCAATTGCATCACCAGTGCTTGGAACCACTCCAAGTTAAGAAATGAACTTCTTGACCCACACAACTTCCTTTGCAGCATTAGATGAGGCAATATATTTGGCCTCTGTTATAGAATCTGCAACTGTCTCTTGCTTGGAACTCTTCTAGCTCACAACTCTGTTGTTCAGGCAAAACACAAATCCAGATTGTGATCTGTAGTCATCTTTGTCAGTTTGGAAGCTAGCATCAGTGTAACCTTTTACCACGAGCTCTTCCTCACCACCATATACTAAGAATTGATCCTTAATCCTTCTCAAGTACTTTAGGATGTTCTTTACGACTGTTCAGTGACATTCACCTGGATTTGAATGATACTGGCTCGTCATGCTCAAAGCATATGACATATCATGACGAGTACATAACATCACGTACATGATAGATCCAATTACTGATGCATATGGAATCTGACTCATGCATGCCCGTTCATCACATAAACTAGGACATTGGGCTTTAGAGATTGTAACCCCATGGGACATGGACAAGTTACCTCTCTTAGAACCCTCCATGCTAAACCTATTTAGCTCCTTGTCAATGTATGTGCTCTTTCTTAGGCCTAGAATCCTTCTAGATCTATCTCTATAGATCTTGATTCCTAGTATATAGGATGCTTTGCCTAAATCCCTCATAGAGAAGGTCTTCCCTAGACAACCTTTTATTGTCTGCAGAGTAGGGATGTCATTTCCCATCAATAGTATGTCATCAACATACAATATGAGAAATACGATTGTGCTCCCACTAACCCTTTTTTAAACACAAGGTTCATCTTCATTTTGACTAAAGCCAAACTTTTTGACTACTTCTTCAAAATGTAAATTCCAGCTCCAAGATGCTCACTTCAATCCATAGATTGACCTTTGTAGCTTACAGACTTTATTGGCTTCCTTTGGATCAATAAAACCCTCAGTTTGTGTCATGTACACATCCTCGAGTAAATTCCCATTAAGGAATGATGTTTTAACATCCATCTGCCAAATCTCATAGTCATGATAAGATGCAATGGAAAGCATGATCTTCATGGATTTAACCATGGCAACTGGTGAGAAGGTCTCATCATAATCAACACCTTGAATTTGACAGAATCTTTTTGCAACCAATCTACCTTTATAGGTTTGAACATTTCCATCCATGTCGGTCTTCTTCTTGAAGACCCACTTGCACCCTATGGGTTTTACCCCTTAGGGTGGATACACCAAGGTCCATACCTTGTTGGTGTACATGGATTCCATCTCAGATCTTATGGCTTCGATCCATTTCTCAGATTCTAGTCCCTTAGTAGCTTCTAGATAGGAAGTTGGCTCATCTGCTATGCCCAATTTGTCATTGTATTGAGTCACGAGAAATCCAAATCTCTCAGGCTCAAGTCGTGTCCTACTAGACCTACGAGGTTCCTGTGTTACATTTGGAACTTGAAATTCCACAACAGTTTGTGAGTCTTCATGTTCCTTATGTACCTCCTCAGGTTCTCTGCTTTCTTGTTGGTCTCGAACTTCTTTGAGATCTACATTCCTCCCATTGATTCCTTTGGAAATAAATTCCTTTTAAAGAAATACAATAGTCCTAGCAACAAACACTTTGTTGTCAGTTGGTGTGTAGAAGTAGTATCCCCGAGTTTCCTTGGGGTATCCAACAAAATGGAATTTTTCAGATTTGGGTCCAAGCTTTTCAGGAAATTGTTTCCTAACATAAGCTTCACATCCCCAAATCTTTAACATAGTCAATTTGGGACGATTCCCATTCTATATCTCATATGGTGTCTTTTCAACCGATTTGGAAGGTACACAGTTAAGTGTAAACACTGCAGTTTCAAGAGCATATCCCTAGAATGATATTGGAAGTTTGGCTGAACTCATCATTGATTGTACCATGTCTAATAATGTACGATTACTTCTTTCTAACACACCATTATGTTGTGGTGTACCGGGTGGAGTCCATTGTGATACAATACCATGGTCTCTTAGAAGGTCCTCAAACTCTTGGCTTAAGTATTCGCCACCTCAATCTGAACAGCGTGTTTTAATACTCTTACCAAGTTTCTTATCTACTTCATTCATGAAAGTCTTGAACATTTTAAGAGTTTCTGACTTGTGTTTCATAAGATATACATAGCCATACATACTGAGGTCATCAATGAAGGTAATGAAGTATTGATAGCCTCCTCTAGCATTTGATCTAAAAGGTCCACATACATCAATATGAATGAGCCCTAGCAGATCACTGGCTCTCTCACTGTGTCCAATGAAAGAAGTCTTGGTCATCTTCCCTAATAAACATGCCTCACATGTCTCTAATGATTCAAATTCAAAAGAGTCTAGATAACCATCCTTATGGAGTCTAGATATGCGCTTCTCGTTTATGCGCCCAAGACGACAATGCCATAAGTATGTTTTGTTTGAGTTGTCAAGTTTTAGCCTTTTAGTATTTATATTGTATATGCTAGTCTCAAGTTCTAACAAATAGATACCATAAGACATAGGGGCATTGCCATAAAAGATATCATCTTTAGAAATAGAAATCATTCCATTCTTAATGTGAAATTCAAATCCACTTTTGTCCATCCAAGATATAGAAATAATATTTCTATTAATGGTAGGTACATAATAGAAATTCTCTAATTCTATTACAAGGCCCGTAGGCAAAGATAAACTAATAACTCCAACTACGGTGGCAGCAACTCTTGCTCCATTGGTGACCCGCTGCCTGACTTGGCCCTTTCGTAAATGCTTACTTCTTATCAGATCCTGCATATTAGAACATATGTGAGATCCACATCTGGTATCCAGTACCCATGATGAAGAAGTATTTAAGTTTATCTCAATAATGTATATACCTAAAGTGGAGATCTCTATCCCCTGCTTCTTCTTCTTTAGTTCCTCCAGGTAGAGAGGATGGTTTCTTTTCCAATGTCTAGCCTGGTGACAATGGTGACAACTGCCTTCTTTGGAGATCCCACCTTTATCTTTGAGCACGAATGACTTTGGCTTCTTCTCAGCTTTAGAACCTTTCTTAGCCTTACCTTTGCCTTTTGAATTTCCCTTTGTCTTGCTGATCATCACCACAAACTTGGGCTTGTCTTTCTTCATCTGTGCTTCAGTTGTCCTCAACATGCCCAACAATTCTGACAACAGCTTGTCAAGATTGTTCATGTTGTAGTTCGTGACAAAATGATTATATGATTCAAGCAATGATTACAGAATCACATCAGTGGCCAACTCTTGACCTAGGGGAAATCCCAGCTTGGATAGGCTTTCTGCGTACCCAATCAAAGTGAGTATATGGGTGCCAATTGAATCTCCCTCTTTCATCTTGCTCCTGAACAAAGCCTTGGAGACACCATATCTCTCCTGTCTTGCTTGATGCTGATACATGTTCTTGAGATGTGTTACCATCTCCATGCCATTCATGCTCTCATGCTGCTCTTGCAACTCATAGTTCATTGAGCACAACATCAGGCACTTCACATCCACGACATCATCAAGGTGCTTCTTGTAAGCATCCTTTTCAGCCTTGGGCGCATTTGCGGCGGGTTTCGTTGGCTCTGGTGTTTCGAGGACATAGAGCTTACACTCATGTGTAAGAACAATTCTCGGTGTCCTAAACCAGTCTTGAAAGTTGGTTCCGGTAAGTTTTTCCTTCTCAAGGACCGATCACAATGAGAAAGTGTGAGCGTTGTTTGCCATTTGATTGCTAAAAAAGAAAAAAATTGCATTAGTCCAAAACATTTTGACTTGTAAAGATTTAATAAATGAGATTAATTAGGCATTTAATTAATTACGCTCCACTATTTTATTCAAGTTGATAGCCCTCACTATCAACTCAGAAGATTGCAAGGTACAACTTTCTAGTGATCCAAGATCCAAAATAATTGGATCAATGCCCAGCCAACGCCAACGTCAAAGACCAAATACTAAGCTAGGCAACTTTTTCCAATTGCATCATATGCAACTCTTGGATAGATGATCATGCACAACTCCTTGACATGATGCATTTGTGTGCCTCTAGATACTTGATCCTATCAAGGTTCCCTAGTTAAGTCCAACCCATAAGCCAACACGATGGGTGTGCACCCTACGGAGGCAGACCCACACACCCACCATCACACTTCTACGAGATAGATAGTGTACCACGTGGAGGCGTGCCCACACATAGTCAATCAAGATTTTCATGTGTGTTTCTTTATGGAAGGCAACTAAAACTTAATATTATTAATTGAGGGGTTTTATTAATACATATACATATCCAAACACCACATACTTATAGTACGTATCATATACTACTATATCCACAACCACAAACGATAGACATGCAATCACAAACACAAATACATAAGTTATGGCCACACTATTGTAATCCTTTAGAGCAACAAAGGATTACATTCCACCTATGGTCTTATGCATCTCATGCATCACCTGTGAATCAACCTGTAAGGATCAACATTAGAATGAACAACTTTATGGATGCTCTGTGAGGTTGGAACTTCAAGTTGCTTCTTAGAATTGGATCTTCCTGTTGCTTCTCCATGGATGCTCCTTGGAGTTGGATCTTCAAGTTGTTTCTTAGAATTGGATCTTCATGGTGCTTCTCCATGGACGCTCATTGGAGTTGGATCTTCAAGTGACCTCCTTTCATCAAGTTTACAAAGACTAAAACTAATCCTATCTCTATTACATCATATGAGTACAAATATAAAGGGAAAGAATTAATTACACTTTGAAATAAGAGATGAGGCTTGGCATGCAAGATGAATACTTTATACAAAGGATCCATATGAAACCATTATACATCCATAGCATTCACAAACAAACATGCCCACAAGATTGGCATCCACATTCATTCACAACATTCACAAAAGGGGATACTAGGCCATAATCGTGCATGCATTCACCACATAAAATAGAATTTTAACGACGACATGTATGATATCATAGGTATATCTACATATATGTATATACATATTAAAATTGCAATACTTTTAATGCGGGACATTCCCCATTAAATAAATTTTTGACTCCCACGCAGACTATGCGGGGTACACAGGGCCAGCGCCCCTGTGCGGGGTACATAGGAAAATTAGTATTTAAATTCACATCGTATGCAACATGAGTATGTGGAAATTTTACTTCCGTGCACTAAGGAAAATTAGTATTTTCCATAGTCGACCCCATCCGAAATGTCAAAAACAAAAGTCTGCAGCGTATGTGGAATTAGGTTTAGATTTTCACATTAGCAGTTTTAATTCACATCGTATGCAACATAGAAAACAATATATAGTGATTCGATGATATCGAAATGAAACCAAATACACCGTAGATTGACGCTGCTCTAATACCACTGTTGGGTTTTGTGGAGAAAATATGCGCGACGAAAGAAACAAAAAAAAATCCACGCAACCCCAAATAGGATCTCATCGATAAAAACATATTTAGAAAGAGTATTTGTGGGATATAACTTATCGCGGAGCATGTCCGGCAATGTCCCGCTGCATGATGGTGAGCAACGCTACTGGCCTACACAGACGGAACTTCTCTCCCGTTCACTACATCGTAGGAAGATCCGTTAGCTCTTCTTTCTTGCGGTGATATACATCGCTCGTAGCGCATACAAATGGTCATAACTGTCCTCCAAACGCAGGCGTCTCAGTGTCTGCGTCTCTACTTCGTCTACGCGGATGGACTGGAACTCCATGTCATGCTTCCTAAGCTGGCGAGAAGGAGTCGTCTCTGTGCGGAGGCATGCTAGCTTTGCGGTGCTCTCCTTTCTCTCCCAAGGACAATGATGTCTAGGGTTTATGTACGTGAGCGTAAACTGAAAAAGCCTCTCTCAATATCTTATATAGATATCGGCCGTCAAGCCCCTTTAAATAGGAGAAAAAAGGAGGTAGGATTTCCTAAACCCATCGGTAAACAGAACATTGCGTTAATAAAAATGCTTGTGTATTAATTAGAATATTCTAGAATTAATTAATTAACCAAATAATCACATTAATTGATTAATTAATATTTGACCCCATGCAATCGCTCAGGATGACTCTATGGGCATATATACCAATAATTCCTACCCCTTTCTTCTCTTTTCTTTTCTCTTTTGTGTGAGCATGTCTAGCTAAGCTCCTAGTGGTGGGCTGTTTGGGGTTAAATGTGACTTTGATACCATGTTGGGAAAAAATAACTTATATTAAACATAATTTCTTCTATGATTATTACCTCTTTCTTCTATCTCATTTCCCATTATTTTGCATGTGGTTTGTGTTTTTAAACATAGATTGCTTGTTTTGTGATGCTTCATGACATTTAGCTTCTAGGAGAAAATGGAATGTATGTGGAAATATTAGGAATGGCTCCTAGGTCCAATTAGTTGATCCCTAGCTAGCCCCCTTCGTTCCTACACACATCTAACTTATTCTACAAGTAGGTGTGAGATCTAAGTAGCTAGTGTAAGTGTGATTAGTGCAATTTCCTAGAGTTTCCACAAGGATAGATGGCAAGTAACATGAGGTGAAACACCCTCATCTCTACTCCCATTTCTACCCTTGGCTGTCAATTTCCCGAATACCACTTACCCTCGAAACCTAGACTTGCCAAGTCCTATTAGAATTACACCTAGCCCTAGTCTCCAACTAGTAGTATATGATATATTCTAATAAGACTTGCCTTGTTGTTTGGTTTGGTAATCTAGATTGAAATATGAGAATTGCATGTTATGTCAACCTTCCCCAAACTAATATTGCTTAAAATCCACTCTTGCCTTCTTAGCTTATTAATGCTAGCTTAGTCTATTGCCTTTGTTAATTGCTTGGCTTCAGATAGTTAGTTCTTTCTTAAGTAGTTAGGGCTCTTTTGAGCTTGCTTGTGTTGAATTAGCTAATTAGTGATAACTTAGGATCTTGCTTGTCTTATTGCTTAGCTAGCCTCTTAGTTGATAAATTGCCTTGCTAGTGTAGTGTAACTTCTTGCTTCAACCTAGTTGTTTGTATTGCCTAGTTTTATAGTCTTAACTTGCTTAGGGTAATCTAGGGTTTCTATTAATCTAGTTTCTTTCTTGTTGTTTATTGCTTGAAATCGTAGAATAATTAACCAATACCCACTTTAAAACCTCAAACCCTAGACTCCTCTTTAGGAACATAGCTAACATTAACCTATCTCTAGTGCCCCCTCTCTCCCTGAGGGTTGACCCTATTCTTTCCACTTGCCTATACTACAACACGACCCTGTGCACTTGCGGGTAAGTTTGATTAGTTGAGCAAGTGCATTGGAATAGGTCCACATATAAATTTTGAGAGATCCGTGTGTTTTACCTTAGGGCTGCATCTAGTCACCATCTAGTTGGCTAGTGTGTGGCCTTGAGAAGATCATACCAAGCTTTCTGGCACCATTGTTGGGGAGTGAGGTGCTCGGCCTAGCTAGTTAGTGTAGCTTAGCTTTTCCTAATGACCTCGCCATTACTATCCTTTATTCTTTGTTTAATTTTGCATACTGTCTTTCTAACTTGGCTCTTGTTGCTTGTTTGTGCATTGTGTAGGTGACATCTGTACATGAGCAGTACGCGTTTGACTTGTACCAACTTGGTGCCATACGACCGCGAGATAGGTAGAAGGATATGCCAAAGCCGCCACAAACAACACCAATCGGCTGAAATGGTAGACAATGGTCCTCATGGTGAAGCTCAACCACAACCCAACCGCCCTCTCCATGAGTGCTTCACCCTAGGGAACTACAACTCCCCGATTGCCACCCTTGTTGACCAAATGCCATCTAGGTCAACAATTCTCCATTCCACCAGCCCTCCTCTGACTCCTTCTTACTTACTATGGGATGGAGAATGAGAACCCATACCACCATATCAACACCTTCCTTGAAACTTGTTCCACTTTCCGTACACCCCCACCACCAATGAATCAATCCAAAAAACCCTTTTCCTCGTCTCTCTTAAAGAAAAAGCCAAGGAGTGGTACATCTCTAATCTTGAGTTGGTGACATGGAACGTGGTGAAGAATGACTTCCTTAATAAGTTATACCCCATTGCTGAGCTAACCCAGATGTGAAGATGCATCACTGCCTTCTCACAAAAAGAAAATGAACCCTTCCACGAGGAGTGGGAAAGGTTCCAAAAGCTCATGCGTGACTTCCCTCATCATGAGGTACCTTTGTGGCAGCTTGTTCAAGCATTCTAAACTGAGCTTGTTGAGTTGAGCCAAAACAATGTTGATTCTTCATGTGGAGGAACCTTCATGGTAAAGATCCGAAGGAATCTTGGCCCTTGTTTGAGCACCTTGTTGAGAACTCTCACCACCGTGCTTTAACAAAAGGGGAGCATTGTAAGCAGAACTACATCCCTCCACCTCCTCATGTAGTTCTAGCCCAGACTGAAGCTGACCCAAAAATGTTGAAGATGATGGCCGATATGATGACATGATGAAGAACCAAACCAGTGGTTCTTCTAGCCAATCCACTATGGCAGTTGATGCTGAGGAAGAAGAAGTGTGCGCTTTACATGCCTTTGGAAACTGAAAAAAACAAGGCCCAATGTCCAACTCCTATACTCCTGAGTGGAGGAATCATCCAAACTTCTAATGGAAACAACAAAATGAGGAGGGGCAAGGGCATCCAAGGCAACATCAATGGCCCAAATCCAACTCCAAGTTTGAGTAAGAAGGTCAAGGAAGGCTACAAAGCCTTGATGAAGTGAAGAAATAGGTGTCATCTCAAGGGAAAAACATTAGCCGCCTTAAACAAAGGCTTGATCAAATTTCCCTTTCACTTGCCCATTGTGAGGAAGGAAGACTCCCATCTTAACCTATGGCTAACCTGAACAATGATGGCAGTTATGTGAGCACTACTCAAGGTGCTTATATCCCACTACAAGACCAAGTACCCCCACTTCACCAATACCAAGGACCACCAAATCCATATGCTCCTCCACCTCAACAACCCCCTCACAACTACCAATACCCTCTACCTCACTCACACCAACAACCCCCTCAACAATATCACCCCCGTCCACCACAACAACCTCAACCACAACCCCACCTACAATTTATCCTCCAAAACCCAAATTCACCACACCAAAGGCCACCACCACCCCAACAGCCACAACCACCTCCACAAGCTTCTTCTTTCACTACCCATGAGCATGTGAAGGTAGTGACAATATTGAAGAGTGGTAGGACCTTAGAGAAGCCACATGGTACTTCTATTGATGGTGTAACCAGTGATGACATGGTTGATACTGTGATCAAGAATGTTGATACTGAGATTCAGGCTGATGATACCATGACACCGAGAGATGATACCATGATGCTTGTGATACTGCTTGATGATACTGTTGACTTGAGTCAGTTGGGAGCACAACTCCCTCCATTCTCCGATGCACTTGAAGAGGCATCCACTGAAAGAAGGAAGAAGAAACACACCGAGGACATCATGGAGACCTTTTAGCAGGTCAAGATCAACATTCCCTTGCTTGATGCAATTAAGAAACTCCCATCTTACACTTTGTTATTGAAGGACTTGTACACATTTAAGAGAAAGATGACAGGAAGAACAACAAGGAAGGTAAAACTTACTGAGCAAGTGAGCTCAATTCTACAGCACACCGTGCCAAGGAAGAGAAAAGATAGTGGTGCTCCCATCATCTCATGCTACATTGGAGCACATCACATAGACCAAGCTCTTCTTGACTTGGGTTCTAGTGTAAATCTGATGTCATATGATGTGTTTGCTGAACTACAAATGGGACAACTGGGCCCCGCTCATTGTACTTTGTAGTTGACCGATGGATCTGTGAAAATGCCTAGAGGGTGTGTTAGATGTGTTGGTAAGACTTAATGATGAGACCTCTGCATTCTTTCCTACTGATTTCATTGTTTTGGACATGGAAAAAGACTTGAGGAAAGTGCCTATTATCTTGGGGAGACCCTTCTTGGCCACAGCTGATGCAGTGATCCATGTGAAGGCAACACCATGTATGTGAATTTCATGCACATGAAGATCCGGCTAAATATATTCAAGTCTTTTTCTAAGGCCAAGGTGATAGGTGCTACAAAAGAGGATTTCTATCTGATTGAGTGTCTTGATGAAATTGTAGAAGAATGTCTACCTGCATGGATTCAAATGGCCACACAAGGAAGAGGTCTAGAGACCTTTATGGAATTTCCCAATGATGATGATGACAAGGATGAGGAAGAAGAGCTGGCCTTAGTGGTTGCAAGTGAGGACCTCCCATCCATTTTTGAACCAATGAAGAATTCCCTTGAAGAGCCTCCCATTATTGAGCTCAAGTCTCTTCCCAAAGGGCTGAAATATGCTTTCTTAGGCACCAATGACACTCTCCCGGTGATCATTTCTTCTATCCTTTCTCTGGATCAATAAGATTCTTTAATGGCAGTTTTGAAGAAGAACATTCAGGCCATTGGATGATCCATTACTGATTTAAGGGGTATTGACCCCTCTATTTGTGTCTACAAAATATATCTTGAGGATGATGCTAGACCAACCCATAAATGCAAAATTCCAAAATTGAAACAAGTAGTAGCAAAAGAGGTTGTGAAGCTACTTGATGTTGGAATCATATATCCCATTTCTGAAAGCCCATGGGTGAGTCCCATCCAAGTTGTACCCAAGAAGGGTAGGATCACAATCGCCGAGAATGAAGATGGGGATTTGATGCCCATGAGAGAGAAATCCAAGTGGAGGATGTGAGTATATTATAGAAAATTGAATAAAAAGACGAAGAAAGATCATTACCCTCTCCCATTCCTTGATTAGATCTTGGAGAGATTAGCTAGACAAAGTTTCTATTGTTTACTTGATGGGTATTTTGGTTACTTCCAAATAGTTGTTCATCCCACTGATTAAGAGAAGATGACGTTCATGTGCTCAAGTGGTACTTTTGCTTACAGAAGAGTGCCATCTGGGTTGTGCAATGCCCCTTTGACATTCAAAGACGTGTAACATCCATCTCTGCTAATATGCTTGATTCGTCGCTTGAAGTCCTCATGGATGACTTTTATGTGTTTGGTAAGACGTTTGATGAGTGTTTTCTCCACCTAGCAGACATGTTGGAAAGGTGTGTCAAGGTCTATTTGGTACTATCTTGGGAGAAAAGTCATTTCATGGTGCCCAAAGGCATTGTTTTGGGTCACTGAGTTTCCAAGGCCAGAATTGAGGTTGACAAGGCCAAAGTGGGCCTAATTTCCACTCTCACCATTCTTTCCACTACAAGACATGTCCGATCTTTCTTGGGGCATGTAGGTTTCTACTGTTAATTCACTAAAGACTTTAGTATGATTTTGAGGCCACTTTGTCTTTGCTTGAAAAAGATGTGGAATTCCATTTTGATGACAAGCGTGTTGAGGTTTTCAACCTTTTGAAGAACAAGCTCGTCTCTACTCCTATCATGCAACCCCCAAATTTCTCTTTGCCATTTGAGATCATAATTTATGCATCAGATATGGTAGTGGGGGCTGTGACAAGCCAAAGGATTGGCCGGATTCTACATGTCATTTAGTATGCAAGCAAGAATCTGATGAATCTCAAAGGAACTCCACCACCATGGAAAAAGAGTTGCTTGCCATAATTTTTGCTTGACCGATTTCACTCTTATCTTTTACAAACTAAGGTGGTGTTGTACACAGATCATGCAACCTTGAAATACCTTATGACAAAGAAAGATTCCAAGCCGAGATTGATCTGATGGATTCTATTTCTCCAAGAGTTTGATCTAGAGATTGTTGATAACAAAAGAGTATAAAATTCTATATCCGATCATTTCTCTTGTATTGAAGCACCGTATGGTGATAGGAACCGCATCAAAGAAACAATGCCACATGAGAAGTTCTTCTTACTTTCATCCACCCAAAGACTGTGGTGCAAGCACATGGCTAACTTCTTAGCTAGTGGGAGGATACCGAGTACTTGGACAAGGGAGGAGAGCAAGAGACTATTTGATATGATGAAGAACTATGATTGGGATGACCCACACATTTTCAAATATTGTCCTACCCAACTCATTAGATGATGTGTTCTGGAAATTGAGTAGTAAGAGATCTTAGCCATGTGCCACTCCGGTGCATGTAAAGGTCATTTCGGTGGGAAATGTACAGCTGCCAAGATTCTTCAAAGTGGATTTTATTGGCCAACCTTGTTCAAAGATGATCATGACTATTACAAATGATGCTTGAAGTACCAAAAGGTGGGCGCTATCCCACGAAGGGCATGATGCCTCTATTACCCATTCTTGTGGTGGAGGTGTTTGATGTTTGGGGAATTGATTTCATGGGTCTGTTTCCCCTTCCTTTGGGTATTTGTACATCTTAGTGGTTGTGGATTATGTGTCAAAGTGGATTGAAGCAATCGCTACCAGAAAAAATGACCATAAAGGGTTTGTGATTTTGTGAAGTCAAACATCTTTAACCTATTCAGTGTGCCAAGAGCCATGATTAGTGATGGCGGAAGCCATTTCATCCATCGAACATTTGAAAGGTTGCTAAAAATACATGGAGTAAATCATCGTGTGGCTACTCCTTACCACTCTCAAATGAGTGGTCAAGTCGAGTTAGCTAATCGAGAGATAAATCTCATTCTTGAGAAGATGGTGTGGCCAGACCGCAAGGTTGGTCTTTACGTCTCAATGAAGCTTTATGGGCATATATGACTGCATATAAATCCCCAATTGGCACCACACCATTTAAGCTTGTTTATGGAAAAAGTTGTCATTTACCCATTGAAATGCAACACAAGGCTTTGTGGGATTTGAAAGCCATGGATATGGATGGAGACACCACTATATTGATTAGAAAATTGCAGCTGCACGAGCTTGAGGAGATGAGACATGAGGCCTATGAACTGTCCAAAAGCTACAAGGAAAGAACAAAGTTTCTTCACAACAAGCTGATCAAGAAGTAAGATTTTGAGCCCGGTAATGGGTATGGTTGTACGACTCTAGGATGAAGTTTTTTCCCAAAAAACTTTGGTCTAGATGGGAAGGACCTTATCTAATCAAGAATTTATATCCATTTGAAGTCATTGTGATAAGTGAGAAGGATGGAGCAAGAGAGTTTACCATGAATGGACAAAGATTGAAAGTAGTAGTTGAAGTGGGTCCCAATAGAGCCCATCAAAGTTTTGAAATTCTGATGTTAGTTGAGGAACACCATCTTGATGAAGAGATGTGCTTGAATGCACATGAGAGAGATATTTACTACAAAGATGCTTTGAAAAGTTGGCGAGCAGTATCTCAGGTGGTCGCAGCACGGGGCCCCTCACGAAGGGTCCCGGGTTTGAATCCCCCTGGTGGTGCTGTTCAGAATTGTTTCCCCCGTAGCACAGCCGACCTCTGCATGACCTAGTGGGCTATGCTCCTTACGGGATGGGGTTGATCTCCCCAGGTTGGGCTCGGTGAAAGCCTTACGAGTCTCTTGGGTTACCAAAAAGATGCTTTGAAAATTCTGTGAGGATGATCGAGTTCAAGAATCAATAAGCCTGCTTGAAGGTTTTGGAACTTTTTCACCCAACCTTCACTTTTTGATACTTTTACTTTGTTTTTACACAATTCCAAGAAACACACACACACACTTGTGCTTGATAGTTTTGTTTTAGTTTTGATGATATGATAGGTGAGACAAGTGAAAGTTGAGAAATGAGGCAAATTTCAGTGAAAAATGATTGATACAAAATCAAGTGGATCAATTAAAATGATTGGATTATGAATGATGGAATGATTTGATGATTCCAGAAGATTTTTGAACTTGGAGGCCCAACAAGACCGTGCTGGCATGGAACGGCCGTGTTGGCAAATTGGGTTTCAACAGGGAAAATGTGAGTTTTGGGGGCGGGCAGCACAACCGTGCTAGCCAACTTGCCATGTTGGCATCCCGCCAGAATGGTTGTGTTGGCCCAGGCCCAACACTTAAGTTGCCCAATTTCAGTCGAGCTAGCATGACCCAAACCTCATTTATTCAACCCAGAAAGGTCGTTCTACACAAGGAGGCGACTAGGGTGACCTCCAATCACCCCAAATCACCTCCTCTTACTCACAAACTCCGAATTTGAGTTCCCTTTGGCCCCCAATCACCTTCCCCTACCTCAAGCTCCAAGTTCACCTCCATTACCATCTATTTCTCCCTCTCCAAGAAGTTTTTTCCCCTATAGCTCGAAAGTGTGATTCTTATTGTTCATGCTCTTTTTCCACAAAAATCCTTGCAAAAATGAAGAGCACGGGCAAATCAATCAAGAAAGGGGTAGAGAAGACCATGGATATCCTCACAGAAGGCAACAACCGCACCAAATGGGTCTATAATATCACACTGCCATCCCACATCGATTCATCACCATCTAAATCCATTTCAAATCTCTCTAACGATCAACATTGACAGGCGCTTCCCGACACCGATCATCCTCAAGTGGCTACACATCGAATCCAAGCTACAACAACCCCAAGGAGGAGGAGGAGGAAGAAGAAGAGATGGAGAACATTGTTGACTCGGTGGATATTGATGCACCGGCCCAAGAGAGGAGGGCCAAGAAGGTGATGTTGTGTCATCTTCACAACTACCTCCATGCCCGACTTTGGCAAGACACTCCAATTCCATCAGCACAACCATGCATCGCTCAACAACCCACTAGGCACCAGTTGTTGATTGTGGTAGAAGATGAAGATGCATCCATTGAGATGGTTCCCTTGAACTTGGATACAAGTTCGGGGTTACACACGTATGAGGAGGAGGAGGTAGATGACACTAAAAGTGAGGATATGGAAGATGAGCCAGTGGACTTGTTTTCCAAGCTAGATGAGGACATGATGAAGTGGGTTGGAAAGAAGCCTGATGAAGCTACATATGGGAGAGGCACATCAAGGTGAGTGTTCATAAGGCCCCTTCACCCTGAGTGCACCACTAGGAGGGTGATTCCCACAAGGTATGCTTTCCCCAACACCATGCAAGCCCTAGGGATGCATCTTATTGCCAAGGATTTCTTAGAATCATGTGTATTGTATCACTTGCTGACCAATGTGGAAGAAACATACTTGGAGACAACTTATGAATTCTTTGGATCTCTGGAGAAGGTGCAATATCAAGGGGAGGATGTAATCTGCTTCAGGCTCAATGACTCCACACATGTGCTAAAGGCCTCCAACCTCAACAAAATCTTCGCACTAACACCAGAGATAGCTCAAAAGTTTGATGGGGGTAGGTTTGACAAAAATGGGAAATGCAACTATTCTAAGATGTGGGAAACATTCATTGGACAAACATCCTTTGTAGCGGGAAAGTAAAAAACAAGCAATATTTTCAACCCCACTTTGAGATATATTCAGAAAGTCCTTTCCAGCACTGTCTTTGGCCGGTATGATAACCAATGTTGTTGTTCTCAAAAAGACTTGTTTATGGTGTCAATAATGGTGAGTTGTCGCTATGTGAATCTGGGAATGATGATGATTGATCACTTTAAAACAATCCCTTCCAAGACTAAGCTTCCTTTCATAATGGGAGGGATTGTGACCACAATAGCAAAAGCACTTGATTGTGATCTCCAAAATTTAACAAAGGTAGAAGGGGGAAAGTTGATTGATTTGAACTATCTTGCAAGGTTCCAGATGACTTCCATAAGAGACAAAAAGATCATTTACAACATAAACCCTGGGTACCCTGGCATCACTCTAGAGCTACCTTACCATTCTACTATTCTTATTGAGGATATCAAGCCATTGGAAAATCTTCCAGCATAGATTTCCAAGTAGGAAAGCTGATTCCCTAGAGAGGACTACAGAGACGTGACAATGGACTTACCAGAGGGTGCAGGAGAGACAAATGTGCAAGAGCAACAACACATCCTTGAGCAGCCACATTGCACAAGGCATAGATAAGGGGAATTTGATGCACATCCACCTCCAACAAATGCATATGACATGACAGCCATTCATTCATAGTTGGAGGCCATTCAGTAGACACAGTAGGTCATGTGGTTATATCAGCATCATATGCATCATCAGATCAACCACATGTACCAGTATCAGCATGCACAAGTGCAAAGGAACCCCCAATGGGGGGAGGATTTCTGGGGAGCCCTATCAGGATACCAGGAGACATACCCGTCTCTGTAGGCAAACTACTGGGGCCACTATTACCAGCATCCACCTCCACAGTCTGGCCCACCACAGGATCCCACACCACTAGAGTAGTGACGTCTACCCTATCACTCCTAAGCTTTAGTGTCATGCTGAGGACAACATGATTCAAAAGTTTGGGGTGATAGGGTGGTATTCCCTCATTTCTTATCTTATTTTGTCAATGACAGTCTCACCTGATCTCTATTTGTTTGACATTGCTTTTTAGTTTATATTTCTTCCTATCAGCATTCATTCATACATGTTCAATTTCATGTATTTTTGGTAAATTTTAAAAAAAAAATGTTCTTTTTGCTCTTCCATGTCATGCATTGAATTTTCATGTAAATTTTGGTAATTTTTGTGTGTTTTAACTAGGATTTGCTACTTTATATTTTAAAAGTCCCTAAATGTAGGTTTAGATGTGATTGAATGCAAATTGGCACCATTTTGGCCAATTTTGCCCAAACTTGAATGTTCTTACCTTAAAGCATGTTTTAACTTAATCTCCACTTTTTGAAATCAAAATTTTGGTCTTTGACAAATGCATGCCACATTCTTAGAGTTTATTTCTATATGGTCTTGATTGTTGACTTTTACATGTGCATCACCTCTCTCAAGTTTGTGAATGTTTTGGTTGAATTGTGAATTGAGTAAGCTATGAACGCTTAGAGCATATGGAATCACATGATATAAATGTGAATATCATATTATTCACTCACATGGTGTGATATCATTTGATGAAGTGTCAGATTAGTTTTCCTGCAGGAGATTTTATGTTGAGGACTACACTAATAGCCCCACCTTGACTTGACTCTTCTTTCACCATCTTCATACCTCTCTGCCTCATGAAAGGATGCCTTAGTGCACATATTTAGTCTTGGCCACTCCAAAAGCTTAGGGTAGCCATATCTACATCTTACCGCTTCACTCTCTCCACCATATGCCCTATCTACACCAAGGGCAAAATAAAAGAAAAGAAGAAAAGAAAAATAAAAGATGTTCCTATTTAAGAGCATCTAAATAAAGAAAAGATGAGTGTGTAAAAGCACTCCAGTCTCTTATCACAATCCTCTCTTCCTTTTTCATACCAGTTGAGCTGGAAAACATCAAACCTAGCTCACTTTACCCTTTTATACAACCATGTGGGTCATTTGGTGTGGTCTGTAGCATAATATTGAATGCATGAAAGTGAAACAACACTCCTAGTCATCATTGATTAATGCCAGCATGAAACGGTTTATCTAGAATCACATGAAGGACATATGGAAAGCTTGTGTATTATATTCTCTATATTTGAAGTTTGCGTGCTCAGTGCTCTTTTCATGATTGGTTTGTGGAAATGGAGAGGATAGATGTGGAACACATGCACTTAGTCACTTCTAAGACCATTTAGTCCATAATCACCTTTTATAATGCATTTATCACTCTTGTTTATTTAAAGAAAACTAAAAAGAGAGATTAGGTTGGAGCATACTTGAGGACAAGTATGTTTAAAGTTTGGGATGGTTATGCAACCCTATTTTAGGGCTTTATCTTGTGTCTTTTTGTATCTCAATCACATCTAAACATAGTAGAATGCAAGTTAAATCCCCCAATATGCATATTATTGTCAAATGCACTTATGGACGTTCTTTGCATACTTTTCAGGTACTTAGACCATGATTTGGATGGATGAGAGAGAAGGATGGAGTTCTAGGATTCCTCCACCCATGGAGGGGTCCAAAAAAGACCCAAAATTCTCCCTCAACCTACCTCTAAAGGCCAAGGGTCGACATCAAGCAAAGAAGTCCATTGATCATGGATTTCTAAAGTGAATTTGCCAGTGAAGACCCCAACACGGCCGTGGTTTCAAGGAACGGTCGTACTAGACAATGCCAAAGTTACAGAGCCAACATCAAAATTTCAAGCTACAACAACTTGGCCAAAACTACCGTGCTACCCATCGTTGTTGTGCTGAGAAGACCCCAAAATGGCTGTGCTAGCCAACACGGTCGTGCTGCCAAAGATGAGAACGGGCATGCTGGCTAGAACGACCTACATTTCACCTCCCCCACCATGACCGTGCTACCCAACACAGCCATTCTACCTATCCCTCACTACTCACGTGTTGCTCAGCTTGGCCATGCTACCAGCCTTCATTTCACCAAAATTACTCTGACAGTTTCCATTTCCAGAACGTCCGTTCTCCACCACCACAATCGTTCCAACCCTCACCCACCACGGCCGTGCTGCCACCTAAACCCTAGCTTTTTCTTAACTATTTTTCCAACTATACCCCTACTTACCATAGTGCTTCCACCACCACCTATATATACATGGGTGATGGCCACAACACTAGATTAACTTCCATTACACCCTCCTACCTACTCTAGAGCATTCATTGACATCTCCCTTGCATTCAAGCCATCCACCCACCATTTCCACCTTATTTCCACCATAAATACATGCATTTCTAGGTTTTCTACCATAATCCCCTTCATTTCCATGCTCTTCACCCACCTTGGAGGAGGGAGGTTGTTCTACAACAACTAGGAGGTGAAGGAGAAGAAGCTTCTATGAGCTCCATGGATTCCTACCCCTTTCTTCTCTTTTCTTTTCTCTTTTATATGAGCATGTCTAGATAAGCCCCTAGTGGTGGGTTTTTTGGGGTTAAAATGTGACTTTGATGCCATGTTTTGGGAAAATAATTTTTATTGAATATAATTTCGTTCTATGATGATTAGTTTTTTCTTCTATCTCATTTCCCATTATTTTGCATGTGGTTTGTGTTTTTAAACATAGATTGCTTGTTTTGTGATGCTTGATGACACTTAGCTTCTAGGAGAAAATGAAATGTATGTGGCAATCTTAGTAATGGCTCCTAGGTCCAATTAGTGGATCCCTAACTAGTCCCCTTTGTTCCTACATACATCTCCCTTATTATACAAGTAGGTGTGAGATCTAAGTAGCTAGTGTAAGTGTTATTAGTGCAATTGCCTAGAGTTTCCTAAAGGATAGATGGAAAGTAACATGAGGTGAAACACCCTCATCTCTACTCCCATTTCTACCCTTGGATCTCAATTTCCCTAATACCACTTACCCTAGAAACCTAGACTTGCCAAGTCCTATTATAATTACACCTAGCCCTAGTTCTCCTACTAGTAGTATAGGGTATATTCTAAAAGCACTTGCCTTGTTGTTTGGGTTGGTTATCTAGATAGAAATATGAGAATTGCATGCTATGTCAACCTTCCCCCAACTAATATCAAGTTTCATTCCCAAACGACCCACCCATCCATCATATTGCTTAAAATACACTCTTGCCTTCTTAGTTTGTTAATGCTAGCTTTGTCTATTTCCTTTGTTAATTGCTTAGTTTTAGATAGTTAGTTCTTTCTTACGTAGTTAGGGATCTTTTGAGCTTGCTTGTGTTGATTTAGATAATTAGTGATAACTTAGTCTCTTGCTTGTCTTATTGCTTAGCTAGCCTCTTAGTTGATAAATTGCCTTGCTAGTGTAGTGTAACTTCTTGCTTTAGCCTAGTTGCTTATCTTGCCTAGTTTTATAGTCTTAAATTGCTTAGGGTAATCTAAGGTTTTTGTTAATCTAGTTTCTTTCTTGTTGTTTATTTCTTGCAATCATAGCATAATTAACTAATACCCACTTTAAACCCTCAAATCCTAGACTCCGCTTTAGGAACATAGCTAACATTAACCTATCTCTAGTGCCCCCTCTCTCCCTAAGGATAGACCCTAATCCTGCCACTTGCCTATACTATAGCACGACCCCATGTGCTTGCGGGTACGTGTGATTAGTTGAGCTAGTACGTTGGACTAGGTCCAAACATAAATTTTGAGAGATCCATGTGTTTTCCCTTAGGTTTGCATCTAGTCACCATTTGGTTGGCTAGTGTGCGGCTCTGAGAAGATCACACCAGGACTCGATGGTAAACAATTGGTCAGGTAAGATGGACTGCTCCTCTAAACCTGGGTACCCAGGAGAAGATTCAAAACACTTAGCTTAACTATCTACATCAACGATTCAACAAGGGATAACTCACTAAGAAGTTTCTAAAATAACTGAATTGACCTAGTTACCATTTGAATCTACTGTAAATTTTGGGTACCTCACTAATTTAAGGAGACCATATTCAATGGGGCTTAGTTCCATGTACCTCTTTGGTACACTCCTACTACCTCATCCTGGACTTTTCCAACCGGTAATCATGTTTCCTCCTTTATTTGTAGACCTCCTTATGGATTCTACAATTTATAGGGTATCTAGTGTCTAGATGATTCTTTAGTTCCAACTGTTGGAAAATACAGGCACAAAGTATAGCAGCAGAAACAAAAAATTTATCTATCTGTATTCCTATAACAACAAGATCGTGTCAACTACTATGAAATAGGAAGGATGGTTTAATGATTTATACCTGGTCCCAGAGCAAGTCTAGTTACAACAACTCACATCTATGCAATTATGAACTAGTTGACATTGGACAGTGGCCGTGCAACTCCTGGTCTTTACCACGAACAATGAACATGACAACTTTTATAGCAACTCCTATGGTCTCACCATGGACTGCATGTTGTAGTTGTTCTCCTAGAAGCAATCAAAGGACTCTTGCCTCTAGAGTAGTCCACACAGACCAACTAGAACTCATGTCGTTCACCAAGAATGGACAGGAAGGAGTTGTCCCTCTCATTGGTGTACTAATTACCAACCTGCTCTCCTACAACAACAATGATCAGTTGTTCTCTCCCGTGGCTATCTCTCCCTAGTCAAGTAGGACTTTTCTGGGATCTCTCGATTACCACAACTAGAGAGGACAACAATTATAAGAGGAACTGATTCTCAATTGTCTATGTTGTGTTTTGAGAAGCTCCAAGTACCCCTCCATTTATAGACAGGGTTAGGGTCAGGGTTCCCAATCTGTGCGGGATTGTGCATGAGTGGAAGGGACCAAAAGATCTTAAATTTTCATTACCTACGACAGCCGAAATGTCCATCTGGTGACCCAAATGGTCCTCTAGTCACACGAGACGATCGTGTTGTACTTCTAGACAATTGTCTGGAAGTTTCCCAATCGTATCCGAATTTGGCAATTTTTTATTCCAATTAATATCATATATTAATTCCTTGCACCACAAGAAAAGTGTAATCAAAATAATTTGGGAAACATATAGAATCTTTGTTCAGACCAAATGAGCCATCTCACCCATGCGAAACACCATCTCACTCACCTAGATGACCATCTGGTGAGTTTGAGATGAGTTGATCGGTTTAAGGGTAGAACTCAAACAATTCATAAATGGAGGTAACACACTTCTTTGACCCAAAAAAATCACTCATGTATCTGCAATTTTATTTTCCATCCATGTTATATTATATAGATAAAATCATACCATAAGAGAAATGAACCCCAAAAATTATTTAGGCCATTTATTTTCTTCATATCATATCATGTTTAATAAATATGTCTATCCTTACAAACCCAATACAAGTTGCCTTGTCTTATGTATGTGATGGATAGAGTTGTTCGGCATCTTATGTTGGGTTTTGCAATTAATATGATAATTTTTTAATGCTAAGAACCTTCAATTGAGAGTTTAAAATCTTGAAATGGGTTTTTGTAATTGATGGGAATTTCTAATGTTTAGAATATCGAGCTTGTGTGTTTTGAATTCATATCTATGTGCTTTTTACTATTTAAAATCTTGATGCAGAATGATGGCTCCAATTTTAGGGATATTGGTTTATAGCTTTTTTATATCATTTTATGATGTAAAATTTTGTCTAAAATCTTAAACATGACCCAGTGCTCCAAAAAAACAATCATTTAGGGTTTTGGATTTTGTAAATCTATCAGTTTTAAGTTTGATGGTTGATATCCAAATAAAAAATGTCGATTCTAGGTGGTGATTTCTTCACTTGGCATTGACAATTCAGACAATTCAAGTTCTAAATAGGGTATAAATTTTAAATATGATGAATAATTAAGAAAGTTATAAAGGAACTCTATTCTAGTTTATATGAAATCAGGTTTAGTTCAAGATATACTACTTTGCAAAAAAGAGGTTCAGGTCAGTTTAAGGTTAGGCCATTTTGCATCAACTCAGTCATCATCCGACTAGTAACTAACTTGAAATCAATTTTTTGACACCCATAGTATCATTTCTTTGATATCATATTGCATTAGGTCTCTTTCTGTACTTGTCTTTTGTACACTTATATGCATTTTTTAATCTCATTTGCCTATGTATGATTGTTGAGTTGACATTACATAATTATTCTTGATGCTACAACCAAAAGAAAATATGTGTATCAAAGAACTTGCTTGATGTGTGGAGTGTTGTTATTTGGCTATTATAAATATGCTTACCAATGGAGCCCTAGTTTGGGTCTCCATCTGGTGTTATTTTCCCCCTAATTCACAACAAGATATGTAGAATGCATGCTATTTCCATATAACTATCACTTAATGGAAAATGCACTTATGGTTGTTATTGCATGTTTTTATAGATACTTTGGACTTATTTAGGGATGGGAAAGAAATAGGATGAACCTAGGACTCTGGACACGGGGGAGATCAAAGTTGGCCCTAAAGCTACCCCAACCTACCCCTAAGTGAGTAAGGATCATGTTGAAGCAAAGGGCATCTTATATGGACACTTAGAAGACCAAAGTGCATGCTAAAGCCCTCAAAATGCCCATGGTACATCATCGTGTCATTATATCATAGTGAAAAGCATAGGAGTTAAACAGTTTCGAAGCAAGCTAAAGCAAATAAACCACATGGTCATGTTCTTTAAGAACGGTCACAGTGATTGGAGCCTAACACGGTTGTGCCAGCCAATAGGATCGTTGTAATAGTTCAAGGAAGATGACCATTCCATCAGCCATGACTCCTCCTTACTTCCTCCACCATAGTTTTGGCACCTTCTAGGATCATGCTACCTTTAATCCACTGTAGTTTTGTTTCCCACCATAGTCGTGCCACCTCACTTTGATAATCCCAATTTAAACCTAATATTTTCACTCTATCGCCATGATTGTCCCCCCCACCAGGATAGTTCCAAACTTACCCACCATGACCATTGTTAACACCACAACCATTCTACCCACCTGACCCTTATGCTTCCTACTTTCATTTTACCACTTTACCCCCACTTATCTTAGAACCCCCAGGCCACTATAGATACACTAGTGGTAGCTATATTTTATGGCCAGCTGCTTCTAGACACCCTAGCTATCACCCACTCCTACATACTCAATTTACCCCATTTCCTTCCATCTTTCACATTAACCCCCTAGTTTTCTAGGATTTTTTCCATATTCCTTCCAGTTTCCATGACATTCCACCCACTAGGAGGAGCAAGGATGAGCTTGGAGCTGCTGGAGGTGAAGATTGGAGCATCTTCACCCACGTTCATGAAGTTTTTATCTCTTCTCCCTTTTATTTTGTTATCTTTGATCATGAGTAGCTAAGCCCCCTTTGTGGACTGATTGGGGGTAAAAATATGTAACTGTGAGACCATGTTGGGAAATATTTATGTACTACACTCTGATGACATTATCTAATGCTATATTATTGCTTGTACCCCTTCCAAACCTCTTACTACGGTTGTTTGAGATTGGGAGTCACCTAAGATGTGGATAAATGTGTGATCTTAGGCTTTTTAGTCAGAAAACTCCCTAAGTTCTCTAGAGGAACCTTAGCTAGTCCCCCCTCCCCTTTATCCCTCCATTCCACTAGATCTAGGTGAGAGATATAAGTGACTAAGTGTGCTCCTTCATATGCACTTAGCAAAAAGGCTTGTCTAGTGCTTAGATGAAGACAATGGGAGGTGAAATATCTTTCACCTATGTTGCACACCACTCCTTACCCCTAAGTGTGTTAGGAGAATCTTACCTAAAATACTATAATTAGATAATGTAGATATATGTCTACCTATTTCATAGTTAATAGAGCCTTGTAAGGGTATATGGTAAGTGATATATGTTTACCTATTTCATGATTGATGATTGTGTATTCCCCCAAAGATCCATACCCAATTACTTGCTTGAACCCTAACTTGATCCCTTTCTAGCTAGTTGTATCTTATGTGCTTAGTCTATTTGCTTGTTCATGCTAGTTGGTTCTTTCTAGAGTAATTGGTTCTTACTTAGCTTCTTGGTTCTTGCTAGAGTAATTAGATCTTACCTAGATTCTTGTGTTAGGCTCTATTTAATTGATTTCTTAGTGTAATCTTTGCTTGATTTCTTAGTGTATTGCTAGTACAGTGTAGTTATTTGCTCTCTTTTGTTATTGTTAGTCTAATTTAGTCTTTATACTCTCTTAGTTTGTTAGTTAGCATTGATTTAGGGTTAATATAGGTTTGATTCTTTTTTTTGCTTCTTTCTTGTTCGCCTAGGAGTAACTTGAACCCCCAATCAAACTGTTGAAACCCTAGACTCCTCTCTAGATGCCTAAAGTAACAACCGTAGATACCCTAGCATTTTACCACACTCCCCATGGATTCGACCTGAATTGCCACTTTCCCTATATTACATCCTGAGCCCATGCACTAGCGGCTACTTGTATGCATGAGAGTGTGCCTCCGTTTTGGGTTATAATTAGTTTGTTGGCCCAGTGTGTAGCCCCCATTATTGGGGCAGTGCATCAATCTTTATGGTGCCATCGCTAGGGAGTGACCTTCAAAACCTAGCTAGTTGCTTTATTCTAACCTTTTCTAGTAGACCTCACCATTTTAATCCTTTATTCTAAAACATTTTCATTTCTTATTTCTAACTTGCTTCTCTTTGCTTGTTTGTGCCTTGTAATGGTGACAATGTATGTTTCTTTGTTGCTCATTGTCTATTGATTCTTTCTTGTGAGATCCAAAAATAGGTAGAAGAAGGAAAAGGAACATGCATATCCAAGTAGAAGAGAAAGCAATGGTAGAACATGAAGAATAGCACCAAGGTGATCCAACTTTATGACCTCCACCAACTAGGAAACTACACCTCACCAATTGCACCAAGAATAGAGAAAATGTCAGGGCTGGTGTTCTCTATTCCTCTAGCTCTAGTGGGACCCCTTCCCGACTTCTATTGGTTAGAGAATGAAAATCTCTACAAGCATATTGATACATTCTTCAAGACTTGCTCCACATTTTGTACTCTAACTACTACAGATGATTCTATCAAACTTGCTGTCTTTCCATTCTCCTTTAAAGATAAAGCTAAGGAGTGGTACACTACAAAGACTAAAGTGATGACGTGGGAGGATATGAAGAATGAGTTCCCCAAGAAATTCTACCCCATAGACAAACTCACTTAAATGACAAGAAGCATTATCTCCTTCAACTAATCGGGGCATCAACCAAGGAAATAACAAGGTCAGGATGTACAAGAGAGACCAAGTCAAAATCAAGGCCATAGGTATAATTCAAGATTTGAGAATTATGTTCTTGGAAGATTGAGAAGCTTAGATGAAGTCAAGGAAGATGTATCCATTCATGGAAAAATCACTTATATAATTGGATAAAGATTAGATTAGTTAACATTATCTCTTTTTCACTATGAGGAGGGGAGTCTTCCTTCCTAAACCTTGATGAATCCAAACAATTCAAATAGAAAAGTGGTAGCCCCTCAATTCTTGTATGGTCAACTACCTATGCAAGTGTAACATGTCAAACAAATATCAAGGTCCCCCAAATCCAGATGCCTCAATACTATTGAAACCACGTCCCAACTATTAATGTCCTCCTCACCTCAACAACCACCACAACAACCCTACATCCCTTAATCATCAGCTCAACAACAATAACAATCACAACATCCTTACATCTTCCAACATCCATCCCATCACCAACGACACCAAAGACCCCTACCATCACAAAAAAACCCACAAACTCCCCCTTATTCCCAGAACCAATGAATGTGGTAACCATCTTGGGGAATGGCAAGGTTCTTGAGTAGACTAAAAGCCAAAGTAGAAAAGATCATGCTGATTAAGGCTATATTGATGCTTCCATGCAAACTTCTTTTGTGTGATGTTGCTATCAGAACCAAAATTATGTTGTACCACCCTTTGTTGATTAGGCGATGTCAAGTGTTCCATTATCTACTCCAGGTGGGAATAATTCTAACCCTCATGTCCTATTGTTGATTCCAACCATTCCACCATTAACAAGTGAAGGCCCTCATGTAGTCTCAAAAAAGGATCTAGTTCCTCATGTGAAGCCTCAATTTAATCAAGTTGATTCAAGCAAAGCTAGTAATATTGAGCTCCCATTCCCTGATGCCTTAGATGATCCCTCACTCTGAAGGAGGCAGATATATAATGTTGATATCTTGGAAATTCTTAGGCATTTCAAACTAAACATCCCAATGCTTAATGGAATCAAGAAAACTGCAACATATGCCAAATTCTTGAAGGATTCTTTCACTTTTAAAAGGAATATAATGCAAAGAATTTCAAAGAAAATCAGGTTTATTGAGCAAGTGGGTTCCATCTTGCAGCATGCCTCATCAAGAAAAGGACCCCATAGCCCCTCTTATTCCATGCCTCATTGGTGTCCATCTCCTTGAGAACTCTTTGATTCATTTGGGTTCTAGTGTGAACCCCATGCCATATAATGTAATGTTGAGTTGAGATTGGGTTAATTGAAGCTTGTAAATTGTCATCTATAATTGGCCGACTGGTCTATCAAAGTACCAAGGGGCGGGGTAGATGGTGTACTTGTGATGCTTGACACAAAAATGATAGTGGTGTTCCCAACAGACTTCATTGTGTTGGATATAGAGCCGGAGGACAAGAAGATTCCCCTCATATTCATAAGCCCCCCTTGGATATAGTTGACGCCTACATCTATGTGCAGACTAGCAAAATGACATTCACCTTCTTAAATTTGAGGCTGATCTTCAACGTCTTCAAGACATCATCACCATAAGAGGAGAAAATTAGGACATAGCTGAAGAGGAAAGTTGTGAGGACCCCCATGACCCATGGAATGAAGAACAATTGTTGACCAAATATGAAAGGACATTTTACTTCTAGAATGTGACCTTGAGTTTTGCCAATGGATGAATAATAAGAACACTTGGACCAGCTAAGGGTATTAAATGTTGTGCTTATGGGAGGCAACCCACATTGATTTGATATTTTTTTTCACTCGAACCCCATTTTGGTTAAAGTTGAGTTATTATGCTTTCCAAGAAACACACATACATACAAAACACTTGATGTTTTTTGTTTGAGATTCATGTTAGAACATGAACATAGATGAGAGTATGATGAATGGAGCGGTCAATCTAAGAGAAAATAATGACAAAAATGAAAGAATTGGAATGAACTAAAAAGATACAAAGATATCAGCCACCACAATTGTTCTTTCCACCACGTCTATGTGCTAGCCGGCCAAAATGGACCGTTCTCCACAAAAAGGTCATGGTGGACCTACGCCTCCCCACTTGAGAGATGTTTGTATTTTCCCCAACTCTTTATGTTTAGCCACCACAACTCCATGGTCATTACCCTATCATCCTAAGCTTTTTTTAATCCTAATTTGTTCCTTTATCAAAACTTGTATTTCGTGTTGAGAACAATATGGTTTGGAATGGTAAGTCCTTGTTTGGCTTCATGCACTTGTTGTAAAATTTTATTGTGAATGAACAACATGGTTAACCACCATACTTGTCTAGTTATACTTTCTATTTAAATCTCATGAACTTGCATGCTAATTAGCTTACCTTACATTTTTTGTAGATTTTTCCAAAACTTGAGACATTTTATTCTAAAATTGTGTTCCAGCTTAAATCTCTACCATGTGTGACTGAGAACTTGAATCTCAAATTATCTATGTTAAATGTTCTAGCACTTTGTTATGACTAAATGATCTAAAATTTATACATGTTTTCCACTTCTTTTGTTAAATGTTGGACTATTTAATTTAAAATTCAATTGAGGCAAACCATAAACATTTAGGGTATTATAGGTCTTATGGAAAGAATGTGGTTTACCATAATTGCTCATTCAATTTGGTTTTGTTAATTGTATGTGCAAAATGATTGGAATAGCTTGCATGCAAGAAGCCCTATGTGAAGATCCACGTCATGTGACCTCTCTCTAGATCCACCTTCTTTCAACATTTCATATCCCTCCACCTCATAAAAAGATGCTAAAAATCACAAAAAGAGTAAGCCTTGTCTACCCTCCAAAATCTTTGGCAAGATGAATCTTCCTCCTGTCTACTTCTTCCTATCACCATATGCCCTAGCTACACAAGGGGAAAAAGAGAAAGAAAAATGCAAAAAGAAAACAAAAGGTGCTCCTATGGATAGCGTAAATAAGAAATTATAAATATGAGTTCTCCTATGATATAGAAATCTAATTTTCTTTGACAACTAACTCCTTCTAATTGCATACCCATTGGGCTAAGAAACATCAAACCTAGCCCATCTTTCCCCCATGTATATCCAAGTGGGTCATGTGGAGTCAATTTCATATAAGGTTAAATGCATGCAAGCAAAACAACCTCCCAATATGTTGTGACAAATTCCAAGTATGAAGCAATTTAATCAGGTCGAATATTACATCACTTTCATGCGTCTTAATACCCTGTATGGAAAGTGTTTGTGCTTTGTGCCTCAATTGCACTTGATTTGTGTTAGAGGAGAGAATATAGATAGATCACATATATGAATACATGCTTGAAGTTATTTAGTCAATGATCATATACTTGAGTAAATTTATCATTTCATCATGGATTGAATTTGAAAGAGAGATTTAATTGAAGCATATTTAAGGAAAAGTAAGTTTTAAGCTTGGGTTGGTGATGGAACCTAGTTTGGGTCTCCATCTGGTGTTATTTCTCCCCTTATTTGCAATAATATATGTAGGCATGTTATTTCTCAATAACTATCACTTATTATAAGTGCATTTATGGTTGTTATTGCATATTATTATAGGTAGTAATGGGAGGGAGAAAAAGAGGATGAACCTAGGACTTCCCTAGCATTAGAAGAGCCCCAAGTAAGATCTAAATATCCCCCAACCTACCCCCAGTTGACCAAGGATCATGTGAAGCAAAGACCATCATATATGGACCTTACAAGACCAAAGTGCATGTCAATGATCATGGTACATTTTCACAACCATTCTATTAGAGTAAAAATCGCAGAATTTAGTCAGTTTCAAAGCAATCTAAAGCAAATCATCCACCACCATCGTGTTTGTTAGAATGCCCGTAGTGCTCAGAGCCTAGCATAGTCATGCCAGTGAATACAGTTGTGGCAACAACCCAAGAAATATGGTCTATCCATTATTCATGGTCACTCCTTACCTCCTCCCCCTTTGTGAGTGTGGTACCCGCTACATTAGCACTACCTTCAAGCCACCACAATCATTCCACCTCACTTCCAAAATCCCAATCTTAACATGATTTTTTTCCTCTACCACCACAACCATTTTCCACCACTGTGGCCATTATAAACCTTACCACGGTCGTGCTACCCATATATATAACCTTAATGCTTCATAGTATAATTTTACCACTTTATCCCCACTTAACCCTAGACACCCTAGGACACTATATATATACTAGCGGTGTATGGGAGTTTAATGGTAGCTACTCCTAGCCACCATAGTTGTTTCCTACTCCTACTGTAAGCCCCCTAAACTTTCTTAATGAGATGAATGAGATTAATTATCATAATTGAATTCTTATAACCCTAATATAACCTTATTATATGCTTTTAAGTCATAATACAAGCTTAAGTTTCAAATTTGGTCCAATTTGGACACTGTTTGAGCAAGTTATGCAATTTTATGCACATTTTGAACGTTTCTGCAATTTACCCAATTGAGAGGTTTTCTTTGCAATTTATCACTTTAATTATGTTCCTTGGATATTATTTCATCATTATTGAGATTATTGAGCCATGGGGAGCCTATTTAAACCTTGGTTTGAAGGTGTTTTCTCCAAGGGTATTTTAGGGTTTACCCCTTCACAGATGAGCTACCTTTAGTAGCTATCAATTAATGAATTATGTGATTGGCTGGGAAATTCGGCAAAGGAAATCTAAGAAGGTCTATAAGGACGGTGGGATATCTTCTTGTGTTTGTGCTTGTATATTCTTAATAGTTTAAGGCCATAGAAACATGGGGAAGCTACTTTTACACCTCATGCTTGCTTCCATCCTTATCCATGGGCTATATTTACCTCTTCCTTGCCCAAGTTCGAAACTATGCTTTCTTTCTATTTCCTTTAACCGAGACCAACGACTCCCCTCTGTTTTTCTGTGAAACCAAGTGCTCTAAGGTAGAAGACAACCTCTTTTTGGAGAAGAAGGTCTCCTAGAGCTCCATTTAGCCCTACCTAGGGTTTCCAAGATCATCTTCTAGGGATTTTGACCAAAGAAAGTTATTTTATTCCTTCCTTCTCCTTTTATCTTGCTCTTCTCCTTACTTAGACCTTCCTCCAGGTCGGAACCTTGCTGTTCCATGGTAGAATTTTCTTTAAAGCCCTATTACCCTACCTTTCTTGCTCCTTATGCTTAGGGTTTGCTCATTTGATAAAGAAAGGTGCTAGACAGACGAATTCATAGCTTATGCTTAGATTTTCTACCCTAACTTCTCGAGATTTCTTCTGTGTGGGGTTTCATCTTCTCATTAGAGGCCAATTTTATAACTTGCTTTACGTTTATTGCTTACCATAAGCTTTCTAGATCATGTTCTTGCTTGAAAATGATGATTCATGCACTAAAAAGCTATGCTTGACTTGGATTTCGATTTTTATAATGTTCCCTATTCTTATTTCAGTTATAGATGAACCTGTGATCATGTGTACATTATTCCTAAGGTATAATATGACTTGGATCAGGTTGGTTTGACAACCTATGGTGCTAAGCACCTATCAACCAATGGTCAATTTTAGGGTTTTATGCTGATTTCTTCTATAAATCATGACCCGATGATGGTACCATTGCAACAAACCTATGGTGTTGTCTTCATAACAACTGATGTTCGTGATAAAGGGTGTCAAATGATGGTAACAACCTATGGTCACCCCCTTAGGTCAGGTTTTGGACCAATTAGAAGTTTAATGATCAACCGTTAAGTACCCTACTGTTGTTATCAATCAATGACGACATTAGCTTAATATTTGATGTTGATTAATGAATATAGTGTTGATCTAATAACCTATGGTGATTTAATGGTCATGAATTATGGTGTATCATGTCTCTAAAACCTATGTTGAGTCAAGCATTGCATTTGTATCATCAATTAAGCCTTAGACCAATGGTTTCTGGGCCATTTGATGCAATGGTCGGACCCATACTGTAATTGATGGTTTTAATATATGAACTTGACCCAATGGTCAAGATATACTATTTAATCCTCCAATAAAGTGGAATTATGGCTAATGTAATATGTTGGTCCTAATAATGTGATTTAGATGGTTTCCTTTATATGATCAACTTAAGGAGCTTAATTGTTGACAATGGATGGCTTGTTTTAAATGAACATTCGATTGTGGGTTTTACCCTACTCTCAATGGAACTTTTTTGTTGTTAATTAAGGGATTTCTAGGGTTATATGGTGACTCTTTCTAGAGAACAAATCAAGGACTTCATAGGTGGTTTATCCAAGGTGTTTGCTTATGTAAACAATCAATGGTCTTACCTTTTAAACATCCAATGGTTCTGGGTGACATTGTGGTATGGCGATATGGGTTGAATGATGATGGAACAAATGGAGGGTTACCCTTAATAAGGTAGTCTTACCTATTCACTCATATGAATAGAAGGGATGGTAACCATATTGTGTTGATATGTAACCCTAATGAGGTATAGCTTGTTATACCTAGCTTTAATATAACTAAATGATGGTAATTGGGTATGAATAGTCCTTGAATGACTAATACACTCATGGAGTACTCTGTTACTGTTGTTGAAACCCTAGTATGCTATAACCCAATGGTTATATCTTGATTTATGTGTGGGTTCATACTTGAGAATAGTATGGAATGTGATGGTGATGCTTCACCTTATACATCCATGATCCAATGCGGATGTCATGAGTTCGGGTTTGGATATGAGTGTTGATTAGTAACATTGATATAATTTATCATGTTGAACCTAACTCTAATGCAAATAGATAAATATGAGTATTCATGATTAACATTCTTATGTGATGGAATGATGGTAGAATAACCTCCTTAACATGATCATAACCTTAATGTGTTCATTGGTGGTTATCATAGCTACATGGTTGATACTTTCTTATGCTAAACATGAGCATTATGAATAATGATGAGTGTTAATCATATCTATATTCCTTGTATGTTGATGTAATAAAGGAATGTTCTAAATGTTAATATAACCCTACTATGATTGTTTATGAATATCTCCTAGCTCATTAATGCAATATTGTGCTGATCCGATGTATTATATGTAAGTGATGTTGTTGAGCCTTGTTATAAGGCATGGAAAGATAATGATGATTTTGCAAGGAATAGTATGATGGTGTTAATGACCTTTGGGCATGTTTGAGCCCTGAATGAGGTGTAATCCTCTTGTGTTGATAAGGGTTGATACCCTATGATATTGTGGAAAGGATCTATATCTTGTGATAGTATGATGACTAGTGTGGTCTCATGAATGGTAAGTGAATAGTACCATGTGATGATGAGATGAGAAATTATATTTTACACATTTTATATCTTTTGAAGTTGTGATATTTATATGCTTGTTAGAAGTGAATTAGGGTTTGTATGTCCACTTGTTTGATGCAGCCTTAATTCACCCAATTGGAATAACTAATCAAGTGAAACTCTAATCATGTAGTGCCATGTGCCATAGATCCATCTGAGTGTCAGAACTTGCCAGATGGTGAAATGAGTATTCCTAAGGGAAACTTGGAGCACATACTGATGAGTATGTGGGGTTCTTGTCATCCTAAATTCAAGTATTTAGGGAGGATGAATGCGGTCATACCTAGCCCTCAGTTTGAGAACGGATGCGATCATATCTCAGTGATTATATATGTGATGATATTAGAGGACAACTACAGTTGTACCTTGGATGGTAGGGTATGCGTACCGACCTCTTTTTACTAGTGTCATGACCTGTACCAAGGACAGACTAGGCTTTAGTAGCTTGACCTTATATGTCATTGTGGCAGACCCATACTGACCGGGGGCGGAGAAGATCTTAGGAGTGCGGCTCTTCCTAGATCTTGTATGGCACTGATTTCGACTTAGTAGTGGTCAGTTGGATTTTGAGTGCCTCAATCTCCTTAGAGTGTAATAAAAGATGTAATACAACTGTGTAGTATATTTGTTTTAGGTTTATACACAACATTTCACATTGGATGATAAATGTTGTTTGTTATCTTTACATAAAGATGATGCTTAGTGCAATTAAGAGATAGTAGATATACTTATGTTGTGGATATTCTTAAGATTATAGATGTGTACATATAGTAGCCATGATTATGTTGATAACTATACTGCTACTATTGATTATAATCATGATGCTAGCTATCTCATGTTGTTAGTTATGTTTAGCATGCTAGCCATGCCTTTGTTACTAGAGATGCATATATTGATAATCATGCTTATCCAGATAGTTGTGCTTATGTTGTTAGCTCTTCTTATGATGTTGATATGTTCAACCAATTATACATGATCATGTTGTTAGCTATTCTATGTTACTAGACTTGCTCATGATGTTAGATATGCATAAGATACTGAATTGCTTATATTGTCAACAAGATAAAGGATGATAGTCTGGCTAATGATGATAGTTATTATCTACTCCTGTATGTATTTTGTTAATCATCAGTACTGCTGATCTTATTTGTTATATTTAATTAAACTTCTTAACTATTTAATTACTTAAACATGTTGTAATCAATAAACGTTTGGAGGTTATGTCTCTTGTTGGGACATGGGTCTCACCCTTGTGGTTCACCACATTTTTTTAGGTAATCAGATGTGATGAAAACAAACATGTGGCAGCAAAGAGGAGCTATAGTAATGAATCTTTGAGAAAGTTGATTAGATGTCTAGTGTGTCCTAGAGTCATCCAAGTACTCTCAGGTTCGAGTAGGAAAAGTTTGTATATGGTGTTTCAAACGAATTGAAATTTTGTTAGTATGTTAATGTTTGTTGTGTGGCATATACAAATATTGTTCTCCTGTATATATATGTTGTGGCTAAGGCGATAAAACAATTTGTATCAAATTCTTGTCATAGTATGGATATAAGAAAGATGTTGGGCTCTTATGCAAATGTTTCTGAGTGGGTGCTGACATTGAAATCGATTTTGATTTACCCATATTTTTGGGTATGTGATTAATTAGTGATCGGTTTTGCTTTATGTTTTGAGTAATCTCATTAAGTGTAATGGGTTCTCACAAGTAGGTATCAGAGCTCTAAGTTCATGGAGTCTACTTGGACACTAGGACTTAGGACTAGGATAATGTCAAAATTAGGAATATGACATAAAAATATGGTGCATGCTGCCTAATCTCAGTATTTGGGTGCCCTGGCCAGGTATTCAATTATTGAAGAAAAGGTAAGTATGGAACTCTTAGATTGTTATCTTTCTAATTACTCTGATCAAGTAGTCATTTTGAGACAATCTAAAGAGCATAAAGAATAAGAAATCATGGTGTGAATATCTCAATCCTACCTTAAAAAAGATGAGAATTGCATCATTATCTATCAAAACTTGAATGTTTGGTTATAAGAGAAAGATACAACACCATGAAATCTAAATCTGAATATAAATAAGGAAAAGATGAGTTCTTAAATATGTGATTCAAGAAGATAATAAAGTAACAGACATATAAGTGTATGCTTATAAAGTGATTCAAGGTATGAAATCCACACAAGATGGAGAGAACTCCAATGATAAGTATAAAATGAGAAGATAAATGAGAACAATGACAAAGGAATAAGGTGGAACCTGAGTTAATCTCAGACCAACCTATGTGTGTAAGAAAGTGTTAATGTAAATCAGCATGGCTTGTGAAAGAAATTAAGGGAGATGATCCATGTTTAATGAAGAAAATCTGGAATATGATGATTTACCTGTTGATAAGTGGTTGAAAAATATAATAAAATAAGAGAATATACCCAAGTGTGATAAATAGTCATCAAGGAAGGAGTAATGAGATATGTTAATCATCATGATTCCTATGCTAATGGCAAGAAACCCGAAATAAAAAGGTAAAATGATACATAAGAAGTTGTAACCTGTATAATGAAAATAGAATTGGTTACCTTTTTGCTAGTGACCCTTGAATAATGCTTCTATGATGTGGGAAGTGTGTAACCCTTTGTGTATTTCCTTTCTAGGGTACATCATTCAAGTGGATCATTGCCACTTGGTATGTGTGGAGCCATTATAAACATGAGGTTGGTTGGCTTATTATAGCATAAGGTTTCATGGACTATGGTTCCAAGTTCATAAAGTTTGTGATGATTTTTCTTTTGAGCCTTCCAATAATTACGAAGACTCCTCTTATATGTCTTGATATTTTTTATGTTGGTAAAAGTAGATAATATAAGGATGTGAGTTGCTTATAGCACATGAGGTGGATACCAAGGTAATGAATCCTAGTATCCAAGATGTATTAATAATATGAGAAATATGTGAAGGTTGGAGATGTTTATTAAATGAACATTCTAAGTATTCCTCTTCTCTAGAGAGAGAGAGAGGGAGAGAGAGTTGATGATGATCCTCTAAATGTTGTTTGAAAGGAAAAACAAAAGTGATTCTATAATGTTGTGTATGGTTCAGTGATAACTGGGCAAGACCACTATCAAGGATAGATTGTTTGTTGGTTAATAGATATGTGATACCGTGTTCCTTTATGATAAACCTATGATCAAATATCAATGCATAAGAGTTAGATTGGATGACATAATTCACATGACCATAATGAGTTTAGAGTTATGTCCTTTAGACTAACCAATGTAAAAATAGAATTTATGAATAGAAGGAACATAGTGTTCCAGTCATGTCATACAAGTTATATCAAGCTTTGAATGATGACATGTCAAGGTATTTCAAATATGGTTAAAATATGATCAATATTTCTTCAAAAACCTTAGGGTTTCCGAAGCAAAAATAGCTATGAGATAAGTTGAACAAGAGTGAGATGGGGTTGATTAAATATCTTTATGGGATCATGATATGTCTTCTAAGTATGTTGTGTAAATCCTAGTAAGGTGAAGATAGTGTTGTTGTTTCACCACTAACAAGGTTGACTAGGAATGATGTTTCCTTGAATGAAATGATAGGTGCCAATGTCAACATTTCTTTTGATGCTAAAAAAACTGACAAGTGTTCTAGTGTCTATGTATAAAAAAAAGGATGGATACACCGCCTTTATTTGTTATGCTTCAAGGAATGGTATGGGACACATGGCATGATTGGTAAAAATCTAGCAAGTATAACTTTTGAGTAATGTGTTGATACAACGGATATAATTTTAGGATGATATCTAGAATTTAAAGTTGAACATTACTACTAGAGTTGTACAGATGACACAACAAGTTTCTACATTCCATATTGGGAATGTCTTCTTAGGTGGGGTTTTTTGTGCTGACCCAAGATGAGATATGTATGAATGATGTGACATCACCATGATATGTAAATAACCATGTGAAGGTAATAGGATGAGTTGCAAAGTAAGTACCCATCTTTGTTTACCTTAGATTTTGGGGGCGAAATCCTTATTAAGGGTTTATAGTTGTAAGGCCCCTAAACTTTCTTAATGAGTTGAATGAGATTAATTATCATAATTAAATTCTTATAACCCTAATATAACCTTGTTATATGATTTGAAATCATAATACAAGCTTAAGTTTCAAATTTGGTTCAATTTGGACACTGTTTGAGCAAGTTATGCAATTTTATGCACATTTCAGACCTTTTTGCAATTTACCCAATTGAGAGGTTTTCTTTGCAATTTATCACTTTCATTATGTTCCTTGTATATTATATCATCATTATTGAGCTTTTAGATCCATGGGGCGCCTATTTAAACCTTGGTTTGAAGGTGTTTTCTCCAAGGATATTTTAGGGTTTACCCCTTCACGGATGAGCTACCTTGAATAGCTATCAACTAATGAATTATGTGATTGGCTGGGAAATTCGAAAAAGGAAAGACAATCAGGTCTATAAGGATGGTGGGGGAGCTTTTTTTGTGTGTGCTTATATATTCTTAATAGTTTAAGGCCATAGAAACATGGGGAAGCTACTTTTACACCTCATGCTTGCTTCCATCCTTATCCATGGGCTATATTTACCTCTTCCTTGCCCAAGTTCGAAACTATGCTTGCTTTCTCTTTCCTTTAACCTGTAGAAACGACTCCCCTCTGTTTTTATGAGAAACCAAGTGCTCTAAGGTAGAAGACAACCTCTTTTTGGAGAAGAAGGTATCCTAGAGCTCAATTTAGCCCTACCTAGGGTTTCCAAGATCATCTTCTAGGGATTTTGACCAAAGCAAGTTATTTTCTTCCTTCCTTCTCCGTTTCTCTTGCTCTTCTCCTTCCTTAGACCTTTATCCAGGTCGGAAATTTGTTGTTCTATGGTATAATTTGCTTTAAAGCTCTAAAACCCTACCTTTCTTGCTCCTTATGCTTAGGGTTTGCTCATTTGATGAAGAAAGGTGCTAGATGGACGAATTCATAGCTTATGCTTGGATTTTCTACCCTACCTGCTCGAGATTTCTTCTGTGTGGGGTTTCATCTTCTCATTAGAGGCAAGTTTTATAACTTTCTTTACATTTATTTCTTACCATAAGCTTTCTAGATCATGTTCTTGCTTGAAAATGATGATTCAAGCACTAAAATGCTATGCTTGACTTGGATTTCGATTTTTATAATGTTCCCTATTCTGATTTCAGTTCTAGATAAACCTTTGATCATGTGTACGTTATTCCTAAGGTATAATATGACTTGGATCAGGTTGGTTTGACAACCTATGGTGCTAAGCACCTATCAACCAATGGTCAGTTTTAGGGTTTTAAGCTGATTTCTTCTATAAACCATGACCCGATGATGGTACCATTGCAACAACCCTATGGTGTTGTCTTCATAACAACTTATGGTCGTGATCAAGGGTGTCAAATGATTGTGAAAACCTATGGTCACCCCCTTAGGTCAGGTTTTGGACCAATTAGAAGTTTAATGATCAACCATTAGGTACCGTACTGATGTTATCAATCAATGACAACATTAGCTTAATATTTGATGCTGATTAATGAATATAGTGTTGATCTAACAACATATGGTGATTTAATGGTCACTAATGATGGTGAATCAGGTCTCTAAAACCTATGTTGAGTCAAGCACTGTAGTTGTATCATCAATTAAGCCTTAGACCAATGGTTTCTTGGGTCATTTGATGCAATGGTCAGACCTATACTATAATTGACAGTTTTAATATATGAACTTGACCCAATGGTCAAGATCTACTATTTATTCCTCCAATAAATTGGAATGATGGCTAATGTAATATGTTTGTCCTAATAATGTGATTTAGATGGTTCCTTTATATGATCAACTTAAGAAGCTTAATTGTTGACAATGGATGGCTTGTTTTAAATGAACAATCGATTGTGAGTTTTACCCTACTCTCAATCGAACTTTTGTGTTGTTAATCAAGGGATTTATAGGGTTAGATGGTGACTCTTTGTAGAGCACGAATCATTGACTTCATAGGTGGTTTATCTAATGTGTTCACTTATGTAAACAATCAATGGTCTTACCTTTTAAACATCCAATGGTTTTGGGTGACATTGTGGTATGGCGATATGGGTTGAATGATGATGGAACAAATGGAGGGTTACCCTTAATAAGGTAGTCTTACCTATTCACTCATATGAATAAGAAGGGATGATAACCATATTGTGTTGATATGTAACCCTAATTAGGTATAGCTTGTTATACCTAGCTTTAATATAACTAAATGATGGTAATTGGGTATGAATAGTCCTTGAATGACTAATACAATCATGGAGTACTATGTTACTATTGTTGAAACCCTAGTATGCTATAACCCAATGGTTATACCTTGATTTATGTGTGGGTTCATACTTGAGAATAGTATGGAATGTGATGGTGATGCTTCACCTTATGCATCCATGATCCAATGGGGATGTCGTGAGTTAGGGTTTGGGTATGAGTGATGATTAGTAACATTGATATAATTTATCATGTTGAACCTAACTCTAATTCAAATAGATAAATATGAGTATTCATGATTAACATTCTTATATTATGGAATGATGGTAGAATAACTTTCTTAACATGATCATAACCTTAATGTGTTCATTGGTGGTTATCATAGCCACATGGTTGATACTTTCTTATGCTAAACATGAGCATTATGAATATGATGAGTGTTAATCTTATCTAGATTCCTTGCATGTTGATGTAATAAAGGAATGTTCTTAATGTTAATATAGCCCTGCTATGATTGTTTATGAATATCTCCTAACTCATTAATGCAATATTGTGCTGATCTGGTGTATTATATGTAAGTGATGTTGTTGAGCCTTGTTATAAGGCATGGAAAGATAATGATGATCTTGCAAGGAATAGTATTATGGTCTTAATGACCTTTGGGCATGGTTGAGCCCTAAATGAGGTGTAATCCTCTTGTGTTGATAAGGGTTGATACCCTATGATATAGTGGAAAGGATTTATATCTTGTGATAGTATGATGACTAGTGTGGTCTCATGAATGGTAAGTGAATAGTACCATGTGATGATGAGATGAGAAATTATGTTTCACACATTTTATATCTTTTGAAGTCGTGATATGTTATGCTTTTTGGAAGTGAATTAGGGTTTGTTTGTCCACTTGTTTGATGTAGCCTTAATTCACCCAATTGGCATAACTAATCAAGTGAAGCTCTAATCATGTAGTGCCATGTGCCATAGATCCATCTGAATGTCAGAACTTGCCAGATGGTGAAATGAGTATTCCTAAGGGAAACTGAGAGAGCATACTGATGAGTATGTGGGGTGCTTGTCATCCTGAATTCAAGTGTTTAGGGAGGATGATTGTGGTCATACCTAGCCCTCAGTTTGAGAACGGCTGCGATAGTGTCTCGGTGATTATATATGTGATGATTTTGGAGGACAAATGTGGTTGTACCTCGGATGGTAGGGTATGCGTACCCACCTATTTTCATTAGTGTCGTGACATGTACCAAGGACAGACTAGGCTGTAGTAGCTTGACCTTATGTGTCACTGTGGCGGACCCGTACTGACCGAGGGCGGAGAAGATCTTAGGAGTTCGGCTCTTCCTAGATCTTGTATGGCACTGATTTTGACTTAGCAGTGGTTAGTTGTATTTTGAGTGGTATCCTCAATCTCCTCATAGCGTAATAAAATATGTAATACAACCGTGTAGCATATTTATTTAGGGTTATACACAACATTTCACATTGGATGATAATCCTTGTTTGTTATCTTTACATAAAGATGATGCTTAGTGCAATTAAGAGAGAGTAGATATACTTATGTTGCGGATATTCTTAAGATTGTACATGTGTACATACATTACCCATGATTATGTTGATAACTATACTGCTACTACTAATTATAATCATGATGCTAGCAATCTCATGTTGTTAGTTATGTTTAGCATGTTATCCATGCCTTTGTTACTAGAGATGCATATATTGATAATCATGCTTATCCAGATAGTTGTGCTTATGTTGTTAGCTCTTCTTATGATGTTGATATGTTCAACCAATTATACATGCTCATGTTGTTAGCTATGCTATGTTACTAGACTTTCTCATGATGCTAGATATGCATATGCTACTGAATTGCTTATATTGTCAACAAGATAAAGGATGATAGTCTGGCTAATGATGATAGTTATTATCTACTCATGTATGTATTTTTTTAATCATCAGTACTGCTGATCTTATTTGTTATATTTAATTAAACTGCTTAACTATTCAATTACTTAAACATGTTGTAATCAATAAACGTTGTTAGAGGTTATATCCCTTGCTGGGACATGGGTCTCACCCTTGTGGTTCACCACATTTTTTTAGGTAATCATAAGTGATGAAAATAAACATGTGGAAGCAAAGAGGAGCTATAGTAATGAATCTTTGAGAAAGTTGATTAGATGTCTAGTGTGTCCTAGAGTCATCCATGTACTCTCAGGTTCGGGCAGGAAAAGTTTGTATATGGTGTTTCAAAGGAATTGAAATTTTATTAGTATGTTAATGTTTGTTTTGTGGCATATAAAAATATTGTTCTCCTGTGTATATATGTTGTGGCTAAGGCAATAGAACAATTTGTATCAAATTATTGGCATTGTATCGATATAAGAAAGATTTTGGGCTCTTATGCAAATGTTTCTGAGCGGGTGCTGACGTTGAAATCGGTTTTAATTTACCCATATTTTTGGGTATGTGATTAATTAGTGATCGATTTTGATTTATGTTTTGAGTAATCTCTTTTAGTGTAACGGGTTCTCACACCTACCTACTCCATTTACCCCATTTCCTTCCGTATTCCACCTCTAAACCTTAGTTTTCTATGGTTTTGATCATATATGTTTTACTTTTCATGGCATTCCACCCACTTGGAGGAGGTTGGATGAGCTTGGAGTTGTTAGAGGTGGAGACTGGAGCTTCTCTACCCACATTCATGGAGTTTATGTTTTCTTCTCCCCTTTTTTTGGTTATTTCTTAGATCTTGAGTAGTTAATCCCCCTTTGAGGGGTTGTTTGAGGGTAAAAGAAGTACCTATGACATCATATTGGGAAAAAAATGATGCATCATACTCTGATTTCATTTTAGTGCTATATTATTGCTTGTTGTCCTTCCCTACCTATGGTTGTGGTTGTTTTAGATATGGAGTCACCTAAGGTATAGATAAAGGTGAGATTTTGTGCTTTTTGGTGGAAACATTCCTTAATTCCATAGATGAATCTTAGATAGTTTCTCCACTTCCCCTTTATACCTTCATTTCACTAGACCTATGTGAGAGATATAAGTGACTAGGTTTCCTAATCCATATGCACTTAGAACTAAGGTGTTTCAAGTGGTTAGATGGAGATAGTGGAAGGTGAAAAACCTTGCACCTATGCTCCACATCACTCCTCTCTGATATGTGTATTAAGAGAATCTTACTTAGAAGCCTAGACTCGGATATGTCTATCTATTCCTTAGTTAATGAAGCCCATAAGGATATATTAGAAGTGATGGGGACTAGTTCCCCTGTACACATCCATGCCACCCATGGACAACTAATAGAATAGGATATATGCTCCACATTAATCCTTGTGGTTTGGTTTTATATCTTACTTGTTGGATTTTTTTATAGGTAGGACCCTATTGCTTGGTTAATGGTTTTTTATCCCCACATACATTCCACTACCCTAATTACTACTAGCATCCTAACTTGCTCCCTTGCTAACTAGTTGTCTTTTGTTTGCTTAGTCTATTTTCTTGTTCATGATAGTTGGTTGTTTCTAGATTAATAAGATATTTATTAGTTTCTCATAATAGTTTTTGTTTATCTAATTACTTAGTGTTTTCATTGCTTGTTTTCTTATTGTAATTTGTAGTCTAGTGTAGTTAGTTGCCTTCTCTTGTTATTGTTAGTCTAATTTGGCCACATTGCTCTCCTAGTTTGTTAGTTATCATTGATTGTGTAGGGTTAATATAGGTTTGATTGTTGCATTTCTTTCTTGCTTGTTAACTTTAGTGTAACTCAAACCCCAACAAACCATTGAAACCCTACACATTTCTCTAGAAGCCTAAAGGAACAACCATAGCTAAACTAGCATCCCACCCTACTTTCTGTGGATTCTACCTTGACTTGTCACTTTTCTCATACTACATCTCGAGCCCATGCACTTGAAGATCATTGTGGGTATGAGAGAGTATGCCTCCATATGGGTTATAAATACTTTATTATCTTGGTGTATAGGCCCCCACTATAAGGGTGTCACATCAAGCTTTCTGGTGGTTTTGTCAGAGAGTGGCCTTCGGTATCTATATAGTTGTTTCTTTATGACCTTTTAAAACAACCCTCACCATTTCTATTCTTTATCCTTCATTACACATTTGAATTTATGATTCCTAACTTACTTCTCCTTACCTGTTTGTAGCTTGTGCAAGTGATAGTGTATGTTTGGCTGCCACTCCTTGTCTATCGAGTTCTTCTTGAGAGATCCAAAACAAGGTGGGAGAAGGTGAGGGAACAAACATATCCAAGTAGAAGAGCAAGAAATGATGGAACATGAAGAAGAGTGCCAAGGTTATCTACCAATTTGACCTTCACCTAGGCCCCTACATGTTTATTTCATGCTTTGAAGCTAGACAACTACACCTCTCCATTTACAAAATGAGTGAGACAAATGTAGAGGCTAACACTCTCTATTTATCTCTAGTGGGACTCCTTCTCAACTTCTATGGGTTAGGGAATGAAAACCCTACAAGAACATTTGATACATTCTTGGAGACTTTCTCCACATTTTACACTACTAATGCTACATATCACTCTATACACCTCACTCTCTTTCCATTCCCCTTCAAAGGTAAAGCTAAGGTGTACTACTCTACAGAAATCAAATTAATGACAAGGGAGACTATGAAGAATGAGTCCCTCAAGAATTCTATCCCAGATCCAAACTCACTCAAATGAGAAGAATCATCACCCCGTTCAGACAATTAGGGCATGATTAATTTCATGATAGTTGGGAGAGATTCCAAAAGCTACTGAGAGATTTCCCTCACCATGAAGTACCCTTATGTCAACATGCACAATATTTTTACTACGAATTATCTCAACCAGGGCAAATGATGGTATATTCCTTTTGTGGTGGTACATTCATTTCCAAGCCTCCCGAACATTCATGTCCTTTATTTGATCACTTGGCTGAAAGTTAAATGCATAGAACATCAAGTGCAACCAATGATTATGATAGGAACATTGGTGTTTCTCCATCTACTTCACCATCGTATTGATCCAAAGATGACAAATGATAAAAATCATTTCTGACATGATGAATATAATAAAAGTCAAGTGAGAGGTTCTCCAACCATTCAATGCAATCTATTGAGTCCTTTAAGGAAGAGGTGAAGGCCATATAGTATTTTGGGAACCACAACAATCACGGTCCTATGTCCCAATCCTACATTCCCAAATGAAGAGATCACCCCAACTTCTCATGGAAACATCAAGGTGATGATGTACAAGAGTAACCAAGGCAAAGTCAAAGCCAAAGATACAATTCAAGATTTAAGAACAAAGTTCTTGGAAGATTAATAAGCTTAGAGGAAGTCAAGAAATATGTCTCAACTCATGTAAAAAACATTGATACACTTAGACAAAAGTTAAATTAGATAGCCTTAACTCTTTCTCACTATTGGGAAGGGAGGATTCCTTTCCAAACCTTGGTCAAACCAAATAATGCTAATGGATGAGTGGCAACCCCTAGAGGCTCCTATTGTCCACCACCTATGTATGTGAAACATATCCAACAATATCAAGGCCCCTTTAATCCATATGCCCCTCCACCACCTCAACCACAATTAAACTATCAATGTCGTACTCAAATTCAACCACCACCACACCAACCATACATCCTTGAAACACCACCTCAACAAATACCACCACAACAACAACCATACATCATCCAACATACATCCTAATACTAACAACACCAAAGACCACCACAACAACAACAAGAAACCTCACAAGATTCCCCTCCTTACCATGAGGAAGTGAATGTGGTGCCTATCTTGAGGAGTGGTAAGATTCTTGAGAATCCCAAAAGCAAAGGGGGAAACAATCATGTTGATCAACGCTATGTTGATACTTCAATGCTGAAAAAGTTTTGTGATGATGTTATGAGAAACAAGTATTATATTGCACTACCTTTTATTGATTATGTGATACCAAGTGTTCCACTCTCTACTCAAGTTGGGAGTAATTCTATCCCTCATGTTATTTGGTGATTCCAACCATTCCACCATCGACAAGTGAAGGCCCTCGTGTGATCTTATATAATGCTTTAGATCCTCTTGTGATGCCTCAATATGCTCAAGTATATTCAATAAAACATATTGCTAGAGCCCCCATTATTAAATGCTTAGATGATCTCTCACTAGAAAGGATGAAAAACCATAATGTTGTTATCTTAGAAATCTTCAAGCGAGTCATAGTGAACATCACATTGTTTGATACCATTAAAAGAATTATAGCATGCCAAATTATTGAAGGATGCTTCTAATTTTATTAGTAAGACAATAGGAAGAACGCAAAAGAAAATTAAGTTGACTAAGCAAGTGAGTGCATCTTGCAACATGTTCTTTCCAGTAAGAAAAAGGATCCCATAGCCCCTCTTATTCCATGCTGCATTTTGGCCATATCATTGTGAATTTTTTGATTTATTTAGGTTCTAGTGTGAACCTCATGTCCTATACTATACATATTGAGTTGGGATTTAGTAAATTGAAGCTAAATAATTGTACTCTATACTTGGATGGCTATTCTGTCAAAGTCCCAAAGGGTAGGGTCGATCATGTACTTATGATGCTTGACACGGAAACAACAATAGTGTTTGTTGGAGGACTTCATTGTGTTGGATATGGACAATAGGAAGAATGCAAAAGAAAATTAAGTTGACTAAGCAAGTGAGTGTCATCTTGCAACATGTTCTTTCTAGTAAGAAAAAGGACCCCATAGCCCCTCTTATTCCATGCTACATTTTGGCCATATCATTGTGAATTCTTTGATTTATTTAGGTTCTAGTGTGCACCTCATGTCCTATACTATACATCTTGAGTTGGGCTTTAGTAGATTGAAGCTAAATAATTGTACTCTATACTTGGATGGCTAGTCTGTCAAAGTCCCAAAGGGTAGGGTGGATCATGTACTTGTGATGCTTGACACGGAAACAACAATAGTGTTTGTTGGAGGACTTCATTGTGTTGGATATGGGTCCAGAGGAAAACAAGACTCCTATCATTTTTGTAAGGCCCTTCTTGGCTACAGTGACATTGATGTCCATGTGTGCACTGGCATATTGATGGTCACCTCCATGAATTTGAGGTTGACACTCAACATCTTCAAGACTTCATCACCCCATGATGAAAATCATAAGGACAAAATTGAAGGGAAAGCTCTGAGGACCCCTATGACCTAGGATTGAAGAAAAGTGTTGAATGCCAATGATAAGTAATTAAACTTTAAGAATGTCACCTTGAGTTTTTCTAATGGACGAAGAAGAATGTTGAGTACAATCATCTTTCTATATTCGAAAAGGAGTAAAACCATCTCATATAAGTAGGAGGGGAAGAAACAGGGACGCACATAGCAAACTATAATGGGCCTATTATACTTAGGCCCAATTACATAAGACTAAGTGGAAAAAAACAGAATCTAAGGGAATTAAACAACAAAAGACAAATATATATCTTAGTACTTCCCCTCAAGTTGGGGCATATTTATCAATCATGCCCAACTTGCAACATAGCTCTGAAATTCTTGCCAGAGAGAGGCTTTGTAAAAATATCTATAGTTTTCTCATGTGTAGGCAGGAAAGGGGTAGTGATCTTCTTAGTCAACACAACATCTTGGAGAAAATAGCAATCCACCTTAATATGCTTGGTTCTTTCATACAAAACATGATTTCTAGCAATGAAGGCATGATTGACTTCTTCCTCTAGGGGACATTGGGCTTTTTCAAAAACATATGAGTTTCGAGAAGTGTAAGATCATTGCTTTTGTAGAAATCCTCAAGGTCAAGTAGGCCATAATAATTAATCATTGTAGTCGTCCCTCCATGAGTTAGTAACCTCAGTACCATTGAAGTAGATGTTCAAGGAATCTTCAGAGGTGGTGAATTTGGCACCGGCTATCATAGAAATCAAAACTGCCTGAGTATTGGGTCGTGACACATTTTTAGTGTAGTTTCATTAAAGATTTGCATAAACTCATGGACCGCCTTAGTACTAGTGATAGAATTTGAGTAGCATAGGCATTCTACACACAACGTTCTAAGATGATGGGTTGACAATAGCTCAGCGACCTCCTTAATCACCTCACTCGTGGTGAAACGAGGTTCATATAGAGCTCAAAAAGGGAAGGGATTCCTAGGAAGGAGTTCCTGACATCGATTTAGAGCCTGTGAGAATAAGAAGGAGGTGCCATCATAGGAAACAGGGTGAGGAGCATATAAAGAAGATGGTGCTCATATAGGAACGACTCTCTTCCTATGGTTAGAATCCATGAAGGCAGATGGAGAGGGAAGGATAACCAAAGGAGAAGAAAAATGTCACAATCAGAGGGTTGGAGAACTGGTGCACTGGAGTTTGGGATCAGTCAATTTTTCTCTAATTGAGAGGGAGAAAATTTTCTCGATACCCTATTTTAATTTGGTCCAGTTACACAATCGGTCGAGTTCTATGGGTTGGAAACTTGATCGAACAGGAAGGTCAGCAAAGTTTTCGGATGGTGGTCGGTCAAGTTGTTAGCAGGACAAACTTGACTGAATGGTCAACCAGGCCAAACCTTAGAAAATTTAATTCCAAGCCTCTAGAGTGCTATATATAAATGTGGTTTTCTATCCTACCGGGGCTGTCAATCTTTGATCCTATGGCGAATAGCGATGTAGTCTCCTTCACCTTCTCTCGACCGCACTCCACCACCACCAGCGGCAACGCAGGACTGACGGATGCTCGACACCGCTCGTTAGCGGTTAGGCGACGCTCAAAGCCGCCCATCACCGCCACAACCTCTCTGGGCTTCTTGGACGCCCAATCCACCAACTATAATCCAAGATCAGGGGCTGGGTCGGGGCGATCCTAGCTGTCTGCCACCTGATGCCCTAGCATCAACGGGCCTGATGGGTCCCCCAATAGTGGCTCGCCAACAAGTTGCAGCCGATGAGTGCGACCATAAGCTCGCCGAAACTCCATTTCTGCTCGCAAGTCAGACCATGAGGATCAACGGGAAGGTGTCGTCTAGTTCAGCTCGAAGTCGTAAGGCCATATGAGATCATTATCCAACAACGTGGTGCAGAGGGGCGGATTCGAGCATGGACATCCATGGCGGCGACCATGGAGCTCAAGGTAGAAGAGGAGGATGAAGGAGGTGCTCTTGTGTGCAAAAAAACACAAGAAGAGATGAGAAAAAGAGGCTAAGGAGAAAGAAAATGAATGGGGGCATCAATCGTACAAATATGAGACAAGAGAGCAGCTGATTGGTTGCTCCAAAGCAACCCTGCTACAGTGGCGTCATCCCGATATGGACCAAGGAAGAAGATGGCTCCATAGCCATTAGATCTTGGCGCTTTTGATCCAACAGTTGATAAAAGGGGCACAGTAGGGTTTGTCCAAGGGGGTGGCAGCTAGGCCGCCCGAATTGGGCCCAAAAAGCTCAAAACCAACTAAAAATCAATTAGAATAGAATGAAAAGGAGTCAAAATTGAATGACCATAACTTTGGACTCGTAGCTCCAATTGATGCAATTTTGACACCATCGGAAAGATAAAATAGAGCTATGCAACATGATATATGTTATAAATTAAAAGGATCATAATGATGAGGCTCAAAATATATTACAAGATGGTGACTTGTCAAGAAACGATACGTAATTCAAAAATGTAAATTAAAGTTACACAATGTGAAATTGATCATTGATGTCATAAAATTAGAGCATCACCTTATTCCAACAATCAAAATTAATATACACTTGAGTCATTTGAATATCTATAGAGTGATAAAAAGTACATGAGAGGAGTGAGTCAAACCAAGTTGTCACATCCTTCCCTCCTTAAAAGAAATTTCATCCTCGAAATACGTCCAAGATCATAAACAAGAGTCAATATCAAAATTCGTTGTGCCTAGGTATCCAACCATGGTTGTCAAGACATTCCCCACAATGGGATGCACACATAGGTTATCAATAAGGTGGGTACATATCTCAATCATACATGTTACTTGGTGTTTTATGTTTCGTCATGTTACGACATCATCTAGACATCAGGGTTCCATAACCCTTTTTCCAATTACATTAGGCTTTTTTTACCTCATGTACACATACAAGCTCAAGGTGTGTTATCAACATCTATGTTATCAGTTTCTCAAGAGAACATGTTCATTATCAAAACTTTCAAAGAGATCATCATTGAATGTGTATATTTCATCATTATACTAGATTCCCAACATGTTTTAGTTTTCCCCCAAGTTACACCACTCCTCAAGAATAGTGTTCTATATACCTCCTTAGGTTTGAAATTAAGCAGTTTAGTCATCATGTTATTCAATCTAAGACCCCAAGAGCATCGTCATATCGAGTTAATCATTTTTCATTTTTGGGTATGAAATTAAGCATGTTACCCCTGATTATTCAAGCTAAGATCTCTAGACATCATTGTATCAAGTTCATGATTTCAAAACTACATCCTTCATGAATAGTATCCCTTCATATCAGGTCTAGCTTATGAGAGTGGATTATCATACATATTCATGTTTATCATAAGTGAGATTATTTCATGTATCATGCATCATATGAGGGGATACATTATCATCAACATCAAGGTTTCATATATATCTCACTTGTATCTAGAAAGAGATTTACAAGCTCGAGCCACTCAAGCTATGACCTATCTATCTCGAGGCAAAACATGCTAACCTCCAACATCTACCCATACCAAACTCTTAGCCAACATATCAAATGAGAGAAACCCCTAGATTCCTTTACATCAACCCACTAACCCGAGTATGAGGCTTATCATGGATATCACACATCATGTACATCATCTTAGGGTCTTGGGACATCTCCCTAACCTATATAGCAAGCATCAAGTTTTCAATTGCCTCTTTCTCTAGGGTTAGTTATTTTCATAGGAAATCTAGGTTTCAACGTTTTTGAGGAAACCACACACTAGGTAACTTAACTCATATACTTAGAAGTAGTCTTGCGGGGGACTCATCGTCTTGTATTTCATCATACAAAATTTTCAACATTTCTCATATTTTGGAGTTTAGGTACTCTGACCTTCTCCCATGGCGGGTCGACTCATATCAAGAGGTCACCCTTTTCACATGTCCCATGGTAGATGTCCTTCTTTGTAAAGATATTGAGACCTATGTTGGTCTGAAACCCTATCTTACACATCATATCTCATCATATACAAGACTAGACGCAAGCAAGCATGTCAACCCACTAGCTATGTTTTAGCACATCAACCAAGTCACATGTATCATACAAGGTGCTAGGCGTAGCTAGGGTTGCATGGTCAAACTCATCTCATATCATCAAACATACTTGACCCTCTCAAAAACAAACTTGGGTTATATCAACATCATCAACGTCACATCGTCGTCGTTGTCGTCCTCATCATCATCATCATCATCAAACTCATCTCATATCATCAAACATACTTGACCCTCTTAGAAACAAACTTGGGTTATATCAACATCAATGTCGTCATCATCATCGTCATTGTCGTCGTCGTCGTCATCATCATCATCATCATCATCATCATAGGTTATCTAGGCTACTCACTAGCCTAACCCTTATCATGGCTCTAGACAACTCTAGATACTACATCTATCATCTAAACTCTCTCATCTAGACTTGATATTACATCTCTTTCTCTTAGGCTACATGGACACTCACTACCTTTCTGCGTGTGGTAACATTTTCATACATATAGTTATACTTGAAATAGGTTTTCTCCAACGTTGAAATAGGTGATGAAAACCACCATACTCCATTTGAATAAAACCAAAACCAAAATGAGTTACCACACTCATCAGGCAGTCTAGTACCATGACACCTAGAGAACTAGTAAGAACATGGTGCACACATGTGCAGCTACTCTAAGCGCATGTCGTGAACATATGTCTAGGGTTGTAATAAGATCTCCCTTTTCTCATCCTAGTGAACCTACAACCCATACTACAGGACAGAAGGAGGAGAAAAGAAAGGGACTAGGGATTACACAAGCCTACACCTAGTTCTAGAACATCTAGGTTCTAATCTAGAGGCTAAGTCAACATGCTCCACAAGGGACATCTTATTAAGTTTCTAGATTTGAGATGTAAGGTAAGTTTAGTTTGTGTTTCATGTGAGCAACGTTTGGTGTAGTTATTGTTCATGCTCTGATACCATCTGTCACGGAACTGAAATCTCAGTCCCATGAACCAGAAAAATACCAAAGACAACATGTAGAAGCGTGAAATACTTAACATACATGAACAGATAACAAGCTAAAAGCACCAATCATAATATCAACATTCAATAGGTATTATTAAGCAACATCCTTTTATTACAAGCTTTTGAGTACATATTCAGGAGTATAATTTTACAAGTCTTCTCATGCATACTAGGGATCTAACAACAAAGACACCTGACATAGCTCACCAAGCCCATCAACTTCTAGCCTTCTCTGAACCTATAAAATACGTGAAACAAGGCGGGTCAAGCACATGAGGTGCCGAGTACAGGGCTAAAAGATACATATACATAAGATTTGCATAATTTGAAAAGATTTGCAGATGTAAACGAGCAAGAATGAACAAGTTAAGTATTTAGCAAAATGAGAGCCCATGTTTTATGTCATTTTACTCCAATTATACCATCATATCATGTATTCATGAGGCCTTTGACCAACTTCCCATTGGAAGGGTCTGTAAGGGTGCTCAAGATTAGCTAACCCTTTTATACGTGAGGGACCTCGAGGCCATCGCCAAGAGCTAACCCTGTTTCTTCATGAGGGACCTCAATGACTAAAGTCATAGAGCAAAACCTTGTTTCAACATTGTATAATGGAGTTTCTACATATTATGTGTGCAAGTTATAAAATAACGAGATGAGACAAGCATCGAGTACATACTATAGTACTACATGGCAATATTTGAGCAAGTACACAAGCATACATATGTATCACATTTCAAGCAAGAAAGTCATAGTCATATAATTATTAAAGCCCGTACCTGATTCAGAGATTTCATAACTTATCCTTGACCATCTAGCCATAAGCAACACCTGATTAAGCATAAGATTGCATACATGTATTAGATTCTCATCATTAACCCTAACTAGCTTCCTTTTAGGGTTTTTGGCCAAGTTAGGTTCCAAGTTGCTTAATTACATTTTAGATGATCTTATACTGATTAGAGGTCATCATGGAGGTGTGATTCAAGTTTCATATCATCTCGAGGTTTCATATGGATATGTAAGATTCATGTCACTTATGTACCTCATAAGGTTCAAAGACTCATAATAGGGCAAACAAGGTCATGATCATAAAGACACTAGAACCAAGCATCATATATGGTTTAGATCAGAATCATAAGTTCCAAAGAAACACATTCCAAGATAAGTGGATGTCCCCTAGAATCAAGGCATCAAGGCCGGTATCAACACATCAACATACATGCAAGGTCCCACAAACAAGACTTGTATCATTAGGGTCAACATATATATTATATGGGACATCTACATTAAGACAAACATAAGAAAGGATACTTCCTAATTTGGGGAGGGAAGACACGAGATCAAGAGCCATGTCACATTTGGGGCACAAAGGAAACAACAAGAAATATGGACATTTAGGCCAAAAGGTGCACATACATAATTATACCATGAGTGGGGTTGGTATTAGCCCATTGAGTAACAACAACTCACAAATTACTAATTTCAGATTTTACTATAGTAATTGGGTGCATAAAAGGCCAAACAAACCATTTGATTAGGGTAAATTCATACATCGACTGTGGGCTCTGATCTCCAAACCACGATATAAATACGATTCAAACTTAGCGGAAGCGATTCGATTAACAGCGGAAGACAAAAATCACGGGAAATTAAAACTTTTCGAGACAAGAGCTTGAATCCATAAAAGCTTCTTTCATAACAAGAGATAAACTGTTTACATCTCATGATAATTACTTCTTGAGTAATTATATACAACAAGACACAAAATCTCAAGAACTCATAACAAAAGACTCCAAGACCTGAGAGTACAGATGACACATAGGACTGACTCTAACTACACCAAATGGCAGGCTAAATCTCCACCTGAGATTTACTGTTGCTCCTGGTGCTGCTGCTACTGCTGGGACTGGTCACCTGTAGACCGGTTCCTCCGTCTCCAACGTCCACCTAAAAAGTTGAAGTCTACGGGGTGAGACAATTTTACATAATTGTCCCAGCGAGAGTTATAACTCTCTGCTAGAAACTTTATTATAACATAAAAGAATATCTTAAGCAGTAAAGCTTTCAAAGAATTTAATAGCAGTTGCAGCTATAAACAAGAGCTCAACATTTATGAGACATGAAGTATATAAGCACTATTACAGTGTATCATCAATCAACTAACTCGTAGTTATCTCTAACATGTATACTACGCGGTTGATTATGTTTTAAAAACAATATTATGCCCTGTGGAGATGAGGCATACCACTCATACTCCAACTGATCTCTAAGAAGTCACATCAGTATCATACATAGGTCATTAAGAGAGCCGGATTCTCATGACCTTCACCTTCCTCAGTCAGTAAGAACTTGTAGGACATCTTGTGTCTCTACTATTATAGCTCACTAGGGTAAACTGGTCCTTCGCTATTTTAGAGTTACAGTGGCGTTCTGTACTCTCTTCGTCATCAGGAGATTTCATGTTTTTCTCCACTGATACGGATATCTATGTTTTCTTCGTCATCAGGAGGTTTCATGTTTACCTACTACTGATACGGTATGGGATTGTAGTGAAGTATTGACGGATTACATATCTACATCAAATTCCTACACTAGGATGTAAGGTTCTACACATCCATATACCCCACATACTCAATAGTATGTGATCCAGGAGTTCCCTTAGGAAAACCTGTTTCACCATCATTTGATCTCTGACAATGATGGGTCTATGATCAGGGCTCTACATTATACTTGATTAGTTAGGTACATTCAGTATTCATTTAACATCACACATTGTTCTTCAAACAATAACAGTAGCATAACAGCTATAAAAGGAGAATACTAAATGTAACAAGCCTAACTCACATCAATCATCATTTCTCATTATACTCATCACAAGTCATCTCTAAAGCATGACCTTGATGGTATTCATGGCTCTCACAACCCATTATTATCATAGAATGCCACTGACAAGGCATCAAGATACTTTACTTATTCATAAAGCTATCAATATGCCTTTAATGAATATAGTATCATCATCCATACCTGGATATGATCACCTCCATATCAGAATCTGCATGGTTAATTCAACTAGTAAAGGTAATTCAAAACAATGATTATACTTTCCACTCTTGTCATAAGAGCTAAGTTCTTTGATTCTTATCAAATAGAGTTTAATACTCATATAACATGTCATCACCTTTGAATTAGGGTTTACTATTCACATCACATATCATTACCCTTGAATTAGGGTTTACTATTCACATCACATGTCATTACCCTTGAATTAGGGTCTACTATTCACATCATATGGTGAATTGAACTCATAACATCATCATGTATGAGGAACATCATCATTGATGCTCTCAGATTAGCTTAAGATTCATCATATATCATAATTAGAGTTTCCATGATCTCACATAGGTGGATCATACCCTAATCATGCACATTCATGTGTATTAAAGGTTCTTTACTTGAGTTTCCACCCTAAAAGGGTAATTTCTCTCTCTTAAGATACTCTCTCTCCTCATACCAGTAGATGGTGATAACACCACTCTAGATCAGGTTGGGTTAAGTCCTCATGGGCTAACATAAGCCAAAACATCACTATCATGTGATTAGGGTTTGATTTGAACAAGGTTTTACTCAATTGAATCCCTCAAGGGTATTTTGGTAATTCACCCCATTGATCACCATCATGGTTCAATTTATTAGTCACTTAATCCCTTAATATCCTAGGTTATCATTAGGGTTTAGATTAGAGCATCATTAAACCATTTACACCTTCAATTGATTAAGTGAAATCAACCTTTGTAAACCCCAAACGATTTCAACCTTCAACCTCCAAACGGTTTGAGACCGTTTGGATGAGTTGACCGTTTGCTAGGGTTGACTCCAAGACCGTGTGACCTTCAAGGTCGTTTTCCCAAACCGTGAGAGGGTGTAGACTGTTTAACAAGTTTGACTTCAAGACTGAGAGGGCTTACACGGTTTGAGACCATTTGCTGTCTCTCGATCTTGAGATCGTTTGAGTCCAAACGGTCTTGAGACCGTGAGGCCTCACACGGTCTTGAGACCGTGTGACCTCAAACGGTCTTGAGACCGTGAGGTCTCAAACGGTCTTGAGACCGTGAGGCCTCAAACGGTCTTGAGACTGTGAGGTCTCAAGCGGTATTGAGACCGTGAGCCCTCAAACGGTCTTGAGACCGTTTGGTCCACTTGGTCTCAAACTGTTTGGACCTCCAACATGGTTCAATGATTTCAATCGTTTATGATTATCAATGTTGAAGCCTCCAAATGGTCAAAGCCATAGTAACCACTTATAGATTGAGTTAATTAGGGTTATGCTTAACCAATTGGTCACTCAATTGACCCTCAATTGTTATCCAATTAGGGTTGAAATTGGTTCAATTAAGGTCCATCAACGTTCAAACATCAACACTCAACAATGTGAATCAACACAAGGTTGAACCCTTCAATTGAGCTCCAATTGGGCCCAAACTTGGCCCAAACGGTCTTGAGATCGTGTGGATGAACTCCACACGGTCTTGAGACCGTTTTCCCAAGATTGCATCAAAATCTAATGTGATTTGATAGGAGTTGAACCTTGATTGAGTCTCAAATCAGTATTTTGATTTATTCAATAACCTATTGCAATTGGGCCCTCAATTGATCAAATTACCTTAACCCTAGACCTCCAAACGGTCTTGGGTTGTCACCACACGGTTTTGAGACCATTTGGATGAGTTCCAAACGGTCTTGAGACCGTTTGCCCATCCAACTTTTGTATTCTAGTGTAAGTTCTTGAAGGTTGGATCTATTGAGTTGATTATCATATCAATACTTAATTGCAATGTAATTTGGTATCTTTGTACTTTCAATTGGTCAACTATACTTGACCCCAGACCTCCACACGGTCTTGGGTGATTCCCCACACGGTCTTGAGACCGTTTGATTGGTCCCCAAACGGTCTTGAGACCGTTTGGGTCAATCAACCCAAAAACACTAAGTTATTCATTGAGATTTCAGTACTGATTTCAATTAGGGTTTACCTTAGTAATCATCCTTCAACTCTTAGCTCGTTTGGAATTAGTCCATCAATTTTGGTGAGTTGTTAATCAACATTATTATGAACAGTAATTGCATACGGTCAACGCTTGGTCAACGTTCTTACACGGTCTTGAGACCGTTTTCCCAAAAAGGGGCGATTTCAACAGATTGGAATTCAGAACTAAATTCAATTGATTTGTTGATTTAAAAAGGCTATATCTCTCGATTCCTTTGGAGTTAACCTCTCAAAATTTGTGGATGATTAGCCTACATAATTATGAACAGATTTCTTATACGGTCCATGCTCGGTCAATGCGGCTAAATGGTCTTGAAGACTGTTTGCCCTTACACGGTCTTGAGACCGTTTGCTCACCAAACGGTTTTGCAAACCGTGTGAGCACTTGGTGGAGACCGTTTAGTAAAGTGAAAAGTAGTGGATTAACTTTGGAAATAACGTCTTCATCTCCTAGCTCAAGAACAGAAAGGATTTCTCATGGATTTGCTTGCAAAGTATCAAAGGAAGGTAGAGAAGAAGAAGAACTATCATCTAAAAGCATAAACGAGATGTATATAACAAAGTATAGGTTTAGAGTTATAAAACCCGCCTAAAGCTTGCTCCTTGAGCTCCAAGCTTTTAATGGCGTCCTTTAGTTTCCACAGGTCGGCCAAGGTGATCCTTCCAAGGAAAGTCGAGAAGAGATGGCTAGAAAGGTAGAGCTATGTGTGCTAGCCATCAATTTGACCTTGAATTTGAGTTCTAACCATGAACTTAAGCAAAAGGGAGGATTCAAACCTACCTTGCCCTCCTTGGTCGTCCTCCTGAGCTCCACAGCTCCTCTTTAGTCGGTTTGGGTGAATAGAACAGTGAAGGAAATGAAGGGAGGGTTTCCTTGCTAAGTGAAGTGGAGAGTATATATACTTGGGGTGAGATTTTCAACATAAGCTCATAAGTTCTCCATATTTTCAACTTAGTCCCTCCATCCTTCTTTGCTCGTCCCTTCTTCTTATTTCTAAGGACAACCTTCTTTTAAGGTCCAGAAATGAAGGCAAAGAAGATCAACCTATAACTTAAGCATACACATAAAAGGCTATTGTACATACACCTTGATTATTCAATCACAAAGGTGTTTTTCATTATATGATTATTCAATTAAAGTGACCTCTTCATCATTTCTTCTCTAAATGATGACAAGAGTCTTAATAAATACTTTTGATGGTGTAAATTACAAGTTGCACCCCTCAAATTGGGTAAATTGCACTTTACTCCAATTTAGGGTTTTCAAGCACAGGGATTGCTTCCACAGCTGCACCTTGGTGCCCAAGCTTGGGAAATCCCTCAAACTTCATCATAATGATTCTCATGATGTCTCAACATCAGAGGAACATCTCAACATGTGCAAATTGCAATTTAACCCTTCTAACTGGGTAATTTGCACATAGGTCCTTGTATAACAAAACAATGCTACAATTTTATATAAAAAGGAGCAAAATCTAAAATATATGTTTCTGAGAAACTTAATTACATGCCAAAGGTTAATCACAAGGATTTAATTACATATTTAGGCAAAACACCTAGGGTTAGCTCATAACCCAGGTCAGGGATGTTACAAATTATCCACCCCTTACAAGGATTTTTTCCCCAAAATTGATAAAACATACTAAGAGAAAAGGGCAGGATACTTCCTTCTCATCTCATCCTCTAGTTCCCAAGTGGCTTCTTCAACACCACGGTGATTCCAGAGGACTTTCACAAGACTTATATCTTTCTTCTTTAACTTTTTAATTCTGTTATCGAGGATTGACACTGGTCCCTCCTCATAAGATACATCTTCATTCAATTCTACCTCCATAGGTTATAGAATTGACTCAGTGTCTGGGTGACATTTCTTCAGCATAGAAATGTGAAACATAGGGTGTAACCTCTGTAACTCTGGTGGCAGCTCTAGTCTATATGCTACCTTTCCAATCCGTTCAATGATTGGATAAGGTCCCATATATCTAGGAGCTAACTTCCCTTTCCTCCCAAAATGAAGGACTCCTTTCCAAGGCGAGACTTTGAGATACACTCTGTCTCCAACTTGGAACTCTAAGGGTCTACGACGTTTGTCAGCATAAGATTTCTGCCTATCCTGTGCAGTCTTAATTTTTTGTTGTATTACTTTACTCTTCTCCGTGGTCTGCTGCACAAGATCAGGACCTAACAACTGACGCTCACCAATCTCAAACCAACACAAAGGTGATCTACAACGTCTACCATACAAGGCTTCATAAGGTGCCATATCAATGCTATGCTGATAGCTATTGTTATAGGCAAACTCTATCAAGCTTAGGTGTAGATCCCAACTTCCGGTAAACTGGAGAACACATGCTCTCAACAGGTCTTCTAAGGTTTGTATAGTTCTTTCCGACTGTCCATCAGTCTGCGGATGAAAGGTCGTACTAAACCTTAGCTTGGTGCCTAAGGCTCTGTGTAACTGTTCCCAAAAATGACTTGTAAACTGAGGACCTCGGTCAGAAACTATTGTGGCAGGAACTCCGTGCAAACACACTATCTCTTGCACATATAACTGTGATAACCTTTCAGCAGAATAGGTTGTTTTGACAGGTAAGAAGTGCGCTGTCTTTGTCAACCTATCAACAACTACCCAAATGGAATCATGTCCTTTGCTTGTCCTGGGTAGGCCAACAACAAAGTCCATGGTCACATGGTCCCACTTCCACTGTGGTATGGGTAAAGGTTGCATTGTTCCTACAGGCTTCTGGTGTTCAGATTTAACTTGCTGACACACGGGACACCTCAGAACAAACTCTGCAACATCCTTCTTCATTCCAGGCCACCAATACAGATCTTTCAAATTCCGATACATCTTGGTGCTCCCTGGATGCATAGCATACATGGAAGAATGAGCTTCTTCCAGGACTAACTTCCTCAAGTTATCCACATCCGGCACTATCATCCTTCCATTATAACAGGCTACTTGGTCATCTGAGTCATGGAAACCATCTCGCTTCTCATTTCCATACTCAGATCTAATCTGCTGAACTACAGCATCACCTAGCTGTGCTTCCTTAATCTGCTCTCTTAGGGTAGGTTTAATATGCATCTCAGCTAACAACCCAGCTAACAATGACACCTTCAACTGTACATTGTCTTGCCTTAAAGAGATAAGAATATCTCTCCTAGAGCATACTAAAGAGTTTAGTGGTGCTCTATTCATGGTTAATGTTGCTGATTTCCTATTCAAGGCATCTGCAACAACATTGGCCTTACCCAGATGGTAATCAATTGTACAATCGTAGTCCTTGATTAACTCCATCCAACGACGTTGCCTCATGTTAAGCTCGTGCTGAGAGAAGATATACTTAAGGTTCTTGTGGTCTGTGAAAATCTGGAATGTTTCTCCGTAGAGATAATGTCTCCAGATTTTCAAGGCATGAACCACGGCAGCTAACTCCAGATCGTGTGTCGGATAATTCTCCTCGTGTTTCTTAAGCTGTCGGGAAGCAAAAGAAATCACTTGTTTATCCTGCATCAACACACATCCTAGTCCATTCTTGGAAGCATCACGAAAGACTACATATCCTTTTCCTTGTTCAGGTAGCACAAGCACAGGTGCACTTGTCAACCTCTCCTTCAACGACTGGAAAGATTGTTGACACTTATCACTCCAAGTAAAAGGAACATCTTTCCAGGTCAACTTGGTCAAAGGTAAGGCTATAGAAGTAAAGTTCTTAATGAACCTTCGATAATAGACATCTAACCCCAAGAAACTTCGAATCTCCGTCGGTGTCTTCGGTTGTTCCCACTGTAGAACATATTCTACCTTTGTAGGGTCAACACGAATTCCCGAGGCAGATATCACATGTCCAAGAAAAGATACCTCCGGCAGCCAGAACTCACACTTGCTAAACTTAGCATACAGCTTGTGTTCTCTTAGCAAGGTCAAAGCTTGGCGAAGATGCTGCTCATGCTGCTGAGCATCCTTACTATAGATCAGAATGTCATCTATGAAGACGAAAACACACTGATCAAGGAAAGGTCGAAAAACTCTATTCATGAGTTCCATAAATGCAGCTGGTGCATTAGTTAGTCCAAACGACATAACCGTGAACTCATAGTGACCATACCTTGTCCTAAAGGCAGACTTGGATATGTCACTATCCTTAATACGAAATTGATGATATCCAGACCTCAAGTCTATCTTGGAAAAGACGGTTGCACCACGCAATTGGTCAAAGAGATCATCAATCCTCGGCAGAGGGTACTTATTCTTTATTGTTACTTTATTGAGTTGTCTGTAGTCGATGCACAACTGCATTGACCCATCTTTCTTTTTAACAAACAAGTCCAGAGCACCCCAAGGTGAAGTGCTCAGTCAGATAAAACCCTTCTCAAGTAACTCTTGAAGCTGTTTCTTGAGTTCTGCCATCTCGGCAGGCGCCATCCTATACGGAGTCTGGGCTATGGGTTTCGTATCTGGGATCAGATTGATTTCAAAATCAATCTCCCGAGGTGGTGGTATACCAGGAAGTTCTTTAGGAAACACATCCTCGAATTCCCTGACTATGGGAACTTCAGTAGGATTGGACCTTTCCTTAGTAACATCTACCACATGGGCTAAGAATGCATAACATCCTTGCCTCAACAACTTATCAACAACCATAGCTGACACAAGATAGGTGGGCAGAATCTTTCTTTCTCCTTGAAAGATCCATGTGTTGCTTTCATCAGCAAACACAGCCAACTTGGATTCACAATTTAAGACAACTCTATACCTCTTTAAGGTATCCATCCCGAGGATTATATCAAATCCTTGCATATTAAGTGGTATAAGATCCACTTGAATGTGATGGTCGGAAAAGAAAAGGATGCAGGGAGAGCATACTTCCTGCAAAACGGCAGACCCACTTAACGGAGTCTCCAACAACAAACTATCTGCCCTATGACTAACAGTCACATTGCAGTTACGAATCACTCTTCGAGTGATGAAAGAGTGCGTAGCACTCGGATCAATCAGAACAGATACTACACAGGAGGTAGACATATCAGAATATAAAAGTTCCATCTGACCTGCCACTACCCGTGGATTGACCACTGCTTCAGGTGGGTTCATAGCATAGAACCTCGTTGTTGCCTGGTGTTGAGGTGGTGCTGATGATCCAGCTTGAGACGCTTGTCCACGTCCTCGAGCTGCTCCTTGATGTTGTCTATTCTGAGATCCTTGTTGATTCTGTCTCGGAGGTTGTGTCACACTGACAGGCCTAGAACGGCAATCCTTCATCAAGTGTCCCACCTTACCACAGTTGTAGCAACTCCTCTCCTGTTGTTGTGGTCTGGGTGGTCCAGTAACTGACATTGATGCAAAACTGTGCGTCCTTTGAGGCGGTTGACTCCATCCTCTACCTCTGCTTGGTGACCATTGAGTTTGAAAACTCGATCTGGGTGGTGGAGGGTTAGGTGTAGAGAATCTAGGTTTCTTGGAATCCCTAGATGAAGAACCCTGGAACTGTGGATATATTTTCTGAGTTTGCCTCTTCTCAACCACAGATCTCTCTATCCTTCGGACTGACTCAACGAAGGTAGAGAATCTCTCTCGGTTTTCTAAGGCAGACACAGGGGTTGATATATCAACATTCAAACCCTTTTCGAATCTTCTGATTCTTTCCTCCTCTGTGGCAGCCATGTGCGGACAGAACCGCAGCAACTCCATGAACTTATCTTCATACTCACTAATGTTCATCATACCATGCCTTAGTCTCTCAAACTGAGAGATCTTCTCATCTAGGAAGGTCTTTGGAAAATATCTATTGATAAATTCCCGACGAAACTCTTCCCATGAGAACTCTATTCCAGGTCTCTTCTGCTCTTCCATGTTCCACCAGTGACCAGCACTGCCTTTGAGAAGATAGACAGCATGTCTAACCTTCTCAGCTTCTAGGATAATAAGAATCCTGAAAGCCTTCTCCAACTCTGTCAGCCATAAATCAGCATCTGCGGGGTTGACAGTCCCAAAGTACTCGGTAGCTCCGACACGACGAAGTCATTCGAACGTCTTACCGATACCTTGTCCTTCAGGTTGGACAGGTGCCCTAGGTGTAGGCATGGGCATCCTGTCGGTTATGTGTGTCATGGCAGTCATGAACTGCCCGAACATTGTCTGTACAGCTGGGTTACCCATGTCGGCTGGGTCAAACTGGGGTGGCTCTCTTGGTGACTCTGATGCAGGCTGTTCTATTCTTGGAACCCTTGTACCGCCTTGAGGTGCACTAGCACTACTCTCTGCCACATACTCATCATGAGGCTCAGCCATCCTTATGTATCTTCTTCTCCTGAGGAGTAGAAGATTCTATTAGATAAGGAAGGAGTACTAAAGATAGACTCGACATCCTAAGTCCTATGCCTCTGTAGACTCAACTGACCTAGAGCTCTGATACCACTAATTGTGGGCTCTGATCTCCAAACCACGATATAAATACGATTCAAACTTAGCGGAAGCGATTCGATTAACAGCGGAAGATAAAAATCACGGGAAATTAAAACTTTTCGAGACAAGAGCTTGAATCCATAAAAGCTTCTTTCATAACAAGAGATAAACTGTTTACATCTCATGATAATTACTTCTTGAGTAATTATATACAACAAGACTCAAAATCTCAAGAACTCATAACAAAAGACTCCAAGACCTGAGAGTACAGATGACACATAGGACTGACTCTAACTACACCACATGGCAGGCTAAATCTCCACCTGAGATTTACTGCTGCTCCTGGTGCTGCTGCTGCTGCTGGGACTGGTCACCTGTAGACCGGTTCCTCCGTCTCCAACGTCCACCTAAAAAGTTGAAGTCTACGGGGTGAGACAATTTTACATAATTGTCCCAGCGAGAGTTATAACTCTCTGCCAGAAACTTTATTATAACATCAAAGAATATCTTAAGCAGTAAAGCTTTCAAAGAATTCAATAGCAGTTGCAGCTATAAACAAGAGCTCAACATTTATGAGACATGAAGTATATAAGCACTATTACAGTGTATCATCAATCAACTAACTCGTAGTTATCTCTAACATGTATACTACGCGGTTGATTATGTTTTACAAACAATATTATGCCCTGTGGAGATGAGGCATACCACTCATACTCCAACTGATCGCTAAGAAGTCACATCAGTATCATACATAGGTCATTAAGAGAGCCAGATTCTGATGACCTTCACCTTCCTCAGTCAGTAAGAGGATCACTTGTAGGACATCTTGTGTCTCTACTATTATAGCTCACCAGGGTAAACTGGTCCTTCACTATTTTAGAGTTACAGTGGCGTTCTGTACTCTCTTCGTCATCAGGAGATTTCATGTTTATCTCCACGGATACAGATATCTATGTTTTCTTCGTCATCAGGAGGTTTCATGTTTACCTACTACTGATACGGTATGGGATTGTAGTGAAGGATTGACGGATTACATATCTACATCAAATTCCTACACTAGGATGTAAGGTTCTACACATCCATATACCCCACATACTCAATAGTATGTGATCCAGGAGTTCCCTTAGGAAAACCTGTTTCACCATCATTTGATCTCTGACAATGATGGGTCTATGATCAAGGCTCTACATTATACTTGATTAGTTAGGTACATTCAGTATTCATTTAACATCACACATTTTCTTCAAACAATAACAGTAGCATAACAGCTATAAAAAGAGAATACTAAATGTAACAAGCCTAACTCACATCAATCATCATTTCTCATTATACTCATCACAAGTCATCTCTAAAGCATGACCTTGATGGTATTCATGGCTCTCACAGCCCATTATTATCATAGAATGCCACTGACAAGGCATCAAGATACTTTACTTATTCATAAAGCTATCAATATGCCTTTAATGAATATAGTATCATTATCCATATCTGGATATGATCACCTCCATATCAGAACCTGCATGGTTAATTCAACTAGTAAAGGTAATTCAAAACAATGATTATACTTTCCACTCTTGTCATAAGAGCTAAGTTCTTTGATTCTTATCAAATAGAGTTTAATACTCATATAACATGTCATCACCTTTGAATTAGGGTTTACTATTCACATCACATATCATTACCCTTGAATTAGGGTTTACTATTCACATCACATGTCATTACCCTTGAATTAGGGTCTACTATTCACATCATATGGTGAATTGAACTCATAACATCATCATGTATGAGGAACATCATCATTGATGCTCTCAGATTAGCTTAAGATTCATCATATATCATAATTAGGGTTTCCATGATCTCACATAGGTGGATCATACCCTAATCATGCACATTCATGTGTATTAAAGGTTCTTTACTTGAGTTTCCACCCTAAAAGGGTACTTTCTCTCTCTTAAGATACTTTCTCTCTCCTCATACCAGTAGATGGTGATAACACCACTCTAGATCAGGTTGGGTTCAGTCCTCATGGGCTAACATAAGCCAAAACATCACTATCATGTGATTAGCGTTTGATTTGAACAAGGTTTTACTCAATTGAATCCCTCAAGGGTATTTTGGTAATTCACCCCATTGATCACCATCATGGTTCAATTTATTAGTCACTTAATCCCTTAATATCCTAGGTTATCATTAGGGTTTAGATTAGAGCATCATTGAGCCATTTACACCTTCAATTGATTAAGTGAAATCAATCTTTGAAAACCCCAAACGGTTTCACCCTTCAACCTCCAAACGGTTTGAGACCGTTTGGATGAGTTGATCGTTTGCTAGGGTTGACTCCAAGACCGTGTGACCTTCAAGGTCGTTTTCCCAAACCGTGTGAGGGTGTAGACCATTTAACAAGTTTGACTTCAAGACTGAGAGGGCTTACACGGTTTGAGACCGTTTGGTGTCTCTCGATCTTGAGATCATTTGAGTCCTCACGGTCTCAAGACCGTTTGAGGCCTCACACGGGACCGTGTGAGGCCTCACGGTCTCAAGACCGTGAGGTCTCAAACGGTCTTGAGACCGTGAGGCCTCAAACGGTCTTGAGACTGTGAGGTCTCAAACGGTCTTGAGATCGTGAGCCCTCAAACGGCACTTGGTCTCAAACCGTTTGGACCTCCAACATGGTTCAATGATTTCAATCGTTTATGATTATCAATGTTGAAGCCTCCAAATGGTCAAAGCCATAGTAACCACTAATAGATTGAGTTAATTAGGGTTATTCTTAACCAATTGGTCACTCAATTGACCCTCAATTGTTATCCAATTAGGGTTGAAATTGGTTCAATTAAGGTCCATCAACGTTCAACCATCAACACTCAACAATGTGAATCAACACAAGGTTGAACCCTTCAATTGAGCTCCAATTGGGCCCAAACTTGGCCCAAACGGTCTTGAGATCGTGTGGATGAACTCCACACGGTCTTGAGACCGTTTGCCCAAGATTTCATCAAAATCTAATGTGATTTGATAGGAGTTGAACCTTGATTGAGTCTCAAATCAGTATTTTGATTAATATAATAACCTATTGCAATTGGGCCCTCAATTGATCAAATTACCTTAACCCTAGACCTCGAAACGGTCTTGGGTTGTCACCACACGGTCTTGAGACCGTTTGGATGAGTTCCAAACGGTCTTGAGACCGTTTGCCCATCCAACTTTTGTATTCTAGTGTAAGTTCTTCAAGGTTGGATCTATTGAGTTGATTATCATATCAATACTTAATTGCAATGTAATTTGGTATCTTTGTACTTTCAATTGGTCAACTATACTTGACCCCAGACCTCCATACGGTCTTGGGTGATTCCCCACACAGTCTTGAGACCGTTTGATTGGTCCTCAAACGTTCTTGAGACCGTTTGGGTCAATCAACCCAAAAACACTAAGTTATTCATTGAGATTTCAGTACTGATTTCAATTAGGGTTTACCTTAGTAATCATCCTTCAACTCTTAGCTCGTTTGGAATTAGTCCATCAATTTTGGTGAGTTGTTAATCAACATTATTATGAACAGTAATTTCATACGGTCAACGCTTGGTCAACGTTCTTACACGGTCTTGAGACCGTTTGCCCAAAAAGGGGCGATTTCAACAGATTGCAATTCAGAACTAAATTCAATTGATTTGTTGATTTAAAAAGGCTATATCTCTCGATTCCTTTGGAGTTAACCTCTCCAATTTTGTGGGTGATTAGCCTACATAATTATGAACATATTTCTTATACGGTCCACGCTCGGTCAACGCGGCTAAACGGTCTTGAAGACCGTTTTCCTTTACACGTTCTTGAGACCGTTTGCTCACCAAACGGTTTTGCAAACCGTGTGAGCACTTGGTGGAGACCGTTTAGTAAAGTGAAAAGTAGTGGATTAACTTTGGAAATAACGTCTTCATCTCCTAGCTCAAGAACAGCAAGGATTTCTCACGAATTTTCTTGCAAAGTAGCAAAGGAAGGTAGAGAAGAAGAAGAACTATCATCTAAAAGCATAAACGAGATGTATATAACAAAGTATAGGTTTAGAGTTATAAAACCCGCCTAAAGCTTGCTCCTTGAGCTCCAAGCTTTCGAGCTCCAAGCTTTTAATGGCGTCCTTTAGTTTCCATAGGTCGGCCAAGGTGATCCTTCCAAGGAAAGTCGAGAAGAGATGGCTAGAAAGGTAGAGCTATGTGAGCTAGCCATCAATTTGACCTTGAATTTGAGTTCTAACCATGAACTTAAGCAAAAGGGAGGATTCAAACCTACCTTGCCCTCCTTGGTCGTCCTCCTGAGCTCCACAGCTCCTCTTTAGTTAGTTTGGGTGAATAGAACAGTGAAGGAAATGAAGGGAGGGTTTCCTTGCTAAGTGAAGTGGAGAGTATATATACTTGGGGTGAGATTTTCAACATAAGCTCATAAGTTCTCCATATTTTCAACTTAGTCTCTTCATCCTTCTTTGCTCGTCCCTTCTTCTTATTTCTAAGGACAACCTTCTTTTAAGGTCCAGAAATGAAGGCAAAGAAGATCAACCTATAACTTAAGCATACACATAAAAGGCTATTGTACATACACCTTGATTATTCAATCACAAAGGTGTTTTTCATTATATGATTATTCAATTAAAGTGACCTCTTCATCATTTCTTCTCTAAATGATGACAAGAGTCTTAATAAATACTTTTGATGGTGTAAATTACAAGTTGCACCCCTCAAATTGGGTAAATTGCACTTTACTCCAATTTAGGGTTTTCAAGCACAGGGATTGCTTCCACAGCTGCACCTTGGTGCCCAAGCTTGGGAAATCCCTCAAACTTCATCATAATGATTCTCATGATGTCTCAACATCAGAGGAACATCTCAACATGTGCAAATTGCAAGTTAAACCTTCTAACTGGGTAATTTGCACATAGGTCCTTGTATAACAAAACAATGCTACAATTTTATATAAAAAGGAGCAAAATCTAAAATATATGTTTCTGAGAAACTTAATTACATGCTAAAGGTTAATCACAAGGATTTAATTACATATTTAGGCAAAACACCTAGGGTTAGCTCATAACCCAGGTCAGGGATGTTATAAATTATCCACCCCTTACAAGGATTTTTTCCCCAAAATTGATAAAACATACTAAGAGAAAAGGGCAGGATACTTCCTTCTCATCTCATCCTCTAGTTCCCAAGTGGCTTCTTCAACACCACGGTGATTCCAGAGGACTTTCAAAAGACTTATATCTTTCTTCTTTAACTTTTTAATTCTGTTATCGAGGATTGACACTGGTCCCTCCTCATAAGATACATCTTCATTCAATTCTACCTCCATAGGTTATAGAATTGACTCAGTGTCTGGGTGACATTTCTTCAGCATAGAAATGTGAAACATAGGGTGTAACCTCTGTAACTCTGGTGGCAGCTCTAGTCTATATGCTACCTTTCCAATCCGTTCAATGATTGGATAAGGTCCCATATATCTAGGAGCTAACTTCCCTTTCCTCCCAAAATGAAGGACTCCTTTCCAAGGCGAGACTTTGAGATACACTCTGTCTCCAACTTGGAACTCTAAGGGTCTACGACGTTTGTCAGCATAAGATTTCTGCCTATCCTGTGCAGTCTTAATTTTTTGTTGTATTACTTTAATCTTCTCCGTGGTCTGCTGCACAAGATCAGGACCTAACAACTGACGCTCACCAATATCAAACCAACACAAAGGTGATCTACAACGTCTACCATACAAGGCTTCATAAGGTGCCATATCAATGCTATGCTGATAGCTATTGTTATAGGCAAACTCTATCAAGCTTAGGTGTAGATCCCAACTTCCGGTAAACTGGAGAACACATGCTCTCAACAGGTCTTCTAAGGTTTGTATAGTTCTTTCCGACTGTCCATCAGTCTGCGGATGAAAGGCCGTACTAAACCTTAGCTTGGTGCCTAAGGCTCTGTGTAACTGTTCCCAAAAACGACTTGTAAACTGAGGACCTCGGTCAGAAACTATTGTGGCAGGAACTCCGTGCAAACGCACTATCTCTTGCACATATAACTGTGATAACCTTTCAGCAGAATAGGTTGTTTTGACAGGTAAGAAGTGCGCTGTCTTTGTCAACCTATCAACAACTACCCAAATGGAATCATGTCTTTTGCTTGTCTTGGGTAGGCCAACAACAAAGTCCATGGTCACATGGTCCCACTTCCACTGTGGTATGGGTAAAGGTTGCATTGTTCCTACAGGCTTCTGGTGTTTAGCTTTAACTTGCTGACACACGGGACACCTCAGAACAAACTCTGCAACATCCTTCTTCATTCCAGGCCACCAATACAGATCTTTCAAATTCCGATACATCTTGGTGCTCCCTGGATGCATAGCATACATGGAAGAATGAGCTTCTTCCAGGACTAACTTCCTCAAGTTATCCACATCCGGCACTATCATCCTTCCATTATAACAGGCTACTTGGTCATCTGAGTCATGGAAACCATCTCGCTTCTCATTTCCATACTCAGATCTAATCTACTGAACTACAACATCACCTAGCTGTGCTTCCTTAATCTGCTCTCTTAGGGTAGGTTTAATATGCATCTCAGCTAACAACCCAGCTAACAATGACACCTTCAACTGTACATTGTCTTGCCTTAAAGAGATAAGCATATCTCTCCTAGAGCATACTAAAGAGTTTAGTTGTGCTCTATTCATGGTTAATGTTGCTGATTTCCTATTCAAGGCATCTGCAACAACATTGGCCTTGCCTGGATGGTAATCAATTGTACAATCGTAGTCCTTGATTAACTCCATCCAACGACGTTGCCTCATGTTAAGCTCGTGCTGAGAGAAGATATACTTAAGGTTCTTGTGGTCTGTGAAAATCTGGAATGTTTCTCCGTAGAGATAATGTCTCCAGATTTTCAAGGCATGAACCACGGCAGCTAACTCCAGATCGTGTGTCGGATAATTCTCCTCGTGTTTCTTAAGCTGTCGGGAAGCAAAAGAAATCACTTGTTTATCCTGCATCAACACACATCCTAGTCCATTCTTGGAAGCATCACGAAAGACTACATATCCTTTTCCTTGTTCAGGTAGCACAAGCACAGGTGCACTTGTCAACCTCTCCTTCAACGACTGGAAAGATTGTTGACACTTATCACTCCAAGTAAAAGGAACATCTTTCCGGGTCAACTTGGTCAAAGGTAAGGCTATAGAAGTAAAGTTCTTAATGAACCTTCGATAATAGACAGCTAACCCCAAGAAACTTCGAATATCCGTCGGTGTCTTCGGTTGTTCCCACTGTAGAACATATTCTACCTTTGTAGGGTCAACACGAATTCCCGAGGCAGATATCACATGTCCAAGAAAAGATACCTCCGGCAGCCAGAACTCACACTTGCTAAACTTAGCATACAGCTTGTGTTCTCTTAGCAAGGTCAAAGCTTGGCGAAGATGCTGCTCATGCTGCTGAGCATCCTTACTATAGATCAGAATGTCATCTATGAAGACGACAACACACTGATCAAGGAAAGGTCGAAAAACTCTATTCATGAGTTCCATAAATGCAGCTGGTGCATTAGTTAGTCCAAACGACATAACCGTGAACTCATAGTGACCATACCTTGTCCTAAAGGCAGACTTGGATATGTCACTATCCTTAATACGAAATTGATGATATCCAGACCTCAAGTCTATCTTGGAAAAGACGGTTGCACCACGCAACTGGTCAAAGAGATCATCAATCCTCGGCAGAGGGTACTTATTCTTTATTGTTACTTTATTGAGTTGTCTGTAGTCGATGCACAACTGCATTGACCCATCTTTCTTTTTAACAAACAAGACCGGAGCACCCCAAGGTGAAGTGCTCAGTCAGATAAAACCCTTCTCAAGTAACTCTTGAAGCTGTTTCTTGAGTTCTGCCATCTCGGCAGGCGCCATCCTATACGGAGTCTGGGCTATGGGTTTCGTATCTGGGATCAGATTGATTTCAAAATCAATCTCCCGAGGTGGTGGTATACCAGGAAGTTCTTTAGGAAACACATCCTCGAATTCCCTGACTATGGGAACTTCAGTAGGATTGGACCTTTCCTTAGTAACATCTACCACATGGGCTAAGAATGCATAACATCCTTGCCTCAACAACTTATCAGCAACCATAGCTGACACAAGACAGGTGGGTAGAATCTTTCTTTCTCCTTGAAAGATCCATGTGTTGCTTTCATCAGCAAACACAGCCAACTTGGATTCACAATCCAAGACAACTCTATACCTCTCTAAGGTATCCATCCCGAGGATTATATCAAATCCTTGCATATTAAGTGGTATAAGATCCACTTGAATGCGATGGTCGGAAAAGAAAAGGATGCAGGGAGAGCATACTTCCTGCAAAACGGCAGACCCACTCAACGGAGTCTCCAACAACAAACTATCTGCCCTATGACTAACAGTCACATTGCAGTTATGAATCACTCTTCGAGTGATGAAAGAGTGTGTAGCACCCGGATCAATCAGAACAGATACTACACAGGAGGTAGACATATCAGAATATAAAAGTTCCATCTGACCTGCCACTACCCGTGGATTGACCACTGCTTCAGGTGGGTTCATAGCATAGAACCTCATTGTTGCCTGGTGTTGAGGTGGTGCTGATGATCCAGCTTGAGACGCTTGTCCACGTCCTCGAGCTGCTCCTTGATGTTGTCTATTCTGAGATCCTTGTTGATTCTGTCTCGGAGGTTGTGTCACACTGACAGGCCTAGAACGGCAATCCTTCATCAAGTGTCCCACCTTACCACAGTTGTAGCAACTCCTCTCCTGTTGTTGTGGTCTGGGTGGTCCAGTAACTGACATTGATGCAGAACTGTGCGTCCTTTGAGGCGGTTGACTCCATCCTCTACCTCTGCTTGGTGACCATTGAGTTTGAAAACTCGATCTGGGTGGTGGAGGGTTAGGTGCAGAGAATCTAGGTTTCTTGGAATCCCTAGATGAAGAACCCTAGAACTGTGGATATATTTTCTGAGTTTGCCTCTTCTCAACCACAGATCTCTCTATCCTTCGGACTGACTCAACGAAGGTAGAGAATCTCTCTCGGTTTTCTAAGGCAGACACAGGGGTTGATATATCAGCATTCAAACCCTTTTCGAATCTTCTGATTCTTTCCTCCTCTGTGGCAGCCATGTGTGGACAGAACCGCAGCAACTCCATGAACTTAGCTTCATACTCGCTAATGTTCATCATACCATGCCTTAGTCTCTCAAACTGAGAGATCTTCTCATCTAGGAAGGTCTTTGGAAAATATCTATTGATAAATTCCCGACGAAACTCTTCCCATGAGAACTCTATTCCAGGTCTCTTCTGCTCTTCCATGTTCCACCAGTGACCAGCACTGCCTTTGAGAAGATAGACAGCATGTCTAACCTTCTCAGCTTCTAGGATAATAAGAATCCTGAAAGCCTTCTCCAACTCTGTCAGCCATAAATCAGCATCTGCGGGGTCGACAGTCCCAAAGTACTCGGTAGCTCCGACACGACGAAGTCATTCGAATGTCTTACCGATACCTTGTCCTTCAGGTTGGACAGGTGCCCTAGGTGTAGGCATGGGCATCATGTCGGTTATGTGTGTCATGGCAGTCATGAACTGCCCGAACATTGTCTGTACAGCTGGGTTACCCATGTCGGCTGGGTCAAACTGGGGTGGCTCTCTTGGTGACTCTGGTGCAGGCTGTTCTATTCTTGGAACCCTTGCACCGCCTTGAGGTGCACTAGCACTACTCTCTGCCACATACTCATCATGAGGCTCAGCCATCCTTATGTATCTTCTTCTCCTGAGGAGCAGAAGATTCTATTAGATAAGGAAGGAGTACTAAAGATAGACTCGACATCCTAAGTCCTATGCCTCTGTAGACTCAACTGACCTAGAGCTCTGATACCACTAATTGTGGGCTTTGATCTCCAAACCACGATATAAATACGATTCAAACTTAGCGGAAGCGATTCGATTAACAGCGGAAGATAAAAATCACGGGAAATTAAAACTTTTCGAGACAAGAGCTTGAATCCATAAAAGCTTCTTTCATAACAAAAGATAAAATGTTTACATCTCATGATAATTACTTCTTGAGTAATTATATACAACAAGACTCAAAATCTCAAGAACTCATAACAAAAGACTCCAAGACCTGAGAGTACAGATGACACATAGGACTGACTCTAACTACACCACATGGCAGGCTAAATCTCCACCTGAGATTTACTGCTACTCCTGGTGCTGCTGCTGCTGCTGGGACTGGTCACCTGTAGACCGGTTCCTCCGTCTCCAACGTCCACCTAAAAAGTTGAAGTCTACGGGGTGAGACAATTTTACATAATTGTCCCAGCGAGAGTTATAACTCTCCGCCAGAAACTTTATTATAACATCAAAGAATATCTTAAGCAGTAAAGCTTTCAAAGAATTCAATAGCAGTTGCAGCTATAAACAAGAGCTCAACATTTATGAGACATGAAGTATATAAGCACTATTACAATGTATCATCAATCAACTAACTTGTAGTTATCTCTAACATGTATACTACGCGGTTGATTATGTTTTACAAACAATATTATGCCCTGTGGAGATGAGGCATACCACTCATACTCCAACTGGTTGCTAAGAAGTCACATCAGTATCATACATAGGTCATTAAGAGAGCCGGATTCTCATGACCTTCACCTTCCTCAGTCAGTAAGAGGATCACTTGTAGGACATCTTGTGTCTCTACTATTATAGCTCACCAGGGTAAACTGGTCCTTCACTATTTTAGAGTTACAGTGGCGTTCTGTACTCTCTTCGTCATCAGGAGATTTCATGTTTATCTCCACGGATACAGATATCTATGTTTTCTTCGTCATCAGGAGGTTTCATGTTTACCTACTACTGATACGGTATGGGATTGTAGTGAAGGATTGACGGATTACATATCTACATCAAATTCCTACACTAGGATGTAAGGTTCTACACATCCATATACCCCACATACTCAATAGTATGTGATCCAGGAGTTCCCTTAGGAAAACCTGTTTCACCATCATTTGATCTCTGACAATGATGGGTCTATGATCAAGGCTCTACATTATACTTGATTAGTTAGGTACATTCAGTATTCATTTAACATCACACATTTTCTTCAAACAATAACAGTAGCATAACAGCTATAAAAAGAGAATACTAAATGTAACAAGCCTAACTCACATCAATCATCATTTCTCATTATACTCATCACAAGTCATCTCTAAAGCATGACCTTGATGGTATTCATGGCTCTCACAGCCCATTATTATCATAGAATGCCACTGACAAGGCATCAAGATACTTTACTTATTCATAAAGCTATCAATATGCCTTTAATGAATATAGTATCATTATCCATATCTGGATATGATCACCTCCATATCAGAACCTGCATGGTTAATTCAACTAGTAAAGGTAATTCAAAACAATGATTATACTTTCCACTCTTGTCATAAGAGCTAAGTTCTTTGATTCTTATCAAATAGAGTTTAATACTCATATAACATGTCATCACCTTTGAATTAGGGTTTACTATTCACATCACATATCATTACCCTTGAATTAGAGTTTACTATTCACATCACATGTCATTACCCTTGAATTAGGGTCTACTATTCACATCATATGGTGAATTGAACTCATAACATCATCATGTATGAGGAACATCATCATTGATGCTCTCAGATTAGCTTAAGATTCATCATATATCATAATTAGGGTTTCCATGATCTCACATAGGTGGATCATACCCTAATCATGCACATTCATGTGTATTAAAGGTTCTTTACTTGAGTTTCCACCCTAAAAGGGTACTTTCTCTCTCTTAAGATACTTTCTCTCTCCTCATACCAGTAGATGGTGATAACACCACTCTAGATCAGGTTGGGTTCAGTCCTCATGGGCTAACATAAGCCAAAACATCACTATCATGTGATTAGGGTTTGATTTGAACAAGGTTTTACTCAATTGAATCCCTCAAGGGTATTTTGGTAATTCACCCCATTGATCACCATCATGGTTCAATTTATTAGTCACTTAATCCCTTAATATCCTAGGTTATCATTAGGGTTTAGATTAGAGCATCATTGAACCATTTACACCTTCAATTGATTAAGTGAAATCAACCTTTGAAAACCCCAAACGGTTTCAACCTTCAACCTCCAAACGGTTTGAGACCGTTTGGATGAGTTGATCGTTTGCTAGGGTTGACTCCAAGACCGTGTGACCTTCAAGGTCGTTTTCCCAAACCGTGTGAGGGTGTAGACCGTTTAACAAGTCTGACTTCAAGATTGAGAGGTCTTACACGGTTTGAGACCGTTTGGTGTCTCTCGATCTTGAGATCGTTTGAGTCCAAACGGTCTTGAGACCGTGTGACCTCAAACGGTCTTGAGACCGTGAGGTCTCAAACGGTCTTGAGACCGTGAGGCCTTAAACGGTCTTGAGACTGTGAGGTCTCAAACGGTCTTGAGGTCGTGAGCCCTCAAACGGCACTTGGTCTCAAACCGTTTGGACCTCCAACATGGTTCAATGATTTCAATCGTTTATGATTATCAATGTTGAAGCCTCCAAATGGTCAAAGCCATAGTAACCACTTATAGATTGAGTTAATTAGGGTTATGCTTAACCAATTGGTCACTCAATTGACCCTCAATTGTTATCCAATTAGGGTTGAAATTGGTTCAATTAAGGTCCATCAACGTTCAACCATCAACACTCAACAATGTGAATCAACACAAGGTTGAACCCTTCAATTGAGCTCCAATTGGGCCCAAACTTGGCCCAAACGGTCTTGAGATCGTGTGGATGAACTCCACACGGTCTTGAGACCGTTTGCCCAAGATTTCATCAAAATATAATGTGATTTGATAGGAGTTGAACCTTGATTGAGTCTCAAATCAGTATTTTGATTAATATAATAACCTATTGCAATTGGGCCCTCAATTGATCAAATTACCTTAACCCTAGACCTCCAAACGGTCTTGGGTTGTCACCACACGGTCTTGAGACCGTTTGGATGAGTTCCAAACGGTCTTGAGACCGTTTGCCCATCCAACCTTTGTATTCTAGTGTAAGTTCTTCAAGGTTGGATCTATTGAGTTGATTATCATATCAATACTTAATTGCAATGTAATTTGGTATCTTTGTACTTTCAATTGGTCAACTATACTTGACCCCAGACCTCCAAACGGTCTTGGGTGATTCCCCACACAGTATTGAGACTGTGTGATTGGTCCCCAAACGTTCTTGAGACTGTTTGGGTCAATCAACCCAAAAACACTAAGTTATTCATTGAGATTTCAGTACTGATTTCAATTAGGGTTTACCTTAGTAATCATCCTTCAACTCTTAGCTCGTTTGGAATTAGTCCATCAATTTTGGTGAGTTGTTAATCAACATTATTATGAACAGTAATTTCATACGGTCAATGCTTGGTCAACGTTCTTACACAGTCTTGAGACCGTTTGCCCAAAAAGGGGCGATTTCAACAGATTGCAATTCAGAACTAAATTCAATTGATTTGTTGATTTAAAAAGGCTATATCTCTCGATTCCTTTGGAGTTAACCTCTCCAATTTTGTGGGTGATTAGCCTACATAATTATGAACAGATTTCTTATACGGTCCACGCTCGGTCAACGCGGCTAAACGGTCTTGAAGACCGTTTTCCTTTACACGGTCTTGAGACCGTTTGCTCACCAAACGGTTTTGCAAACCGTGTGAGCACTTGGTGGAGACCGTTTAGTAAAGTGAAAAGTAGTGGATTAACTTTGGAAATAACGTCTTCATCTCCTAGCTCAAGAACAGTAAGGATTTCTCACGGATTTGCTTGCAAAGTAGCAAAGGAAGGTAGAGAAGAAGAAGAACTATCATCTAAAAGCATAAACGAGATGTATATAACAAAGTATAGGTTTAGAGTTATAAAACCCGCCTAAAGCTTGCTCCTTGAGCTCCAAGCTTTAGAGCTCCAAGCTTTTAATGGCGTCCTTTAGTTTCCACAGGTCGGCCAAGGTGATCCTTCCAAGGAAAGTCGAGAAGAGATGGCTAGAAAGGTAGAGCTATGTGAGCTAGCCATCAATTTGACCTTGAATTTGAGTTCTAACCATGAACTTAAGCAAAAGGGAGGATTCAAACCTACCTTGCCCTCCTTGGTCGTCCTCCTGAGCTCCACAGCTCCTCTTTAGTTGGTTTGGGTGAATAGAACAGTGAAGGAAACGAAGGGAGGGTTTCCTTGCTAAGTGAAGTGGAGAGTATATATACTTGGGGTGAGATTTTCAACATAAGTTCATAAGTTCTCCATATTTTCAACTTAGTCCCTCCATCCTTCTTTGCTCGTCCCTTCTTCTTATTTCTAAGGACAACCTTCTTTTAAGGTCCAGAAATGAAGGCAAAGAAGATCAACCTATAACTTAAGCATACACATAAAAGGCTATTGTACATACACCTTGATTATTCAATCACAAAGGTGTTTTTCATTATATGATTATTCAATTAAAGTGAACTCTTCATCATTTCTTCTCTAAATGATGACAAGAGTCTTAATAAATACTTTTGATGGTGTAAATTACAAGTTGCACCCCTCAAATTGGGTAAATTGCACTTTACTCCAATTTAGGGTTTTCAAGCACAGGGATTGCTTCCACAGTTGCACCTTGGTGCCCAAACTTGGGAAATCCCTCAAACTTCATCATAATGATTCTCATGATGTCTCAACATTAGAGGAACATTTCAACATGTGCAAATTGCAAGTTAACCCTTCTAACTGGGTAATTTGCACATAGGTCCCTGTATAACAAAACAATGCTACAATTTTATATAAAAAGGAGCAAAATCTGAAATATATCTTTCTGAGAAACTTAATTACATGCCCAAGGTTAATCACAAGGATTTAATTACATATTTAGGCAAAACACCTAGGGTTAGCTCATAACCCAGGTCAGGGATGTTACATCGACATAGAGGGGTCACATCATGCATTTGGTACAATAGAGAACAAACATAGTGTGAAAGGGGTCCATGGGGTGATATTGTACCATAGAGAGGCATAGGGCACTGATTTCCAGGTTGGTCTATCATCAGTCCACATTAAGAAGCAAGAGTATTATAATAGATCAAGACACATCATTACTAGTCAAACAAGACACATAATAGCATTTAGAGTCATTGAGTGGAAAAAAGGTGTGATTAGGACCCTCTCCTAGATAAAAGATGCATAAAGTTACTGATTTCATGATTAAGAGGGTGAAAATTCATCAAAGTTACAAGCTTGGTCATTGAAGTGTATTAAAAATGTTCAACATATTTATATATTACATTTTTCATAAAAAAGGAAGATTAGGAGTAGTTTTAAGGTCTGCAAGTATTCCCAAGTTGTGGATCTTTTTGAGAGGATCAATTTAATATATAATTTCGTATATTTTGGCCTTAAGAGCTGGGATATATGCATTTTACAAGGTCATGAAGAGAACTATATGGAGTCAAGCTTAGGTGTTACCTTTATCATTTCACGATCATCCAGGGCCGTTGATCCTCGATCCTACGGCGATTAGCTATGCGGTATCCTTCACCTTCTTTCGACCGCAATCCAACGCCGCCAGTGGCAACGCAAGACTGGCGGACGCTCGACACTGCCCGTTAGCTGTTAGGGGACGCTCAAAGCCACCCATCACCGCCACAACCTCTCTGGGCTGCTTGGACGCCCGGTCCACAAATTGTAATCCACAGTTAGTGGCTGGGTTGGGGTGATCCTAGCCATTTGCCACCTGACTCCCTAGCATCAACGGGCCCGATGCCCCCCCCAGCAGCGGCTCGCCAACCCATTGCAGCCGGCTGCTGCGGTCGCGAGCTCACCGGAGCTCCACTTCAGCTCGCAGGTCAGGCCATGCGGATCAATGGGAAGGTTCCTTCCGGGTCCGACTCGAAGTCGCAAGGCCATGCGAGATCATTGGCCAACAACATGGTGTGGAGGGGGGTGGATCCGAGCATGGACATCCATGGCGGGGACCATGGAGCTCAAGGCAGAAGAGGAGGACGAAGGAGGTGCTCATGTGTGTGAAAAAACACAAGAAGAGAGGGGAAAAAGAGAGGAAGGATAAAGAAAATGAATGGGGGCATCAATCATTCAAATATGGGATAAGAGAGCAACTGATTGGTTACTCCAAAGCAACCATGCTACAATGGCATCATCCCATACAGACCAAGGAAGAAATTAGCTTTGTAGCCATCAAATCTTCGATATGTTGATCCAACGACTGATAAAAGGGGTGCACTAGGGTTTGTCTAAGGGGGGTGGCGGCTCGGCCGCCAAAATTGGGCCCAAAAATCTCAAAACCAACTAAAATCAATTAAAATCGAATGAAAAGAAGTCAAAATTGAACGGCCATAACTTTAGACTCGTAGCTCTGATTGAGGCAATTTTAACACCGTCGGAAAGATAAAAGAGAGCTATACAACGTGATATATGTTATAAATTGAAAATATCATAGTGATGAGGCTCAAAATATATTGCAAGATGGTGACTTGTCAAAAAATGATACTTAGTTAAAAAGTGTAAATTAAAGTGGCACATTGTGAAATTGATCATTGATGTGATAAAATTAGAGCATCACCTTATTGCAACAATCGAATTAACATACACTTGAGTCATTTGAATATCTATAGAGTGAGGAAAAGTACATGAGAGGAGTGAGTAAACCAAGTTGTCAGATCCTTCCCTCCTTAGAAGAAATTTTGTCCTCGAAATACGTCCAAGATCATAAATAAGAGTCAATATCAAAATTCATCATGCCTAGGTATCCAACCATGGTTGTCAAGACATTCCCCACAATGGGATGCACACATAGGTTATCATAAAGGGGGGTACATATCTCAATCATACATGTTACTTGGTGTTTTATGTTTCGTCATGTTACGACGTCATCTAGACATTAGGGTTCCATAACCCTTTTTCCAATTACATTAGGCTTTTCTTACCTCATGTACACATACAAGCTCAAGGTGCATTATCAACATCTATGTTATAAATTTCTCAAGAGAACATGTTCATCATCAAAACTTTCAAAGAGATCATCATTGAATGTGTATATTTCATCATTATACTAGATTCCCCGCTTGTTTTAGTTTTCCCCCAAATTACACCACTCCCCAAGAATAGTGTTTTATATACCTCCTTAGGTTTGAAATTAAGAAGTTTAGTCATCATGGTATTCAATCTAAGACCCCAAGAGCATCATCATATCGATTTAATCAATTTTCATTTTTGGGTATGAAATTAAGCATGTTACCCCTGATTATTCAAGCTAAGATCTCTAGACATTATTATATCAAGTTCATGATTTCAAAACTACATCCTTCATGAATAGTATCCCTTCATATCAGGTCTAGCTTATGAGAGTGGATTATCATACGTATTCAAGTTTAGCATAAGTGATATTATTTCAAGTATCATGCATCATATGAGGGGCAACATTATCATCAACATCAAGGTTTCATATATATATCTCACTTGTATCTAGAAAGAGATCTACAAGCTCGAGCCACTCAAGCGAAGACCTATCTAACTCAAGGCAAAACATTATAACCTCCAACATCTACCCATACTAAACTCTTACCTAACATATCAAATGAGAGAAACCCCTAGATTCTTTTACATCAACCCACAAACCCAAGTACGAGGCTTATCATGGATACCTCACATCATGTACATCATCTTAGGGTCTTGGGACATCTCCCTCACCTATATAGCAAGCATCAAGTTTTCAATTGCCTCTTTCTCTAGGGTTAGTTATTTTCATAGGAAATCTAGGGTTCAAAGTTTTTGAGGACACACTAGGTAACTTAATTCATATACTTAGAAGTACTCTAGTGGGGGACTCATCGTCATGTATTTCATCGTACACAATTTTCAACTTTTCTCATATTTTGGAGTTTAGGTACTCTGACCTTCTCCTGTGGCGGGTCGACTCATATCAAGAGGTCACCCTTTTCATATGTCTTATGCTATAGGTCCTTCTTTTTAAAGATATTAAGGCCTATGTTGGTCTGAAACCCTATCTGACACATCATATCTCTTTGTATAGACACAACCAAGCATGTCAACCCACTCACTATATTTTAGCACATCAACCAAGTCATATGTATCATACAAGGTGCTAGGCGTAGCTAGGGTTGCATGGTCAAACTCATCTCATATCATCAAACATACTTGACCCTCTCAGAAACAAACTTGGGTTATCTAGGCTACTCACTAGCCACACCTTTATCATGGCTCTAGACAACTCTAGAGACTACATCTATCATCTAAACTCTCTCATCTAGACTTGATGTTACATCTCTTTCTCTTAGGCTACATGGGCACTCACTGCCTTTCTGCATGAGGTAACATTTTCATACATATAGTTGTACTTGAAATAGGTTTTCTCCAATGTTGAAACATGCAATGAAAACCACCATACTCCATTCAAATTAAATCAAAACCAAAATGAGTTACTACACTCATTAGGAAGTCTAGTACCGTGAAACCTAGAGAACTAGCAAGAATATGGTGCACACCTATGTAGCTACCCTAAGCACATGCCGCGAACATATGTCTAGGGTTGTAATAAGATCTCCCTTTTCTCATCCTAGTGAACCTACATCCCATACTGTAGAACAGAAGGAGGAGAAAAGAAAGGGTCTAGGGATTACACAAGCCTACACCTAGTTCCAGAACATCTAGGTTCTAATTTAGAGTCTAAGTCAACATGGTCCACAAGGGACATTTTATTAAGTTTCTAGATTTGAGATGTTAGGTGAGTTTAGTTTGTGTTTTATGTGAGCAATGTTTGGTGTAGTTATTGTTCATGATCTGATACCATCTATCACAGAACTAGAATCTCAGTCCCTAAACCAAATGAATATCAAAGACAACATGCGGAAGCGTGAAATGCTTAGCATACATGAGCAGATAACAAGCTAAAAGCACCAATCATAATCTCAACATTCAACAAGTATTATTAAGTAATGTCCTTTTATTACAAACTTTTGGGTACATATTTGGGAGTATAATTTTACAAGTCTGCTCATGCATACTAGGGATCTAACAACAAGGACACCTGGCACCAAGCCCATCAACTTCTAGCTATCTCTGAACCTATAAAATACATGAAACAAGGCGGGTCAAGCATACAAGGTACCGAGTACATGGCTAAAACTCCTAGCTCTTATGTTATGAATGACGAACCCAAGGTTTGCGTTATTGGTGTAACTAGTGTAAGATCAAACTCCTAGCTACTTATTCACGAACCATACGAAATTCTAAGGGTATTTTAGTCTACCATTGATAGTGTATCAAGCAAACTATGAGAATTGAGTTTAACTATAATGAATTGTTTCCCTTAGATGGTCTTCATGCCTTCTCACCAAGATTAAGTAAAAAAAGGAATAAGAAAATAAAATGTGCAAAAAAGGCTTAGTCGCCCAAAATCCCAAAAATAATTCAAATAGCTCAAAGAGCACAAAAATATAAAGATATCACCCAGTCCTACCAATTAAAATGCAGAGAATAAAATGTTGTGTGTAATAAAATCATGGACAATTAATTTATCGTTTAGGAGAGTTGAGGTTGGTGCCTAGTGGGTATACGACTACGCTCGCAAACTCAGGTATGGCTTGCCTATTTGTACCACCTCGAAAGCTCATTAGAGAGTATTTAGGAACATTTTAGGAGACCAATGAGATCATATAAGTAGCACAGTTAGTTTGAGTGGGTACAAGGAGTTTGTCTCACTACTTTAGGACAACTCGATCAGACTACATGGATCGTTGCTTGCTACATCTTCCAGGTTGACACCGGACGAGATCCTTATAAGTCATTAGAGTCTTTTGTTTTCTGTATTAGGAGCCATGTAATTGAGAGGCATGATGTTCCTTATTTGGTTTACATGAAATTACAAGTAATATTGGATTCTCATTTTGTTGTCTCATATGATTCTCTAAGCAAATGCACAATGATGCCTAGATAGGGTTGGTATTACCCATGAGTTTATTGGTTACTTCTATCACGATTTAATATGCTTAGTAGTTTTGTGATTTTACACTAGCGGTTTTGTCTGAATGGTGGGGGTTCATTTAGAAGTAACATATTTTGGATTTCTTTGGCTTCAAACTATTTTTCCTAAGCTTAGCATATATTTTGATGTTATCTTTTGGATCATTGAGTTTGAGTCTTTCTTAGAGACAAGCAAGTGATAAGCTTGGGTGGTTGATAACACCCAAATTCTTATGCTAATGTTGAGTACTTAATTATAGTTTCATGTCTATAATAGCTTTGATATGACCAAATAACTGAGATTGTTTTTGTAGTTTTCCCTTTTTTGAAGATAGACTTGCTCAACTAGTCAATATTGAGACTTGTAGGTACCGAACAGAGAATATGTCACTTCACTGAGTTTCATCAAGCAATATTCTTCAATCCATGGCTTCTACAAAGACTTTCACCCACTCTAGCTCGAATCTCACCACCTTACGCTCAAATTCTCCCAGCTACAATGCTCAAATTTGTGCAACTTCCACCTCAATTTTGGGAAGCAACAACACTACTTCCAGCTCAAATTTAGGCAACTACGATGTAGCTTTGAGCTTGAATTTGGGCATGTATAGTGATTGATTTTGAGCAGGTGGACCTCCGCCAAGAATATTTTTCAAAGAAAGCCTCCTGAAGGGAATCTGAGCAACCTTTTGTGAATTCGATTAGATTCCCCCTCTTCAAGTTTATCGATGTATTTTATCATCAAATATCTTGCCAGTCAACAACTTCATGGGCTAGTGACTACATTGGCTTACACCAACTGGTAGGATTTCATTAATGAAATTCCTATCATGAAGGTACACCGATGATCATCATCTGTGGCACAAATCTAGTTGCGTTTGCTAAAATTTGGTCAGATTAGTTCCAGGATTCGAGCTTAGAGTTTCCAACTTGACAACCGATGAGTCAAAGACCAATAGCACAATCCTCGTCGACCTCTCTCAAATTCGGCCATGTGTTTGCACAGATTTGTGACCATATTCAAACCAAAACTTCATCGGGCATGGTCATCATCAAGCTTCAATTGAAACTAATGGGATTTTTTGGATCTTAACTGCCAATGATGCAAAGACCTATGGCACAAACCCGATTGACTTCTTTCAAATTTGGTCATGTGTTTCTTGGATGTGACCAGATTCAAGCTAGAACTTTGTTGGAGAGGTTTAGTCGATTAGTAGCTTTCTCAACTGATGTCTGGTCTAATGGAGTTTGCTAACTGGTGAAACCCCAACTGATGGAATCCACCAACCAATGGTTGGCCCAATGTGCTTAATTTTTCCTTGACATGTTTGGATTTGTGTGCGAATTCAGGTCAACCACACAGAAACCCTAACGCTGCCCACCTATTGCTATATATACCCCTCATTGGCCACCAAGCCAAGGCATAAGTTTTTTGCTTCTCAGATCTCCGTCTTAGAGTTCCAAGGCCTAAAAGGGCCAAGGTTCTCACTCTATACCCATTCCCATTGGTTCACACCCATTTCCATCAATTACCATCAGCCACCTATATATTTGTTGTCCTTCAACACTTGACACATGTGTAGGAGCGGACATTGCTCAAACTCAAGTAGGTGGTTTCTAAATTCATGCTCAAAATAAGAAGCTCCATGTTGACAATAAGTCCAAACCATCGCCAGCCTCCATTACACCCTCCATCCATAGATCTGTCTGTTTCTACCCACTACATTACTATTTGGGTGAAAACTTGAGAAAGGAGGAGGTAAAAGAGGCCAAAAGGTCAAGGAGGACAAAGAAAAGGATCATATCTACCCACCTGGAGGCTAAGGAATGAGAGCCACCTCTCCTTCACGGGCTAATCTCTTACTTTTTTTCTTTTCTTTTTGTTTTCTTCTTTGTTCTTGTATAACGATGTATGTTTATCTTTTTTTGGTGCCAACTATGCATGTCTATGGCTAGTTGAGTTCCTTCCTGGCTATGTATCCCGTTTTGGGCATGTTTATGTACTTTGAATCTAAGCAAGTAGTTAATATCATTATCTAGGATGTTTTTGTTTTACCTTATCTTTTGGTCATGATTGTAAGCTTGGCAAATCTCTATCATGCATGTAATTTTGTTTTTAATAACCTTGAGAAAATAGTGGTAAGAATGAAGAGATAAGATAGGTTAGATTTGCAACCCAAGACAAAAACAAATCGATGAGGGTTTTCTCATGCTCCAATCCCGACACAAATCCGGTTAGAATTATGCGTGAATCGTGTTGGATTCAAGATACCCAGATTGGATTCTTGTCTGATTGTTGTTCTTGCTAATGCCTTTAACTATTTTTGACCCTAGAAGTAACGCGGGGTAATTTTGGTATTATTCCATGTCCTGGATAGGGGTATTGGATGGTTGATGGGATTTTATTCACACTATGTGAGAGCAACTCAGATGACCTCCATAAGAGTAGCTACCAGGGGTACACAATGAGTTAGGTTTCTAGTTGCTTACTAGGGTGTTCAACGGTTGTCCATGCCCAAAAAAAAGATGCATAAATAGTCTGATTCATGGTTACATAGCCTATAACTCCTTCTATTGGTTAGTAGGACTTGATGGATTCTGCTTTATATATTTTACTTTGCTTTGTTTACTTTGACTTGTTCTAGTTCTATGCAGATATCTACTATCCATATTGCTTGTCTAAGTAAGAGTTGAATCTCAGATAATTAAATGTCTCCACATCCTTGTGTTTGACCTTGTATCACTACTTCGACCTTGTATAACATTGTGGACATTCCAAGGGTTTTGGGTTATAAATTTAAGTCTGATCCTTAAAGAACCGCACACGTTCGTGAGGGTGATCATCCAAATCAATAAAAAAATTGCTCAAACTCGTGAGATTGCTCAGAAGTTTGATAAATGGAAATTCAATAAGAGTGGAACGTATAATTATTCAATAATGCAGAAGAGGTTCATTGGCTAAGAAACCTATGCAGTAGGTTTGTTTGAGACAAGTGGGCTGCATAACCCTGTCAAAAATTACATTCAAAATGTCCTAGATAGTATTATTTTTGGACGATATGATAATCAAGATTGTTTCTCTCAAAAGACTTGTTTGTGATGGTCATGAAGGAAAATGGTGGTTATCTTCACATAGGGGCAATGATGATTGACTACTTGAAGATAATTCCCTCCAAGAGTAAAAAACCAATAATAATGGGAGGGATGATGACTACCTTTGCATTGGCCATAGATAGATGATTTCATTGGGTAGCTTGCAATTTGGGAAAGTAAACAGTCCGTAGAGGTCTACAGTGCACCGCTTAAGGATTTACCTTAGGGAGAAGGGGAGATGCATGTGCTAGAGCAACAACATACATGAAAACAACCTCAACACACAAGAGCAAGAGAAGATGAAGATTATGTGTAGCCACCTACAACAAATGCTTGACATGTCTACTATCCAGGAATGGTAAGGGCATCCGCCAAAATCAGTAGTACATGTGGTTGGACAAGCTACTAATGCACCATCGGATCAACCACATCCACCACTTTCAGCATGCACATGTCTAGAGAAACCCCCTATGGGGGGAGGACTACTAAAGTTCATCACAGTGATACCCCGATACTTATTCACCTTTATAAATGGATTATTGAGGCCATTACTACCAATACCCTCCACATTTTGGAGGAGCACATGTTCCACCACCACCACCACTATAGTGGAAACATCTTATCATTCTCGAGGTTTTGTTTCACACTGAGGACATCATAATTCAAAAGCTTGGGGTGGTAGGGACTTACATACCCTCATGTCTCTGTCTCATTTTGATTCTTATTCTACCTATATCATCATCTATTTATGATGATGTTTGCAACACTGCTATATAGTTTAGGTTTTTGTTAACTTACACACATTTTGTCATCTAGTTTACTTTTTTGCATTTTTGCATAATTTTTCAAAAAAAATCTTTTTGCCATACCATCCATTGTATTTGCATTTTTGTATTTTCTTGTGTGTTTGTTATTAGGATTTACTTTCAAGCTATTTATTTCTTAGTGGTATGTGTCATGTTGTGAATAGAGGCATTTGGCATAATTTTGGCCAAACTTGAATAGTTTTCCGAAAAGCATGTTTCAACCTAATGCTTACCTTATTGGATTGGAATTGCACTGTTTGACTTTTGATGAGTTTGACTCACCCCATTTCATATGATAGTTTGATTGGCATACATGCACACTTGATTTTATACATGTGTTATGTCTCTCTCTCTATAATTCATTGAATGGTGATAAGCAATTCGAGAAAGAATTAGGTGTTTAGGGTTTTCCATGACTTGAGTAAAAGAATATTATTGATACAACAACTCATTTCATTATTATTTGTCCATGTTTATGAAGTTTTTGGGAATAATATGCAAACAAGAATGATAACCTCCCATTTTGTGACGTTATCTTATTGGTTCTCCTTAATTTTCCATACTCTTTCTTAGATAAAATAGATAGAATCATTAACTTTTTACTTTTCTTGTTGATATACCAATAAACTAAACTTCTTTTCTTTATTATTGCAGGAAAACACAAAAAAATTATTACAAAGACTCCATACGGTCCCAAGACCGCATGAAGGTCATACGGTCCCAAGACCGCATGAGTGTCATACGGTCTCAAGACCGCATGAAGGTCATACGGTCTGAAGACCGTATGAGCCCATGCGGTCTCAAGACCGTATGAGCCCATGCGGTCTCAAGACCGTATGAGCCCATGCGGTCTCAAAACCGTATGAGCCCATACGGTCTCAAGACCGTTTGGGCTCAACTTAAGCCTATAAATAAGACCCCAAGGGTCACTTCAAAGGGGAGATCTCTCAGACGCCCAAAGGCTGCCCCTCCAGTTCCAGAGCAATTCCATCCTTCATCCATCGCCCCAAGGCTTCCGGTTTGAGGTCCACGTCTCATCATCAAGCTACCTTCTATCTCATCAACAAAGAAGGTGGGAAGAGAAGATCCATCATCAAGCAGCTATGAAGTGTGAAGATCGTTGCTCTCTCCACCAAGGGTTCAACCTTCCCTCCTCCGTGGATATGTCGTTCTTTCTCTCTCTGCTCACCTCCTCCTTTGCTCTTGAGATGAGCGAGTAATCCTTTTCACTAGGGTGCGGGGAGTAGCCCCGCTACCCATGTTTTCATTTCATGCAATGTAATTCAATCGTTTGCAATAGAGATACTCTCCTTTTTGGCTCAACATCAATCGTTTAATGAATGCTTGTTGCTTGATCACCAACTTGTGTTACTTATTGTCTCTTGGTATGAATTGTCTATGTTTATACCCTTAGATCTGAATATCGATTGAATGTTGGTTCTAGATATATGTAGTCACCATATGTCTGTTTCAGTATCTAGGAGTGCTTTCACGAGTGGAGTAAACTCACTCCCATCGTTGCACTTTCATACTATAAAATGGAATCAGTTGACGTATGGAAGTGCAACCTTGGTAAGGTCGAGGAACACACTTGATGAAGGAGTAATGCAAAGTAAGTGACCATTCGTTAGGGGATGGCTGGCATTGTAATACTCCACACTCCTCGTAGTTGGTTATCCGAAAGGAAGCTAAGTCTACAAAGATACTAGCTGATTAGTTTCTCTTTGCAGGTCTTTTTATTATGTTGCATGTTTATGATCCATGTGTAGTGGTGTGAAACCCGGCAACATCCTAGTGGTTTTAATCATTGCCTACAACTTTAATTTCTACTTTCTTGATTTTACTTTCCTTGCACCTAGTTTAAACAATCAAATCAAACATTCAGTCTAAATATCAATCGTTAAGTAGTTAAGTACGGCTAAAACGTTTTCCATCTTGTTTAACTCTAAACAAGACCGTTGTCCCGTGGATCCGACCCTTAAACTATATTACGATAAGACTTCTGCGTGTCTTAGCACACGCGGGTGGAGATCTTACCATAATACAAGCAAGGCTAAACTTAGAGATTCATCATCTCTAGGATTTTTAGTGGCGTTGCAAAACTCCATCAAAAATTGGCGCCGTTGCCAGGGACAACGGAACGTTTTAAGATTTTACTTAACAACTTCTTGGTTGATTAGGATTTTACACTTTTTTCTTGATAACTACTCCAAATCTTCTTGATTTCTTCGTTTCCTTCCATCATCTTAACGTGTGATTTTCTTTCTACTCAGGTAGAAAACGTGTATGCAAACCCCGCATAGCATCAGATTCTCCCTTGAACCAGAGTATGACTCTGAGGTAGAAAGAAGTTTCCACCGAAGGATTAGACTTAATCGCCAAAGAGCCAGACAAATGGCTGACGAGCAACGCCTCATTGCGGAGAGAGTTAACGCCGCCATAGCGGCACAAAGAGCACAACTCATCACTGACACTCATGCTCAATTGCAAGCCAAGATTCGAGCTGAAGAACAAGCTCGCATCCAAGCCGAGAACGCTGCTGCTCAATTAGCATTAAGAAGCAAGCAACTTCGAGATTACATAGTCCCAAAGAATTATGAAGATGATCACCCAGTCCGACCACCAATTATCAACATTTCAAACTTCGAAATCCGGACGCAATGGATCCAGATCATGCAAGGCATTTCTTTCTCTGGAGGACCGGGAGACGATTGCATGGATCATCTTAAGAGATTCAAGTCACTCTGCCGACTTGTACCTCAAGCAGGAGTTTCTCTTGAAGCTATAATGTTACACCTCTTCCACTTCACCTTATCTGGGAGAGCTCTAAGCTGGTACAATGCTTTGGATAGGCATCCTATCATCACTACTTGGACTCCTTTAGAATAAAAATTTCTTGAGAAATTCTTTCCACCTTCACTAACCTATGAGATCAGGGGACAAATTAATCACTTTGCCCAACTACCGGGAGAAACACTTGCGGAAGCCTGGGAAAGATTCAAGGAACTCCTGAGGAAGTGCCCTCACCATGGCATATCTCAAAATCAACTGATAGAAACATTCTATAGAGGAGTAAGTGATGATATAAAGCAATTTTTAGATTCCTCATCTGGAGGAAACTTTATGAGAAAGAATTATGAAGATGCTTGGAATATAGTTACGATAGGGGCCGAGAACCAATCTAATTGGGGAAGGTCATCTAATCAAACCAAGGGAGTTCTTAAAGTTTACAAAGCTGAAGAATCCATGGAACTCAAGGCTATTGCAGAGGCCCTGAAGACTATTGCTAACAAGCAACAAGCTCTCGAAACTTCTTTCGGAGAGTACGACAAGAAGAAAAGCTCTCAGGTTCAACAAGTGAAAGCTGCTACCGGAATTTGTGAAGCCTGTCATGCATTTGATCATCCCACATTATCATGTGGCATGTTATACAATGTTATGATGGATTTACAACCACCAGTGCCGCAATATGAACCCATTATTGAACACCCCGAGGACCAAATGCCGGAGCAAGTCAACTCTATTCACTCAATACCCGACCAAGTGTATTACAATCCAGACAAACCAAGAAATCACCCGGGTTTCCAATATGGAAACCCTACAGGAACTGCCAATCCTCAACAACAGACACAAGGTGGATCTTTCAGCAAACAACCACCATGATTTCAGAATAACTTCGCCCAAAATCAAGGGAATTATAGAAATGGGTTCCAACGATCCAATTATCCTAGGAATCCCTCTTATCAATACCCAGGACTGCACCCACAGCTGCAACAACCTCAGTTGCAGCAGCTACAACAACCGCAGTTGACAGCACCTCCACAGCAACCCCAGGGGCAACAAGTCACTCAATATCAACAGAGGAGTGCTCCTCCCCAACCATCTGATGAAATATCTTTGATTAGGCAGATGCTGCTATCTCAGCAGACCATGCTTGCGAATCAACAAGCTCAACAAAAGGCTGTGGAGGCCCAATTAGCACAGATTGCTGCTCAGTTGAAACCACCAGCAGGTACCTTCGCTGGGCAACCAGAGGAAAACCCAAGGCATGACCAAAATAGACCTGAGCAACTGAATGCTGTCACTACAAGGTCCGGTCGTGTCCTTCCTGATACCATTAGAATCATCCATGATGATGATGATGTAGCTATTCTCTCACCAACAGAAAGCTCAACTCATGAAAAGGAAAAATCCACTAAAACTACTGAAAGAGAAAAAGAAAAGGGACCTATGCCAGAAGCTCCGCTCAGAATTCCTTATCCGGACAGGCTGAAAGGAACCAAAATGGACACTAGGTTCCAGAAATTCAAAGAAGCTATGAAGAAACTGTATATCAATATCCCATTTCTAGATGCCCTTTCTGAAGTGCCCGCTTGGGCCAAATACCTGAAAACCCTGCTGTCGAGAAAATATATGACAGAAGAGCATGAAACAGTGAAACTAGCTCAGACCACTTCAGATATTCTGCTTAACAAAATGCCAAAGAAAAAGAAGGACCCAGGTTCCTTCGGTATTCAGTGTTCGATTGGAAATGGCTCTAGCAAAAAGGGATTAGCAGATCTAGGAGCAAGTATATCCATTATGCCCTATTCTATGTGTAAAAGATTAGGCTTCACTGATTTGTTACCTACGTCAATGACAATTCAGTTAGCCGACTCTACCATAACTGCTCCCCTTGGAATTTATTGAAGATATACCCGTTAGAATAGGAATAAATTCTTACGTCCCGTGCGATTTCGTTATTATGGACATACAAGAAGATCTACGATACCCGATAATCTTCGGAAGACCCTTCCTAGCTACCGCCCGAGAACTCATCGATGTAGAAGCAGGAACGATTATACTAAGACTTGGGAAGGAAGCTTTCCAATTCAGAGTCCTTAACAACATGAAAGGACCAAGCATTCAAGAGGAAGTTTTTCTCCTAGATGCTATATATCAAATGTCCCAGTTAGAAATGTCCGAACCTTCCGATGAGTTGGAAAGTGCCTTGACAAACCCGGAAGTAGAATTTTCGGCAAATGAACTAGTGCAACAATGTCTTCAATATTTAGAAAAAGCTGAAGAAGCCCCAACAGCCACCTTTGAAGAACTCAAGGCTGTCACCGTTATAGAAGCAACCGAGCCACCTAAGGCCCCTGAATTGAAGGCCTTACCCGAGGGACTCAAACATGTCTTCCTTGACAACGAGAAACTTTGTCCAGTGATTATCAGCTCTACTCTGGAAGAAGACCAAGAAAACAGACTTCTTGATGAGCTAAAGAGACACAAGAAAGCTATCGGATATAAAATGACTGACTTAACTGGTGTAAATCCAGCTTTATGCATGCACAGATTGCCTATGGTGGAAGAATTCAAACCATCAAGGGAACATCAAAGGAAGTTGAACCCTAATCTCAAGGAGGTAGTTCGCATCGAGGTTCTCAAACTTTTGAAGGCAGGTATCATCTACCCAATCTCGGATTCTCAATGGGTAAGCCACGTGCAGGTGGTCCCTAAAAAAGGGGGGACCACTGTTGTTCTTAATGATAAGAATGAACTGGTACCTACTAGAACAGTAACTGGGTGGAGAATGTGCATAGATTACAGAAAACTTAATAAAGCAACAAGGAAAGATCATTTTCCCTTGCCCTTCTTGGATGAAGTCCTCGAACGTCTCTCCCACCAAAAAATTTCTGTTATCTTGATGGATATTCAGGATTTTACCAAATTCCAATCCACCCTGAAGATCAAGAAAAAACAACCTTCACTTGTCCTTTTGGAACACATGCCTTCCGAAGAATGCCTTTCGGGTTATGTAACGCACCCGCAACCTTCCAAAGATGTATGACTGCTATCTTCGCCAGACTAACATAATCTATCATGGAAGTCTTCATGGATGATTTTTCTATATACGGAGATTCTTTTGATAACTGTTTACTCAATCTAGGAAAAGTCTTACAAAGATGTGAGGACACCAACCTGATCTTGAATTGGGAAAAATGCCACTTTATGGTGACTGAAGGTGTGGTCCTAGGACATCGAGTAAGTGCAAAAGGGATTGAAGTAGATAAAGCAAAGGTCGATGTCATCTCAAAGCTAACTCCACCTAAAGACGTCAGAGGAGTCAGGGCATTCCTTGGTCATGCAGGGTTCTACAGAAGATTTATAAAAGATTTCTCAAAAATAGCAAAGCCACTGACTCACTTGCTGACCAAAGAAGCAGATTTTATTTTTGACCAAGAATGCCTTAATAGCTTCACGACTCTGAAGAATGCCCTTATCTCTGCCCCTATTCTAAGAGCTCCTGACTGGACACAACCATTTGAAATTATGTACGACGCTAGCGATTATGCTATAGGGGCAGTCCTTGGACAAAGGATCGACAAAAAGCCTCATGTTATATATTATGCCTCCAAGACGCTTGATGAGGCACAAAATAATTATACTACTACCGAAAAAGAGTTTCTGGCAGTTATCTATGCTTTTGAAAAATTTCGGTCTTACCTAATAGGGTCAAAAGTCATAGTATATACTGACCATTCTGCTATACGATACTTGATCCAAAAATAAGATGCTAAACCCCGACTTATCAGATGGGTGTTAATGCTTCAGGAATTTGATCTAGAGATTAAAGACAAAAGCGGGATTGAAAATGTCGTCACAGATCACCTCAGTCGCATTAAAGCTAAAGACACTGACGAATTACCCATCTAAGACTCTCTACCGGATGATCAACTAATGAAAGTTACTACTGAATTTCCTTGGTATGCCGACATTGTGAATTATTTGGCAACAGGAATCATCCATCCGTCTGCATCATATCAGGACAAAAAGAAATTCCTTCACGACGCTAAGAAGTATTTCTGGGATGAGCCCTACCTATTCCGCTTATGCGCTAATGGACTTTTTCGTCGATGCATTCCAGAAACAGAAATCATCCCAGTTTTAGAGCACTGTCACTCAGGCCCTACTGGGGGGCACATGAGCTCTAAGAAAACCGCTCTTAAAATTCTTCAATCCGATTTATACTGACCAACCATCGCAAAGGATGCACATGAATACATGCGATCATGTGACAAATGCCAACTCTCCGGAGGAATAACCAAACGGAACGAAATGCCTTTGAATATGTGGCAAGAAGTTGAACTCTTTGATGTTTGGGGAATAGATTACATGGGTCCCTTCCCCCCATCTTAAGGATTCACATACATTCTAGTTGCTGTGGATTACGTCTCAAAATGGGTGGAAGCTCTACCGACTACTTCCTCTGATTCCAAACCAGTCATCAAAATGTTTAAAGAAATAATATTCCCCAGATTTGGCGTTCCAAGAACAATAATATCCGATGGCGGATCTCATTTTCTGGAGCGGAGTTTCGAAGCACTTTTAAGAAAATATGGTGTCAACCACAAAGTTTCCACACCTTATCACCCACAGACTTGTGGGCAGGTAGAAGTCTCTAACAGGCAACTCAAGGCTATTTTGGAAAAAACTGTTAACAGGCACCGCACATATTGGTCTACCAAACTTCCTGACGCTTTATGGGCTTATCGCACAACTTTCAAAACACCAATTGGAACAACACCGTTTCGATTGGTGTATGGGAAGTCGTGTCATCTACCAGTAGAATTAGAACATAAAGCTTGGTGGGCTATCAAGCAATTGAACCTTGATCTCAAAAGTGTCGGTGAATCTAGACAACTTCAATTACAGGAATTGGAAGAACTGCGAATGACAGCATACCACAATACCAGAATTTACAAAGAACAAACTAAGATGTGGCATGATGGCCACATAAAAAGAAAGGATATAATCATCGGAGATAAGGTTCTCCTATTCAATTCCAGACTGAAATTGTTTCCTGGAAAACTATGTACAAAATGGTCGGGGCCTTTCACAATCAAACATATTTACCCGACAGGAGCAGTCATTATCCTTGATGATAACGGGGGAGAAAGAACCGTCAATGGTCATAGATTAAAGAAATACTACACTCCAGCAGAAAAATTACCAAGACAAACTATAGAGATCCTAGATCCTACAACATCAGCATAACTGGAGCAGAATTTTGTCAAGCCAGCGACGTTAAACCAAGGCGCTTCTTGGGAGGCAACCCAAGACCTGAGTATCACCTTTTCTAATTTTCTAGTCTTTTATTTTCTTTTAACCTTTTTTCTTCTCTCTTTAAGTTCTTTCTTCATTAATCTAAAAATACATAAAAATTCACATAATCTAAAAACAAATATAAAAACACAAGATCTTTTGCGGCTAGGGGCGCATCCCATAACCTTTAAATACCCCCCTCGCCCCCCATTCTTCCTTCCACTTTCTCGAATTCTCGGCTTCCCTGTTTCATTCTAGAGCTTCGTTTTCGCGCTCGTTTCCCTCTCTGATGCTGCCGTCGTCTCCACCGCCATTTCATCACCTCGCCGTCGACTCAGCTTCTTCGATGTCGTCTCCGGCTCCGTCGTCGTCCCCGCGCATTGCCGCGCTCCTGCTCTGCTGCTCCCCGCGCCCAGCATTCTAGCTGCCCTCTTTACAGGTATACCACCCAGCAGTTCGTTGGTTTGCACCACCGCCAGACGGTCACGATTTTTTGAACTCTATCGTCGCCACCATCGCCGTCGGTAACGTCGGCATCCTTACCCTTCGTCTTCGTCGCAGTTCCCTGCCAACAAACGGCCGTACGTTTTGTCTCCCACGCGGTTCATCTCCCATTCGGTCTCCAAACCGTATGAAACCATTCGGTTTCCAAACTGTATGGAACCATTCGGTCTCCAAACCGTATGGCAACATTTGGTTTCCGAACCGTATGGAACCATTCGGTCTCCAAACCGTATGGAACCATTCGGTTTCCAAACCGTATCGAACCATTCGGTTTCCAAATCGTATGGACCCATTCGGTCTCCAAACCGTATGGAACCATTCGGTCTCCAAACCGTATGGAACCATTCGGTTTCCAAACCGTTTGGGACCATTCGGTCTCCAAACCGTACGGAACCATTCGGTTTTCAAACCGTATGGAACCATTCGGTCTCCAAACCGTATGGAACCATTCGGTTTCCAAACTGTTTGGGACCATCCGACCTTCAAACCGTTACTTTGTTATAACTTCAAATTTAAACATTCTAACTATTGTTTTCTTGTCAATAATTTTAGAATGACATCACCTTCCAAGCACCCTCAAGGAACAGCTGATGCCCCTTTCTGGACAAGGGAAGAATTAGAAGCTGAGTGTGACAAACTACAACAAGTCATAGATAACTATGAAACGACTGGACAGCTCTCGGCAAAGGTGAACCTGCTCAAAGTCATACATGAGATAAAACACCTCAACAGATGCTTAGGTGAGGTGCACTCCGAAGAAGAGGTCGAGACAATTTCATCCGACGAGGACTCGGAATATCAGCCTTCCCCCGAGGCAGAATCACCCACTACAAAGTCTAAGGAGAAAAGAAAAGCCCAAGAAACCACATCAGAACCAGCACCCAAGAAAAGGGCCAGGAAACAAGTTCACCCTGCCACTGTAAGGGAACAAACTCTGGAAGGGTACATCCCATCACCCATCACCACCACCACCACCCCTGCCACAATTACCATTCCTATTTTTCCCCCCATCACCACCACAGCACCACCACCTGAAAATCTTTATCTCAATTACATCCCTTCCATCAGCCAAATTCTTAAACCAACAAAGTATGTCTGCCCAAGCATACTTATGAAGATGGGGATCTATAATAGAATCCTCACACTACTTGACAATTCCAATCTTTCTCGGTTATGCTATGTACCCGAAACACCCTATATTGAGCCAACAACAGAATTCTTCACCTATTTCCACAAAGAATCGGTGGACATCATGGATAGAGCAAGGGACGGTGGTGACCGTAGAATAACCACCAGAATCTTTAACAACGAAGTGGTCATCACTGAAAATATGCTGAACGAAATCTTCATCGATAACCAAGACTAGCTGAAAAAAGCTAAGGCCGCTGGTACAAAACACCCCAAGTTCAACAAACATACCTTCTGGAAATCACTAACGGGGATACCAAATTTTGACGCAAAGACAAGCAAGGCCTCTAACATTCATTCTGGCCTAGTGCGCACACTTCACAAAATCATCGTTGGCGCACTCTTCCCTAGATCATAAGGAGGAACTGTACCCATATCTGATCTCTATGTTCTCTGGTCCATCCTAAATGGAAGGCCAGTTAACATTGGACGTCTTATGCTCATCAAGCTATCAGCCTTCGCCCTAGGAAAAGAAATTTGCACGGGTGGTCATATCACATCCATCATCAAATATCTTAAGATGGATAGACTTCTACCCAAATGCAACCCAATAAAGGGCGACATCCTTACCAACGAACAGACATTAAAGAACTCCTTTATCATAAAAGAAAAGGATGCAAAGCTGCATTACGTGTTCTGCCCCACAACAAAATCTTCCAGAACCCTGCTCCCACTTCCAGAACTTGCTGACTATGACAAGGACAAGCTCCTATTCTCAGACAACGAGATCGTCAAACTCATAGCCTCAGTCAACGCCACAGCAAAGAAAGCAACATCAGGGCAGGCAGAGCTCAGCATAAATGCCCCGACAGCCAAAATAACAAAAGTTCCAGTCAAACGACCTTCCAGAAGGCTTCTGAAGGCGCACGAGCTGTCAGGGACACCAACATCAAAACCCCACCCCGAATCTGAGCCCTCCCTTCTAGACGAGCATATTACAACCTCATCACTAGACTCTTTTATAATGAGTCTAAATGTTGAGCTCACTACCACCTCTCCACCTTTCACTACCCCAACATCCACTACCCCACCACTTTCAACTACCCCACCACCTTCAACCACCCCACCATCTTCCATTTATCCACCATCAACCACTCCTCAATCATCCTCCACACCACTTTCTACCACACCACCCTTCTCCACAACCATACCACCACCCCCACCCTTCTTCACTTTGGGCATCCCATTCTCCGCTACAACGCCCAAATTCACCTCCTTCACCTCCACTGCCTTCCCATCAACATTCTCGGATCCATTCCTCTCTCTGGGTATGTCACCACCTTTTCCATCCACCACCACCCCGACATCGCTGGTGACCCCATCCACAGTCACCACGCAGTTTGCGGGTCCATCAATAGTGTCTTTTCCGCAAGACACTACCATTCCACCCCGACCCCAGCCACCTCACTCTTCATCTACTGGGGTCCCTTTTACTAACGTCGGTGAGGAATTCGGACGTCAATTCGACACCATCCGAAACCTCCTCACCGATCCCTCTAACATTTTAAATTCTATTTTTTCTTGTGTGCAGGGTCTAACACAACAGGTCGCCAAGATCGAAGAGCAGAACCGCGCCATGCCAAGCATTCTCCAAGGAATCCAACAACGCCAAGATTCAGTGGCCAAGCAAGTCGACCACATCGACAACCACTGTAAAACTTTGCCCGAGCTGATCCATGGAGTACAACGCCAGCATGATGCGTTGGCAAAGCAGGTCGATAGGATCTCTACGCAGACTCAACCTCTGCCAGAGACCCTCCGCGAGCTCAAGCAGCAACAACAAGCTTTCAGCACGCACCTGGACGACATCAATAACACCCTCACACAACTACATAAAAGCCAGGAGGTGTCATCAAACAATGAACTTATTCAACTACGAGCTCAAGTAACTGACCTCACAGCACGACTCCTCTCAGTCGAAGAGCGTTATTCTGATTTAAAAGAAACCCACGAAGCACTGCTCGAAGCACACGAGCACGTGCAAGTGGCATACGACGAGCTACAATCCCTCCATCGTCATTGCAAGAAGAAAGCACATAAGAAAACAACTGATAAATCAGCAGCAGATGAAGCTGATGAAGATGACGATGAAGATTCTGATTCCTCCGCTGACTCAAACAACAGTATCCCCTCAGTTGATGACTCTGATAAGCCAGATGATGCTGGGGCGGGCCCCAACCAATGAACACAACCAAAACACCAGAAAGATCACCAAGCTGGTGATAAAGATCCCAAATCCCCTGCTCCCACGGAAAACGTCAACATATATTATGGGGATCAATTCCTAAACTACTCCACGGGATCTTTAGGGGAGGCTGCGAAAGAAGTGGCTTTTGCTGAGTTCGAAAAATGTATTCTGGGAACCAGCAGCAGTATACCAGCCACAACAGCTCAAAAATTCTCCGCACCTGAGCCTTCAGTGCCTGAGCAGGAAGAATCAGAAAGAGTACGCCTAGACACTGATGAAGAACTAGATACTCCTTCTGATTCTGACAGAGATGAAGATCTGCAGCATTACATGGACGACTTCGAGCAGACTTTTTCCCCCACACCGCAAAAACTACCCCCGCCGCCACCTCTACCTCATAAAATGCACGACCTTGATATGGCGGCCATCTCTACCTTAGACGCACAGGATATCTTCATCCTGAACACTATAGTAGATGATGCTAAGGAAGGGGGGATGTTATCTATCAAAACACAAAGACCAAGCGCAAGTTGACACGTGAGGATTTCCGCTCCATCCTCCGACCCCATTCTGAGGTGAAGATGGCGACCTTCCGCACCCTTCTTGCCAATTCTATCGAAATTTATAGAAGTCCCAGGCGAAAGCAACCAGTTCTGAACACCTCACCAGCTCTGGGTTTGTGCTTGCTATACAAAGATCTAGAGCACAAATCCATTGAGCGGTTGCATAGGGGAATGGCCAGAAGACCACATTTTATAACCGTGCCATTTCAAGTCTGTGGTCACTGGCTACTTATGATCGTGGACACCTCAGCTAGAGACGCAAAAGTGTACAACTTCTGTGCTAGTGAACTGTAGGCCGGAATAATCAACTTTGTCGGCACTGAAGCTGGGGAGGCAAGATGCATCCCTTTCCGGCTTCTAAAACTCATATGGGCCGCTTGCCCTCCTCTCCGCCAGGATTGGAGTCAACCCTGGTTTCGAATAATCAAATCCCAAGTCCAAACCACTAAAGGATCAGGGGACTGCGCTTTCTACGTTATACGACACATTTTAGCGCTCAACCAGCAAGTCCCATTCACCGATCTCATTAACGAAGATTTCCACTCCTTACGAGGGTGGTACGCCATGGAGCTTATCTGCGATAGAAGGTTCTTCAACGACCCTACTATGGCGCCAGATGACGTCCCTCATTACCTTTTTTCATCCATCCAACGTCCGCAGAGGAGACCATTCAGACAAACCCTAACGGAGTTGGAAAAAGAAAAGCAGCCAACCAAAGTCACCAAGCAAAGACAATGGAACCCTTTCATCTTCGACCTGGCTCCAGATAAAGGTGATGTTGAGTTGATGTACGAGGCAACCATCAAGAAATCCTCACTACATATGGTGCCCCCATCTTCCATTGAACCATCATTTCCAAATTTCAATCGAGAAGCTTGCAAAAATCTTTCAGACAATAAACTCTGGCTCATAATGTCACGGCTATATGCCGAAAAGGACGACCTTGTATATATTGATGGGGATATCTTGGTTATGGCAGATGTCCTCTGTGAAACTGTACAGATCAAAGGTTCCATGTCTGTAAGTGTAATGACTGCTTATCAATACTTGCTCGCACGGAATCACCACACAGTCTTTATGGTGTCAGCTTACATGAAGGATGATCTTTTAGGGCTGAAGAACTTCGGAACAAAGGAGCCACTCATCTCTTATCTTCAGCATACAACTCTGAAGTTCATCATGCTACCTTTCCTTCATCAAGAGCACTGGATGTTACTGGCAACTAATCTTCATGAAGGAACAACAATAATCTACAACAGTTTCGACATCCAGTATGATCCGGAACAGAAAGAATATACCACAACTCCAAAGACACCAACAGAGGAGGTGGCGAAGGAGTGTGCTGACAAATTACACGATCTTTTGGGTCAGCACACGCGGGCATATGACAAAGATCACTTCAAACCACCAGCCTTTTGCCACAGGTGCCCCCAGCAAATTAAAGAATCCAACGACTGCGGCTTCCACGTCCTCTTCTGGATGTATACAATTTTGACCCTTCACAAGCCTATAGAGGACATGACAGAAGTGGACTACCACGCACTACGTGGAAAGCTCGCAGCCACCTTACTCAGAACTCATGGGGCAAATAAAGGATTAACAGAAGCCTAATGCCCTTGTCCATGCACTTCTCAACCTATCACTTTGACACTCTGTGGACAGAGTGAGTGATAACTTAGGGGGGGAGTGCACTGGACAAGGGCGAGGTATCATTCTTCTTCAACCCTTTTATCTCTACCCTTTCCCTTAACTCATACTTTTCCGCACATCTTTTTCAAAACCTTCTGTTCATATTTAGACTTTTTCCAGTAATTTCTTCAATAAAATAACTCTTAAGTATAACTTTCATCCTGGAAAGATTCACCCCTAGCTAAGTTAGAGATAAAGTAGTCCTCAAGAATAAAATAACAAGATTAGCATATAGGCATGAATGGCGAATTTATACATTACATTCACAATTGGTTTTTTATGCTTTTAGTTCAATTCTATCTCAGACTCTTCACAGGTCAACTTCAGGGCCAAAGCAAACCGAAAACTCTCAAGGTCAAGAGGGAAATCAGGGGGAAATCCAAAATCAAGAAATCTCGCAAGCGGACCACCAAACAAAAATAAGTGCATGTCAAGAACCCTAAGAATAGTTTTCTTCTTTCAATAAAAGAGGCTTGGCCGCCCAATCAAAAACCCTAACAAAAACCCACTTCCTAAGCCTGTGAGTTTCGAATAAAAGCCAGAGTGTTGAATAAAAACATGAGAGTTGTGCCACGCATAAGGACCTATATGAAGAGCCAATAAAGATCTCACCCGGCCGGTACGTACAGCTGCCCTCATGAAGGTAGATGTGTCATGCCCGGTAGTAAAATCCTAAGGTCTCCTAATATATGAAAAGGCTGATAAAGGGCTCGGTCGGTCGGTACATTCAGCTGCCCTCATGAAGGCAGATGTGTCGTGCCCGGTAGCGAGACCCTAAAAGCATAGGACAAAACCTCCCCCACTTGAAGGGGGAATTACACAATAAGCCTTTTAAGCCAACCCTCATACCCACTCTAGATGCCGGTAAGTTTCTCAAAAGAAGTATAAAACTGATTAGAGTCGATGACATGCATATAAAAAAAATGGTCCCAATGCGAGACTCGCGATATGAAAGGAACCTGAGATCCATGCAACTCTTGATACCCGAAAGAGTTAGTGTAAGCAGAAGCCCTAATAAGACCTCGGTAGATCTCTGATCTAGAATTGAAGCAAGAGCATGGAAACCCTAACTAAATAAAATCGCCTCGCCACTGCATGCCTTAGCTCCATCTAACTTGAGGACAAGCTAGACTCTAAGTTGGGGGGTGATAACCTCCCATTTTGTGACGTTATCTTATTGGTTCTCCTTAATTTTCCATACTCTTTCTTAGATAAAATAGATAGAATCATTAACTTTTTACTTTTCTTGCTGATATACCAATAAAATAAACTTCTCTTCTTTATTATTGCAGGAAAACACAAAAAAATTATTACAAAGACTCCATACGGTCCCAAGACCGCATGAAGGTCATACGGTCCCAAGACCGCATGAGTGTCATACGGTCTCAAGACCGCATGAAGGTCATACGGTCTCAATACCGTATGAGCCCATGCGGTCTCAAGACCGTATGAGCCCATGCGGTCTCAAGACCGTATGAGCCCATACGGTCTCAAGACCGTATGAGCTCAACTTAAGCCTATAAATAAGACCCCAAGGGTCACTTCAAAGGGGAGATCTCTCAGACGCCCAAAGGCTGCCCCTCCAGTTCCAGAGCAATTCCATCCTTCATCCATCGCCCCAAGGCTGCCGGTTTGAGGTCCACGTCTCATCATCAAGCTACCTTCTATCTCATCAACAAAGAAGGTGGGAAGAGAAGATCCATCATCAAGAAGCTATGAAGTGTGAAGATCGTTGCTCTCTCCACCAAGGGTTCAACCTTCCCTCCTCCGTGGAGATGTCGTTCTTTCTCTCTCTTCTCACCTCCTCCTTTGCTCTTGAGATGAGCGAGTAATCCTTTTCACTAGGGTGCGGGGAGTAGCCCCGCTACCCATGTTTTCATTTCATGCAATGTAATTCAATCGTTTACAATAGAGATACTCTCCTTTTTGGCTCAACATCAATCGTTTAATGAATGCTTGTTGCTTGATCACCAACTTGTGTTACTTATTGTCTCTTAGTATGAATTGTCTACGTTTATACCCTTAGATCTGAATATTGATTGAATGTTGGTTCTAGATATATGTAGTCACCATATGTCTGTTTCGGTATCTAGGAGTGCTTTCACGAGTGGAGTAAACTCACTCCCATCGTTGCACTTTCATACTATGAAATGGAATCAGTTGACGTATGGAAGTGCAACCTTGGTAAGGTCGAGGAACACACTTCATGAAGGAGTAATGCAAAGTGTAAGTGACCATTCGTTAGGGGATGGTTGGCATTGTAATACTCCACACTCCTCGTAGTTGGTTATCCGAAAGGAAGCTAAGTCTACAAAGATACTAGTTGATTAGTTTCTCTTTGTAGGTCTTTTTATTATGTTGCATGTTTATGATCCATGTGTAGTGGTGTGAAACCCGGCAACATCCTAGTGGTTTTAATCATTGCCTACAACTTTAATTTCTACTTTCTTGCTTTTACTTTCCTTGCACCTAGTTTAAACAATCAAATCAAACTTTCGGTCTAAATATCAATCGTTAAGTAGTTAAGTACGGCTAAAACGTTTTCCATCTTGTTTAACTCTAAACAAGATCGTTGTCCCCTGGATCTGACCCTTAAACTATATTACGATAAGACTTCCGCGTGTCTTAGCACACGCGGGTGGAGATCTTACCATAATACAAGCAAGGCTAAACTTAGAGATTCATCATCTCTAGGATTTTTAGTGGCGTTGCAAAACTCCATCAAAGAACCCCTTTTATGAAAGTCCACTACAAATGACCCCTCTTTGACTCATCATTCATTCCATCACTTCTTACCTCTCTGTCCCATATAAAGATGCCCAAGAGAAAACAAAAAGCCTTGAACACCTCCCAAAAATGGAAGTGAGCATATCTCTACCTCCCCACTTCTTTCAACCATAGTGTGCCATCCCCACACATAGGGAAACGAAAAAGAAAAAGAAATAAGAATTTTTCTATGTAATAGCATCTCAAGAGAAGAAAAGAAAAGATGGATGCTCTATGTAATGGCACCCAACTCCTTTCCACAACCTTTTTTTCATTTTGTTCCTATTAGGGTTAGGGAAAATGAACCCTTGCCCGCCTACACAACACAAGTCAAGTGGGTCATCAAGTGTGGATTGAACTTTAGAGAAGAAGGCAAGCATGTGAAAAACATTCACCTAACAAGCTTGGACAATCTCTCAAAATGAAATATTTTACCTAGAGCCTTGTGAAATGCCATGTCACTTACATAAAATTGTGATGGCCTATATTTGAAATCTATATGCTTTGTTCTTTGTTTGTAGTCAAGCAGTGAAAGAAAAGAAGAGAGAAATGAAATGCATGTATATAGACAAGGTTGGAGTAGATCTACTAAAATTATCATGTTCCATGTTGGACGATGTTTTTATCATCTATACTTGAACTAAATTGGAACGAGATTGAGTTGTAGCATACTTGAGGATAAGTATCTTCTAAACTTAATAGAAGCCCTTAATTGGATCCTCATCTTATGTCATTTTTCTTCTATTTACATTAAGATGTTTCGGTCTGTATGTTCTTCCTCGAGTAATTGGTATTATAGTCCAATGCACTCATGGATGTTCTTTGCATTATTTGTAGGTACTTTGACCATACTTTGGATGGAAGGGAGAGAATTAGGATGATCCTAGGGTTTCTCCACCCTTGGAGGAGCCCAGATTGAGCCTTAGAGCTGCCTTAACCTACCCCAATTGGCCAAACATCAAGCCAAGGAAAAGAACATTATGGAGGAGGGATTTGAAGATCAAGTGCTACATGAAAAGCCCCAACACGTCCCTGGTGACACAAAATGTCTGTGCCACAAGCATCAAAATCATAGTGTTGAAACAAATCCAAGAAGCTCCAGTAGAATGGTCGTTCTAGCCTAAATGGATGTTCTTGAAAGACCTCAACACGGTTGTACCAGTCAAAATGACCATGCTGCAAAGATCTTAAGAAACCCATGTGCAAGAAAATGACTTAGTCCCAACCTCTCCAAAATGGTTGTGTTTCCCATTACGACCGTTCTACCTAACAACCACCATGACCATGTTGTCCAACATGACCGTACTACAGAACACAAAAACTCATAAATTAAATGATCATTTTGCATTTCCATCATGGTTGTTCTCAACCACCATGGTCATTCCTACTAACCCCCAACATGATCATTCTTCTCAAAATAATCGTGTTACCTAGAAAAGTCTACTGCTTCCCTAGTATCACTTTACATAATTTCCATCAATAAAATCTATGCTTACCAAGTCACTATATAATTATAGGTGGCAGGTTGGGAGCACAAGGTTAGATCTCCTAAGCATTCAATTCACCACCCACTCATTTCCACCTCCATTCCACTTACCTCACTTCAAAACCCTAGTTTTTTAGGGTTTTGACCATTTCACTTCCCTTTTCCATGCCATTTCTCACCGTTGGAGAAGGAGGGAAAGCTTTGCAGCTAGAGGTGAAGATGAAGCTTCTACGTAATAACCATGGAGTTTCTTCCTTATTCTCCCATTTTTTGCTTTTTCTCTGATAATGTCTAGGTAAGCCCCCTTTGTGGGTTGTCTGTGGTTCAAAAATGTGACTTTGATACCATGTTGGGGGATTAACTTTATAGATATTATGATTTCATTTGTAAATGGTTGAATTCTATTTCTATCTTATTTCCCATATTTTCCTATGTGAATGGTGCTTGATAACACCTAGGTAGTAGGGGAAAAGGGTGAAATGTGGCTAATTTGGGACTTTGCTCCTAGGTCCAACTAGTGGATCCCTAGCTCTATCCCTCTTCCTACATATCAATCCGCTCTTCTACCCCTATCGGATAAATCGAATTAGCTAGAGTGGAAAGTCTTAGTGTAAATGGCTTGGGGCTACATAAAGGCTAGATGGGAGGTGACACAAGGTGCAAACCCTTCATTTCCACCATCCATTACTACGCTTGGCCTCCAACTATCCTAAGAGCTTCCTTTCTATACACCTAGAATTATTATTTCATGGTTGAATCCCACATTAACCCTATTCAATTAAGCCTTGAAAGGTAGGTTAGGGTGATAGGGACCAATTCCCCTATACACACCATATTACACCCGTAGTCAACTAACAATTTAGGGCAATTCATTATCACTTAACTTTCTTGTTTGGTTTGGTAACTTGAATGAATAAATGATCTTTGTATGTTATGAACCCCAACATAGTTGATTATCACATTAACCTTGAGTGGCCCACATTCCCTATTAATTGCTTAAAAAACCAATTTGCTCAACTTGCTTAGCTAGTGTTAATTTAGTTAGCTTATTTGTTTTCTTACCTAGTCAATTGCCTTTTTCATGTTAGTTAACCCTTTCTAGGGTAGTTAGTACTACTTCTATAGTTACTTGTGTTATTTTTTGTCAGTCAATTGCTAGTGTAGCTCTCTAATTGCTCTTTTTGCATAATTGCTAGTTTGCATGCTTATTTTTTACTCATTTATCTAGTTGTCCTCTAAATTTCCAAATAGGATTGCATGTTAGTGTATTTCTTAGTGTTTACATCTCTTGTGTGCTTTGGTGTAATTACTTTCCTTTACATAGCTCTTAACTAGTCAAAGTAGGTTTGTTTCTTGCCCTTTTTCAATTCCTTGTTCACCTTATTGTAGCTCAAAATCCAAAATCAAACCCTAAAACCCTAGCCTCCACATTAGGAACCTAGCCTAAATGAACATATCTCTATTTCTCCCTCTCCCCATAGGGCTTCACTCCCACTAGACATTTCATGTACTATTCTAGAGCCTATTCACTATTAAAATTCTATGAGTGTGTCCAAATCAAGTTATAAATATCAAAAGAGCCAGGTGTGACCAAGGCGCGCCTGGCCACATAAAATTGGAAAGGGCATAGGGACACATTAATACTTTACATTCATAAAAACATAACAAGTATCAACGGCCTTCACAAAACAAAATGACTAATGATGGTTTAGAGGAAACATTTCAAGCAAGCATGCAATGAGTTAGTTGTTACTTGTCAGCAATGAGTGCTATCACAATATGGTCTTTAGATGCATATTATGAGTTATAGTAGATAGAAACTGCAATAGACAACTTATGAACCACCATATTGAATTTTTTTACAACTTCAAGACAAAAGGACATTGTAAAAGTCATCACTACATTGACTTCCTTACGTATGTTATAGGGGGTTGTAACACCACATTTCACCTCACCCACGTACTAATATGACATCATTACATGTCCCTTTGCATGCATCGACAATTAAGCTTACTCTTATGGGAATACACATAATCAATAACACCTATATGAAAATCCATCAAAGCGCTTAAATATATTTTACCCACCCTCCAATAGTTTATGTAGTGCAATCTCTTTAGCACATCCTTCTCCATTGTTATGTAGAGAATACTTCCTCTCACAAAAACATAAAATAAGTATGCAGAGATGTCACTCTCACCTCTATGAGACTCACAAAAGTCATGCAAAATTAGAGACTCCTCATTTCCTTCCCACCTTCTACTGGTATGGACATATTCTGAACCATTGAAGTTTCTATTATCTCAACTTTATCTCACGACTAAAGACATCACCAAGCAAAGATCACCACAAAGAGACTATGTGTATACACCCTTCCCAAACTAGCCAACTTTAATCACCTAGATGATTCTCTCCTTGACCAGAGCATGTAACAACAACTTATCACAAGAATCCATTCAAAAAAGATATCCAAAAAGTAATATATCCTTTCCCTTGAAGAGGGAATGGGTTGGATTGTGTGTCTGCCTCCATAGTTATGGCACTACAAAAATTTGGAAGACCGTTTTTGTTTCACATGGATCTAAAATTCACTTCATATCCCAATTTACCATCCAACCCACTAACTACACAAAATACTTCTCTCGTATAGTTGTTTCCCGGTTCACCAACACGATGAGCTGCATCAAACTAAGAGTGGGTCAATACATGTACATCCTTCTATTGAGAATATGAACCACATCAAACATCTATATGATTCACCTCCCTCCCTCCCATGAGGGTATCCCTAGAGAAACAAGCGAACCAAAACCTAATAGTGATGGACATATAGCATATACCACCCATCAAACATGACAAGAAATATTTGGGTAAGCATATACAACAACCTCAAAAACTACAAGAAAATACAAAGACTTAGAACCAGACCACCATGAAGAAACACCACCTTCATACACACCTAACACTCCTTATGGTGCTACCGACATGCATAAATACACATCTCTTGATAAGAATGACATATGACACACCTCATGGTGCTACTAACATGCATAAATACACATCTCATGATAAAAATGGTAAAGACAATTCTCTCAATCATGCTATATGAAAGATTGCCAATGCATTTTGGATGCCTTAGAAGTAATATCCATATAAAATAACGAGCCCAATAAAGGTCATCTATATAACTACAATGACCAGATTGGTTGCACTTCTAGAGACATTGTCTCATGTGCTCGTGTTCCTAGGCTTGACAAAGACAATATTTGTTGATTATGTGCTAAACATCTACAAACACTGACACTCTACTATTGATTTACTATGTGCTTATTGCTGTTTATATGTGCTAAGGTTACATTTTAGAAACTTGTACAAAACAAATATCAACAATAGACAACATACACAAACTTGAACCCGTAATTAACAACACATCATGGACTTCAGTGATGATTTCATTGCTTTTGAGAGAAACATAGGAGTAAATTCAACAACCAAAGACAACATATCCCTTGAAACGTTTAAAGACATTTTAGGTCAGTTTAACAAAAAAAAATTATAGAGCAATGGAACACTTATATGACACCAACATATGTGGATTCAACAACCTCCCTTCTTTTGGTTTAACTATTGTTCTAATGATCATAATAACCTATCATGTTTGTGATTCAACTTCTACTAAAAAAGAGCTATTAGATACTTCATAAGATCTCGTAAGATTCAAGCCATGATAAGATTCAGAAGGCTGAAATACAACTATCTATTCACAATGTCATCAGTTTGAGGGGAAATTTCACTAGTAACATGATTTATATTCCACCAAATGGATCTATTGATGGACGCATTGTTAGTTGGGAGACTCTCATCACCACTTAAACCTCCACTCTATTTTGGGAGATTATATTATCATGATTAATTTCATAACCATGATCGGCTTCAATGATTGACACTTCTATGGAATTAATTGTGATCCATAGCTTGCCAAAATATATATTTATGTGAGCTTTTGGACTCTCACAAACACCTTCAAACATACACAATGGCTTCTTATTGGTGATTATAGCAACAAGTGACTTCAACATGAACAATAGCATGAAAAAGTTCAATACAAAAAATAGTGTGGCATCATATATATATATATATATATATATATATATATATATATATATATATATATATACATACATACATATATATATACACACACACACACACATATATATATATGTAAGATAAAAAATAATCATTTCTCCTACTATAAAGGGTAAATAGATAAAAACTACTTGAACTAATCATGTTCCCACTTATTAGGGTGAACATTACCCCTTGGCCAACACCACCAAGGGGACATATCTTTTCGACCATATTCTCATTATTCTCACACCGTCTAAACTCCGTAAGGTTCAATGTCTTTTCTTTCTAAGTGATTTTGGGCCCTTCATAAAGACTTCAAAAACAATATCACACACTTTCAGTTTTTTCCTACAAGCAACATAAAACTTGATGAACTTTACACAATACCCTCAAAAATGAAAAAAATCATGTCATGTTGGAACAAACTCACATTTCCCATTGTTTATCAAACCATTTACAACAAGAGACAATAACTTTTAGCATTAAATACAGAAGCTATTCATAACCAATTTGATATATCTTACATCAAGATAGATATTAAGAACATTTTATTACAAGAAGATATCCTTTTTTGGTGAAGAATATAACCTTTGAAAGAAGAGAAAAAAATATTGTTCAAGGAAGGAGACAAACATACAATAAGAGAAGTTCATCAACCAATCACTTGAATTCAATGGTTTAGATGGGGAAGATATTATCTCATATATAAAACAACAATTGTTGAACGTCTTCAATTACAAAAGGACATTCTCAACCTTGTTCCAAATCAAATAAGATACACTTTGTCCTAAAAAAATCATGATTTGTACACTCTCTGCATATGTTTTTGCACTCCTTGTATTCATGAATATTTGAAAAATGGAGGTGTAGATAAATCTACAAGACTTGGTGGCTTTGGTATATCCTTTTGCCACACCTACTTCAATATTCTTGTACCACTTTTAGTAATATCGTCATATTTGTCCAATATTATGATGTTCAACACCACATATTGGTATTTCTAACAATACATTAATCACTCTTATCAAGAAAATAGATAACCCTACCAAAAATAATGCTTTGAGACCTGTCAGCACCATCAATTGTTCATACAAAATAATTGCTAAAATGTCAGCTCTAGGCTTAAACTACACCATTGACAGGGAACAAACTGCAATTATCATAAGACAACATACTTATGATGCATATAAAAAGCTATGAAACATCTACATCTAGCATGTATAAAATTAAAACACTTCTCACCACCAAATTAGTTTGAGAAGGTCTCGCTAATATCAATAGTCGCTTCCTCATCAATTTCCTTAAATGGTTCAATTTTCTTAAACATTGGGTCTCTTAGATGAAGTGTATCATTTGTTCAAGCTATTTCATGATTCTTATCAATGGCTCCACATATCATTATTTCAATAGCACAAATGGTCTTATACAAGGAGACCATCTATCCCCGACCATCTTCATTATGACCACCTCCATCTTAGTTAGTATAATCATTTAGTCATTCACAACCAAAGTTTTGATAAGCTAGAATCTCTTAGGAGTGATAATCATATCATTACACAAGTTTTTTATGACAGTATCAATCCCACTAGTCAAAATATTATCAATGTCATCCATATTCTTGGTATATTCCAACATACTTCGGTTCTCAAAATCAAACTATATGTGGCAGTCTAGTCGCTGAGAGTCTAAGACTAGTATGAAAAGCTTCTCTCACATGTTGCAATCAAGGAGTAATTCTTACCCATGACTTTAATTTATAACTCTTTTCCCTTTCAGACATGACTCATCATGGGAAACTTGTATAGAAATATATTAAGGAAAACTCACCTTACAGAATACAAACTTCCTTAGCATGGCTGGTCGACTTACCCTCATTAACTCATCGCTCTCAAATATAGCTTCATATGTTATTAGTTGCATTCCTCTCATTAAAATTATGAATGCATATATAAAATATGACGATTTCTCTAATGAATGACAAAATATACCATGTCCGTTGGCTTGACTTGTGTAAACCAAAAGATCAAGGCAGATGGCCTATCACTAGCATAGTGTTATTATTCTTTATGTATATTTTGTAGTATCCTATATCCCATGAAATATTATAAACACAAAAGCCCCTACAAGCACACCTACCAATCAAATAGTTCACACTTCTATAAATTCCTCATATATTCTCACTACATCATCAAATACGCTACCATCACCCCGCCAAGATCATACCCAAACATCACCTTTTGGATGGACCAGTAGTTGGCTGATGGTTGTACATCATAAATTTAATTTAACACTACCCACTTCATCCTAATAGGTTGAACATCAATAAAGCGTACAAAATCCTCACTTCCAAACGTTCAACCAAATCTAGATTGTTCACCCCATCCGATGGTCTTGACTCTCCATATGACTAACATCATTATTCAAATTCTCTCCTACCCTATACACTAGTCAATTGGTGTTGAGAATTTTCTGTTGCTAAATCATGTAAATTCTTCAAGTTCACGAGACCCACAAAAAAATCTTTTGGAAGAGTATTGTCCCTGCAAGATTTACCATAAAAACCAAACTTTTTAATAAAAACAAGTTACCTTTAGGTCATGCACAAGCAAGGATTCCATGATCCTTTCGTTTGCCTCCTCTTCCATAAACATGAGGATAATATATTTTATGCTTCCTTCACATCACACTTTACTCTCTCGATAATTTATCACTTCTATCAACCAAATAACGTTCCATCTAATCTCATTAATACATTTTTTGTTTGATAAAAAGATTGCATCAGTTCTTGTTGGTAGTCATCTTGGCCCACATTTGCCTACAACATTCTCTAGAACATATGTTGTAAGTGTAATAAAAGATTTATTAGAAATGTTAGTTACAACATGGATACCATAACTTTTTCACATTTACTCTATGTTTCTTTACGGATGTCCACTCTTCATGGACAATTATGCCACATTTATGAAAAGCAAAGCACCCCCTGTGTGCCCTTCACATCTAAGTATGAAGGTCATTGTGTCAAAGGTGTTGGTTTGCGCATCAAACATCTTCTCCTTCTCCAATCTAGTCAGCGGTTGGGGTTCCGATGATGAAGAATCTTCAGGTTGCTGATCCATATGGCCACTTTTGCACTTGATTCTCAATGGGGGAGCCCCCTCTCACTTCTCTCATTTTTTTATTTAGTATGGCAAGGTTTTTACCTTCAAACAAAGTTCAGAGGGGATTCTTTTCATCTTTTGTGTTGGTGTGATTGAATTCCCATCCACCCTAATTGCTTCCTACCCCTTTTCGAGACGACCACCTCTGGTGTTCCCCCCCCAACACTTTTTGGGGTGATCAGTTAACCTGATGATTAATCCTCAATGATTAGTTTAGTTTGGTCAATTTAGTTGGTTTATTTTGATTAATTGGATAAATAGTTAATTTCTTGATTAAAAATAGTTTCTGTTTGGTTAACTATATTGACAGAATAACCACAATTTTATCATAGAAAACGTCCTGCTCATATATAAACATGTACAATTATAATATATTCTAATAAAACTCCTCATTTATATACTTCAAGTTTTTACGAACTCTATATCATCTCAATTACATGTATTACTACTATAATTGTTTAAAATGCTACGAGTACTTTCAAACAATATTACTACAAGAGTTTTATTTAGCTAACCAAATTAACCAGTTGAGTTAACCATTAACCAAATAAAAATAAATGAATTATCTAACTCTAGTTTGATAAGGTTAATATTTAAAATTAAAAACCTAACTTAACCAATTAACGGAATGTTCATCCCTACTCATTTTTGGTGATAGATGCTTTTGCCACAACTAGGAATTATTGTCCTTGTCTTTTTATCATTTGGCTGAACAACCTCGCCAGTCTTCGCATTTGTGATCACAAGTTCATGCATAATATATATGGTGTTATTATTAAAACAAAGAATAATGTTACATGGGCACCATTTTGGAACCGGGAAGTCATTTTGCACGACAAAACAATGAGTATAACAACTAAAATATATTATTTTATTTAGATACTATTTGTGGTGGAAAATGAATTAAAGTTCCATTTTGAGTTCCAAAAAGAGTCACATAACAAATCTCCAAAATATACGCAATATAAGGAGGCTTTTGGACATTGTTTATTTATTACCAAAAAGTATCCCAGTCCGGTACACTAGAATGCAAGGGATTTCCCCCCCCCCATATATATATATATATATATATATATATATATATATATATATATATATATATATATATAGAGAGAGAGAGAGAGAGAGAGAGAGAGAGAGAGAGTCAGGCTAGAATACACTCGAGTGTACGGATCGCACTAATACACTCAAGTGTGTTTGCATATCAAGACTATTTTTTGCAAAATGTAAACCGTTGATCTTCACCGTCATACTATAACTAGGCTACATACAAATTTTGAGACCATTTGGATGAGTGTAAGTCACTCATCCAAGGGCAACAAAATCGACGCGCGAAACTAATTTGAAATGTATAATTTTTGCGGTCTTCATAACATGAGCTATACATATCCAAATGTGCTCAAATTTTGCGTATGAGTTGTTCACGAGATGTTTAATAAGATCAATGGATTAGATTTTCAAAAAAAATATTGCATCATGAAAAACTACTTGAGTGTATTCCGCTCCGGATACACTCGAGTGTATTCTAGCCTGACTCTATATATATATATATATATATATATATATATATATAGAGAGAGAGAGAGAGAGAGAGAGAGAATCAGGTTAGAATGTACTCGAGTGTACAGATCACACCTTACACCCCAATAATGTTTACCCATGTAGACCATATATTTAAAAAAATCTAATCCATTGGCCTTCATTGTTTTGATAATGATAGGCCACATATAAAATCTGAGCCCACTTAGATGAGTCTAAGTCACCCATCTAATGATAGAAAATGGACGCACATAAATAATTTGAAATGTATGATTTTCGTCTCCCTTAGATGCATGCCCTATAAGTGTTTAAATGAGCACAATTTTATTATGTAGTATGTTCTTAAAATATTTAAGAAGATCAATGATTCAAATTTTCAAAATAATTACTTCATGCTAGAAAACAAATGAGGTGTATAACGTCTCCGATACACTCAAGTGTATTCCATCTTTACTCTACATATAGAGTCGGGCTAGAATAGACTCGAGTGTACAGATCACACCGTACACCCAAATGGTGTAAGCCTATCTAGACCTATATTTACAAAATCTAATATGTCGGTCTTCATTGTTATAATAATAATAGACCACACGTAAATTTGAGCTCATTTGGATAAGTATAAATCATCCATCCAAGGACAACGAAATCTACACATAACTAATTTAAAATGTATAATTTTTGCCTCCTTTAGATGCATGGCATATAAGTGTTTAAATGATCTCAAATTTATTATATAGTATGTTCTTAAGATATGTGAGAGATCAACGATTTCAATTTTTTTAAAATAATTATTTCATGATCGAAAACGAATGAGGTGTATAGCATCTCTGATACAATCAAGTGTATTTCAACTTTACTCTATATATAGAGTCAGGTTAGAATACACTTGAGTGTACAGATCACATCGTATACTCAATGGTGTTTGCCTATGTAGACTATTTATTTACAAAATGGAATCCATTGGTTTTCATTGTTATAATAATAATATCATACATACAAAATTTGAGCCCATTTGGATGAGTGTAAGTCATCTATCCAAGGACATTAAAATAGACGCACATCACTAATTTGAAATTTATGATTTTTGCCTCCTTTAGATGCATGACCTATAAGTGTTTAAATGAGCTCAAAGTTATTATATAGTATGCTCTTATGGTATTTAAGAAGATCAATAATTTAAATTTTTAAAACAATTACTTCATGATAGAAAATGAATGAGGTGTATAGCGTCTCTGATACACTCAAGTGTATTCCAGCTTTACTCTATATACAGAGTCAGACTAGAATACACCCGAGTGTACAGATCACACCGTACACCTTTGCCTATCTAGACCATATATTTACAAAATCTAATCCCCTAGTCTTCATTTCATAATTATAACATGCCACATACAAATTCTGATCCCATTTGGGTGAGTGTAGACAATAAAATCGATGCACATAATTAATTTGAAATGTATGATTTCTGGCTCCTTTCGATGCATGACCTATAAAGTATTTAAATGAGCTTCTGTTACATAGTATGTTCTTAAGATAATTAAAAAGATCAACAATTTAGATTTTCAAAATAATTACTTCATGATAGAAAACAAATGAGGTGTATAGTGTCTCCAACTGTTGATTTTTTCTAATTACTTCAAAATAATTACTTCATGATTTTCACGAACCCAAACCGTTGATATTCATTGTTGTGACAAATACAAGCTACATGTAAAATTTGAGCTCATTTTAATTTTTCTAAGTCACTCGTTCATGTCCAACAAAATCGAAGCACAAAACTAATTTGAATTGCATCATTTTTTTCACATTTAGATGCATGATCTATAAGTGTGCAAACGAGCTCAAATTTTGTATGTAGTATGTTAACAAGATATATGAGAAGATCTTAGTTTAGATTTATAAAATAAATGTTGCCTAATGAAAAACGACTTGAGTGTATTCAGTCTCTGGTACACTTGAGTGTATTCCAGCTTCACTCATATATAGTCAGGCTAGAACATACTCGAGTGTACATGTAACATCCCTGACCTGGGTTATGAATTAACCCTAGATGTTTTGCTTAATAAGGTTGAGTAGATTCTTAATCTTATCTTGGGAAAAGTAATTAGGGCTTATGAGAAACATATGTTTCAATTTTGGTCTTGTTTGAACAATGTTGAAACAATGTTTGCTTATTTTGGACCAAAGTGCAAATTACCCAAGTTGAGGGGTTAAATTGCAAATGTTGCATGGTAAGATGTTCCTCTGATGTTGAGACATCATAAGAATGAATATGATGTAGTGGTATGGTTTTCACAAGCTTGGGCACCAAGATTAAGCTTGTAAAGCAGTGTTGTGCATTAAAACCTAGTTTTGGTGAAAAGTGCAATTTACCCAAAACCTATGGTTCAATATGCAAATTACCACTTCAATAAGGTCCCTAATGTTTCTTGGAATCATGTAGAGCAAATAAAATGAGATGGGTGCCTCATTTGAATTAAGTTGGAGGAGAGAGAATCTTGATATTAAAATAATCAAGATTAATGCCTAATTGAAACCCTAATTTGATTTAGGGAAAAAATGAATAAAAATAAGTGAAGGGCTTTCAACCAAAATGTTTTGGGTTGATTTTGAATAAGGATGAACGTTCCTTTGCCAAGATAAGGAACGAAAATATCCTAAGTAGGTGAAATTCCACTCACCTTATTATAAGGAAAAGAATTCCCACTCAAAAAGATATATTATTATAATGGATTAAGGTGTTTAATTTCTTTTCCATTAATTCTTGGATAATGAAGAGCTTTTACGAAAGTTTGAAGGTGGTTTCGTGATCAAGTAATGAAGGAGGATTAGGGGGAAATTAGTATGGAATTAAAAGAAAATGATTTCATTTTCTCTTTCATAAAAGACACATATACATGTTCTTTATATATACCTTATTTCAATAACACATAAGGAACGAACCCTTAGTCTTTTCCTCCTCATTCTTGCTTTGGCCGACCTAGGGAGAGTCCAGGAGCAGGAGAAGGACGAACACCACATGTTGGTAAGGTTAGATCATCTTCTACCTTGGATTCATGGTGAAAACCCTAAATCAATGCTTGATTCTAGGTTTTCTTCACTCGATTTCCATTTCTAGCCATTCATTTCATCCAAAAGCTCAAGAACGAACCTTGGATAGCTTCTGGAGCTTCATCCACCATTAAAGCCACGGATCTTGAAGCTTGGAGATCAAATTTGAGGCGGGTTTTATAACTTAAACCCTTAAACATTGCTATTGCATCAATTCTCTATGCTTTGTTGATTGATTTCTTCAATTTGATACACTCTTGTTTCTTTGCTGCAATTTCCATCAAGAACGGTTGTTGTTCTTGGTTGTTCGAAGGAAGGGGATGATGACATCATCCTAGATGCTTATCCAAAGAAAATTACCAAGCAAAACCGTTTTGATAGCTACTCCAAATCGTTTTAATTTGATTGGCTATGCGGTTTCAGCAAACCATTTAAGGGCAAACGGTTTGAGACCGTTTGGGACAAAACGGTCTCAAGACCATTTGAGATGGTTGACCAAGCGTTGACCGTTTGGGAATTTTGTTCCTAATTATGTAGGCTGATAACCCTCCAAGTTTGAGGGATTAACTCCAAAGGAATCGAGAGTTGAAGGCCAATCAATTAGGCAATCGAATTGAATTATGTGCTGATTTTCAACCTGATTAACTTGACCTGGTTGAGCAAACGGTTTCAAGACCGTTTGAGATGGTTGACCAAGCATTGACCGTATGAGATTCCTGTTCATAATTATGTTTATTAATAACCCTCCAAGTTTGAGGGATTAACTCTAAAGGAATCGTGAGTTGAAGCCTAATCAATTAGGGAAACCTAATTGGATTAAGTGATGATTTTCAATCTGATTTAATTGAACTTTTTGGGCAAACGGTCTCAAGACCGTTTGAGTGCGTTGACCAAGCGTTGACCGTTTGGGATTACTGTTCCTTATGATGTGATCTAATGACTCACCAAATTTGATGGATTAACTCCAAACGAGTCATGAGTTGAAGGCTAATCAATTGGGCTAACCCTAATTGAAATCAGTGCTGAAATCACAATGAGCTAATTTGAGATTTTGGGTTGATTAGCCCAAACGGTCTCAAGACCGTTTGGGGGATCATCCAAACGGTCTCAAGACCGTTTGGGGTCACCTCAAGACCGTTTGGAGGTCTGGGGTCAAGTATAGTTGACCAATTGAAGGTCCAAAGGTACTAATCATATTGCAATGTAGTGCTGATTTGTTGATCAACTTGATAGACTAATCCATGATGATTTTTCACTAGAATCCAAAGGTTGGATGGGCCAAACGGTCTCAATACCGTTTGGAGCTCATCCAAACGGTCTCAAGACCGTTTGGTGGTCACCCAAGACCGTTTGGAGGTCTAGGGTTGAGTATAGTTCAGTGGTTGAAGGTCTAAGGATATCAAGTTGATCTGCAATAGATTGCTGATTTGGTGAGCACTTCAATGAACCAAACCCTAATTAGATTGCTTGGATTGGAGTGATATGATGGGAAAACGGTCTCAAGAACGTTTGGAGCTCATCCAAACGGTCTCAAGACCGTTTGGTGGTCACCCAAGACCGTTTGGAGGTCTAGGGTTGAGTATGGTTAGGTGTTTGAAGGTCTAAAGGTACCAAGCTGTTATACAATGCAATGCTGATTTGGTGATCAATCCAATGATCCAAACCTTAATTGGATGGCTTGGATTTGAGTGATATGATGGGCAAACGGTCTCAAGATCGTTTGGAGGTCATCCAAACGACCTCAAGACCGTTTGGGGTCAGGTCATACCCAACTTGGATGATGGTTCAATGGTTTCAAAGCAACTAGTCTTACATTGATTAGTGTTGTTGAATCATCGATTCCAAACCCTAATTCAATTGAATCAAACCCTAATTGATGATTAATTGAGGGTCAATTGAGGGTCAAATCAGTTGAAGGTTGACCTATTAAACTCAATTGAAGTATGAGGGTAGGTCCAATTGATGATTGGTTCCATGAATTCAATGATTGAAGGAATCAACATTGAAAACCCTAATTCAATTAGAAAGCTTATGTCATTGAAGGTCCAATGGATCAAACCTTTTGGAAAACCTAATGTGATTAGGTGGGAGATACCTTTAATGGTACTAGTCATTAATGCATAACAAATGCATGGATCCAATACATGATGTAAACCCTAATTGAGGCCGATTTCATGTATAACCCTATTAAGAGGTTGCCTACATGTGAAATCACTAATTAGGATGAATAGTAAACCCTAATTCCTTTGGATACCTTATGTAATGGAGGTCCAATGTGATGATGAATGTACTATTGATCCAATGATGGTTAGTAATGATAACCAATGAAGGAACAAAGGTTAAAACCCTAATAGTACCTAAGTGATTAGTGTCAATTAAGGGATGAACCCTAATTGCTGATAAGATCAATGACTTGGTACACTATGTAAATCATAGTTGAATGTACTTGATTGAAGGGTTGATATGACCTAATCAAGTTGAGATGATGATAGCATGAATTCATATATGAATATGATTCATGTGGTGATTAAGGGCATGATCCTTAAAGTAGAGAGATCATGAAACCCTAATCATGAACATAAACCCTAATCGTCAGGGTTGTTGAGTTGAAACCCTAGTTGAGGGTGTATCATTGTAAACCCTAGTTGAGGGTGTATTCTTGTGAAACCCTAGTGGAGGGTGTATCATTGTGAACCCTGGTTGAGGGTGTATCCTTATAAACCCTAGTTGAGGGTGTATCATTGTGATTGTTTATAGGTAACTTTATAATAAAGCCATGCCTTAAACTAAGATAAGTCCATATCATGTGAGATAGCTGGACAATTCTAATGTGTGGCCTATGCATTATATGCTAAGGGTGAGTATTTTGTGATGGAATGTATTAAGAGGGGAAATACCTTAATACAAGACAAAGTTGGTTAACTCTAGAGGGTCTGAATTAATGAGAAATGGGGAACCCTAACCCTAATTTGGGGAAAAGGGAATGATAAGCCCTAATTGATGGTAAACCCTAACCCCGGTAAGGGAATAGTGGTGTTACCCTGTATTGCATGATGTGTTGTGAACTTGATAAGTCTATTATCATGTGTGACAATCATGCAGGTCTCATGAGTTGATGATCATAGCCAGGTATGAGCTATGATGTTTATTTGATAAGAATTGATTGGCCATATGTGCCATTATGTTTTTGTTACTGAGAAAGAAGTAACAAGATGAGTTGGGCTTGTAAGCCTTTGTTTTAAGTTGTTGCCTAGTGAGAGGTGACAAGATGTGAATGGCCTTGTGCGCCATGTGAATAAAGTTGTTGCCTAGTGAGAGGTGACAAGATGTGAATGGTTTTGTGAGCCATGTGAATAAAGTTGTTGCCTAGTGAAAGGTGACAAGATGTACAGTGTTCTGATGAGCTATGTGTGATGGAAATCCAAATCCTGGTAAAGGATTAAGGGTAATACCCTTGAATTATTAATACATTGTTTTTGCATGGTATTGATAGATAATTGATGTACTGCTATTATATGTGCTAACCATGCAGGTATTATGAGATGATGAGCATAGCCAGGTATGAGCTATGATGTATTATTAGTTTGAATTGTTAATTGGGCATTGTGTGCCATAATATACCTTGTGCCTGGTAAGAGGTGGCAAGAGAGTTAATGTGCATCAAGTGCCATGATGGATGCTTGTGTAGCAAGTATCATACTTACCTTGGTCAAATGACCTAAAGGTGTTAGTTACCTGAGAAAGAGGTAACAATGCTCAAGTGATGAACAAAGGGTTTGAATACCCAGGGTTTCATGGTTATGGTATTGAAATTGTGAAAGGATGAGAAAAACCCAGTGATGAAGTGAGGGATTAAGATCCCAACACTTATGAAAAGAGTATAGCTACGGGCCATGACTCCACATTGAAAATGTCAGGCTTTAGATATATGATCTAAGCCTGAAGAAAGTTAATGCAGTGGTAATGATTCTATTGTTTGAATAGATGTTATACATGTTCTTCCTATTCATTAAAGGATAAGTGACATGTTAATTCTATCAAGTAATAACTGCAATGCTTCTGATATAGAATAATGTTCTAATCTGTTAGACATTAAAATATATGTTTTCAAATAAATATGATTTCCCTATTCATATTTATCTTATTAAGTTGCAATAATAATGTTTCTGGCGGAGAGTTATATCTCTCGCTGGGGCAATTTTTATAATTGTCTCACCCCCGTGGGAACCACATTTTTAGGTGGACGCAGACGAGGAGACAGGAATCCGTCAGGAGGTGAAGGACATCAGCAGTAGCAGGGACAGCAGTAAAGTCTCAGGTGGAGACATTGACTGTCATGTCATGTTCAGATGTATATAGAAGTCCTATGTGTCGTCTCTGTACTCTCAGGTCCTTGGAGTAGTAGTTAATGATTTCGAGATTTTGGCTTAGTGCCTCGAGGGTTTTATACTACCTGTGTACAGTTAAGACAGAGTAGTTAATGTTTGTATTCCTCGAGAAGCAAAAGTACATGAGATGTATATATATGAACCAGGATGTAAAGTTTTACTTTGGTTCTGAATGAAAGAGTTTTCCTATGAATGGATCCCTTTGCAAAAAGTTTTAATTTTTAGTGATTTTCGATAATCCGCTGCTTGATGAACGCTTTCGCATTAGTTAATCTTGTTTTCGCGAGACGGTCGTCACAGTACATATCACATCTTACACTCAAGTAGTGTTTATATATATACTAGTGAACGCACACGTGCACATGCACGTGAAATATAAAATTTGTTGAAATGTGCGGGGAAATGACTCGTCCGTGAAAGGGTCCCTACGGTAAAAGATATTTGTGTTGATTGTTTGAAAGGAGAGAATCAAGGAACTGTTTCCGTGGGATGGAGAGATAAATACATAATTAAAGATAATAAAAGTTAATAGGAGAGTGTGAGAATAAATATTTGTAGGAGCAAAATTCCTTGAAAAAGGGAGAGAAGAGAGTGAATCAAGGAGAGCGCAGCATCAAACTCGCTCTTTTTATAGTATATATATATATTTCTGTAACTCAAAAAACTAGGGAACAACTTATCAATCTCAGTTGTCCTTCTTTGTCATACTTTAGATGGTATAAAGATGTTTTTCTAACAAAAGTTCTCATATTCCTAAACTGTAGCAATGTAGTTTGGAAGGAAAAGTTTATTTTAGATCTCCCTACTCTCTTTGCTAAGAATGTTAGAGAAAACATTAGACAAAGTCAGTACAGTTTTGTCCATTTAGAACACATATCTTATGGAGAAATTACCCAAGTAATAAATCAAACAAGCATGTCTCTTTGTAAGGACCTCAAACTAAAGGGTCACTTAAAGAAACACAAAATGCTAGGAAAAAAGGAACTAGGAGATTTATGTTATCAATTCAGATATCAGATGAATATCCCTCGCTCATCATATAAAAAACAAAAATATTCAAAAGAGAATAACCCAAGGAAGATAAAAAGACAAAGTTATTATAAAGAAAAGAGATTTAAAACCCCTAATAAAAGAAAAGAGAAAGAAGTAACATGTTATTCATGCAACTAAAAAGGACAGTTTGCTAACAAGTGCTTTAAAAGAGGATTCAAGAAGAAGGTAAATAAATTAATCCTAGAATCAAAGAGCCTTATACCAGAAGAGTTGGACAAATTCGTTTCAAATCTAAACCTTAATTATTCCTCAGATTCTGATACTAATGAAGAGGAAGACAAAGGATGTCTATGTAACTATTTTGAAGTATCAGATTCATCTGATAGTCTAAACATGATCACCTCTGACCAACAACTTATCCTAAAAATTATAGATTCAATCCCTAATAAAGAAGAAAGAAGCAAGAAACTAACAAAATATCTAGAAATGATAAAGTCGAGTGAAAAACAAGATACAAGTAAAACTGAAGAATGCAACTCATTTGATCATGTACTGAAAAGACTAGAGAGAAAGAAATATAAGACCATATCAAACGCAGACATGGTTGATGACTCAAGAGAAATGAAACAAGAAATACAAGATTTAAAAGACATAGTCAAAACTTTTGAGAAACTAAAATATACTGATGAAGAATACATATATAAAACCTTCCGTACAAACATCGGAAAACGTCCAATAGTACAGTAGAAGAAGAAAGGAAAACAAATTACATCTATTCGATAGAAGAATATGTCAAGAAAAAATGGAAAGCCCAAGTTATTATAAAAATTGATCAAAAATTTATCCTAAAAGGTATATCATTATTTAAATTAGGAGCAGACATAAATTGTATAAAAGAAAATTTAATCCCGAAAAAATATAGAAAAAAACCACTCATCAAGTAAATTCAACCACCAATGACTATCTACAAATTAATTTGAATCTTTACTATTCTAAAAAGGAAGAAAAGATTAAAAGACTATGACAAAAGAATTTCAACCATTGAAGAGTAATGGAAGAAAACGTGGACGCCACTCCAAGAGGCATCTTCTAAGGCCCCAAAACACTATGAATAGCCTCCAAGGCAATAAGGGAAGGCAAGCTAGTTTGAGCAATTTCGTGCTTACAACACTTGAGCCTTGTATTTCCCATCTACCACCTCCTCTAGCTCTCCCTTCTTCCTTAGTAGTTACTTGTAGTAGGCTACCTCCCTTGTAAACTCTTCTTCCGTGTGTTCTTCCCTTGTGTAACCCCCTTCTTCCATATATTGTAATCGTCATCCATCAGTAAAGATATAATACTTTTGTATGCATAGTTACTTGTGCTTGTGTGCTTGTGCTCCGTTGTGTTCGCCGTGCTCCGTGCAACAGTGATTATCAAAACATCTTTTATTCTAGCAAAAAATATTTCTGAAGAAATTGCCATTGGAATACCCTTTTTTAATAACATTCTACCTATTACTGTTGATAATTAGGAAATACATAATATGATTCAAGAAAAGGCTATAAACTTCAAATTCAAAAAATGGCCTGATACTTGCCTCATTAACAAAATTAGAAATTTTTAATAACTAAACTAATCTTAAAAATAAAATACCTAGCAATAAGCAAAAGGATCTTGTAGATAACATTATTTTTGCACTATTTGATACAATTTCTCTCTTCGAAAATTGGCAACGACCTGGAGCTCAGAGTCTAATGTGATCCTCCAAGAGCCATTATCAATTAATACTGAAAGCATTGATTCTCAGAATCAGAACTACAAAGATGAGGTCGTTCCAACGACAAATAGAACAATGGATATCGTGACTCTAAAAGAAAATGAATATTGGCCAAAAACTATGAAACTTACTTCACACTAGAGAAAAATGACCTTTCTAAAAGTACTAATTATATTATTCAAAAATATTTTTCTAAGAGATACCTATTTATTCCGACTATGGTTGGAAAAAATATATATTATTATGAAAAAGTGCTCATTGAAGCAAAGAGCGTAAAAATTACACACTACTCCAAGGAGATCTCCTCAGAGATTGAGCCAGGATATTCGACCTTAAAAGGTTGAAAATGTCCTCACTCTCTAAGAGTGGAACAGAGACGGGAATCCTAACATTCCTAGAAAGTTCAAGAGTGATATAACTCCACGCTATTTCAACTACTGAGACTACCATTAAGCCTGGGAGAACATCATGTATATAACAAATAGATATTACAGCCATACATGGTCTGTGAAGTTTGTTTATCAAACAGATATTCCTCAATGGTGGATAGCCAAATTCTGATCAAGATTTGTGCATGACAGAGATATCTTTCCTGAAGGTTTAGACAAAATTATACCAATAGGAAAAGATGGCGCTGACAAATGGACCAACATATATATATATATATATATATATATATATATATATATATATATATATATATATATATATATATATATATATATATATATTATCATCATCACAAAATTGCGCAGTTATGCGGATTGTGCCCAAAGATCGTCACACATTGTTGAAAAGAAAAAGAGTGACATATTTTTTACATTGGTTCTTTCTGCACAGCCAGAAATACACATTATTTAGAATCCATGGTTTTCATATGAGTCCGAAATGTATGATATATTCACTGTAATGGTTTGGCTGCTGCAGTCCCTCGATTTCAGTCTACAGAAGCTTTGCTTTTGCACATTCGGAACCCAGTTAACCACCTTTGAGCTTATGTGGTTAGCAAAATTCATGAGACAGGTGATTATCTTGTCCCACCGATATAATTAAATGCCAAGTCAGGTAACTAAGCCACCGGCAGATGACCTCTCAGGATAATCGTACATATTGTTGACCTTTATACAGTCAGGAACAAAGAATCAGTATCGTCTGATGGACCAGAAGGTAATCTGAATCCTTCACGAGGTGATGAATCAGATGACAAGCTTGTGCTAGACCCCATTGACTGTTTTCTTGATGTTTCAACAGCGCTGAAATAGGAGTCTTCTCCCACAGACTTGTGCTCATCACCAGAGGAAGCACGGGGGCTTCCTTCTGCAAGGTCACTTCCTTGATCTCTGTGAGATAGTGTATCTAGCTGAACATGCTCTTCTGTGTTATATGTTTGACTGCAGAAGTCTAGAGAAGACACCCTCTCACTGTCGTGGTGTTTAATGCTGTGTTCTTCCACTGCAGCTGCTGCATCAACAGTATTATTTAAGAGATAGGTAGCAGTTTCCTTTTCAGAAGTAGCCATAGACATTGAAGCTAATGGCTGAACGAACAAAGGATCGTCAGGGATTTTCTTTGTCTCCTCTAAACTGTCTGATACCTTTTCATTGATAAAATAATCGTCTGAGTGGGGACCATCACTTTTGGCGGGGTTGCTTGTTTCTTCTGCCATTACAAAATTGGTTACTTGACATACAGATTTTTCTGAATGGACGAGGAATGTCGAGCCTGCATCCCAGACACACAGTGACTCATCACTACGCAACTGATTGTTGGAGCAGTCCCATTGGTTTTCATTAGCCAAGAGAAAACCGAATGTCTGTGTTAAAATTACGTCGCCAGAGTCTTCAAGTTTTAAGTCACTTTCAGCTTCAGATTGAACGGTAGAATTCGTAAATACATGTTCTTGCAGTCCCTTCGAAGAAGTTTCACTCTGTCTGTCTGTGCTTTCAGGTCCTTCCGAGATGCTTCTATCTTCTATGCGTATATCTTCACATTTCCTGACAATGTGATTATCCTCATAATAGGCAACTCCATCCTGTGGAACGTCAGCCTCCATGTTTATGAGTTTGTCAATTGCCACTTTAGCAGCAGCAATTGCCCACTCATACTTGATAGGCCTGGAAATGAGCACAACTTTTTTTTTAAATTACTTTGGTTAGTAAAGGTAATTAATTAACTTTTCAACTTAATTATTATCATAGATGGTCAACAATTCCTAGTGAGTTTATCAAGTAGTAACATGTGAGCATATATTGTAAATTAATTTTCAATCGGCAAATAATGGGTTTGAGTATCTTAGAGATATATTTAAAAGAGATATATAGACACATGTGGTTGGGGATGACTTTCACCTATCTTTCTACTAAATATACTACAAATTAAGGTTGTCAAGGAGTCCAGCTGCCCGGTGGGTTTGACTAGGGGCTAGGTGCCAAACCATTTAAAGTAAACCTTTATAGACTTTATATTACAATCAATTAGTATATTTAAGATACTTTTCTGTAATCCCTTAGAAGTCCTTACACCCTAAGATACCATGTGAGACTTGAAAACAAGCCTAACAGCGTATAAAAAGCCCTTACACATGTCATATACGAGAAAATTCACACTTTTTCCTAGAGGAATTTTCCTTGGTGCTTAAGGCCCCAGGGCGTCTTTTGAGAAATTTGATTGGGATTAGCAGAAACTATGAACTGTCTGCTGGTTCATGGATCCTCCATGAGAAATATCACCATTCCTTTTGATTTTCTGCACGTAGTTGGCCCATAGGATGGAAAAAGACCATTTTTTATCGGACACTAAAAGCAATATGTGGAAAAAGTCAAGGAACCACTACCTCGAGATGCCGATCCCATCTCTTAATGCTAACCTTAACACAAGCACACAACCTGCCGTTCAACTTTCTTCTCACCTCAAAATGTCAACATCTACTCTGTGCCATCTGATTTTCCAACCTGTTTCTGTTTCCCAATAAGCATTTGTTACAGTACAGCACTGCTTGAATCCTCCTGTAGGAAGCATAACAGAACCCTGATGTATGAGCAGTGGCGGAGCCAGGAAATATAAGATGGGGGTACGATATAATTTAGAAGCTCTTAACCATAAGGTAAAGCACTGATCAAGGGAGAGCACTGAATTAGTTTGTGCTGTGTATATATGGCCATACGGGTGTTAACTAATGCATATCTCAAAACTCATGTAGGGCACAGACCCCCACCTCACCTATACGTGGCTACGCCACTGTGTATGAGTTTCCAACTGCCTCCTCTGATTCTTTCCAAAAGTGTTCAATGCAGGAAATTGGTTGAAAAAGTGGGTAATGGAGAAACCGTTGATTAGCTTCTTGAGACTGATTACAACCTGGAAGGTCAGTTTTAAAGTCGCTTTTCTTCTCGCTATTTCAAATGTCAACTAAGCTGGGTGACTCGTCAAGTTTATCAGCATCTACCTCACCTTGCAGATCTTGTATTTCTTTGTTCTTCTCAGCGTAATTATCCAGTACACAATCATTTCGCACTTCACCTTGGGAGGGACTCCTATGCATGCATCAACATCACCAAACTTTCCTGTTGATATCTCTCAAATCAAAAATTTCCCCTGGTTGAGAGGTGATCACAGAGGTTGCACTTCACCCTTTTCCTCCTAACTGGATCTAGGAGTGCCCCATACTTCCACCCTGGTCACCTGACTTAATTACACTTGACTTGTTGCTTCTCACCCTGTCCGCCATGCTCTGTTGTGGATATATTCAGAGATGGTGTTTATTTATGTATTGATGCGTATTCGTCAGAAAGTTATGATGTACCAAAGTATTATATTGGTGTATGAGATACTCAATATGATAATGTATTGTTGATTGATGACTTAAAGGAGTTATATAATAATGCAATTCTCAATTTATTGCAAATATTAACAAGCACAAAAGTCAAATGAACAGTAACGATTATGGAAGCCTATTGGGAGTGACATTGTTATTGAAGGCTACTTCTGGCTCGTACCTGGATCGGGAGGCAGCACCTCCCTTCCGTTCTTTTTTGATATCTTTTATATTAGGTGTGCTAGAAAGTAAACGGCTAATAGATGTTTTGCAATAGTGAAATCCTACTCCTATATAGAAGAGGGTACACAATTACGGACTTGTACACTAACCCTAATGGACCAACACATTCCAAATAGACATGTTAGAATAACATGTATTATTCATTTATCTTTTAGTCTCTTCTATTTTATATATGAGATTAGTCCCATACTGTGTAATTGGGTATTGGCCACCACCCAAGTCCATATATATAGGTGTGCCATGTTAATACAAACTCAAGTTGCTCTGCCTCATAATCGCATCTTGTTAACACGGTATCAGAGCAAGTAGTACCCTAACTCTACAAAGACAACCGACGATGGCGTCCTGTCCATCTTCTTCTCTTCCTCTCCGCGGTAGAAGTCATTTCCATCATCTCTGACTTCTCTTATTCTCTGCGGTGGAAGTTATCTCCATCATCCCGTCCGTCTTCCTCGCAGCCGTAGAATTCATCTCCATCACCTGGATCATCTGGATCGTCATCTCTATCGTGGTGGAAATCATATCCATCACCCAAATCATCTGAATCATCATCCCTATCGTGGTGGAAGTCATCTTCATATTTCAGATCATCCAAATCGTCATTCCTATCATGGTGGAAGTCATCTCCATCACCTGAATCATCTTCGTCATCATTCGGATAAATCTTCTTTATAAGGATCATTTGGGTCGTTATCTCTCCTCCTCCGGATCTATATCCAGGAGGCTTATTTCTAGAAGAGGAATCATCCTTGAAGCTAGGGTAAAACGTTTCTAACATTTTTCTCTAAAATCTTCACCGGCGGCGCAGAACACGGCGTGTTCCACTCTCAACATGTCGTGTGACTCAATCAAGTAGCGCATGTTTTCATCCAGTTCAGAAGTTGCAGGTTGTGTTGATATCCAGCATGCCGTGTTGAGGAAAGGTTGTTTTACGCTTGCACACCATGTCGAATTCCTACACGCCGTGTCAGGTGCAGTCTATTCCTCGTCTCTGGTTTTTTTATACGCCGCGTAACATTCCTACATTTCGTGTCAGTCGTCTGTTGTCATCATGTCTGAGAAGAAAGAAGAAGTGGCTCCTCTCCTTGTTCATGATCAAGTTATCGTCATTCGAAAACTCAAAGAGAAGAATTTCAATCAATGGAGCCGCACAGTCAAGATTTGGTTCAAAGGACAAGTATAAACACTTCAAAGAAGGTCCTCCAAAAGATGACACTCTAGAACAATGGGTGATACAAATCCGTTATCTATTATGCGGAACTCCATCCAGGCACATGTTGCAGATCTTATCAGCCACTTAGAGAGATGCAAGGATGTCTGGGATCATCTCAATCTCATGTATGAATCAAATATCTCACGCATGTATGAGATGGTTGTAGAGATGTATAACTTTTAACAGGTTGATAAGTCTCTAACTTAATACTTTGGAGAATTAACTCGCATCACCGACGATCAAGGAAGAAATATCAGATTTCGATGCCGTTTAGGTGGCCATAGAAACAAAAATTTCAAAAAAAAATTTGACGGAAATTTCAACAGATGCATTCCTGGCGTTCAACAACCCAATGATCGAATTATTTAATGAAATTTTACCAAAATGATCTACTAGTGTAGATTTATTCAAATATGCAATACTATTTCATGTTGGATATGTGAGGGGCGGGGCTCCTCATGTGTGAGTGAAGGAGTTGAACTGTTTCAATGGGGATTTGGAGGCCAAATTAAATGGTGAAATGAATGGGTTAAGTCATTATGTTTGCAAGCACAATATATAGACTTAAAGACACAAATTTCTAGAAACATAACATGATCTAAGATGATAGGACCTCTCGGTAGGATGACGGGTTGTAGTACATAAACAACGTTGCAGTGGTATGCGGATGAGTATTGAGGAAGCATAAGACAACTATGGTTTATGTATCTAGTGAACCGTGATGGTTGTCATCCTCTTTGCTGATTATACCTATTAACATATTGGCTCCGGCTTGTTTTGTTCTATACAAGCATATATGTCTTAGTGTTAATCTCTATATGCCTACTAGTGATAAAATGCATACTCATGGAAAAACTCAAGCTTTATTCTTGGTCGTGTGTTTTTGTAGCTAGAGCCTATAGGAGGCAACCATGTAGTTAAGAGGTGTGATTATATAGGCAAAGACACAAAAATCTCGGTGGTCAGGCTTATTTTTCACATTATTACAAATCATGTGACCTCAGAAATGAAAGCTAGCGGGTCATCATAACCATAGATATAACTCCCACACCCATTTTAAATATTTCCTTCGTAAATCTTTATATAAGTGGGAGAAATAAGAGAGAGGGAGGTAGAACTAGGCTAGGAAGAGAAGAAACATAACTTCGATTGCCCCTAAAAAGCCCAAAGAGGCATATAGTAAAATTTGCGGACACGTACCCCATTTCTCGAAATGATACCCATGTTTCTCGAAATTTTGCCGAAATGCGGATGAAATGGGCAATATTTCATCGAAATTTACCTAATTTCGTCAAAAGTCTAAAAAAGTCATTGGAATTTATCTTTGTCTAGCAAAATTCCCTACATACAGACATATAAGGCGATTTCTATGTGCGATGGTTGTCTGCATCGAAATAATTGGCAAATTTCGCCAATTTCGACAAAATTTTGAACATTGTTGACGATCTTCATTCTTTACTTCTGCTGACTCTAGATCTCAAAGAACTCCAGAAACAAAGAGATCAGATGGTAGTAATCAAATTCCTGACTGACCTCCGATGCGAGTATGAAGGAGTCCGTAGTCAAATCCTTACTGAATATGAACTTGCGAAATTAGATGAAGCATATCAGGGAATCTCCCGTGCTTTCATAGATCTACTTCCAGACACTTCTTCTGATAAATCTACTATGGTTTCCGCTATACATGGTCACACCAACCTTAGTTTTGCTACCCATGGATAAGGACGAGGAGGACAAGGAGGTCGTGGAGGTAGACCTCCTGGAGGACGAGGCTGCCCAGAATGCACCCATTGTGGAAAGATGGGGCACTACAAAGAAATCTACTATGAGATTCATGGATATCCTCCACGAACCTCATTTGCAAATATTGCATCTACTGAAGACACTATGGGAGATACCACCCGCCAGATTCAAGTGACTGATGATGAATACACTCAATGATGCCAATACAAAGCATCCCAACAAGTCTCATCATCTGTTGCAGCAATGGCTTCCTTTGTCCAACATCCTGGTGATTCTACGGCATGTATATATCAAGCTTCTTATGCGGGTTCGTCTTCTTGGGTTCTTGACTCGGGTGCAACAGATCACATTACAGGTACAAGCAACCTTATATCTAATCTATCCACCACCAGATCCCCTCTACCACCTATCACCATTGTCAATGGTTCTAAAGTGTATGTACAAGGTACAAGAACCATCAAACCCTTACATACTGTCTACTACCATCAACCTTGTTTGTTTCTGAATTTCCCTTTAGTTTACTTTCCATAAGCAAGTTAACTCGTTCTCTTCAAGCCTCAGTTACAGTTAACCCTGATGATTGTGTTATACAGGTCTGGACGCAGAAGGTGACTGGTAGTGGCTATGAATTTGCAGGTCTCTACTATCTTGGTTTGACTTTTAAGGTGTGTGTAGGAGATTCTCTTCGTATTCATAGTCAGCTTGGACACATGTGTATGGACAAACTCAAGGTCCTTCATCCTCAGCTATCTATTCTTAGTAAATTAGAATGTAAGTCACGTCAGTTAGGAAAGCATCATCGATCCACCTTTAAGGCCAAGGATCAGATGAGTGCTATCTTAGATGATAAAAGACGGCTACTTGTAGTATTAGATAAGAGAAACCCTGCTCCTATATATAGGACAAGAAAGCGTACAGACATAAGACTAACCCTAATGGGCCAAAACACTTAGGCCCATATTACAAACTAATAATAAAAACAATAACTAAATAACTCCCAACACCCCCCCTCAAGCTGAAGTTGGGAGAATTCAAATCAGCTTGCAAACAGAGAGTTGGACTAAAAAACAAAGAAACAAAAATAAAATGACAAACCAACCCATACAAGAATTTTCTCCCCCTCAATATTACAAATAAGCACTCAAACACTCAAACACTCCCCCTCAAGTAGATACTCCAAGCAAGTAGGTCACAGAAGCTTCTCGATCATCTGGAGTAGAAATAAGCAGCAACACGATCATCTGGAGCAGAAGTAAGTATCAAAGCAACATGGTCTTCATCTCATCACTAACGTCACAGCCCAGAGAGTGATGGGTCACAGCAGCAGTAGTAGTCAACGTACAAATAAAGTATGGATAGGTCAACGTGCAAAATAGAGCACGAACGAGCCAGTAAGTGTTGGCACACAGAAGCATAAAGTAGGGAGTCGACATGCACACAGGGCATGGACAAAAAGAGAGTCAACGTGTTAAAAACACGGACATGCCAGAGAGTGTTGGCATACAACAGCAAAAGTCGACGACGTAGGCAGATAGAAGACTAGTAGGCAGAGTAGCAAGCAATAAATAACTCTAGTAGACTAAGCTCTATGTAAAGTCAGCAACAAAAGTCTTCATCATCTTCCCTCTTCATAGAATATTGATCACAATAGCAACAGACATCAAAGTCTAGAAAGTGCTGGCCCACAGAGTCCAGAGAGTGTTGGTCCACAGAAGAAAGTCATCGTGCAAATAAAGCACGGACAACAGAAAGTGCAAAGGCACATAGCAACAAGAAAAATGTGCTAATCATAGCATAAGTAGCAAGAATGACGTCCCAGTATGTAACTTCATAGCAGCAATCGAGGTAGATGACGAATAAGCAATAATATCAGCAAAAAGCATCACATAGTAGCAGAAGAATCCATATATCAGCAGTAAATGTGGCATGAAGCAGCAGAATACAATTCATCTTTTTTTCTTCATCTCATCTCTTCCCTCTACAGCCTCTATTCTCCCCCTCACGCCAACCACAAAAAGAATCAAGAGAGTGGTTGGAGTGGAGAGTCAAAAGCAAGGGTTGTATAGGAAAATATGTGGAGGAGGTAATCGATAATGCAAGTCAAGGTGCAAAATGACCCGATTAGGTAGATCTGGGTAGAAAAATCAATGGATCTCTCTCCGACCCGAAAAGGGGATTCGTTTAGCCCGTAGGCCAATAGTCACTGGATCCTCGGGTTTTGCTACAAAATGGATCCGATTAGCACAAATATGTAGACTGCATATGGGGGGGCAGTAAAAAAAATTGAGGAGATACACAATAGCAATAGCTTTATGTAGGGTCGTTTTTTGAAGAGCGGGTGACAGGAAAAAAAATGGAAATTGACGCAAGTAACTGGGGTAATGGCAGTATCATCTGTGAGCAGGATACTACGGTTGGAGCAATAGTCATTGGATCCCCGGGACAGGAACAAGCAGTAAATCAAAGGGTGATAGACCAAGCCTTAGGTAGCAGCAACAATGGACTCAAGGTGGAGGCGTGCGACTGGCAGCGGACAAGTAGCAGCCTTGGTTGGGGCAGCGAAAGTGGGAGGCGCGGTCATGGAGCAGCATGGTGGCGTGCAGCGCTAGGGGCAGCAAGGGGCGGCGGCTCCAAAGGGGCTTGGGCTGTGTGGCATGAGGCGGCGTTGTAGGGGGCGGTGGCAATAGGGAGGGGAGAAGGCAACATTGTCGGGCTGGGAATAGGAGGAGGTGCGGCTGGCAGCGCAGAGCAGGGGGACAAGGCCAGTAGCTGGCGGGACTGGTCCGAAGGATGGAGGAGCAGCGATGGGGCTATTGGTGGAGTCGGTGAGGTGGGGAGGGGCGGCGGGAGTTGCCGTCGGGCAGAGGTCTGGGTTGACGGGCGTCGGGCAGGATCACTGCTTTGGGCGTCGGGCTGTTAGAGGGCCTATTGCGGCAGGGTGGAGGAGTGGGAAGACGGGGGGATATGGTGCATAGTAGACAACAACGAGGTAGGATCAGCAGGAAAAAAATAGGAGAAGGTAGAGTCACAGAGACCATGGAATAGCCTGCGGGCAGCCGACCTACAAGGAAGAAGGGTGGCCGCCCGCCGACTACATCTCCCTCTTGTTTCTCTCTCTCTCTCTCTCGCGTAGGGTGGTGTAGGATCGGTAGCTGCTCTGATACCATCATAGATAATAAAAGACGACTACTTGTTGTATTAGATAAGAGAAACCCTGCTCCTATATATAGGAGGACAGGGAAGCGTAGAGACATAAGACCAACCTTAATGGGCCAAAACACTTAGGCCCATAATACAAACTAATAATAAAACAATAACTAAATAACTCTCAACATGCTAAGTCAAAGTTTGAGATTATTCATTCTGATATTTGGGGACCGTGTGGGTTCCTTCAAAACATGGTCATAAGTATTTTGTTTCCTTCATTGATGATTTTACTAGGTCGCCTAATTGTATTTGATGAAATATCATTCAGAAATTTATCAGTAATACAAAGTTTTTGCAATGAAATTGAAACCCAATTTTCTCAACGTATTGGTGTTCTTCGAACAAATAATACCAAAGAATATTTCACTCATACTATCAATCAGTTCCTATCCTCAAAAGGGATTGTTTACCAATCCTCTTGTCCACACACCTCAACAAAATGGGGTGGCTGAACGGAAGAACCGTCATATTATTGAAACAACCTGTATTCTTTTACATATGAAAATTCCAAAATAATTCTGGGGTGATTCCGTCCTTACTGCCACATTAGTAAATGTAAATTCAGGAATGCTCACAGCTACAGCTCCTGTGACTGTGCTTTCTGTGGTTCGAGATAGATCTCCTGATTCAACAAAATGAGAAAATATCTCATTAACTGTGTCAACGTACGAAAGACGGAGTCTGTGTGTGTTGCACAAGGCAACGTGAGAGACCCAATAGGGTTCTCCTCTCTATTTATAGTAAAGGGAAAATTACATGTAGGTACAGCAGTAATATGTAATATGAAATAAACACAAAGTAAAGATATATTAACACTCCCCCTCAAGCTAAAGTGTACACATTGTGGATGCCCAGCTTGCCGCATAAATTCTGGAACACTGCTGGACCTAATGGCTTTGTCAAGATATCAGCTAGTTGATCTTCAGACTTGACATATGGCGTCACCACATTGCCATTCTTTATCTGATCTCTGATGAAATGACAGTCAACCTCTATATGCTTTGTGCGCTCATGAAAGACAGGATTCCTAGCAATATGTATAGCAGATTGATTGTCACACTTGAGAATCATGGGAGTTTGAATCAAAATCTTCAGCTCAGATAAGACAGATTTGATCCATTGCAGTTCACAGCATGCATGTGCCATAGCACGGTACTCAGCCTCAGTACTAGACCGTGCTACCACTTGTTGTTTCTTGCTTTTCCAAGTAATCAGATGATCACCAAGAAAGGTGCAGTAGCCAGATGTGGATCTTCTATCAACTTGATTACCAGCCCAATCTGCATCTGCATAACCTGTGAGAGTCAAAGAAGATAGAGGACTCTTTGGTTTATAATAAGTGATCCCCTTTCCAGGAGCACTTTTCAGATATCTCAGAATCCTGCATACAGCTGTCCAATGTGACTGTCGTGGTGTGCTCATATGTTGACTTACTACTCCAACAGCAAAAGAAATATCAGGTCTTGTGACAGTTAGGTAAATCAACTTCCCAACAATTCTCCTGTAATGACCTGGATCTGAATATGCAGTATCATCGTCCACCTCCTTGATGTGATAATCCATAGGAGTGGATACGGGCTTAGAATCAGCCATACCCGTTTCCTGTAGCAAGTCAAGCACATACTTTCTCTGGGAGAGATTTATACCTGCATGGGATCTAAGAACCTCAATCCCTAGAAAGTATCTCAGCTTCCCCAGGTCCTTTGTGTGAAAGTGTTGCTGTAGTCCTTCCTTCACACGTGATATGCCTGTAGAATCGCTGCCAGTAATCACAATATCATCAACATAGACAGCAATAATTATGGACCCACCAGAAGAATTTGAATAAAATAGAGAGTGATCAGTCATGGAACGAGAGAAGCCCATCTGTAAAACAACAGCACTGAACTTGTCAAACCAAGCTCGAGGAGATTGCTTTAACCCATAGATAGCCTTCTTCAATTTGCAGACTTTCTGACACTCCCCCTGAGCAACAAAACCTGGTGGTTGCTCCATATACACCTCTTCTTGAAGATCTCCATGAAGAAAGGCGTTCTTGACATCCAGCTGGAAAAGAGGCCAATCAAAGGTAGTAGCTAGAGATATAAGGATCCGCACAGAATTGAGACGAGCAACTGGAGAAAAAGTCTCAAAGAAGTCCACTCCATATGGCTGTGTGTAGCCTTTTGCTACCAATCTGGCCTTCAACCGCTCAATCGATCCATCAGGGTTGTGTTTGACTGTAAAGACCCATCTACAGCCCACAACTTTCTTTCCCGCAGGTAAAGGAACAAGATCCCATGTGCCATTGTCAATCAGAGCAGAGATTTCCACCTGCATTGCCTGCTGCCAGCCACTGTCCTTCAGAGCCTCTAAGTGGTTTCTTGGTATCTTAATGGAGTCCATCCCAACATCAAATGCACGAGCCTGTGTAGATAAGTGCGACAAACAACATACATTTGATATGGGATGTCGAATAGTACATGAACGTATACCTTTCCGGACAGCAATAGGAAGATCAAGGTCAGAAGCCTCTGCAGGAATCTCGTGAGTAGAAGATGGCGAAGGAGGCTCATGGACTTGTGCCGCTACCTCATCTGGATCCTGTCTACCTCGCCTGTGATAAACCTGGGTATAGGGTTGAATGGTAGGTGGATCATGCGGTATGTCCTCAATAATGATAGGTGGCACTCCCTCACTTTGAATTGCGGGTGGCACTCCCTCACTCAATTGCTCCCCCTTGCTCATAGAATTTGCAAAATATGGACTGGATTCATGAAAGGTGACATCCTTAGAAACAAACATACGACGCAAACTCGGGCAATAACACTTGTAACCTTTACTCGTACCAGAGTAACCAAGAAATAAGGTTTTCAAGGACCTAGGAGAGAGTTTGTCTTGTTTGGGATCAAAGTTATGAACGAAGGATGTACAACCAAAAACCCGAAGCGGAACATGAAACGGTTTATCCATAGGGCGTAAGACAGAGAAGGGAGTGCGTCCATGCAAAACAGGAGAGGGCTGCCGATTAATCAAAAAACAGGCAGTGAGAAGAGCTTCAGACCAGAAACGTTTAGGCACATTGGATTCAAACATGATAGACCTAGTGATATCCAAAAGATGGCGATTCTTTCGCTCAGCAACACCATTCTGCATAGGAGTGTGAGGGCAAGAGGTGTGATGAATCATACCAACCGAACTGCAAAACTCATTCATCGCTTTCTGAACATACTCAAGGGCATTATCAGATTGAAAAAATTTGATATTGCAGTTAAATTGAACCTGAATTTGTTTATGAAAATGTTTGATAATGGAAAGCACAGATTCACGACTTTTTAAAAGATAAATCCATGTCATGCGAGAGTAATCGTCCACAAATGAAATGAAATAGCTAAAACCATTATAACTCTGGTTTTTAACAGGACCCCATACATCACTATGGACTAACTCAAACGGACTAGAAGCCCGATTATTGACACGAACAGGATAGGACAACCGATGATGCTTGCCCAACTGACAGGACTGACACTCTAAAGAGGACACATGAGCTAGATCTGGTTCCAACTTCTTCAAGCTTTCTAAAGAAGGATGGCCATATCTGCAATGCCACAGCAAGGGGGAACCACTCAGCATGGCGGAGGAAACTAGAGCAGGAGGTGGATGGCGAGGTAGATAATCACCAGGAAAGAGGTAGAGATCACCTTTCCTAGGCCCCCCACCAATCATCTTCAAACTCTTGAGATCCTGTAAAACAAAGCAAGAAGGCCCGAATGTTACTGTGCAGTTTACAATGTCAATCAACTTGGCAACAGAAAGCAAATTGAATGGAAATTCAGGTACAAAATGAACAGATTGCAAATCAATATCTGGTGTAAGGGACACAGAACCACTAGCTACCACCTTCCTCACAGAACCATCTGCCAAGGTAACAGATGGGTGAGGAATATATGAGTCAAATGTGCGGAGCAATCGCCTCATACCGGTCATGTGCTGGGAGGCACCAGAGTCAACCACCCAGGGAGTTGCGGATCCAGAAGCCATAAAAGATGTAGCTTGATTACCCGCTGTAGATGCAAGATTTGCTGTAGAAGCAGATGAGGCGCCCATACTCCAATGTTGAGTGGCCTGAATAAACCTGTCATACTCCTCCTGAGTGAGTGTGATGCCAGAGGAACTCGAGCTCGCCGTAGTAGATTCTGAAGTAGCACAGTTGGCAGCTCCAACAGGTGGGGCGGCAGGTCGCCCATGTTTCTTCCAGCATTTCTCGACGGTGTGTCCCGGTTTGTCACAGAAAGTGCATCGAGGACGAGTCCCACGTCCTCTGCCCAAGCCAGGTCTGTCAGCTGGTGTAGGTGCAGGTCGTCCTCCGCGAACTGCTGCAGCAATGGAGGCATGAGAATCTCCAGAAGGAACAACAGGAGTAGGATCAACTGACTCAAAGGTGGACTGCTGAATCCTAGAGAAAGCTTCTGCAAGGCTCGGTAATTTGTCGGATGCAAGTATCACACTTCTTGCTGAACCAAATGAGGAGCTAAGGCCAGATAGAAATTTAGCAGTGACAAGATCATCTCTATCTTTAATCTGCTCAGCAACTTTCACTGGATGATAGTAGCTCAACTCCTGGGAGATAGCTTGAATCACACCGAAATACTCTTCAAGGGATCTATCACCTTGTTTCTCTACAAACAGACGATCATAGATCATAAACTGGCGAAGAGCATTCTTCTCCTGAGCATAGTGCTGCTTAACGGCATCCCAAATCTCCTTAGCGGTGGAGTAGAACATGAACCTAGAAGCAATAGAAGGTTCCATGCTACCCCATAGCCAAGTCTTCACTCGGCATAGTCTTTATCAGTGCTAGTGAGAGGTGCAGAATCAACAAACTTTGCCCGATCGCGCGATTCCAAGACAGTATGAACCGCATTCATCCATAGCAAAAAGTTCTTCCCATTGAGCTTGATAGGAATAGGCGAGACCTCATAATTGGTCTTGTTCTCCATGATGCAACTGGGATATGGGTGACGGAGTGATACACGTCACACAGAAGGCTGAGTGGACGGACAGATACGCGTCCCGTGACGGAGAGATACACGTCACAACAGAAACTGAAAAGAGGATGCGTTACTGACGCATCGACAGCCTTCAAACGAGAGGTTCCTAATCACACATGAAGGAGATGTGATTAGGAAGGCACTGTGGAAGAGACGAGACCTCCGGGTAGGGCTTTAGAGAGCCGTTGGATCACCCGGAAGTCCTCAAACAGCAAGATTGTCCGCCAAAAACGAGCCGAAAAGTTGCTGGAAACTTTCCGAAAAACGTAGACGAAGCCCCGGTTCCAAGCGATTGAGCCTACGGTAGCATAGAGATGGCCACCGGAGGCCCAGCAGCAAGAGACGAGGTTGGAGACTCCTAGCCGGGCAAGATCTGCGTCACCGGCAGTCTCCCTGCTGCTGCCGCACGCCGGCGGCTAGCCGAGAAGCCGCCCGGGCAGCGGCGGCGGCGGCGGCCTGAAGGAGAGGGTCGGCGGCGCCCTGTGGTGGAGAAGGGAGAGGGAGGGAGGGGTGTGGCGGCGCTAGGAGGGAGAGGAGCGGAAGCGGCGTCGGATCACGTTGCTCTTGATACCATGTCAACGTACGAAAGACGGAGTCTGTGTGTGTTGCACAAGGCAACGTGAGAGACCCAATAGGGTTCTCCTCTCTATTTATAGTAAAGGGAAAATTACATGTAGGTACAGCAGTAATATGAAATATGAAATAAACACAAAGTAAAGATATATTAACAAACTGCATGCCTTCATCCGCCTTAAACAATCGCATACCATTCCAACTCATTTGTCCAAACCATCCCATTTATAGTCTCTCTAAAAATATTTGGGTGTGTTTAGTTTTGTTCACAATGTTGGGACAAGTTGTGATAAACTCTCTCAAAGGCTACCAAATGTGTGTTCCTTGGTTACTCCAAGACTCAAAAGGGATATAGATGTTATGACCTATTGAACACAAATTTATTGTTTCCGTTGATGTCACTTTCTTTGAAGATACTCCATATTTTGGAGAGTGTAAGTCTGTGGGGGAACTTGAAGAAGCTCTTCGACTTCCCATGTTCATTGAAAACTCTTCTTTTGAACATCTTGTTTAAGGAGAATCACCTCCACCCATGCCCTCTGACACTTCTCACGGGGACAAGCCCCCCCATTACTCATGTCTACACACGTCGTGTGAAGGCAAACAGTCCGAAACAAGTATCATACAACGCAAATGGCAATCCTCCTTCAATCATCACTCAGTCTGGAGATCTTGTCAGCAACAACAGTTCTCTTGATCTTCCTATTGCACTCCGAGAAGGAAAACGCTCATGTACTCTTCATCCTATCTCCAACCTTGTTTCATATGACTCTATCTCCCTCATACAAAGCATTTATCTCATCCATATCTGATTTCATTATTCCTAGTTCTATATTTGTTGCTATCGGTCACCCAGGTTGGTGGCTTGCTATGGAAGATGAAATGAATGCTTTACGAGAAAATCACACATGGAGTCTTGTCCCTACTCGAAAAGATAGGGTTGTTGTTGGTAGCAGATGGGTTTTCACTGTGTAAGTAGGGCCCAGTGGTATTGTTGATGGCATCAAAGCTCGACTGGTAGCCAAAGGATATACTCAAGTATATGGAGAAGACTACCTTGAGACTTTTCTCCAGTGGCTAAAATGTCTTCTGTTTAACTTTTTATCTCACTAGCTGCTTATTTTTCTCGAGCCTCTACATCAACTTGATATTAAGAACACTTTCCCTTATGGTGACTTACAGAGGAATTTATATAGAGAAACCTCATGGGTTTGTTGCTCAGGGGGAGTCTCATCTTGTTTATAGGCTTTATGTCACTCTGTGGGCTCAAACAGTCACCACGAGCATGGTACAGTAAGTTCAGTCATGCACTTTTAGAGTTCGGTCTTCAACGATCTAACCTTGATCATTTAGTATTTTATCAACGAGAGTCTTCAGGTGTTGTCCTCGTTATTGTGTATGTTGATGATATTGTCATCACTGGAGATAATCAACAAGATATTCTATATCCCAAACAGTTTCTTTAAAGTAGATTCCAAACTAAAGATTTAGATCCTCTATAATACTTTCTGGGTATTGAAGTGGCTAGATCCCCAGAGGGTATTATCATCTCACAAAGAAAATATACTCTTGATCTACTTGAAAAAGCAGGCATGCTTAAGGCAAAACCTGTGGATACTCCAATGGATCCTCGAGTCAAGTTATATAAGGACCAGGGAAAGCCTCTTGAAGATAAGTGGAGATATAGAAGACTGATCAGAAAGCTTAATCATCTAATTGTAACTCGTCCAAATTTATCCTTTACTACTAGTGTGGTTAGTCAATTCATGGACAAACCACATACTAGTCATATGGAGACCACTGTTTGGGAAATCGGTTCGCACGGCCGCATATACCCCCGCTTATGCCTATTCGGTCACCCTACCGCACCGTATATTGCTAATCAGTCCACTAAGCGGTCATGGGCCGCATATACTCCCGCTTGGCCGATTAAGCGGCTGATTAAACTCTGCTTTTTGAAAATCCCACAACTAATGTCCATGTGTTTCATACGTACAAGCATACATATGCACTCATTTTAATATATATTAAAATTTAAATATATAGTCATTGATTTATATGTATACATTGTAATACATAGAATAATTTCCACACACATTTGTACAATGATATGAATATCTTTTAACACATTCATATGTATATATACATTGTAATATACCTACATATACAAACACATTTGTACATGTGTACATGCGTTTTGATCTACTCGCATTTATACACACTCTCTACACATATTTTTACATTGATATACATATATTTCAAAATTTATACATTCATTACAAAAACATTCGATATATAGACATGTATACATATATAAGTATGTCATACATGTGTATAATATGTTTAGATGTAAATACATATAACTGGCTAATATATATGTATATTTTTATTTATGTTTTCAATATATTATTTTATATAATAATTAGTTTAATGAAAAAAATCCAGAACCGCATATACTCCCGCATACCACATCTACTCTATGCGGTACCCCCTCCGCCCGTACACCGCATACCGCTTTCCTGAACAAAGATGGAGACTATCATTCAGATTTTTCAATATCTTAAGAAGAGTCCTGGAAAAGGTATATGATATTCACATCATGGATATCTCAAAGTATAGGGATTCTGAGATGCCGATTTCGGAAAGATGTGTTAATGATCGCAGGTCTATCTCCAGATACTATGTAAAACTGGGAGGCAATCTAGTGTCATGAAAAAGCAAAAACAAACTGTTGTAGCTCAATCCAGAGTTGAATATGTATATTGAGCAATGGCTCATGCGACTAGTGATCTCTTATGGACTAAGAACATCCTACAAGAATGTGGGTGCACCCAGTCTGAGCCAATGCAGCTCCATTGTGGTAACCAAGCTGCTGTCCACATTGCTTCCTATGAAAAGGTATTGGGCCAGAACGATACCCAGCTGTGACAGGTTCCCCTTTACTATACAGAGAAGGGATATTTACATACTAGACCTAATAGATAAAGAGAATAAGTAAGAAGTACAGCAAAGAGAAGTTATTTCTAACACTCCCCCTCAAGCTGGAGTATACACATCATGCATACCCAACTTGGAATTCATATAATTAAAAACTAACAGTAGAGTGGCTTGGTGAAGATCTCAGCCACTTGTTGTCCAGTGTGAACGTGAGGAGTCTGAATCTTCTTGGAGAGCACAAAATCACAAACAAAATGGCAGTCCACTTCAGTGTGTTTAGTACGCCCATGAAACACAGGATTGTTGGCAATGTGGATGGCAGCTTGATTGTCACACATAAGAGAAGTAGGTGCCTCAACAAACACTCCCATTTCAGAAAGAATAAACACGACCCACTATAATTCACAACAAGCATGTGGCATTGCTCAATACTCATCCTATGTGTTGGATCGTGCTACCACATTTTGCTTCTTGCTCCTCCAAGTTACCAAATGTGACCCAAGGAACACACTAGCCAGAGGTAGACCGTCTGTCTTCAACATCACCTGCCCAATCTGCATCAGTGTAACCGGTGAGCTTCAACGGGGTATGTGTAGGATTTTCCCAGTGAGACAGGTAAGACCCTTTCCTGGTAATCCTTTGATGCACCGTAGAATCCTAGTAACTACCCTCCAATATGACAATTTTGGCGCACTCATAAACTAGATAACAACTCCCACAACATATGAAATGTCAGGTCGAGTAACTGTCAAATAAATCAGTTTTCCCACAACCCTTCGATGTTTTGTTGTATTAAAAAATTCAGTCTCATCAGAAATAGATGCCTTGACATGACAGTCCATAGGTGTGGAGACTGGCTTGCATTGTGTCATGCATGTCTGTGCAAGGAGGTCCAGAACATACTTTCTCTGAGAGAGATTTATGCCCTTCTTGGACCGTAGGACTTTTATTCCAAAAAAATATTGAAGAGTGCCCAAATCTTTTGTCTGAAATTGTGTTTGTAACCACTCCTTGAGATGAGAAATGCCAAAAGAATTGTCACATGTAATGACAATATCATCTACATAGACTTCTAGAATAATAGTGCCACTTGACGATTTACACACAAATAAGGAATGAACAGTAGAGGATCGTTTGAACCCCAACTGTAGAAGAGAAGCATTGAATTTGTCAAACCATGCTCGTGAAGATTGTTTCAACCCATATAAGGATTTCTTCAACTTGCACACCTTCTGACACTCCCCCTGAGCAACATACCCAGGAGGTTGCTCCATAAAAACATCCTCAAGAAGATCACCATGAAGAAAAGCATGCTTAACATCCAGTTGAAACAAAGGCCAGTCATAATGAGTAGCAACAGAAATAAGGATCCGCAGAGAATTGAGTCGAGCAACTAGTGAGAAGACCTCAAAGAAATCCACACCATGTGTCAGAGTACACCCCTTTGCCACCAACCGCGCCTTCAAGCGATCAATAGAGCCATCCGGTTTCTATTTAATAGTATAGACCCAGCGACAACCTACAAGAGACTTATCGGGCGGAAGATCCACCAAGTCCTAGGTGGAATTCTCATAAAGAGCAGCCATCTCAATATCCAGTCTCTTTCCACCCATCATGTTTGGCGGCCTCTGTGTAAGGACGAGGAACAACTGGGGAATCAAGATGGAGAGCAAATATACAGGATGCTGGTGATAGATGAGACAGGCAACAGACACTGGAGAGTGGATGGCGTATAGTGCAAGATCGAACACCTTTACAAGCTGCAATAGGAAGGTGTAAATCTGAAACAAAAGCATCAGGAGAACTCTCATTAGGAACATGTACCTCAGAAGTATCAGAGGATGGTGAACCATCCTGATGGACCGATGTCGCTAAATCCTCTGAATGGTGTCCTGCTCACCTAGTGTAAACTAGTGGAAAATGATCAATAGGTGGAGGTGTAGACGGCGGTGGTAGTATAGTGATTTCTGGAAAACTCTCATCACACGGAACAGGAAGCGGTGGCTCTCTCTCCTTAAAGATATGGTCACTCACAGGAATATGCTCCCCCTTACTCTGGACAGAGTCAACAAAGAACATAGTGGACTCATGAAAGGTAGCGTCAGCCGACACAAACATACGACGAAGAAGAGGGCAATAACACTTGTATCCCTTCTGTGTGGGTGAATATCCCAAAAAGACGGTGCGAACTGCGCGAGGAGACAACTTGCCAGCACGTGAATCAAACACATGAACAAACGCAATACAACCAAAGACACGAAGGGGAACAGGAAAAGCTTGCTCATCTGGTTGTAACACAGAAAAAGGAGTAGCCCCTTGTAAGACTGAAGACGACTGACAATTAATAAAAAAAAGCAGTAAGAAGGGCATTAGACCAATATTTCTTGGGCACAGACATCTGAAACAGAAGAGTGTGTGTTACATCAAGAAGAAGACGGTTTTTGCGTTCCGCAATCCCATTCAGTTGAGGTGTGACAACATGTCGTTTGATGTACCATGCCAAAAAAGTTACAAAATTGGAGACAACCATCTGAACATATTCTAAGGCGTTGTCCATACAAAGAATCTTGATATGGCATCAAATTTAACTTTTATTAATTGATAAAAAGTTTGAATGACAAACACTACTTCATCTCATGACTTAAGTAAGTACACCCAGGTCATGCGAGAGAAGTCATTGATGAAAGAAAGAAAATAACAAAAGCCATCATAACTTGGCTCTCTAACAGGAACCCAAACATCACTATGGATAATATCAAAGGGACACTTAGAGTGTTTGACAACACGAGTTGGAAAAGAAATACGATGGTGCTTGCCTAGTTGACACGACTGACACTCTAAGGTCTTAACGGATGTTAAGCTCAGAACAAGCTTTTGAAGACTCTGCAAAGACGGATGCCCATAACGACAATGCCATTGTAAGGGAGAGCAGTTGAAGGCGGTAGATGGGATCATATGAGTGTGCGACCACCTTTAAAGAAGTAGAGATCACCTTTCCTAGATCCCCCACAAATCGTCTTCCAACTCCTAGGATCCTGTAACACAAAAAAGGAGTCTCCAAAGATTACTAAGCATTTCAAGGAGTCGACCAACTTAGCAACAAACATTATATTGAAAGGAAAACCTGGTACATAATGTACAGACTATAGAGTCAAATCAGAGGATGCTTGTACAGTTCCACAAGCATGTACTCGCCTAGTAGATCCATCAGCAAGGGTTATCGAAGAATGTGGGATATAAGAGTCAGAAGACATGAGCATAGATCGTATTGAGAGGCCCCGGAATCCACTACACACGAGGAGGATGGATGTGAAGCAACAAGCGAAGTCCCCTGGTTACCTATGTCCGAAACCAGGTTGGCGGAAGTGGAAGAGCCAAGGGAAGCTTGTTTAGTACCCTGAAGGAGACGATCATATTCTTCCTTTGAGATGGTAACATCTAGTTTAGAAGCGCCAGATGAAGGGGTAGCCGTATAATTTGCATCACCAATCGGGGGTCGACCATGCTTAGAATAGCATTTGACTTCTGTATGACCCAGTTTCCCATAGAATGAACATTTAGGACGAGGACCTCGCCCACGTTCCGTGCCACGCCCAGCCCCTCTGACTGCAACAGCAATAGAGGCATGATTGTCAGAAGGTTGTCCTCCCACGGTTGTAGAAAAGGATTCGAAGGAGGATTGTTGGATTCTCACAAAAGCTTCTTCAAGACTTGGCAGTTTATCAGTGGCGAGAATGACACTTCTAGCAGAAGCATATACTAAATTTAATCCAACTAGGAATCTTGTTGTCATCAAGCCATCCCTATCTTTCATTTGGTCATCAATTTTTAACGGCTGATAGAAGTTGAGTTATTGGGAGAGGGACTGTATAGCGCTAAAATAATCCTCCAGAGAACAACTGCCTTGCCTTTCTGCAGAGAGACAGTCATATATTGTATATAGACAGAGAGCATTCTTCTCATGGGAAAAGTGTTTCTTCACAGCTTCCCATACTTTTTTGGTTGTGGGATAAAACATGAACCTAGATGTAATATGTGGTTCCATGTTATTCCACAACCAGGACTTTACCAACCCATTATGCTTTCGCCATGTAGAATAATCTTTGCTAGTTTCATAAGGAGGTTCTTTCTCAATAAAGTTCACCTTCTCTCGAGACTCGAGAACCGTATAGATAGAATTCATCCAGAGAAGATAGTTTTACGAGTTGAGCTTCACAGAAGTAATCTGAGACTGATCATTGTATACAATTGTAGTTGGCATAGCAGGTTTTTCGCCCCCATGATTGATCAGAAGAGAGTTGACATAATGATGCAGACAACCTGCAACAAGCCGTGTGGCACACTTAACACGGCGTGCGGGGTCAATGGCTGAAAAACCACACAAGTCATGTACTACGCCGTGTAGGGGAGTGACACGCCGTGTCTGTCAGAGGTTGAAAAATGAAGTCATGTACTACCGTGTAAGGGACTGATACGTCGTTTGTTTGTCGGAGGCGTAAGATCCAGTCGATGTTTGAGGCGTCGTGTCTATGACTGACATGTCGTGTGAGGCAGTGGGATGAGCAAATTGACGGGATTTTTCATCGTCAATCTGAGGGAATTCTTCGAGAAGATGCATCGGGGAATTGCTGAGATGAAAGATACCCGGGAAGACGCTCCAGGAGGATGACGGGAATTAGCGTCGTCACCGTTGTCAATCAGATGATGCAAAACTGACGCATTAATAGACCCGAAGACCTTTAGGCACTCATCCACGTATGGGGATTACGTGAAGAGGAAAGATACAGAGAAGTAATACCTTCCTCATCTTCTTCTAGATAGAATGAGCGATCCTCCCCTTCTCCTTCAAGTGTCCACAATGATGGTGTGAGAGAAAAGGAGGATCAACCGACGGCAGCAGACACTAAGACCGACGACGGCGATAGTGTCTACTGGCGGCGTGGGAGAGAGAGAGAAGGAAAGGAAGGAAAGAAGGGGGCGACGGCTAGGGTTTCTAGCCCAGGGTTTGCTTTGATACCATGTGAAAAGGTGTTGGGCCAGAACGGTACCCGGCTGTGACGGGTTCCCCTTTATTATATAGAGAAGGAATATTTACATACCAGACCCAACAGATAAAGAGAATAAGAAAGAAGTACAGAAAAGAGAAGTGATTTCTAACAATACAGCTCCGTTGGGATAACCAAACTGCTGTCCACATTGATTCCAACCCAGTTTTTCATGAAGAACTAAAAATATTGAGGTTGATTGTCATTCCAATCAGGAAAAGTTACAAGATCACCTAATCATGATTGTTCCAGTCCGCTCAGAAGATCAAGTACCAGATATTTTTATTAAATCCCATAATGGTTGTCGGGTCAAATTTCTTATGTAACAAGTTTGGTGCCTATGATATTTACGCACCAGCCTGAGGGGGAGTGTTAGAATAATAAGTATGTATGATTCATTATTCTTTTATAGTATTTCTTTGTATATATGTGATTAGTCCTGTGATTAATAATAAAAAGATTGCTTATTGAATTGATTCGATGATTAAAAGACTTACACCTTTGTCCTATATATAGGAGTAAGGGAGAAACCCTGAGACTTGGGACACAAGTAATCTAAATGGGCTGAGACACTAAAGGTCCACTAACTAGTTAACCTATTAACTAAATAGGTTGATACTCTCTGACACTCCCCCTCAAGCTGGATCATGGGTGAAACACATGTCCAAGCTTGGAGTTACAGGATTTGATTAAACGATAAAAGAAATGAAAGATAGAAATGATAAAAGATAAATGTCACTCCCTCATACAAAAGATTGATACTCCCCCGAATACTACAACAATATTTCGCCAGTTTGAAGCAGACAATCATCAATACCACGACTACATCATCTTCACTGGAATACGTACTTAATGCAGCATGAACGCGGATACACAATGTTGATGTAGCAGTAGCGGAATCTTCAAATTGTCTGAGAAGACATGCATAACGTGGCACGAACACAAATAAACGACGTGTTGATGATACAAAGTCGGTACCATAACTCTGACGTATGAACCTTGATGCTTGACGGGAAAGGAGATCATCCATCAAGGAAAGTCCCAAGTAGATCAGCGGAAGGTGATGCTAAAACAACAGATGCTCAAAGAAGACGTGATGAAAGTAGCTCGGTGAAGATAAATCTGGATGAACCTTGCAGTTTGTTGAGCTTATGAAAGTCTGAAGAAGCACCCATCTGTCTCTCAAGAATGTAGCACGAGTGATCAACTGAACCGGCATTAACGCCAAATGAAGAGGAAACAAGAGGGCTAAAATATGCGTTGCAAACTCTTGAACTGACGTACATAATGTGGTACGAATGCGAGAAGCTCAGTGTCAATGTTGCAATGAAGATCCTTCAATGTTATCTGGAAGTGGAGAACAAATGTGATGAACAATACGAAGCTTCATGAAGATAGTAGCCTAGAATATAAATTATCATCACTCTCATCTCTCTCATACTCTCTCTCTCTCATGCTCTCTCTCTCTCTTCTCATACTCTTCTTCTCCTCTCTACTCCCCCCACACCAAATATGACGAGAGTGAGTATATGATGTGGAGGAAATGATATATGACCCCCCGTACGTGGAAAGGGGATATACATATGATGGCTGGAAGGGTGGGAAAGAAATTGGTGGGACTGAGAGGAATCTGTCAAACTCAGATGTAGAGGAGAAACTGAGAAGTGGAGCGAAGATGCTCAATGCGTCAATGTAAGATCCAAGTAGAAAAATAAATAGATCCTTTCACGACCCAGAAAGAAGATTTGTCTAGCCTCCCAAAAAATTGTTACTTTAAAAAATAACAGAGTTCTTTTTGTTTGCCAAATAAATAAAAGAAAGATCAAGTCTTTGCCAGTCAAAGCTTGGTCAAAGTCTTTTCCAATTTCTTTTCTTTGACATCCATAATGTTTAGGAAGCTCAATATTAGGCCTTATGTGCCTGATGATGTGAGAGGCGTGGCTCTACAATCCATTGAGGATATGAATGTTTTGTCAAAGAAACAGAAGGTGAGTAATTTTTTGAAACAAGCTAGTTCTCAAGGTTCTAACCAGGAAGATGGGTCAACTATTGTGAATGTCGACACGTACAAGAAAGAAATCCATGGTCAACAAACTTTATATCAAATGATGAAGAAAGCAATGAAAAAAGATGTGGATAAAGTTATCTCAAACTTCTAGTTGTTAGCAAATTTTGTATTTAATGTTCTTATGACTCCTCAATACAAAGATTTGTGTTGCTACTGCAAATACAGGTGATGTTAGGAACCACCAAGCAATGAAGTAGCTATGACATGCCTTCTAGATGAGGTGAAGGAGGTGGATACATATGCTAACTCTTGTGTATGAAAGTTTGCAATTTTTTGGCTGCACAATAATGCCTCATCGTTAGAAAGACGTGTAGGCTTCATTAATTTGTGGGTTCAATACCCATGTCTGATAGTGGCAAGGAAGAAAATGTCCGATTTCGATGTCGTTTCGGTGGCCACAGAAATAGAAATTTCAACAAATTTCGACAGAAATTTCAATAAATGTGTTCAAGGCATTTCGACAGCAAATTAAACGAATTAATTTATGAAATTTTACCAGAATGATCTACTAGTGTAAATCTACTCAAATATGTAATAATATTTCATATTGGATATGTGGGGGGTGGGGTCTCATCATTTTTTAGTGATTGACCCTGAACTGTTTCGATGGGCATTTCGATGGGGATTTTTTATGTTAATTTTCAGTGGTGAATCAATGAATTAAGTCATTATAGTTTGCAAGCACATTATCTAGACATAAAAACACAAAATTGTGCAAAAAAAATGCTCTAGGTAGTACATAGTATATGAAAACGTAGAAAAAAAATTGATGATCTTCCTATTTCGAGAGTTTTGTCAATCAATTTCGATGTCCAGTTGCCACAGAAATAGAAATTTCGGCCGAAATTTCAACAATTTTGTCGAAATTTTGAACATTGGATAGTGGTCTATACATCACTATGCAGAGTTGGTAATATTAAAGATGACCCCTATATATTTGATTTTCACCTATCGGTCATTAAGGAAACTGGTACCCATCATGTTGTGCACCTTGTGTCTGATGACGCAAATAGCTATATTAGTCCTTGTTCATTATAAGAAGCAAATATCCTCAAATCTTCAAGACCAATTGTGCAGCACATGGTGTGAACCTAGTATTAATTGAACTGTGTGGTCTTGACACTATATTTTCGGTACTTGATATTTCTAAAATGATCATGAAATTTGTGCAGAAGTATCAACATGTAGATCTGATGATAAAACGCACAGAGGGTGGGGAACTGAAGAAACCTTATGCAATTGCTTCACCACTCATTTCTTGTGTTTGCAATCTATACTTGCACAAGATCAGACTCTGAAGATCAAGGTTGCATTTTCCAGTTGGAGAGATATGCCACAATCCAAGAGTGAGGATTAATTTGAGATATGTGTGTTAAAGAGTATATATTAGCCTATTTAGTTAATAGGTTAATTAGTTAGTGGGCTTTTGTATTTCAGCCTGTTTAGATTACTTGTGTCCTAAGTCTTAGGGCGTCTCCCCTCTCCTATATAAAGGAGAGGGTGTCCAGTCTTGTATTCATCCCATCCCATTTCGTTCAATACAATATTATTTCACATGGTATCAGAGCCGTGAATAGTAACGACGGCGGTGAACAGTGCGCGGCGTGAACAGAGTGCGTTCGCTCCTGAGGGAAACCTAGTCGCCGCCCCTCTTTCCTCTCTTTTTCGGCGCACACGCAGCCCTAGCCACTGCCGCTCGTCTTTTCCAGAAAGCAATTGAGGGGAAGAACCCCCGCCTACGGGTGGCCGCCGCTGTTGCCATGGCTTAGGCCGGCTGCCCGCTAGGCAATTCCAGCCTCCATGGCTCTCCTTCCACTTTCACATAGATCAGTACGTCGGCGCTAATTCCCGACCTGCAATCTATGTTTTCCAAATCCAAACCTTACCATCGGTGATCTCCTTTCCGGCCATCACATATCCATTACCATCGCTGCATCATTACTTGTCGCCTTCCACCTATGTTGCCCGTATTCCACGAACAACAGCAGTGCCGCTATATTCCCAGCACCTTCGATCGGCATCCGTCCATCAGCAATCCTGCCGTCGGCCTCCAAGCAGCCATCTTCGCGCCTTCGCCGCCTATTGACGCCACTATCACCATCTAGCAGCAGCATCACACCGCAGAAGCAGCAGCCATCATCGCCATCGAGCAGCAATCAGCCGCCGCCAACCTGCTACCCACCGTCCAGAAAGATCTCAGTACTACCAACATCAACTCGGTAGTACCGAGTTCTGCACAGGCCATCTCCTGGCGTCCTCAGCATCAGCCTTCATCGTCGCTCGTGGAGAGGCTCCGCCCTTGGCTCCGCATGCATCCTCTTGGCATGCAATATCTCTGGAGCCGTGCAGGAGACCCTTTGTCATCTCCTCCATTACGACCAAGTGCTACATCAATTGAGTGACATAATCCAGCCATTTTTTTTGCTACATCCCGCAAGCTACTGCTCTTCATCACCTTCTTGGCTATCTTCATCACTCCACCATCACCTCCCATCTGTCTACTCCCAGTTATTAATTCCCCCCATATTCATTATGCCTATTTAGATCCTTAATTGATCATATCTTTGCTAATCGGATCCAAGTTTTAGCCTAATCGTATTTTTCGCGGGGGCACCCCCGGATTTGTTGTCCTAACGGGCCAAACAAATCCCCTTTTTGGGTCGGGACTAGATCCATTTAATTTTTCTATCCAGATCTTACATTGACCCATTTAGCATATTCTCTCCGGTTATCGGTTTCATTCTTCACATATTACACATCTCCATATACACAAATTTCTCTCAAATCCACCAATTCTTTACCCACCCACCCATATCATGTGTGTGTCCCTTTCCACAGTGCAGGGGGTCATATATCCATTTCTCCACACCACACACTCACTCTCGTCGTATTTGGTGTGCGCGGGGGGGGGGGGGGGGGGGGGGGGGATAGCAAGGAGAGGAAGAGATGAGAAGAGAGAGAGTGTGTGAGAGAATATGTATGAAAGAGAGAGAGTATGAGAAGAGATGATATATGTATTCATGCCATATATATGTTCCAGGCTATTATCTTCATGGAGCTTCGCATTGTTCAGCACATCCGTTCTCTACTTCCAAACAGCATTTAAGGATCTTCATTCAGCGTCAACACCGAGTTATCCGCGTTCGTACCGCGTTATGTACGTCAGGTGTTGATGGTGTACTTCTTCAGCTGCATTTACATGAGACAGATGGGTGCTTCTTCAGACTTCTCAAAAGCTCAGCAATTTCAAGCCTGCCAAGTCTACATCTGCAAGGTTGATAGTTCATCCAGACATATCTTCACCGAGCTACTTCATCATGTCTTCTCTGAGCTGCATCTGTTGTATTAGCATCGCCTTCCGCTGATCTACTTGGGACTTTCCTTGATGGATGATCTCCTTTCCCGTCAAGCCCCTAAGGTTCATGCGACAAAGTTATGCTACTTGCATCGTATCACCAGCATATCGTCCGTTCGTCTTCGTGCCACGTTATGCATGTCTTCTCAGACGCTTTGAAGACACCACTATTGCTACATCATCATCGGAGATCCGCGTTCGTGCCGTGTTAAGTGTGTATTCTGGTGAAGTTGTCGTAGTCGTGGTATTGATGATCGTCTGCTCCAAGTGGCGAATTACTGTTGTAGTATTCAAGTTCCATTCTTCAGATGCTCTTCATTCCAGATGCACTCCAAAGACCTTTAAAGCTCGAGGATCTCTAGCCTACAGAATACAATTTTAAAGAAGAGAGGCATTGTCAACACATGGTTCAGGGGGAGTATTAATTAAGGGGGAGTATCAATTTTCGTATAGGGAGTGATATTTATCTTTTATCTTTCATTTATCATTTCTTTTATCGTTTTATCGAGTCTTGTAACCTCCAAGCTTTGGACATATGTTTCACCCATGCTCCAGCTTGAGGGGGAGTGTTAAAGAGTATATATTAGTCTATTTAGTTAATAGGTTAATTAGTTAGTGGGCTTTTGTATTTCAGCCCGTTTAGATTACTTACGTCCTAAGTCTTAGGGCGTCTCCCCTCTCCTATATAAAGGAGAGGGCGTCCAGTCTTGTATTCATCCCATCCCATTCCGTTCAATATAATATTATTTCACAATGTGATATCATTCGGAATAATCATTCATACGAATCCGATGGGATGGTTATTCGTGTTATAGAGCCATTAATTAACATCACAAGAATGGCAGACAATGAATGGTCAAATGTTGGATACGTGTATGAAGGATTTGACTGAGAGAACGAGACAAAAAAAACTTTTTTGCAAATAATTGACTATACTTTTAGCGTATTTTGACCTTTTTTATCGGAAATTTCCTCTTAATTCCCAAACTCTGAATTTTTCAGCTTAATCGAATGTATTCCAAATACTAAATTTGTGAATATCCCTACCATTACCATAAGAAACTCGACAACATGCAAAAGTTCTTATTTGGTAACACGATCATCTACTGAAATGGCCATCCAACATTTGTTTGATAGCCTCAGTTTGATTGAGTTTTGTGGGTGAAAGCAGGATCTAATATCAAAATGAATGTGCCAAAGAGTGTTCAAAGGGCACAAATCAATCACAACCTAACATATTTACTTCTAATATAATGTTTAAAACCACCAATAATGGCACAGACTCAGGTGAGGTCTAATCCACTATGGATAGTGGCTCCATGCCTCCTCCAGATCCACCAACACCACCCCTTTCCCTATATCTTCCTTTCACTTCCTCTCACCAACCCCTCTGCAAGGCAATGTGCAGTTGCAAACATCGACAACGATAAGAATGCATGTCAGTTAAACACACATGCATGCATGTGAGGCAAGCATAGAAGCATGCATGTTGCATCTACTTTCTGTAGCGAGCAGCTTGCAGTGGAAGAGGTGGAGGTAGGGTAACAGAGAGGGGTAGAGGTACAGGGCCAACAACTAAAAGGAGTCCATAGAGCCAACTAGATTTCAACGCAGGTATTAAAGAAAATCAAGCCAAGATGAGCACACCTTCTAGAAAGAAGCAACACTTCCAAGTTAACATGACATACAACTTTCACATAGCTAGGAGTTGCAAACAAAGATTCAACATGTTGATTCCCAAACCATTTCCCCGCCCATAGAAATGCATAGTTGTAGAAATTAGATGGAACTTTTGGTAGTTACAAACTATAAGCAGAATGTTGACAACACATTGGAAACTTTAAGCAAATCATGCAAATCTGAAATGGAATTTTATTACTTTGTTACATCAAAAATAACCTATAGAATTCGTATAATAACCATTAGAAGTGGAAATCAATACTCTAGATGGTTTCATGGAGCCTCAGTAGTTGTACATATGCAGTGGCTAAATAAGACTAAATACGATAATATTACACATCAAGTTTTTAAATCAAAGGAAAATTTAACTCCAGTATGATTATGTTTTGATAGGGGTCGATCTTCATCAATTTTGTAAATAAATAGATACAGAACCAATTTCGTAAATTCAAAATCTTTAATAGATAGTTAAAAACTAGTAAATTTCAAAAGAATAAATGCACCTAGGCAAGGCCTAGCCAACTAGATGCTCCAACCTAGAAGGGTACCACTCTATCCACCTGTAGAAAATAAGATGGGAGGAAAATCTATTAGACAACCCCTCTCTTATATATAGGAGAGGGGGACATTTACAACACAGACTCAAAACCTTATGAGCCAAACAGAATGAGGCCTATATAAAAAATAAACTAATAACTCTAACATAACCTCCTCAAGCAAGTGCATGTGTGAAACAGAGCTACTCTTTAGGGCCGATGGCGCCTAGAGCACTGGGTTATTCTTGGCCTTACATGTCCGACATCAGCAGCCCATGGTTGGGCATTGTTGCGGCTCCACTGCAGGTTGCCTTGGTGGTGGCGGCCGCTAAAGAGAGAGAAAGGAGAGGAGGGAGAGGGGGTAAGTGGTGAGAGAGGTAGCGAACAATAATTAATGATAAATATAAGAAGCGGATATATGCAAGCAGCCTAGAGAGCAACGGGCAGCCACCTGCTGGTTTAGATCTCTCTTGTTTTGTTTTCTTTTGGAAAGGAAGGGTGGCGGTGCCCTAGGGGGTGGGTGCAGAAGATAGTTTGTGGTGGCTAGGTTTAAAGTTCCCCAAGAACATAGTGCAAAATTACCTTCTGGAAAATCAGATGGAGGCAATGAGATGATCTATTAGGAAAAACCCCACTCCTATATATAGGAGAGGGGGAACTTACAATATGGACTCAAACCCCAATGGGCCAAACATACTTAGGCCCATATACAAATAATCTAATAACTCCCACCTAAAGAGCTATAGTAGAATGTAGAGGTTAAGGGGGGATCCATTCCATAAAACAAAACATATTTAGGCAAAGAAACAAATTCCCCTTGAATAGGTCTTGCAATGAAGATGGGTGTAAGCATTTGAGCTTAATGATCTAGGCATTAAATTTACTAACATAACACCTTGTGTATCTAACAGTGCCTCAGAATAATGTTCAAGATACATAATCTTTATTCTAAATGTAAGAAAAATAAGCACCAAATTTAATTGACCTAACGAGGTGGTCTTATTGCTAACAATGTCCTTGCAATATCATGGGATTTAATGCCATAGGTAGAACATAATTCTATCACTACAGTCAACAAGTCACATGTTGTTTTCTTTGTAAAGCTTGATTAATGATCAGAAAGGAGGTAGTGAGCTTCCATTAATTGCGACAGGAAACAATTGCAAGAATGCACATGATATTGAAACCAGAATCATTAGATGCATGCTCCTCAACATTGAAAGGCGCATAAAATGAATAAATTTCATCATAGTTTTTAATTTCCAATATACGGCTCAGCAAAGGAGCCATAAAAATTACAATATATGGATATACATTGTTCATATTTTATAGTTGACTCCTGGTCATATATTTTAGCAAATTAAGCAGCAATTAAAGCCATGACAAGAGGTTTCTTGAGTAATACAAGGGTCTAGTCAAAACACATACAAACACATTGTCTTTGAATTCTTCGTGCATGTGATGTAGGTATTAGGTACGCTTAGTTTTGCTCTAGATGAGGATAGATGCCTATGGTAGAGAAATTAGGAAGAAAATATCAAAGCCTTTCGTGAATCATGAACCATAGTTTTGAAATGTAAGAACAACTTCACTTGGTTTACTCAGGTGTGAAAGGATTTGGATCTTGGACGGAGGAAAGAATTTATTGGTTGTTGAAAAGCCAGTGAATATTGTTCCATTCTTTCATGTTACTGGCTCTAGAGGTTGGCCCAGCTAGTTGAGTGAGACCTTTTTCATTCCATTACTTTACCAGAGAAGCAACCAAAAAAGTCATGACTGGTTGAATACCTAAATAATAATGTGTTTAATGAACCCAACATGTACACCGGCATCAATGTACTGGTAACTTCTTGTTGTCTTAGAAAGTATGGGCATCCATACTTGTCAAGGCGCTCGCCTAGGCGCGCCTAAGCGGCAAAGCGTTTTGTGGTAGCGCTGAAAGTGGACCGCTTAAATCTAGACAGCAGATAGCGCTCGCTTTGGGTGCTTTGGCGTGTGAGCGGCCGCTGTTACGCCTTGGCGCATTCAGCTTTTCCACTGGCCGTAGTATTAGAATCGGGATCCGATTAGGATCCGGGTAAAATATAAAACACCCGACTCAGCTCTCCCCCCTGACTGGCGATTCCCTCCCTCGCTAGTCCCTGGAACCCCGACTCCCGACTCCATTGTGTTTCCCCTCTGAAGCTCCCGCTGCCCTAGGTGGTCGAAGGAAGGAGAAGCCCTGCTACCACAGCTCCGTTGCGCCAAGGAAGGAGACCCAGCTACAACTCCCTTCAGGAGGACACGCCAGCAGCTCCAGCTCTAGCAGAAGCCGCCAACTCCAACCTTAGAAGCGGCGCTTTCAGGTAGGCTTGCCGCTCCTTTTTTTTTTTTTGGTGATTTCTTATCCGAAACTTTCTTCCCTCTTTTTTTTTTAACCGATCGGCTCTCAACCCTTCCCTTCTTCTTTTCTTCTCCCACTCTTTGCTTTTTCCCCCTCCCGTATGCAGCCTGCTCGCTTGCAGATATTTATGGCTGCCTTTTTTTCAGTTTTTTTTCGATTTTTTATTTTACTTTAATTTCTTCAACCAAAATTTTCCCTTCTTTTTGTTATATTGATCGGCCCTCATTTTCCCTTATTTCCTTTCTTCTCCCTCTCTCTGTTATTTCCTCCTCCCATGTACAGCGGCTTGCTGCAGCCAGCTACTGGAGTCTATTTCTTTTCCTCCATATTAATTGATTAGCACCACCTTAATCCGTCCTTCATGTCTCCTTACCTCACTTTCTTCTTCCTCTCTAGGCCCTCCTTCGCCACATAGACAACAATTTCTTGATGGTGCCCTGGCTTTGTTTGATTTTTTTTACGTACTCACTATTTTTGTGTTAGAAGCAATTACTTTTGCATGAATGCACTTGAGGATTAGGGCCTCAAGGAGTAAAAAAGACAGAATTATCTTCACATTTGCAATATCATAACTTTGTTGAAGATTTGGAATCTGAGGTATGTCATCTCTTATCTTATTTACTTTTTTATCTCTTTAGTTTCATTACTGTGTGAATATTACAAGGTATGTGACATTTTTTCTTGTTCTAATAAATTCATTTCATTACTAATATACTTTTCTTTAAATTATTCTTGTAGTTGCTTTCTTATATTTTGTATTTCATAGAAACTATTGTGATTGTGCTTATATAGTTGATTTTGGTCTGTTTAACATATTTCATACGTTTAAACAATTAAAACATTAAAAACCTTATTATAAAAATACATATATCTTTGAAATTATTAAATTAAAGGGTCGCCTAGGCAACGCCTAGTTGTAACTAGTCGCGCCTAGTCACAAGGCGTTCAGCTGGAACGCAGCGTCGCCTTGCCATCTTGACAAGTATGTGGGCATCAATATGAATATAAGAAGAGGGAATCCATGAACAACAACGTTCGTGCTAAATCACAGGTATAATATATATATTCTTGTAATCATGGTTCAATTCCAAGACTTTGCATAAATTGTAGTGATGAATTAACGACTAACTAGATAGAACATACCTCAAGGAATACGGCCCTTTATCATTAAGTTGTGCTTCTAAAGAAGTTAAAAGATGCAATGACAAACTAGTTAAATTATCTGCATGATAACCTCCATATCTTGCAATCTCCAAAAGGAAATGTATATCTACAATAGCCTTCACCAAGTAAAAAACACCAGCACTTGTGAGTCTGTGATCATCAATATTCAAAACCATAGAAATGAAAAAAGAAAAGAGACCAAGTGCATGTATTTATTAAATGTCTGCAGCAAATAATGGAAAACTAAATCCACTTTGTAAAGAATCGTCTTTGCACCAAAACATGGTCACAATCTAGCATACAAAGTTTTGGCCAATAAAGAATGTCGGTTTTAAATTTTATTTATGTAGATTACTTGATTGTGGTGCATTAGAAAGTATATATAAGAAACATCATGAATGGAAAGTTTCTTGTAAAATTTTTGACAATATCTTTTCAATGTGTCATTGACCCTAACCAAGGTTGATGGTATGTGCCAAACCAATGGAAGAAATCCTAAGCAAACTAACTGGTCTAGTGAGCCCTTAACCTGAATTTCATATATTACATCATGACTTTAACTATTAATGAGACAAATTTAGGATCACGTGATTTTAAACGTCAGATTAGGTTAATAAATGATTTCAGTCATATTTAAAAAAAATCATCGGTAAATATGACTTCATGAGATCAGAAATCCAATCTCCAACACAAAAACCTAGTTTCAAAATCGGCAAAACTTTAGAGAAGTCACCTTTTTTTGTTCAATCAAATGTTCTTCCCAAATAAAGTGGGTCAACTACTTTTGGCGAACTTTCATGATTTTCCATGGATTCGGCTTTTTTCACAAACTTCCGCAATTGGTCATGATTTTTTTAACATAAAATGTCTTCAAATTTAAATTCAATATTGATATGTTTTAACGAGTTTAGTGGTCCTATTCTATGTGTCTTAATCCAACCCCACACCATGCACCCCCTCCCTCACCTATACTACAATCAAGGAAGCGTGGTCACGTTTTTGGACACAGATACAGACAATGACACGAGACACGGCAATTTTTTAAAATATAGGACACGGAAATGACATTGGATGAGAGGAGATTTTTTGTTTACATATGTACATAAATTTCTCTGTATAATTTCTGAATGTATATTCACCTCTCCTTTTACATATCTTTCATAGTCTTTTTTATAAAAACTTATCTCTTTTTACTAATATTCTAGGACAAATTGCAATTTACCCAGTTGTTGATTAATTGTGCAAATGTTTATCTTTTTCCTTCACTTTTGTAGATTTTATCTTCAATGCAAAATCTTGACCTCCTGAGCACACGAGATGACCAGTTCGTTGTGCCAAGCGGTCGGTTCATCTCCAAAAAGTTCTGAATCTCAGAGCCAAACGGCCATTTGGTCCTCGGTTCAACCTCCCACCCTAACACTTCAGACGGGCGTCTCAGAACGGCCAGCCGATCGGCTCGTCTCACCAGTCGAGCATCTGAGTACACCGAAATGATGATCTCATGTACCTCATGACCACATTAAGGTCAAGCGTTTGTGCCGCACCCAAACCTTAGGGTTTCCATGTTGATCAGCGCGTGTAGCAACGCCAATCGAGCATCTCACACTCAGATGACCGGTTCGACATTTTGCTTCATGACCAAGAAACGTTTAAGTCAGCGCCGCCACCCCTTCACCTTGGGTTCAACTTGCTTCCGAAACAGCCAGGCCACGTCACTAGCCAACCGACCGGTTCGGATAGCGGGACAGTCAGCTCGCGTCGTGCGGACAGTAAAACCAGCACCGCCTCTCCCTTTTGTTCTCCTCCCCCTCCCCCTTCAGGGTTTCCACCCCTCCTTCCCCTATAAAAGGGGGGGACTCCACTAAGAAAGGGACCCTACTTTTTGTTCTTGTACCTTTACTTTGAGCATAGTTGTTTCCATTTTTGCATTGCAATCCTTCATTTCTTTAATAAAGAAGCAATCGTTTTGGAGATTTTTGTTCTCGTTCTTTTTCTTTCTTCTTCCTGGGAAGCAAGGAACTAAGAGTGAAGGTTGTTTAATTGCCACTAGCTGAAGATCCTTCGGATCTTTCGTCCTCTAGCCTATGGCCTTTTCGCTTTCTTCCATTGTTTCTCCTTCCTTTATTATGGCTAGTGAGTAGTCTTCTTATTGAGGTGAGGGGAGTAGCCCCTTAGTCATGTGTCACTTGAATCGATGTTTCATACGGTTCCAATAGGATAGATGGTTTTTGGTTTGGAAATCGTCTATTTTAACGAAGTGATCTCTCATTTTTATCGTATGTTAATCTTGGCGGATGCGACCGTAGAACCTAAGATTTAGAATGACTAAACCAATCGCATGGGGATTTGAATGAGATCTCAGACAAATCCCCATTGGGATGACAGGACTAGGATCTGTGAACGCCAGGACCAATGGGTTCACGGGGAATTCATCTTTTGTAATCCATTATCGATTGTTTTACATGCCCTCTTTTATCCCGTTTTGACCGTATGATTTCCATCGATCAAGTTTCACGCCGGCTAAGGTGGTAAAACCCATAGCCTCGATATTCCTCCCATCTGATTTAAACCACGCTTTCTTCGATCGCTCGTTTCCATTGCTTTCTTTACTTCTTGCAATTAAATTTTGTTTTTAGAAAAACTCCTTTAATTGTCCTTAATCTAACCTTTCTCTTTAATTGTTCTTAGAGTAACTTTTCTTGATTTGTTCTTAGCATAATTTTATATAATTGTACTTTAATTTCTTGCTTTAGTGTAATCATCAACCACCAACTCTGGAATTTACTTTCTGCATTCTTTTGTTCAAAGCGTTTGGGTAGAAATTCGAATCTTAAAAAAGTTGTTTTGTGGGATCGACCCTTCTATACTAATAAACAACCTTAATTGCTAGTTTTTCCGTTAAAAAAGTTAAACTCTAGGATAAAACATCCCTCGTGAATTGGTGTGCAAACGACATGTATCAATAATGCATGTACGTATGTATTGGAATTACTTAGAAAAATATCTAGAATATATTTATAATTGTACTCATAATTGTATATGGATTTGAATATGTGTGTGTTAGTGTGTAGTATAAACAATATGAAGCAGACATTAACATGCTGCTGCAGTTTTTTCAGAAAAATAGTAGATTTTCAGAATGAATAAATTAGTTCTTATTACTCATTTAGTCAATTTAGTAGACTAAAATGTGATATATAATATCTAGTTCATCTTGGATTTTACATGTTGACTCTTTCGAAGACATTCTGTTAGAAGAGGTGAGGAGGAGAGAAGACGAAACACCGAGAGATTTGTCGGCTGCAAGGAGCAGCTTGCTTGAGAGGGCAATAGCCGTCCCACTTCTATTTATATATTAGGGTAAGATACATGGTGGTACAAAGGAGAAAAAGATAGAAAAACAATTAAAACAAATAATATAATAAAGATAGAACCAGGGGGACGATCGTTGATTTCCGCCGCTGTGACCATCTCGATACCATTGACAGAATGATGTTCTGCCGCTGTGACCATCTCGATACCATCGACCTCCTGTCGATGGTATCGACAGAGATGCAGGTTGTTTCACACTCCCCCTCAAGCTGGAGAGTACACATCGTGTATGCCCAGCTTGCCACATAATTTCTGAAAAGCTGTTGGACCCAAAGGCTTTGTCAAGATATCCGCGAGTTGATCTTCAGACTTGACGTATGGCGTCACAATAGTGCCATCTTTGATTTGATCACGAATAAAATGACAATCAACTTCTATGTGCTTTGTACGCTCATGAAAAATGGGGTTCCTGGCAATGTGTATAGCAGACTGATTGTCACAATTGAGCTCCATAGAAGACATGATAGTGATTTTTAACTCAGAAAGAACAGATTTGACCCATTGTAGTTCACAACATGCATGGGCCATAGCACGATATTCAGCCTCAGTGCTGGATCTAGCTACCACATGTTGTTTTTTGCTTTTCCAAGTAATCAAATGATCACCAAGAAAAGTACAATAGCCTGATGTAGACCTTCTATCAGTATGATCACCAACCCAATCTGCATCTGAATACCCCGTGAGAGTCACAATAGATGGAGTCACCTTGGGTTTAGAATATGTGATCCCCTTACCAGGAGCACTCTTCAGATATCTTAGAATCCTGCAAACTGCTGTCCAGTGTGACTGTCGTGGTGAGTGCATATGCTGACTCACGAGGCCTACAGCAAAGGAAATGTTAGGTCGTGTAACAGTCAGATATATAAGCTTGCCAACTATTCTCCTGTAATATCCTGGATCTGAGTACTCGACATCATCAACCGTCTCCTTGATGTGATAATCCATAGGAGTAGATACCGATTTAGATTTCGTCATGCCTGTCTCCTGTAGTAAGTCAAGAACATATTTCCTCTGAGATAGATTGACACCTGCATGAGATCTAAGCACCTCAATGCCCAGAAAATATCTCAGTTTACCCAGATCCATCGTTTGGAAGTGTTTCTGTAACCCTTCCTTCACACGAGATATGCCTGGAGAATCACTGCCAGTAATCACTATGTCATCAACATATACAGCAATAATGATAGAGCCACAAGAAGAGCTAGAGTAGAATAAAGAGTGATCAGTCATGGAGCGAGAGAAACCCATCTGGAGTACAACCTCACTAAACTTGTCGAACCAAGATCTAGGAGATTGTTTCAGCCCATATATGGCTTTCTTCAATTTTCACACTTTCTGACACTCCCCCTGAGCAACAAACCCAGAAGGTTGCTCCATATATACCTCTTCCTGTAGATCACCATGTAGAAAGGAATTCTTAACATCAAGCTGAAATAGGGGCCAATCAAAGGTAGTAGCCAGAGAAATAATGATTCGGACAGAATTTAGACGAGCTACTGGAGAAAAGGTCTCAAAGAAATCAACTCTATAGGTCTGTGTGTAGCCTTTTGCTACCAATCTGGCCTTCAACCTCTCAACAGATCCATCCGGATTATGTTTGATGGTGAAAACCCATCTGCAACCCACTGCTTTCTTCCCTGCAGGTAAGTCAACAAGATCCCATGTGCCATTATGCAAGAGAGCCGACATCTCAAGCTGCATTGCCTGTTTCCAGCCACTGTCCTTCATAGCATCATAGTGATCCCTTGGTATATCAACAGAATCAATCCCAATAGCAAATGCGCGAGCCTGCTTAGATAAGTGAGACAGACAACACACATTTGTAATAGGATGTCTAATAGTACAAGAACGAACACCTTTCCGAACAGCAATAGGAAGATCAAGATCTGATCCTTCTGCAGGAATCTCGTGAGTAGAAGACAATGAGGAAGACTCAGGGACTGGTGTCGCTACCTCTTCTGGATCTTGTCTGCCTCGCCTACTATAAACATATGGGTACTGCTGAATAACAGGCCTGTCAGCTGCCTGTTCGTCCTGAATAAAAGTATAATCAGGAATAATGGGTGGAGCTCCCTCACTCTGCACCGATGGTGCCACTCTCTCACTCTGAAAATCTTGTGGCACTCCCTCTCTCAACTGCTCCCCCTTACTCATAGCATCGGAGAAATATGGAGTGGTCTCATGGAAGGTAACATTCCTAGACACAAACATGCGACGAAGACTAGGACAGTAACACTTGTATCCTTTGCTAGTACTAGAATAACCAAGGAACAAGGTTTTAATAGACCTAGGAGAAAGCTTGTCAGCCTTAGGGTCAAAATTATGGACAAAAGAAGTGCAACCAAACACTCTGAGGGGAACAGAGAAGGGCTGATCCGTGGACCGTAACACAGAGAAAGGAGTTTGTCCTTTAAGAACAGAGGAAGGTTGTCTATTGATTAAGAAGCAAGCAGTTAACAGAGCTTCAGACCAGAATCTTTTAGGCATGTTAGATTGAAACATGATCGATCGAGCAATATCAAGAAGATGACAATTTTTCCTCTCAGCCACCCCATTTTCCTGAGCGGTGTGAGGGCAAGACGTGCGATGGATCATGCCCACAGAACTACAAAAATCAGACATAGCCTTTTGAACATACTCTAAAGCATTATCAGATTGGAGAGTTTTTATATTGCAATCAAACTGACTTTTATTTCTTTATGAAAATGTTTCACAATAGATAGCACAGACTCTCGGCTTTTGAGAAGGTAGATCCATGTCATGCGAGAGAAATCATCCACAAAGGAAATAATATAACGAAAACCATTATAACTCTGGTCTTTAACAGGACCCCATACATCATTGTGGACTAACTCAAAAGGACACGATGCCCGCTTATTGACACGACTGGGATAAGACAACCTATAATGTTTTCCCAACTGACATGACTGACACTCTAAAGATGACACTTGGGACAACTCAGGTTCCAACTTCCGTAGGCTTTCTAACGACGGATGTCCATATCTGCAATGCCATAGTAAGGGGGAACCACTCAACAGGATGGAAGGAGTTGGAGCAGATACTGGGCGAGGCAGACTGTCACCGTGGAAAAGGTAGAGATCACCTTTCCTAGGCCCCCACCAATCGTCCTCATACTCTTGAGATCCTGTAAGACAAAACAAGAAGGCCCAAATGTTACTGTACATTTTACAGTGTCAATCAATTTTGCAACAGAAAGAAGATTAAAAGGAAACTTAGGCACAAAGTGTACATATTTAAGATCAATCTTGGGTGTTAGAGAGACAGATCCACTAGCTAGCACTCTCCTCACTGAACCATCTGCCAGTGTGACAGATTGGTGAGGGATATATGAGTCAATAGATTGGAGCAATCTCTTCATACCAGTCATGTGTTGTGACGCGCCAGAGTCAACGACCCAAGATGTAGGAGATCCAGAAGTCATGAAAGATGTAGCCTGATTACCCGCAGTATATGCTAGATTTGCTGATGACGAAGATGAAGATCCCACACTCATGTGTTGTGTAGCCTGAAGGAACCGATCATACTCCTCCTGAGTAAGGGTGATGCCTGTCCCAGAATTGGTGCCCACAGCTGAAGATGGAGTGGAATCTGTAGTAGCACAATGTGCTGCCCCCACAGGAGGTGCAACAGGTCTCCCATGTTTCTTCCAACACTTCTCCACTGTATGTCCCGGTTTGTCACAGAAGGTACACTTTGGACGTGTCCCACGTCCTCTGCCCATACCGGGTCGTCCTCCTCTCACTGCAGCAGCTACGGATGCATGAGACTCCCCAGAAGATATAGTAGAGACAAGATTAGCAGACTCAAAAACAAACTGTTGAATTCTTGAATAGGGTTCTACCAGCGGTAACCGTGCGGACAGCACCTTGTAACTGGTTAAGCGGTAAGCGGCCGATTAAGCGGCCGATTTTTTAAAAAACGGGTTTTAATTTCCTATATAATTTTATACAAAATTACATATATATGTATATAAATACTAATACTCTTTGAAACTTTTATATATATCTAAAGATTCTAAACACTCTACCCAACAGTAAAAACACCCAATTAGTTTATAAGATAGCTATAAGACAATAATTATAGCCATAATATAATAAATAATAGATTTGACATAGATAAAATACCCCACATACATGATTCAGAAATATTTTTGCATCACATGTTTACATAGTTAAGCAGTAAACAATAGACTCATTATTGGATACCTTTCTAACTTATTGTTATATGTGCATATCATCAATTAGTCATACATTACAGCAGTACAATTAACTAAAGTATGCATTCTAAAATTAGATAATAGTTACACATATTTTACTTGTATAAATTACACTTTACAACAGTACCCTATTATCCCAACTTGCATACAAGTATGCATTCTATTAGAACTAGGCTTATCATAGGATATTTAATGTATATAAGTTTAATATATTATAGTCAGTAATACTTGGGACCATATAGTTTATATAAAGTTACAGGTGTACAGCAAAATTAAAAAAAAAAACGGACAAAAAACGGCCAAAAAGCGGGAAAAAAACGGGCAAAAAAACGAAAAAAACGGGTGAAAAAGGGGAAAAACGGCCGATTAATTACAAAAATGCTAAACGGCGATTTTGCCAAAAATCGAATGGCTGGGCCATTGGGCCGATTAAACGGCCGTTTAATCGGGCGCTCAGCCCGTTTTTCATTTTACTGGGTTCTACAAAACTTGGCAATTTATGAGAAGCCAGAATGACACTCCGGGCAGAACCGCAAATGGAATTAAGCCCGGATAAAAATTTAGCAGTAACCAAGTCGTCTCTGTCTTTGATCTGTGCAGCAGCTGTCACAGGATGATAGTAACTCAGCTCCTGAACAAGAGCCTGAATAGCTCCAAAGTATTCCTCAAGAGATCTCTCACCTTGCCTCTCAGCAAATAGACGATCATATATCATGAATAGCCGAAGGGCATTCTTCTCCTGGGAATAGTGCTGCTTTACTGCATCCCATATCTCTTTAGTTGTAGTATAGAACATAGACCTAGCCGCAATTGCAGGTTCCATACTATTCCATAACCAAATCTTCACAAGATTGTCATGACGCTTCCATTCAGCGTATCCTTTATCAGCAATATCCAGAGGACCCGAATCAACATGTCTTGCCTTATCGCGAGATTCCAAGACAGTGTGAACCGCGTTCATCCATAGTAGATAGTTTTTCCCGTTGAGTTTGATGGAGGGGATAGGAGACGCCTCGCCATAGGGAATCTTGGTGTCCTCCATTGTAGACGGGAACTAAGTGACGAATTGATACACGTCACAAAGAAAGCTGAGGTGACGGAGAGATACACGTCACAGAGATAGATGGGGTGATGGAGAGATACACGTCACAACCAAAAAAGAACAGATAAATGTGTTACTGACGCATTCACAACCTCCAATCGATTTTCCTAATCACACATGGAGGAGATGTGATTAGGAGTCCAACTGTCGGGTGACGAGTCCTCCGATTTAGATTTTAGACGGTCGTCGGATCACCCGAAGATCCCCAAACAACTTGTGGTGAAGTCTACGGTAGCGTTGGAAATCTACCGAAGACCCAACGGAGACGGAGATAACCCTGCAAGCCCGGTGCCTCACTCCAGATCGGCGAATGGGCTGCAGCCGAGCGGCGACCTTGTCGCTGCCTCTTGGCGGCGCCGCCGACAAGGAGAGAAGGAGAGAGAAGCGCCGTCGGCAAGGAGAGAAGGGGAAGAAGGGAGAAGGGAGAAGCGGTGGCGGAAGAGGAGAGAAGCCCTAGATCGAGCTCTGCTCTGATACCATGTTAGAAGAGGTGAGGAGGAGAGAAGACGAAACACCGAGAGATTTGTCGGCTGCAAGGAGCAGCTTGCTTGAGAGGGCAATAGCCGTCCCACTTCTATTTATATATTAGGGTAAGATACATGGTGGTACAAAGGAGAAAAAGATAGAAAAACAATTAAAACAAATAATATAATGAAGATAGAACTAGGGGACAATCGTTGATTTCCGCCGCTGTGACCATCTCGATACCATCGACAGGACTGTCGATGGTATCGACAGAATGATGTTCTGCCGCTGTGACCATCTCGATACCATCGACCTCCTGTCGATGGTATCGACAGAGATGCAGGTTGTTTCACACATTCTTTTTGCAATTTTGATTATATTCAGCTTTGTAATGCAGATTCTCCATGAACAAGACATAACTAGAAAGTAGCTGCATATTCAGATTTTACACACTGAAATAGGCTGCAACTGCAGCAACTGCTACGCTGATATGTCGAGGGAGTGTATGGTCAGTGTCTGGCCGTGTCTGTGCTGCAGTCTGCAGAAAAGGACCAAAATGGTTAGGACACGTCTTGGCCATGTCAAAAACGTTTTGGACTGTCTGGTAAGCATCCGTATCCGAAACATGTCTGACGCAGACGTGGGAGCTGTATAGAAGTGTATGTGCTTGCTAGACTACAGCTATAGAGCTTTCTTTTCCCCATCTTGTTAAGCAATAATTGAACTCCATATTCGATATGATCTTTCGTGTTATGCACACTCATACACATACACACACATTTACACATACATATACTATCATGTGTGTAACTGTGTATGTGCATACATATCAAGTATACATACAAAAATGTGCACATATGTCCACACAGACCTAGACACGCACAAGGTATATAACGTACTCTTTCCCCAATTTTTTCCCAAATAGTTGTTAGAATTTTAATGATTTCTTTTCTGAATTTACTTGAATTGCGCCCTTTTAAAGCAAGTCAAAAGATAGCTGAATCCAAATTGTCACCATGTCACTTAATAAGCCTAAGTTTCCTAACTAATTCAAATAAAACATATAGCATGGAACAATATTTCGATCGAAATTGCAAAATTTCAATTGAAATTTCATTTTTTTTTGCAATCGGGCACATGCGGAACGCACAAATGCAGGGAATGGGACGTAATTTCACAAAAAATTCGACCCTAGGTGAGAAAGTTTGCCAAACAAGGTGAAATTTTGCAACAAAAAGCCCAGTTTGGGCCATAATTTCGCGAAATGATATAGAAACACAACTTAAATTTTGAGAAATTTGTTCCTAAGGCTGCTAATACTACATCTTGGGTATTTTGGCAATTTTTTTTTAATCTCTTGCTTCTAAAGCCTAATTATCTTAATTCTAAGGTATGTTTCCCCTATCCCTTGACCATCTATACATTACCTTCATCAATTTCTACATTCTTCTATAGAGACATGGAGAAATACTCTGAAAATAACAAAGTTCTTTCTTGGATCTATGTATAAATGTCCCATGTAACACAATTAAATGCTAACACTATACTTATACAAATTGTAGTTCGTAAGTTTGTAACTTGTAACTATAACTTACAAATTCTAAGTTGTAACTTAAAGTTTTTAACAGTTTAACTGTCTAGTAGACTTGACATTTCTGATCATTTGTGTACTTACTCATCAAGACATGAATCCCACCCTAACCTCTAAACATATAAATTTATTATATAATCTAGTGTGTTTATGTCTAAACATTGTGTTTGAAAATTTTCACAACTTAATTCCTTTGTTTTGCCATCGATATTGCCATTGAAATTCTGTCGAAATTGTTCAGTTTCCTTCACTTACAAAATGTGGGAGACCCCCCCCCACATATCCATAATGAAATATTATAGCATATTTGAATAGATATTGGCATTTAGATCGTCCTAGTAAATTTACATGATTTAATTTGCTTTAGTCGTTGAAATCGTTAGGGCCGTAAATATCAAAACTTCGGCCAAAACTTCGAAAATATTCTGTTTCTGGCCCATCGGACACGACATCGAAATCGGACATTTAATTCTATGACATATAGAGACATCACAATGATATTTATTAACTTAGATAAGATTAATGACATTTTTTGAATGAAATTCAACCTAATAAAATCGAATATCATACTATGAAATTTAATGTGTTAATGGTTCTACTAAAACACACGTATTGTCATGCTGCACCATATTTAGCACTAATGGTATAAATGGTAAAATACCTACTACAATGGCTTTAAGAATTATTAGGAAACAGTATAGAGTATTCAGGTAAATTTTGAAAATTAACTAATTATGGAAATCTTTATAATAGACTAAAAGGTATTATTTAACTTGCCTTCATCATTATATTAAGCTAATTAATTGTTTAATCGGAATGTATTTATTAGATAATAGAAGTCAACAAATAGCTAGAAATCCAATTGTAATTATGATAAAACTAATTTAGAATCTATTACATTAAACAGGAGTTGCCAGATGCAAGTAAACCCCGTGATTTTATCTCTATGCCCTGATTTTTCTTAGATTCGTATTTTTAAGTCATATTTTTTGTGATCCACTTGAGCATAACTGTTTAATGGAGACAACTCCATTGTTGTCTTCCTTTAAGCAACACTCATCTAAAATGTTATAGAGTGTATCAATCAATTGTCTCCTCATATATATATATATATATATATATATATATATATATATATATATATATATATATATAGGGCGTTCATTCGTTGCCCGCGCGGGTAACTTGGATTTTCGCTACCCTGCAGCCAAAAAAGTAACTCTCCTAGCCAAAAAAGTAAGTCTGCTGTCAAAAAAGTAACTATGGTGGCCAAAAAAGTAACTCTGCTGGCCAAAAAAGTAACTCTGTACAAAATATACAACAGATATATATATAAGGACGGGTTTTTTTATTTTGGAGGGGCAAATGATATTATTTTTGGCCAAAATTTTTTGGAGAGCTAGACAAAATAGTCCTCTACAATTGCGAAATTTTTTTTTGAAAAAAAATGATGGGAAGGGTGGGCGGGTAGCTACCCGCGCGGGCAATAAAGATGGGCCCATATATATATATATATATATATATATATATATATATATATATATATATATATATATATATATATATATATATATATATATATATTCTCTTATTTCTTCTCCAATCGATTCCTCTTTCTGTTCCCCATATAGAAACCCCTTATTCTTCCTTACCTATTATAACAGAAATGCCAAATTCCTTCTCTTCCTTCTCTGTGGAGATTTACCTAGGATGCTTCACATTGTTCTAGACTTTCTTACATAATTCTGACCATTGTGTTACCTTTATTGATCTTAGGACATTGATGATAGCTCCCAACTTCTTCGAATCTCTCTGAATTTTCCTGTTAAGCTTTGTCTTGAAGATTGTAATAACCTACCAGGTCTCTTTGATCCAGTCTCCAGAGTCCAATTTTCGTAACCAAGATTTGTTTAAGATTTCCAAGTCATTTCAGTAGTTGGGTTAGCTTGTCGTTCTCTGGGGTTTAGGACCTACTTCGTCCATTCATGCTCGCTAGTATCTTACAGGACGACAACTTTGGAGATTCGTGTAGCTTCGAATTAGTGTGGGAAGTTAAATTGGCTTTCAAAAGTTTTTCAGTTTTCAATTCCTTCTATCGATTCATATCACATTTCCTCTATTTCCACTTTTTAGCTTGTTAGTTTATTTGTATGGGAGCTTTGTCTATTGGCTGTATTGTTTGCTTTAGGTTTGTACGAGTCTTCTGATTTGAGTGAGTGCGCTTTCCAATGTTATTTACATCTCTTTTTCATAGCTCACTTTTTGAACTAAGAACTCACCTCGCCATGGTTGTTCCTGCTCCTCCAATGGTCTAAGGCAGTACATGACCCCTTGATGGGTCTAGGAAGGAAAGATAAAGCTCCTCACAATGAGATCTTGCATTCAATTTCCCTCTCTCTTCCAGTACCCAACATAGGCGGTAATGTTACTAGGAGGAAAAAGGAGTTGTGTATATTCGCATCTCCTCACTTTGATTCCCAGGCTGAGGAGAATCCAAAATTCAGATCTTCTCCTCTAACTTGCGGGTCCCTTCTATCCAATTATTTTCTTGATTTTTGATACACTCCAAGAAGGCAAAAACTCAATTTAAAGGTTTTTGTTACATTATATATTTCCTGTTTTACATAGCCTGCTATTTGTTTTGTTATTTCTCTTTTATATATGGACCTCTCTGTAATTCTTTCAGTATTATATATATGAGGGTGCACACATTGTGCAACCCTAAGCTCTCCAAATCTCATTGTTTTTCACATGGTATCAGAGCGGGACGATCCACCTTAAACCTAATCCCTATCTCCACCAACCCTAGCCGCCACCACACTCCGAAATCTCCTTTTTTTCGCCGCTACAGTACTGCTACAGTACCGCCGCCGCTACCGATCGCCGTCCACCCCTCCGCAGCCCTCCATCCACCTCTAATCCCCTAATAAACTCCATCCTTGTGGCCTAATCCACCACAGGACCCTCCGTCTAGCTCCGTTTCTCTTTCCGAAATCTCCGGACAGCCTCGGTAACTTTCCCGTTCTGGCACGTTGACGGCGTAACGGGCTTCATCCTCTCTGTCTGTCTGCGCCTCATGGTGGAGTGATTGATCCTCCGTAGGTTTTTTCTCTTCATCTGCTGCCCCTACGTGGGTTTTTTTTAAGATCCATGCATGGATCTTCTACCTTCTACTACTAGTCCATGTGTTGGACTTCTGCCTCTGACTGCTGACTACTCCTGCCTGTTCTCATGGCGTCTTCTGGAGATGACTTCTGGAGAGACTCGCGCCGTCAAGTTACCACTGTTAAACTTGACGGGCGCAATTACCAGCTTTGGGTGTGCTCCTTTTTGATATATGCCAAATCACAAGGGAAGTACTCTCATCTGATTCGCACTGGTCCGCCTCAGCCTGCAGCGAACGCGGATGAAAAAGACGTCAAAACTTTTGATAATTGGGTCCGTGAAGACTCGACTGTGATGACATGGATTCTCAACAGTGCCGTTGAGAAGATCAGTGTTACTTTATTTAGGCTACCTACGGCGAAGCAGATGTGGGATCAGCTCGCCAGTACCTACTCTCACAGTCAGAATCCCAAGCAGGTCTTCGACATAACCAAGCAACTGGGGCGACTCCAATTCACGGGATTTGACATCTCCAACTACTTCTCCACCTTCACCGGCCTGTGGGGTGAGTTGGAGACTTACCACCCGCTGTCTACTGATCTGGTGACTATGCAGAAACAGCGGGTGGAACTACAGCTGATACAGTTTCTGAGTGGCTTGCCAGAATCCTATGTTGGCGTTGTGGATCAGATCTTGGCGAGTGATCCGCTCCCTACTTTGCAGAGTGCCTACCAGCGTCTCCAGCGCCTTTCTTCATCGACACCGTCTCCTGAGACTGGAGATTCTACTGCCCTGGCTGCTTGGGCCGGGCGTGGCCGTGGTCGTGGTCGTGGCCGTTCCACTGATGGCCGTCCTCCCCTGGGTGCAGGACGGGGACGTGGACCTGGTGCTGGACGAGGACCCCTTCCTGCTGTCTCACCTCCTGCTGCTGCGCGTCCTCAGCAAGGCCTGGCGCTCAAGCGGCCACAAGGTGGTGTCCGCAAGCCTCCCGCTTTCCGCTTTCTAAAACATTGATTCATATAGAAATCAAAAAGCTAAACATGTATAATGTTTGTAGCCAAAACATGTATAATACTATTATGTAGGATTTAGGCTAAATCAAAACTAACAAGACCTAAACTAGAACTGATTGGCCCTAATATAAACTCATTTGATCCAAATTTGATCAAATTTGACCTAGTTTACCCTAATTTTTGCCTAAACCAGACCTAATTTTGTATACCATGACCTAATCAATCCCAATTTCCATAAAATTTTCATATATTCACCCAAATGAGACTAAATTTGGCCAAATAAGACCTAGTCATCCAATTTAGAACAATTTCCCCTAAATCATACTTGTTTCCCCTAACTTAGACATAATGTGCCCAATTTTGACATGATTTGGCCTATATAAAACCTAATTTTGTATATTATGATCCAATCAGACCTAATTTCCCCAAATTTTCCCTATATTGACCTAAACAATATTTAATTTGGCGAAATTAGATCTAATCTCACCATATCAGACCATTTCCCCAAAATTAGTCTTATTTTCCTCAAATCAGACCTAATATGCTCAAATTTGACATTATTTGGCCTAAAATCAAACCTAATTTGCATAACATGACCAAATCAAACCTGACTAACCCTAAATTTCCCTATGTTAATCTAAACGAAACCTTACATGACCAAATCAAACCTAATTCCCCCAAATCAGGCATGTTTTCCCCCAAATCAAACCTAATTTACCCTAAATTGACCCCGTATGGGATAAATCAGACCCAATTTAACCATAAAATAACTCACTTTGATCAAATTCAGATCTAATTTATGCTAAATTAGCCTTGAATTGGCTTAATTTGGGCCTCAAAAGGCATTAGGCAACAACTTAGGTCAATTAGGGGGCTGGGCGCCCAGTTTGAGGCGGGCTGACTTAAGCCTAGGCGCCCAGGCGCTGCCCAGGCGCCGCCCAGGCGAGGGCCTGTACAACACAGCTTCTGCCGCGACCTTTTCCCCAGTCGTTGCTGCCCCCTTCCATCCTCTCTTCTCCTACTACTCTCCCTTCCCTCCTCCCTACCATGAGTCACCATTGGCTCCCATATCTAGCCTCCTAATCCACCTCCTCTCCCCTCTTCGAAAACTTTCTAAAAATTGCACGATGAAGATCTAAAAGACTTTGGTTGTTGTCTGCTTGCACCTCATGGTGGAGTAACTCTCCCTATGGTGGCGTAGGTTTTTCTCTAATCTCTTATGTCCCTCTACGGGTTTCTCAGATCTGATGCTTTAGATCTGTTGTTGTTGTCTACTGCCCCGTTGCGGGTTTCTTTGGATCTAGTGATCCAGGCCTTTTTTACTGCCTATGAGTTGGGTTACTACTTCTGTTACTGCTTGTTGACTACTGTTGTTGCCCCTGAGTTGGGTCTCTTGTTTATCTGTTGTTGCTTTTTGCTGACGTATCTGTCATCTGGCATATCCTTCTAATGGCGTTTGCTGAGTCGCTTCAAATGCTTTGCGTCACTATTGTGAAGTTGGATGGCTCCAACTATCACACTTGGTCTGCGGCCTTCGAACTCTATGTCAAAGCTCATAGTCGTTACTCGCATCTTACTTTTGATGCTCCTGCCATACTTGTTGATAACGTCGATGAGAAGATCAAACAAGCCTACGATTTGTGGTCTAAGGAGGACTCCAACGTCACGACATGGATGGTCAACGGTGTTGAGCCCAAAATCAGCCAATCTCTCCTTCAGATATGGACTGCCAAAGCCATGTGGGACCTGCTCTCACATGTTTACTCTCATCAACAAAATCCGAAGGGTGTTTGAAATTTTCAAACACCTGGTTAAAAAGGAGCATTATGCTACTGACTCCGTAGAGGATTACTATAATCAGTGTTGTGCTCTCTATGACGAGTTTGAGTTGTATCACCCCCTCTCTGCTAACATCACTGAAATACAACGCCAGCGCAATGAACTTCAACTCGTGCAATTTCTTGCGGGTTTGCCCCACTCGTTTCTGGAGTGGTAAATCAGATCTTGTCCAACGACTTGTTGCCTACTCTACGTGATGTCCTGAAAAGGGTCCAAGGACTCCCATTTGCTTGTGTCACCCGACCACTCAGATGTTGCTGCTCTTGTTGTCCGCTCTAGAGAGTCCTATGGCAGAGGCCACGGCCAAGGTCGTAGACGTCGTTGCTCTACTATTGGACCTGGTCGTGGTTCCTCTTCAGTTGGTCCCGACCCATCTTTTGAACAACGCTACTGTCGCTTTTGTAAACAGACCAACCATACTGAAGATTGTTATTGGATTAAGCATGGTAAGCCTGCATGGGCGAATCAGGTCACTACTAATCAACTTGATTATGAGCCATCCTCTTCATCCTAGCCATCTGCGGAGTGGATTCACTCGGAGTTTGAAAAGTTGCTTCAGGCTCGTCTCACTCCCTCCATTGTTGATGCCTCTACTGATGGAGGTTCTGCTCTCCTTGCCTCCTAAGCTTATGGTAAAAATAAATGGGTGATTGCCTCTGGGCCACCTCCTATATTTCTGGAAATTATACATTATTATCTGAACTTTATAAAACTTTTTTTGTTCCACATGTACACTTGTTGATGGTTCACAAACACCAGTTTCTGGCATCGGGAATATCTGCACTCCTGGCAAATTCTTATTGCGTTCATCCCTTTATGTTCCAAAATTTCCATTGAATCTACTATCTTTTAGTAAAATTGTGAAGAGCCTATGGTGCTCTATCACTTTTGACCCGGACGTTGTTGTTTTTCAGGATCTGTGCACAAGGATGAGGATTGGTTTGGACCATGAGGGACCAGACGGATTATACTACTTGGATACACCGAAGACCACTGCTCTGTTGGCTACATCTGTGACAGGCCTACAATGGCATTATCAATTAGGGCTTCCTTCTCCTGCCAAATTGAAGCATTTAATTCCTGTTATTTCAGCAATTGTTTTTCATTGTGAAACTTGCCAGTTGGGCAAACAAACTCGTGGTAGTTTTTCCAAAAAAATGTATTGTTTCAAAAGAACCTTTGATATTGTGCATGTTGATGTTTGGGGTTCATGTTCTATTCCAAGTAATTTTGGATTTCGGTACTTTATGAGCTTTATTGATGATTTTTCTAGAACTACCTAGTTTTTTTATTAAAAGATCGATCTCACATGCTAGACACTACCACCTTTTTTGCTGAGATCCGTACCCAGTTTGACAAACCTATCAAAGTGTTTCACGCTGAAAATGCCCTAGAATTTGTGCAATCGATTATCAGCCAGTTTTGTCGCAAGATGGGTACTATTCATCAATCTTCATGTTCTTACACACCGCAACAAAACGGGGTTGCGGAGTGCAAGAATCGACACCTCCTTGAAGTTTCCCGCACCCTTCTTTTTCACTATAACGTACCCCAAACTTTCTGACCTGAAGCTATCTCGATTGTCTGTTACCTGTTTAATCGCATGCCCTCTTCTGTCCTTAGTAATCAGGTACCTTATCAAATATTATACCTTGATGGCCCACTGTTATGTTGTGCCTCCTTGGATTTTAGGAAGCACTTGCTTTGTCAAAAACCTACGTCCTGGCTTGACTAAACTTGACCTACGGTCTACCAAATATGTTTTGTGGATTACTCTCGGATTCAGAAAGGATACAAGTGTTATTATCCCTCTGTAAAGAAATGGTTTGTTAGTGTTAATATGGTCTTCTTTGAGCATATGCCATCCTACTCAGCAGCAGGTTCTACTCTGACATCTGGTCTGTTGATTGATACACCTTTGCCTATGTCGGTTGACATTGAACTGCATCCTCCGAATGTTGCACCATCCCCGCCTCTGAAAGTGTACCAACAACAACCAAGAGCTGCAACTCCCTCCATGGCCCCTCCCTCACCAATTTCTACATCCTCGTCGGAAGATCCAGCTCAACCTCAGGTATTTTCTGATTTAGATGTTCCTATTAGTCTACGAAAAGGTACCAGGTCTTGCACTCAGCATCCTATTAGCAATTTTGTTCAAATGCTAACCTAGGCATGAACTTTGTCAATTTCACCTCTGCTTTATCTACTGTATCTATTCCTAAGAATGCTACTCAGGCTTTACAGCATCCTGCATGGCGCCAGGCTATGGAGACTGAAATGCAGGCTCTTACTGATCGGCATACGTGGGACCTGGTAGATGCACCTGTCGATTTCTCGTCTATCGGTTGTCGTTGGATCTTTACTGTAAAGTATCAACCGGATGGCACAATTGAACGATTGAAAGCTCGCCTAGTTTCCAAAGGCTATACTCAAACAAATGGAGTGGATTATTTTGGGACTTTCTCTCATGCTCCCCGTCTGAATTAGGTTTGTGTTCTTATCTTTGTGGCTATAAATTGTGATTGGCCTTTGTTTCAATTAGACGTTAAAAATGCCTTTTCATATGGTGATCTGCATGAGGAGGTCTACATGGAGCAACCATCTGGATTTGTTGCTCGGGTGGAGTGCTCTAAAGTGTACAGGTTATGCAAAGCTACCTATGGAGTAACAGAGTCCCCGTGCCTGGTTTGACAAACTTAGTATTCTTCAGAAATTCAGCTTCCCCCGCTCTCATTTTGATCACTCAGTGTTTATCAAGAAAACTTCATTTGGCCTTGTAATTCTGATTGTTTATGTTGATGATATAATCTTATCTGGGAGTGATCAAGCAGGCATCCAGGCTAGTAAAGAGTACCTAGAAAAATACTTTATCACTAAAGATCTAGAAAAATTGAGATATTTTCTAAGTATTGAAGTTTCTCGCTCTTTCTCAGGTATTTGCTTATCTCAGAGAAAATTTGACAAGATCTTTTATCGGAAACAAGAATGCTTGGAGCAAAACCCACTACTACTCCCTTGGATCCTAATACCAACTGGATGATGATACTTCTCCTCCATACCCAGACAACTAACAATATTGTCGATTAGTTGGTAAACTTATATATCTGATTGTTACAAGGGTTAATATAACTTTTGAAGTTGGCTTAGTCAGTAGATACCTGGATAAACCCAGATAGTGTCACTAGGATGTTGTGTCATATTCTAAATATCTAAAAAATTCCCTAGGAAAAGGCTTATTCTACAGAAATCATGGGCATTCTAAAATCACAGGGTATTCTGACTCAAATTATGCAGGCAACAGTATAGACCGCAAATCCACTTCTGGTTATTGTACCTTTATGGGACATAATCTTGTTACGTGGCACAGATAGAAACAAACTGTAGTCACCCGCTTCAGTGCTAAAGTTGGGTACAGAGCCATGGCTCATACTACTTGTGAACTGTTATGGGTCTGCGGTCTTCTGAAGGAGTTTGATATTTCTGACCCCAATCTTATTCCTATGTATTGTGTCAACAAGGCTGCTATACTCATTGCCAGCAAGCCAACATTTCGTGAGCGCACCAAGCATATTGAGGTGGATTGTCATTTCGTCTGAGAGGCTATGGTAATATCCTCATATTTGGTGAATTTGAATTATATAAATATAAGACTTGATTTGACAAGTGATTCCCCAAATGTAATTGATAGAGTAATAAAGCTACCCACTTTGTGGCATGGGTGTAACCCATGGCCCAAGTGAGGCCCATGAGACTATTTGCTTTGCAAATAGGTCCTTGTGGCACAAGTTAAAGAAATAAAAGGAATTTGTGCATAAGATAGTGGCTTTATAGTTTGTTAGATAATTGAAATATGAAATAATATACAAGTTTCCAAGAGACTCTAAGATAATGCGTAATTTAGATAATTAATGGAGTAATTATCTAAACATGAATGGCGACTAGTTCTAAGGCATCAAACAGGATATCTTCGTCTGACTTTTGGTATACTTAAAGATAATGAGGAAACTAAGATAATTTCAGAATTTCGGATAAAAAGGATATCCCATGTGATGTGAGTAATTGTTTTAAGAAATGCTTCAAAAGCAAGTTTTGTATAGGAAAAATATCTCAATAAATCCCACAAATCAGATATAAGTTGGGAAAGGTATTAATGTGTTTTTATGAAATAAGGATAATTGATTAAGGAATATATCAAAGAAAGAGATAAAGAGTAATCTAGATTTTAAGTCATAAAGAGTTTCCTAGTGGCCTAATGATCTAATTACCTAATATGTGACGTATGTCTATATACTTCCTTGATGCATTTTGATCTACCAAAAGCATTATCTTTTGAGAAGGGGCTTGGTCAAGCCCGAAATTCTATGTTGGGAAAGGTGTAATTAATCTTGGAAGCACATTACCATAAGTGGATTACACAACCGCATCATTGATATTTGATTAAATCACTTCCTATATCCAACACCCACAATGCTCCCAAGAAGGAAACAGTGGTTGTTGCCCATAACTCTTCCTCTCTCTCTTCATCGTACTCCTTCATAACGCTAGAAGTCTCGCATGTTGTCTATATAAGGGAGGATCATGGAGGTTTTCCCCTGCACCAAACCAGTAGCCGAGATCTATCTCTCCTCCACGACGGTAGCCAAGGGTGTTGTCGGCAACCAGGTCACTGAGAGGTTCGATCCCCACTGGCAGATGGCCCCGAGGATGGTCGGGAGCGGGACAGAACCACTCTACCATGGTCACACGTTGTGGCCTGGTGCACGCCAACGCCCAAGGAAGATGAGTACCTTGCAAGCACCAGTAGGGGTCGACAGGGTAGGGCAAAGCTGACGCGACTTGGATACATCTGCGCTACGGGAGGGAGTTCGAGAGTTTGTCATGGAAAAACTATGCCCGCGGAACCAGGGTGGCAGGCCGCTAGCTGCTAGGGCATGTCGATGAAGAAGTGAGGAGGAAGATGGACCAGACCTCTGACCCTGGTAGTGGTAGACAAAGTTGAAGGGGTGGTAGCATGCAGGAGGCCTAGGGCCATCCACAGCTCCGGCTCTGGCTACAACGCCTACAGCGTACACGCACAGGAGCGCAAATGCACGAGGAGGAAGAGAACTCGGGAGTCAAATGACTCAAAGACCCCCGCGAGTACACTTAAGGAGTGTGGGCTTGGGTGTCTTTTCCTCTATTCATGAGTCGTCGTTGCAGTTGAATAAAGAAAGCATTAATTGTTGATGTGTCAAGCCCCGATTGGCTTAGGTAAGTTTATCTTGCGAATATTTTAGAAATCAATTGGTAACTCGAAAAATGGCAAAAGTATATACCAAATTAATTGGGAAAATAGAATAGAATTGATCTCTGATTCTAATTTTGATTCCAAAAGTAGGACCAATACATGATTAGATGGTAATTAAAGCATATAAACCCTAGTTTCTGATAAATAGATTGTTAATCATGATGCATGAGACATAATCTAATATTGTTGAATACAATAGGAATCTAAGATGATGATGATAACGATGATGCATAATTAGGGCTTTTAAAGTGAATAACCATACACGTGATTAATAGGGTCTGGACACTAAAGATCATAACTTGCTATGTTGTTAATACACATAATCTGATGTAGGTGCTCATAATGCAAGTATATGATAGATAAGATAATTAGGGTTTCACTTAATGCTTAATATGTGTTAGGATTAGGGTTTGTACCTTATTCCTTATCCAACCCTAAACCCTATATTTGGACTGAGTAGGTTTAATCTGAATTATATGTATGGTGACATTTTAGGATATACATACATGCAGATTAAATGTTGAATTGATTGGATTCCTCTTTGCTTGCTTGATTGGATGATATGCTTAAAGTACTTGAAGTATGATTGCATGATCTGCATGGTTCTATATTGAGGTACATGGTTGCAATTATGACTACTCGCAATATCCATTGTCGGTGTTTGCCGAGGATTTCTCGAGGATTATTAAAATAAATTGTTGGATGTTTATTTACATTCTGCTCAATTATAATTCCACTATGAGTATCACATAAAGTAAGATATCATATTCTGAACACTAGGATGACAAGTATCAAGGGGTGATGCACATGAGCCTGGATTAGACAGTGATCACGCCCAAGATAGCATATCAAGTGTGGGTTAGAATAGGTAATGAAATTGTCAATTCTTATTTGTAAGTAATTGATTGATTATAAGTTGTTATATTATTTGCACACTTTTGCATGAACGTCACGTAAACAATATAGCAATATACTGATCTGCATTTTGCTTCACGTTGTTTTAGGTAAGTGCAATATATGAAGATATTAAGACATGATGAATCAGATGAAATCGACTGAAGACATTAAAGCTAAGTAAAGGAGGATTAATTAGATACTTCTTCTCATATGTATAGTTTTCATGTTGGAATTTCATGTAACTCCTTAGAGGAGCATCATTGTAGATCTTGTAAATGATATTGTGAATTTATAGAAATTATTTGCTATTATTTGTTATTTGGTTAAATTTGGATCTTGGGCTCTCAACTTTAAGGTCCTTTCTTACTTGGGGGACGTTGAAAAATAAGGTCGTTATAGCTGTCTTGTATGGCAATATCTCTACTTCATACACTCACAATTCTGATCAAGTAGCAGACATCTTCACAAAACTTCTTCCCAATGTCAGATTTACTACCATGGTGGACATGTTGGGCACGATTGATATCTATGCTCCAGCTTGAGGGGGAATATTAGTATATATGCTTTCTTGCGCTTATGTTATGTTATTTCTTTTGTTATGGGCTTTAGACTTCTCTTGTCTTTAGCCTTTGCTTTTATCCCATATTGCAAAGTTTTGTTTTCTGACTTACTCTCTTATCCTATAAAAGGGGGAGTATTGTATTTTGTTTGACACGTCAAATAAAGATTTCTCGTTCTGTAGAAAGAAACATGATCACTAGTAGTTTACTACAAATTTTTGAAAATTTTGTACATCGAGGATGTTTAAATCATTGATCATGTATGGATAGGTAATCTGAAATCCAAGTTGCAAATCCCCAAATGTGGGTAGATCTACAACTTGTAGAATGACTATTTTTGAGTTAATTGTTGTAAATATCAATGCAAGGGGGTAGAAATGAAAGATGGTCATAGATGTAGTAGAGCTAGGGATGTCATGTCGTTGATATAAGGTAGAAGACCTCCCAAAGAAATAGCTTCTCTCCAGCTAGCTATTAACAGACACAACAGTTGGTGTACTGTCTTTTTCAACATAAATGGGCTAAATCTGTAGAAATCTATCGATACTTCATAAAATGCATGGTGGAAGTAAGAAATATTTGTCCAAATTGTCAAAAGCTTAGAACATCTGTTAGAACTACCTTTTTTTATCAATACTTCGTGAAATGCAAGACCATATATGTGGTGACATCAATTTTTATATCTGATCCCCACCGAAATCATAAGATGATCCTTCTAACGATCAAAATTTCAATTTAGGATATGCAAAAGTGTACTTTTGGGTATTTAACTTCTTATATAAGATCTGTGGTTTACAGAAGTACATAGGAATAATGAGGAACCATAAAGTAGTGCTAGTGGTCTATAATAGATATTTGGGAAGGTGTTGGATATTTAATATGAATAAATCAAAGAAAATCTTGGGAACATTTGTGTCAGATATAGAATCCTTAAAGTAATGTATGATGCATCTACCCTATATATGTGGGCAATGTTTTCTCCATTTATATATTCTCTTTGAATATTGAGGTTATTTCTCTCTTTAAATTTTCAATTGTGCCACTAGATGTATTATCCACTTTTTAACTAATATATGTTGGGATTCACATATTTGATCTTAGTAAACTATTTTAACTAATATGAGTCTGTGGTTATACTTTTTTCATATTTTCCCTTATCTAACTCATACCCTAAATTTGCCCATGTTGGCCCCTCTATAGTATATACTTCTTAATGTGAAAACATTGCCTCTAATCGTTTCTTATACTTTGCCTTACCACTTTTTCTCTTGTGATTATAATATCTTCAAATCCATTTGATGAACTTCATGTGATATACTTATTACACCTACCCATTTTACGTGCAAATCCTAATTTACGTAATTGCCTCCAATGGAAGACAATGTTACTAACATCCATTCTTATTTTCTATCATATTCTGCTTCTATTGATGTTGTCATATTTGATTCTATTTTTAATCCATGTAGTGATTATACATGATTTCTTGCCATCCCAACAAGAAATTGAGAAGCATAATGCGGTGAAAACTAGCATAATGTAGTATTTGGGAGACTAGTTGATGGTGGCTTAAAAATCTTATTCCTATAAGTTCACCTACTTAAAACTAATATAAGATGTTTGCCCTAATCATGGCATGAACTCTCTCTTGTAATCCCACCTACGAGTTGGTTTAATAACTAATGATGGCATGGACTGTTGTCCTCATAAACCCACTTGTCAGTCACTAAGAAACTAGATTGTTCTATATGTTACACACTTGTATATCATTCCTTTCTCATTATTTACTTTCTTGTTACTAATGTTATTTGGTGCTTGATATGTATAGTTTGCATAGCATTGGTATGAAGTTTTACATTCTATCTTCTATATTTGTCTCAAGGATCTCATATATATCTTTACCTTTTACATTGGTCAATATTTATTATCTTCGTTGCATGTCCCTCCTAGTTGTTGTGTTAACATAATTAGCTCTACTAGTAATGGGGCCAGGCGCACTTCTGTAATCCCTCTTATATTCTCCTCTCCAGTTAAGTGATAATCCACGAACCACTTAACTCCTAATCTTCTATATGTAGAAAGCCAATGTAACCACCTCAACAATGAGAATTATTAAACAATCTGTAATGGCATTAGAGTATGGCCCTAAACCTAAGTAGAAGATAATTATATAAACTCTAATGGTATTAAAGCATTGACCCTAAACCTAAAGCTAAGCAACCCCCACCCCTCTCCCTCTATCTTTCTTTTCTCCCCTAAAAACGTCATCAACCCCCTCTTCCATTGCTCCCATTGCCATTTGTTGCAGGATGCAACCGTCGCAGCTACCTCCAGTGGTGGCCTCTGCTACAACACCAAGCAGTCTTCGATGTGGCATCCTATGACAGGTACAGCGCCGCATGCAACATCTGTTGCGGCACCATCTAGTGGCAGCAAAGGCAAGTGCCCATTATTGATGCAGCCATGGTTGGGCTGGTCGGCTAGACGGCATTGAGCGCTACAGCGCATGCCAAGGGCATCCTTAGAGCCCACAACCACCTTTGCACTAATTTGAAGCCGATGCTACCTACAAGAGTCATCATTGTTCTCTCTCCTGCTCAGGTTAGCCGCAGTTGCATGCATTATTGTCTTAGATCAGCGCTATAGCCTGTCTAAACCAAATAACCAACACAGTAATTTTTATTTCTCTTCCTCCGCAGTATGAACCACATGAATACATGGGTGAGTGCTTGTTTTTTGACTAGGGGTATTATGTTTGTACATCATAATGCTCTCTACCTGTGATCATTCCTACCGTGCAATGTTCTGATAGTACCTTCTTTCTCAATAACATATTTTGCATAATTTTGTTAGCGCAAAGTTCTCATTTTCTTTCCCTATTGTGCCTATGCATCGGTAGTTTGTTTTCTATTTATCGTGCATTATATGGGTACAGATTATATGCTCTAATGTGGCTCAAGACAAGACATTCATTGTGATATATAATATGCTCTCTATCTCAGCCATCAAACTCAGCAGAAGCAATAATCTTTTTTGGATGAGCTTGGTCTATACATTCATGGGAATCACAAAACAAGCACAAGTTCATCACCCAGGCTCCACCAAGATCTAAAGATGATCCAACATGGGCACCTAGAAATAGCCAAGTTATTCACGGGACATGGGCTAGCATGGAACCTCACACTACAGTGAAATACATGTTCCAACACAATGGCAAGGAACATGGGAGGAGATGAAACAATTCTACACGCAAAAGAAGAATGACCTTTGCCTCTACAACATCATGGACAAGATCTTCTCTAAGCATGAAGGTGATTGAACCCTAGAAGCATACTAAAACCAGTTGACCTTTTTCTCTTCTACAATATTGGCCGATGTCACCAAGAAGCGAGGATTCATATTGTCCAGGAAATTTTGGAATGGAGTTCACCCACAATATGATGCCATCTGACAACTATTGTTGGGCGTTGATCAACTACCTTCCAATGATGAAACATATGGAGATTGTCTAAGTCTGACATGTCGCAAGCTCACATCACTGGTGCCAAGCCATTTAAGGGTTAGACAATCATCATTGCTGCAACATGAGGCCATGGCCCATGGATGTAGAAGGGGGTGATGCCCCAAGTCTGCTTAGGGCAACAATTTTGGCCACAGCGAAGATGTATCTAAGCACGGCTACCCTCCACACTAAGGCTATGGTCATGGCTAGGCGCTATCCATCTGACCCAAACTCCACCTGATGCAGTCGTTGCTCTTGGTTCATTGACGAGAAGTTCCTCTCATGTTTCTCTCAATATTGAAGAATATGAGCATATTCTTCGAACCTACTAGCAAGTCAGTGACTCCCCTCTGTACTCTTAGTCTTAGTTGACCCCTCCCTCTGCATTCTTAGCAGTTAGCACAATCTGACTAGAAGATTTGTGACTCCTCGATTTATCCATAGTCGGCTCCGTCCCCAGTCCACCTCGTAGCAACCAATCAAAGTAATGTTGGGTCATCCATGTTCATTGCATATTCCAATTGGATTGTGGACTCCATCATTACCCAACAAATTAAGAGTATGAAACATATACTTACCACCTGAGATTTCTATATTGCCCGCTCCTACTTTACTTTGCCATATAAATCTATAAAATCATAAGAAAATGTGCCTGATTGCAACTTTCCCCATCAATTTATCCTTTATCCATTATCTTCCCAATTTGCCTTACAACCTACTAAGCTTGTTGAATCCTTAAAATTTCATATCACATTCAGTCCTACTGGTTTCTTTGAGGAGTGTTATGATGATTGGACAGAGAGATCGCTCTGGTGATCTCTACTATCTCTCTGCCCATATACCACCTCACTCCATCGTCTTTGTCATAGTATTTTGTTGCAACAACATCTTTGTTATGGTCATTCTTAGTTATAGAAATGCTAACAGTTTTATATCCATTTGTAGTTCTCTCTCCTCTTCTTGTGAGGTTTATCAATCGGGAAGACTTAATGACCCTGAACTGGGTTATGAGTTAACCCTATTTGTTTTGGCTAATAAAGTTGCTTAGAACTTTAATATAATCCTCTAAGGAGTTTTTTTATCATGTGACACACTTATGTTCCAAGTTTGGTCCTGATTGAATGTTGTTTGAGCAATGTTCCTTTGTTTTGGACCAAAGTGCAATTTACCAAAGATAAGGGGTTATATTGCAATATGTCACATGTTGAACGTGCCTTAAGTGTTTTAGCATCATAAGAAAGAGAATGATGCTAAGTGGTGGCTTGTGGAAAGCCTGAACTTGTTTGAATAATGTTAATGCCTTGTGCACCAATTTTGGTACAAATTGTAATTTACCCAAAATGTAGGGTTGATATGCAAATTGCCACCCCTAGAGTGTCCCTACTTCCTCTATGTATCATTTAGAGGAGAGAGAAAGAATGAGACACCATGTTTGAATCATTTATGAGTGGTAGTATTCTTGGCGATGAAAAGACCAAGAAAGGGGTTGAATGGAAACCCTAATTTGAGCTTGTATTGAGTGTATCGGGTTGTAGTGTTAAATGGGAGTCCCTATCGGCCAAGGAGCAAAAAAGGAGACCCCCATATCCTGTTGTTGACTCTTTGCCTTTCCAAAAACGAGCTAAGCACCTCAATAAAGCAATGGATATCGGCTTGCAACTTTCCTTGGGAAAGGTTGCATTGAATTGCGAATATAATAATGTGAGTGGAAGTGGCTTGTCCTAGAAGATAACGAAAGGGGGCCGACCCTTATCCCTTGCATTATCCTCAATTTTTTATTTTGCATGGCAAGATAAATATGGAATGCATGCAAGTGCATGTGTCAATCCATGCATGGCCATGTGGCACCTGCTAGTAGTAAGGTGATGACACCTCTTACACTCTCTCCCATGAACCTCAAGTATATATACCCTTCCTTTCACACCTTAGAGAAATTTTTCGAATCCTACCACCTCCTTGCTCTTAGATATCGTGCATAGAGTCTTGGTATCGTGCATAGGTGAAGTGGTATCGTGCATAGGGCCTTGGGTATCGGCCATAGCAAGTGGTATCGGCCATAGCATGTTGATATCAGTCATAACAAGTTGATATCGGCCAAGTGAAGTGATATTGGCCACAAGTGAAAGGGATATCGGCCAAAAGTGAGGGCATATCGTGCATAAGTAGTGAGGTATCGTGCAAGGTGTTAAGGAGCAAGAAGGAGCTCAAATCTTAACCCTAAGGTAAGGCCATGATCATCTTCAACCTTGGATTGAAGCATGGATCTAGGGTTATGATCTTCCTTTCTTTTCTTCTTCACCAAGTTCTTAACTATGGTGATTCCTTGTATATGAAGGAGTTGTGAACAAGCCTTGGACTTTTGATAAGTCATTTTCAACCTTAGGAACGTGAAGCTTTGGAGCTTGGAGCTTTGAAGTTGTTCTTGAGGCGGGTTATATAACTTGAACCCAAACATGTTATTATTCACCATCTTTCTTGCTATATTGATGATCTACTTTCAATTCCGAAATTTTCTTGAATACTTGATATATCTATGAGTTCTAGTAGTTGCTTAGACCTGTTATCCTTGTACTAGAACAAGTAGAATGAAGGTCTAGAGCTTGAAGATGATGGTATCACCATATAAAGTGATATCGGGTTCAAGCACATAAGCAAGCACCTCTAACCCGATATGGTAATGCACCTACACCACTAAAACGATATGGATATGAGTTTATACTTTCTTGGACAATATGGTGATGTAGTATACACCTTTTGCATGATATGAGGTCAAGCATACACCTCTTTGCTCGATATGGTGTGAAGCACACACACACCTCTTTGCTCGATATGGTGTAAAGCACGCATACACCTCTAAAGTGATATGGTAAGCACGCATACACCTCTTGCCCGATATGGTAAGCATACATACACCTATAAAGTGATATGGTAAGCACACATACACCTCTAAAGTGATATGGTAAGCAAGCATACACCTCTTTGCCCGATATGGTGTGAAGCACACACACACCTCTTTGCCCGATATGGTGTAAAACACACATACACCTCTAAAGTGATATGGTAAGCACACATACACCTTTAAAGTGATATGGTAAGCAAGCATACACCTCTTACCCGATATGGTAAGCACAAATACAGCTCTAAAGTGATATGGTAAGCAAGCATACACCTCTTGCCCGATATGGTAAGCACACATACACCTCTAAAGTGATATGGGTAGCAAGCATATACCTCTAAACCGATATTGGGTTAAGCATACACCTCTTGGATGATATGGTGTTGAGTACACATCTCTAAAACAATATGGTGGGTAACCCAATACACTAGATGACAAAAGTGTTAGGGTGGCTAATACCCTAGAACATGTGATGGCCACTACACTAAAGTATGATGTGGCCAATATCTTCAAGAGAGGTGAGGACGTTACACTCATATATGGTGAAGGTGATACACCATATGATTGGTAAGGATGATACCTTGATGGGTAAGGGTATGAGGGATATGATGATGTCTAGCCCAATATACACCTAGCCCAATACATGTGTTCAACTTGACATACATGATTCAACCTGATACACCTTGTAAAGGTGAGGGTAAAACACTCTTAGGAGTGATGAGTGTAACACCAAGTAAGGGTGTGGTTAATACTTTGATAGGTGAAAGTGAAACACCTAAAGTGGTTGATAATGGTCAACCCTATATCAACAATGCCTTAACTCGAGATGAGTCCATATCACTTGATGATAGTTGGATAATTCAATACAGGATAAATGTGATGAGTTAGTGCATAAAGTATTAGGATGGAAAATACCCTAATACAAGATAAGTTGATGAACTTAAGGAAGTTAAAAGTGATGAGGGAAGTGATACACCAAGGCATGATAAATATCACATCCAGCACCTGGTTGATATACCTTGATATTTTTGGATGAGTAACGCATGAAGTGTGTCATGTCAATTGTTACATTAAGATGTAATGAGTTTAATGCACTTTGATAAGTGTAGGCTAATATACCTTGAGAAAGGGTTAAGCCAAGTTAATAAAGTATGATGTAATCAACATCCTAGTGAGGATGAGAGAGAAATTCATACTCTTTGTGATAATAATCATTTAATGATAAATGATGAGAATAAATAAGTATGATTGAATACTTATGATATCAATGTATGCTCCTAGATGTGTGGAGCAATGAATTAGGGTTTGGATTGATAATATGAACTTGAAACCCTATTCGGCTATAAAGGGAAACCCTAACCCTAATAATGGGAAGGTTGTATTTCTCTCATGGAATAAGCCTTGTGAAACATGTTAAATACTTGTATAACAAGTATAATGCTTATGTGGTCTGATGACCTAAAAGATAATTGTTGCCTAGTGAGAGGTGACAAGATGTTTAAATGGGCTTTTGAGCGATGTGAATAATTGTTGCCTAGTGAGAGGTGACAAGATGTTTAAATGGGCTTTGTGAGCCATGTAAATAATTGTTGCCTAGTGAGAGGTGACAAGATGTTTAATGGGCCTTGTGAGCCATGTGAATAATTGTTGCCTAGTGAGAGGTGACAATATGTTTAAATGGGCTTTGTGAGCCATGTGAATAATTGTTGCCTAGTGAGAGGTGACAAGATGTTTAAATGGACTTTGTGAGCCATGTGAAATACTTTTGCAACAAGTATGATGAATATCTTGGTCTGAGGACCTAGAGGTAATAGTTACCTGTTACAGAGGTAACAATGCTATGTGGTGATCTAAGGGTTTGAATACCCAGATCCAGTAATCATGATGATGATGATGTGAAGGGATGAGAATTCCCAGTAATGTGATCAGGGACTGAAATCCCAAGTGTTATGCATCTAAATGTGTTCTAAAGATTTGAAAAGTACTCAATAGATGTATTACAGCTTTCTTTGTAGCATTTGTTTATGATTGATGCTTATAACTTGTTTGGTGCTAAAAGAATATTGTAATGCACTTAATATATCATTAGAAACCATAAAACGTTGCCATGACCATAGATCTATCAGCGTCAGGATTTGCTGAATGGTGAAACGGGTTTCCCGCGGCATAACCCAGAGTGCATATTTTTGAATATGTGGGGGCGTAAGTACGGACGTCCATGTCTGAGTTTATCCCCTTACGAACTCGAAATAAATGGGGATTTGGCTATATGTTATATCTTGGCTCGAGGGCGACTACGGTCGTAGACTCAGTTGAGCACGGTGAACTGACATGTGGCTCAGAGTATGGTTGTGTGCCATGACTCTGTAATTTCATAACTAATGACGATTGTTAGTAGATGTTCCCCTAAGAGAGTGCATGTTGATGCTGCAGCTCTGAGCAAAGATGACTTGTACCTTGGCACGCTCTGTTTGCAGATTTGACACGAGATGTCACTGCCAGTGGTCTTGTACTGACCGAGATAGGTGAGGTCATGGCAGCCGGCTCTTCCAATGACCTTGTATGGTACCAACTTGTGAGAAGTTTGTAGTCGGTTGGAGATGAACGGGGTATACTTCATTTCCTCAGGGCATAAGTGTGATTGTAAAATATGATCAGCCGTGTAGTATATTTGCTAAAGGATCGAATACGGAAAACATTGTTTGATGCGCAATTTAGTTATACATCTTAGTTGATAGATGTTATTTATGTTTCTTTACATTCCTTGTAAAGTAGATAGATGGTTCATTACTCTACCAAGGGTAGATGCATCATTTTCTTAAGTAAAGAGATTACTTTATCATGTTCATACAGTGATTAATCCTGCTTGTTAATATAAAAGAACCTCTGCTCAGTTTTATAATGCTTATCTGTGATAATAATATGGTCGGCGGAGAGTTATATCTCTCGTTGGGACAATTGTCTCACCCCCTGGCATCCACAATTTTTAGGTGGACGTACACGAGGCGGTAGAGACCTTTCTGTAGAGGAGCAACAACAGCTGAGATAGCAGTGACAGCTCAGGTTGAGTGTACTGTCTGTCGTGTCTTGTAGGTAGAAGTCCTATGTGTCGTCTCTGTACTCTCAGGTCCTTGGAGTCGATTCATAATGGTTTCATGAACGATCTGAGATTTTGGCTTGTAAGCCTCGAGGTTTTATGTTGCTCGAATATGTATTTTGATAGAGCAACTGTTATATGATTGTCCTCGAGATGAAATGAAACAATGTTGTAGAATGTAAATCATGATATGTATGAGTTTTGGATCTTTCAATACGAGTTTTCTGGAAGAGGATCTCCTTGCAAAATGGTTTTAAATTTTAGTGATTTTTGCTAATCCGTTGTTTATGATTATTCCGCATAATCAATAACGATTTGGTTGTCGGTTTGATGGCGGTCGTTACAAAGACACCATTGTGCGTCGTTTGCTTCCCATACCCACATACACTCTGTATAACCTAATGTTAATACATTGTGATGTTTGTGACCAATTTCAAACAACTTGTTACAATAGTTATAAATATCTTTTGACGTTTGTTGGTGAATTTTCTCAAATGACATGGCTTTAATTGCTTGAAATATCAGAAAATTTTCCTACTATTTATGAAAATGTATCGTGTTTTCTATATTCACAAAGGAGGAAACTCACTCCTATAAATAGGAGGTTGTACAAGGAAGCAAACTGAAAACCCTAATGGGCCTTTTAATACAAAGGCCCATGTTACAGAATAAAGGATAGAATAAAGGAAAGACTTAAACAGAAATACATTAAACAGTAAATGCAGTAATATATCTCAATACTCCCCCTCAAGTTGGAGCATAGATGTCAATCATGCCCAACTTGCAGCAAAGTTCCTCAACTCGCTTGCCTGAGAGAGGCTTGGCGAATATATCAGCATGTTTGCTCATGTGATGGCAGGAAAGGAGTAGTAATCTTCTTATCCAGTACATCATCTCGAAGAAAATGACAGTCGACTTCAATATGCTTGGTCCTCTCATGGAATACAGGATTGCTAGCAATGAAAGTAGCAGCACGATTATCACAATACATTGGAATAGCAGAGGTGATAGGGAACCTAAAATCTGTAAGAATAGATTTAAGCCATAATAGTTCACAAGTGGTATGTGCCATTGCACGATACTCAGATTCAGCACTAGATCTGGCAACTACATTTTGTTTCTTGCTCCGCCAAGTAACCAGATTACCTCCTACAAAGGTGCAATAACCAGAAGTGGATCTCCTGTCAGACTTGCATCCTGCATAATCAGCATTAGAATATCCAATAACATCAAGGTGCCCATTTCTTTTATAAAATAACCCATGTCCAGGTACGTTCTTCAAGTATTTCAGGACACGACATGCAGCCTCCCAGTGACATTGTCGATGGCACTCCATAAATTGACTAAGAACTCCCACAACAAAACATATATCTGGTCTGGTAATAGTGAGATACAAAAGTTTGCCAACTAGTCGCTTGTAGCAATATTTATCTTCTAAGAGATGAGTGGACTCAGCCCATAGATCATGTGTCTGATCCATAGGTGAGACAGCACGTTGACAATCCAACATTCATGTTTCAGATAATAAGTCTAGAGTATACTTCCTATGTGAGAGAGATACTCCAGTTTTGTTATATGCTACCTCAATACCAAGAAAATATCAAAGACGTCCAAGGTCTTTGGTTACAAAGTGCTTCATAAGATATTTCTTTGTATCAGCAATCTATGTGGTATCACTACCAGATTTAATGATATCATCCACATATACAATAAGAATAATAATGCCAGAAGAGGTGGTCTTGATAAAAACAACATGATCACATTGAGAACTTGTGAAATCAAATTCTTGCAGTATAGGAGAGAATTTGTCAAACCATGCTCGAGGACTTTGCTTAAGGCCATAAATAGCCTTCTTAAGAAGACAAACTTTTCCAGAATACTCCCCCTCAGTAATATAGCCTAGAGGTTGAGACATATAGACAGTCTCCTGTAGGCCACCATATAAAAATGTATTTTTGACATCTAGTTGATGCAAATACCAGCCTTGATTGACAGCAACAGAAATAAGAATACGCACAAAACTAAGACGAGCAACGGGAGAAAATGTTTCAAAATAATCAACTCCAAACTCTTGTGTACCCTTTGGCAACCAATCTAGCTTTTAAGCGTTCAATCGTCCCATTAGGCAGATATTTAACAGTATATACCTAGCGACATCCAATAGGATTGTTGCCTGGGGGAAGATCAACAAGGACCCATGTCCCACGGGATCGAAGAGCATCCATCTCCTCATCCATAGCTTTTTTCCATTCATGATGTAGAAGTGCTTCCCGAACATTCTTTGGAATAGAGATAGCAGATATTGCGGCAGTAAATTTAGCCATGGAAGCATTGAGATGATCAACAGAAACATGCTTAGAAATACAATATTTTGTACCAGACCGTTGTCCTTTCCGTAAGGCAATAGGCATGTCCAACTCAGAAATCTTAATATAGTCAGTATAATTACCATTAACTGCTGGTGGATCATCAATTTCCGAACAGGTCATAGCAGGGGATACTTAAGGTAGAGGTCTTTTGCGTCGACGCTCATAGATTTCCAAAGCAGGGTGGAAGATTCGTCTAAGGACGGGACGGTAGAAATTGGTACATTTGGAAGTGGTACATTAGGAGCAGACACATGTGGACGTGACTCAGAAAAGAATGATGTATCTTCAAAGAAGGTGACATCCGCACTAACATACAAGCAACGTGCAACAGGATCAAAACATTTGTACCCCTTTTGTGTGCGAGAGTACCTAAGAAAACAACAACGGATAGCTCGTGGAGACAATTTATCAAGTCCAGGTTGGTGATTGTGGACAAAACAAAGGCAGCCAAAAACTTTTGGTGGTAGGGCAAAAATAGATTCATGTGGGTAGAGAAGTTGGTAGGGAATCTGATTTTGGAGGATGGACGAAGGCATACGGTTGATGAGGTGGTTGGCTAACAAGATGGCACCAGGCCAATAGGACTTGGAACATGCATTTCATTTAGGAGAATACGAGCAACATCAAGGAGGTGTCTGTTTTTCCTTTCAGCAACACCATTTTGTTGTAGACTATAGGCACAAGAGGTTTGATGAACACTTCCTTTGGAGGTGCAAATCTTTTGAAAACCATGTTGCACGTTCTCAGAAGTATTATCAGTGTGCACAAATTTAGGAGCAGCAGAAAAATGAGTCTTTATTTCATTTAAGAAATTGGAGAAAACATCTAAAATTTCAGAGCGATCTTTCAAAAGATAAAGCCAAGTGGCACGAGACCAATCATCAATAAAAGTTACAAAATATCGCACACCAGTACGATTACTAATACGACATGGTCCGAGATTTCAGAATGAATTAAATATAATAGACTAGGACTCTTGTTTAGCCAACCCCAACATAGTTGGGATTGAGGCTTAGTTGATGATGAGACTAGGACTCTTGTTATCACAATGAGGAGGATACACAGAGCGGTGGTGTTTCCAATTTGATAAGATTGACATGTAAACTTTTTAGAAGACAAACTAGGAAATAAGGACTTCAACTTTTGGGCTAAAGGATGACCAAGCCTCAGGTGCCATTGATAAAGAGAGGTAGAGTGAGCCATATGAGCGGTAGCAGGCAAATTTGACAAGGCCTGTAGATATTACAAACCGTCTCCACCTTCATATCCCCCACCAATCATCTTCTTCGTCATGAGATCTTGCATGGAGACAATGTAAGGAAAGAACATTACACTGCAATTTAAAGATTTGGTAATTTTACTAACAGACATCAAATTCAATGGAAATCTGGGCACAAACAAAATAGATTTAGGGAAATGATTGTTAACATCCCCAATTCCAGTGAATGGAGAATTTGATCCATCTGCCAGATGCACCGGAGGATGATATGTAGATTTCTTTAGATGAGTGAAGAGATTTTTATAACCAGTCATATGGGTTGTGGCACCAGAATCAACAATCCAATCTTCTTTTATAGAGGATGAGGAAGCTTGAAGGCAAGAAGGAGCACCAGAGTGTTGAGCAATGTTTGTCTGAGGTGTGGTCGTAGCTGCAGAAGTGACTTTGATAGACTTGTCAAGGTCATAAGAACTTAGTAACCATCTGAGGAGAAGCAGCATTAGATGTATATGTAGATTCTTCATCAGCATCAGTAGTGGAGACTTGGTTTCCCATTCAGGCTTTCCATGTTTCTTCCAGCATTTGTCCTCGGTATGATTGGTCCGCTTATAGAAGTTGTAGTATCGAGGTTAAAGAGGAGAAGACCCTCTTCCATAGGGCTGAGAAGGAAGCCCCCGTCCACCAGTGTTAAGGCCTCTGCCCCGTCCACGAGTAGAGTTACCACACCCTCGACCAGCAACAACTAGAGTAGCCGGATCTTCTTTGGTAGCAGACGACAAAGAGCGAGATAGCCGAAGATACACATCATCTAACACGGGTAATGGTTTTGATGCAAGGATTTGTAGATGAACCGCTTCATAGCTAGGTGGCAAGGATGCCAAAAACCGGCATAGTTGAACTTCATCTTGTTGTTTTTGTAGTTTAGTGAGATCAGTAGATAATGGATGATGGAGTTTGAGCTCTCCCCAAATACCTTTGAAGGTATCAAAATGTGAAGCAAACGAGGTAGCGTCGTCAAGTCTTAGAGAATGCGGGCGTTTATAGAGCTCAAAAACTTGGGAGGCATTTCCCTTACTAGAATAGACCTGAGCAATATGATCCCAGGCCTCCTTAGCGGTGTCAGTTAACAAGAGATTGGTGGCTACATGGGATTCACAGCTATTTAGAATCCAAGACAGAATTGAGAATCACATTCTAGCCATTTCTTATAATCAGCTTTCTTTTTGTCAAACGTTTCATCTTTAGGAGGTTGCTCGATGAGATGTTCAAGTTTGCCTGATGAGTGAGCATAAATCTTAAAGGATCGTGCCCACAAAATGTAGTTGGACCCATTGAACTTGACAGACGTGACACATCTAGCATGTGTCTTCATGATCTCATAGGAAGATAAACCATGAGCAAAAGTGATATCTAAAGAATCTCCAGATCAGCAACACACAACAGAAAGTCTCCTGGAATGGCACAAGGCGCGTCAAAAATAAGACACCGCGTGTCAAAGAGCAGTAGATACTCGCATGGAATGGCACAAGACGTGTCAAAAATAAGATACAACGTGTCAAAGAGCAGCAGATAGTCGCCTGGAATGGCACACGACGTGTCAAAGATAAGACATGACGTGTCAAAGAGCAGCAGTTAGTCGCCTGGAATGGCACACGACGTGTCAAAAATAAGACACAGTGTGTTAGATGATTCGCCGGATTTTGACACAGCGTGTCAAATAAAGACAGTGTGTCAGAAGTCAGGACAACAACAGATCAGAGGATTCGCCGCATTGAGACATCGTGTCCGACAAAGACACGGCATGTCAAAGGTCGGGGCATCAACAAATCAGGAGCAAAAATGGCAAACCCAACAAAATAAGGTCAAAGATGACCTCGAGTAAGTGGCAAATACTACGATTCACCAAGAAGAAAGGTGATATGTTGGATATACCCAATCATACCACTAATAAAGGGAGAAGAGCCCTAGAATGGGTGAACATGAATGACCAAAAATCTATTGAACGGTACTTCCAAATAATAGTTCTTCAGGGCATAAGAACCTTGAAAAGACCGTCGGCCATATCACTAGATCCTCTTGTTGGAGAAGAGGATAGGGCTAGAAAGAAACTTAGATCTTCTTAGGAGTGATCAACAGCGGAAGTCAAGTAGGATGTACACGGTGGCAGTGGCTGACAAGGGGAAAGAGAGAGAGAGAGAGAGAGAGAGAAGGTGGTGACTGGTGGAGATCAGGGCTAGGTGACCTGCTCTGATACCATATGAAAATGTGTCGTGTTTTCTATATTAACAAAGGAGGAAACTCACTCCTATAGGTAGGAGGAGGCTGTATAAGGAAGCGAACTGAAAACCCTAATGGGCCTTTTTATACAAAGGCCAATTTTACAGAATAAAGGACACAATAAAGGAAAGACTTAAACAGAAATACATTAAACAGTAAACACAGTAATATATCTCAATATTATTCAACCTTTTTATAAAATGACATCAGTTACATTTGAGTACACTATTAAAATTATATAGATTGATGATGCACTTGAAAATATTCCTCATTGTTAAATAGTATATATTAGCCTATTTAGTTAATAGGTTAATTAGTTAGTGGGCCTTTAGTGTCTTGGCCCGTTTAGATTACTTGTGTCCCAAGTCTCAAGATTTCTCCCTTGTTCCTATATATAGGACAAAGTTGTACGTCTTTATTCATCCAATCAATTCAATACATTCATTATTATTTCTCACATGGTATCAGAGCGGGAGAGAGTGAGAGAACCCTAGTCGCCACCTTGCTTCCCTCTCCACGCGAGCAACAACCCTAGTCTCCGCCTCTCTCTCCTAGAGAGAGCAACAGAGGGGGTGCCTCCGCCTGCGGGCGGCTGCCGCCATCACCATGGCTTAGGTCGACCGCCCGCCAGGCATATTTCGGCCTCCATGGCGTATCCTCCTCTTTCTTAAAAGATCTAATCTTCTTTCTGTGCGCTGGGGCTATCCTTCCCGACTATCTCCTATTAATCCATCAGCCGCCGATGACGATCAGCAGCAATAGCACAGGCCAGCAACAGCCTGCAACCGCCGCCGTCGACAGCAGCAATCCACGCCACCATCACTCCCGCCACCGCAACACACCGTCGTCGCCGCATCCCGCGCAAGTGCTGCCAGTCAGCAGCAACGCCGTTGGTTCCCAACAGCAAACACGCCGTCGACGACGACCACTGTAGTCGCGCCGCCCATCAGCAATAGTTGCCGACGCAAGAGCATCCATCACCACAGCCAACCTCATCCAAGGAAGCAGCCATAACCACTGTTGAGCAGCAATCAACGCCATTGCAATCAACATCCGCAACAGCAGCACATGTTGCTGCCTACAGGAGCAATCATCGCCATCTTTTGTGCCTGTTCATTGCTGTGTTGCTACCTCATTAACCAGCAACTATATCCCCAACCGAAGATCGCACTCTTCAGCCGTCGTCGCCATCATCCGGCCCCTAGGTCGCTGCTCCATGTTGCTGCCTTGTTGCTATTCATCCTGCCTACTTAGCCACAGTTGACCCTCGCCATCGCCACCCATTATTTCTGCTCCATCCTGCTCCCGCTAACTTCCATTATCCATTTCCATCGTTGTTGAGTCCTCGTTGTTGCTGCCCGAACGTCGTCACCTATCCCTGGCCAAAGCATTCCACCATATTCAACCATGCCATCACCCCCAAATTGTTCTATCTTCTCCCAAGTTCCTGACGTCCTCAAAATTTCATGGTCAAAAAAATTTTCATTTCGGGTTGAGATTAGATCCATTTAATTTTCCTACTTAGATCTTACATCAACCCATTTAGCATCTCCTCTCTGATTATTGGTTTCCATTCTCTACATACTATACATCTCAGTTTCACAGATTCCTATCTTCTTCACCGATTCCTTTCCCACCCTTCCACTCATCATGTGTGTATCCCCTTTTCCATGTGCGGTCCTATATCCTTTCCTCCATATCATATACTCTCATCGTATTTGGTGTGCGGGGGGATAGAGAGGAGAGGAAGAGTATGAGAAGAGAGAGAGCATGAGAAGAGTATGAGGGAGAGCATGAGTGAGAGTATGAGAGTGAGATGAGAGTGGTGATGCATATATTCCAGGCTACTATCTTCATGGAGCTTCGTATTGTTCAACACATTTGTTCTCTACTTCTAGACAACATTGAAAAGATCTTCATTGCAACATTGACACCAAGCTTCTGACGTTCGTATCGCATTATGCACGTCATGACAAGAGTTTGCTATGCATATTTCAGCCCTTTTGTTTCCTCTTCCTTCGGTGTTAATGGTGGTTAAGTTGATCACTCTTGCTGCATTCTTGAGAGACGGTTGGGTGCTTCTTCAAACTTCTCAGAAGCTCAGCAATTTTAAACCTGCCAAGTCTACATCTGCAAGGTTGATAGTTCATCCAGTTATATCTTCACCGAGTTGCTTTCATCACGTCTTCTCCGAGCTGCATCTGTTGTTTTAGCATCACCTTCTACTGATCTACTTGGGTCTTTCCTTGATGGATGATTTCTTTTCCCGTCAAGCCCCCAAGGTTCATGCGCCAGAGTTATGATACATGCATCGTATCATCAGCACATCGTCCGTTCGTGTTCGTGCCACATTATGCACGTTTGTCAGACGCTTTGAAAGTTCCACTACTGCTACATCGTCATTGGAGATCCGTGTTCGGCCGCGTTAAGTACGTATTCCAGTGAAGATGGCGTAGTCATGGTATTGACGATCGTCTGCTCCAAAGAGGCAAATTTCTACTGTAGCATTCAAGTTCCATGCTTAGATGTTAACCTTCCAGATGCACTCCATATGACCTTCTTCAAAGCTTGAGGATCTCCAACCTGCAGAACACAACTGAAAAGAGGCGTCGTCATCATATGATTTAGGGGGAGTATTGCTTAAGGGGGAGTAACAAATTTTGTATGGGGAGTGATATTTATCTCTCTTTTATTTATCTTTTCTTTTATCGTTTTATCGAGTCCTGTAACTCCAAGCTTGGACATGTGTTTCACCTATGATCCAGCTTGACGGCGAGTGTTAGTATATATTAGCTTATTTAGTTAATAGGTTAATTAGTTAGTGGACCTTTAGTGGCTTAGTCCGTTTAGATTACTTGTGTCACAAGTCTCAGTGTTTCTCCCTTACTCCTATATATAGGACAAGGTTGTACTTTTTTTATTCATCGAATCAATTCAATACATTCATGCCATAGAGTAGGTATGATCCATCATCGGTGATATGTCCATGCTCTACAATAAGATGGAATGGTAGAATACAAAAAATTTCCATCTTCTCAGCACTACTCGCTTGTTGTCCATTCCTGCAATTTACCCAAAAGGTTATAATCTGAGCCTATTTCAACAAATTGTTTTCTAAACAATCATCAATCCTTCATATGTTCTTAAAAAATCTCCCTTCGTTGTTCTTTATGCTCATAAGAATCATTTTTCTCTCTCACCCCAAAAATCATTGTATTGCCTTGGTGCATAACTTTGATCTAAAGACCGGTAAGCTTCCCCCCCAACCCCAAGCAATCATAACTATTTTCTTGGACTACTCCCAAATTCATAAAAGCTACATGCGCGTAGATCTAGTTGCCAAAGGCATGTATGTGTTTGTTGATGGGACCTTTCATGAGGTGAAGTATTCTTATCTAGTATAGAGGTTTGTGATCCATCACCAACTCAATGCATTTCTCTTCCAATGGACTCCGACCCTTTTTCATCACATCCTAAACATATCTCTCCACGCAATATCTGCCTACACCTCCACCTTCACCTCCTCAATTCTATACCAAAGTGTCTTAATGGAAAAAGAGAGTGGATCTCCAAGCAGCTGCTTTGCCATCATCCTCTGTTCCAACAAATCTGACAGGCTCTTTTGCACTGATATGCATCAGATTTATAATATCAGTTACCTTGCTCGTCTTTCTTCTTCAGCCCATGCTCTTGCCACTACTCTAGATACTCCCATTATTCCCAAGAGGCATGAGGAGGCCCTTGGGGATCCTGGTTGGAAGGTTACAATGTTGAATGAGATGGAGGCATTGTGGGAGAACCACATGTGGGAGTTGGTCGATCCACACTCCACACAAAGAATATTGTTGGTTGTCGTTGGGTCTTCTCTGTTAAGCACCACTTTGATGGTTCTGTGGAACATCTGAAGGCACGACTAGTCACCAAAGGCTATACTCGTACTTTTGGCATTAACTTATTCGGGAGATTCTTGCATGTTACTGGATTGTTTTCGTCCCCATTATGGCCTCTCTTGCTGCCCAATTGGATGGGCCTCTTTACCAACTCAACATCAAAAAGTGTTAACATTGATTTGTTTGAATATGTGTAAATGCGGCAACATCCTAGCTTTGTTGTTCAGTGGTCACATTTTACCAAAGTATGTTGGCTTCATCGCTCTCTCAAAAAAGGAAGCAATCTCCCATAACTAGTTTCAACAAGCTCTATATGGTTCTTGAGCATCTTGGATTCAAGAGATCCACCAACGACCATTCTCTCTTCTCATCTCATTCTTATATATGTTGACGGTGTTGTGATATTCACGACTACACAAAGGATCTCTGACTTAAGAAATCCCTCCAATCTCATTACATACCAAAGATTTAAGGAACCTTCACTACTTAGTAGGCATAGAAGTAGTAAGGTCTAACTCTGAGATCAATCTCTCCTAGAGGCAATATGTTCTAGATCTATTAAAAGATATGGATGATTAATGTAAAATCAGTTTCTACTCCTATGGACTATCATGAAAAACCTCGGAATGACAGGGAGTTATTTCTCATCCAGAGAAATTTTAACAAATTTATTAAAGAGTCTATATTAGCCTATTTAGTTAATAGATTAATTATTTAGTGAGCTTTTGTATTTCAGCCCGTTTAGATTACTTGTGTCCTAAGTCTTAGGGCGTCTCCCCTCTCCTATATAAAGGAGAGGGCGTCCAGTCTTGTATTTATCCCATTGCATTCAATCCAATCTTATTTTTCACAGCGGTGAATAGTACCGACGACGTGAACAGTAACTCCGGCGGTGAACAGTATGCGGCGTGAATAGTACGGCGGAGTGAACAGTAACTCCTGCGTGAACAAAACGTGTTCGCTCCTGAGGGAAACCTAGTCGCCGCCCCTCCTCCCTCTCCTTTCCGGCGCACGCAGCCCTAGCCGCCGCTCATCTTTTCCAGAGAGCAACCGAGGGGAAGAACCCCCACCTGCGGGCGGCCGCCGTCGTTGCCATGGCTTAGGCTGGCTGCCCACTAGGCAATTCCGGCCTATATGGCTCTCCTTCCACTTTCACATAGATCAGTATGTCGGCGCTAATTCCTGACCTGCGATCTATGTTTTCTAAATCCAAATCTTACCGCCAGTGATCTCCTTTCCGGCCATTACATATCCACTGTCATCGTTGCATCATTACCCACCGCCTTCCACCTCTGTTGCTCGTATTCCACGAACAGCAGCAGTGCCGCTATATTCTCAGCACCTCCGATCGGCATCCGTCCAGCAGCAATCCTGCCGCCGGCCAACAGCCATAACTGTCGGCCTCCAAGCAGCCATGTTCGTGCCTTCGCCGCCTAGCGACGCCACTATCACCATCTAGCAGCAGCATCATAAGCGCCGCCAACCGCAGAAACAACAGCCATCATCGCCATCAAGCAGCAATCATCCGTCGCCAACCTGCTACCCGCCGTCCAGAAAGATCTCAGTACTACCAACATCAACTCGGTAGTACCGAGTTCTGCACATGCCATCTCCTGACGTCCTCAGCATCAGCCTTCATCGTCGCTCGTAGAGAGGCTCCGCCCTTGGCTCCACATGCATCCTCTTGGCATGCAATATCTCTGGAGTCGTGCAAGAGACCCTTTGTCATCTCCTCCGTTACGACCAAGTGCTACATCAACTGAGTGACATAATCCGGCCATTTTTTTTGCTACATCACCTTCTCGGCTATCTTCATCACTCCACCATCACCTCCCATCTGTCTACTCCCAGTTATTAATTCCCCCCATATTCATTATGCCTATTAGGATCCTTAATCGGTTATATCTTTGCTAACAGGCCAAACAAATCTGCTTTTCGGGTTGGGATTAGATCCATTTATTTTTATATCCGGATCTTACATTGACCCATTTAGCATATTCTCTCCGGTTATCGGTTTCATTCTCCACATATTATACATCTCCATATACACAAATTTCTCTCAAATCCACCAATTCCTTTCCCACCCACCCATATCATGTGTATCTCTTTCCACAATGCGATGGGGTCATATATCCATTTCTCCACACTAGACACTCACTCTCGTCGTATTTGGTGCGCGCGGGGGATAAAGAGGAGAGGAAGAGATGAGAAGAGAGAGAGAGTGTGTGAGAGAATATGTATGAGAGAGAGAGAATATGAGAAGAGATGATATATGTATTTAGGCTATATATGTTCCAGGCTATTATCTTCATGGAGCTTCACATTGTTCAGCACATCCGTTCTCTACTTCCAGGCAGCAATGAAGGATCTTCATTCAGCGTCAACACCGAGCTATATGTGTTCGTACCGCGTTATGTACGTCAGGTGTTGATGGTGTACTTCTTCAGCTGCATTTACATGAGACAGATGGGTGCTTCTTCAAATTTTAGAAGCTCAGCAAGCCTACCAAGTCTACATCTGCAAGGTTGATAGTTCATCCAGAGATATCTTCATCGAGCTGCCTTCATCACGTCTTCTCCGAGCTGCATCTGTTCTTACGACATCGCCTTCCGCTGATCTACTTGGGACTTTCCTTGATGGATGATATCTCCTTTCCTGTCAAGCCCCCAAGGCTCACGCGACGGAGTTATGGTACTTGCATCGTATCACCAACATATCGTTTGTTCGTGTTCGTGCCACATTATGCACCTCTTCCTAGACAATTTGAAGATTCCGCTACTGCTACATCGACACTGTGTATCCGCATTCGTGCCGCGTTAAGCACGTATTCCAGTGAAGTTGTCGTAGTCGTGGTATTAATGATCGTCTGCTCCAAGTGGCAAATTACTATTGCAATATTCAGGTTCCATTTCAGATGTTCTTCATTTCAGATGCACTCCAAAAGGCCTTCATCAAAGCTCGAGGATGTCCAGCCTGCATAATACAATTTCAAAGAAGAGAGGCATTGTCACCAAATGGTTCAGGGGGGGTATTAATTAAGGGGGAGTATCAATTTTTGTATGGGGAGTGATATTTATCTTTTATCTTTCATTTGTCATTTCTTTTATCATTTTATCGAGTCTTGTAACCTCCAAGCTTTGGACGTGTTTCACCCATGCTCCAGCTTGAGGGGGAGTGTTAAAGAGTCTATATTAGCCTATTTACTTAATAGGTTAATTAGTTAGTGGGCTTTTGTATTTCAGCCCGTTTAGATTACTTGCGTCCTAAGTCTTAGGGCGTCTCCCCTCTCCTATATAAAGGAGAGGGCGCCCCGTCTTGTATTTATCCCATTGCATTCATTCCAATCTTATTTTTCACATAATTATTGCAATTAATCAACATGATGAGTACTGGTCTCAACCTATGCTATTGGTGTGGTTCTTAGCACATGAGCTCTCTTAGGCTCACTGGAGCAACGTACATCATATCTTAAAAAAATAAAAGCGCTCCACGAAAAAGGTCTACTCTAGAAAGACTTGGGAGAAGACAATCACCGTCGATGCAAACTGAGTAGGTGACTCCTAAGATCAAAAATATACATTGGGATCATGTATCCTACTAGGAAAACATCATGTTTCCTGGAGGACAGAGAAATAGTCTATTGTGGCTAAATCAATCACATAGGTCGAGTTTAGAGCTATGGTTCATGCATGTTGTGGTCTATAGTGGGTTTAGTCTATATGTTTTCAGTTTTAAATTCCAATCCAACCCACAGCCGCACTTCATTCTGACAATCAAGCAGCCATTCACATTGCCAACAATCCAATCTTCCATAAGAGCACAAAGCATTGAGATGGACTATAACTTTGAATGGGATCTTATCATAGCAAAGAAGATCATGATACCAAATGTGAAGAAGGAGATTAAGTGGTTGATATCTTACCAACCGCTACCTCCAGCTCTATCTTAATATATAAGTGCCAAGATGGGACTACAGATTGTATACTCTTCACCTTAAGGGGTGTTAGCATGATTATCTTTATTGGGTAAAGGACCCAATCCCACTTATATTCTCCTATCCACTTAAGTGACAATCCATTTACCACTTAACCATGTAACTCACTATGCTCCTATATATAGGAGATATATTAATTACTTCATATAATGAGCATTTTTTAATAATCTCTCGCATGCTTTGTTAAAACCTTTTCTTGGAATTGTTAGTTATTGCCCATAACTTTAATATAGCATGTAGCAGTGTTTGTGATCATATCATTCCTTTGCACTTCCCACTTGGGATATACTTATAACCATTATAGGGTGGGCTTGAGGAGTAAATCCGCATCTTGAATTTGAAGAGTTTGACCCTCTTGACTTTAGGCTTGAACTGAGATGGCTAGGTGGTGCCCTCTATGGGAATATAGCCCTAGTTTGATGATGTGACTTATTACTACTTTGTATATGACACAGTTTATCTTGATGTTGTGTATAGTACTTCAACATTTCATTTCTGTATTATATCTTTTCTTCTGCGTATTTTCTTCGAGTCCCTTTCGGATTCAATATGAGCATAATCACGCTAATCAAAGGAAACAATAGATATACAGAGGAGTAATTCTTCATTGGGTAGTTGAATTAAAGTTGGGGACCCCTATACCTGGTCTTTACACATTGAGTAAAAAAGGTAGGGAGCCTCATGAAAGAATACTCGAGCCCATAAATTATTATCTCAGGTTTTTCTTTTCTAAAAACAAAGATACCATTTACTTGCCATACCTGCTCATAATAATCACATTGACCTGGTTTCAAGCCATTCCACCAGAGATGATGACCATTTATAAAATAAATCACCAAAGTATCCATTACTTTCATCATAATGTCCTTTAGATCCTTCTCCCTACCAACAAAGAATTTATTTACTTGTTTCATAAAGACCCTAATTTGTAAAAAAAGTGCCTGCAAATTCTCCCGATTTTGGAAGCATCATACAATAGTCAGTAAGAAATTATAGGAGGTTTGAGAAAGCTGATCATCATGATTTTGTTAAAAGATCAAGATTATATTTGTTTTGCAAAAGCTTAGTAATATGAAAACCATAACATGGAATAATCTCTATTACTCTAAGCTTATGTTTATCAAAATGAAACAAAAAGGGTACTCTAACCTTGATACAATGTACAAAATATCGGCCAATGAATTGCTTTAGAAACAGACGAATCCTCTTAAAATATTGTATGTGTTAGGGGCGTAAAGATGGGGAATAACTCCCCCAGGACCTCGTAGCACAATTTTAAGTAAAGATCATACAGTAGTCTAGAACAAATTATAAAAGTTTGAAAAAGCTCATCACCATGATTTTTAGCTTGGTTATCTGAAATTAATAACAAAAGAGAATACCTAATATTAAGCTTGTGGTAAATATGAGATTGTAAAAGCACACAACCTTCATTCATAGTACAAATATATAAGACAACAAAATGTATGGATATAAACAACTCGTCTCGGTGCATTGTATGTATGTGAAAGTAAAAGGGGGAAGAACTTCCCTACATAAAAGGAAAATATCCATTATGATGGGCATTGCAACTCAATGGCTAGCTTAATGCAATTGAGGCTAGCAATTTTCAACTCTACAGGCCTAAAAAGGTACAATTTGTTCCTTACCTAATTACTTTGATTTGTGAGCATTTCTTTTGTATGAGACCCGAATAACCCCAACCCAACCCAAAATAACCTAAAATTCACTTTTTAAAGATTCCATTCGTCTAAATACCTCTACTCCAAATCGACCAATCCATTGGAACAATAAGGTTCTTATTCTTATTACTAACTTGTTGAAGCGATGAAACAGAACCAAGGTCTATTTTATTAATCAAATAAGAACTGATTGCTAGCCCTTAATGCAACACGGGTGCAAACTATAAACAATGTCACCAGGAATTCAAACTTGGGGACTATAGATAGGACCACAATCTATTGAAGATTACATAACATACATATTATGCATTAGAGTATGGGGTAAATAGTACTAATATGCCGTGTAACACATAAACTATCACCAAGTAAACTCATAAAATAAGATTTTAGTTTTACAATAAAATACGTTACACTAGATAGATTCATATTACACTACTAGAATCTGTGTTGAAATAATTCTCTAGTTTGTCATCCAAAGACTTGAGCTTGTATATATCGAATTTTATAATCGTACAAGCATTGTGACTTCTTGATGCAAACTCAATTTGCAAAACAAACTTAATTCATATAATTCAACTCTTCCAGACATTTCCCCTAAAAATGTGTATTTGTAGATAACACGCGTTAAGCCCTATTTGGCTTATTTGTGCTCATGACCCTATTAATTTTGGAAAAAAAACTAATTTGTTTAGAACTCACAAGTAAGTTTCAAACTAATACATTTAACTCCTAATACTGAAACAATTGTGAATATACCCTAGATGAAAAACCAAATGGCAATTCATCAAAAGACAAACATAAACAAACTAGACTCGTGACACACTCTAATCAAGAGTCACCCTAGCCAAGTTGTGGATGAACAGGGCTAGCGGAGTACCCTACCTCACTTTTGTTAGCTTAGAAAAGAGTCTTACATTTCATATAGAGACTCAACTCAATTCACCCCGCAAGTATACAGGATCATAGTAGTCAAGGTTGTCTTCTAGTGGAACTCTCGTCGTTAAGCAAAAGAATCTTCGTTTTCAACAATCTAGGTTGGTTATTTAACGGGTTTTGGTTGCATTAACATCAAACAAACAATTGCAAGGAACAGAAACTACAGGAATTGAGAATCATTAATTAAAATATCAGGTTAGAGGATGAATCTCAGATCTAGGGTTTCACACACCACATATTATCACAGCAAACAAGCTTATACAATTCACATGAAAGCATATCATAAAGGGATGCATTAAAGTGCTACACTATAACTAACCCTACTGGTAATAGAACTACCCTATTTCCTTGTTGTAACAATGCTAAGTCCAAACATGAAATTAGGTTACACATGTAGCATTAGCCATCCTACTCAATTTAACCATTGTTGTCGATCAAGCTAAGCGGTTGCAAGTGCACTCTCCCTACCCTAAATACACCCTATTGGCATGAGCATAAGATGTGTATAAAAGCTGTCCAAACAATATACACACACACAAAGCATATTCACCACTAATTATTAAGGAAACTTGCATTTAAACCTTAAAATCAGCTTGTTCAACATGTAATGATGTAGGGCTAGTTCCCCATGTTCAAGAAACTGGCAAAGGATTTCATGGCAAGACTTTGTCGAAAAGTAGAGAAATTGGCGGAGTTCATGATAAAGTACCAATAACGGTTCAAAATGATATAGAGGAAAGAAGGAAGCCTAAACGCCTACTAGAAGTCCGAGATCCTCTTTGGATCGAGTGGATGACGCTCGCAGACTTCTACTTTGAATTTGGGTGGAAAGAAGGAAGAACTCCTTGTTGGAGCAAGATGGGGATCTATTAATGGACAAGAATCACTTATGTTTCTCCATCCCTGGTTTCTGGGTCGCCATATTCGCTCTTGGATCGCCCTCTAGTCCTTTGCACCAGAGAAGTATTATAAATAACTGACAATGGATCCCTCAACAATGAGATGTATTATACTTATGTGTTTGTACCGTTTGTATATATGCAGATATCACTTTATTTGAGGACACACTTTCCTTGGTGTAGTACCTTCTTGTCCCATGTTGATGTTGAGGACTTCTTGCCTCTTCCACACATTTTGGAGTCCCTTCCACCACCTACTACTCGTGATATTATCATTGTTCCGCCGTGTTGGACTTCCATCACTTAGGTTTACACCTCTGCAAGGAGACTCTAACTACATGTACTACATAGGAAAATGATATCTTTAGGGGTCGTTTGGATGGAAACTTCCAAAGTCTTCGAATTTATGTAGAGAAAAAGACTTTGATCATTTACCGGTAAATACTCCTGCATTTGCTTTAGTATTTATGCAAACGAAGTGTGGGCTTTAGAATTGCGCCAACAACGGTGGTAGTTAAAAGTGATGTCTACAGTATGCTTTTGCTACTTCTGTATGCCCAAGTCATGTGGGGGGCAGTTGGCTTTTGCTGCTGGCACCAGCAGTCATGCCTAAATCATGTACTGACTATACACAACTACTAGTATTTTGAAGGTCTGGAGCCGAACAGCCCCCTTACTCTTCAGAAGTTACTTCCGCGTTAGATGTGTTGGGTTTTAGGGGAGACAGAGAAGGCAGCGGAAACAAAAAAATTCTTCTCCCAAACCCAGAACAAAGGAAACGCGTCAACGTCTATACAATAGGAAGGATGGTTTGTAGAGGCATACCTTGTCCCGAGGCTTGCTCGGCGACGTTACCTCGCGGCTTGCGCGGTCTTCACCTCTGGTCTTGGACGGTGTCTGTGCAGCTCCTAGTCGCACTGAGACTGGCACCTCCTGGTCTCACCGGGACTGTCGGGATTGACAGTTGTCCTCCGAGCGGCAGAAGTCTCCCGCCTCTGAAGTAGTCCACACGGACCACCTGGAACTCCGATCTCCTTGTCCCATAAGGAATCGGAAGGAGTCGCACCCTCCTGTCGGCGTACTAGTCACCGACACACTCTCCTGCCACCAGTCGCTTTCTGCAGTTGTCTTTCCCTTGTTGTGCCTCCCTTATCGGGTAGCACTTGCTCGGGCTCTCTCTCGGTTACCAAAACCAGAGAAAACGACAACTTTACAGAGCAACTGGTGCACTGAGTTGTTTTACCAGAGAAGCCCCCACTACCCCTATATATATAGGAGGGTCATGGGACAGGATTCTCTACCCCAGGCAATGTGGGATTAATGCAGGAGTAGAAGGGATCGAGATTTTCCACAAAACAACCAACTACGCCACCTGAACCGATCGTTTCATACATGAAACGGTCGGTTGGGGAGTTGAGCCGATCGGTTCACACCTCAACCGATCGGTTGGGGCACCTGAGCCGATCGGTTCACTTCTGAGTCGATCGGTTCGTGGTCCTGATCCAACTCAAATTGACTTTCAAACTTGTTTCCGATTAATCCAATATTAATCCTTGTCCAAATCGAATTTGTACAAGTGAAACAATTGTATTTGCAAAATAGTCTTCTGACTTTCCAACGATCTCGGTTGGACTAGTTGAGCCGATCGGTTCAACCCTTGAACCGGTCGGTTCAGCCTGTCTTGATCTGATGGGTTCATCACATGAGCCGATCGGTTCACCAACCTGAGCCGATCGGTTCAACTCTTGAGCCGATCGGTTGGAGCAGCAAACTGTGCAAATCAGTCAATTGCATTTTCAATCAATCTGATACTCTAATCAATCGGTCCAACACCTTGAACACTATGATATTGAGCTATCAATTGATTGGGTGTTTAATTGAACTATTAAACTCCTTTAGTAATCAATCTAAGCATCGTTTGTGGATAAACTCCTCTTCCAGGTTAAATCCTATGTGTGTGACCCTACAGGTCCATTTCACGTTGGCAGTGAAAGTCCATAACGCTTATGACTTCACAAGCAAAGAGCGGTGCCTAGTCGCACATCAATGCTACCCAAGTGAAATAGAAAGTTGGAAAACAACTTTCAATCCTACAATCCGTGAATGGTGTTACAACGAATGTATAATTCCTTTGTCACTGATATCCCGAATGAACTCAAGGCATGGAACAGTCATCCTGTCAACGTTCATTCACTTTCGTGATCTCAGAGTAGATTGGAGGAGATATGTATAATATCAATATCACATACTGATTCACACATGCGTGCGCACGCCTATCTCAATCCTACTCATCAAGTGGCCATGGATATCAAACTCCCTCAGGAGGGACAAATCCCATATCTCACTCACCCCTCAAAAGCCCCATGTGTCAAAGCCACCCAATCATCACATTTATAACAACCCATGTTTCAGGACTGCGTTTGATAATGTCAAAATGTACCCAACGACATGTGTTGAGTGCAGTGATTTCAGGTCAAAGAATCACACTCACCACCATCACTGTGAGAACTGACTATGACTACCATGTCATGGTTCCATGTGTCAAACTCACGGTGGGTCTGTCCGGTAAACTTGTTCTCCAACAAGTACCTATGTGTTTGGTTTGATATCTCCATATCATGACTAATGAGATTCTGTCATCAACCAACACCATAATCTAGTCTTGTGTGTCATTGTTGTCTATCTACCTTCCACAATGACATCCGACTAGGGACATAACAAGAATGTACAAGCTTTTAGCATCCGTATGATCCCATCGTTCACGTCTTGAACCTGAAGGCATACGTCATTGAGTATTGTCATTCTCTAGACATTCAATCTGTTATATCATTATCTCATATGACTGAACCAGAAAGAATTGGAAGCTTGCCTTTAATCTTTATCAAATCAATCTTAATGTATCCCACCAATCATCCCACGATTGGCTCTCAGGGCATACATACCAACAGACTCCCATTTGTACTGTGAGCCAATCACCCTTGAATCATATTCATAGTGATCTTCAAACATGTCCCACATGTTACTGTGCTTTAGTGCTAACATAGTGAGTTATGGCAACACCTTGCCAAAGTCGGTATTAATTGCATGTCTCACATCTCTTCGCTGTACGTCACACGTATGAGATGGAGTTGTCGTAATATGCGATCTAGTATTCCTTTGCTAACTTTTAGCCACATTGTATGACCAAGTACTCCTAACTTGTCATCAATGACCGGAATAGTTATAAGTTCATCTCATGAACTTCCAGATCCATATAGTATCCACTGTTGTTCTCTAACACACGGATACTCGGCATTTCCTTTTAAACATCTTTATTGGAACGTTTCCAATTATCAAAAAACATTTACTTTTATATATATTCCATATATATATTGCGATTAGTTTTCTGTCATTTTTGGAAGTTCGCATCAGTGTAACTCTTTACAGTGAACCCTTCCTCATTTCCATAGAACTAGTACTTCTCAAGTGTTTATCAAGTTATTATGGTATTCCAGTAACCCTTACTGGAACTAGACAGACATCCACTCGTCATGTCCCACATACGAGTTATCAGGATGAGCATATCATATTGTCATGTCATACATACAAGATGATGAATGCATTTTATTCTTGCTATGTCCATACATGCAAGATAATGGGATGATTACATACATGATAGATCCTTATCTATCCTTAGTGTTCTCATTCTTCATAAGAATTGGACACTTGGCCTTGGGATACCAACTCCATGTAACATGGACAAGTTTTCTCCCACTGAATCTATGCACACTGAACCTTTCAGTATAGATTGCCAATGTATGCTCTCTCTTTTCAGGTCAAGAGGTTTTCGAAAACTATCTCTATAGATCTCTATTCCTATCTCATAGGAAACGTCTCTATCTTCCTTAAAGATGATTTCCACTTTGGATTTCCATTCTAGAACATTTCCATTTCACATCAACATGTGGAATGTGAATACGCTCCCACTAAATCACAGATCTCTCTTTATCTCTGACATATCATCCAAACCCTTTGACTATATCATCAAAGTAAAGATCACAGTTCTGAGTTGCTTGTACTCAATCAATCACATTGATTAGTCCATTGTAACTTATAGACTTCATTTGCATTAATGGATTCATAAACCTTATAGGTTGTGTCACGTACACATCCTTGTTTTATTCCTCATAGGAATGTGGTTTTAGTATCTGTTATGCCAAATGTCTTAGTCATTAAGTTACAATCAACAAGCATCATCCTTCTCAAAATGTCATCCATGTGTCTTAACGCTTAAGACTCATTTGCACTTATGGATTTCATCCCAATGGGTGCTACCTTCAAGATCATACTTTATGGTTCACATGGAAGTCACTTAGGATGTAATGGTCATAAACCATAACTCAAGATCCAGTTCCTCATATTTATCTAGATAGTTGACTCATCACATGACCAACATAGATAATTGAGGTGTATCTGTCAAGGATATAAGAACTCACAACTCCTTGTGATACTTAATGTCCTTTACTAGTGTGGGGTATTCTTTATTTAAGAAGAACTTAGTTATTCGATAATCATCCTCTAACTCCTTAGAGTATGACTCCTTGTTGATTTAGACATCACCATGCCTTAATCATGAGTTTTCTATGATACACTATCATAATCACTCACAAGGTTCTCAAACATTTGGTCCAAGTATTTCATTCATTGATCTCATCAAGAATTAACACTTTACCAAATTCGTACTTTATCTATGATATTCTTGAACACTTCAAGATATTCATATTGGTATTTCTCTAAACACCATTTGAAGTATCAGCATTAGCTCCAATAGGTATGTAAATACATCACATGTATTATACCTAATACGATAATCATTCTTCTACTACTATTAGTGAAGATTGATTGATCATGTCTAAGAAATTCATGTCTCTTACTGGTTCTCTAACCAAAAGAGTCTAGATTATCCATCATATGGAAACTAGAAATGAACTTCTCATGATTTATGTTAATTTGATTGTTTGAGTTATCAATAACTTTTAGGTATCATTTTATCTTATGTATAAAAAGTACCACAAGATAAACAAGGCATTGCCATAAAGATCATATCTTTTGAGATTGAAACATCAACTTTATTAATTGCTATCATTGGCATACAATATGCAAAAATAAAGTGTTTCTATCTATTGGCAAATATGAAATAGCAGTTCATAACTCTATTACATGCCTTTAAGGCTGAAAATAAACTAAAGTACTCCTATCTATGGCGGCAACACTTGCCCCTTCGATAGAGTGCTTTACATTTTATATCTTGGTATCATATACCTCAAAAAAAAATGTTACAAGTTTATTTCATGACACCTTCAGGTGGAGACGTCTGTCGACTCTTTCTTCTTTAGTTCATCCAGATAGAGTAGACAATTCCTTTTCCAATGGGATAGAGTGGACAATTCCCTTTCCAATGTCCTGGCTTTTGACAATGGTGGCAATTGCCTCTCTTGGTCACGCCTCCTTTGGCCTTGAGATCTGAAGACGCCTTGGGCTGCTGGCTAGCATCAGAACCCATCTTAGCTTTGCCCTTGCCCTTGCGCTTGGACTTGCCTTTCTTGCTGCTGATCATCATCACAGACTTAGGCTTGTGTTTCTTCATCTTTGTCTCGGTTGTCCTCAACATGCCCAACAACTCTGTCAACGGCTTGTCAAAGTTGTTCATGTTGTAGTTCATCACAAACTGACTGTAGGATTCTGACAACGATTGCAGTATCACGTCAGTAGCCAACTCTTGGCTCAGGGTAAATCCCAGTCTTGTCAGGTTCTCCACATACCCAATCATCTTGAGTGTGTGAGGACCAACTGGATCTCCTTCTGTCATGACACACTTGAACAGCGCCCTGGAGACATCATATCTCTCTTGTCATGCTTGATCTTCATACATGTTCTTGAGATGCTGAATCATCTCAATGACACCCATGTTCTCATGTTGTCTCTGCAACTCGTGGTTCATGGAGCACAACATCAAGCACTTTGCATCAATGGCATCATCAGAATGCTTCTTATAAGCATCCCTTTCTGCCTTTGGTGCGGTAGGAGCAGGTTCCTCTGGAACTGGAGTGTCCAGGACATAGAGCTTTCGCTCTTGAGTGAGAACAATTCTCAATGTCCTAAACCAGTCGTGGAAGTTAGTCTCATTCAGCTTGTCCTTCTCAAGGACCGATCGCAACGAAAAGTGATTGTTGTTTGTTGTCATTTGAACTACAAAAGGAAATATATGCAATTTTAGTCCAAAACTCAATTTTGACTTATTTGATTGATTTGAAAGGTTGATGATATAATTAGGACTTTAATTAATTATCGCTCCCACTATTTTTGTTCAAATTGATAGCCCTCACTATCAATTTGGAAGATTGCAGCGTACAATCTTCTAGTGGGTCAAGATCCTGAAATCCTCTAAGTCATGAACCAGCTAGGGCTGTCACCCACAACTTAGATCTTCCAGGTAGGTAACTTTTGCCAATTGCATCATATGCAACTCTTGAAAGATGTCATATGCAACTCCTTGCCATGATCACCTCCATGCCTCAAGGTGTTAGATCCTATCTAGGTCACCTTGTTAAGTCCGACCCAAAGCCAACACGATGAAATATGCACCCTGCTAGGGCAGACCCACATATTCATCCTTCACGCTTCCACGAGATAGACGGTGCACCACACTAGGGCGTGCCCACACTTGGCTGGTCAAGCTTTTCACGTGTGTCGCATTTGGAAGGCATCTAAAACTTTAATATTTAATGAGAGATTTGGTTTTTATAGGTACATATACATATCCAATCACCACAATATATAGTACATATCATATACATGCTATATCCCATAAAAAACATGTGAAATGATAAAAGCAATGATTATGGCCATCCTAATGTGATTCCTCAAGCCAAGAGGAATCACGGTCATCTAGGTCTACATCACATGCAACCTGTATAAGATGAACTTTGTGCTATGCCGTTCTGGGTTTGATCAACTCATCTACATGATTGATTGGCTCGCCATCAGGCTGGTCGTCTGGAGCCACCATTCGATCGGTTGGCTCCTCCAACCGATCGGTTTGCCTGGTCGTCGTGCATCTCCTCATGGCCGCCACCCGATCGTCTCACTCCTCGAACTGGCCGTCTGGATCGCCAATCGATCGGTTCACTCCTTGAACCGATCGTTTCAGTCGTCGTCAGGTTGTCCACCGTTCTTTGACATAACAGGAAATAAAAGATCTATCCTATTTACATTTAAATTGGGAAACCCCGAGTTACATTCGGGGGGAGCAAAGGTAGGAAAGAAATCTCGAGTTATCTCGAGTTACATCAGGAATAGGAGATAGGAAATCGGTGCACAGACCGAGATGCAAGCAATCCACATACAACCAAGCACACATACCATACTTGTTGAGTCGGCCGACTAGTCGACGATTAGTCGCCGACTAGTCGGCTGGTCGCTGGAGGGGGGTCCGACTAGCCTAGCGCCCAAATTTAGACCTCGGTTTGGCGTCCACCCAGGCCGACTAGTCCGACTGGTCGGCCCAAACCAAGCCTGGGTGGCCGCTTAGTTAGGCCAGAGCCAAGAATAATAAGTTTTTTTTTACTATTCTAATCCCCCCACCCCTTATCTCGTGCAATAATTTGATGTGAACATCAATTTCATTGACAATACACTAGTTCAATTAATTTAGTTACAACAATTCAACAAGCACTAAAAGTCTAAATTCAATAATGGTATATCACTTTTCTCTATCTAATTATATTTGTTTAATTTGAATACATCGAATAGTCTTCATTCAAAAATTTTGAGGTGTTTTATGACATTATTTACCAAATCTAGGTTATTATATGCTTGGATACATGCTTACATTATTGGACCTATATGATTATTATATATAACTATATGTAGATGATCAATATTATGTAAATATCATACCTACGACTGGGCGACCGACTAGTCGATTGGGAACACTAAGGATAGATAAGGATCTATAGAGATAGTTCAGGACTGCGTTTAATGATGTCAAAGTGTACCCAACGACATGTGTTGAGTGCAGTGATTTCAGGTCAAAGAATCACACTCACCACCATCACTGTGAGAACTGACTGTGACTACCATGTCATGGTTCCATGTGTCAAACTCACGGTGGGTCTGTCCGGTAAACTTGTTCTCCAACAAGTACCTATGTGTTTGGTTTGATATATCCATATCATGACTAATGAGATTCTGTCATCAACCAACACCACAATCTAGTCTAGTGTGTCATTGTTGTCTATCTACCTTCCACAATGACATTCGACTAGGGACATAACAAGAATGTACAAGCTTTTAGCATCCGTATGATCCCATCGTTCACGTCCTGAACCTGAAGGCATACGTCATTGAGTATTGTCATTCTCTAGACATTCAATCTGTTCTATCATTATCTCATATGATTGAACCAGAAAGAATTGGAAGCTTGCCTTTGATCTTTATCAAATCAATCTTAATGTATCCCACCAATCATCCCATGATTGGCTCTCAGGGCATACATACCAACAAGATGGACCAATGGATATTGTTGGGATATAGTGGTGATTGGAGACCCGAACAACAAGGCCCAACGAGCTTGTTGCGGAGATGCGGAAGCGTGAAATCGAGCAATCCGAACCGAATATATACAACGAAGATCAACAACAAACAAGCAAGCAACCACAAAGACGAGATTTATAGTGGTTCGGCAAATTCCCAATGTAGGAGCCTACATCTACTGGCGGAGATGATATTATTGATAGAGAGATTACAGAGATGATGATTATAGAAGAGAGAAGAAGAACCCAATCCCCTTTTACACCCAAAAGCCAACTGTGGAAGAAGACGGTTGCTTGGAGAGGAACTCTTGGAGGCATGAAACCCTAAGGAAAGCCTAGGTCTGTTTGTGGCTTTAGGTCTTTGAAAAACGACGTCTCTTGATGTATCTTCGTTGCTCTTCATGTTTGGGACGAGTTGGGGGGGGTCTATTTATAAGAATAGAGCCCATATCCAAAGTCCTCAAGTCATTAGGTAGTTTTTTGGCCGCGTTTGCGGTCCCACGGGTATTGTATACGGTTCGTAACACGGAATGTATTTCCAAATCAGAAACATTTACAATCCAACACTGGATTGTATATGGTCTGGCTGGACCGTAAATACAAATACAGTCCAGGGCCTCCAGGCAAACCATATATGGTCTGGAGTAATGACCGTAAATACACATGTAGGTGCCCAAAACGCATCCCGAAGATGTCGAGGCTTGGTGTAGATGTCTAGTTCATCAAGGAAGCTTTTCTAGAGAGTTTAAGACACTCTCTCAACAGATACAAATATTCTCCTGATAAATTACACATAGACTTGCGCAAAGGCAAGCACTACTGCACCTACTACCATGTTTCCAATTTTCATTTATCATGCTAACATTTCCCGACCATATTATGCCTTTGTACCCTCCTTGTCTTTTGTTCCTATTCCTACTTTAGTGTTAGAGGCATTGTCCCCCAGGGTGGCATGTTGTGAATGAAAAGGAGATGACTTCTTTGAGACATAACTAGACATGGTCTTTGGTTCAGTGTTTGTCTAGTTAAGTACATGGTCGGTTGCAACGGATTTTCATAACATAGGTTGGCCCTAACGGTTCATTCGATAGACAAAGTACTGTTCATTGCTAAGGGGAATACTTGGGTGTATGGTGAGGATTATCGAGATACATTCTCCCCAGTGGCAAACATGGTGTCATGTTGATCAGGCTGCTCTAGTAAGGACTGAAGATCAGTTGGAAAACTTATTCACTAAGTCTTTGAGCCATTGTCAAGTTTGATTTTTTATGTAACAAACTGAGTGGGTACATACAATACAAGGCTCCATCTTAAGGGGGAGCAATAATGTTGATATAGATTATCAAAAAGTCATTGAGCCTGCATTTCCCCACGTCTTATGGATCCCACTTAGTCAAATGAAATCTGCTAGACAAGTATTCCAAGCGACATAGTCTTACACCACAGGTTTGCCAAACTTTTTGTGTCTTGCAGTTACATCATCAAAATAGCATATCAAATAGAGTTTAATAAAACCTGGAAAAGTGGAGAAGGCGTCAGGACTTGTGATGGCTTATATGTCCGGCAGTTAATGCCAGAAGCTGCTCCAAGAATGCCATGAGCGTGGGATAAAAAGCTATGCTTTAAATGCTGACAGAAAAATATGGTAACGCTGTTCAAAAGTTCTTGTAGCAAGATTCTCCAACCGTCAAATTTTAGGAGATCAGCACCATCATCTACTATTTGTTCTCCACCTGAAAAAATTTTCTCTTTGACAATAGAACGGCCCAAATCCGATAGAATGTCAACCAGTATCACAGAATCCAGCAACAAAGCGAGCTCTTCAGTTAGTATATTTAGGGAAACTGGTTCTGAGTTTTCTTTATAAGTTTCATTACTTCTAGAGGTTATAACTTCCATGAGAATGTGAATATACTCCTTATAAAGATCAGCAAGTACATCTAGGATTGCATTCTTCATTTCAAATTTGATCAAGGGGGAAATATCTTCCGACAGTTTCTGAACAGCAAAATTAGCGAATGAATAGTTTTGTTTTCATATAGAATTTTTTTCCTGTTTGCATCTATAGTGCGACATGGAAAGAAGTCAACAGTAATAATTAGAAGCTCAATTATGAGATGTATTTTTGCAATTATAATTCTAACACTTAACTGTCCAGAAGAACTAAAACTTGAATAGTTTAATTTTGATGCTTTCATTGACTTGCATTAAGTAGTATACCGAAGCCATGACAAATAAGGTAAGTTCTTGAAAATGCAGAGATGAGATTGCAAAATTAGCAAATGAATTGTTTAGGATTCTTTTCCGGTTAACATCCATAAGGTGAACATGGAAAGAAGTCAATAGTAATAATTAGAATCTGAATAATTGAGATGCATTATAGCACTTCATAATTCTTACACGAAATTGTCCATGTAACAATTGAAAGTTGAATAATTTGATTTTGATGTTTATATTGACTAACATTAAGTAGAATGCTGAAGCCATAATTAATAAGGTGAGTGTTTGAAAATGTAAAGATGAGATATGCATATAGTAATATCTTATAAGTTCTGCATAATTCCACAACCACAATATGAATTGTTGGCCTAAGCATCAGAATACCCCAGCATGGTCATTGCCGAGGATTGGGAAAGTGTTGATTTCTGTTTAATTATGAATTTATAATCAATGTGAATTAACAACAAGTACAAAACTCACCTCCAACAATGATACAAACTTTCTGCTATAACTGATCAAACCAGGATTAGCCCTACTGTAACCTGCAGATATTAGATCTTCCCTTGGAAAAGGAGATTTACCATGGACAAAGATATCACTAGAAGCAAGAAATACAATAATTTTTTTCAGATCCTGCTTATGCATTTCAAGTGCCTCTTCCATGCAAGGCTGCATCAGCTTAATAAGGTACTGATGAAGTTCTATGTTTTGAAACTCCAACATAGAGCAAAAGGAAGAGATGATATTGGCAGCTTCCACCACGACAGATATGCCCCCATTAAATTTCATCAGATATTTGGCATGGCTATGAAGATATCTAACTAGAAGTTTGGTTTCATCCCTGGTCCATTGAATAAATTCTGGACTAGATGTACATGCTCTACCAAATATTATTTCATAATTTTGCTTTGCATGATATATGGTTGAGAAAACTGTCCTTGTGTGCTCCTTGATGTAGTTGTTATAAGTTAATCTGAGACTGCTCAAATCATGCACAGTAGACTCAAGGTGGACATGGTAATATTTTAAGAGAAGAAACAATGCACGTTTGTTCTCCCCCAGTCTGCAAAGTGCAGACAGTGCCTTTTTGAGTTGTGGCAACCTCACTTTTGGATAATTGGCAAGTAGGACAAACTGGTCAGTAAGTCTGGCTTTTAATTCCAGTATCTTAGAGGCATGAGATGGAAGGCTATGCGAGGATGAGAAAATTAGCTGTTCCCCCATGTCACAATTCTCCAGCAATTTGATCTCTGCTAAAAGTAGAATTAGAGCTTTGTCCAGCTGATGTTCTAATAATAAACTTTCCAGAGTGTCCAATGTCTCCCCTTTATCAACTCCAAATTTGCACTGATAATCTATGTCCGTTTCAGACCAGTTATTATCAGTCTCCATGCTGTGATCGTCAGATGGAATTTGCATGGACAGGTTGTCCCGAAGTTCATGCATGAGCCTTCTTTGGGTTGAAATCTGTTGCTTCAGACACAAAATATCACTTTGAAATTCTCCTACTTCATTGAATACTCTGTGGATTCATTGACAGGAATAACATAAGACTAATGCAAGTAAATATTTAGGAATAACTGATTCTCTGCCAGATAAGGGTGCATACCGAAGAAATGCTCGATAAACATTGTAGGCATGTTTCTGGAATTCCCGGTTAGAGAGTCTTTGCAGTTCAAGGAGCTCAGAACAAAGATGTTGTATCCCCTGTGACCAAAATAAGAAAGCAATTAAATAATGTTTTGAGATAAAGCAATAACAACGATAAAAATGATGGTCACAGTTAAGAATCCGGGGCAACAGGCCAGCAGCTATCAGGAAATAAAAGTAATTCCCAGATCGGATCCTTCGATAGTTGGTGAACAACAAGATTGCCAAATTTTCTTAGAAAATATAAAATGATTTGAAACCCTAAACGTTGGGCCAAGCCTTTTATGAAGATGAAAAATCCTAATCCCTAATGAGGAGAATCGTCATTGTTCTTAGTTAAACCTAATATACATTGTTCCCTAGCAGATACCCTCTCTGCAGGATATCTCTCTTCTTCTTTTTTTAAAACTAAGGGGGACTATTCATCTCGTTCCCCAGTAGGCTATCAAAAAAATTATATAAGGAGGATACCGACTAACTACAACGTCGATCTCAGACTCAAAAAAACAGAAAGTGTCTATCCAGCTAAACTGTGGTATCAGCAACTGCCACACGCCTCAAGTAAGCGATGCCCCACGATTCCAACCTATACAAGCCCCTAACGGAAGGTGGCACCATCCTAAGATCTCTAAAGACATAATCTGCTAGCAAGGCCAGCCCCGTATTCTGCTAACTTAGAAGCCAGCATGTTAGCTTCACAAGGCAAGAACATAAAACGCATGTTCCTAGCCCTAGCCAGATCACGCACCCTAAGAAGAAGCTTTCGCTCCTTCCAAGTGGGCAAGCCCCCACCAAGCATGGTTATCAACCTATGGTCGGTCACATTCTAAAACCAGGTCCATAGTGACGGAATCATCGGTTTTGTATAGACTAACCTCTATAGTCTCCAAAAGACAAACGAGGTGGGAGGACCGGACACCCAGCCCCGTAAAACCCCTAGCAATCTCACCTCTAGAATCCCTAATGATGACACCAACATCCCATCTGTGCTCACCTAATCTCCTTTTCCATGTGACACAAGCAATATTGATTTTATGCCAACCCTCTTCTGGTGCCAGCCAGCAAATAGGCCGAAAATGGAAATGTTTAATCTTGAGGTGGGGAGAGAAGCCTCTCTCTCGCCAAAAATTTTTCGCCCCATTTTGTATCCCTAAGACTCTCGAAGGGGAGTTTTCATAAATAGATTTGCACATACGACAAACTCTCAGCCAGATCCTCTTGCCATTCATCCTTCTACCATCAAACCTACTCCCACATCTATCACACCAAAGACACCAGAGGATAGTGAAAGGAAGTATCCCTCTTAAGAAGGTAAGCCACGATCGCCCTCTAGAAAGGGACCAACAATGTCTGAACGCTTCGCCAATCGACCTCTTAGTGCTAAAGGAATTAACCTCCATGATTTTCTCCCCTTTGGCCCAAAGGTATCGCGTTGCATCCCCTGAAAGGAAAAGATGATCCAAGGACTCTTCATGTCATGGATCGCAACATTCACATTTAGAGGCAAGGTGAATATGACATGATTTAATCCTATCATCTGTCGGTATGGCTGAGTGAGCAAGCTTCCAAGTAAAAGTGGAGATTTTAAGTGGTAGAGATGGGTTCCAAAACCATCTAGAGAGGTGTGAGGAGAGATGGTTGGGGAGGGGAGAGTCAGGCCTTTACATCCTAAGGATGGCCAATGCCGATTTCAGCAAAAACAACCCATTCTCACAAGGCATCCAAATGGGTTCATCATCTCCGTCAGAGCGATAGGTATACGAGCCTCTTAAATACCCTCTTCAGAGATAAGGCCCCTAAGAAGCCCAAGGTTCCAAGATCCATTCCCACTAAAAATATCACAAATCCTTAGATTAGGGTCTGGATATACTCCTTCCAACTTCCAAACCTCCATTTTATCCTCCCCCCAAAGAAATGTCCAAAATAGAATGTTTCCTAATGCAGGGTCCCACCTCACATTCTTCATAATCAACGTGAAAACCTCCCAAATCCTCCTCCAGTAGGAGGAGCATGATTGACCCCTCTTGAGATTCCAAGGGTGGGTCAGACCGCTGTCCCACCGATCCTTACTATATTTCTCAATGCAAAAATTTTCCCATAGAGATGTATCCTGTAGTATGTTCTATCCAGCTTTCATCAGGTTAGCTTGGTGTCTGTCTAGGAGTCTATGGATCCCCAACCCATCTTCAATGGTCGGGGAAGCCACAAGATCCCATCTAACCCAATGTCGCCTTCTGGTACCGTCCTTGGACTCCCAAAGGAATCTCGCCGGTTTTTTCTCTATGTTTCTAAGAGTAGTCTATCTTTCTCTGCAGGATATGTCTAAATCCAGGTTTGACGCCAAATCTGAGTTGTGCTTAAGGTAGTGCCAAACATTAGACTGCATGCTGGACCGAAATACATACAATCTTTCTCTAAAGTGATTCTTTTTCACCACGAAGATGCTGACGTGACACTGAGTGTGTCCAAGAAGGGGAAACATTCAGTCTCCCAACGGTCAACAAGAAAGGCAATCATTCAACCTTTTCGGGGTTGAATGTGTTCAAAACAGAGTAAATGCGTCTAAATGTGGAAGCATTCACCCCTGAAGGGTGATAGTTTCGGGAAAATTTTGATTCAGTGCTATGTTGGATATTCTTTAACATAAAAGGAGTTGGTTTGATTTTTTGCTCAAAAGCAACTATGTGGTTCACTTTGAGATGCACTGAAAACTGAACATTACAGATTCTTTGCTCACCCTTACATTGTCTTGTTTCCTAATTGTTGGATGGAAGTGTCTTGTGTTCTATAAAATTCCCATAGACGCATGAGCAGACATCCCAGTTCCTGTGCATTACTGCTCTCAGTGGACAAGTCTTTGATGTGAAATACCAAAGGAGACTATCAATAAGATGTGTATCAGTTATTGTAATGGGTATGGATAGCACAGAATCACCAAGACGGTCCAACACGTTCAGTCGTTTAGTTATCTAAGAGGCACCGAGACAGTAAAGTCTAGAAGCAGCTAGGAACTCTGTGATCCGTGACAACCAATAGACTTCAGGGAAAACAGGTCGAGCTATATCTGTTGAGAGGAGATAGCACTCGAGAGCCAAAGCACAGAGAGGGAGTATGTTAAGGGATGCCAATTAATGCTTCGGACATGCATTTTGGCAGATAATCATTTTACTATCCCCAGTGGCAGACTTTTTTCAGCAAACACTAACTACAGAAGAGGAATCCAACCGGAAGAGGAACTGCCAGATATAAGGAATTACTGCAGTCCATATATTAGCGGGTCACCTTTGCGGTCATGGATTCTAGCTCCGTCGACGCATCACTGCTTTCGTAAGATGACCCTGGCGACAAGGAACCCTCCGCCCGGCAGCTTTCTCTCTCGGTTTCTTCATTGTCATCCGCCGCAGTAACAAACTCATCAGGCTCGTCGTCGCCTTCTCGTGGGGAGCGGCGCGAGGTGGAGACGGCCGAAGAGTAAGGGGAGACCATCGTGTATAGCGTTGCACAAGCAAAGCGCGGTGCGAGGATGCCGGGGTCCAGGAAGGAGTCATATCGGAACACATAAGGGTTATACAGTCGTGGCCTCCTCGACGGCTCCGTCGGGTGATCACGCCTCGTCGCCTTCTGCCGTCGTTGGCAACGAGAATATTTTCAAGGAAGAAGTGACATGGACGCGCGCGCCTGCAGGTGTGGCGAACGCTTACAAGATATTCCACAAATTCCTTCACATTTTCAGGAAAGGGTCGAGAAAATGGAACTAATATCGAAATTTTTGGCATAATCCCACATTTCGGTCTACATTAAAATAATCATGAATACTAAATTCATCTCAAACTAGACTGAACATAAATTTTAAAAAAATTGTTGAATTTTAGGAATACATCATTTTACCAATGTAGGATGGACAAAATGCAAAAGTTACAAAGTTTGAGATTTTAAATAGAGCATTTAAAAATATCTCAAACTTCTAGTTACTTAATTTTGGTTGATAAAGTATCTGAAAATACAACAATACTAACATTTAAACTACTATGACTAAAATGTCTCATATTATGAATGCAACTTTTGAATGAAAACTATACAAAAATCCATTTGAGTTTGCACGCCACTGCCATCGTGGGCATTTGATTCAATACCACCAAATTGTGTCTTGCAAAAATATTCATTGTGGGGTGATTAACATTATAAACAATACTTTTCAAAAGATTTTTCAAGTGACTTTTTGCATACAAATATTAATCACATAGTTTAAATTCCTCCAGCATGTGTCTACGAAAGACAAGACAAACAAGTTTGTACAAAATTACCAATCTTTATTCGATCAAGTTAATTATCACACCATGTATGAAAAGTACAACAAAAAATGTCTAATTAGATCATAAGCTCAAAATTGAAAAAATTGTCTTTCTCATCCCACCAAATATCCTCTAATACTTTTAGAATTGGTATCACTAGACATGCATAAAAAACTTTTTAGATTTATGAAATTAAAAACGTGTAACCGCCACAAATAATTGAAAAACCTCCTACAAAGATTTGTAACTTATGTTGGTATGTATGCCCATAGAGTCAATCATATGATGATTGTAATGGGGCACCATATACTTGAATTTATAATATAAAGGTAATTATGTCTATTATGTTTGTCTCAATCATGATGATGACAAAACATGGTATATGTCTACAAAATGATGTTTCTCAATCACATATATTTTTCAGGTTGAGGACCTGAATAATGAGATCATATGTATAATAAGAGTACATACATTATTGTTATGTCCCTAGTCAGATATTATTATGGAATCAAAATAGATAACAGTAATACATAAGACTACGGTGTCTGTTGACTGATGACAAAGTCTCATTAGTCACGATATGTGATATCAAGTCAAAAAAATAGGTACATGTTAGAGAATAGTGTATCGAACAGACCCACCATGAGAGTGATACATGGAGATCATGGAATGGTAGTCAGAATCAGCCCTCATAGTAATAGTGGTGATTGTGGTTCTTGGACTTGAAGTCACTATATTCAACACATGTCGTTCGGTGTATTTTGACATCATCCAACGTGACCTTGAATAAGGATTGTCATAAAGGTGATGCTCGGGTGCGTTGTGACACATGGGGATTGAGTATGAGTGATCTAGATGGGATTTTTCCCTCCTACAAGAGATTGGTATCCTAGCCACTTGATAAGCGAAACTAAGAAATGTATGACCATACACATGTGACTCAATATGTGATATGTGAAGCTCACATGCATCTCAAACAGTTTGTTGTCATACAAGGAACATGGATTGAACGTTGAGAGGATGACAATTACATGCCTCGAGTTCAATATGGATATCAGAGACAAAGAAATTATGCTATCATTGTGACATTGATCATGAATTGTAGGTTGAAGTTGTTCTCCAACTTTCCAATTACTTAGATAGAAATGATGTGTTGCTAGATACCGCTTATTGCTTGTGATGTATAAGTTGGTTATGGACACTCACTGCAAACGTAATTTGGGACCAATAGGATCACACACATAAGATGCACTTCGGAAAGAAGTTTACTCATGAATATAGTTTAACTTGATTAATAAAGGGTATAGGTATTCAATTTAAACAACAATGGATAATAATTGATTGACATGACTATGAATGTGGCATACAACTCATAAAACAAGATTAACTAATGCGGAAGCGTATTATTAGCAGCGGAATTACTGAAAATCACTAAAAATTAAAACCATTTATCAAGAGATCCATTCACAGGAAAACTCTTTCATTTAGAACCAAAGTAGAACATTACATCCTGGTTCATATGTACATTACATGCATCATTGCACCTCGAGGCATACATGCACAAAATCTCAGATCGAAGTATCAAAACACTAACTCCTAGGACCTGAGAGTACAGAGATGACTATAGGACTATCTACACAAAACTAGACAGCCAATGTCTCCACCTGTTGGATCACTGTTGTCCCTGTGTCTGTTGCTGCTGCTCTTCTCCTACAGAAGAGTTTCTACCTTGATGTCTGCGTCTACCTAAAAACATTGAATCTCACGGAGGTGAGACAATTATAAAAATTGCCCCAGCGGGAGATATAACTCTCTGCCAAAACATTGTCATTGCAGTTTCATAGAAATAAACTGAACAGTGGGATAATATAAATCAATAACAGGTGGATCAACATCTATGCAGACTAGAGAAACATTCTTATGCAATATTACAGCTATAACTTGATTAAGCAGCATGTCTCATATTCAATATGAATTAAAGGAACATAAGTACATTCATGTATCAAGGGCATGCTAAGTAGTATATCATCAATCAGTATTTCTCGTATTTCAATCTTATGCAAATACACTACACGGCTGATTATACTTTACAAACAGAATTAAGCTATGAGGAGATGAGGTATACTACTCATACTCCAACCGACCATTTCTAGAATCGAAATCAGTACCATAAATAGGTCAATGGAAGATCCGGATTCCCATGACCTCCCACATCCTGGTCAGCACAGGACTACAAGCAGGACTGTGTCGAGTGCTCAAATAGCTTTCCAAGGTATACTGGAATTTCGCTATAGAGTTACAGCGTCAACTGCACTCTCATCAATAATCGAGAGCATCAATGTTTATCTCCATCGACCCGACATGAAATAACATTGGGAGATTAATGATACATCCATCCCAACCATCGGGAGATTTATGATACATATATCCTGACACATGAAGAATTGAGAGGTTTAATGTTTACCTTCCCTCAATCTCTTCACCCGGACGTAAGGATATTTTCGCCCATTTACCCCCACATATTCAAAATATGTGAATTCCAGGAATTCCATAGAAAACCTGTTTCACCATCACCAACTGCTGACGATGATGGATCTATGGTCAGAGCACTACATAAATAGATTTCACTTGATTAATTAAGTACATTTTCATATTCTTTTAGCATCAGACAGGTTCGCAAACAAAACTTAGTATGACAATGCTTATAAAGAAACATGTACTATTTTCATCAATTGCTTAACAATCTTAAAAGGCATTGGGGACTCAGTCCCTTATTTCAAAACTGGGAATTCTCATCCCTTCACAATTTCATCACCATGATCATATGGCCCTAGGTAATTAAACCCTTGATTCATCATTAAGCATTGTTACCACTTTTCCAGGTAACCATCACCTTCAGGTCAATTGACCAAGGCAAACATGATATTTGCTATTACAAGCATCACACATGGTACTTGAGGCCCATTAACTCTCTTGTTACCTCTACCAGGTAACAAGGTATATTATGGCACTCAAGGTACATTCACAATAGTGAATTAAACATCATAGCTCATACCTGGCCATGATCATCATTTCAACATACCTGCATGGTTAGCACAGATGATAACAGTGATATCAATTGCATAATAGAACCATGCACAATAAATATGAATTCACTATTCATGGGTAACTCCACTATTCCCTCACCAGGGTTAGGGTTTCCCATTTCATGTCACTTAAGGATAATCATCCCATTACCACATCAAAGATATGGTTTATCACCATATTGCCCAAGATTAAGGTTCATTAGGCAATACATAGCATTACCCTCGATTGAGCTCCACAGAACATCAAACATCAGGGTTTCTCATGAAACCATCTTTAGTTAGGGTTTCACATAATTTTCACCCTAAAAAGGATTTGCATTCAATAATCCACAATTAGGGTTTACTATTCATCCCAATTAGGGTTTCATGTTCCATTACCCATAATTAGGGTTTATTATTCATCCCAATTAAGGTTTCATATTCCATCACCCATAATTAGGGTTTACTATTCATCCCAATTAGGGTTTCATGTTCCATTACCCATAATTAGGGTTTACTATTCATCCCAATTAGGGTTTCATATTCCATCACCCATAATTAGGGTTTACTATTCATCCCAATTAGGGTTTTGGAATCACATTTCTCTTAATTAGGTCCATACACATCATCACCCTGAACTTGGACTACATCCATTCCTTGGATTAGGGTTTCAATTATAAATTGCCCTGCATTAGAGTTAAGGTTCATCAACCTTGTCAATTAGGGTTTTGGGTTCATGATTAGGGTTTCATGATCTCTTCACTTAAGGATCATACCTTAAATCACCACATGAATCATACTCATGTATCAATTCCATATTATCATTCTCTCAACTTAATTAGGTCATATCAACCCTTTAGTCAAGTACATACAACTATGGTTAACATAGTGTACCAAGTCATTGATCTTATGAAAATTAGGGTTCCTTCCTTGATTTACACTAATCACCTAGGTACTATTAGGGTTTCAACCTTTGTACCTTTATTGATTAACATTACTAACCATCATTGGATAATTGGAATCATCATTGCCTTCAATATCTAAGTGATCGAACCACTAACAACCTCCATGCGGTTTTGAAGTTTCATCACCAAACGGTTTTGAAACCGTTTGCCACCAAACAGTTTTGAAACCGTTTGACCCAAACGGTTTCAAGACCGTTTGGTCTCAAACGGTCTCAAGACCATTTGGGCCAAATCAGTCTCAAAACCGCAAGGGCTCTCTAGGTCATTTCTTTATCAAATCGATTTCCAATTGCACCATTGAATCGATCATTGATTATTCAATTGAAGGGTTCATCACTCTAAACCATTAGATCATCATCCATGGATCAAGGATCAACCTTCAATCCACCAAACAGTTTTGAAACCGTTTGCTCCCAAATGGTCTCAAGACCGTTTGCCCCAAAAAGTCTTGAAATTGTTGGGACCAATCAAGGATTCATCAATCAACTTGATTAGGGTTTCCAATTGAAGGATCGTGCACACATTGGATCAATCAATTGAGTCCATTGGATCATCATCCAACCTATGATAAATTTCAGACCTCAAACGGTCAACTCAACCATGCGGTTTGGAGTCCAACTTCACCAAACGGTTTGCAAACCATTTGGTCTCAAACGGTTTGGTGAAACCGTTTGGACCAAAAGTCCAAGACCGTTTGCTATTGTTCTTTGGTTAAGGTGTGTGCTTATGAACAGGTTATCATCTTCAACCTTTAAACTCACAGAACTACTGCCATGTTCCATGGCAACTCCATCAATTAAGCAAGGCTATTGCAATAATGATAATTAAATCAATTGCAAGTAGAAATCGAATTCAATGACAAAGATTAAGGGTTAAAGTTATATAACCCACCTTCAAATATGATCCCAATATCCAAGATTCACGGCTCCAATGGTGGTTAAAGCTTTAGCAACCTCCCAAGGTCATTTCTCAAGCTTTTGGAGTGAAAGGATCGGCTAGGGTTGAAGATGGAGTGAAGAAATGAAGGAATCATGTATTGTATTATGATTTTCACCATGAAATCAAGAAGAACGAAGGTCAAAGGCTTAGAAACAGGTTGGGGACGTGCTTCATTCTGTTCTTAGATCTCTTGGTCGATTTTGCAAGCAAGGGGAAGAAAGGAATCGAAAAAGACCCTTAGGTGGGTTGGAAAAGGCTCTTTTATAAGGAAATTGATGAAAGAGAAAGTGCTTTATTAAAAATCAATTAATTCCAAAAATGGTACCACCTCTTCCTTTTTGGTTTGCTTGCATGAAAAGGCAACTCAAACCCACCGAGATCCCTTCCATTATCCATGGATTAAGGAAAAAGAAATTAAGCACCTTAATCCATTATAATATTAATATATATTTTGAGTGGAAATTCTTTTCCTTATAATAAGGTGAGTGGAATTTCACCTCCTTAAGATATTTTCGGTCCTTGCAAATCTCAAGGACGTCCACTCATACATCTGAATTCCACCATTTTAATTTTGGTTGAAGGCCCTTCAATTATTTTATTTATTTTTGCAATAATGTTTCCATTATGCTTAAATCTTGATTATTTTAATATCAAGATTCTCTCTCCTTCAACTTAATTCAAATGAGGTGCCCCTCTCATTTTCCTTGCTCCACATGATGTCAAGAAACATTAGGGACCTTTTTGAAGTGGTAAATTACATATTGCACCCTAGGTTTTGGGTAAATTGCACATTACACCAAAACTAGGTTTTTATGCACAAACATTGCTTTATCAGCTCTTTCTTGGAATTCGGGCTATCACAAGCCATACCTCTGCATCATATTCACTCTCATGATGCTTCAACACATGAGGAACATATTATCATGCACAAATTGCAAATAAACCCCTCAACTTGGGTAATTTGCACTTTAGTCCAAAACAGGCAAAATATTGATTTCAACAATATTCAAAAAGGACTAAAATTGCAATATATGTTTCTCTTGATCCTTAATTACTTTTAAAAATATAAGAGCATGCATATAATCACTTTTACTAAGCAAAACACCTAGGGTTACTTCATAACCCAGGTCAGGGATGTTACAAGTTTATCCACCCCTTACAATGATTTCGTCCGTGAAATCATCAACAAAACATAAAGAGAAAAGAGTAGGATATTTCCTCTTCATCTCATCCTCTAGCTCCCACATAGCTTCTTCAACGCCACGGTGATTCCAGAGAACTTTTACAAGACTAATGTCTTTCTTTTTCAGCTTCTTGATTCTTTTGTCAAGAATCAACACTGGCTCCTCAACATAAGACATGTCATCATTTAGTTCTACCTCCACAGGTTGTAGAACTAACTTAGTGTCAGGATGACACTTCCTCAACATAGAGATATGAAACACTGGGTGCAATCTATGCAACTCAGGTGGTAACTCCAGCTTATAGGCTACCTTTCCCATCCTCTCAATGATCAGATAAGGCCCCATAAATCTTGGAGCTAACTTCCCTTTCTTTCCAAATCTCAGGATACCTTTCCAAGGTGAAACCTTGAGGTACACCCTGTCTCCGACTTGGAATTCTAAGGGTCTACGACGCTTTTCAGCATAGGATTTCTGTCCATCCTGGGCTGTTTTCAACTGTTGTTGTATGATCTTTATCTTCTCAGTTGTTTGTTGAACCAGCTCAAGACCCAAAAGTTGGTACTCACCAGTTTCATACCAACATAGGGGAGATCTACAACGTCTACCATACAAAGCCTCATATGGTGCCATCTCAATACTGTGTTGATAGTTGTTATTATAAGCAAACTCTATCAAGATCAGATGTAGATCCCAACTCCCCACAAACTGAAGGACACATGCCCTAAGCAAGTCCTCTAAAGTTTGTATCATCCTCTCAGACTGTCCATCCGTCCGAGGATGAAAAGTCATACTAAACCTCAGCTGAGTGCCCAAAGCTTTATGAAGTCGTTCCCAAAAACGACTCATAAACTGAGGACCTCTATCAGAAACTATTATAACTGGGACCCCGTGCAAACGCACTATCTCATCTATGTAGATCTGTGCAAGCTTCTCAGCTGTATATGTTGTTTTGACAGGTAAGAAATGTGTTGTCTTTGTAAACCTATCAACTATCACCCAAATGGAATCATGACTTTTGGCTGTTCTAGGCAAACCAATCACAAAGTCCATAGTTACATGATCCCACTTCCACTGTGGTATAGGCAGGGGTTGCATTGTTCCTGTGGGCTTTTGATGTTCAGCTTTAACCTGCTGACACACCAGACACCGCATAACAAACTCAGAAACATCCTTCTTCAAACCAAGCCACCAATACATATCTTTTAAGTTATGATACATCTTGGTGCTCCCTGGATGCATAGCATACATTGAAGAATGAGCCTCCTCTAGAACTAACTTCTTTAAGTTATCAACGTCGGGTACTACCATCCTATCATGGTAACAGACTACATGATCATCAGAATCATGGAAGCCATCCCGCTTCTCACTACCATATTCTGACCTGATCTGCTGAATCATAGAATCAGTCTACTGTGCTTCTTTAATCTGTTGCCTCAGAGTTGGTTTTATATGCATCTCAGCTAGTAACCCGGCTAACAATGACACTTTAAGCTGTACATTGTCTTGCCTCAAAGAGATAAACATATCTCTCTTAGAGCATACTAAGGAGTTTAGCTGTGCTTTATCTAGGGCTGGTGTTGCTGATTTTCTACTTAGTGCATCAGCAACCACATTGGCCTTCCCTGGATGATAATCAATTGTACAATCATAGTCTTTGATTAACTCCATCTAGCGGTGTTGCCTCATGTTTAGCTCATGCTGAGAAAATATGTACTTTAGGTTTTTATGGTCTGTGAAAGTCTGGAATGTTTCTCCATAGAGATAATGTCTCCAGATCTTCAAAGCATGGACCACAACAGCTAATTCTAGATCGTGTATTGGATAATTCTCCTCGTGTTTCTTAAGATGTCGAGAAGCATAAGAAATCACTTGCTTATCCTGCATCAACACACACCCTAAGCCATTCTTAGATGCATCACAGAAGACTATATACCCCTTTCCTTGCTCAGGTAACACCAACACAGGTGCACATGTTAACCTTTCTTTCAGCAACTGGAAAGATTGTTGACACTTGTCATTCCAGACAAAAGGAATCTCCTTCCTTGTCAACTTGGTCAGGGGTAAGGCTATTGAATTGAAGTTCTTAATGAACCTTCTGTAATAGCCAGTCAGTCCTAGGAAACTTCTTATCTCTGTCGGTGTCTTCGGCTGTTCCCATTATAGGACAGATTCTACCTTCTTAGGATCAACACGAATACCTGAGGCAGATATTATGTGTCCAAGAAAGGAAACTTCTGGCAACTAGAACTCACATTTGCTAAACTTAGCATACAAATTATGCTCTCTTAGCAAAGTCAAAGCTTGGCGAAGATGATTCTCATGTTGCTGAGCATCTCTACTATATATCAAGATGTCATCTATAAAGACGACAACATACTGATCCAGAAAAGGTCGAAAGATTCTATTCATGAGTTCCATAAATGCAATTGGTGCATTGGTTAGTCCAAATGACATAATTGTGAACTCATAGTGACCATACCTTGTCCTAAAGGCAGACTTAGGCATGTCACCCTTCTTGATACGTAACTGATGGTATCCCAACCTCAAATCTATCTTAGAAAAGACAGTCGCACCACGCAACTGGTCAAACAAGTCATCAATCCTTGGTAGAGGATACTTGTTCTTTATGGTGACTTTATTTAACTGTTTGTAGTCAATGCATAACCACATCGACCCATCCTTTTTCTTAACAAAAAGGACTGGAGCACCCCAGGGTGAAGTGCTTGGTCGGATAAAACCCTTCTCAAGCAACTCTTGCAGTTGTTTCTTGAGCTCTGCCATTTCAGCAGGCGCCATCCTATATGGTGTTTGTGCTATTGGTTGTGTGCTCGAGATTAGGTTTATTTCAAAATCAATTTCTCGGGGCGGCGGAACACCTGGAAGTTCTTCAGGAAATACATCTTCAAATTCCCTGACTACAAGAACTCCAGAAGGATGAGGGCTTTCCATTGTGGTATCAACCACATGGTCTAAGAATGCAAGGCATCCTTGTATCATCAACTTCTCAGCTACCATAGCTGACACAAGACATGTTGGAAGAATCTTTCTATCTCCCTGAAAGATCCATGTGTCACCACCATCTGTGAATACAGCTTGCTTGGAACTACAATCCAAGACAACCTTATACTTCTCTAAGGTATCCATCCCAAGGATTATTTCAAAACCCTACATCTCAAGTGGTATAAGATCCACTTGAATGCGGTGACTAGAAAAGAAAAGATTGCAGGGAGAACACACTTCCCACAATACTGTAGATCTCATCAAAGGTGTCTCTAACAACAAGATATCTATTCTATGACTAACAATCATATTGCAGTCATCAATCACTTCTCGAGTGATAAAAGAGTGTGTAGCACCCGAATCTATTAACACAGATACGAAGCGGGATAAAGACATATCAAAATAAAGCAGTTCCATCTGACCTGTCACAACCTGAGGGTTGACTACTGCTTCAGGCTGGTTCATAGCATAGAACCTAGCTGTCGCTTGCTGTTGACCCTGTGGTCGATTGTTAGATGTCGAAGAACTGGCTTGGGATGCTGGTCTACGTCCTCTAGCACCACTGTCAGGCTGTTGCCTCTGAGATCCCTACTGACTCTGCCTCAGTTGCTGGGTCACATTCCTGACTTTCTCAGGACAGTCTCTCACCACATGGCCTTCTTTTCCACATCTATAATAGGTTATATTCCCCCTTGGTGGTCTGGGTGGTCCTGTTACTGACATAGAGGCTGAGCTATGAGCTCCCTTTGGTGGTAAACTATGGTTTCTACCCTTACTTGACGTCTACTGCGTCTGGGTATTGAACCTTGGTGGTGGTGTAGGCACAGAATACCTTGGTTTCTTGAAACTCCCAGCACTCTGCCCTTGAAATTGTGGGTATTCCTTCTTACCCTTGGTCTGTCGCTTCTCGATCACAGACCTCTCTATACGTCTTACAGACTCTATGAAAGTGGAAAACCTCTCCTGGTTCTCTAGAGCGGACACTGGAGTGGTTAATTCAGCGTTCAACCCCTTATCGAACCGCCGAATTCTCTCCTCGGCATTGGATGCCATGTGCGGACAGAACCGCAACAACTCCATGAACCTAGCCTCATACTCGCTAATGTTCATTGGTCCTTGTTTAATCCTCTCAAACTGAGAGATCTTCTCATCTAGATACATCTTGAGAAAGTATCTAGTGACGAATTCACGCCTGAATTCATCCCATCCAATCACAACTCCATGTCTTTTGCCCTCCTCAATGGTCCACCAATGGCCAGCACTTCCTTTGAGGAGATATACAACATGTCTGACCCTCTCATCATCAGGAATCATGAGGATTTTGAAGGCTTTCTCCAACTCAGTCAACCATATATCGACATCTGCTGGATCGGCTGTACCGGCATACTCTAAGGCTCCTACCCTCTTCAGCCTATCAAAGTTTTGCCGGCACCATGTCTTTCATCATGGGGTGGTGCCCTGGGTACAGGTACTGACATTCTATCCGTCATGTGGGTCATAGTTGCCATAAACTGCCTGAACATAGCCTGGAAGGCTAGGTTCCCCATATCAGCTGGGTTGAACTGGGGCTGTTCAGGTACAGGTTCCTCCCTGTCCTAGTCTCTTGCACCATTTCCCGGTGCAGCAACACTGCTCTCAGCAGTGTGTTCGTCGTGTGATCCAGACATCCTTAGTTCTTCTTCTCCTATATGAGCAGAAGACACTATCAGATAAACTGGAAGACACTTAGAACAGACTCAACTACCTTAATCCTATGTCTCTTTAGACTCATCAAACCTAGAGCTCTGATACCACTAATTTGTGGCATACAACTCCTAAAACAAGATTAACTAATGCGGAAGCGTATTATTAGCAGCGGAATTACTGAAAATCACTAAAAATTAAAACCATTTATCAAGAGATCCATTTACAAGAAAACTCTTTCATTTAGAACCAAAGTAGAACATTACATCCTGGTTCATATGTACATTACATGCATCATTGCACCTCGAGGCATACATGCACAAAATCTCAGATCGAAGTATCAAAACACTAACTCCTAGGACCTGAGAGTACAGAGACGACTATAGGACTATCTACACAAAACTAGACAGCCAATGTCTCCACCTGTTGGATCACTGTTGTCCCTGTGTCTACTGCTGCTGCTCTTCTCCTACAGAAGAGTTTCTGCCTTGATGTCTGTGTCTACCTAAAAACATTAAATCCCACGGAGGTGAGACAATTATAAAAATTGCCCCAGCGGGAGATATAACTCTCCGCCAAAACATTATCATTGCAGTTTAATAGAAATAAACTGAACAGTGGGATAATATAAATCAATAACAGGTGGATCAACATCTATGCATACTAGAGCAACATTCTTATGCAATATTACAGCTATAACTTGATTAATCAGCATGTCTCATATTCAATATGAATTAAAGGAACATAAGTACATTCCTGTATCAAGGGCATGCTAAGTAGTATATCATCAATCAGTATTTCTCGTATTTCAATCTTATGAAATACACTACACGACTGATTATACTTTACAAATAGATTTAAGCTCTAAGGAGATGAGGTATACCGCTCATACTCTAACCGACCATTTCTAGAATCGAAATTGGTACCATAAATAGGTCAATGGAAGAGCCGGATTCCCATGACCTCCCACATCATGGTCAACACAGGACTACAAGCAGGACTGTTTCGACTGCTCAAATAGCTTTCCAGGGTATATTGGAATTTTGCTATATAGTTACAGTGTCAACTACACTCTCATCGGTAATTGAGAGCATCAATGTTTATCTCCATCGACCCGACATGAAATAACATTGGGAGATTAATGATACATCCATCCCAACCATCGGGAGATTTATGATACATCTATCCCGACATATGAAGGATTGAGAGGTTTAATGTTTACCTTCCCTCAATCTCTTCACCCAGACGTAAGGATATTTTCATCCATTTACCCCCACATATTCCAAATATGCAAATTCCAGGAATTCCATAGAAAACCTGTTTCACCATCACCAACGGCTGACGATGATGGATCTATGGTTAGAGCACTACATGAATTGATTTCACTTGATTAACTAAATACATTTTCAAATTCTTTTAGCATCAGACAGGTTCTCAAACAAAACTTAGTATGACAATGCTTATAAAGAAACATGTACTATTTTCATCAATTGCTTAACAATCTTAAAAGGCATTGGGGACTCAGTCCCTTATTTCAAAAATGGGAATTCTCATCCCTTCACAATTTCATCACCATGATCATATGGCCCTAGGTAATTAAACCCTTGATTCATCATTAAGCATTGTTACCACTTTTCCAGGTAACCATCACCTTCAGGTCAATTGACCAAGGCAAACATGATACTTGCTATTACAAGCATCACACATGGTACTTGAGGCCCATTAACTCTCTTGTTACCTCTTACCAGGAAACAAGGTATATTATGGCACTCAAGGTACATTTACAATAGTGAATTAAACATCATAGCTCATACCTGGCCATGATCATCATTTCAACATACCTGCATGGTTAGCACAGATGATAATAGTGATATCAATTGCATAATAGAACCATGCACAATAAATATGAATTCACTATTCATGGGTAACTCCACTATTCCCTCACCAGGGTTAGGGTTTCCAATTTCATGTCACTTAAGGATAATCATCCCATTACCACATCAAAGATATGGTTTATCATCATATTGCCCAAGATTAGGGTTCATTAGGCAATACATAGCATTACCCTGGATTGAGCTCCACAGAACATCAAACATCAGGGTTTCTCATGAAACCATCTTTAGTTAGGGTTTCACATAATTTTCACCCTAGAAAAGGATTTACATTCAATAATCCACAATTAGGGTTTACTATTCATCCCAATTAGGGTTTCATGTTCCATTACCCATAATTAGGGTTTACTATTCATCCCAATTAGGGTTTCATATTCCATCACCCATAATTAGGGTTTACTATTCATCCCAATTAGGGTTTCATGTTCCATTACCCATAATTAGGGTTTACTATTCATCCCAATTAGGGTTTCATATTCCATCGCCCATAATTAGGGTTTACTATTCATCCCAATTAGGGTTTTGGAATCACATTTCTCTTAATTAGGTCCATACACATCATCACTCTGAATTTGGACTACATCCATTCCTTGGATTAGGGTTTCAATTATAAATTGCCCTGGATTAGAGTTAAGGTTCATCAACCTTGTCAATTAGGGTTTTGGGTTCATGATTAGGGTTTCATGATCTCTTCACTTAAGGATCATACCCTAAATCACCACATGAATCATACTCATGTATCAATTCCATATTATCATTCTCTCAACTTAATTAGGTCATATCAACCCTTTAGTCAAGTACATATAACAATGGTTAACATAGTGTACCAAGTCATTGATCTTATGACAATTAGGGTTCCTTCCTTGATTGACACTAATCATCTAAGTACTATTAGGGTTTCAACCTTTGTACCTTTATTGATTAACATTACTAACCATCATTGGATAATTGGAATCATCATTGCCTTCAATATCCAAGTGATTGAACCACTAACAACCTCCATGCGATTTTGAAGTTTCATCACCAAACAGTTTTGAAACTATTTCGCACCAAACGGTTTTGAAACTGTTTGACCCCAAACGGTTTCAAGACGTTTGGTCTCAAACGGTCTCAAGACCGTTTGGTCCAAGTCAGTCCCAAAACTGCAAGGGCTCTCTAGGTCATTTCTTCATCAAATCGATTTCCAATTGCACCATTGAATCGATCATTGATTATTCAATTGAAGGGTTCATCACTCTAAACCATTAGATCATCATCCATGGATCAAGGATCAACCTTCAATCCACCAAACAGTTTTGAAACCGTTTGGTCCCAAACGGTCTCGAGACCTTTTGGGCTCAAACGGTCTCAAGACCGTTTGCCCCAAAAAGTCTTGAAATTGTTGGGACCAATCAAGGATTCATCAATCAACTTGATTAGGGTTTCCAATTGAAGGATCGTGCACACATTGGATCAATCAATTGAATCCATTGGATCATCATCCAACCTATGATTAAGTTCAGACCTCAAACGGTCAACTAAACCAAACGGTCAACTCAACCATGAGGTTTGGAGTCCAACTTCACCAAACGGTTTGCAAACCGTTTAGTCTCAAACAGTTTGGTGAAACTGTTTGGACCAAAAGTCCAAGACCGTTTGCTATTTCTCTTTGATTAAGGTGTGTGCTTATGAACATGTTATCATCTTTAACCTTTAAACTCGCGGAACTACTGCCATGTTCCATGGCAACTCCATCAATTAAGCAAGGCTTTTGCAATAATGATAATTAAATCAATTACAAGTAGAAATCGAATTCAATGACAAAGATTAAGGGTTAAAGTTATATAACCCACCTTCAAATCTGATCCCAAGCTCCAAGATTCACGGATCCAATGGTGGTTGAAGCTTTAGCAACCTCCCAAGGTTGTTTCTCAAGCTTTCGGAGTGAAAGGATCAACTAGGGTTGAAGATGGAGTGAAGAAATGAAGGAATCATGTATTGTTTTATGATTTTCACCATGAAATCAAGAAGAACTAAGTTCAAAGGCTTACCAACAGGTTGGGTACGTGCTCCCTGCTGTTCTTAGCTCTCTTGGTCGATTTTTCAAGCAAGGGGAAGAAAGGAATCGAAAAAGACCCTTAGGTGGGTTGGAAAAGGCTCCTTTATAAGGAAATTGATGAAAGAGAAAGTGTTTTATTAAAAATCAATTAATTCCAAAAATGGTACCACCTCTTCCACCTTGGTTTGCTTTCATGCAAAGGAAACTCAAAAACACCGAGATCCCTTCCATTATCCATGGATTAAGGAGAAAGAAATTAAGCACCTTAATCCATTATAATATTAATATATATTTTGAGTGGAAATTCTTTTCCTTATAATAAGGTGAGTGGAATTTCACCTCCTTAAGATATTTTCGGTCCTTGCAAAGCTCAAGGACGTCCACTCATACATCTGAATTCCACCATTTTAATTTTGATTGAAGGCCCTTCAATTATTTTGTTTATTTTTGCAATAATGTTTCCATTATGCTTAAATCTTGATTATTTTAATATCAAGATTCTCTCTCCTTCAACTTAATTCAAATGAGGCGCCCCTCTCATTTTCTTTGCTCCACATTATGTCAAGAAACATTAGGGACCTTTTTGAAGTGGTAAATTACATATTGCACCCTAGATTTTGGGTAAATTGCACATTACACCAAAACTAGGTTTTCATGCACAAACATTGCTTTATCAGCTCTTTCTTGGAATTCAGGCTATCACAAGGCATATCGCTGCATCATCTTCACTCTCATGATGCTTCAACACATGAGGAACATATTATCATGCACAAATTGCAAATAAACCCCTCCACTTGGGTATTTTTCACATTAGTCCAAAACAGGTAAAATATTGATTTTAACAATATTCAAAAAGGACTAAAATTGCAGTATAAGTTTCTCTTGAGCCTTAATTACTTTTCAAAAGATAAGAGCATGCATATAATCACTTTTTCTAAGCAAAACACCTAGGGTTACTTCATAACCCAGGTCAGGGATGTTACAATGAATTGATCGCGATTCAAGTGTCAAATCAATTTCAGCAACATTGGATGGACTAGATCTTGGACCACCCAGTACAGAAGTGAACCAACCAGTTCAAAGATGTGAAATGACCTATTCAGGTTGTGAACCGACCGGTTAGAAGATCAGTAAGACTGGATCAAAGGATTGATGTTGATGTCATGTTGTGCATTAGCTGTCAAGTTAAAGCCAATATGTTTGCAAATAGGAAATATAGTGAATGGTCATTTCAAGTGTTTAACCGACCGGTTCAGTAGTGAATAGATGGGTTCATGGTTTGCATCTTCCAAAAAAAATCATAAATTTTGTCACCTTGACTCCGAGATGATCTGGAAAGATTGACCCTGGCCATCCTATAAATAAGGGTCAATCTAGGCTTTTAGAATACACAACAATAATCTCTAACAATTGTTGACCTCTCACAATTGTGGTAACTTAAGAGCCCGATCAAGTCTTACCTATAAAAGGGAGAGATAGCAAGGGAGAGACAATACGGGAGAGCAAGTCAACACTAGTACGTCGACATTCGAAGGGACAATTTCTTCTTGTTGGCTATGGTAGTGCATCGAGGAGTTAAGTGACTGTTTGGACTAGGTAGATGTGTGAATGTCATTGTCGCCACGCTATGAGGACAACAACTACCGTTGTATGTTGTCTACACTGGGAGATCATTGTCACTGGATGTTTGTGGGCGTCTTGCAAAGTGTGCACATCATTGTGCAAGAGTTGTCAATGGACTTTCTCCAGAACCAGGTATACCTCTTGCTACCTTTTTCTAGATACATCATTGTTGACACGATCTGCTGGTAAAGGAATAGGGACAAAATTTGTATTTCTGATGCCTTTTTTTTCATCCCTATTCCCCAATAGTGGTATTAGATCCACGTCAATTTACGGTGTATCTGGATTCAAATCGATACGATCAGATTTATTTTAATGCATATGATGTGAATACTAAAATGATTAATGTGCATATCCGTTTACATACCACATATGATCCCAATATATGTATTTGATATGATATATATGAAATCAATACGCATAGCTATGAATTTTTTTTTATGGTGGATGTATGCATGGTTATGGCCAAAACTCCTGTGAATGTGTGTGCATAGTTTCTTGGTTTTCTTTGTTGTTGTTACTCAGTTTGCATACTGATCCTATCTCCTCCTTTCCAAATGTAAATTAATACTTTTTCCCCTATATTCCCCTCAAATGTAAGTCAAGGTTTTCCCTTTTACAATGTAATATAGAATAGGATAGTTTTAATTTTTGTTTTGGAAAGAGAAGATGTTCTGCTTGAGTTGAGTTGATTGACTGGAGGACCGACGAGGCCAACACACATGAGGATATAACCGATCCATTGGGGGCCCAACTGACCAACTGGAGGAGTCCAGTCAACCGCATAATCTAGAGCCAATCGACTGGCTGGAAGGCCAACCGATCAACTAAAGGCTTCATACAACTGACCGAGCCAAAATCAATTTTACAATACATGTTTCTACATGAGATGTGTACCTTAGGTGGTAGTAATTCTTTGTGGTTCCAAAGAATTGTATTAGTATTGCCATAACCATCGCTTATATGTTTCATGATTGCATGTTTCGTTTGTGAATATAGCATGTATACGATATGTACTATAAGTATGTGGTGATTGGATATATATATGTATTTATATATAAAACTCCTCAATAAGTAATAAGTCTAAGACGCTTTCTATAAGCACACACATATAAATATTGATCGACCAAGTGTAGGTTACACCAAAGTATGGTGAACCGTCTATCTCATGGAAGTATGATATAGATATGTGGGTCTGCCAAAGCAGGGTGCATATTCTATTGTGTTGGCTTTTGGGTCAAACTTTACTAGATGACCTTAATGACATTAAGTGCCTAGAAGCATACATATGGTCTATGACAAAGAGTTGTGCATACCACATATCCAAGAATTACATGAGATGCAATTTACAAATGTTGCCTACCTTAATAAATGGTTATGGACGCTGGCGTTGGCGGGGTAATAACTTAATTATTCTGGCTCTTGACTCACTATAAGGTTGTATGCTACACTCTTTAGTATTGATAGTGAGGGACATCAATTCAAAAAAAAATACTGGGAGCGATAATTAATTAAAAGCCTTATTAATATTGTCAAACTTATCAAATCAAATCAAATCAAAATTATCTTCACTAAAGTTGCAAATTTTCTTTTGTAGAATCTAATGGCAAATACAAACACATTTTATGTGATCGATCCTTGAGAAGGACAAATTGGACAAGAATAACTTCCATGACTGGTTCACGACATTGAGAATTATTCTCACTCAAGAGCACAAGCTCTATGTATTAGAGACACCAGAGCCAGATGAACCTGCTCTCGCCGCGCCTAAGGCTGTCAGGGATGCTTACAAGAAACACTATGAAGATGTTGTAGATGTCAAGTGCTTGATGTTGTGCTCAATGAAGTATTAGTTTTAGAGACATCATGAGAACATGGATGTTATTGAGATGGTAACACATCTTTTTTTTATATGGTAACACATCTTAAGAACATGTACTAAGATTAGGCAAGACAAGAGAGATATGATGTCTCAAAGGCATCATTTAAGTGCAACATGGTAGAAAGATATCCAGTAGGTCCCCATGTACTCAAGTTGATTGGGTATGTGGAGAACCTTGCTAGAATAGGATTTCCATTGTGTCAAGAATTGGCCACATATGTGATTCTATAGTGTGACGTCCCCGGATTTTGGCTTCTCCAAACCCTATTGGGAATGAGAGCTCATAATCCGAAAACATCATCCAATCATATCAGAAAAGCGATGCAGAAGCATAATACGCATACATGAACATACAACCATAACATTTCTCAACGATAACATGCATATTTACAACATGAATTACATTTACATATTACAAGAAGATTTACAAGTTTATGATCATGTATGCTAAAAGGATCTTAGACAATAGGTACAACCTATACAACTTGCTCACATCTTATTATTTTATCCCATTCCAGCTCTGGACCTAGAAAATACGAGAAACAAAAACATCAACAAAAGTTGGTACGTGGAATTAAAAGCTATACTATGATGACATATAAAATACTCAAAATTGAAGAAAGAGAAAGGAAACGTTATTTAAAGGTGGAAAATCAGGTAATCCCAATTTATTAATCATATTTCAATGGACATGTATTACTATGGTGGACTTAGCACAAACATAAATATTGGGCCCTATCCCTGCGTACCTTGTACCATTAGGGATCTCCCCACGTACCTTGTACCATTAGGGAGGTGCTAGTCAACATTAATACTTTCCCTCTCTAATAGGGAGATTAATGAACCATCAGTAACTACATTCCATTTTCTTTCTTTAGTGTTCTTATTGTTCAAGGCGGAAATGTCGATACATATAGATCTACATCCAACAATGTATTTCAAGTACAAGCAAGCAAGTACATATATTTAGCATCCAGCAATTCTAGTCATATAATTATATCCACATACCTGAGTTCAGAGATTCCTTATACATCCAAGGTCATCTACTACTCTGGTCATCACCTGATTTAAAGAAATTAATCATCATTAATATATGTACATCGTATTCTTGGTAATTTTAGGTCCAAATTAGGGTTTTTGTCAAACCTAGGTCAATATGATGTTAGGATGGTGTCTAGTATTTTTAATCTGATACATATGTAATTATTAAGGTCTGATATGAATTTCATAATTTTCTAGTACTTTCCCTATTTTCTACAATTAATATGAGGATTAAACATGTAATTAGATAATAATGAGAAAAGGCCTTAAATTACTCAATAATGTCAAGATATGAGTCCACATTTAGTTTCTAGATTATATCAAGGTTCGAAATTATTTTTATCAGATTTAATCTCAACCACTTTCTAATTATACCTTTTAAATGAAGCAATCTCATCTAAAATAAATACCATCAATATTAATGTCTCATAAGTCTAATATAAGGGTTTCACAATTAAGAGGGTACTTTTGTGAGTCCAGGGATATTTTCGAGGAATTTATTGGATAAGGGAGCTATTTTTGGTGGATTATGCAAGTTCTGTGTATTATCTAATATATATACAAAATTTACCTGGTTGGATTTTAATTGAACCGGCTGGACTGGCATTGGGCCAAGTGAACCGGATGGTCCACCTACTGGACCGTGTTCTTTAAACTGAGTGTTGTCTGGTTCAGTTTGCTGGATCATTCAGTGATCTCATTCATCACGATCTCACGCCTTGGGCGAGACACAGGTGCCGCCGCACACAATGCCCCGACCGCAGATCGGCCTCCGCTGTCCTCTCTGATGAGATCGTCTGGACGCTCCACACTAGACGAGAGGAAGATGGAACCACCGAGAGGTCCCATGAAGCCTCTCTCAGGTCGCCGCTCATGCCCTGCCTCCGGAGGAGGGTTTCGAGACTGCTGATCTCTCTAGACCCGTCGTCGCCGCCTCTGTGATTGGTACCAGCGAGCTATGGCACCTTTCTCTCTTCCGTGGAGAAACTGGTTGGCTTCGCGAGCAGAAGGAATGGCCAGGCATGAGAAGCGGCTGGGAATCCATCTGTTTCCCTGCCCTCTTTCAGTCCGACGGTGGAACTATCAAGATTTGTGTGATGGCACTGAAATCCATACCAGCCTATCAACTCGACAGGATCTCCTGGGCTTTCTGACCCCAACATCAAAAACTCAATCAGGTTGTACCAAAAAGGCTCTCCACAGCCTTCTGAGCTCGCCCTGACATGTCGGCGTGAGTGTGATTCATCCATCAGGGAGAGGCCATCTTCGGTTAACCCAGCAGAGTGGAGGCCGCAAGGGAACAAGGTCCTTAAACCTCCCCTGTGCTTGTTCCTTCCCCTGGTACCGACTTGTGGCTATGGAAACTCAGATAAGCAGTGACATTGGATCTTGGAATCTGGGTGTGCTGAGTTCTAACATGTTCCTATGACCTCAATCAACCCTTAGGTGGTGAAGAAGGTGATATGAAACCTCTCGCCTCCACCTTGACTAGCCGCTTTGAGAAACTATGGAGAAGGGGCAACGAGGAGGGGCACTCTCTCTCCGTTCCAGGGGTCTCCATAGTCGAATCAGGGATCTGTTACGAGTGTTGTGTAGGTCATGGGTTTACCAACGAATCCACTTAGACCGCTCCACCCTCATCGGATCTTGGGGACGCCTCAGTTGCGTTCTGTTCCTCCATATGCAGAGGTTAGAGATGACTTGGTCCTGGGTCTGTGTGGAGAATTAGGAAATGCATTACGAATGAATGGGCTGTGTGACGCATATAATAACCTGCCATTTCGGACTTTATTCGAGTGGTATACGACCAAGTCTCAAGATACTCATTTAATCATAAAGATTCAAGTATCCTAAAATTTGGATAAATTTGCATAGGAACCTCGATATCTCTTTATATAAACATCTAAACATCCTGAAATTTTAGATATAGGCTCGTAGTATCCTAATATAGATTCTACAAAAATTTTGAGACACAAGACCCAATTTTTGGTTGTTGAGACAATTTCTTCGATCAACCTTATAAATACATTTATAAACCTTGACTTCATAAACGTCCAAATTGGCTAACAAGGTACCCATCATAATATAACCTGAATAGCATCATCATCAATCATATCTCTAATCACAAGTTTAGGTAAATTGAATTAAATATTGAATAAATCACTTCATTCTAAGATTGGTCATCTTATGAATAACAATGAACCTCAAGTGCTATCCTTGGTTATTGGACCCTAAAATCACGGTTATTACATTCACCCCACCTTATATGGAATTTCGTCCTCGAAATTCAACTAGTTCACAATCATGGTGATATTAAAAAGTTCAACTTCATAACAATCACTACTTCTAGGTTCCAATGTTGTTATAGTCTTTAATGAACTCTAAGTTGTCATCTTAGGTTTTTGAGCAAATAGGGGTGCACACTCTGCCTTATGTTAGTCAAAGCATCATCAATCAGCTCAATCATAACATGACATTATTTAAATATCATATTTACATCCCCTACCTCCCTACAGGAAATAGGGTTTATCATACATATGATGTTGAGAAGATTATACTCAAATTCTCAGATTTCATCATCTCATCTATATAAGGTGATATCAAGATTTCAATTCATTAGCTACTAAAATCTATCATACTTGAAATCACTATTGTTGTTTACGCTCGACATCATACTAGGATCGCATCATTATAGGGAACTAATATTCATCTTTGTATATCAAGGTTTCACCCTATTATGTAAGAGTTATTACCAAACTAGAAGCTTATAGTCAAAAGATTTGAAGTTAAGAACTATATGTTGTGATCATGTAACCCATGATCCAAAGATATATTTATTTCTAGTTCGTGATTTCAACTTATATCTTTCATGCATGACATAGAGGGAAGGAGGATATACTAAGCAAATTTTATCATGATTTCAACTTAGATATTTCACGTATGATATAGGAGGGGAATATAGAATAGGTCAAACGTATACGAGTGATTCCTCATGTATAAACCATCTATATAGATCAAGTGAGGTTTTTAGCATCATATATTAAGAAAGAGAAGAAGAAGAGAGAATTGTATTTTTGAGTATCTTTTGCACAAAGCATCATACTCTCATAACTAGAGTTCATATATTACCTCACTTGCAACTAATGATGATATTCACAAAATATATCACTCCAGCTAGGACCTAACTCATCCAAAGGATTCACTTTGTCCTATGGGTCATCTACCCATCCTTTTATTTTACCCAATTCTCACATATAGATTTGAATCATGCATAAGGACTCAACTCAACACTCGAGAGTAATCTAGTGTAGGATTTTATTTTTAACACATATCTCATATATTGGAGGCTAGGTCCTATGACCTTCTCCCTGTGGGTCTTACTCTCTTTAGAGTTCACCACATATCTCATCCTACCACTAGACATCCTCCTTGTATAAGAGCTTGAGGCTCATGCACACTCATCTCTATCTTAACTTAGCTTATCTTAAGTAAGAAAAAGGAATGTACTTTCATCATCACGACTTAGCATAGATCCTCTAAGAGTGGATTGGGCTCATATACAACTCAAATCTTAATAAGGAACTTATACCATCATATATTAGAGATAGGTAAGATTCTATATGATTATTTCCTTCATCTTTCTTTTGTCTATCTATCACATTACCTTATGAGGCTCTAGACATCTAATCTAGATCTATTCTCTCTTCTAGACTGATGTCACTCCCTTTCACTTAGATTGCATGAACACTAACTACTCTCCAGTGTGAGGGACACATTTTTATATTTACATATATATAATAAAATATTATATAGTTTTTCTCCGAGAAAGAAGACGTCAAAGAAAACAGTCAAGGCTCGAGCCGATTGGAAAACAAAACCAAATCAGCAAAATCAAGTGTCCCACACACAGTAGATAGTCTAGTGTTATGCCACCTAGTGAAATGGTGAGAACGAGATGTAGACTAGTGTAGCTACCCAATACATATGAGCTCTATATGGAAAAGGTTTCTCTCACTTGTCTAAACCTAGTTCTCGAACATCTAGGTTCTAACTTAGAGGCTAAGTCAAACCTTATTCCTATAGAACAATTACTAAGTTTCTAAGATTTAAGGTGAAAAGTGAGGCTTAGTTTATATGTTTCATGATGAGCAATTGTTAGGTATAGCTATTGTTCATGCTCTGATACCAACTGTGACGTCCCCAGATTTTGGCTTCTCCAAACCCTATTGGGAATGGGAGCTCATAATCCGAAAACATCATCCAATCATATCAGAAAAGTGATGCGGAAGCATAATACGCATACATGAACATACAACCATAACATTTCTCAACGATAACATGCATATTTACAACATGAATTACATTTACATATTACAAGAAGATTTACAAGTTTATGATCATGTATGCTAAAAGGATCTTAGATAATAGGTACAACCTATACAACTTGCTCACATCTTATTATTGTATCCCATTCCAGCTCTGGACCTAGAAAATACGAGAAACAAAAACATCAACAAAAGTTGGTACGTGGAATTAAAAGCTATACTATGCTGACATATAAAATACTCAAAATTGAAGAAAGAGAAAGGAAACATTATTTAAAGGTGGAAAATCAGGTAATCCCAATTTATTAATCATATTTCAATGGACATGTATTACTATGGTGGACTTAGCACAAACATAAATATTGGGCCCTATCCCTGCGTACCTTGTACCATTAGGGATCTCCCCGCATACCTTGTACCATTAGGGAGGTGCTAGTCAACATTAATACTTTCCCTCTCTAATAGGGAGATTAATGAACCATCAGTAACTACATTCCATTTTCTTTCTTTAGTATTCTTATTGTTCAAGGCGGAAATGTCGATACATATAGATCTACATCCAACAATGTATTTCAAGTACAAGCAAGCAAGTACATATATTTAGCATCCAGCAATTCTAGTCATATAATTATATCCACGTACCTGAGTTTAGAGATTCCTTATACATCCAAGGTCATCTACTACTCTGGTCATCACCTGATTTAAAGAAATTAATCATCATTAATATATGTACATCATATTCTTGGTAATTTTAGGTCCAAATTAGGGTTTTTGTCAAACCTAGGTCAATATGATGTTAGGATGGTGTCTAGTATTTTTAATCTGATACATATGTAATTATTAAGGTCTGGTATGAATTTCATAATTTTTTGGTACTTTCCCTATTTTCCACAATTAATATGAGGATTAAACATGTAATTAGATAATAATGAGAAAAGGCCTTAAATTACTCAATAATGTCAAGATATGAGTCCACATTTAGTTTCTAGATTATATCAAGGTTCGAAATTATTTTTATCAGATTTAATCTCAACCACTTTCTAATTATACCTTTTAAATGAAGCGATCTCATCTAAAATAAATACCATCAATATTAATGTCTCATAAGTCTAATATAAGGGTTTCACAATAAAGAGGGTACTTTTGTGAGTCCATGGATATTTTCGAGGAATTTATTGGATAAGTGAGCTATTTTTGGTGGATTATACAAGTTATGTGTATTATCTAATATATATACAAAATTTACCTGGTTGGATTTTAATTGAACCGGCTAGACTGGCATTGGGCCAAGTGAACCGGATGGTCCACCTACTGGACCGTGTTCTTTAAGCTGAGTGTTGTCCGGTTCAGTTTGCTGGATCATTCAGTGATCTCATTCATCACGATCTCACGCCTTGGGCGAGACACAGGTGCCGCCGCACACAATGCCCCGACCGTAGATCGGCCTCCGCTGCCCTCTCTGATGAGATCGTCTGGATGCTCCACACTAGATGAGAGGAATATGGAACCACTGAGAGGTCCCATGAAGCCTCTCTCAGGTCGCCGCTCATGCCCTGCCTCCGGAGGAGGGTTTCGAGACTGCTGATCTCTCTAGACCCACCGTCGCCGCCTCTGTGATTGGTACCAGCGAGCTATGGCACCTTTCTCTCTTCCGTGGAGAAACTGGTTGGCTTCGCGAGCAGAAGGAATGGCCAAGCATGAGCATCGGCTGGGAATCCATCTGTCTCCCTACCCTCTTTCAGTACGACGGTGGAACTATCAAGATTTGTGTGATGGCACTGGAATCCATACCAGCCTATCAACTCGACAGGATCTCCTGGGCTTTCTGACCCCAACATCAAAAACTCAATCAGGTTGTACCAAAAAGGCTCTCCACAGCCTTCCGAGCTCGCCCTGACCTGTCGGCGTGAGTGTGATTCATCCATCAGGGAGAGGCCATCTTCGGTTAACCCAGCAGAGTGGAGGCCGCAAGGGAACAAGGTCCTTAAACCTCCCCTGTGCTTGTTCCTTCCCCTGGTACCGACTTGTGGCTATGGAAACTCAGATAAGCAGTGACATTGGATCTTGGAATATGGGTGTGCTGAGTTCTAACATGTTCCTACGACCTCAATCAACCCTTAGGTGGTGAAGAAGGTGATATGAAACCTCTCGCCTCCACCTTGACTAGCCGCTTTGAGAAACTATGGAGAAGGGGCAACGAGGAGGGGCACTCTCTCTCCGTTCCAGGGGTCTCCATAGTCGAATCAGGGATCTGTTACGAGTGTTGTGTAGGTCATGGGTTTACCAACGAATCCACTTAGACCGCTCCACCCTCATCGGATCTTGGGGACGCCTCAGTTGCGTTCTGTTCCTCCATATGCGGAGGTTAGAGATGACTTGGTCCTGGGTCTGTGTGGAGAATTAGGAAATGCATTACGAATGAATGGGTTGTGTGATGCATATAATAACCTGCCATTTCGGACTTTATTCGAGTGGTATACGGCCAAGTCTCAAGATACTCATTTAATCATAAAGATTCAAGTATCCTAAAATTTGGATAAATTTGCATAGGAACCTCGATATCTCTTTATATAAACATCTAAACATCCTGAAATTTTAGATATAGGCTCATAGTATCCTAATATAGATTCTACCAAAATTTTGAGACACAAGACCCAATTTTTGGTTGTTGAGACAATTTCTTCGATCAACCTTATAAATACATTTATAAACCTTGACTTCATAAACGTCCAAATTGTCTAACAAGGTACCCATCATAATATAACCTGAATAGCATCATCATCAGTCATATCTCTAATCACAAGTTTAGGTAAATTGAATTAAATATTGCATAAATCACTTCATTCTAAGATTGGTCATCTTATGAATAACAATGAACCTCAAGTGTTATCCTTGGTTATTGGACCCTAAAATCACGGTTATTACATATAGTCACTTCCGGAATCATCCAGCCAGCTTATCGTTAACTACAACACAAACAATTTTGACAAGTTGTTGTCAGATTTACTAGGCATGTTGAGATAACTGAGGCATAGTCGATGAAGGACAAACCCAAATCTGTGATGATGATTAGCAGAGGGAAGTACAAGGGTAAAGTAAAAGCTAAGAAGAGTTATAAAGCTAGCCAATAACCAAAGTTTGTGCACTGAAAGTTAAGGGAGGAGTGAATAAGGAAGAAAAGTGTCACCAACCTGGACATTGGAAAAGGAACTGCCCTCTTTATATATAGGATCTCAGGAAGAAGAAGAAGGAGATAGAGATCTCCACTTTAGGACCTAAGAAGAAGTAAGCTAGAACTATGTGGAGCAAGAGTTTCTGCCACTACAGTTAAAATCTATCATTTAGCCTAATGGGCATGTAATAAAACTAGTGAATAGCTATTTTATACCTTCCATTAATGAAAAACATCATGCATCTTGCATGGACAAGAATATTATGAATAATTGATGTTTTTTTAAGATAAGATCTTATATGGCAGTGCCCTATGTCTCAAAATCTATAATTGATAATTGTAGAGGAAAATATGTATTACACATACAATGAATGACTTGATGACTCAAACAATGAATATTGATAGCATTGTCATCTAGAGCGCATAAATGAGAAATGCATTTCTAGAATGGTTTTCTTGGATCTTTTTATTATTGAACCAATAGATACATGTAAGTCTTATTTATTGGGCAATATGACAAAAGCACCTCTCACTAGATGTAGTGGGAGAACGAGTATTCTATTAGGGCTCATACATACTGATGTATATAGACCATTTAGAATAAATTCTAGAGGTGGTTAATAGTATCTCATTATATTTGTTGATGTTCTCAACATATATTGTAGTTTGTATTTAATGAAATACTGGTATGAATCCTTGAAGTGTTCAAGGAGATCATGAATGAAGTACATAACCAACTTTGTAAAAGTATTAAAACACTTTGATATGATCGATGTGGAAAATATTTTGAACCAAAATTTTTAGGACCTTCTAGGAGACAGTGATAGTGTATCGCAATGAACTCCACTTGAAACACAATGATAGTGTATAATGACATTGTATCAAAATGAGGAAATCACACCTTGTTCATCATGGTGCGATTATCAATAAATCTAGCTAATCTTACAATTTCCTTTTTGGCACATGCTTTACACTAAAATAATATACCGTATAAAATGGTTCAAAAGACACCATATGAGATATGGCATGAGAAGTGTCCCAATATGTATTTTTGTAATATTAGGAATGAAATCTTATATAAGAAAATAGTTTCTTGAGAATCTTTATCCACAAATCACATAAATGTTATTTCGTTGAATACTACTTTTATGTTCCAATACGATAACAAAAGTGTTTGTTGCCAGGATGGTTTTATTCCTAAAGGGAATTTAATTCTAAAGGAATCGGTGGGTGAAAAGTAGAACTCAAAAATTTTGAGACCAATAAGAAAGAATTGGCCCTAAAGAGGTACAATAGGATGAGAATCACAAGTTGTTGTGGAATCTCAAGTTTCTTATATAACATGAAGCCTCATAGATCTAGTATAACATGCCTTGAGTTTGAAAGATTAGGATATCTTATAACTCAAGAAGGCGGTGGGTCAGTCATAGATGATGAGTCAACAACCTACCTAGAAGATATTGAGAAGATAGGGTCTAAGAAATGGCTTGAGGCCATGAGCTACGAGATGGAGTCCATGTAAACCAACAAGGTATGACCTTGGTGGATCCACCTGAAGGGGTAAGACCCATAAGGTGCAATTGGTTATTCAAGAAGAAGACCAACATGGATGGTAGTGTACAAACCCATAAGCGTAGATTGGTTGCTAAAGATTTCAAACAAGTTCAATTTGTTGAACATGATGAAATCCTTTTACCAGCTGCCATGGCTAAATCCATCAGGACCATGCTTGTTGTTGCAGCTTAGTATGGGTATGAGATTTGGAAAATGGATGTTAAAATCACAATGCCTTAATAGGAACATTATAGAGGATATGTACATGACACAACCTAAAGGTTTTATAAATAAAATCATTGTAAATAAAGTCTATAAGCTAAAAGGTCAATCTATGGATTTAAGTAAGCTTCTCAGTGCTGGAATCTTCTATTTGACAAGACAATCAAAGAGTTTGGCTTTAGTCAGAGTGAAGATGACAATTGTGATTACAAGAATTTAGTGGGAGAATATTTATATTCCACATAATATGGGGAATGAGTCCTTATCATGCATATATTGAAACATGGCAAGGAAGTACCTTCTCTATGAAGGGTTTAGGCGAAGCATCCTATGTGATAGGAACCAATATCTATAGAGATAGATCTAGAGGTATTATTGACCTAAGTAAGATCACACACATTGGCAAGATGTCGAAGGGGTTCAACATGCAAGACTCAATCAAAGAAAATTTGTCCATGTTCCATGGGATTAGTCTCTCAAGAGCCTAGTATTCCAGTTCTTGTGAAGAATGGGAACAAATATGATTCCATATGCATTCACAATTGGTTATATCGTGTATGAATGTTATGTACTCATATCGTTATCTCGTATGTATTGAACATGACGAGTGGATATCAGTCGGATCCCTATGAAAGTCACTGGATTGCCACAAAGAACATCCTTAAGTACTTGAGAAACACTAAAAGGTTCGGTTCCTTGATTATGGTAATAAGGAAGAGTTGGGTGAAAGGGTTACACCGATGCAAGCTTCCAAAATGATAAAGAAAATTAATAACTGTAATCTAAATTTGTGTTTGACCTTAAAATAGAGCTGTAAGCAGGAAAAGTTATGAGCAGGAGACAATTGGTTAATTCTACAATTGAAGTTGAATACCTTGTTGTTTTAAAAATAGTAGAGGACATTGTATAGATCAAGAAGTTCATGTAGATGAACTTGTGAGGGGTTACAACCATTGACGACACAATAGAAATACTATGACAATAATTAATGGAGCTACTAGATAGGCAAGAAATCTCAGATAGCATACTATGACAATTCCATCTCATGTGTACAACAAGGAGATGTGTAAACTTGCAAAATACCGACTAGAAGCAAATGTTGCTAACACGAGCACTTGTGCAACACAAACATGTTAAAGAGCACTTGGAATAAGATTTGTAAGTGATTGTCTCTAAGTGCAAGTGGGAGTCTGTTGGTATGCATTACCATAGAACCAATCATATGATGATTGTAAATCATATACTTGATTTGATAATATTAAGGTAATTCCATCTATTATGTTTGTCTCAATTATGAGATGATGACACAAACATGGTAGATATCTAAACAATGATATTTCCTGATGACATATGTCTTCAGGTTCAGGACCTGAACAATGATGTATGATAAGATTACATACATTCTTTTTATGTCCCTGGTCGAATATTACTGTGGAAGAAAAATAGACAACAATATTACTTAAGACTAGAGTGTGTGTTGACTGATGAAAGAGTCACATTAGTCATGATATGTGATATCAAGTCAAACACATAGGTACATGTTAGAGTACAGTGAATCAGATAGACCCACCATGAGAGTGATACATGGAGACCATGGAATGGTAGTCATAATCATCTCTCATAGTGATAGTGGTGATTGTGGTTCTTCGACCTAAAGTAACTATATTCATCACATGTCATCCAATGTATTTTGACATCATCCAACATGATCTTGAATAAGGGTTGCCATAAAGATGATGCTCGGGTGCGTTGTGACACATGGGAATTGAGTGTGAGTGATGTAGATGGGATTTGTCCCTCCTATAAGAGATTGATATCATGGACACTTGATAAGCGAGACTGAGAAACGTATGACCATACTCATGTGACTTAATATGTGATATGTGAGCTCACATGCATCTCAAGCAGTCAGATCTAGTTCAAGGAACATGGATTGAATGTTGAGAGGATGATGATTCCAAGCCTCGAGTTTAACTTGGGTATCAAAGACAAAGGAACTATATGATCACTGTATCATTGATCACAGATCGTAGATTAATGTTTTTTCACCAACTTTCCAATTACTTGTTTAGTAATGTTGTGTTTCTAGATATCGCTCATTGCTTGTGATTTCATGAATTGGTTATGGACATTCAATGCCAACATAAATAGGGACCTATAGGGCCACATGCATAGGATACACATGGAAAATGAGCTTACTTGTGAATATTATTTTACTTGATTAGTAAAGTTTTTTGGTATTCAATTTATACAACAATGGTTGAAATCTACTGATAGGACTATGAACCGATTGATTCAAGTATCAGGTCAATTTAAACAACATTGGATGAACTGGAACTTAAACTGCCCGATTCAGAAGTGAATTGACGGATTCAAAGATATGAAATGATCGGTTCAAGTTGTGAACCGACCGATTGGGAGATCAGTAAGACATGATCAAGAATTGTTGTTTACATTATTTGTGCATTAATCATCACATTATAGCCAATATGACTGCAAATAGGAAAACATAGTGAACCAACTGGTTCAAGTGTTGAAACGACTAGTTCAAGTGTTGAACCGGCCATTTCAAGTGTTCAAGTAGTGAATCAATCGGTTTGTGGTTTGTGGCTTCTAGAAAATTCATGAAATTCCATCTCTTTGACTCCCAAATGATCTGAAAACCCTAAACCTGGCCATCATATAAATAGGGATGGAAGTATAGGCTTTCAAAAGACACAACAATAAGCTATGATAATTCTTGTCCTTTCACAGTTGTGGTAATGTGTGAGTCTGAGCAAGTCTTACCCGTAAAAGGGAGAGACAACAAGGGAGAGCAAGTAAATGCTAGCACGTTGACGTTCAAAAGGGAAACTCCTTTCTGTTGGCTTTGGTAGCACAACATGGAGTTCCTGGTGGACCTTGTGAACTACATAGAGGTAGAGGTCATTGCCTCCATGCTAGAAGGATAACAATCACCTCCATCTATGGTGTTGCACCAGGAGAATGTCATCACCAGTTGTCTGTGTGCATCTTGTGAAGTGTGCACATCACCATGCAAGAGTTGTCATGGACTTGCTCCAGGACCATGTATACCTCTTACCACCTTCTTTCCTAGATACATCATCATTGACACAATCTAGTGGTAAAGGAATAGGGACAAAAGTTTTTGTTTCCTCTACCTTCTTTGCCTTCCCTTTTTCCTAACAAATTATTACATATTTTACGTTTAAAAATACATGAACCCATTTAGTAAGTGATGCACCGGTCATATAGCAGGGGATACACACAGGCTAACAAAGTATTTATAATCCAATATGGAGACACCCAATCTCATACACACTGTGACATACAAGCGCACAAACTCAAGATGTAGTATATGAAAAGTAGCAAGTTAGGGTCAAATATACTCAGAGTGGGTTAGGACTAGTCTAGCTAGGGTTGTTTCTTTAGGTTTCTAGAGTAGAGTGTAGGGTTTTAATGGTGTAATTGAGGGTTTTATTTACAATAAATAAAAGTAAGAATCAAACCTATATTAACCCTACACAGTCAATGCTACAGTAACAAACTAAGAGAGTAATGAAACTAAATTAGACTAACAGTAATGACACAGAGCAACTAACTACACTAGACTAGAAATTACACTAAATAAGAAAGCAAATAATACACTAAGCGATTAACTAAACAAAACCTAGAGAAATCAACTACATAAGAACTAATTACTCTAGCAAAGAACCTGTAAGGCCCCTAAACTTACTTAATGAATTGAATAAGCTTAATAGTCATAATTGAATGCTCAGAACTCTAATCTAACCTTGTGATATGCTTTGAAATCATAAGACAAGCTTAAGTTTCAAATTTGGTCCATTGGACACTGTTTGAGCAAGTTATGCAATTTTATGTACATTTTGGACTTTTCTACAATTTACCCAATTGAGAGGTTTTCTTTGCAGTTTATCACTTTCATTATGTTACTTGGATTTCTCTCATCATTCTTGAGATTTTTGAGCCATGGTGTGCCTATTTAAACCTTGGTTTGAAGGTGTTTTCTCTAAGGGTATTTTAGGGTTTACCCCTTCACGGATGAGCTACCTTTAGTAGCTATCAACTAATGAATTATTTGATTGGTTGGGAAATTCGATAAAGGAAAGCTAGGCAGGTCTATACACATGGTGGGGGAGCTTTTGATGTGTGTTCTTGTATATTCTTAATAAATTAAGGCCATGGACACTTGGATAGATACTAGAACTTCAACTTTTTCTTTTTTTATCTTAAAGTTTCATATACTTATCCCCAAGCACCAAAAAGAGCCATTTTCTCTCCACCACTTCCCTCCTTCTCACAACCTCGTTCTCGCTCTGTGCTGCTATGAATTTTACTATCCAAGGAATAAGAAAGTGGGGGTCTTCTTAGAAAAAGGATCTAGGGTTGCAATTGACTTCATTTTAGGGTTGAAAAAGCTTCCTTCTAGTGATATTGACCTAAAAGAGTAAGAATTCCCTTCTTTCCTACTTTTATTTATTTTTTATCCTTTGTCCTAGCTTTCTCCAGGTTAGAACCTTTCTGTTCCATGGTAGAAACTGATCTAAAGCTCCAAAACCCTACCTTTCTTGCTCCTTATGCTTAGGGTTTGCTCATCTGATGAAGAAAGGTGATAGATGGACGAATTCATAGCTTATTCTTGGATTTTCTACCCTACCTTATCGAGTTTTCTTTTGTGTGGGATTTCATATTCTCATTAGAGGCAAGTTTTATGACTTGCTCTACGTTTATTGCTTACCATAAGCTTTCTAGATCATGTTCTTGCTTGAAAATGATGATCCATGCACTAAAAAGCTATGCTTGACTTGGATTTCAATTTTTATAATGTTCCTTGTTCTTATTTCAGTTTTAGATGAACATGTGATCATTTGTACGTTATTCCTAAGGTGTAATATAACTCAGATCAGGTTGGTTTCACAACCTATGGTGCTAAGCACCTATCAACCAATGGTCAATTTTATGGTTTTAAGCTGATTTCTTCTATAAACCCATGACCCAATGATGGTACCATTGCAACAAGCCTATGGTTTTGTCTTCATGAAAACTGATGGTCATGATCAAAGGTTTCATATGATGGTGAGAACCTATGGTCACCCCCTTAGGTCAGGTTTTGGGTCAATTAGAAGTATAATGATCAACCATTAAGTACCCTACTAATATTATCAATCAATGATGACATTAGCTTAATATTTGATGTTGATTAATGAATATGGTGTTGATCTAACAAACTATTGTGATTTAATGATCATTAATGATGGTGGATCAGGTCTCTACAACCTATGGTGAGTTAAGCATTGTAGTTGTAGCATCAAGTAAGCCTTAGACCAATGGTTTCTTGGGTCACTTGATGCAATGGTCGGACCTATATTGTAATTGATGGTTTTAACATATGAACTTGACACAATGGTTAGGATCTATTGTTTATTCCTCCATTGAGGTGGAATGATGGCTAATGTAATATGTTAGTCCTAATAACGTGATTTATATGGTTTCCTTTATATGATCAACTTAAGGAGCTTACTTGTTGGCAATGGATGACTTGTTTTAATTGAACAGTTGATTGTGGGTTTTACCCTACTCTCAATGGAACTTTTTGTGTTGTTGATTAAGGGATGTCTAGGGTTATACGGTGTCTCTTTATAGAGAACAAATCAAGAACTTCGTATGTGTTTTATCCAAGGTGTTTACTTATGTAAACAACCAATAGTATTACCTTTTAAACATCTGATGGTTCTGGGTGACATTGTGGTATAGTGATATGGGTTGAGTGATGATGGAACAAATATAGGGTGACCCTTAATAAGGTTGTATTACCTATTCACTCATATGAATAGAAGGGATGGTAACTATATTGTGTTGATATGTAACCCTAATGAGGTATAGCTTGTTATACCTAGCTTTAATATAACTAAATGATGGTAATTGGGTATGAATAGTCCTTGAATGACTAATACAATCGTGGAGTACCCTATTATTGTTGAAACCCTAGTATGCTATAACCCGATGGTTACACCTTGATTTATGTGTGGGTTCATACTTGAGAATGGTATGGAATGTGATGGCGATGCTAAACCTTATGCATCCATGATCCAATAGGGATGCCGTGAGTTAGGGTTTGGGTATAAGTGTTGATCAGTAACATTGATATAATTTATCATGTTGAACCTAACTCTAATGCAAATAGATAATGATGAGTATTCATGTTTAACATTCTTATATGATGGTGGAATAACCTCCTTAATATGATCATAACCTTGATATGTTAATTGGTGGTTATCATAGCCACATGGTTGATACTTTCTTACGCTAAACATGTACATTATGAATATGATGAGGGTTAATCATATCTAGATTCCTTACATGTTGATGTAATAAAAGGATGTTCTTAATGTTAATATAACCCTACTATGATTGTTTATGAATATCTCCTAGATCATTAATGCAATATGATGTTGATCTGATGTATTATATGTAAGTCATGTTGTTGAGCCTTGTTATAAGGCATCTAAAGATAATGATGATCTTGCAGGGAATAATATGATGGTCTTAATGACCTTTGGGAATGGTTGAGCCTTGAATGAGGTGTAATCCTCTTGTGTTGATAAGGGTTGATACCCTATGATATTGTGAAAAGGATTTATATCCTAGTATGATGGTCTTAATGACCTTTGGGCATGGTTGAGCCCTGAATGAGGTGTAATCCTCTTGTGTTGATAAGGGTTGATACCCTGTGATATTGTGAAAGGATTTATATCTTGTGATAGTATGATGACTAGTGTGGTCTCATGAATGGCAAGTGAATAGTACCATGTGATGATGAGATGAGAAATTATGTTTTACATGTTTTATATCTTTTCAAGTTTTGATATTTATATGCTCGCTTAAAGTGAATTAGGGTTTGTATGTCCACTTGTTTCATGCAACCTTAATTCACCCAATTGGCATAAATAATCAAGTGCAACTCTAATCATGTAGTGCCCTATACTATAGAACCATCTTCAGTGTCAGAACTTGTTGGATGGTGAAATGAGTATTCCTAAGGGAAACTCAGAATGCCTACTGTTGAGTATGTGGGGGTGGGAAGTTAAGGATATATCCTTGTCATACACAATGCAGATTGTGGAGGTTGGCTCTGGTCATGCCTCATACATCTGATGTGATTGAGAATGGTTGTGGTCGTGTCTAAGTGATTATAACATGATGTGATTAGAGGACAACTGCGGTTGTACCTCAGTGATTGGGTTTGAATGCCCTGGTTTCTAGTGTCATGACCTATACCAAGGTCGGACTAGTGGTTATCAACTTGACTATATGTCACTGTGGTGGCAGCTTTGACTGATATGTCACTACCTTTTTACTCGTACTGACTAAAGGGAAGAGATCTTAGGATACTGGCACTCCTAGATCTTGTACAGAACTGAATAGCCCTTCCCAGGGGTCAGTTGGACTTTGAATGGTACGGTTCAAATTCCCCAGGGCATAATAAAAGATGTAATACATCCGCGTAGCATATTTTATTAGGGTTATACACAACATTTCAGATTGGATGATAACCCTTGTTTGTTCTCTTTACATAAAGATAATGCTTAGTGCAGTTAAGAGATAGTAGATATACACTAGTACAGAAACAACATTCAATGTCACTTTTCTAGGCGTCGGTTATTTAGGAAATCTGATACCTATAACAGCCAACGTCGGTGATGTAGGAAACCCGACGTCTATATTCAAGACACGGGTACCGCTTTGTATTCAACGTCGACTGGGTAACAAAAAACCGATGCCTAAAATCGCCCGCGAAATCCAATTTTCGAGTGAAAAAAAATTGGCCCGAAAGTGTCACATACAACGTCGGTTTTTTAACATCTAACCGACGCCTATATAAGATGAAAATTTGTACAAAAAGTTCCAACTTAGGTGTCGGTTATCCTTTGATAACCGACGCCGATAATGGTTCCCGCCAAATTATTTAGGGCAAAATTTGTCTAATTGGACGTCGGTTGTTAAAGGACAACCGACGTCGAAGAGTTTAGGTGTCGTTTGTTTTAGATAACCGACGTCGTTTACCAACTTAATAGACCCACGAACAGAAACTGTTCCCCTTTCTTCTATTTCATCACGAAGCAATTGTTCCCCTTTCTCTGCTCTTGCTGCGTCGCCACCCGCCCGCCCGCTGCTGCTTCTCGCTCGCCGCCGACGCTGCCTACTGCTTGCTCGCCGTCGACGCCGGATGCCGCTTCTGCTGCCTTGCGTCGCCGCCGCCGTCCTCCTTGCCGCCGCCGCCCGCCGTCTTCCTTACCATCGCCACTGTCCTCCTTACCGTCACCGCTGCCTGCTCCGTACTCACCGCCGTCCTCCCTGTCGTGTCGCCTGCCTGCCTGCTGCCCGCCGTAGCCTCCAGGTAGCCGTAGCCTCTGTTCTTCCTTCTCCCTAGCTCCTTACCTACAGCAAACACGGACGTGGCTGTGTTGGCCTACCACGGCCGTGCTGCACAGAACGGTCGTGCTGTCCAACATGGCCGTGGTAGGCCAACACAGCCACGGCCGTGTTTGCTATTGGTAAGGATATGAACAAATCTTTATGTAATGCTTTATGTAAATTCTAGGATACGAACAAATCTTTTGCTTGCAAATATTTGTGCTTCTAATCCTAATGCTTGACCTAATTCAGTAAATTTTGATGCATGTTGAAATAAGATTTAAACTTGTCCATTCTAGCATCCTAATTTGATTTGATTAAACCCTAACATTGATGAACCCTAACATCAATTGTGATGAAACCCTAACATGTACATATCTATTATTATGTTTGTTGGCCTAGAAACCCGTCCAAGATTTACTCATTAGGAGTAAATCTTGGATAGTCCCCAGTTTGGGACTGTTCTTGAACACCTAATCTCACTTAGGATGTAAGTGTATAATGTGTATTGGGTTTTCGAGAAAATTTCGGTAGCATTTCCCCGTTTGTTCTCTAAGTACATATGTACTTAGAGAACATCGGGGAAATGCTACCGATTTTTTTTTGAAAACCCAATACACATTATACACTTACTAGTGAGATTAGGTGTTCAAGGATGGGATAGGTGGTACACATTTATTATATATAAAAATGACATCACATGTGTTTGTTGGCCTAGAAAGTGAAAAATCATTGTTCTTTATATTACTTGTACATTGGTATAAATTAGAATGAACAATCACTAAATTATATATTGTTTGTATGGAGTCCGGCTTCATTGTAGATAATAGGAGTAAATCTTAGATAGTCCCCGGTTTGGGACTGTTCTTGAACACCTAATCTCACTTAGGATGTAAGTGTATACCCTAATCTTGTCCTAATATATACTTGTTTTCTCTTTGATCATAGAATGGATAGATCATGGATGTCCATTCACAATCGCTGCACCCCAGAGTTTATATATGGTCTTGATCATTTTATTAGATTTGTCGAGGAACATAGGAAAGAACCTACAAATAGGTTCTACTGTCCATGTAGGCATTATGGTAACAACTTGAAAGTCAGCAATGGTGAGGAAATTAAAAGTCATGTCATGTGCAACAGAATTGTACAAGGCTATACAGAATGTCACTGGCATGGAGAGATTTCAAACTCGAAACCAGTGGATGTCGATAGCAGTGCTTGGGTGGAAGAAGAAATTGCCTCTGATGACGTAGATGTGAACAAACCAGTTCCAGTAGACATCGTTGATGCGATGTTGGATAGTTGTAGGGTAGAGCACACCGATCCACCTCCTATCTTTAGAAACATTATGCATGATGCTGAGATACCGTTATACACAGGCTGTGCTAAGTTTACGAAGCTTAGGGCTGTGTTGAGATTGTATAAGTTGAAAGCTAACAATAGATGGAGCGACAAAAGCTTCACTTCATTGTTGACTTTGTTGAAAGAAATGCTTCCTGAAGGAAACGAGCTGCCAATCTCAACATACCGGGTAAAGAAAATGTTGTGCCCAATGGGAATGGAGGCCAAGAAGATACACGCATGCCCGAATGATTGTGTATTATTTCAAAAGGACTATGCAGATTTGAAAGATTGTCCAAAATGTGGTGCGTCACGGTATAAATTGACAACTTCGGGGGAGTCCAAAACTGGTTCTCCTGCCAAGGTGTTGTGGTATCTACCTTAATATCACGGTTTCAATGCTTGTTTGCAAATCCAAAAGATGTGAAGAATTTGAGGTGGCATGCAGATGTTAAGAAAAATAATGATGGGACACTACGACATGTGTCTGATTCCCCACAATGAAAGAAGATTGATCTATTGTACCCCAAATTTGGTGAAGAAGATAGGAATCTAAGACTTGGGCTTTGTACAGATGGGATGAATCCGTACGGGACATTGAGCAGCCAACATAGCACTTGGCCAGTCATGCTTGTTATATACAATCTTCCTCTCTGGCTGTGTATGAAAAATAAGTACGTTATGTTGTCGTTGTTGATATCGGGCCCTAAACAACCCGAAAATGATATCGATGTTTATCTTGAACCTCTTATTGATGACTTAAAGAATCTTTGGGATGAAGGTGTGATGACCTATGATGCTTCAGGAAGAGAGACATTTTGGTTGCATGCTATGTTGTTTTTCACTATTAACGACTTTCCAACATATGGGAATTTGTCTGGATATAGTGTCAAAGGAGCTAAAGTGTGTACTATATGTGAAGAAAATACTAATTCAATAAGACTAAAACATGGCGGCAAGACTGTATATCTTGTTCATCGAAGGTTTCTTTCAAAATTCCATCCGTATCGTAGGAAGCGCAAAGCATTCAATGGATGGAATGATGAACGGAGTGCACCTAAACCTATACCAGGGGATGTTGTTTATGAAAGAGTAAAAGACATTGTAAATGAATTTGGTAAGAAATCACAATGTAGTATGGCCACACGGAGTGACAATTCTTCATTCAAGAAGAAGTCAATATTTTGGGATCTTCCTTATTGGAGTTCTTTGACAGTCAGGCATTGTATCGATGTAATGCACGTTGAGAAAAAATGTCTGTGATAGCATCATTGGTACTCTATTAAATATACCAGGTAAGACTAAAGATGGGTTAAAATCTAGACGGGACCTACGTGAAATGGGAATAAGGTCAGAATTAACAGAATTATGTGAAATGGGTAATAAAAGAACATACTTACCTCCCGCTTGTTACACGTTGTCTAGAAAGGAGAAGAAAGCTTTTTGTGAATGCTTGGTAAATGTTAAGGTGCCACATGGTTACTCATCCAACATCCGTAGATTGGTATCAATGAAAGATCTGAAGTTGATAGGTCTTAAATCTCATGATTGTCACACTCTAATGCAACAAATATTGCCCATGGCAATTCGATCTATATTGCTGAAGCATGTAAGGTTTGCAATCACCAGACTTTGTTTCTTTTTCAACAGTCTATGCAGCAAAGTTATTGACCCTGATACTCTCGATAATTTGCAAAGAGAAGTGGTTGTTACCCTATGTCAGTTTGAGATGTATTTCCCTCCTTCGTTCTTTGATATCATGGTACATCTTGTTTTCCACTTGACTAGGGAAGTGAAAATGTTGGGACCAGTTTTCTTGCATGGGATGTATCCCTTTGAACGATACATGAACATTTTTAAAGGTGATGTTCGAAACTGTTATCGACCTGAAGGGAGTATTATTGAAGGTTATGTGGCGAGAGAGGTTATGGATTTTTGCAATGACTTTCTGAGTGGTAATAACACTCCTGTTAATGATAAGAATATTGAGGAGGGAAAAGGAATTTTGGGATCACGGGTGAAAGCAATCAGCCGTGATCAGTTGGAACAAGCTCACTTGTATATTTTACACAACATGGACGAAGTGAGTGTTTATATCGAGGAACATACCAATTTCATCAAGAGACAACATCCTCGAGCAAGTTCAATGTGGCTTGCTAGAGAGCATAATAAGACTTTTACTAAGTGGTTTGAAGATAAAGTCTTACATCAACTATCTCAAACACTAAATGATATTACGGAAACTATCAAATGCCTCACCTTTAAACCAAAACCGAATGTTATGTCTTATGAAGGGTTTGACATTAATGGGTTCACATATTACACAAAGCACCAATATGATAAGAGTGTCGTCCAAAAAAGTGGGGTCACTCTTCAAGCATTGACTATGTATTTTGCAAGTGCAAAGGATAAGAGTCCACGTGAAGCTAAAATGTCATATTACAGTGTCATTGAAGACATATGGGAGTTTGACTACATAGATTTCAGAATTCTGCTCTTTAAATGTAATTGGGTTGATAACACCAAAGGAGTTATAGTGCATGAATTAGGTTTCACTTTAGTGAACTTTGAAAAGATTGGCGAGAAGGGTGAACCATTCATATTGGCATCACAGGCGAAACAAATATTCTATATCGATGATCCTGCAAATGATAAATGGTCGGTTGTTCTTCATGGTAAAAGACAGTTCATTGAAGATCCTATAGATGAAGAAGAGTACTATGATAAGTATGATGACTCCAGTCCATTCTCAGTTGGGTTGCCAACTCCACAAAATATTGAAGCTAATGATGACTTATATGTGCGCGAAGATCACAATGAAGGATTGTTAATTGATAAAAGATCACAATTTTAGAGGCATGTATGTTTATATTTTTTATTGAAGCAAAATGTTTGCTTTTTTAATATCAATATCATTTTCAGATTTGATGTTTCATTATCTTCTAGTTAATACAAATGCTAAATGTTTGCCTTTTTAATGACATTTTTAGATGGCTGACCATGATGAGCATGATGTCCATGATGAGCATGAAGTCCATGATGAGCATGTTGTCCATGATGAGCATGGTGAGGATACCAAAGTAAGTTCTAAAAACATATCCTGTATTTCTATAAAATTCATTATCTTCTAGTTATGTCACATATCCCATATTTCTATATTGGGCTAATTCAGTGTGTTTATTTTGTCAAATTTTAGGTTGATGATGCACATGTACCCACTGAAGCACTGGAGGAACTTGATGTGCATCACCAAAAACTTAACAAGAAAAGGGGAATCACTCTGTTGAAGAAGTTAATAGCGCTAAGTGGCAGTGGATCCAGATTGGTTGTGGAGTTTGATAATGGAGGAAATGCAATTGGAGTGAACCGCAATAATTTTGTAAACTATCTTGGGGTTGTCACTCAAATCCACTGTGGTGTTAAGTATGATAATTGGCATAAAGTTCCTCAGGTGAAGAAAGACCTGATATGGAAGGATTTATGCATGAGTTATTATTATTTGCAATTCTATTTGTAGATTACAAATTCTATTATTTGCAATTCTATTTTTGGATACTAGTTAATAACAATTCTATTTTACAGAATTTGTTTGCATTGGATGAGAAGCTGCATCGTAAAAGTGTGATGCAACGCACTGGAAAGATGCTTAGGAACTATAGGACAAATCTCAACAGAGAATACATAAAATATGATGATAAGAAGAAGAAGTCAGCCCTTGAATAGTGGAACTTCTTGGACAAAGAAGATTGGGACAATTTTTTTGCTTCAAGAAAATCTGAAGAATTCAAGGTTTTAGGCGTCACTCCCAATTTAATGAATATATGTTGTATTCACATATTCAAGATTAACATTTAGTGCTACTAACCAAATCATTAATGTGCATACTAACTAGGCCCTCAGTGAGGCGCAAAAAGCAAGGCGTGCACTGAATGTGCATGACCACACTATGGGTCCAAAGGGCTATGCAAGCGTTCGCCAAAGACTACATGCGGAATCTACTGCTACTCAGGAGTCCTCTACTATAGGTAGCACACCTCTGCCTCGCCATGATGTTTGGATAGCTGGGAGGCAAAATAAGAAGGGATAAATAAGGAAGCCCACAACTGCTGAGGTGGCTGCAAAAATGGTAAAATACAACTCTTAGAGCAATCGTTTGAATATTGATTATTTGTGGTGTTAACTTACCAATTTCTGTTGATGGTGATTAGCGGGAGCTGCACGAGCAGAGGAAACAAGGCACGTTCATCCCTCAGGGCACAAGGGATGAATTGACAGTTGCTCTGGGTAACCCAGAGCATCCTGGATGTGTTAGGGGTGCAGGCGCAGGTGTGGGCATCAAAGTATTCTTTGGGCCATCCCAGCGCAAACCCAGAGCGGGACTTTCACAAGAAGAGGTAACCTATTCTTTTTTTTAGAATGTTACTGCAAAAGGGAATTCAATAATAAGAAGCTAATATTTCTTTTATCCATGTATAGGAGAATAAGAGAGTCGAGGATATAGTTTCTAAGAAGGTCAATGATATAGTTTTTGAGAAGGTCAAGGAAGAAATAGTGCGGTGGCAGGCATCTCAGGCTTCCAATCAGCCTATGGCGACCTACTCTTCTCCTGATGTACAGACTGAGAGTAATCTTGTAGACCCACCACCGCCTAACACATATACTGTAAGTATTGTTTATGACATTGTAGCTAGTCTTTTCAAGATGATATGTTTTCAAGATGACATGTATATATGTATAATATTCTTTACGTAAATTTATAGGCATTGAAGATATGCCGCTTAAGAATGCAAGACTATGTTGTTGCAGAGGCGCAGGCTTACCGATCCCTTCCTGGGGCAACGTTTCACGGGACTCCAATGCCATAGGGCTACGTTCGTGTGAGCCCGATACGTGTGTTACCCGATTGGAGGGAAGCTACATTGCCATATCCCCACCCGGATATTGATACACTTGCTGAGGCAGAAGGCGGGGTGATATTGTGGCCCAAAGCAGATGTCGTCTACACTACTGAAATTGTAAGATAATTTTACATTACTTTAGATTGTTAATGTGTATATATGAGGTCAATTGATATGAAATTATATATGCATGTTAAAAAGAAGACACTCGGAGCACCTAGGCCTCCACCTCCACTTCCTGCATTACCAAGTTGGGTTCCAACTGACCTAACATACCCGTTAGGTCCTGCTTGTAGGGGAATGGCATGTTGGCTACGGGCACATAATATACATTGCCATATAATTGTTTCTTTAGAAGCAGATTATGCAGGTCAATCATACGATAGCTCTTTATTTATACAAGATATTGTTGAGCTATTTATGTATGATTGGCTGAATACATAAATGATACAGACATGGATAAGGTGAGATCTTGTTTATACATCCATATACCTTGTGTAAGATCTAGTGATCTGGTTTCTTATATATTAATGCATACGTAATACATGTTTTGCAGCTACTTAGTTGAAGATTAATGCAAACAATTTACATTTGATCATGTGGGATTTTTGATTCCATCATTGATTAGTATGGTAGCTAAAGACCCTGATAGTGTTCAACAATATTGTATAGATGCTTTTACAATTTTTGGCTAGCAAAAGAAGACGATAATAATAGCTCCATTCAATGTCAAGTAAGTTTACTTTATTTATAATTTGGACTTAAGAAAATTCCATTTTTATTGTGCATTTTGAGTTATTAATTTTTAACTTTTTTACGTCTAGCGGTTAGGCATTGGGAGTTACTAGTTATTGTCCCCGGGATGTGACTGTTTATTATCTAGATCCTGCGGGGAGTACATTGAACACTAAAATTGGATACGTAATGAGAATGCCATTATTCTGGTGAGAAATATTTCATTTTTATATCAGTTAACATATGTTATTACATTACTATTTAATTACGCAATGTACTATGTTACATTAACATGTAGGGGTTTAGATGCATTCAAAAAGGCTGGAGGAACAGTCCCAAGGAGAAAGAACCAGCCAATAATTTGGGAGAACGTAAAAGTAAGTTCCCGACTCCAATGTATATATTATTGATGTGAACTGTGCTTAGTTGTATTCTTTAATATTTTGTATGTTTCAATTTATAGTGCTCTACACAAGACAATGGCTGGGCATGCACATACTATGTGATGCGATTTATGCAGATGATTATCAAACATGCCGCATTGGACATCAATACCATACATGAGGTATTATATATAGTCTCATTAGTTAGTATGAAATATATCAATCTTATTTTTATATTATTACTTATATATATACATCATTCTCTTTGCATGTGTTTAAAACTGACCACACTATAGGTAAACGCTTAAAAAATGTACATGCTCCATATATGATGGAAGTATTAAATGAAGTAAGAGAAGAATGGGCAAAAGCCATACAAGCAGTGGCGATTGTAAGATATAATTGGGATGCTGATAGCGATGTTGAATGATATTTTGTAAATGAATATTTCTGAATGTTTCTACATGTATTTGAATGTTTCTACATGTGTGAATGTGAGAATTGAATTGATGTCTGAATGTATCTACTTGTGTGAAAAAATATATGTTGGTTTTGCAGGTTTGTGGCCTGTTTGTAGGCTGATATCAATGGATGTCATAAACCTGCAGTTCAAAAAACTGAACTGCAGGTTCTCATCCTGCTGACCAGCCACAGCAGGCCTGCAAACTGATAAGAAAAAAAAATTAAAACATAGCGTCGGTTATTTATAGAAAACCATCATCAAAGGCTTACAACATCGGTTATTGGATAAAAACCGCCGCCTAATATGACAAACAACCCGACCGTGCAGGAAAGCACAGCCGTGGCGGAAAAAGCGTCGGTGATTAGTATAAAACCGACGCCTATAGTACTAAACACAGCCGTGCAGGGAAGCACGGCCGTGGCATCTGGAACTATGGCGTCAGTTATTTAGTTGCAAACCGATGCAGAAAGTGTCCTAGATGACGCCCTTTTTGTGGCGCGAACCCTTTTGGCATCGGCTTTCTATATATTACCGATGCATATAGGTTATATAGGCGTCAGTTATAAAACCGATGCCAAATAGTTCGACCTTTAGCGGCGCCCACATATGCGTCGCTTGAAAATCGTCGCTAAAAGGGTTTAAACAACTGACGCCAAAGGCGTGTTCTGTAGCAGTGATACTTATGTAGTGGATATTCTTAAGATTGTATATGCGTACATGCAGTAGTCATGCTTATGTTATAACTATACTGCTACTGTTGATTATAATCATGATGCTAGCTATCTCATGTTTTTAGTTATGTTTAGCATGCTAGCCATGCTTTTGTAACTAGAGATGCATATATTACTGATCATGCTTATCCAGATAGTTGTGCTTATGTTGTTAGCTCTTCTTATAATGTTGATATGTTCAACCAATTAGACATGCTCATTTTGTTAGCTATGCTATGTTACTAGACTTGCTCATGATGCTAGATATGCATATGCTACTGAATTGCTTATATTATCAACAAGATAAAGGATGATAGTCTGGCTAATGGTGATAGTTATTATCTGCTCCCTTGTGTATTTTGTTAATCATCAGTGCTGCTGAGCTTATTTGTTATATCTGACTAATTTGATTAACTGTTTAATTACTTAAAATGTTTTAATCAATAAACGTTGTTGGAGGTTATATCTCTTGTTGGGACTGGGTCTCACCCTTGTTGTTTGCCACATTTTTTTAGGTAATCAGAAGTGATGAAAACAAACATGTGACAACAAAGAGGAGCTATAGTAATGAATCTTTGAAAAAGTTGATTAGATGTCTAGTGTGTCCTAGAGTCATCCATGTACTCTCAGGTCCGGGTAGGAAAAGTTTGTGTATTATGTTTCAAATGAATAGGAATTTTGTTAGCATGTTAATGCTTGTTTGTGTGACATATACGAATATTGTTCTCCTGTGTATATATGTTGTGGCTAAGGCGATAGATCAATTTGTATCAAATTCTTGGCATATTATGGATACAAGAAAGATGTTGGGCTCTTATGCAAATGTTTTTGAGCGCGTATTGATGTTGAAATCGGTTTTAATTTACCCATATTTTTGGGTATTTGATTAATTAGTGATTGATTGTGTTTTATGTTTCGAGTAATCTCATTTAGTGTAACAGGTTCTCATAGGTTGGTATCAGAGTTTTAGGTTCACTGAGTCTACAGGGACACTAGGACTTAAGACTGGGATGATGTCTAAGTTAGGAAAGTGACACAAAAACATGGTGCATACTGTCTAATCTCAGTACTTGGATGCCCTGGCCAGGTATTCAATTATTGAAGAAAAGGTAAGTATGGAACTCTTAGATTGTTGTCTTTCTGATTACTCTGATCAAATATTCATTTTGAGACAATCTAAAGAGAATAACGAATAAGAAATCATGGTGTGAATATCTCGATCCTACCTTAAAGAAGATGAGAATTGCATCGTTATCTATTAAAACTTGAATGTTTGGTAACTATAAGAGAAATATACAACACCATGGTATCTAAATCTGAATACAAATAAGAAAAAGAGGAGTTCTTGAATATGTGATTCAAGAAGATAATAAATTAAAAGACAGATAAGTCTATGCTTATAAAGTGATTCAAGGTATGAAATCTACATAAGATGGAGAGAACTCCAATGATAAGTATAAAATGAGAACAATGATAAAGGAATAAGGTGGAACCTGAGTTAATCTCAGACCAACCTATATGTGTAAGAAAGTGTTAATGAAAAATTAGCATGTCATGTGAAAGAAATTAAGGGAGATGATCCCAATTTAATGAAGCAAATGTGGAATATGAGTATTTACCTGTTGATAAGTGGTTGAAAAATATAATAAAATAAGACAACATACCCAAGTGTGATAAATAGTCATCAAGGAAGGAGTAATGATATATGTTAATCATGATGATTCCTATGCTAATGGCAAGGAACCAAAAATGAAAAAGGTAAAATGATACATAAGAAGTTGTAATATGCATAATGAAAATAGAATTGGTTACCTTTTTACTAGTGACCCCTGAACAATGCTGCTATGATGTGGGAAGTGTGTTTCCCTTTGTGTCTTTCCTTTCTAGGGTACAACTTTCAAGTGGATCATTGCCACTTGGTATGTGTGGATTCATTGTAAACATGAGGGTGGATAGCTTATTATAGCATAAGGTTGCTAGGACTATGGTTCCAAGATCATAAAGTTTGTGATGAGTTTTCATTTGAGCCTTCCAATAATTAGGAAGATTCCTCTTATATGTCTTGAGATTTGTTATTTGGTAAAAGTAAATGAGACAAGGATGTGAGTTCCTTATAGCACATGAGGTGGATACCAAGGTAATGAATCCTACTATCCAAGATGTATCAACAGTATGGGAAGTATGTGAAGGTTGGAGATGTTTACTAAATGAACATATCAAGTATCCCCCCCTTAAAGAGAGGGAGAGATAGAGTTGATGATGACCCTCTAAATGTTGTTTGGAAAAAAGTGATTCTATAATGTTGTGTATGATTTAGTGATAGATGGACAAGGCCACTATCAAGGATAGATGGTTTGTTGGTCAATAGATATGCGATACCATGTTCCTTTAAGATAAACCTATGATCAAATATCAATGCATAAGAGTTAGATTGGATGACATAATTCACATGACCATTATGAGTTTATGGTTATGTCCTTTAGACTAACCAATGTACAAATAGAATTTATGAATAGGAGGAATATGGTGTTCTAGTCATGTCATACAAGTTATATCAAGCTTTAAATGATGACATGTCAAAGTATTTCAGATATGGTCAAAAATATGATCAATATTTATTCAAAAACATTAGGGTTGCTGAAGAAGCAATAGCTATGAGAACAAGTTGAACAAGAGTGAGTCGGGGTTGATTAAATTTCTTTATGGGATCATGATGTGTCTTCTAAGTAGGTTGTGTAAATCCTCGTAAGGTGAATATAGTGTTGTTGTTTCACCCCTAACAAGGTTGACTAGGAATGATGTTTCCTTGTATGGAATGAGAGATGCCAGCGTCAACATTCCTTTTGATGCTGAAAAAGAATTGACAAGTGTTCCAGTGTCAGTGTATCTAGAAAAAAAAGGATGGATACATCACCTTTTTTTATGCTTCAAGGAATGGTACGGGACACATGCCATGATTGGTAAAAAGATAGCAAGTAAGAATTTTGAGTAATGTGTTGATACAATAGATATAATTTTTGGATGATAGCTAGAATTTAAATTTGAACATTACTACTAGAGTTGTACATATGACACAACAAGTTTCTATGTTCAATATTTGCAAATGTCTTCTTATGTGGGGGTTTTTGTGTTGATCCAAGATGAGATATGTATGAATGATGTGACATCACCGTGATATGCAAGTAACCATGTGGAGGTAATTGAATTAGGTGCAAAGGAAGTACCCATCTTTGTTTACATTGGATTTCGGGGGCAAAATCATTGTTAGGGGTTTATAGTTGTAAGGCCCCTAAACTTACTTAATGAGTTGAATAAGCTTAATTATCATAATTGAATGCTTAGAACCCTAATCTAACCTTGTGATATGCTTTGAAATCATAAGACAAGATTGAGTTTCAAATTTGGTCCAGTTTGGACACTGTTTGAGCAAGTTATGCAATTTTATGTAAATTTTGGACTTTTCTACAATTTACCCAATTGGGAGGTTTTCTTTGCAATTTATCACTTTTATTATGTTCCTTGTATATTCTCTCATCATTCTTGAGATTTTTGAGCCATGGGGCGCCTATTTAAACCTTGGTTTGAAGGTGTTTTCTCCAAGGGTATTTTAGGGTTTACCCCTTCACGGATGAGCTACCTTTAGTAGCTATCAACTAATAAATTATTTGATTGGCTGGAAATTCGAAAAAAGGAAAGCTAAACAGGTCTATAAACATGGTGGGGGAGCTGCTTGTGTGTGTTTTTGTATATTTTTAATAAATTAAGGCTATGGACACTTGGATAGATACTAGAACTTCAACTTTTTCTTTTTCTTTATCTTAAAGTTTCATATACTTATCCCCAAGAACCAAAACGAGCCATTTTCTCTCCACCACTTCCCTCCTTCTCCCAACCTCATTATCCCTCTGTGCTGCTACGAATTTTACTGTCCAAGGAAGAAGAAAGTGGGGATCTTCTTGGAAAAAGGATCTAGGATTGCAATTGACTTCATTTTAGGGTTGAAAAAGCTTCCTTCTAGTGATCTTGACCTAAAAGAGTAAGAATTCCCTTCTTTCCTCCATTTATTTCGTTGTTATCCTTCCTCCTAGCTTTCTATAGGTCGGAACCTTGCTGTTCCATGGTAGAAATTGCTCTAAAACTCTAAAACCCTACCTTTCTTGCTCCTTATGCTTAGGGTTTGCTCATTTGATGAAGAAAGGTGCTAGATGGACAAAGTCATAGCTTCTTCTGGGATTTTATACCATACTTGTAATGACCTCGCCTCCCAGTAACCCCCAATTAAGGGAGACCAAGAGGTCAGAGCCGTTATCCCAATTTTTCTACATCAAATGTTCGACAAATAATCAATAATAATGATCAAATTCTACCAGACTAAACTGAAAACTGGTATAAAAATAAAACTTTGCATACCTTTTTCAAAAACTTTGATATCTACTTCTATCCACATCTGGAGCCTATTCTAACTAATCCTCAATTGTACTTTAATTCTTATTTAATTCCACATATGGCACTTTATTGTTTGTCCTTTTCAATCTTGCACCTAAAACGCCGACAAACAAAATGTCGGTCAGCATATCGAAATATGCCAGTATGTGGGGACAACCAAAATTTTACAAATATGGCTAACAATCTAAATATCACAATCAAGTTAATTAACAAACCAATTTATGCTTTCAATGTGACATTCTCCACCGCTTTTGCCCTGACCATGGCATACCCTCCTTAGGGTTTCTCTTTTGCCAATGACTTAAGGCCACCTTCTCATTCCCGAGCTTGGTGCCTGGGGTCACCTCTCATGGTGCCCATTAGTCATTCAATAAAGACCACCTTCTCAATCCCGAGCTTGGTGTCTGGGGTCACCACTCATGGTGCCCATGGGTCTTCCCTCATGGGCTTGACCTTTTGGCATCATCCATCAGGGTGGCATGTAGGTTCGAGAATACACACTTCTATTATAATTGTGATAATCATAGTCACTCTATAGTTGCATGAAATAAAAGTCATCCAAGTAGTTATTTTCAGGCAACCGATAAAACATCTGGGTATCGTCGTGAAACTAAAGCGATTAACCATAAGCATAACCACATACCTGCTAGGCTGACTTGAGTGCAGAAATAATCCAACTAAGCAAGTAATCCAGTAACAAGCAAGCACACAAGATGATCATAAAATATGCATCCAATTTTCCTATCATTGATCAGGCCATCAAGGTCTATTAAACCTAGCTCGTTTCCTAGTGTTTCTAGTCCACTTTTAGGGTTTCCATTGCAATTAGGGTTTCTCTTCATTTTTAATATTTTAAACCCTAATTTTATACAATTACTCACAAACCCTAATTATCTCATCTATTTTCAACGAAAGATATTAAGGTTACCTTTTAACAACATATAACCTTAATTTCAGATTAAAGGCACATTTAGCCATAAATTATGTCCATTATGCCTCTTTTACATTAAAACTACCATTTTTATCCTTTTAATTCATGACAAGATCATTAAGCCTAATTATCATCTTTGGTTCCTTCCGGATTAACAACTCATAGTTCATTACGATCTAATTCACATATGAACTCAATTCATCATTAATTCCACCTTTATCCACTAGAAAACCCTAATTACCATATTAAGGGTATTTATCCACAATTAGGAACCTTTATACTCAAAATAGCTTAGAACCATCATATCTCAGCTTTATTCATTAATTTGAACAATTAAAGCCATTAAGAGTCACAATTACTAACATTAGGGTTTCAAGGCCCATTAAAGCTCATTCATGTACATGAAACTCTAAATTAAACTAATTACGTGCAAAGTTCATCCTTTTCATTCTTAATGTACCTTTTTATAATTAATAGGTTAATATCAACTTTAATCATCCATAAAACCCTTCTAAATACATTAATCATCTCAAATTAGGGTTTCTTAATCATTAATGCATTAAAGTTGATACTTCCATTACTTTTTGAATTGCAAGAGAAATTAGCTTCTAAATCTATTTTTAATGAATTCCTCGCATTTTTCTGAGCAAGATTCATATTTTATATGCATTCATCCGAGCTACCAATAAAAAGATACGATTTTTGCAATAATTTCTTACTTGGACCAATTAGAGGCTGACACGTCGGCCAACTCATGCAACATAGCTCACTGGTTTGGAAATATAACCAAATTACGGTTTTGCCCTTGTTTAAGTTGATTGTTTCTTCAGCCCGCGGAGGGGTATAACCGTCAAACGCCGCCCGTCATCCCCTTCCTCGCGAGCCCTAGTGCTGCCGCCGGTGAAGCTGATCGCGGGGGTCAACTCCCACCTCCCCAGGGCCTGGAGCTCACCGGAACTCGTCGCCCCACTTCTTCCGCATCCCCATGCATCGAAGTATGCCCTCCACTCACGGCCAGCACTGCTGGTTCAGGCTGGGTGGGTCTGCAACTCGTGGCCGCCATTGCAGCCATGCTGCGGCCGTCGTACATGAGATGGAGCATAAGGATGATGGTCGAGCTCCTCTCTGGCAACGTGGGGCGTTGCGCTTCAAATGTGACGACTTCCCAACCCTCACTGCCTCAGGGATAGCACTACCCTCTCATGTCTAGGGTTTGAATGAATAGAAGAAAGAGAAGAGAGAGAGGGATGCATGGAACTCTATTGGACTCGAGCCAAGAGTTCTACCTTTATATAGGGGAGGGTATCCACGCCCTAAGGTGCTTGCCCACGAAAAAACAAAGCCCTTTTCCAATAGGAATCCGATTCCTTCATTAAGAAGCGAGTTTCTCTGTCTCTTAAATATCTTTTTGATATTCTTTATTCTTTGGATATCTAGGATTTCGAAAATTACCTCTTTTATTCTCTTTATGCTTGACTTTTATTCCATTGGCATGAATTTATATTTCCTTTTAGTAGAAAATATCTCCTTTTTAACAATGCCACAAAATCCATTAATTATGTATCACATTATCCTCTTATTTTGTATTTATTGGTATTTTCTCTTTCTTTTTCTCCATTGGGGCTCCTTGGACCCCAAGAAACTTTAATATTTCGAAATCCTTTTTAGTGGATACTCATTATCCTTCTAGATGCATCTATATCCATTATTTCTCATTATCCTTTTTATTTCTTTATTAAAATATCTATTTTCAAGGATTTCTCTTTATCTCTCTTTTTATTTTCCTTATTGGAATTCCTTTTAACATTAGGAACCTTATGGATACGAAAATCCACCAAAGATAACTCAATTATACCTCTTTCCACTTATTTCCCACATTTTATCATTGTTTTCAATTTTTTCTTAATAAAGAAATATTTAATTGATCGTTTCTTTTCTTGTTGCATTATTTTTTGCAACTCTGGACTCCTTGGGACCCAAGGAACCAAGAGGCACGAAATCCAACTTTGGATAACATTTCGTTGCATTTTAGAGGTTTCTACATCTTTCTTTTCTCCATTTCTTATTAATAATGGAGTTTCTTTTGTCTTTTCCTTGTTATTGGGCCCAATAGCAAATAAAGCCCACAAAATAACCAACAAGGCTATTGTAAACGAAATTCATTTATTCAAAACAAATTATAACATTATTTGCTCAATTATTTTTAATAGGAGAAATTACTTTTCTCACCAAAAGAACCCAAAAATTGGGGTTGTAACATCCTTCCCCTCTTATAAGAATTTTGCCCCCAAAATTCCACTAGGCACACAAACAAACAGGATAAGTCTTTCCTTTGTCCATCATGGATCCCATGTGGCCTCACCCTTTCCATGGTGCTTCCCAAGAACCTTCATCATCTCATATTCTTTAATCTGAGTTCTCTGTCACCTTGGCATATCGTACCCTCATAGGTGACGCAGGACATTTCAGCCTCTCATAAAGCTGAATAGGTTCAAGGCTCAACACATGGCTTGGGTACCTCACATAGTGCTCTAGATTGGACTCATGGAACACATTATACATCATGTTATCCTGAGGGGTAAGGCTAAACACAACCATCTCCACCATTCCATCTCAAATGGACCATGCAGCCGGGACTCGACTCTCTTAGCTATAACATAGAGGGGTTGGATTTTCACATCACATACTCTCCCACAGTGAACTTCATGTCAGTCTGCTTTACATCAGCTCACGACTCATGTCTCCCCTGAGCTCTCTCTTGGCCATTGCACGATCAGAATGACTTCATCTGCACACACTGTGGTTCTTTTCTGACCTTCGCAAGGTCCCTTCACCAGCATCATCTTAATGAAGTGGTGACCAACACAACCTCCCTTACAGAGCTTCTTTACATCCCGACACTGGCTATGGTGGTCATCACCACATCTTATAGAGGAAAAGAATTACCTCTATGTATCACCCTGAATGAGCACACATTCTCTCATCAGACCCTCTAGTCTGGATCATACTAACCATTAGTTAGGGGTGATAAACTGTACTAACATCGAGTTCTTCATGTACCTACTTCCACAACATGGAAGTGAATCTTTAGGTTATATTCAAGAACTTTTAAACTTGCATCATAATGTAGTTGAACCATCTCTCTCTCATATGTAGTTCAACTGGATCCATCCCTTGACAATATTCTTTCTTTCTCATGTTATCTAGGTAAGGCGATCTACCATAACCCATATTGCATCTTGACCTCCCTTGGTCTAGGGGAGACTTACCACAACATCCATAGTGATGAACTCCCATTCCCTCTTGGGGACTCTTTATCCTCTATATCAATACACTGGGTTACTGGTGTTCATCCTTCACCTCCTGGCTTGCATGGCGACAAGCCACGTGCAACTTCATCTTAAGCATCCGAAGTACTACTGCCACTTACTATCTTCATAGTACCATGGTGTATGGTGATCTTAAAATCATGATCTCCTGTATGTCATGATTCCTCAATATTGACTCCTCGGAAACCCTAAACCACTCTAATCAGAGTTTCATCACCTTCTTTTCCAAAGAAGTGCATCTGAGGTTCTACCACCATCCTTTTCTTGCATCAAGGCCTAAGCTGGCTAACCGAACAACTACTAACTTGTTCAATAGATCTCGTTACATCTGAGTGTTAGCCAAACATATCTCACCAACTTAGGGTCAAACCTAACAACCGCTTCTAGCCTCCAACTAAACTAGGCAACTGCATTTCAACCAGAGCATCCATTACCACCTCATATCCTTATGTATTAGGTAATGTCGAAGACATACACCTCCATGTATTCCACTTTATCATCTCATCTCAAACTCTAAGTCTATCTTCATCAAGAAAACTCTGAGCTCATCTTCTTCGTTATCAAACTCAACCTTGTATAACTTGCAAATTCCACATAGCTCATGATAAAAGCATCCTCATAAGATGACTACCTCAGTTCTCTTGATGTTTGTAAACCATCCACATATCGTTCACTCCACAAGGGTATGTTATCATCTCTGTCCTCATACCTCATAGCAACGTTCCAACTCACATCACCTTTTATCCTTGGTGTATGACATGCGTACTGTCCTATCTCTCACTCCCATAATAAGAGGAAATAAGCATTTGGCTGCAGTTTAAATACCAAGTTCTTCCCATTCCAAGAGTAGAGATGGTACATCCCACCTTGCCAGTACACCTTCAAATCTAAGTTGAAACGTGCAACATACGTATCTACATCATGATGATCATTGATATCAAAGTTACTTCCATGAAAAACTGATCTCGAATCCACTTGGGTCATCACTCAATCCTTGGTCATCTCCTCTAGGTCTATAGGGTGCCAACACTTTTGGGGTCATCCCTCTTCCCTTATGCATCCAGAGAGTGCCCTCCTCATCTACCCTTTGGGTCCCATGAGTTCATGAAGGTGATCAATCTCCTCCCATGGCCCTCAGAAAATGATAGTTGTTACCTCCTGACCCTATGGTCATGTGCAACTAGGGAATTAGGCAACTCGTACTCCCATCGGTCTTATCCCTACCTGACCCTAGGATAGACTTAGGATTCTAATATAGTACATGTCCAACTCAGAACCTTACCCAAGTCTCCATCATCTCTTTCTGCATTCCTGGGCTGACTTTCATCATTTTATAGGGGTCATGGTGACCTGCCTACCTTGGTTAGGCCCCATACTGGTTACCTCCATGGTAACACACCCACATGAACTTAGAGATGGTTATCTATGGGTCTACAGGTTCATTCTCATACTATGTACTCTTTAGCTTCTCAAGATCCTATGAGACCTCTTTAGGTTACCCAAAAACCAACAAAACTGGTATACACCCTACCAAAGGGTCCCTCTCCCAGGATGGGAGGAAACTACATCTTGATAACAAAGGTCACAAACGTCCCTACATTTAGGGTTTACATCCACATGAGCATGCTTAGCCCTAGCAAGCTACTAAGGCATAAGTAGACCACCTACTAAACCATGCTAGGTCGTACTTGTTCTCATTCCTCAACATTGGACCAAGATCATACCTTCCCATGTCACCAACTTAGCTGTGAGGGGTTCATCAAACATACCTTAAACCTAAGGGGTTTCACGTTCCTCTAAACATGAGGAGTACCATGCTCGAATCTATAGAAACTCAAATCTCGTCATGAGCATCAGGTACACCACTTCCCCTCTGAGGCCTAGGAACCCAAGGTTCACTTCTTTATACAACAACGGTCTAACTGCATGCTCAACATTCTATCCACGAACCAAGCATGTATAAGGCATGACATGCCCTTCCTGTCATCCTTCTACTCTAGTAACACCTCAAAGTTGAGTCCTCCTCAAGGACAACCAACTAGGTGTAAGGCCTCACAACTTGTTACTAAACCTCTCGAGGGTCTAAGGAACTCTTCTTCCCATCTTAGAAGGTAAACACTTATACCACAGGCACATAGGTACCAGCAGTCTCATCCTCTCTCTAGGGTTTGGTTCCTCTAAAGGCAACCAAGATACCATCAGCCTCCAGGGATAATGCATGAGGCAACCTGTAACGTCCCTGACCTGGGTTATGCCTTAACCCTAGATGTTTTTTTTAAGAAAGATAATTATATGCTTGCTCTTATCTTTTGAAAAATAATTAAGGCTTATGGGGAACTTATGTTTCATTTTAGTCCTTTTTGAATAATATTGAAATCAATATTTTGCCTATTTTGGACTAATGTGCAAATTACCCAAGTTGAGGGGTTAACTTGCAAATGTTACATGATAAATGTTCCTCAAGTTTTGAAGCATCATAAAAATGAAAATGATGCAGAGGTATGTCTTGTGACAGCCTGAGCACCAAGAAAGAGCTTATTAAGCAATGTTTGTGCATTAAAACCTAGTTTCGGTGTAATGTGCAAATTACCCAAAACCTAGGGTTCAATATGCAAAATACCACTTATAGAGAGTCCCTAATGTTTCTTGGTATCAACTAGAGACAAGAAAATCAGAGGGGCATATCACTTGAATCTCTTTGGAAGAGAGAGAATCTTGATATTAAAATAATCAAGATTAAGTATAATTGAAACCCTAATTCAATTTAATGCAAAAATAAATATATTAATGGAAGTGCCCTTCAACCAAAAATGGGATGGTTGAATTTACATAATTATGAACGTCCTTGTGCTTTGCAAAGGCAACAAAATATCTAAAGTGAGTGGAAAGCCCACTCACATTAGTTAAAGGAAAAGTATTATCCACTCAATTTTGGATATTATTATTATATTGATTAAGGTGCTTAATTTGTTTTCTTTAATTCATGGATAATGAAGAGGAATTACAATGTGGAGGAGATGGTTTCGTATGAAAGGGATGGAGGGGCGTATGTGGCACCAATTTTGGAAATTAAAGGATTTTTATAACACTTTCTCTCTCATTGAAATTCCCTTATATACATCCCATTTTCAACCCACATGAAAGGCTTTTTCGATCCCTTTTTCCTTCCTTGCTTTGGTTGAACACAAGGGAGCTTAGGAGCAACAGGAGGACGTGCCCCAACCTGTAGGTAAGCTACATAGTCATCCTCAACCTTGATTTCATGGTGGAAATCGAAATTCAATGCTTAATTTCTTCTTTTCTTCATTCAATCTTCAACTCTAGCCAATCCTTTCACTCAAAGACTTGAGAACGGGCCTTGGGTAGTTGAGAAAGCTTCATTCACCATTGAGGACGTGAAGCTTGGATCAAACTTTGAAGGCAGGTTATATAACCTGAACCCTTAAATGTCATTATTGCCTGCAATTTGTTCATCATGTGTTGAACCTTTCTTCTTTCTTGATTTCCTTTTGATTAGTTGTTGAAATCACCATAAGAATCACAACTGATTTTGAAGGTTTGAAGCTTGAAGATGATGATGTCATCCTAAGCACACACCTCAACATAGAACATGTGCAAACAGTTTTGCTTTTGGTGATCAAACGGTCTCAAGACCGTTTGAGGTCAAGAGGACTCAAACCGTTTGAAGGTCAAAAGATGATATGGTTGGATGATAATCTAATGGTTCCAATTAATTGAATTTTAAAAGGTTCCATGTATGTATGATCCACCAATTGCAATCCCTAATCGATTGAATTGATTGAAACCCTAGTTGAGGGAATCGATTTCAAGGTTGATTGACGGTCTCAAGACCGTTTGGAGGTCAAACGGTCTCAAGACCATTTGGAGGTCAATGGTTGATTGTGGTGGATGGTTGGAGATCCAAGGGCTACAATCTGATGTACGTTCAATAGTTCAATTGATGGATGGTTCAATGAGTACAAATCCTAAATCAATTTGATTGGAGGAAACCCTAATTGGTCCATTCGGTTTCAAGGTGGTTTGGACCAAATGGTCTTAAGACCGTTTGGGATCAAACGGTCTTCAGACCATTTGGAGGGCAAACGGTCTCAAACCGTTTGATGTTCATTTGGAATCTATGATGAGTTGCTCATGCAGTTTCAAACCGTTTGGAGATAATTACATTTTATTCAAACGGTCTCAAACCGTTTAGAGACTTTGAGGTCAAGACCTTTTGATGGTCTAACAGTCTTAAGACCGATTGAAGGTTTTGGGACCAAGACCATTTAAGGTCTAACAGTCTTCAAGACCGTTTGAAGGTCAAAGTACTTCAAGACCGATTGAAGGTCTAATACCTCAAGACCGTTTGAAGGTCTAATTGATTCAAACCATGTAAGTACAATCAACCCCATGATTGTTGATAATGTTTATCAAAGATAATTACAATGGCTGTACCTTTAAGGTACTTAAGTGATTAGTACCTTTTGAGGGTTAACCTTTGATGCTTATGAAAGAAGTAACTCAATATACTATGGTAACCCTAAATTTATGCACTTGAATGAAGGGTTGACCTAATCTAATCAAGTTTGAAGTAATTAACATCCTAGAAAGGATAAGAGAGAGAGGAATTCATACATGTATAATAATCATGTAGTGGTTAAGCCTCAACACTCTCAACATGAATAAAATATGTAATTAGGGTATGATCCTTGAGAAAGAGATCATGAAACCCTAATTGAGAAGGTATATGAGCCCTAACCCTAATTGAGGGCAATCATAGGTGAAACCCTAATATAGGGTAATGATGTAACCTTAATCTAGGGTGATGATATGAGAAATCCCAATTCAGGGTACTATAATGAAAAACCCTAATTTAAGAAGATGCTTCATGAAATCCCTAATTTGGGGAAAAGCTATAATAAACCCTAATTAAGGGTGATGTCATGTGAAACCCTAATCAAGGGTGATGACATGTGAGACCCTAATTAAGGGTGATGTCATGTGAAACCCTAATCAAGGGTGATGACATGTGAGACCCTAATCAAGGGTGATGACATGTGAGACCCTAATTAAGTGTGATGTCATGTGAAACCCTAATCAAGGGTGATGACATGTGATACCCTAATTAAGGGTGATGTCATGCGAAATCCTAATTAAGGGTGATGTCAAATGATACCCTAATACAAAGATGTGATGTGAAACTCTAACCCAAAGTGATGCTATGTGAAACCTTGATATGAAATCCTAACCCTGATATAGGGTAAAGGTATGTGAAGCCCTAATCTTGGGTTATAGTGTATGAAACCCTAATCTTGGGCAATATGATGATAAACCATAACCCTCATTTTGGGCTATGAGTTGAGAAACCCTAATTTTAGGTAATGCTATGTGAAACCCTGATATAGAAGAATGCTATGTGAAACCCAAATATGAGGAGATGTTATGTAAACTCTAATTGATAAAGATGGAAAACCCTATTCCTAATAATGGAATAGTGACTAATATATTGATAAGTGAAATATCTAAAGTGGTTGATTATGGATGATCTTATATCAATAATGCCTTAACTCGAGGTAAGTCCATATCATTGATAATGGCTGCATATCTCAAATAAGTGATTTATGACCAATACATTATATGATAAATGTGATGAATTGGTGTATAAAGTATTAGGATGAGAAATACCCTAATACAAGATAAGTTGATGAACTTAAGCAAGATAAAGGTGATGAGGGAAGTGATACATCAATAAATGATAGACATCACATCCAGCACCTCAGGATTGATACACCTTGATGTATCCTAAATCCAATATACTTGGATGAGTAACACATGAAGTGTGTCATGTAAATTGTTACATCAAGAAGCAATGTGCTTTGATAAGTGTAGGCTAACATACCTTAAGAAAAGGTTAAGCCAAGTTAGTAAAGTATGAAGTAATCATAATCTGGTAAAGATGAGAGAGGAACTCATATCTTGTGTTGATAATTCATTTAATGATAAATGATGATAATAAATAAGTATGATTGAATACTTATGTTATCAATGTTGTCTCCTAGCTGTGTGGAGCAATGAATTAGGGCTTGATCATTAATAATATGATCTTGAGAACCTAAATGGTTAATAATGGAAAACCTAAACCTAATGAAGGGTGATGATATGTAAGAGAAACCCTAATCGATAAGGAAGGGAAACCTTAACCCTAATGATGGGAAGGTTGTAATTCTTTTATTGCATAAGCCTTGTTAGGCATGTTAAATACTTGAATAAAATTATAATGATCAATGGCCTTATGAGCCATGTGAATAAGATGTTACCTAGTGAGAGGTGACAAGATGTAATGTCCTTGAGAGCCATGTGATAATTTGTTTCCTAGTAAGAGGTGACAAGATATTTGATGGGCCTTGTGATCCATGTGAGATGCTTGTGTAACAAGTATCTTGAATACCTTGGTCAGATGACCTGGAGGTGATAGTTACCTGATAAGTGGTAACCATGTTCAATGATGAATTAAGGGTTTGAATACCCAGATCCAGTAAACATGATGATGATGTTGAGGGATGTGAATTCCCAGAAATGAGTTAAGGGATTGAGATCCCAATGTTTTATAAAGCTTTGAAAAGTACTTGATAGAAGTATTACACATTCTTTGTAGCATTTGATATAATGATTTATGTTTGAAAACGTGACTGATGCTAAAAGAATATGGTAATACACTTAATTAATCAAATGAAATCTTATCATGTAGTGCCCTGGCCATATAACCATCAGCGCAAAATTTGCTGGATGGTGAAACGGGTTGCTCCGCGACATAACCCGAAATGCATATTTTTGAATATGCGGGGGTGATGGGCGAAAATATCCTTACGCCCTAATGGAGGAATTGATGTGAGATAAACATTAAATCTCTCAATCCTTCATTATATATGTCGGGGTGGATGTATCACTAATCCTTTGATGTCAGGATGGATGTATCATGAATCTCCCAATAATTTTAATGCCGGATCGATGTGAGATAAACATGAAATCTCTCGATTGCGAAGAGAGTGCATCCACCACTGTAACTCTATAGTAAAGTTGCCAGTATACCCTAGAAAGCTATTTAGCAGAGACACAATATGTCCTGCATGGAATCTCGTACTGAGCGAGATAAGGGAGGTCATGGAAATTTGGCTCTTCCATTGACCTTATATGGCACTAATTTTGACTTTGCAATGGTTGGTTGGAGTATGAGCGGTATACCTCATCTCCTCAGGGCATACATGTGATTGTAAAATGTAATCAGACGTATAACATCTTTTCTTAAGGATTTAATATGAAAATCATTGGCTGATGTTACAATTCTTTATTCAACTTTAGTTGATAGTTGATATAATTATGTTCCCTTACATTTCTTGCAAAGTGGATAGATGATTTATAAATCTACTATGGGTAGATGAAATGATCTCCTTAAGAAAGGAGATTATCTTATTCTGATCATACAATGATTAATACTGCTATTGATATAAAAGAACTCCTGCTCAGTCTATTACCGCTTATCTTCAATAATACTGTTTCTGGTGGAGAGTTATATCTCTCACTGGGACAATTTCAATTGTCTCACCCCCGTGGGATCCAACTTTTTAGGTAAACGCAGTAGAAGAGGCAGAAACCCTATAGCAAGGAAAGAGCAGCAGCAACAACAACAATAGGGAAAGCAGTGATATCTCAGGTGGAGGCACTGGCTGTCAAGTTTTGTATAGAAAGTCCTATGTGTCGTCTCTGTACTCTCAGGTCCTCGGAGTTAGTAGATAGTACTTTTAATGAATCGATCTGAGATATTGGCTTGATGCCTCGAGAGTCTTATACTGCCCGTGTATAGTTTTAACAGGGCAGTTGATGCTTGTAACCCTCGAGAAGGAATGGTACAGGATATGTACTTATGAACCAGGATGTATATGTAATACTTTGGTTCTTGTTATAAGAGTTTTCCTATGTTTGGATCTCTTTGAAAATGGTTTTAATTTTTAGTGATTTTCAGTAATCCACTGCAAATAATCACTTCCGCTTAGTTAATGACTTTTTTTGAACGTTTCACAACACAACCACAACATCCACTTAGGTCGCATCATCCTCAACTCCCCACTGTTCCTCATATCTCAGAGTCTAAGCTTCCAACCTTCTTGCTTGGGTCTTGCTCTCTCTCTAGAGATAACCCTACAAACATCCTTACTACTAGAGGTTCTTTCTCCATGAAGGATCGAGCTCACAAGCATACCCCTACATGGGTGAAGCCTCTGTTCAAACTGATGTTTGTTCAAGATTATCCAAAACTCTTCTTGCTTATCTCATAAGCTATCCAACATACTCTTCTGGCCAGGGTTTCAACCTACTGCTCACACTACTGACGTACTCTGGGTGCATGTTATGCCCTACTCGCATACGCCCATAGGGTTTCTATAGGTTCTTCACTAACCTCATCATTGAAGGAGCTATCCTTCACTCTAACATGCACGACCCTTTCTAGGGTTGGGTCGCCAATGGCACTAGGTCATCCAACCTCACATGGCTCATAACGTCATGGGCATCCAAAAGCATGTCCACACATATGGTCTATCAGGACATCTAGCTCATCGTGTCATCTCTCTCTCTAACCTTCACTTAGGGTTAGGGTTAGCATCATCCTCAAAGGATGTGCCATGTCTTTACTTATAATTGAGGTCTCTACCTCCAAGACTAACTTTCTCTACTCATCCTCCTGACAAGGAGGTCTAGCCACAGGTCTCTCCTGAGGGCATGACAACATATGTCATACGACCTAAGCATGTATCTATTCTTTGTTTTACGCTTAAACTATTAAGCTTATGTCCATGACATCTTATTTACATGCTTTTCATTAATTTGGTGGAGGATTCCTTAAACCTTATCAACCTTACCCATACCTCAAGAGGGTGAGGAAAAGGGAGAAAACCCTAATCCTTAATGTCCTTAATGACATTTGAGTTGAGAAGGGATGAAAAAGGTGAGAGAGTCCTAAAGGTATCTTATTTCGAGTCAAATCCTGAGACATTGGCCATGCAGTCACACAAATCCGGGAGTCCTCGTATTCCGACTAGCGGTGCGAAGGAAAATCTTGCCAGCCCCCAGATGTGATCCTTTTCTAAACACCTCTATCTTTCAGAAAATCCTCTAATAACTCCCTTGGGTTCTACAAAGTTTTTAAAATTTAATAATTATTAAAGATTAAATGAGGAACCAATGCCCTAATACCAAATGTAACGACCCCGCCTCCCAGTAACCCCCAATTAAGGGAGACAAGAGGTCAGGGCCGTTATCCCAATTTTTTTGGATCAAAGGTTCGAAAAATAATCAATAATAATTATCAAATTCTACCAGACTAAACTGAAAACTGGTATAAAAATAAAACTTTGCATACCTTTTTCAAAAACTTAGATATCTACTTCTATCCATATATGGAGTCTATTCTAACTAATCATCCTTTGTACTTTAATTCTTATTTAATTCCTCATATGCCACTTTACTATTTGTCCTTTTCAATCTTGCACCTAAACGCTGACAAACAAAACATCGGTCAGCATATCGAAATATGCCGATATGTGGGGACAACCAAAATTTCACAAATATGGCTAACAATCTAAATATCACAATCAAGTTAATTAACAAACCAATTTACGCTTTCAATGTGACATTCTCCACCTCTTTTACCCTAACCCTGGCATTCCCTCCTTAGGGTTTCTCTTTTGCCAATGACTTAAGGCCACCTTCTCATTCCCGAGCTTGGTTCCTGGGGTCACCTCTCATGGTGCCCATTAGTCATTCAATAAAGACCACCTTCTCAATCCCGAGCTTGGTGTTGGGGGTCACCACTCATGGTGCCCATGGGTTTTCCCTCCTGGGCTTGACCTTTTGGCATCATCCATCAGGGTGGCATGTAGGTGCGAGAATACACACTTCAATTATAATTGTGATAATCATAGTCACTCTATAGTTGCATAAAATAAAAGGCATCCAAGCAATTATTTTTAGGCAACCGATAAAACATCTGGGAATCTCCGTGTAACTAAAGCGATTAACCATAAGAGTAACCACATACCTGCCAAGCTGACTTGAGTGCAGAAATAATCCAACTAAGCAAGTAATCTAGTAACAAGCAAGCACATAAGATGATCCTGAAATATGCATCCAATTTTCCTATCATTGATCAGGCCATCAAGGTCTATTAAACCTAGCTCACTTCCTAGGGTTTCTAGTCCACTTTTAGGGTTTCCATTGCAATTAGGGTTTCTCTCCATTTTTACTATTTTAAACCCTAATTTTATACAATTACTCACAAACCCTAATTATCTCATCTATTCTTCACGAAAGATATTAAGGTTAGCTTTTAACAACATATAACCTTAATTTTGGATTAAAGGCACAGTTAGCCATCAATTAAGTCCATTATGCCTCTTTTACATTAAAACTACCGTTTCTATCCTTTTAATTCATGACAAGATAATTAAGCCTAATTATCATCTTTGGTTCCTTCCGGATTAACAACTCATAGTTCATTACGATCTAATTCACATATGAACTCTATGTTGGTATGTATGCCCTGAGAGCCAATCATGGGATGATTGGTGGGATACATTAAGATTGATTTGATAAACAACAAAGGAAAGCTTCTAATTCTTTCTGATTCAGTCATATGAGATAGTGATAGAACAGATTCAATGTCTAGAGAATGACAGTACTCAATGACGTATGCCTTCAGGTTCATGACCTGAATGATGAGATCATACAAATGCTAAGAGTTTGTACATTCTTGTTATGTCCCTAGTCGGATGTCATTGTGGAAGGTAGATAGACAGCAATGACACACAAGACTAGATTGTGGTGTTGGTTGATGACAAAATCTCATTAGTCATGATATAGAGATATCAAACCAAACACATAGGTACTTGTTAGAGAACAAGTGTACCAGACAGACCCACCGTGAGTTTGACACATGGAACCATGACACGGTAGTCACAGTCAGTACTCACAGTGATGGTGGTGAGTGTGATTCTTAGACCTGAGATCACTGCACTCAACACATGTCGTTGGGCACACTTTGACATCATCAAACGCAGTCCTGAAACATGGGTTGTTATAAAGGTGATGATTGGGTGGCTTTGACACATGGGGCTTTTGAGGGGTGAGTGATAGATATGGGATTTGTCCCTCCCGAGGGAGTTTGATATCCATGGCCACTTGATGAGTAGGATTGAGAAAGGCGTGCACGCATGTGTGAATCAGTATGTGATATTGATGTCATACATATCTCTTCCAGTCTACTCTAAGATCAAGAAAGTGAATGAACGTTGACAGGATGACTGTTCCATGCCTCGAGTTCATTTGGGATATCAGTGACAAAGGAATTATACATTCACTATAACACCATTCACGGATTGTAGGATTGAAATTTGTTCTCCAACTTTCTACTTTCACTTGGGTAGCAATGATGTGTGACTAGGCACCGCTCTTTGCTTGTGAAGTCATAAGTGTTATGGACTTTCACTGCCAACGTGAAATGGACCTGCAGGGTCACACACAAAGGATTTAACCTCTAAGAGGAGTTTTATCCACAAGCACTGTTTAGATTGATTACTAAAGGAGTTTAGTAGCTCAATTAAACACTCGATCAATTGTTGGCTCAATATCATAATGTTCAAGGTGTTGGACACATTGATTGGAGTATCAGATTGATTGAAATCACAATTGACTGGTTCTGCACAACCTGCACTCCCAACCGATCGGTTCAAGTGTTGAACCGGTCGGCTGAGGTTGCTGAACCAGTCGGCTCAAGTGTTGAACCGATCGGCTCAAGTGTTGAACCGATCGGCTCATGTTCAGGGTGAAATGACCGGTTCAAGTGTTGAACCGATCGGTTCAACTTGTGCAACCGAGCAAGTTGGAAAGTCAGGTCGGTGAGAATTTTCCTTTCGTTTCAATTACCCAATTTGATTGGGAAATAGGATTGGTATTCGATACCAATTAGAAACAAAAGAAGGAAAGTCATTTTGAGTTGGATCAGGACTATGAACCGATCGGTTCAGGACACCAACCGATCGGTTGGGGGCCCCAAACAATCAGCTCGGGTCCCAACCGATCGGCTCAAGGGCCGAAACGATCGGTTCAGCGGTGAAACGATCGGTTCAGGTTGCGAGTTGGTTGCTTTTGTGAAAAATCTCGAACCCTTCTACTCCTGCTTTTAGTCCCGCATTGCCCGGGATAGAGAACCCTATCCCATGACCCTCCTATATATAGGGGTATTGGGGGCTTCTCAAAGTACAACTCAGTGCAATCAGTTGCTCTGTAAAGTTGTCGTTCTCTCTGGTTTTGGTAACCGAGAGAGAGCCCGAGCAAGTGCTTCCCGCAAAGGGAGGTGCAGCAAGGGAAGGACAACTGCAGTTGCAACTAGAGGCAGGAGAGTATGTTGGCGACTAGTACGTCAACAGGAGGGTGCAACTCCTTCCACTTCCTTGTGGGACAAGGAGTATGGAGTTCCAGGTGGTCCGTGTGGACTACTTCAGAGGCGGGAGGTCACTGCCGCTCAGGAGGACAACTGTCATCCGACAGTCTGGTGAGATCAGGAGTCGTCAGTCCCGATGCGACCAGGAGCTGCACAGACACCGTCGAAGTCCCTATTTGAAGACCACGCAAGGCGTGAGGTATTGTCGCCGAGCAAGCCTCGGGACAAGGTATGATTCCACAAACCATCCTTTCCTATTATATAGACGTTGATGTGTTTCCTTGTTCTGGGTTTGGGGGAGAAAATTTTTGTTTCCGCTGCCTTCTCTGCCTCCCCTAGAACCCAACAGTGGTATCAGATCCACGTCAACTGCTCTATATTTTAGGAATATCGATATGATCGATTTTGGTTTGCTGCCTTTATTTATTGCATGCGATGCGAATAAAAATTGGCTTTATGCATGTCCAATCCTAAATCCACAAATCCCAATTACATATGTGATATGTATTATTAATGCACTCAATATGCGTCGCCCTTAAAAGAGTTTTGTGGTGGATGTATAGCGTGGTTATGGCCAATAAACCCTATATGTGTGTGGTTGTTTGTGGTTGCTTTCATCTCGGTCTGCGCACCGATCTTCCTTCTCCTATTCCTGATGTAACTCAAAATAATTCAAGATTCTTTCCTACCTTTGCTCCCCCCGAATGTAACTCGGGGTTTCCCTTTTAAGCAATGTAAATTAGGATAGATTTTATTTCCTGTTATGTCAAAGAACGGAGGACATCAAGAAGACAGCTGAGATGATCGATTTAAGGCGTGAACCGATCGGTTGACGTTCCAGATGATCGGTTCAAGGAGTGAACCGATCTGTTGATGACCGGTTCGAGGAGCGAGACGAGCGAGTGGCGGCCATGAAGAGATGCACGATGACCAGGCGAACCGATCGGTTGGAGGAGCCAACCGATCGACTGGTGGCACCCAGACGACTGGCCAAAGAGACCAGATCATTCATATGATGAGTTGATCAACTCAGAAGGCAAGGCACAAATGTTCATCTTGTACATGTTGCATATGATGTATACCTAGATGACCGTGATTCCTCTTGGCTCAAGGAATCACATTAGGATGGCCATAATCATCACTTTTTATCATTTGTGCATGTTTTCTGTGGGATATAGCATGTATATGATACATACTATGTATTGTGGTGATTGGATATGTATATGTATATAAAAACCAAATCCCTCATTAAAATATTAAGTTTTAGATGCCTTCCAAATGTGACACACGTGAAAAGCTTGATCGACCAAGTGTGGGCACGCCCTAGCGTGGTGCACCATCTATCTCGTGGAAGCGTGAAGGATGAATGTGTGGGTCTGCCCTAGCAGGGTGCATATTCATCGTGTTTGCTTTGGGTCAGACTTAACAAGGTAATCTAGATGGGATCTAGTACCTTGAGGCATGGAGATGATCATGGCAAGGAGTTGCATATGCCATCTTATCAAGAGTTGCATATGATGCAATTGGCAAGAGTTGCCTACCTGAGAGATTTATGTTGTGGGTGACAGCCCTAGCTGGTCCATGGCTTAGAGGATTTCAGGATCTTGCCCACTAGAAGGTTGTACGTTGCAATCTTCCGAATTGATGGTGAGGGCTATCAATTTGAAGTTAAAATAGTGGGAGCAATAATTAAATAAAGGTCTAATTATATCGTAAAAATTTTCAAGTCAATCAAATAAGTAAAAAAATGAGGTTTTGGACTAAAATTGCATATTTCCTTTTGTAGTTCAAATGGCAACAAACAACAACAACTTTTCTTTACGATTGGACCTTGACAAGGACAAGCTGAATGGGACAAACTTCCACGACTGGTATCGGACATTGAGAATCGTTCTCATTCAAGAGCGTAAGCTCTATGTCCTGGATACTCCAATTCCAGAGGAACCCGCTCCTAATGCCCCAAAGGCAGAAAGGGATGCTTACAAGAAGCATGCTGATGATGCCATTGATGCAAAGTGCTTGATGTTATGTTCTATGAACCATGAGTTGCAGAGACATCATGAGAACATGGGTGTCATTGAGATGGTTCGGCATCTCAGGAACATGTATGAAGATCAGGCACGACAAGAGAGATACAATGTTTCTAGGTCGCTGTTCAAGTGCGTCATGACAGAAGGAGATCCAGTTGGTCCTCACACACTCAAGATGATTGGGTATGTGGAGAACCTGCAGAGACTGGGATTTCCACTGAGCCAAGAGTTGGCTACGGACGTGATACTGCAATCGTTGCCAGAATCTTACAGTCAGTTTGTGATGAACTACAACATGAACAACTTTGATAGGCCACTATCAGAGTTGTTCGGCATGTTGAGGACAATCGAGATACAGATGAAGAAGGACAAGCCTAAGCCTGTGATGGTGATCACAAGCAAGAAAGGCAAGTCCAAGCGCAAGGGCAAGGGCAAAGCTAAGAAAGGTTCTGATGCTAGCCAGGAGTCCAAGCCGTCTTCAGCTCTCAAGGCCAAGGGAGGCGTAACCAAGAAAGGAAATTGCCACCATTGTCAAAAGCTAGGGCATTGGAAAAGGAATTGTCCTCTCTATCTGGAAGAAGAAAAAGAAGAAGGAGGCGACTGATGTCTCTACTTAAAGGTTTCATGAAAGTAAACTTGTAACACTTTTGAGGTATATGATACCAAGATGTAAAGTGTAAAGCACTCATAATTGGGGCAAGTGTTTCCGCCATAGATAGGAGTACTTTAGTTTATTTTTAGCCTATAAGGCATGTATTACAGTTATGAACTGCTATTTCATTTTTGCCAATAGATAGAAATACTTTATTTTTGCATATTGTATGACAATGATGGAAATTAATAAAGTTGAGTTTTCAATCTTAAAGATATGATCTTTGTGGCAATGCCTTATTTATCTTGTGGTATTTGATATGCATAAGATAAAATGATACCTAAAAGTTATAGATAACTCAAACAATCAAATTAGCATCAATCATGAGAAATTCATTTCTAGTTTCCATATGATGGATAAATCTAGACTCTTTTGGTTAGAGAACCAGTAAGAGATCGACATGAATATCTTGGACATGATTAATCAATCTTCACTAATGGTAGTGAGAGAATGATTATCCTATTAGGTATAATACATGTGATGTATTTACATACCTATTGGAACAAATGCTAATACTTCTAATGGTGTTTAGATAAATACCAGTATGAATATCTTGAAGTGTTCAAGATTATCATAGATGAAGTACAAATTTGGCAAGGTGTTAATTCTTGATGAGATCAATGAATGAAATACTTGGACCAAATGTTTGAGATCCTTATGAGTGATTATGATAGTGTATCATAGTGAACTCATGATTAAGGCATGGTGATGTCTAAATCAAGAAGGAATCATACTCTAAGGAGTTAGAGAATGATTATCGAATAACTAAATTCTTCTTAATAAAAGAATATTCCACAGTAATAAAGGACATTAAGAATCACAAGGAGTTGTGAATTCTTACATTCTTAATAGATACACCTCAATTATCTATGTGATGAGTTGTTCATGTGATGAGTCAACTATCTAGATGAATATGAGGAATCAAATTTTGAGTCATGGTTTATGACCATTACATCCTAAATGACATCCATGTGAACCATAAGGTATGACCTTGATGGTAGCACCCATTGGATCAAATCCATAAGTGCAAATAAGTCTTAAGTGTTAAGACACATGGGTAACATTTTGAGAAGGATGATGCTTGTTGATTGCAACTTAATGACTAAGACATATGGCATATGGATACTAAAACTGCATTCCTATGAGGAATAAAATAAGGATGTGTATGTGACACAACCTATAAGGTTTATGAATCCACTAATGCAAATGAAGTCTATAAGTTACAATGGACTAATCAATGTGATTGATTGAGTACAAGCAACTCAAAATTGGATCTTTACTTTGATGATATAGTCAAAGGGTTTGACTGATATGTCAAAGATAAAGAAGGGATCTGTGATTTAGTGGGAGCGTGTTCACATTCCACATATCGATGTGAAATGGAAACGTTCTAAAATGGAAATCCAAAAGTGGAAATTATCTTTAAGGAAGATAGATATGTTTCCTATGTGATAGGAATAGAGATCTATAGAGATAGTTCTCGAAAACCTCTTGACCTAAAAAGAGAGAGCATACATTGCCAATTTGTACTGAAGTGTTTAGTGTGCACAGATTCAGTGGGAGAGAACTTGTCCATGTTACATGGAGTTAGTATCCCAAGGCCAGGTGTCCAATTCTTATGAAGAATGGGAACACTAAGAATAGATATGGATCTATCATGTATGTAATCATACCATTATCTTGCATGTATCGACATGACAAGAATAAAATGCATTCATCATTTTGTATGTATGACATGACAATATGATGTGCTCATCTTGATAACTCGTATGTGGGACATGACGAGTGGATGTCTGTCTACTTCCAGTAAGGGTTACTGGATTACCATGAAGAACTTGATAAGTACTTGAGAAGTACTAGTTCTATGGAGATAAGGAAGAGTTCAATGTAAAGAGTTTCATTGATGCGAACTTCCGAAGGGACAGAAAATTAATCGCAAAATATATATATAGGATATATAAAAGTGAAAGTTTGTTGATAATTGGAAGTGTTCCAATAAAACCATTTAAAAAGGAAATGCCGAGTATCTATGCGTTAAAGAACAACAATAGATACTATATGGATATGGAAGTTCATGAGATGAACTTATAGATATTCCGCTCATTGATGACAAGTATGGAATCCTTGATCATGCAATGTGGCTAAAGATTAGCAAAGGAATACTAGATCGCATATTACGGCAAATCCATCTCATATGTATGACGTACAGTGAAGAGATGTGAGACATGAAATTTATACTAACTTTGGCAAGGTGTTGCCATTACTCACTATGTTCGCACTAGAGCACAATAACATGTGGGACATGTTTGAAGATCACTTTAAATATGATTCAAGGGTGATTGGCTCATAGTGCAAGTAGGAGTCTGTTGGTATGTATGCCCTGAGAGCCAATCATGGGATGATTGGTGGGATACATTAAGATTGATTTGATAAACAACAAAGGCAAGCTTCCAATTCTTTCTGGTTCAGTCATATGAGATAGTGATAGAACAGATTGAATGTCTAGAGAATGACAGTACTCAATGACGTATGCCTTCAGGTTCATGACCTAAACGATGAGATCATACAGATGCTAAGAGTTTGTACATTCTTTTTATGTCCCTAGTCGGATGTCATTGTGGAAGGTAGATAGACAACAATGACACACAAGACTAGATTGTGGTGTTGGTTGATGACAAAATCTCATTAGTCATGATATAGAGATATCAAACCAAACACATAGGTACTTGTTAGAGAACAAGTGTACTGGACAGACCGACCGTGAGTTTGACACATGGAACCATGACATGGTAGTCACAGTCAGTACTCACAGTGATGGTGGTGAGTGTGATTCTTAGACCTGAGATCACTGCACTCAACACATGTCGTTGGGAAAACTTTGACATCATCAAATGCAGTCCTGAAACATGGGTTGTTATAAAGGTGATGATTGGGTGGATTTGACACATGGGGCTTTTGAGGGGTGAGTGATAGATATGGGATTTGTCCCTCCCGAGGGAGTTTGATATCCATGGCCACTTGATGAGTAGGATTGAGAAAGGCGTGCACGCATGTGTGAATCAATATGTGATATTGATGTCATACATATCTCTTCCAGACTACTCTGAGATCAAGAAAGTGAATGAACGTTGACAGGATGACTGTTCCATGCCTCGAGTTCATTCGGGATATCAGTGACAAAGGAATTATACAATCACTGTAACACCATTCACGGATTGTAGGATTGAAAGTTGTTCTCCAACTTTCTACTTTCACTTGGGTAGAAATGATGTGTGACTAGCCACCACTCTTTGCTTGTGAAGTCATAAGTGTTATGGACTTTCACTGCCAACATGAAATGGACCTGCAGGGTCACACACAAAGGATTTAACCTAGAAGAGGAGTTTTGTCCACAAGCACTGTTTAGATTGATTACTAAAGGAGTTTAGTAGTTCAATTAAACACTCGATCAATTGATGACTCAATATCATAATGTTCAAGGTGTTGGACACATTGATTGGAGTATCAGATTGTTTGAAATCGCAATTGACTGATTCTGCACAACTTGCACTCCCAACCGATCAGTTCAAGTGTTGAACCGGTCGGCTGAGGTTGTTGAACCGGTCGACTCAAGTGTTGAACCGATCGGCTCATGTCCAGGGTGAAATGACCGGTTCAAGTGTTGAACCGATCGGTTCAACTGGTGCAACCGAGCAAGTTGGAAAGTCAGGTCGGTGAGAATTTTCCTTTCGTTTCAATTACCCAATTTGATTGGGAAATAGGATTGGTATTCGATACCAATTAGAAACAAAAGAAGGAAAGTCATTTTGAGTTGGATCAGGACTGTGAACCGATCGGTTCAGGGCACCAACCGATCAGTTGGGGGCCCCAAACGATCGACTCAGGTCCCAACTGATCGGCTCAAGGGCCGAAATGATCGGTTCAACGGTGAAACGATCAGTTCAGGTTGCAAATTGGTTGCTTTTGTGGAAAATCTCAAACCCTTCTACTCCTGCTTTTAGTCCCGCATTGCCCGGGATAGAGAACCCTGTCCCATGACCCTGCTATATATAGGGGTATTGGGGGATTCTCAAAGTACAACTCAGTGCAATCAGTTGCTCTGCAAAGTTGTCATTCTCTCTGGTTTTGGTAACTGAGAGAGAGCCCGAGCAAGTGCTTCCCGCAAAGGGAGGTGCAACAAGGGAAGGACAACTGCAGTTGCAATTGGAGGTAGGAGAGTGTGTTGGCGACTAGTACATCAACAGGAGGGTGTGACTCCTTCCACTTCCTTGTGGGACAAGGAGTGTGGAGTTCCAGGTGGTCCGTGTGGACTACTTCAGAGGCAGGAGGTCACTGCCGCTCAGGAGGACAACTATCATCTGATAGTCCGGTGAGATCAGGAGTCGTCAGTCCCGGTGCGACCAGGAGCTGCACAGACACCGTCGAAGATCGGATTTGAAGACCGCGCAAGGCGCGAGGTATTGTCGCCGAGAAAGCCTCGAGACAAGGTATGATTCCACAAACCATCCTTTCCTATTATATAGACGTTGACGCGTTTCCTTGTTCCGGGTTTGGGGGAGAAATTTTTTGTTTCCGCTGCCTTCTCTGCCTCCCCTAGAACCCAACACTCTATTCATCATTAATTCCACATTAATCCACTAAAAAACCCTAATTGCCATGTTAAGGGTATTTATCCACAATTAGGAACCTTTATACTCAAAATATCTTAGAACCATCATATCTCAGCTCTATTCATGAATTTGAACAATTAAAGCCATTAAGAGTCACAATTACTAACATTAGGGTTTCAAGGCCCATTAAATCTCATTCATGTACATGATACTCTAAATTAAACCAATTACATGCAAAGTTCATCCTTTTTGTTCTTAATGTACCTTTTTATTATTAACAGGTTAATATCAACTTTAATCATCCATAAAACCCTTCTAAATACATTAATCATCTCAAATTAGGGTTTCTTAATCATTAATGCATTAAAGTTGAAAACTTCCATTACTTTTCTAATAGCAAGAGAAATTAGCTTATAAATCTATTTTTAATGAATTCCTCGAATTTTTCTGAGCAAGATTCATATTTTATACGCATTCATCCGAGCTACCAATAAAAAGATACGATTTTTGCAATAATTTCTTACTTGGACCAATCAGAGGCTGACACGTCGGCCAACTCATGCAACGTAGCTCGCTGGTTTGGAAATATAACCAAATTATGGTTTTTCTCTTGTTTAAATTAATTGTTTCTTCAGACCACATAGGGGCATAAATGTCAAACGCCGCCCGTCATCCCCTTCCTCGCGAGCCCTAGTGCTGCCGCCGGTGCAGCTGATCGCGGGGGTCATCTCCCACCTCCCCAGGGCCTGGAGCTCACCGGAACTCATTGCCCTACTTCCGCCATATCCCCATGCATCGAAGGATGCCCTACACTCATGGCCAGCACCGCTGGTTCAGGCTGGGGGGATCTGCAACTCGTGGCCGGCATTACAGCCGTGCTGCGGTCGTCGTGTATGAGCTGGAGCACAAGGATGATGGCCGGGCTCCTCTCTGGCAACGTGAGGCGTTGTGCTTCAAACGTGATGACTTCCCAACCCTCGCTGCTTCAAGGATAGCACTACCCTCTCATGTCTAGGGTTTGAACAAATAGAACAAAGAGAAGAGAGAGAGAGGGATGCATGGAACTCTATTGGGCTCGAGCCAAGAGTTCTACCTTTATATAGGGGAGGGTATCCACACCTTAAGGTGCTTGTCCACGAAGAAACAAAGCCCTTTTCCAATAAGAATCTGATTCCTTCATTAAGAAGCAAGTTGCTCTCTCTCTTAAATATCTTTTTGATATTCTTTATTCTTTAGATATCTAATAATTCGAAATTACCTCTTTTATTCTCTTTATGCTTGACTTTTATTCCATTGGCATGAATTTATATTTCCTTTTAGTAGAAAATACCTCCTTTTTAACAATGCCACAAAATCCATTAATTATGTATCACACTATCCTCTTATTTTGTATTTATTGGTATTTTCTCTTTCTTTTTCTCCATTGGGGCTCCTTGGACCCCAAGAAACTCTAATATTTCGAAATCCTTTTTAGTGGATACTCATTATCTTTCTAGATGCATCTATATCCATTATTTCTCATTATACTTTTTATTTCTTTATTAAAATATCTCTTTATAAGGATTTCTCTTTATCTCTCTTTTTATTTTCCTTATTGGAATTCCTTTTAACATTAGGAACCTTATGGATATGAAAATCCACCAAAGATAACTCAATTATACCTCTTTCCACTTATTTCCCACATTTTATCATTGTTTTCAATTTCTTTCTTAATAAAGAAATATTTAATTGATCTTTTCTTTTCTTGTTGCATTATTTTTTGCAACTTTGGACTCCTTGGGACCCAAGGAACCCAAGAGGCACGAAATCCAACTTTGGATAACATTATGTTGCCTTCTAGAGGTTTCTACATCTTTCTTTTCTCCATTTCTTATTAATAATGGAGTTTCTTTTGTCTTTTCCTTGTTATTGGGCCCAATAGCCAATAAATCCCAAAAAATAACCAACAAGGCTATTGTAAACGAAATCCATTTATGCAAAACAAATCAGATCATTATTTGCTCAAATATCTTTAATAGGAGAAATTACTTTTCTCACCAAAAGAACCCAAAAATTGGGGTTGTAACAATACCTGCTCGAATTTTCTTCTGTGTGGGGTTTCATATTCTCATTAGAGGCAAGTTTTATAACTTTCTCCACGTTAATTGCTTACCATAAGCTTTCTAGATCATGTTTTTGCTTGAAAATGATGATCCATGCACTAAAAAGCTATGCTTGACTTGGATTTTGATTTTTTTAATGTTCCCTGTTCTTATTTCAGTTTTAGATGAACTTGTGATCATGTGCACTTTATTCCTAAGGTTTAATATAACTTGGATCAGGTTGGTTTGACAACCTATGGTGCTAAGCACCAATCAACCAATGGTCAATTTTATGGTTTTAAGCTGATTTCTTCTATAAACCCATGACCCGATGATGGGACCATTGCAACAACCCTATGGTGTTGTCTTCATGACAACTGATGGTCGTGATAAAAGGTGTCATATGATGGTGATAACCTATGGTCACCACCCTTAGGTTAGGTTTTGGATAAATTAGAAGTATAATGATCAACCATTAAGTACCCTACTGATGTTATCAATCAATGATGACATTAGCTTAATATTTGATGTTGATTAATGAATATGGTGTTGATCTAACAAACTATTGTGATTTGATGATCAATAATGATGGCGGATCAGGTCTTTACAACCTATGGTGAGTTAATCATTGTAGTTGTAGCATCAAATACGACTTAGACCAATGGTTTCTTGTGTCACTTGATGCAATGGTCAGACCTATACTGTAATTGATGGTTTTAACATATGAACTTGATCCAATGGTCAAGATCTATTGTTTATTCCTCCATTAAGGTGGAATGATGGATAATGTAATATGTTAGTCCTAATAATGTGATTTATATGGTTTCCTTTATATGATCAACTTAAGGAGCTCACTTGTTGACAATGGATGGCTTGTTTTAACTGAATAGTTAATTGTGGGTTTTACCCTACTCTCAATAGAACTTTTTGTGTTGTTAATCAAGGGATGTCTAGGGTTAGATGGTGACTCTTTATAGAGAACAAATCAAGGACTTTGTAGGTGGTTTATCCAAGGTGTTTACTTATGAAATTAAACAACCAATAGTCTTACCTTTTAAACATCCAATGGTTCTGGGTGACATTGTGGTATAGTGATATGGGTTGAATGATGATGGAACAAATGGAGGGTTACCCTTAACAAGGGAGTATTACCTATTCACTCATATGAATAGAAGGGATGATAACTATATTGTGTTGATATGTAACCCTAATGAGTTATAGCTTGTTATACCTAGCTTTAATATAACTAAATGATGGTAATTGGGTATGAATAGTCCTTGAATGACTAATGCAATCGTGGAGTACTCTATTATTATTGAAAACCTAGTATGATATAACCCGATGGTTACACCTTGATTTATGTGTGGGTTCATATTTGAGAATATGGAATGTGATGGTGATGCTTCACCTTATGCATCCATGATCCAGTGGGGATGCTGTGAGTTAGGGTTTGGGTATAAGTGTTGATTAGTAACATTGATATAATTTATCGTGTTGAACCTAACTCTAATGCAAATAAATAATGATGAGTATTCATGTTTAACATTCTTATATGATGGAATGATGGTGGAGTAACCTCCTTAATATGATCATAACCTTGATATGTTAATTGGTGGTTATCATAGCCACATGCTTGATACTTTTTTATGCTAAACATGTACATTATGAATATGATGAGGGTTAATCATATCTAGATTCCTTGCATGTTGATGTAATGAAGAAATGCTCTTAATGTTAATATAACCCTTCTATGATTGTTTATGAATATCTCCTAGCTCATTAATGCAATATTGTGTTGATCTAATGTATTATATGTAAGTGATGTTGTTGAGCCTTGTTATAAAGCATCCAAATATAATGATGATCTTACAGGGAATAGTATGATGGTCTTAATGACCTTTGGGCATGGTTGAGCCCTGAATGAGGTGTAATCCTCTTGTGTTGATAAGGGTTGATACCCGATGATATTGTGAAAGGATTTATATCCTATGATAGCATGATGGTCTTAATAACCTTTAGGCATGGTTGAGCCCTGAATGAGGTGTAATCCTCTTGTTTTGATAAGGGTTGATACCCTGTGATATTGTGAAAGGATTTATATCTTGTGATAGTATGATGACTAGTGTGGTCTCATGAATGGCAAGTTAATTGTACCATGTGATGATGAGATGAGAAATTATGTTTTACACGTTTTATATCTTTTCAAGTTTTGATATTTATATGCTCGCTAGAAGTGACTTGTTTGATGCATCCTTAATACCCAATTGGCATAACTAATCAAGTGCAACTCTAATCATGTAGTGCCTTGTGCCGTAGAACCATCTTCAGTGTCAGAACTTGTTGGATGGTGAAACGCGTATTCCTAAGCAAAACTCAGAGTGCATACTGTTGAGTATGTGGGGGTGGCAAGTTAAGGATATATTCTTGTCATCCATAATGCAGATTGTGGAGGTTGGCTATGTTCATGCCTCATACATCTGATGTGATTGAGAAGGGATGCGATCGTGTCTCAGTGATTATAACATGATGTGATTAGAGGACAACTGTGGTTGTACCTCAGTGATTGGGTTTGAATACCCTGGTTTCTAGTGTCGTGACCTATACCAAGGTTGGACTAGTGGTTATCATCTTGACTGTATATTGTTGTTGTGGCAGCTTTGACTGATATGTCACTGCCTTTTTACTCATACTGATTTAAGGGAAGAGATCTTAGGATACCGGCACTCCTAGATATTGTACAAAACCGAATAGCTCTTCCCAGGGGTCAGTTGGACTTTGAATGGTACGATTCAAATTCCCCAGGGCATAATAAAAGATGTAATACAGCCGTGTAGCATATTTTTTTAGGGTTATACACAACGTTTCACGTTGGATGATAACCCTTGTTTGTTCTCTTTACATAAAGATGATGCTTAGTGTAGTTAAGAGATAGTAGATATACTTATGTTGTGGATATTCTTAAGATTGTATATGTGTACATACAATAGTCATGCTTATGTTGATAACTATACTGCTATTGTTGATTACAATCATAATGCTAGCTATCTCATGTTGTTAGTTATGTTTAGCATGCTAGCCATGCCTTTGTAACTAGAGATGCATATATTGTTGATCATGCTTATCCAGATAGTTGTGCTTATGTTGTTAGCTCTTCTTATAATGTTGATATGTTCAACCAATTAAACATGCTCATGTTGTTAGCTATGCTATGTTACTAGACTTGCTCATGATGCTAGATATGCATATAGTACTGAATTGCTTATATTATCAACAAGATAAAGGATGATCGTCTGGCTAATGATGATAGTTATTATCTGCTCCCTTTGTATTTTGTTAATCATCAGTGCTGCTGAGATTATTTTTTATATCTAACTAATTTTCTTAACTGTTTAATTACTTAAAAATGTTGTAATCAATAAGTATTGTTAAAGGTTATACCTCTTGTTGGGACTGGGTCTTACCCTTGTTGTTTGCCACATTTTTTTAGGTAATCAGAAGTGACGAAAATAAACATGTGATAGTAAAGAGGAGCTATAGTAATGAATCTTTGAAAAAGTTGATTGGATATCTAGTGTGTCCTAGAGTTGTCCCTGTACTCTCAGGTCTGGGTAGGAAAAGTTTGTGTATGGTGTTTCAAACGAATAGGAATTTTGTTAGCATGTTAATGCTTGTTTGTGTGATATATATGAATATTGTTCTCCTATGTATAAATGTTGTGGCTAAGGCGATAAATCAATTTGTATCAAATTCTTGGCATAGTATGGATACAAGAAAGATGTTGGGCTCTTATGCAAATGTTTTTGAGCGGGTGTTGATGTTGAAATCAGATTTAATTTACCCATATTTTTGGGTATGTGATTAATTAGTGATTGATTGTGTTTTATGTTTCGAGTAATCTCGTTTAGTGTAACGAGTTCTCACAGCTTGGTATCAGAGTTTTAGGTTCACTGAGTCCACAGGGACACTAGGACTTAAGACTGGGATGATGTCTAAGTTAGGAAAATGACACAAAAACATGGTGCATACTACCTAATCTCAGTACTTGGATTCCCTGGCCAGGTATTCAATTATTGAAGAAAAGGTAAGTATGAAACTCTTAGATTGTTATCTTTCTTATTACTCTGATCAAGTATTCATTTTGAGATAATCTGAAGAGCATAATGAATAAGAAATCATGGTGTGAATATCTCAATCCTACCTTAAAGAAGATGAGAATTGCATCATTATCTAATGAAACTTGAATGTTTGGTAACTATAAGAGAAAGATACAACACCATGGTATCTAAATCTGAATACAAATAAGAAAAAGAGGAGTTCTTGAAGATGTGATTCAATAAGATAATAAATTAAAAGACAGATAAGTCTATGCTTATAAAGTGATTCAAGGTATGAAATCCACATAAGATGGAGAGAACTCCAATGATAAGTATAAAATGAGAAGATAAATGAGAAAAATGATAAAGGAATAAGGTGGAACCTGAGTTCATCTCAGACCAACCTATGTGTGTAAGAAAGTGTTAATGAAAAATCAGCATGGCATGTGAAAGAAATTAAGGGAGATGATCCTGATTTAATGAAGCAAATGTGGAATATGAGTATTTACCTATTGATAAGTGGTTGAAAAATATAATAAAATAAGACAACATGCCCAAGTGTGATAAATAGTCATCAAGGAAGGAGTAATGATATATGTTAATCATGATGATTCCTATGCTAATGGCAAGGAACCAAAAATGAAAAAGGTAAAACAATACATAAGAAGTTGTAATATGCATAATGAAAATAGAATTGGTTACCTTTTTGCTAGTGACCCCTGAACAATGCTGCTATGATGTGAAACGTTTGTTTCCCTTTGTGTCTTTCCTTTCTAGGGCACAACTTTCAAGTGGATCATTTCCGCTTGGTATGTGTGGAATCATTGTAAACATGAGGGTGGATAGCTTATTATAGCATACGGTTACTTGGACTATGGTTCCAATATGTGATGAGTTTTCTTTTGAGCCTTCCAATAATTAGGAAGACTCCTCTTATATGTCTTGAGATTTGTTATTTGGTAAAAGTAAATGAGATAAGGATGTGAGTTCCTTATAGCACATGAGGTGGATACCAAGGTAATGAATCCTAATATCCAAGATGTATTAACAATATGGGAAGTACATTAAGGTTGGAGATGTTTACTAAATGAACATATCAAGTATTCCCCCCCTTAAAGAGAGGGAGAGATAGAGTTGATGATGACCCTCTAAATGTTGTTCAGAAGAAAAAAAGTGATTCTATAATGTGGTGTATGGTTCAGTGATAGATGGACAAGACCACTATCAAGGATAGATGGTTTGTTGGTCAATAGATATGTGATACCGTGTTCCTTTAAGATAAACCTATGATCAAATATCAATGCATAAGAGTTAGATTGGATGACATAATTCACATGACCATTATGAGTTTATGGTTATGTCCTTTAGACTAACCAATGTACAAATAGAATTTATGAATAGGAGGAACAAAGTGTTCTAGTCATGTCATTCAAGTTATATCAAGCTTTAAATGATGACATGTCAAAGTATTTCAGATATGGTCAAAAATATGATCAATATTTATTCAAAAGCGTTAGGGTTTCCGAAGCAGCAATATCTATGAGAACAAGTTGAAAAAGAGTGAGATGGGGTTGATTAAATTTCTTTATGGGATCATGATGTGTCTTCTAAGTAGGTTGTATAAATCCTTGTAAGGTGAAGATAGTTGTTTCACCCCTAACAAGGTTGACTAGGAATGATGTTTCCTTGTATGGAATGACAGCTTCTAGCTTCAACATTCCTTTTAATGCTGAAAAAGAACTGACAAGTGTTCCATTGTCAGTGTATCTAGAAAAGAAAGGATGGATACATTGCCTTTTTTTATGCTTCAAGGAATGGTATGGGACACATGCCATGATTGGTAAAAATCTAGCAAGTATGCCTTTTGAGTAATGTGTTGATACAATAGATTTAATTTTTGGATGATAGCTAGAATTTAAAGTTAAACATTACTACTAGAGTTGTACAGATGACACAACAAGTTTCTATGTTCAATATTTGCAAATGTCTTCTGATGTGGGGGTTTTTGTGTTGACCCAAGATGAGATATGTATGAATGATGTGACATCACCATGATACACAAGTAACCATGTGAAGGTAATAGGATTAGGTGCAAAGGAAGTACCCATCTTTGTTTACCTTGGATTTCGGGGGTGAAATCCCTGTTAGGGGTTTATAGTTGTAAGGCCCCTAAAGTTACTTATGAGTTGAATATGATTAATTATCATAATTGAATGCTTATAACCCTAATATAACCTTGTGATATTCTTTAAAATCATAAGACAATCTTAAGTTTCAAATTTGGTTCAATTTGGACATTGTTTGAGCAAGTTATGTAATTTAATGTACATTTTGAACTTTTCTACAATTTACCCAATTGAGATGTTTTCTTTGCAATTTATCACTTTCATTATATTCCTTGGATATTATCTCATCATTCTTGAGCTTTTTGAGCCATGGGGTACCTATTTAAACCTTGATTTGAAGGTGTTTTCTCCAAGGGTATTTTAGGGTTTAACCCTTCACGGATGAGCTACCTTTAGTAGCTATCAACTAATGAATTATTTGATTGACTGGGAAATTCGACAAAGGAAAGCTAAACAGGTCTATACACATGGTGGGGGAGCTTCTTGTGTGTGTGCTTGTGTATTATTAATAAATTAAGGCCATGGACACTTGGATAGATACTAGAACTTCAACTTTTTCTTTTTCTTTATCTTAAAGTTTCATATACTTATCCCCAAGAACCAAAACGAGCCATTTTCTCTCTACCACTTCCCACCTTCTCCCAACCTCGTTCTCCCTCTGTGATACTGGAATTTTACTGTCCAAGGAAGAAGAAAGTGGGGATCTTCTTGGAAAAAGGATCTAGGGTTGCAATTGACTTCATTTTAGGGTTGAAAAGCTTCCTTCTAGTGATCTTGACCTAAAAGGGTAAGAATTCCTTTCTTTCCTCCATTTATTTCTTTTTTATCCTTCCTACTAGCTGTATCCAGGTCATAACCTTGCTGTTCCATGGTACAAATTTCTCTAAAGCTCTAAAACCCTACCTTTCTTGCTCCTTATGCTTAGGGTTTGCTCATTTGATGAAGAAAGGTGCTAGACGGACGAATTCATAGCTTATTCTTGGATTTTTTACCCTACCTTCTCGAGTTTTCTTCTGTGTGGGGTTTCATATTCTCATTAGAGGCGAGTTTTATAACTTGCTCTACGTTTATTGCTTACCATAAGTTTTCTAGATCATGTTCTTCCTTGAAAATGGTGATCCATGCACTAAAAAGCTATGCTTGACTTGGATTTTGATTTTTATAATGTTCCCTATTCTGATTTCAGTTTTAGATGAACCTGTGATCATGTGTACGTTATTCCTAAGGTGTAATATAACTTGTATCAGGTTGGTTTGACAACCTATGGTGCTAAGCACCTATCAACCAATGATCAATTTTATAGTTTTAAGCTGATTTCTTCTATAAACCCATGACCCGATGATGGTACCATTGCAACAACCCTATGGTGTTGTCTTCATGACAATTGATGGTCGTGATCAAAGGTGTCATATGATGGTGACAACCTATGGTCACCCTGTTAGGTCAGGTTTTGGATCAATTAGAAGTATAATGATCAACCATTAAGTACCCTACTGATGTTATCAATCAATGATGACATTAGCTTAATATTTGATGTTGATTAATGACTATGGTGTTGATCTAACAAACTATTGTGATTTAGTGATCACTAATGATGGTGGATCAGGTCTCTACAACCTATGGAGAGTTAAGCATTGTAGTTGTAGCATCAATTAAGCGTTATACCAATGGTTTCTTGGGTCACTTGATGCAATGGTCGAACCTATAATATAATTGATGGTTTTAAAAATGAACTTGACCCAATGGTCAAGATCTATTGTTTATTCCTCCATTAAGGTGGAATGATGGCTAATGTAATATGTTATTCCTAATAATGTGATTTAGATGGTTTCCTTTATATGATCAACTTAAAGAGATTACTTGTTGACAATGGATGGCTTGTTTTTACTGAACAGTTGATTATGGGTTTTACCCTACTCTCAATGGAACTTTTTGTGTTGTTAATCAAGGGATGTCTAGGGTTAGATGGTGAATCTTTATAGAGAACAAATCAAGGACTTCATAGGTGGTTTATCTAAGGTGTTTACTTATGTAAACAACCAATAGTATTATCTTTTAAACATCAAATGGTTCTGGGTGACATTGTGGTATAGTGATATGTGTTAAATGATGATGGAACAAATGGAGGGTTACCGTTAATAAGGTAGTATTAGCTATTCACTCATATGAATTGAAGGTATGATAACTATTGTGTTGATATGTAACCCTAACGAGGTATAGCTTGTTATACCTAGCTTTAATATAACTAAATGATGGTAATTGGGTATGAATAGTCCTTGAATGACTAATACAAATGTGGAGTACTCTATTATTGTTGAAACCCTAGTATGCTATAACTCGATGGTTACACATTGATTTATGTGTGGTTTCATACTTGAGGATAGTGTGGAATGTGATGGTGATGCTTCACCTTATGCATCCATGATCCAATGGGGATGTTGTGAGTTAGGGTTTGGGTATAAGTGTTGATTAGTAACATTGATATAATTTATCATGTTGAACCTAACTCTAATGCAAATAGATAATGATGAGTATTCATGTTTAACATTCTTATATGATGGAATGATGGTGGAATAACCTCCTCAATATGATCATAACCTTGATATGTTAATTGGTGGTTATCATAGCCACATGGTTGATACTTTCTTATGCTAAACATGTACAATATGAATATGATGGGGGTTATTCATATCTAGATTCCTTGCATGTTAATGTAATAAAAGAATGTTCTTAATGTTAGTATAACCCTGCTATGATTGTTTATGAATATCTCCTAGCTCATTAATGCAATATTGTGTTGATCCGATGTGTTATATGTAAGTGATGTTGTTGAGCCTTGTTATAAGGCATCTAAAGATAATGATGATCTTGCAGGGAATAGTATGATGGTCTTAATGACCTTTGGTCATGGTTGAGCCCTGAATGAGGTGTAATCCTCTTGTGTTGATAAGGGTTGATACCCTATGATATTGTGAAGAGGATTTATATCATGTGATAGTATGATGGTCTCAATGACCTTTGGGAATGGTTGAGCCCTGAATGAGGTGTAATCCTCTTGTGTTGATAAGGGTTGATACCCTGTGATATTGTGAAAGGATTTATATCTTGCGATAGTATAATGACTAGTGTGGTCTCATGAATGGCAAGTGAATAGTACCATGTGATGATGAGATGAGAAATTATGTTTTACACATTTTATATCTGTTCAAGTTTTGATATTTATATACTCGTTAGAAGTGAATTAGGGTTTGTATGTCCACTTATTTGATGCAACCTTAAATCACCCAATTGGCATAACTAATCAAGTGCAACTCTAATCATGTAGTGCCTTGTGTTCGTAGAACCATCTTCAGTGTCAGAACTTGCTGGATGGCAAAACCAGTATTCCTAAGGGAAACTCAGAGTGCATACTGTTGAGTATGAGGGGGTGGTAGGTTGAGGATATATCCTTGTCATCCACAATGAAGATTGTGGAGGTTGGCTATGGTCATGCCTCATACATCTAATGTGATTGAGAACGGCTGCGGTCGTTTCTTGGTGATTATAACATGATGTGATTAGAGGAAAATTGTGGTTGTACCTCAGTGATTGGGTTTGAATACCCTGGTTTCTAGTGTCATGACCTGTATCAAGGTCAAACTAGTGGTTATCAGCTTGACTATATGTCACTGTGGTGGCAGCTTTGACTGATATGTCACTACCTTTTTACTCATACTGACCGAGGGGTAGAGATCTTAGGATACTGACACTCCTAGATATTGTACGAAACCGAATAGCCCTTCCCAGGGGTCGGTTGGACTTTGAATGGTACGATTCAAATTCCCCAGGGCATAATAAAAGATGTAATATAGTCGTGTAGCATATTTGTTTAGGGTTATACACAACATTTCACATTGGATGATAACCCTTATTTGTTCTCTTTACATAAAGATGATGCTTAGTGCAGTTAAGAGATAGTAGATATACTTATGTTGTAGATATGCTTAAGATTGTATATGCATACATAAAGTAGTCATGCTTATGTTGATAACTATACTACTACTGTTGATTATAATCATGATGCTAGCTATCTCATGTTGTTAGTTATGTTTAGCATGCTAGCCATGCCTTTGTAACTAGAGATGCATATATTGCTGATCTTGATTATCCAGATAGTTGTGCTTATGTTGTTAGCTCTTCTTATAATATTGATATGTTCAACCAATTAGACGTGCTCATGTTGTTAGCTATGCTATGTTACTAGACTTGCTCATGATGATAGATATGCATATGCTACTGAATTGCTTATATTCTCAACAAGATAAAGGATGATAGTCTGGCTAATGATGATAGTTATTATCTGCTCCCTTGTGTATTTTGTTAATCATTAGTGCTGTTGATCTTATTTTATATATCTGACTAATTTTCTTAACTATTTAATTACTTAAAAATGTTGTAATCCATAAGGTTGTTGGAGGTTATATCTCTTGTTGGGACTGGGTCTCACCCTTGTGGTTCGCCACATTTTTTTAGGTAATCGGAAGTGACGAAAACAAACATATGGCAGAAAGGAGGAGATATAGTAATGAATCTTTAAAAAAGTTGATTAGATGTCTAGTGTGTCCTAGAGTCGTCCCTGTACTCTCAGGTCCGGGCAGGAAAAGTTTGTGTATGGTGTTTCAAACGAATCCGAATTTTTTTAGCATGTTAATGCTTGTTTGTGTGACATATACAAATATTGTTCTCCTGTGTATACATTTTGTTGCTAAGGCGATAGATCAATTTGTATCAAATTCTTGGCATAGTATGGATACAAGAAAGATGTTGGGCTCTTATGCAAATGTTTTTGAGCGGGTGTTGATGTTGAAATCGGTTTTAATTTACCCATATTTTTGGGTATGTGATTAATTAGTGATTGATTGTGTTTTATGTTTTGAGTAATCTCGTTTAGTGTAACGGGTTCTCATAGAACCAGTGAGCATCAACAAGTAAATAGACTAAGAAAACAAGAAACAACTACCTAGAAAGGGATCAAGTTAGGGTTCTAGCAAGTTATTGGGGTAGTGGCTTGTTTGGGGGTATGCACAACCATCAACCATGCAATAAGGTCCTACTTAGACACAAACATCCAAAAAAGTAAGCTATCAAACTAAACAACAAGGATTAATGTAGATCATGCATCATATTCTATTAGTTGGCAATGCGTGGCATGGTGGTGTATGGGGAACTAGTCCTTATCACTTTCCATCTAACCTTACGAGGATCTATCAAATAAGTAATAAGTAAACATGAATCTAGATTACCAAGGTCTAAGATTCTAGGTAAAATTCTTTTATTTCACTTAGGGACAAGGAGTCTTGTGGAGCATATGTTAATGGTATCTCACCTCACACTATCTCTATCTAATCACAAGATAAGCCTTTTTGCTAAAGTGCATATGGAGGAGAACACCTAGTCACTTAGATCCCTCACCTAGCTAGGACTACTCAAATGAGGGAATAAGAGGAAGGGGGAGAAACTAACTAAGGTTCCTCTAGGGAACTTATGAGTTTTTCCACTAAAAATATCAAGTCACACCTTTCTCTATATCTTAGGTGATTCCATAGCTCAAACAGCCATAGAAAGAGGTACAGAAGGAGAAAATGCATTAATATAGCAACATACAACAAAATTATATTATTTTCCAAAATTATATCATACATATTTTTTTTCTACAAATAGTCCACAAAGGAGGCTTCCTACTCATGACCAAAGAAATAATAAAAGATATAGGAAAAGAAGATAGAAACTCTATGTACGTGGGTGGATAAGCTCCAATCTTCACATCCAACAGCTCTCAGCTCTCCCTCCTCCTCCGAGTGGGTGAAATGTCATGAATAGTGGAAGGGATATGGTCAAATCCTAGAAAACTAGGGTTTTGACATGTAACATAGATGGAAATAGTATAAATTGAGTATGTAGGAATGGGTGGCAACTATGGTGGCTAGGAAGCATTAGTGGAAGAGGGAAAAGATCAAGTTAACATTGGATTTTAGAAGTGAGGTGGCACAACCGTGGTTGGCATCACAAATGTGGTAGCTTGAAGGTAGAACAACTATGGTAGGTTCCACGACCATGGTGGAGGAGTTAAGGAGGGATCATGTCATATGGAACAACCATCTTGCTTTGGCTAGTTCCACAATAGCATCAACTGGCAACGCCGTGCTAGGCTCAGAGTACCACGACCATTTTGACGAACATGGTTGGGTCATTGATATTGCTCTGGCTTGCTTTGAAACTAATCAACTCATGTGATTTTCACTCTAATAACATAGATTTAGTGACGTACCATGGTTCTTTTGAGGGCTTTGGCATGCAGTTTGGCCTTTTAAGTGTCCATCTATGGGTTTCTTTGCTTCGACATGAACCTTGGTCACTTGGGGATAGGTTGGCATAGTTTAAGGGCTCACTTTGGGCTCCTTCATGGTTGGGTAAGTCATTGGTTTAGCCTCTTTCTCTCCATTGCATCAATAAGTTCCAGAGTACCTATAAAAATATGCAAGAGCAATCACAAGTACATGTACTATTAAGTGATGTTATTAGAAAATAGCATAAATTCTACATGTCTTACTATGAATAAGGGGGAAAATAACACCATATGGAGACCCAAATTAGGGATCCATCACCACCACAATCTTAAAAAAATACTTGTCCTCAAGTGGGATCCAACTAAAACCCTCATTTAAATTCAATCCACAATAAAATGACAAATGCACTCTAGTAGATGATCAATGAATTCAAGCATGAATTCATATGTGATCTACGACTCTTCTCTATATACCAAATGCAATCGAGTCACAAAGCACAAAGACTCTCCATATAGGGTGTTAAGACTCATGAAAGTGATGTAGTATTTGTAAATCTTTGGATAAAAAGTTTCATAAATGGATTTGCTACAACAACTAGGGATGTTGTTTCACTTACATGCATTTAACCTTATATGGAAATTCACTCCACATGACCCACTTGGCTATGTATGGGAAAAGATGGGCTAAGTTTAATAATTCCTTACCTAATGGGTATGCAATTTAGAAGAAGGAGGTTGTGGAAGGAAATTGGAGTGTTATTACACATGAGCGCTCATATTTTTATTTTCTCATTTAGGTTCTATTGCATAGGAGCAATTTCTATTTTCTTTTTGCATTTTTCTTTCTAGTTTCCCCTTGTGTATCTAGGGAATATGGTGGTAGGAAGAAGTAGAGGGGAGTAAGGTTTGGCCAACCCAAGCTTTTAGAGGGTGGGTGAGGCTTACTCTTTTTGTGCTTTGTAACACCTTTTAATGAGACAGAGGGACATGAAATGATAGAAGAAGGTAGATCAAGAGAGGGTCACATGATGTGGATATTCACATAAAGCTTCTTGCATGAAAGTTATTTCAATCATCTTCCTCATGTAATAAAAAATCTGTGATGAATGAGCAACTATGGTAAACCATATTCTTTTCACAAGACTTAAATAACCCTAAACATATATGGCTTGTCTCGATTGCATTTCAATCATACAGTCTAGTATGTCACAACAGAAGTAGAAAACATGTATTAATTCAAAATATGTGATCATCTAGTCATAATCAATTGTTAATGGAGGTTCATTTACCATGGGAAATTCAATTCAAGTTCTTAGTCAAACAAAGTAGAGATTTAAGCTAGAACAAACTTTTAGAGCAAAATGTCTAAAGTTTGAAAAAAAAGGGTAAAATTGTGCCAAGTGCCCCTATTCTCAACAAGATTTATGCTATAAAGAAGGAAATGACATGAATCAAGTTCCACTAATCACACACAACAAATTAGCAAAACCTACATGTAATGCAATGTAGATGGGTGGCATGGCAAGTCAAAAATTCTAAAAAAATATCAAAAAATGCAAGGAAGTAAGCTAAATGTCAAACATATGAGACATAAAGAGAAAGTGTAAATACACACATATGGTGGTTAGTCAAGTTTTTTATCATCTCAAGCAAGCTTTTCAATGAAGACATGAAGTCAAACAAGGGCTTACCACTTTATGGTCCTAATCTTTTAATCCATGTTGTCCTCATCATGAAATAGAAGCTTAATATGATATGATAATGACCATGGAGTTGTGGTGAATAATGATAAAGAGGTGGGGGGAATCCAAATGTCACACAGGTGGGGATGCTTAGGGCCATCGGTCTTTCAATGAAGAATGAAGGTTATGGTCAACTAGAACCACGACCGCAGTGGAGAGAACGACTATTTTGGATAGGTCACTTCATGCATCATTCTCTCAGCTATGTTCCTATTCTAACATAAATCACAAACAAAAAAAACCTCAAGTGTGTTGTATGCAAAGTTGTATTTCCATCGGTCTTATGCCCTATAGACTGATTGTTTGCAAAGTTGTAGCACACCCGTTTATGGTCATCTATGACCACCTTCTATAGGGCTTTGTCCAGATATTATAAAATGTGATTGGATCTCTCTAACATATCTCTCTTTCCCATGGTGATCCATAAGGTTCACCATCTAGATCATTTTCTGGGGAAAATATGTTGTTGCATTGTCACAAATGGTGTGTTCCTTATGTACATGGTGTCTCGCTGCTATGGTGGATCTCTCACTGATTAATATATATCACAAGTGAAACATTGTGTCAACTTTTGAAACAACATGTCTAAAAATTTTAGTGCTATTCTACTGCAAGTGGCATGATGTGTCCACTTCCTGAAACGGAGTGTCAGTGACTGTCTATCTATGTTTCTACACTTTCTTTGTCACTCCATTATACCTTGTATTGGTTTATTATGGCGTCATCTTCTTCTGCTATTGGGATATCCAAAACACACCCCAAGTGTGTAACATTTGTAAAATTAATTATCTCCAAGTATGTCTTATAGGCACACTCATTTCATATCTATACACACTCCCTAGAAAAATTGGAACATCTAATAGATCTACCTCCACCAAAGGAAGACACATCTGACAAGAATAAAGATACTAAAGAAGCATATGAGAAACTGAAGGTCGGATTTTAAAAAGTGGGTTGAACATGACTGTCTAGTTCTCTCCTAGATTCTGAATAGTTGTGAATCACATATCTCTGCTAATCTTATCTTCACTAACATCACCAAGGAGGCATGTGATCATCTTACCCAAGTGTATTCTAGCAAGGGAAATGCATCCCAAATTTTTGATCTACACAAGCATTTGCATTCCCTTAAACTTGAAGATATCTTAGCCTTCACTTCACACTTTGACGCCTTTAAAGGGATTTGGGGTGAAGTCAAGATTCATCACCCCTTGTCATTTGATCTTGTCAAGATGCAAAAGCAGTAAGAGGAAATACAAATTGATCCATTCTTGGCATCTCTGCCTCCTAGTTATAAAGTTTTTTGTCAGCAAATTCTTGTCTCTGAACCCTTATCTATGTCAGATGATGTCTATCTGTAACTATCTCTCTATGTGTCTTCTACTCCTACTGTAGAAGAGCCTACAACCCTTGTTGTTGTTGGATGAGGTAATCTTAGTCGTGGCATGATTATCGTAGTACAATGGAATAGCATGAGTAATGGGAAACCCAAAGCCAGACATAATGGATTTGATCCATAATAGCTCACAAGTTGTACGTGCCATTGCACAATACTCAAGATTCTACATTGGATCTGGCAAAAATATTTTGTTTCTTAGTTCTCCAGGTAACCAAGTTACCCCTAAAATGTACAATATCCAGAGGTGGATATCCTATCAGATTTACACTCAGCATAATTAGCATTGCAATATCTATAGTCGCATTAAGATGCCCATTTCTTTTATAAAATAGTCCCTGTCTAGGTCCATTCTTCAAATATTTCAAGACTCATCATGCATCATCCCAGTGACACTGCCTAGAACAATCCATGAATTGGCCAAGAACACCAAAAATAAATCATATATCTAGCCTAGTAATAGTAAGATACAAAGTTGTCCTACCAACCTATTTATAGATAAATTTATCTGCTAAGGACTGAGTAGATTCTTCCCATAGATCATGAGCTTGATCCATAGGGGAGATTGTAGGTCTGCAACCAAGCATTCTAATTTCAATAAATAAGTCCAGAGTATACTTTCTTTATGATAAAGATACTCCATCCTTGTTATGTCCTACCTCAATGCCAAGAAAATACAGTAGATGCCTAAGGTCTTTGGTTACAAAATGCTTCATAAGATATCTCTTTGTAGCAGTAATTACTACAACATCATTGCCAGACAGGTCGATATCATCCACATAAATAATAAGATCAATAATTCTAGAAGTAGTGGTTTAATAAACACAGAGTGGTCACGTTGAGACCGCATGAAGCCAAATTTGTATAGTACAAGGGATAACTTGTCAAACCAATCCTGTGGACTTTGTTTGAGGCCATAAATGACTTGCTTTAAAAGGCATACTTTCCCAGAGTGCTCCCCATGAGCAACATATCCTGGAGGTTGCAACATATAGGTAGTCTCCTATAAATCTCCATATAGAAATGTATTCTTAACATCTAGTTGATGTAAGTGCCAATCTTTATAAATAGCAACAGAATCAAAATGCAGAAAGAATTAAGATGAGAAACTAGAGAAAAGGTTTCAAAGTAATCAATCCTAGCTTCTTTTTTGTATCCCTTAGCAACAAGTCTATCCTTTAGACGCTTGATTGTTCCATCAGGCAAATATTTCAAAGTAAGAACCCATCGACGACCAACAAGTTAACTACCTACAAGGAGATCAATAAGGTCCCATGTCCCATGAGAGTGAAGTGCATCATCTTCTCATCCATTGATTGTCACCTAGAGTGTATTTGTGCCTCCTGAACATTCTTTGGAATATAAATTGTAGATAAAGTAGTAGTAAATTGAGTCATGGAAGCATTCAAATGAATTGTGGATGCATGTTGAGAGATACAATATTTGTCACCAGATCACCGCCCCTTTCATAATACAATGTGAATGTCAGAATCACAAGTTGTAATAGAGTCAGTAATATTAATGTTGCCTTGAGGTGGATCATCAATATCAGAAGATGTCAAAGTAGGGGTTACTTCAGGCAGAGGTGTAGACAGAGTGGGGTCAGGAATGGGCACAATTGAAAGTGTCACCTAGTTACTAGGTTTATATAAGAAAGATGTATCTTCAAAAACAGTGACATTCACACTAACATAGAAACGAACTGCAACATGATCAAAACATTGATACCCCTTTTATGGATGAGAGTAACCAAGAAAACAACAGAAAGCACATGGTAATAGTGTATCATTCCCATATTGGTGATTATTAACAAAGAATAGACAAGCAAAAACTTTGGGCAGTAAAGCAAAGATAGGTTCATGGGAATAAATAAGGTTATAAGGGATTTTATTTTGAACTATAGAAGAAGGCTTCCGACTAATGAGATAATTGGCTATAAGAATTGCACCAAACCAATTAAATTTAGGTACTTTCATTTCAATTAGGAGAGTGCGAGCTACATCAAGAAGAAGCATGTTCTTCCTTTTGGCAACTCCATTTAATTGTGGGCTATAGGGACACGAAGTTTGATGAATAACCCCCTTGGTAATACAAATATTTTGAAACCCATGTTGTACATATTCAGAAGAATTATCAGTGCAGACAAATTTAGTAGTAGTAGAAAACTGAGTCTTTATTTCAATACAAAATTTAGAGAAAACATATAAAGCTTTAGAATGATCTTTTAACAAATAGATCCAAGTGGAACGAGACCAGTCATCAATAATGGTAGAAAAATATCGTACACCAAAATGGTTACCAATACGATGGGGTCCGCAAACATCAAAGTGAATTAAGTAAAGCAAACTTGGACTCATATTGTTATGATGGTGAGGAAACATTGTTCGATAATGTTTTCCAAGCTGACAAGACTGGCATGAAAAGTTCTCAATAGACAAAATTGGAACTGAGGACTTCAATCTAGAAGTAGAAGGGTGACCGAGTCATAGGTGCCATTGATGATGGGAGCTAGACTGGGCCACAAGAGCAGTAGTAGCAGGGTTTGATGAGGTATGTAGGTAGTATAAACCATCTCCGCTTTCATATCTCCCAACAATCGTCTTCTTTGTATTGAGATCCTACATAGAGATAGTGTAAGGAAAGAAGTCTACACTATAGTTTAAGGTTTTGATAATTTAACTAATAGACATTAAGTTTAATGGAAATTTAGGCACAAAAAAAGACAGATTTAAGGAGATTGTTGTTCACTTCTCCACTCCCAACAACCAAAGAAGTGGTCCCATCTTCCAGACGCACATGAGGATGGCAAGTAGATTTCTTCAGGTGAGTAAACACTTTCTTATTAATAGTCATATGGGTTGTAGTACCTAAATCAATAACCTAATCATCTTTGGATGAAGAGGAAGAAGCTTGAAGACATGAGGGATCACCTGGGTGTTGAGCAATGTTTGCTTGAGGAGTAATAATAGCAGCAGAATGGTCTTGATCAATTTGTCAAGGTTCGAAGAACTAAATGTCACAACTTGAGGATTAGTAACACAAGGAATAGAGGTAGAATCTCTATCGACATCGGTATTTCACACTTTATTTTCCCATTTGGGTTTCCCATACTTTTTTCAACATGTGTCTTCATTATGATTAGTACACTTGTAGAAATTACAAATTTTGGATTGATATGAGAAAGAAGAGGAAGCAGAAAACACCGCTGTGATAATGCACTATCTTTTGAAGAATATCAGAGTCAGATAGCCTCACTACATTTCTCATCACATGACCTGCTTTGACTCTAGGAAGAACACCTTTGGCACCCATCCTCCTTATCCTGCATTGATTTGTGATCTCTTTGCTTTTGCGACTCAAAAATCTCTTTTGCATGATTTCCACTATAAATCCACTTGGAAAGGAGTCAAAATTAGTGAGACAACCATCAAGAAGACCTTTCTTCCTACCTCCTCTACCATTCTTGAAGCCTCCATCTCTACCCTGGCCCCTCCACCACACCGCCTTTACTGCGCCTCTTTTAATGTATCAAATGAAATCCTCATGGGATATTTGATGCATCAATAGGCATATAACCTTCAGGTTCAGGATCATCTCCACCAGGACCTTTGCCAAATCATGTCAAACATGAACCTATCTTGTAGCCATCCCTACCCAACCTACTAGGAATGCCCTGGAGCTGACTATGACTCATATGCATACAATCAATTCTACATTGACCCTCCACCCTTTGTTGCTTCTACTGTCACCCCTACTGTTGATGGTGGACCTGCTCCGCCCCTACCCTTGGTGCATTTCCTTTGATGGCTCAGCCTTCTAGTCTTGCTTCCACTCTGCTTGCTAGTCTTGATGGGACTTCTTCTCCCTCCTTTGATCAAGCAAACACATTACATGCATGTTGCATGTCATGGGTTGAGCAGAATGCCAGGTGGCCTGATCGTTCCTTTGGACCTCCTCTTGATGAGGAGATTCCAGACTAGGATGCTTCTGGGGATGGTGAGGATGCCAAGGATATGGTTCTAAGGATGGTTTTGATGACAGCTTTGCTAGTTCTTCTGGTGATGATGGTGAGGCCACAAATGCTGCTTCTACTGCACTATATAATGATGATGAGGACTACTAGCCTGAGGACAAGGATGATGATGCAAATGATGTCGTAGATAATGTATATGTTTAGTTCTATAATATTTCAAGTGCTAATATATATATATATATATATATATATATATATATGTGTGTGTGTGTGTGTGTGTGTGTGTGTGTGTGTGTGTGTGTGTGTGTATCTTTTTGTAGACTATCATGTATTAGACATTTAGGAACTGTGTATCCGAGACATACTATTTTGTCATCTCGTTGTTTTCTCATTGGTTTGTGGTTTTATATCGAGAGGACATGCTTAGTGTCATAATCTTACTCCTATGTACCATAACTCTTTGATTGACTGTATCTTATGAGTTTGTGGTTTGTTATTCCATATTTGATTATGGTATTGGATTGCTTGTTTTTCTGTGTTTCATCTTTGTTTGGTGTGTGCTATATGTGGTTGACTACTTTAGATTGTGCATGTGGAGAAGACATGTGCTTTGTATCTCTTCTACCTCCCTGCTTTTTAAAGGGGGTGAATTGATCTCAGCCATATTCTTTTATTTCTTATATGATCCTTTTCTTGTCAAATATCTACATATCATGTGACTTTCTAGAAGACCATATAGTATGTATATGTGTATGGTTATTTTTGGAAAGACTAACCATGCAAGAATAGGTAAGTATGCATTGAGGGAGAGGAATTAACATTGTTCATCCATGTATCCCCTCACAATTCATAAGGTATCAAGAATGTTCAACATATTTATAGATTACATTTTTCATAAAAAAGGAATATTAGAAGTAGTTTCAAGGTATGAAAGTATGCTCAAGTTGTAGATCCTTTCGAGAGGATCAATTTGATATATAATTTCGTATATTTTGGCCTTGAGAGCTGGGAGATATGTATTTTACAAGGTCATGAAGAGTACTATATGAAGTCAAGCTTAGGTGTTACCTTTATCATGGCCGACCCTCCTCTCTCAAGCTCCATTTGACCTCCCTTGCCTCTTCCTACACCATCTTAGGTGGCTATATTTAAGACATATTAAGGCACATTTCACTCATAATAGAGTACTATTTTGTGCTAAACATTCATTTGGGAAAATACCTAAAAACAAGTGAAGCATGGCATGAAAATGTGGTAGTTTAGCACATAGCAAGCATAATGTGAGCAAGATATGAGCAAACGCATATAGGTAAAAGAACAACTAGATAGAGGGCATGTTAATATCATTAAGAGAAGGTGTAAGCACTTTGATCTAATAAAAACATTGCTCTCTAGCTAGAGGTTTAACGAAAATGTTTGCAAGTTGATTCTTCGTGTCCACATGCATTATATAAATATCCTTCTTGGAAATGTGGTCATGAAGAAAGTGATGACAGACCTATATATGTTTATCTCTACTATGAAATATAGAATTATAAGATAGGTTAATTGCATTAGTATTGTCAAAATAGATAGGAGAAGCATCAAAATAAATGTTAAAGTCTTGGAGCATTTGCTTCATCCATAGGACTTGGGCCCAACAACTCCCAGTTGCAATGTATTCAGCCTTAGTAGTTGAAAGAGCCACAGTGCTTTGTTTCTTAGAGAACCAAGAAACTAGGCATGGTCCTAGGAAGAAGCAAGTTCCACTTATGCTCTTTCTATCAATCAAACAACCTGCATAATCAGCATCACTATAGGCAGTAGGAGTAAAGTCCCTTGACTTGGAATGCCATAGTCCAAAATTTTGAGTTTTGTCTAGATACCTCAAAATCATCTTAACTGCTATGAGAAGTGATTTTCTTGGAATTGATTGAAAATGAGCATGCAATCCAACACTAAACTTTATATCAAGTCTATAGATAGTTAAATAAAGTAAACTTCCAATCATACCTCTATAGAACTTCTCATCTACCTTTTCTCCTTACCCGTCTTTGTCAAGCTTGGTGGTATTTGACATGGGGATGTCCATTGTCTTGGTTTTTTCCATCCCAAAGCGCTTAAGTAGTTCATTGGTGTAGTTGCCTTGGTTGATGAAGTTTCCATCTTTCGTTTGTTTGATTTGAAATCCAAGGAAGAAAGTAAGCTCCCCCATCATGCTCATCTTGAGCTCACTCTGCATAAGAGCACTAAACTCCTTGCAAAGATCAAGGTCATTTATGCCAAATATAATATCATCAACATAAATTTGAATAATCAAGAAATCGCTAGAAGTGTGTTTTAGGAACAAGGTAGAATCGATTTTGCCTATGATATAAACATTGTCTAGAAAAAAGTGCTTTAGTTTCTCATACCAAGCATGACGTGCTTGTTCGAGTCCATAGAGAGATTTTACAACAAATAAACATGCTTAGGCAAATTATCATGTTCAAAGATGGAAGGTTGAGCAACATATACTTCCTCCTCAATTGTACTGTTCAAAAAAGCACGTTTGACATCCATTTGATAAAGCAAAAAATTCTTATGACTAGCAAAAGCAAGCAACATTCTAATTTACTCAAGTCTAGCTACATGTGAATATCATCAAAGTCAATACCTTCATGTTGGTTGTAGCCTTGAGCAACTAGACTTGCTTTGTTTCTTACCACTTTTCCTCTTTCATCAATCTTGCTGCGGTAGACTCACTTGGTGCCACTGATCTTTCTCTCACTTGGTCTTAGCACAAGAGTCCACACTCGATTCTTCTCATATTGTTCTAACTCTTATTGAATGGATAGGATGTAGGCAGCTCACATCTTCACCCTTTCAAAAGGATTTCTTATGATGAGCTCTTTAGGATGATGCTTTGCAAAACGCGGGTTTGGATCCTTCTTTTCTTCTTCTTTCTCTTCCTCGTCAACTAACACCTCCTTTCCTTTATCAACAATGTTGAACTCTTTCAAGTGAGGGATCACCTCTCTGCAACATCATCATTAACAATATTCTTGGAAATACAGGGGTTAGTTTCAACAAATATGACATTGATAGATTCTTCTACTTTACACAATTCAATAGTAAATACTCTATAAGCCTTGCTAGTAGTGCTATAGTCAAGAAAGAAAGCCTTGTAAGACTTTGGATCAAACTTGTCAAAGGAATCCTTGGTTTTCAAAACAAAACAATGACAACCAAAAACATGAAAGAAATGAATGGAATTCTTTCTACCATGCCATAGATCATAGGAGGTTTTCTTCAAGGATGGATGAGTAAAAACCCAGGTTTGCACAAAACATGAAGTACTAACGGCTTTGGCCCAAAACTTTTTTGGAGTGTCATACTCTAGAAGCATAGTCCTAGCCATTTCCTATAGTGGTCTATTCTTTCTCTCTATAACCCCATTTTTTAGGTGTTCGAGGTGAAGAAAAGTTATGTGCATAGTTGGATTCCTCACAAAACCATTCAAACAAATTATTGTCAAATTCTCCCACATGATCATTGTGGATAGAGATGATTCGGCAAGAAGCTTCATTTTCAACTCGTTTGCAAAAAATCAAGAAAACATTAAGAGTATCACTTTTTGAAACAAGAAAGAAGGTCCAAGCGTAGCAAGAAACCACTGACAATCACAAGAAAATACTTGCTACAACGAAGTGATTGCATACACATTGGTCTAAATAGATCAATGTGAAGAAGCTCAAGAACTCTTTTGGTACTAAGAAATCCTTTGATTTTGAAGGAGGACTTGGTTTTCTTTCCTTGCGTACAATGTTAGCGTTCCTCAACCTTTTCAAAATCTAATTTAGGAAGTCCCTTTGCCAAATCCTTTTTGATCAACTTCTTCAATTGATGCATATTTACATGACCAAGCCTACGGTGCCATAAATAAATATCATTCGAATTGGCAACAAGACATCTACCAACAATGGGATTAATATAGTCAATCACAATAAAATAGAGATTACCATTTCTAGTTCCCTTATATATAACATTGTAGGCAAGGGAATCTAAAAGCAAGCATTCAAGTGAGGTGAAAAGAACAAGATAACCATTTTCACAAAGTTGACTAACACTTATTAAATTGTGATGCAGGCCATCCATAAGAAGTACATTCTCGATGCATAATGAATCACCTACATCACCCTCACTTATCACCTTACCCTTGTTGTTGTCACCAAATGTCACCAATCCTCCTTTATTCTTTATGAATTGGTTTAAGTGGCTGATTTCACCTGTCATATGCTTTGAGCAACCACTATCAACAATCCATTTTCCTTTTACCTATAGGAAAGGAAGATGTTGGTGCCAAATTAAAACCTTATGATTTGGTGTTAGCTTAGGGACCCATTTCATCTTTGGTTTGGTCCCCTTTCACTGTAAGGACAATAAGTAGAGTAATGGTCATAACTCTTGCAATGCACACAAACCATAGGGTTCTTAGAGCCAGAAGACTCTTCATGGAAGATAGGAGGCCCCTTGCTCTTTTTCTTACCCTTGCCCTTACTCTTTCTCTTTGGATCTCCCCCTACATATCCCAAACTACTAGTACCAACTCATTTGGTAGAGTGATCTAGAACTTCATTGAGGGATTTCTTCCCTTTGAGAAATTTCTATAAGGAATCTCTTAATTTGTGATTATCATCACTAAGAGTAATGACAGGAGAAGATAATCTAGCAAGATCATCTTGTGCATGAAGTAAGTCAGTTTCCAAAATAGATGGCTTTAGTAAGATAAGAATATTTTTCTAAAGTAAGACTAACAACTTCATGACTAGGTAATAAAGTTCTATAAGAAAGATCATTAACTTGAGAAAGCAATCTAGCATTTTCTGTTCTAAGCATAACAAGCTCATCAAGACAAATTCTATTTTGATTCTTAGTAGCATCACAAGCAAGCTTAAAATCATCATTTTCAATTTTAAGTAAAGCAAGCTCATCTACTAGGGCTTGGTTTTCTTCCTTAAGACTATTGATGTTCTTAAGGTAGATGCCATTCTCTACTTCAACTCCATTGTATTGGAGCTCAAGATCAAGAAACTTCCCTTGCAAGGAATAAATTCTATCAAGATGCAACTTCTCATTTTGATCAATAATATTAAATTTAGCATACAAATCATCTATGATCTTACCAAATATCTTCTTTTTAGACTTGCATTCAGAATAAGAAGAGCGGGTAGCATTAAGCATATCAATGAGAGTTTTCTTAGATAACTCATGCAAACTTACCTCACTTACCTCACCTACCTCATCGATGTCTTCTCTTGCAGAGGCCATGAGTGCAAGGTGGCACTCTACTTCATCAGATTGTGAACCACTAGAGGAGGATTCCTCTCAAGACGCATGAGTTGCATCCTTTCTCCTTTTATCCTCTTATCCTTCCTTTTGTATTTGCCTTTCTTCTTTTAGTCATCCTTCTTCTTGTGGCTGCTCTTGTGGTAGGCTTTCTTTGCCATGGGGCTATCATTCTTGTAGTGCCCCTTTTGACGACATTCATATCATCCAAGAGTAGAGGATGAGGAAGACTTTCCCTTGAAGTGTTTGCCCTTGGAGTAGTTTGTTTCATGATCACTAGGGCCATCATCTTCACTTGAGGAGGGAGGAGAGGATCGGAAAGAAAGTTGTTGTTGGAGAATCATTGCCTCCACTTGAGCTTTGAAGGCATTGTCTTTGATCTTCGTTGATTCCTTCTCCTCTTGCTTGTCATCTTCTTCTTGCTTGTCTAGCCTTGGCTCATGAGCTTAAAGGTTTCCAGTGAGATCCTCGGTGGCTAAGTCACCAAGACTTATAACTTCTTAAATGGAAGTCACCTTGGGTTCTCATCTATAGGGAATAGACCTTAGGATCTTAGAGTTGATAGTTCCTCTATCCAAGGTGTAGCCCAGAGTAGCAATCCCATTGATGATGGTGTTGAGCCTTGTGTACATTTCGACTACTGTTTCCTTCATGCCCATCTTGAAGTTTTCAAGCAATCCATTAAACATATAGATCTTTAACTCTTTGACTTATTGTGTGGTAATGCACAACTTGTTCAAAAACTTATGGATTGTGTCCCAAGATTATATCTTGTTGAACTTGAAGGGAGTGAGGGCAGCATAGATGATGCTTATTGCCTTGCATCCAGTTGTTCCTTCTTGAGTGTAGCTTCATCCCAAGTAGCTACATCACCCGTCGGCTCCTTTTATGGAAGAAGCATCACCATCCACATGTCATAATTCATCCCTTGAAGGTAGAATTGTATCCATCATTTTCATTAGAGGAAATTGGTGTTGTCGAAGATCGAGGGTCTTATGGAGAAGCCTCCCTCTAGATTGAGGGACCCAACTAAGTCACACATACTTCTCGTCGTGTGGGAGATGTGTCGGAGAAGACTGTGGTTATGATACCACTTTTTGGATCAAAGGGCTCTAGACGGGGGTGAATAGAGCTAAAAACACTTGCATGCAAATTCGTTAAACCTTCAAGTTACTTCAACTAGGCACAATTCCAAATAGTGAATTTGGTGGCAATCTAATCATTCATTGCAAGGATGAGAGAGATTGAAATAAGCACTTGAACGAGTTTTTTAGAGTGGTTCCACTCTCCAAACTAGGAGAGAGTCAGTCCATTACCTAGAGAGGTCAAGTCCTAGGATTTTGCAACCTATGTATACTTATATTCCATTATAACACATACAATTGACCTTCTTTTCAGGGACAAGGATACCTAGCTTCCCTTTGAGGTCAAGGGAGATAATAACCTTACAACCAAGGTCTTAGCTATCCGGAGCTAGAGTCTTCTACCTCACCAAGGTCTTACACACTCTTGCAAGCAGCTGGACACCTTCGCTAAGGAGATCCCCTCTTTGCAATGAGTCTTCTTCCTTGAAGGATTTACCCACTCCACTCTCCTATCTTCATCCATGTCCTCCTCCTTCACTCGAAGAAGCTTTTTGTACCTTCTCCTATAGCGTGAATAAGCTTGCACCTTCTCCTTCACTTGAATAAGCTTTCATCAACTTGATCTTGAAGAAAGGGGTTGGGAAAAGGGAAGCTTTGAGAGATTTACAAGCATACAATGAAGTATCTATCTCACATAGATCCTATATCACTCATAATGAAAAATTGAAGTGTAATCAAGAGAGAGAAGGGGGCTCAAGTGGATTGGTTGCAGTCAGCTACAACAAGGATCTTGAATAGCATGAAGGAGCAACCTTGGAATGAACTCTAAGAGGTTCTATTTATAGTTGGGGTGTCCACTAGAGGGTAGGAACACTTAGGAACATTTTCTAGACATTTGGGATTTCGCAAAGAATATCATTTCAAGTTTTGCAACACTCCAACGGTTAGAATCACTTTTTTTGTATTTTCTGTATAGTGCAGTCGGTCGAGTTTTCATAAAGGTAACTCGACCGATTGCACTATGCAACAAAGCCAATTTGAAGCATCAATTGAGTTTGTCATGTGTGCAACTTGACTAATCTCTTAAGATCAGTTTTGTTGAGTGTAGGGATCGGTCGAGTTCTGTGAGTCGCAAACTTGACCGAACCAAAGAATTCTCAAAATCCATCAAGGGATCGGTCAAGTTTGAATCTCAATCGATCAACATCCAGTAATAAATTTAATAAAATTACTTTTGAGTGATCAAGCATTTGAATTAAGAATTTTTTATTTTTTTTCTCATCTTAGTTCAAGTCATATCATCAATACAAATGATTACAAATATCATCTAAGGTGATTTGGAGTGTTTTCCACAAAAATACATTTGCGTTGCTTTTGACTTTAACTAGAACAAGCTAGGTCTTGACAAATTTGATCCTTTTCATGTACCTAATGCCTAAAATCAATCTCGAAAAAACATATTAGATACATATGAATGGAATGGTTAAGTCATTATCAAAATATGGACAATGGGTAATACTTAGGTCAACACCTTTGACTTCACCTTCGCCAAGGGACTCCTTCCCTTATTATTCTTCACCTCTCTTATCTAAGAGAGAGAACCTTCATTTTCATGGTAGAAAGAGAGATTGGGAGGTGGAAGGAAGTGAGAGTTTCACAAGATATACATGTACGACTAGCTATCTTACAAATATCCTACTCAGTCTAATGGATGTTGTAAGTGATTAAGCTTAAGAGTGGAAGGAGACTCTTGGAGGCACTCACCTACAATATAGGGACCTAAATAGTGCTTGGATAACCATGGGATGAAGCCCAAGGAATCTTATTTATAGTTGGGGATGCCTACTAGCTAGTAGGAACACTTAAGGACAAATTCTAGTCGTTGGGGTGTTGCTGGGATCTATTTTTTATTTTTGCAACACTCCAATGGCTAGAAACACTTTTTCTGCCCACTCCCCTACAGTATAGTCAGTCAAGTTTACTTTTGGGAAACAGGGCCAATGGCACTACGCGACAAGTTAGCTTTGAGTTATCGGTTGAGTTTATCCTAGATGGAACTCAGCCAATGGTTTAAAATTGATTTGCCTATGCAAGGGTGTCAGTCGAGTTTGTCGTGGGGAAACTTGATCTATCATGATAGTTCCCAAGATCCGTCAAGGGTGTCGGTCAATTTTATCCTAGATGAAACTTGACCAACAAAGGTCCATGTGATGAATTTTGGAGTGTCATAAAAGGGCTTAAATATTCAATATACTCCTGTTTTTTTCTAAGCTTGATTACAAGTCATACAAACATTACAAGTGATTTACAACATGATTCTAATGCATTTGAGGCATATTCCATAAAAGTACACTTCCATTGATTTTAACTTATCTTTCTGCAAGTTAGGATGCGCAAGTTAGGGCGTTTGGAGTGTGTCTATACCTAATTTGAAATCACTCAAGTAGAAGCATTAGAGACAAATAAGTGGAATGTTTTAGTCATCAAAAAAATAAAGGTTTGTTCAATTGAAATAAGGGTTTCAATTTAGACCTTGAGCCAACAACATCCTCAAAGAATATACCATTACGTGGTTCTACAATTGTATTGACATCAATTCCTAAGATACAGATTTTACAATCAAGAATCTATAGGAGTAACTTGTCTCTACATAACCTAAGAAGATGGCATCAATTGTTTTCAGTCCCAATTTCTTCCTTTTTTTGTTTAGGGACAAGTACCATAGCAAGGCACCCCCACACTTGAAGGTATTTGAGACTCGGTTTTCTCCCTCTCTATAGATCAAACAGACTACATTTTTATATTTATGATGAACTCTATTCAAAATATGGCGAGATGTATTCAAAGCTTCCCCACACATAAAGTTGGGTCGACTTGGGGTTTGGAGTAAGGTATTAACCATATCTATTAAGGTTCAGTTCTTTTGATTTGCAATCCCATTAAATTGTGGTGAATAAGGAGCAGTAACCTCATGAACTACACTATGGAACTGACAAAATTTCAAGAACAAGTTCAAGGTGTACTCTCCTCCCCTATCAAACCTTAATCTTTTAAGTACTTTACTAGTTTGAATTTCAGCTTCTTTCTTATATATTTTAAATTTATCTAATGTCTCATCTTATTTTTAAGTAAATAGACATAACAATATCTACTTGCATTATCAATAAAAGTTATGAAGTAACACTTTTGATCCTTAGTTGCAATCCCATTGAATTCACATATATTAGTGTGCACTAATTCAAGGATTTCTAAATTCCTATTCACAAAATGAAAAGGCTTCCCAGGCATTTTAGCTTAACACAGATTTTGGATATAGAAATAAATTCTAGGTTCATCATTTGTTTCATTGAGCCAAAATTAACATGTCCCAAATGACTATGATATACATCGGACAATACAAGATCCATCCAAACAGATTTATTATCATTCAAATTTAAAATTGAATTTGAAACATGTAGAACAAGAATCTTAAATAAGTTCTCTATGTCACATAAATACCCCTTGCCAAGAAATAGAGAGTCACGAAGGCATGTAATAATAGTCTTATTACATTTACAGTCTGTTCTAAAACCATCCCTAATAAGAATTGTGCCACTAAGGATATTGCACCAAATGGATGGGACATATTTGACTCTATGAAGTGTCAGAATCTATTCTGAAGAGAACGTCAAGTCCACCCATCCTTCACCTTTGACATCTACAGAGTTGGAGTCGCCCAAATACACAGACTGGCCTCTAGAGGCCTGATAACATACAAATAGGGACTTGTCAGCAAAAATATGTACATTAGCCCCAATGTCAATTATCCAGTAAAGTGGCCAAAAAATTGAAAGTATTTCAAGTTTTATAGGCACATACCCATTATCGAGGTTCAAGGATGCAGCTATCATGCTGAGTACATCCTCCTTAGTAGAAGATGTGGCACCTTTCTTTACCTTGTTTGAAGGACAATCCTTGTTCCAGTGGCCAACCTGTCTACAAATTCAATAAGGTTTGTTCTTTGATTTCTTTTGGATCTTAGCCTTAGGTTTATGTATATTCTTTAATTTCTTATATTTACTCTTAGGAACAGTAAAACTGACAGTGGAGTTCACATCAGTAGGTAACTTGACATTCTTCTCTTTTAGGTGCTTTTCTTTTATATTAATGTCCCTCATGAGATCTTTCATTGCCATGTCTCCTTTGCAATGCTTAAGAGTCATGCCAAACAACTCTCAAGATTTAGAGAATTTCTCAATTATGGACATAACTGCAAAATTTTAAGCAATACCATGCTTGCATCTGAGAACTTGTGAACCAAGAGTTGAAAGTCATGACTTTGGTCAGAAATGGATTTACACTCACCCATCTAAAACTTAAGAAATTTAGAAAAATAGTACCTTTCAACATCCTAATTTTCTTTATTATATTTCTTTTCTAATACCCTCCATAAAAAATTAAAAGTAGCAACATGAGATCACATATTTTATTATTTAAAGCAAATAAGAATAACTCTCAACGTATATTATCACCCTTCTTCACCCAAGTTACAATTGATATAGCATTACTAGGTATAGTTTTATCGGTTTTAGGTTCATCTTCTTCTAAGGATTTAACATAACCCAACATATTCAACTAAATTTGCATCCTACATTTTGAACAAACAAAGTTGATACCAGTAAATTTTTCAGGCATATGTGAAGTGTCAATTTTATTGCGAAAAATATGATCAGCCATGGTTAATTAACGACATGACTGATTTCTTTAAAGATGTTGTTAATTTTCTCTGTGTCATTACATGCAGTAGCAATAGTTGCAGTAGATTAACAGTTTCAAGTCAGATCTAGATAAGAAATTTGTAGAATAAACTATGGAGAAGAATAGAAATAAATCAAATTTGAAATCTCAGACATGATCAATCGTCGAAAAATGAACATGATACTTAAAGAAATCGGTATCGTACAATTTGCAAAGATGAGTGTTGTTCTTCTAATGGACCCGATCACGAATCTGTAACATGTAGTCATTTTGCTCATGCTTGATGATGATCAGAGTGTAGTACCAGTGCAGCCCAGCAGTCGCAGGTACCACCACCCAATCAGATCATGCCTTTTGGGAGTGGTAGGAAGAACTTACTTATCACATGAGAGACATCTCTAGAAGCAAATCAGGAGTGGCGGTGGCAGATAAATAAGTCTTGAATTGGGTTTCATACACAGAATGGTTGACAGATATATGTTCTGAAGTTGAATTCTAATGACCAGAGACTTATTTAATAGCCATTTCACGTCCTCACGTCCTATACCCAGTTTGACGTGATCACTTGATCTTTCTTGTACACGTAAAAGGGAAGACGATGATACTCTTTACAAATAAGAAAAATAAGGAGTCAATTTCCAATTAAGGAGACAAATGCCTCTTTCTAATTAATAAGAAAAATGTCTCTTTCCAATTAAAAAGGAAAACGTATCTTTTCAATTCATAAAGGAAAATAACTCTTTTAAATTAATAAATAAAACTTCTCTTTCCAATTAATAAAGACTACATCTATTTCTAATTAATGGATAAAATAGGGAGTCCATTTCCAATCAGAGTGTATTAACTAAATATTCAATTAATTAATTAAGCAGTTATCTTTTTGTGTAAATAAAAAAGGAGACGGAAAAAATGGAAAGAAGTTTTCTAGTTTGCACAAAAGAATAAACTATTTTTTCCTCCATCCTCCTTATGTATTAGTTACACTTACATTGGGCTTAACCCATGTTAAATAAATAGTTGTAGCAGACGTATATCTAATAGTGTATGCGTGCAAATTGACTCTATGCTTGAAGTATTAGAAATTTCTTTACATATACCATGTCCAGCACAATAATAAAAGTTTGTAATAATCCAACTTGTGCTCTCTCTCTCCATCTAATTTTAGACAAAAGAGGTGCCTCGGATGTCAATGAAGTGTGACACCTTTACAAATATACTCATTTCCAATTATAACGCAACCCACGACCTCCTCTTCAACAATCAAATTGTAAACTATTCAAGTGGAAGATGTGCATTTGTGTGTATGTCTATGTGTGTGCATATGTGTGTTTTTGTATTGTGTGTGTTTGGAGGTAGGGGGTTGAGGTGCTCGCTGGTGTAAATGTCTGTGTGTGTGTGCATGTGCATATTGGTGTATGGATGTGTGTATGCATACACACATGTGAACACACATGTGCACAAAACTGAGAGCACAAATACATGTGTGTGAGTGTGTGTGCATGTACACGTATTTTAGGATGTATGTGGTTGGGTTTATGATATTTCAAAGAAAAAAGAATTCCATCTCATATAGTTGTAACCCGATGGAGACCACACAAAAATGTTAGACGAGATCAAGCATTGGTAGGTGTGCAACATGTAGCAGCCAAATGCCCACAACATTACAAGAGTATATCATGCATAGGTGTGCTAGCCCATAGAACTGAAAAAGCCCATAACATTGCAAGAAATGTTACATTGAACCTTCAAGTTAGCACGGCACGCTAATCACCTTACTCCACATTCTTTCATCAACACATGTGTGACAAGATGTGTGACAAGATGTGCAACATTTGGAGGGGATAGTTCAAAGAACAAAAAATTCCCGCTAATACCAGTAATTATGTGGTGACCACACACAAAAGTGTTGCACAAAATTATGTTTAGGTGTGCAACCCATAGCATCCAAAGAAGCCCACATTATTGCAAGTAATATTCTATTGAACCTCCAAGTTAACATAGTGCTCCAGACGTCTAACAAATCACTCATTCAGTCATTAACACAAGTGCGTACGTGCATGTTAAAAAATCATTTTTTACAGTCCAGCATTATAGATGTGAAACTTGCAAAAAAAATAGAAGTTCATTTTTTGAAGTGTGACACCTTTACAAACATACGCATTGCCAATTATAACACAATCCACGGTCTCCTTTTCAACAATCAATTTGTAAACTATTCAAGTGAAAGATGTGCATTTGTGTGTGCATGTCTGTGTGTATGCATATGTGTATCTTTATATGGTGTGTGTGTGTGTGTTTGGGGGAGGGGGTCGAGGTGCTCGCTTGTGCACATGTCTATGTGTATGTACATGTGTATGTGCAAATTGGTGTATGCATGTGTGTATGCGTGCACACATGTGCACAAAAGTGAGAGCACATATACATATGTGTGTGAGTGGGCATGTACACATATTTTGGGATGTATGTGGTTGGGTTCAGGATATTCCAAAGAAAAAAGAATTCCATCTCATATAGTTGTAACCCGATGGAGACCATGCAAAAAATGCTAGACGAGATCCCGCATTGGTAGGTGTGCAACCCATAGCAAGAAAAATGCCCACAACACTACAAGAGTATATCATGCATAGGTATGCTAGCCCATAGCACCGAAAAATCCCACAACATTGAAAGCAATGTTACACTGAACCTTCAAGTTAGCACGGCGCACCAATCACCTTACCCCACATTCGTTCATCAACAAACGTGCCCTGAGATGTGTAACATTGCATGGAGGTAGTGGCGTAGACACATAGAGAGTAGGGAGGGCATGTGCCATACTCCCAATTCCAAATTTAGTAAAACCTATACACAAAATGGATCAAATATACATATAATTATACATTGGTACCCCCTAGAGATATATATTATGCTTTCACAATTAACAGTCCGCCCTTCACTATAAATTTCTATCTATGCCACTACATGGAGAGGATAGTTCAAAGGACAGAAAATTCCAGTAAATACCTATAATCCGGTGGCGACCACACAAAAAAGTGTTGCACAAAATCATGCATAGGTGTGCAACTCATAGCATCAAAAGAAGCCCACATCATTACAAGCAGGATTCTACTTAATTTCTGAGTTAACACAACACTCTAGTCGTCTTACCACTCACACGTTCGTTCATCAACACCAGTGTGCATGCATGTTAAAAAATCATTTTTATACTCTGATATTACAGATGTAAAACTTTTAGAAAATACAAGTTCATTTTTTGAAGTATGACACCTTTCCAAATATATGCATTGTCAATTATAATGCAACCCACAGTCTCCTTTTCAACAATCAATTTGTAAAGTATTCAAGTGGAAGATGTGCATTTGTGTGTGTATGATTGTGTCCGTGCATATGTGTGTCCTTGTATGATGTGTGTGTGTGTGTTTGGGGGGGGAGGTGCTCACTTGTGCACATATGTATGTGTAGATTGGTGTATGCATGTGTGTATGCATGCACACATGCGTACACATGTGCACAAAAGTGAGAGCACATATACATGTGTGTGAGTGTGTGTGTACGCATGTACGCATGTTTTGGGACGTATGTGGTTGGGTTCATGATATTCCAAAGAAAAAAGAATTCCATCCCATATAGTTGTAATTCAATGGAGACCACACAAAAAATGATAGACGAGATCACACATTGGTAGGTGTGCAACCTATAGAAAGAAAAATGCCCACTATATTGCAAGAGTATATCATTCATAGGTGAGCTAGCCCATAGCACCAAAAAATTCCAAAACATTGCAAGCAAGGTTACACTGAACCTTCAAGTTAGCACGGTGCACCAATCACCTTACCCCACATTTGTTCATCAACACACGTGTGACAAGATGTGCAACATTGCATGGAAGGGATAGTTCAATGGAGAGAAAATTCTAGCTAATACCAGTAATCGGATGGTGACCACACACAAAAGCACTGCACAAAATCATACATAGGTGTGCAACCCATAGCATCAAAAGAAACCCACATCATTGCTAGCAAGATTCTACTAAACCTCTGAATTAACACAGTGCTCCAGTCGTCTTACCACTCACTCGTTCGTTCATCAACACAAGTGATTACGTGTATGTTAAAAATCATTTTCATAGTCCTTGCATTATAAATGTGAAACTTTCAAAAAAATAGAAGTTCGTTTTTTGAAGTGTGACATATTTGCAAATATACTCATTGACAATTATAACTCAACCCACGGTCTCCTCTTCAACAATCAATTTATAAACTATTCAAGTGGAAGATGTGCATTTGTGTGTGTATGTTTGTGTGCGTGCATATGTGTGTCTTTGTGTGGTGTGTGTGTGTGTGTGTTTTTAGGGGAGGGGGTTGAGGTGCTCGCTTGTGCACATGTCTATGTGTGTGTGCATGTGTATGTGCAGATTCTAGTATGCGTGTGTGCATGTGTGCACACATGTGCACAAAAGCGAGAGCACATATACCTGTGTGTATGAGTGTGTGCGCATGTACACGGTGGGATGTATGTGGTTGGGCTCATGATATTCCAAAGAAAAAAAAAGAATTCTATCTCATGTAGTTGTAACCCAATAGAGACCACACAAAAAACGTTAGACAAAATCACGCATTAGTAGGTGTGCAAACCATAGCAAGAAAAATACCCACAACAGTACAAGAGTATATCATGCATAGTTGTGCTAGCCCATAGCACCGAAAAAGCCCACAACATTGCAAGCAAGGTTACACTAAACTTTCAAGTTAGCACAGCGCTCCAATCGCTTACCCCACATTCGTTCTTCAACATACGTGCAACGAGATGTGCAACATTGCATGCAGGGGATAGTTCAAAGGAAAGAAAATACAACTAATACCAGTAATCCGGTGGCGACTGCACACAAAAGCGGTGCACAAAATCATGCATAGGTGTGCAACCCATAGCATCAAAAGAAGGTCACATCATTGCAAGCAATATTCTACTGAACCTTTGAGCTCACACAGTGCTCCAATCGTCTTACCACTCACTTATTCGTTCGTCTACACGAGTGCGTACATGCATGTCAAGATATCATTTTTATAGTCCTTGCATTATAGATGTGAAACTTCTAAAAAATAGAAGTTCATTCATTGAAGACATCTTTACAAATATACCCATTGCAATTATAACGCAACCTATGGTCTCCTCTTCAACAATCAATTTGTAAACTATTCAAGTGGAAGATGTGTACGTCTGTGTGTGTGCGCATATGTGTGTCTTTGCATGGTGTGTGTGTGTGTTTGGGGGGGAGGGGTTGAGGTGCTCACTTGTGCACATGTCTATGTGTGTGTGCATGTGTATGTGCAGATTGGTGTGTGCATGTGTATGTGCATGTGCATGTGTGTATGTGAGTACACATGTACACAAAAGCGAGAGAATATATACATGTGTGTGTGAGTGTGTGCGTATGTACATGTGTTTTGGGATGTATGTGGTTGGGTTCAGGATATTCCAAAGAAACAATTCTATGTCATATAGTTGTAACCGGATGGAGACCAAAAAAAATGCTAGACGAGATCACGCATTGATAGGTTTGCAACCCATAGCAACAAAAATACCCACAACACTGCAAGAGTATATCATGCATAGGTGTGCTAGTCCATAGCACTGAAAAAGCCCATTGCAAGCAAGGTTACACTGAACCTTCAAGTTAGCACGGCGCACCAATCGCCTTACCCTACATTCATTCATCAACACACGTGGGACGAGATGTGCAACACTGCATGGAGGGGATAGTTCAAGGACAGAAAATTTTCAGCTAATATCAGTAATCCGGTGGCGACCGCACACAAAAACGCTGCACAAAATCATACATAGGTGTGCAACCCATAGCATCAAAAGAAGTCCACGTCACTGCAAGCAAGATTCTACTGAACCTCCAAGTTAACACAGCGCTCCAGTCGTCTTGCCACTCACTGGTTCATTCGTCAACACGAGTGCGTATGTACATGTTAAAAAACATGTCTATAGTCCAACATTATAAATGTGAAACTTTAAAAAACAGAAGTTCATTTTTTAGTTAATGCGACACCTAGGCATAACACCCCCCCCCCGGGGGGCCCAACAGAAGGAGAAAAAACACGCGCACACGTACAGAATAGGTGTAATGGTGAGACCATGAAGGCGTATTCGTTCGAATATTCAAGTTAGATGTCCATGTGTGCCGGCGTAATTGCTAACTGGAGTTCATTCACAAATTTTTCAAACGTGCATGCTCACATAACATAATAACGAAGCAAAAAAAAATTTGCATGATTCATATCAGGACAAGTGTTACAACGCCGCTTCTAATGATCCAATGTGATAGCGAGCTCTACTTTTAGATATGTGGCACCATCCTAATGTTAGTTTAATTGCATGTAAGGGCTAGTTTGGTTGGGTGTAGTAGAGTGCAGTTGTGTGAGTTCGCAATGTAAAAATATACATTAAATACGTACTTTGTCATCCGGCTACATCCTACCAAACAGGTCCTAATTGAATTGCAAATTACGAGCTTGCTATGTAAAAGTACGCATCAAATTCACAATGTTGTCCATCTATACCCACCGAACATGCACTTGTTAGAGATGACAAAGTAGGACTCGTCCAGCACCCACCATCCATCTTTTCAACAATAGTATAGGGTATACATGCTACTGTGAATCATTGTCATAATTAGGGAAACCAGAAACATCCGAGCACCGATAGAAAAATCCGCCTAAAATTGCAAGAAATGATATTACGAGAACCGACAACATGCAGAAAACGAGCAGAGGCCGAAGAGCAAAGCCAGGGAGAAGTGTGAAATGCGAACAAGCCATCACTTACGGTAGTTGGCTCGGCTTGTGCGCATCCACCAAGGTAACCGGTAGTATAGAATGTTGTCTGACAGTTATTTTATAAGACAACCAATCACAATGTGTGATTTTTTCTCTCACTGTTTTTCAAAATCCAACTTCTTATAAGAGAGAGAAATGTACCTATACATTATAAAACAATTATGTTAGATCCTATTAAATTTTTATAAGACATGTCCTATAAAAAATGTATGTATTTTTTGTAGCCCCATTCAAACTGGAAAGCTTCCACTCTGATAAATGATCGGACAGTGATGGGTGTTAAAGTTTTAAGATTTGCTAGTCTCGTATGAACACAATGTAGCATATACCCCCTGTCAAATTAAAGCTATGTGTCATGACCATTTAATATAGATCAACAGATTTAGTTGTATTTACATATGTCTAAAGATAACTCCGCCTATGTTTTCATATTTTGTATAAATGTAGTCGGTCCCAAGCCCGGATAAAGGAGGAGGGTTGGTGGTAGGTTGACAGTCAACCTATAAAAACTTTGTCACTCTTTCTACGACATGGATCCTTACAAGAATACACACACGTATCAAGAACCAGTGGAGAAATTACTTCCATAAGCTTTTCAATGGAGATACCGCATATAATGTTAGCAATTCGTGTGACATGAATACAAGAGATATCATTTACACACGGTGAGCTTCATCATTTGAGGTCAAGAATGCTTTGAAAAAGATGAATATGAGAAAGGCATGTGGACCAGACGATATTCCTATTGATGTATGGAAGAGTATGGGGGATGTGGAGTTACGTGGTTAACAAATTTCTTTAACAAGATCATGAAGACCAAGAAGATGACGGATGAGTGGAGAAATAGTACTATAGTCCCCATCTACAAGAACAAAGGTGACGTTTAGAGCTGTACAAACTACATAGGTATCAAACTGATGAGTCACGCAATGAAGCTTTGGGAGAGGATTATTGAGCAGAGGTTAAGATCTATAACGCAGGTATCAAACAACCAATTTGGTTTCATGCCTGGAAGATCAACAACAGATACTATTTTTCTGATAAGGAGGCTTATGGAGAAGTATAGACAAAGTAAAATAGATCTTCATATGGTGTTTATCAATCTAGAAAAGGCTTATGATCGAGTACCCACAGAAGTGTTATGGATGATTTTGAAGAAAAAGGGTGTGTCTATCCAATACCTTGACTTGATCAAAGACATGTATGATAGCTCTACCGTGTGTGTCAAGACTCCTGGAGGAGAGACACCAACTTTTCCTATCACAGTTGGGGTACACTAAGGATCCACACTCAGCCCATATCTATTCGTTCTTGTTATGGATGAGTTGACAAAGAATGTTCAGGATGATATTCCTTGGTGCATGTTATTTGTTGATGATATTGTTTTGATTGACGAAACTAAATATGGATTGAATGATAAAGTTGAATGTTGGAGAAAGGCATTGGAATCAAATGGATTGATGATTAGCAGGAGCAAAACTGAGTATATGCATTGCAATTTCAGCCAATCTCACAGTGTGAATGATGGATCCAAGTTGGACAGAGTAGATATACCAAAATGTGATAAATTCTATTACTTGGTAACTATTATTCAAATAGACGGGGATGGCCAAAATGATGTTTGTCACCAGATCACTACTAGATGGTTGAAATGGAGGAATGCAACTGGAGTATTATGCGATCAGAATATCCCTCTCAGGTTAAAAAGTAAGTTCTATAGAACAACTATACGACCAGTCATGCTCTATGGGGGTGAATGTTGGGCGGTGAAGAAATGATGTCTCAACAAGATGAACGTGGTTGAAATGTGTATGTTGAGATGGATGTGTGGGAAGACAAGAAAAGATTGCTTGAGAAATGACTATATCAGGAATAAAGTGGGGGTGGCGAGCATTGAGGACAAGTTGTGCGAGGTCCGACTCAGATGGTACAAACATGTGCAACGCAGACCTACTAGTGTGCCTATACGAAGCAATGCTATTGAGCCAAACACTATAAATAGAAGAAGAGGAAGGCCTAAATTAACATGGGATGAGCTTATAAAGAGAGATTTTGAATCTCTACATCTCAATCAGAATATGGCCCATGATAGAGTTGAATGGAAACAAAGGATCCATGTAGCCGACCTCAACATAGTTAGGATTGAGGCTTAGATGATGATGATGATGATGACATATGTCTAAATATAACCAAAGGTGTAAGGTATACTGTGTTCACACTGGGAGTAGCAAACCTGAACTTAGTATTGGATGTCATGCATACCCATACCACAACATACCAGGTCTTTCGCATGGACATTCATTTTCCACATGGTTAGGGATGCCCTTCTAAACATTGATAATTAGGTTCTAGTGAATAGAATCCATAGAGTATTGGATGGTTTTGTCAGTATAATTGACATTAAAATGGTTATCTTATAGGGACAAAAATCAAAATAATACACTTTGAAAAAAATCCAATATAGCATCTCCGTTGAAATAATTCCCAATATAGCCCACTTTTGGAGAAAACATCAACTTAGATTGGCATTTTCTAAGTCCATAAGGTAAAAACACTATTCAATTTGGAGCTTCTAATAATAAAAAAAGAATAAAATCCCCAAAAAGAACGGCACTTTCACCCAACATTAGGGTGAAAACGCTCTTATTTTGGCATTCTTACTCTTTTTTCTTTTTATTTTTTACTAAAAACTCCAAATTAGATGAAAAGTGGGATATGTTGGAAATTATTTTTTAAAGAGTACGATGTTCAAAATATTTTTTCCAAACTACACTATTTTAGTCTTTTTTCTATTTTATAATGTCGTCTCTACACACAAGATTTGGTGTTCGTCTACAACATATATGGATGGGAACATTGTACATTGTGGCCCTTGTGGGTGGTGTGGATGAACATGAGTTTATCGTTGTATGTGGCATACATGTCTCGATGAGTTCATACATTTTTAACCATGGAAAATTGTATATATGTGCCTACAGGGGGGAGCTGGGACTGAAACACCACCCCCAATATATATATATATATATATATATATATATATATATATATATATATATATATATGTGTGTGTGTGTGTGTGTGTGTGTGTGTGTGTGTGTGTGTGTGTGTGTGTGTGTGTGCAGTTCTTTTATTACCCGTGCGGGTACTGTAGATACGCTACCCGTCTCCTTGACGCGGTGGCAGTATTTGTAATTAATTTGAAATCTCTTGTTTCCTATCTTCCGTCATTGGACCGCCAAAATCGAAGCTAAAGGTGGGGAAGCGGAGCACAAGGGAGGAAACCATGGGAAGCTCATCTGCACCATCATTAGAGTCATCAGCGGCATAGCAGTCTTCACTTTTGTCACACAGGACAGGGACTGACGATTCAGAGAGCAAGAGATGGGTTCTGTAGAAGAAGAACTTGAAGAACCAAGGTAGCTCGACGGCGACGGCCCTTGGAGGTAACCGCATTCATTGCTACACATAAATTCAGTGGAAGATCCAGTAGTGCGGCTGTGGTCACATGTGACAAGGTGCTCGAGTCTGTGGATGTATCCGGCAATCGACTAGTAGGCTCCATCCCGAAATGCCTTATTGGTAGGATAGGGGTAAAAGTGCTCAAAGCCGGAAACTGCCTTGCCCCGCCAGCAGCTGACCAGCAACCCACATTGAAGAAGTAGGTGTGTTTTTGAATTCCGGTTTACAACCTGATACCAAATTCTGTGTTGAGCAGTTGATTATCTGCTAAGTATAATCCCTTCTATTTCCCTTCTTTTCGTGCTATATGTTTTTAAATGAAGTTTTTTAGTATTTTTTAATGTATATGTATCTGTCTATTTAGTAGTAACACAGTCGTACTACATGTTTTATTTTGTAGTTACTTTTCTATGATCTGTTTGTTGTAGTTACTTTTCGTGTTGTATTAGTTACTTTTATATTTATATAGTTACTGTTTTGTTTATAGAGTTACTTTTCAATCTCTGCAATAGATGCTAGTCTTGATACTGATGTTGCTAATGCTATTATTGACATTGACGATGATAATGTTCATTCTTCTTCATATGTTGTTGTCGATACTGTGTCCTCAGTTGATGTCCCTAGAATTGGATTACAATTTGGAAGTTTAGATGATGGCATATCGTTTTACTATAGGTATGCTGGTTTGATTGGGTTTAATGTTAGGAAAGATCGTCCGGCCATAGTAGCCCGGGTGGTAAGAGCTCGGTAAGTCCCAATGAAGGACCTGGGTTCGAACCTCACCGAAGGCACTTTACGAATGGCAATCTACGTTGATTAGGCACGGGAGGGGGGTGACCGGACCACACCCTCTCATGCCTCGAGGTTTACCATGTCGGCTTTTCCCGGGGTGGGTTCTCTCGGTAATAAAAAAAATGTTAGGAAAGATGATAATCGTTATGAACGAGGTACTAAGATCTTGCTTGCTAAAGATTTGGTATGTGATAAGCAAGGTCAGAGTAGTTGTTCTAAGAGATCCAAAGGTCTTCTTAGTCCTGTGTGTGACAATATTGGTGATTTGCATGAGAATTTATCTAAGAAGCACAAGCGTTCTGTGAAAAGGTGTGGTTGTAAAGCAATGATCTAATTTATACTAGATAAGTCTTCATCTGTATGGTTTGTTACTGCTTTTGTTGATGAACACAATCATGATCTTTTCAATGATTCTCACTTGCGCTACTTGAAGTGTAATTCATCTCTTGACCAAACTCAAAAAGAGATGCTTTCTTCTATGAGTCAAGCATTTCTCCAGAGAATTTGAACACTCGTGCTCCTCTAACTGATTCCAGCGATAGAAGAAGGAATATATTTCCACCTGAGCACCAGCTCAAACAGAGTTCAGGCATATATCACAGAATCTCTGAATCGAACTTCTCTCCTATACTAGCTCAAGTTGATGAACTTTGCTCTGGTTCTGATGAAGCTGAGGCTGACAGCTCAACAGCCCAAGTGGTTAAATGACCCTTTCCCTATCCATTTCTTCTTGGAATGTTCGTGGTATCAGTAACAAAATCCAGGATATCCAAGGAGAAATAAGGAAGGTGAACAATAGTATCGTCGTCCTAATTGAAACGAAGATTAGACCTTGTAGGATTTTTGCCTTTGTTAATAAGTACTTTCCTGATTACAGCTGGATTTCAAATCATAAGTCCCATGTCCTTGGGAGGATCATTGTTCTTTGGAATGCTAATGATTGTGATGTTACCAGTATTTCTAAAAATGATCAAGTTCTTCATCTGGAAGTTACTGTTGACCAATCTCAGTTCTTTTTATCTGATGTGTATGGTCACAACCCTGATATTGATAGAGAAAGACTTTGGTCCTCTATTACTTCTTTTTGTCCTCAAGTTGACAAACCTTGGATAGTTTTGGGTGACTTTAACTGTGTGCGTAAAAATAGTGAAAGGATCAGTAAGAAAATGTCGTCTAAGAAGTCTATGGATGACTTTAATGAGTGCATTTTAAATTGCAATCTTTTTGAAATGAACCTTCAAGGTCCTTTAAATACTTGGGATAACAGGCAAGATGGCAGTAATTTTTTCATGTCTAGAATTGATAGAGTTTTTTATAATTCTGATTTCCTTAATGCCAATTTGGATTTCTTTGGTGAAGTGGTGTCTAATATAATTAGTGACCATAGAAAGATTGTTGTTAAGATTGGTGAACCCAGGAAGGTTAAGTCTCCCTTCAGGTTTATTAATTCTTGGGCTAGCCATGAGGATTTTATGTCTGTTGTTAGAAGATCTTGGGATGTTGATCCCCCTGGGTTTGCTATGTTCAAGCTTTACAGGAAATTGGAAAATCTTAATAAGAATCTTGTTCTTTGGAATAAGGAGATCTATGGTGATATTAATGATAATGTAAAGATAGCTAAATTCAAAGCTAACCAAGCTCAAATGGAAGCTGATTTGGATCCGCTTAATGTAGATCTAAGGGCTACTGCTAAGAAGCTTAGACTTGAAGCTTATCACCATGTTGCTGCTCAGGAGTCTCTTTATAAGCAAAAATCGAGAGTTACTTGGCTTAAAGAAGGTGACTCCAACGCTTCCTTTTTCTATGCTTCCATGAGGGTGAGAAGACAGTCAAATTCTATCAGGAAGCTCCTCATTGATGGTGAGGTGTCTTATGATAATGTTGCTATTAAACATTCAATTACTGATTTCTACTCTAAGCTCTTTAATAATAAGTCGAACTATTCTGGGGTTTGGCATGGTGAGTGGTTTGGCAGCACTCTGTCTATTCAGTAAAAGAATGCTCTTATTTCAAGAGTCACTAGAAATGAAGTCGAGGAGGTTATTAAAAATCTTAAATTTGATAAGGCCCCTGGCCCTGATGGGTTTAATGGGTTTTTTTTACAAGAAATGTTGGGATATCATTAGAGATGATGTTTGTAATGTTGTGTTTGAATTCTTCTCTAATAGTAAGATGTTGAAGGAAGATAATAGAACCTTCTTGACCCTTATTCCCAAAGGTACTGATTCGTCAGACATCAAGAACTGGAGACCTATTGCTTTATGTAATACCTTCTACAAGATCATTTCTAAAATCCTTGCTAATAGGATTCAAAATGTGTTGCCTTTCATTATTGACGATTCTCAGTGCGCCTTCGTTAAAGATAGGAGTATTAAAGATGCTACCTTGCTCACCAATGAAATGTTAAGTGATTTTAAGAAGGCTAATTTGCAGCCTAGAATGTGTATTCAGGCTGATATCTCGAAAGCCTATGATTCTATCAAATGGTCTTTCATTTTCTCTATTATGTTCAAAATGGGTTTCCCTTCCATTTGGATTAACTGGATTAGAGAAATTTTTTCCTCAACTTCTTACCAGGTCATTATTAATGGTGAGCCCTCGTATGCTTTTAAACCTGCCAATGGGGTGAGACAGGGTGATCCTATTGCTCCTTATCTATTTGTGATTGGTATGCAAGGTATTTCTGAGCTCTTTAAAAAGATGGTTATGTGTGGTGACCTTGAACCTATTGCTGCTTCAAAAATTTTGAAAAGATCTCATCTCATCTTTGCGGATGACCTCATGATTTTTTCTAAAGCTACTAATAGAGATGCTAGTGCCATTAAATCTGTTTTGGAGTTGTTTGCTGAGATGTCTGGCCTTTATGTTAACTTTGATAAAAGCTCTATTATCTTTAGCAAAAACACTGATAAAGAATCTATCATTGATATTATGAAGATCAAAGAGGGTAGTTTTCCTCTAAAGTATCTTGGTCTGCCTCTTTTTTCTGGGAAGTTGTCTAAAAGACTTTGTGGTTCTCTGATTGATAAAGTTAAGGCTAGATTGGAATCTTGGAAATCTAAGCTCTTGTCTACTGCAGCTAGGTTGGAGTTGATCAAATCTACTCTCGCTAATATGCATCTTTACTGGTTGTTTTCTTTCCCTATTCCAAGTTCTATCTTGGATCATATTGACAGGTTATGTCGTGACTTTCTGTGGGGAGAAACTGAGTCTAAAAAGAATCTTCATCTGATTAAGTGGGATGTTGTTACTGAGCCTAAAGAAGACGGTGGCTTAAGTATTAAGAAGCCTAAAGATGTTGCTAAAGCTTGCCTTGTTATTAATGCCTGGGATATTGCTAGTAAGAAAGATACTTTATGGGTTAAATGGATTTCTGAAAAGTATTTAAGAAGACAATCTTTCTGGATTATTAAGGAGTCTCCTAACTATTCTTGGATGATCAATAATCTTATTCGTGTTAGAGATGAGCTAAAGAACCACATCAAGTTCATTGTGGGAGATGGTAGTTCTTTTCTGTTGTGGCAAGATCCTTGGTGTAATTCTCAGTTTCTTGAACAGCTTGTGGGAAGAGATTGCATTATCAGATCAGGGATTTCATGGGACTCTTATCTCAATGTTATGATTCATAATGGTGGTTGGAGGATGCCTAAAGATAATAATCGTGGTCAGGAGGATATTCTTAATGCAGTCAAGAATGTTGGCATCTATCAGGGGCAGAAGGATACCATTTTGTTTGAAGGGAAAAGAAAGGCCAAGCTTTATGATGTCTGGAATTCTATTAGGTTGAAGGTGAACTGCAGTTCCAACTTTAAGTGGATTTGGAAGATTAGAACTCATAAGCGTGCTATTTTTCATTTGTGGAAAGCCATGCACAATAAACTTCCCACTTCTTATTACTCAAGAAGAAGGGGGATTTGTTTAGCTTCTAGATGCTTTCTTTGTCTTAATGGTTATGAAGATACCAATCACTTACTCTTTGATTGTGAATATATTGAGAAGCTTTGGATTCTAGAGAGTACTCCTATGATAAAGTCTTGGAATCAAGATGAAAATCTTGCTGACTTGAGATTGAAATGTGTTATGAGTCTTATTTTCTATCACTCTTGGGCTGAAAGAAATCTGAGAGTCCATGAAGACAAGTACAGGAATCCTACTCAGTTGTGGATGATTATTAATCAAGATGCTATATATTTTTATCCTGAGAATTAGTGGCATTTTTTATCTCTGTTCTGATGTTTGATGGTCTTGGTGTGAAGGGTGCTGGTGGCCTGCTACCCTGGTGTGGGCTGGGGTTTGCTTTGGTCCTGGTTCTTTTGGTGGTGGTTAGAGCTTGATGTTATGCTCAGTTCCTCTGTTGAGTTTGCTGCGTTTCAGGTCCAGAGCCTGCCATGTCGATTTTGTTTTAGCAAGCTGAGCCATGAGTTTCTTTGATCAGAAGTTTCCCCTTCTTTTATCCTCGATGTTCTTGACAGGTTGATTCCTAATGTTTCTGGTGATGGTTGAGTCCCCATCCTCGTTGGATGTCGACGCTCCCCTCTCACCATTTTTTTTATGGCTGCTGAGAGGGTCGAGTCCCCATCCATTGTGGATGTCGACGCTCCCCTCCCACTCCATCTTGATGTTTGGTCCTGTCGGTTTTGAGCTGGTTTGTTGTTTAGAAGTTGTTGCATCCTTTTGCACTGATGGTGCTGTTTTTCTGATTGTATTCCGGGTACTGGCTTCTGTTGGTGATCTTGCTGCTGGACATTTTTGGTTGGTTGAGGCCTTCTTCTTGGTAGTGCTTCCTGCAAGTTATAACAAGCTGAGCTAAGTGATCTTGCTGCTGAGCTATGAGGTTTCCCTTCTCTTATCCTTTATGTTCTTGAAAGGTTGCTGTTGGGCGATGCTGTTTGGCTTGTCATTTTCTTTGCTTGCTGGTGGCTCTCTTCTGCAAGAGTATCTGTGTTCTTTGGTTTTGCTGGTGGGTTGAAGATGCTGTGAGCTGTTTGGAGTTGTTGCGTTCTTGTCTATCTTATCTGCAGCTCTACTTCAGTTTGGCTGATATGATGAGTTTGTTGATCGATTTTTGTTGATCTTTGGAGCTTCTGATTCTGATTTTTTTTATCTTGGATATCTGTAGATGTGGCCTGGTGGCCTTTTGAGTTTCTTATACTGTATAGTTTCCTTTTTAGTTGGTTCCTCTCTGGAACTAACAAGTTTTGTAAAGTTTACAAAAAGAAAAATGAAAAAAGCAACAGAAGTTTTGGCCGACCAAAAAAAAATGAGTCAAGCAAATATACATGTCTCCAGACAACTTGCACTGATAGCAACTGAATCTGGTGGTTATGAAAACTTGACATTTACAAGTAGACAAGATCATGGACATCTCAGTAGCAAGAGGAAGGAGTCATCTTTATATGATGTGGACATGGTTTTGGATCGTTTTGCAAGCTTGAAGGTTTTAGATTCTAAATTCTTTTACTCTTATCAAAATGCTTCTGATGGTTGCTTGACACATTTGTTTTGGTCTGATCCAGTTTCTGTTGATGATTGTGCATTATTTGGAGATGCTATTGTATTTGACACCACTTACCGTACCAACAAGTATTCCATGGTTTTTGGAATGTTTTGTGGTGTGGATCACCATCACAAGACGGTGTTGTTTGCTTCAGCTCTATTGGTTGATGAGAAGTATGACTCTTTTGTTTGGGTTTTCAAGCAATACTTACTTTGTTTTGGCAAAGAGCCAGTTTCCATTATAACTGACCAAGACCCGGCTATGAATGCTGCTATCATTACTATTTTTCCAAATTGTAAGCATCGTTTCTGCAGCTGGCACATCCTACAAAAGCTTCCATCTAAGCTTGGCGGTGTTCTAAACAAGGATCGGATTATTAGCTCTTTGAATGATTGTGTATGGAACACAGACGATACATACACATTTGAAGAGAGTTGGAATTCTGTAGTTCAAGAGAATGACCTATTATATATTAGTTGGCTTTCTGATATGTATGCTATGCGGTGGGATTGGGTTCCATGTTTTATGCAGGATTCTTTCTTTGCTGGTATGAGGACAACACAAAGAAGTGAGAGCTTGAATGCTTTCATTCGAAGTCATGTCAACATTAGGAAAACACTTTTTGAACTTGTATGTTTCTTAGAGACTGCTTACTCTCATGTGTGGGAGATTGAAAATTTTAGAGATTTTGATTATGATTACAGCAATCTTCCTTTGTCATCAGTGTGGCCTTTAGAGGAGCAAATGAGAGGTATATACACCAAGGCAATTTTTAAGATCTTTCAAGCTGAAGTTCATCAAAGTATGGTGTATAATGTAAAGGAAACTTCTGATGATGTTGTGTTTGAGGTATATCATCTTGGTGGTTCTTGTTCTCCTCGTCTTTTGAAGAAAGACTCATCCACTGGTATGGTATCATGCAATTGTTTCATGTTAGAATTCAAAGGAATTCCATGTAGACACATGCTTGCTTATCTAAAGAGTAGTGATTTTTGCACTCTTCCTGAGCCATATATACTGAAGAGGTGGACTAAAGGATATAGAGATCATCCTTTGATTTTCGGCAAATCGTCTGTCATGCAGCTATCTACTGGGAAGAGACTGTAGTTGGTATCTACTTGCAATTCAATTGTTAATATAGCATGTAGGAACAACGCTATAGATATGTGTCTTGAAAAACTCATTGCTTTGCAAAAGGAGCTATTAGAATTAGATGTTGCTGATGTTGGTGTAACTGGTTCGAATACAGCTTCTTCTTCTGCTGTCAAGGTCCATATTCCCAGTGTTTGTAAAACTAAAGGTAGACCTAGATCTACTGATGTGCGGTTTAAATCTGGAGTTGAAATTTCTCAATCTAAAATGAGACAGTGTAAGAATTGTTTACAATATGGTGTTAACCATGACAGCAGAAACTGTCCATTAAAGAAATGGGTGTGTGTTTGAATTCAGCTTCTTCTTCTATTTTTTTATTTCACATGGTTATTTTTATATTCTCATGATTACTTTTTATATTGACAGAGTTACTTTTTGTGAATCGTGGTGTTCCTGACTTGATAAGTGTTCTTCTCTTGGTTGATCTGTAATTGTGCTCCTTGCTCTTTCTGATTGAATGCTATTGGTATTGTTGTTACTGCTGTCGTGGTCTGCTGTGGGCTTCATTTTTTTATGGCTTACTGAAGTTGCAGATTTGATGCTACTGCTGTTGTGGTCTGCTGTGGGCTTCCTGTTGTGCTTTCTGAAGCTGCGAATTTTCTGCTACTGCTGACAATGTTGTTATTGAAGTTGATTTATTCACTAGTTTTACTATAATGGTATCCAATTGTTTAGTGTGTGAGTCATGTCAAATTCTGATGTAATTGTAATGGCCAAGATGTACTGTGTGACAGTTGTAATTGATATTTGATTATACTTTAGTTTTATTGCTACTCTTTTATAGGTAGCTTCAATTGTATCGAATTTAAATCTTTTATAAAGATCATCCAAATTTTGTTTGTTGTGTGATATGTTTTTCCATTTTATGTTATATATGTATTTCTTAATTAGTCTCATATTTCCTTTATATTAGCATCATACTTCAGAATTCCTTTTTGATAAAAATTAATCCTTGATTAAGATTAGGGTCATTTTCCTATACTTAATTACTAACTTACTTGTATTTTCGAAGGTTACTTTTTGCACCTCAGAGTTACTATTTCTATCTAAATCAAACGTTTTGTGTGTACCAGTTACTTTTTATTTGTTCCTGTTACTTTACAGTTCATATAATTACTTAAAGGTCAATAGAATTACTTTATAAACAGAAATATGAATCTTTGTTATCTTCATCCTTGATAATACCACGACCACACTGAAGAACGAGCATGTCTGGGAGATATTATGCTTTTTACCGAAAAACAGCCGCACTGAAGAATCACTTCCTGTTACAATGTGTAACGCTACTTTACTTTTCTTGGATCAAAGTTACTGTTTGATGTATAGCAGTTACTTTTTAATCCAGAGAGTTACTTTCATGTTGATATAGTTACTTGTTAGTTCATCTAGTTACTTTCCTTTTCAACTTTTCATTTTACATATTTACTTTTCAGTTCGGAAGAGAGTTACTCCACACTTGCAATGAGCACCTACTAATCACAGTCATTATCCATTAACGAACAATAGCTAGATAAAGTTATAAGAACATTCAACTAAGATGAAACTGGTAGGTCCAAATGCCAAACACAAAGCAACAAAACATAACCTATACACATATAACTGATGAACCCATAGGTTCAAATGTCAAACAAAAAGTAACAAACCATAACAATAACCATATACACATAGTACTAGTTGCATATTTTACTTCAGATTCTGTAACATACACTTCACATTGTGGTACTACATTATTTATCTAAGAGTTCTTTTTAATCTGACATAAGCCATGCATTCATACTTGGCACACCATCTTCTGATTTTTCTTCATTCTACTTGTCACCTGCTCCTTCTTTGGTCTTTTCTTGATCTCTAGCGCAACGGGTCAGCACCAGCACACCGGTTCATAGCAGGAATAGCCAATCAAAACCAAAAAACACTTAAGAATCAGGATCAAATCAGACAATATATAGCTCTGTGAAGTAAAAATCTCTAGGAGGGGTAGACTGTATAGGCGGTGATGGGGAAGATTATCGACCAAAAATCAAGGAGTAAAGGGCGGCGGTGCATACCTATATATGATCGGAAGGCTGGAAAGAAGAAGAAGCAGTGTCTTCTACAGATGTTGTGCTGTCAGCTGTCGTAGATGAGTCAACTTGCAAAGGATTCACCCATGAACCCGACGACACTTGGTATTTCTCCGTAACAAATAGCTGATCTGCAGAGTCATCCGTTCAAGATTCACCAGGAAATCTGAAGAGCGGAATTAGTTCGGTTGGTGTTTCTAAGAAAGAATTTGTGATCCATGCTGTGATAGTCTGGTGATCGGTTGGCCTGAGGAAGATGATCCAATTTATGCGAAGCTTGAGCTGTATGATCATCCTTTTCCAGCCGCTACCAGTGGAAAGTGATCTGTTTTCATTTTGAACAAGGTTGATCTGAAATGAGTGGTTTCCGATACGGAAGGTGGTGTTGCCTGGTTTAATGTGAAAATGGAGATATTTCCATTCTATAGGCAGTTGAATGGATTCCATAGTTGTGTCGTCAAGGGTGTAGTTCATAGGTTGGATGAACGGCTTCATGCTAGGCTGTGTTGAGGTTTGTGAGAACACTAGGAATGGTAGAAGAAGTTATGTTTCTCCAAAGTGGGTGATAGGGCGAAATGAGAGCTCTGGGTGAAAGGGAGAAATGAGGGTAGCAGTGATTTGTGCTTTTGGTGTTTCAAAGATGCACAGTAGAGTTTGCAGACATTCTACTATTTTTGATAAGTTACTTTTCTTGGTTGATCTGTAATGGTGCTCCTTGCTCATTCTATTTGAATGATGTTTGTACTGTTGTTACTACTGTTGTGGGCTGATGTGGGCTTCATTTTTTTTGGCTTCTTGAAGTTATAGATTTTTAAAGGTTACTTTTTGTACCTCAGAGTTACTCTTCCTGTCTAAAACAAACATTTTGTGTGCCCCGGATACTTTTTAGCTGTTACTGTTACTTTACAGTTCATATAATTAATTAAAGGTCAACTAAATTACTTTATACATAGAAATACACATCTTTGTTATCTTCATCCTTGATAATACCACGGCCGCACTGAAGAACGGGAATGTCTGGGAGATATGATGCTTTCACCAAAAAAAAACTTAACAAGTATGTTTGATAGTTACGTTGTAATTTACATAGTTACTTTTCTGTTTGTTGTGTTACTTTCCCGATTCAATGAGTTACGTTATACATCACACAAGTTACTTTTTTGTTGGACGAGTTACTCTTTTTATCAAACTGTAACTTTTCCCGATTCAATAAGTTACGTTATACATCACTTAAGTTTTTTTAAACTGTTATTCAGCAGCAGTCACAATAATATGGTGAGCATTTTAAAAATCCTAATCATGTTGGACATACCTGAGATATGTAATGGGATCGTTATAATTTATTACGGCCTTTATGTTAAAGGGAAACAATCACTTCCTGTTACACTGTGTAACGCTACTTTACCTTTCTTGGATCAAAGTTACTGTTTGATGTATAACAGTTACTTTTTGATCCAAAGAGTTACTTTCATGTCGATATAGTTACTTGTTAGTTCATCTAGTTACTTTCCTTCTCACATAGTTACTTTTTATTTTACATATTTACTTTTCAGTTCGGAAGAGAGTTACTCCACTCATGCAATGAGCACCTGCTGATCACAGTAATTATCCTTAAAAGAACAACAGCTAGCTAAAGTTATAAGAACATTCAACTAAGATCAAACTGATAGGTCCAAATTCCAAACACAAAGCAACAAAGCATAACCATATACCCATAGAACTGATGTATTATAACTTTGCAGAGTTTGCTTCAGATTCTGTAACATAAGCCATGCATTCAGAATTGGCAGCAAACCATAACCATATACACATATAACTGATGAACCCATAGGTTCAAATGTCAAACAAAAAGTAACAAAACATAACCATAACCATATACACATAGTACTGGTTGCAGAGTTTACTTCAGATTTTGTAACATACACTTCACGTTTTGGTACTACATTATTTATCTAAGAGTTCTTTTTAATCTGACATAAGCCAAGCATTCAGACTTGGCACAACATCTTCTGATTTTTCTTTGTTCTGCTTGTCACCTGCTCCTTCTTTGGTCTCTTGTTGATCTCTAGTATGTTCTTCAACTGGTTGTAGTCTCCCCTTCTTCATCATTGTTTGGAAGATCTCTGCCCTTATTACAGGGATGTCTTGCTCGTGAAGTTCATTTCCTTTCCATTCACTAAGCATTCCAGATACTTCATAACGTAGACTCCACAATCAACATCATCACCTTCTTGCTGGGGGCAATCAGGGTACTCTATTGCCCATTGAGACAGTTGACTTCCACGCTCAGGCACCCCCCTGAAGAATTCATGAACAAACCCCACCTGCACGCACAACAAAACATTCATAAGTATAATGTAACCTACACTATTTCATTCAACTATTTTCTAACATTGTTTCTTTTTTGTTCCTTGCCCATCTATTCACTTCTTTTTCAGATTTTGAACTTCCTGACATTGAATTATAAGATCTGTGCACCCCATCCCTAAAACTTGCTTCAAGCAAGTGCCAGTGATTGTCATTGTTAAGTATTGTAAACACGGAGTCCATTGTGATGAATTCCTTGTCAGGTACATTGAAGAGTGGTGACAACATATCGATCTCTTTGAGTGTTATCTCATCCACCATCATGTTTAGCTTTTGCTGTAAAAACAATATTGCGAATTACTTTTCTGCAACCTTTAGTGGCCTTGTTGTGTTAAATGTAATCTAGTGTGATAGTTTGTTTGTCTTACCAGAACATAAGTGCTCAAGCAATGCCATGAAAGCAGTCCCTTCTTCCTCTTTCTGCTTGTTGTCTCTTTCAACATTTGTATAAAGCAATCCATTATCTGAAAATGCACAAGCATCAATTAGCGAACTATAATTTCGTAATAAATGTTTAATATTCCATTTCTTACAGGTGATTGCATCATCTTATCTTTAAACAACAGCGCTGCTAAGTCCTTTCCCGTGCACCATGCTTCCTTTCCAAAAATCCATTCTCTTCTTGACCTGTGCATTTTTATTTTTATTTTCAAAAGAATTCATACTGAAGATGTGAGACAGAAATTTATGGATTGATCAACTAATCTATAATAAACATGTGACTGATAGAACTTTAAAAAGTATCTACTTACACTTCATCAATGTTGTCAATAAATTCTTTGACATCCTCTTTCATTTCCTTTGTTCTGAAGTGCTCGAATCCTATGAATGTCGAATTCTTTTGCTATTTTTGAAGTACAATTTTTTGTTAGTAGTCTATGTAAAAGACATATATTATTACAGTTACTCTATTGTTTAGTCCATAATATTGTTTTACATTCCATAATATTACTCTATCATTATCACAGTTACTTTTTATATTAACATAGTTACTTTATGGATGACATATTTTACTTTTCAGATCAGACAGTTGCTTCATTGATGGAACGAGCACCATTACAAAACAAATTTCACATGTGCATGCCTTCTTATCTTAATATTTTCCTCTATGCTCCCAATGCCCGTCTGCATCTTCCCCTTCCTCTTTCTCAACATTTTAGTTGTTCTCTTCTCAACTTCACCAGAATTTATCTCCTTCTCATTCACTCCAACTTCAATGTCTATATCCATCATTATGTTTTCCATTACATCTTCTGCTGGCTCTTTTTTATCTGCTAGTTCTTCTTTTTCTTCTGTGTATTTTTCTTTAGCTGGATCTTCTTCAGATGGATCTTTTTCCATTTCATCTTGTTCTAGTTCTTTGGTTTCTTCAGATCGACCTTCTTCTACTTTCTTTGAATCTTGTGGTACATTTTCTGTCGTTTGGGCTTCTACTTCTTTGTCTTTGTTATCATCTTGCACTTTCTCTGAATCTTTCGTATGTGTTTTCTCCACTACTTTTCTCCTTAGTCAAAGCTTGCTCAATCTTGGTCTTTCTTATGTAGGTCCATGTTGGTCCATTTCCAACAACTTTTTCTTCAGATCCTGCGTCCTCTGTCTAATTACACTTAAATAATCTGAATGCCAACTTTCATTCTGAATGAAATTGGGAGTTGGTGTAGCTGCAGATTGTGAATGCTTGTAATTGTCATCTTGCCTCCTTAGCAATCTATTTTCAGCTTCAACGTCCTCCAGTCTTCTCTTCAACTGCTCGTTTTCTTCTCTTAGAGCAGTAAAAGCTTCTAGGGCAATTCTGTTGCATGTTTCCTTCTGCAGTCTCAGCTTGTCCTCAAGAATCAATACTCTATTCTCCAAGCTTCCTGAGACTTCTCTGCTTGTGTTATTTGATGTAAGTATCTTCTTACTAACTACCTTGCTCTTGGCTTTATTTGTTGTGAGATAATAAGGCAAATCTTTTACTGCCTTTGCAGCTTCCCAATCATCATTGTCATCCTTCTTCAACACTGCAGAAACCTATGCATAAAAGTTATCAATTTATTATAAAGCTCTTATATTAATTGGCATATTTATTTTCACTTCACCCACACTGATTCTTACATTGTCATTGTCCAAACTTTTAAAATCCTTCACCATCTTAACAGGAGTTGCCCATCTTTTTATCCGTGGTTTTGCCTCAAGGAATGTAGGCTCTGCTATCCCTATTAACTCATAAGCCCAGACCTGTGTTGACAAGAAAAGTATAAATCAGAGTTTTAAATGTTCATATATGGTTGTCTAATGTAACCAAAGTAACTATGCAATGTGTCACTTACACACAAGCACATTACACATCTAGTTGTGTAGAGTGTTCTTTTGCTGGTTTCCCCTCTTCTCCTCATCCTTATATTCTCACTTAAAACTTTCATTCTCTTGAATATGTTGTCGTGCACTAACTTTGCCCAGTTTAACTGCCCTGTAGCAGTTACATCATCCAATAATATAGAAGGTAAATGGGGGCAAAATAGCTAGTGTCCGGTAAATGGAATGTTTCTAACAAGTGCAACATCCATGCACGACACATATTTTGGTAGTTTTCTTCGGAGTCGTTCTTTGCAAATTCCTGCCAGAGTTTACTCAAGTTATCCTTGTGTAACACATCCTTCTCTCTTATTTTCTTACTACTTTCACCAACTTTATCTTTTCCTCTTGTTGCATTAGCAAAATCCTCCCATATTTTTCTTACAATCTGTGTTTGCTTTCGTGGAACTATATCCATACCTTTACTAGGCAAACCTAGTATCACTCCTACATCGTCTACAGTCATCCTCGCCTCAAAACCTGGTGCTAACATGAACTTGTCGTCTTCAACATATCTCTCTATCAGATTTCTAAAAGAGTTACATCTACAGTAAGATGAGGCATGGCTATCAGATTTGCAAATGCGGTTGACTTCATCATCCTCATTTGATTTGTGCTAAACAGCATGTTGTTTTGTATGTTGTTGTAACTTTTTATGTAGCATATATGGAAAAGCTTTCGTGTACTTGCATCTATATGAAAAAGTTTGTCTTAATTTTTCTAGTTACTTTTTAGCTTTCAGTGTTACTTTTTCAGTTCAACATGTTATTTTCTATCTGTCACAATTACTCTTGTTTTCAGGTAGTTACTTTTTAACTTTCAGAGTTACTATTCATTTTTTAGAGTTACGTTGTATTCAGTAAATTTACTTTTCAGTCATCGTTTGTAGATAAGGTGAGTTTGTGGGGTATTAGATTGGTTATGCTAACATAAATGTACATAAATATATCGAGTACAGTATAAACATAAAATGCCATGTCTTCTAACAGAAATACCTGACTAACCAAGTTAATTCAAAGTTACTTTCCACTTTATGTAGATATGTTTTCTGTTAACCAAGTTTTTTCGTAGTTGATTTAGTTACTTTTTATATACTCATAAATACTCTTAGGTTGCTACAAGTTACTCTATTGTCAGCACCGTTACTCTTTAGTCCAGCAAGTTACACTTTCGTATAGAAGTGTAAAAATAATCAATATTACCTTCTTCTGCAATTTTTGCTTTTCCTTTTTGCTTGGTTTTTTGTTCCAAAGTCTTATTTTGGTTTCTTTTGCGATCTTCTGCTTCATCCTGTTCGACTTCTTCAGCATCTTCTATTTCTGGCTCTTCAGTCTTTTCATGCACTGCAGCCAATCGTTTCTCAATAACGTCATCGGCTGGTTTCTCCTCTGATGCGTTGTCATCTCCAACAGTCTTCTGGAGAGTGTCAGTTTTCTCAACGTTGTATTTCTTCTTCTTAACTTTCTTTTCTTTTCTCGGCATAACATGTTCGTTGTGCTCTTCAACACTCTTACCCGTTTCATCTCCTTGCAGTATGGTTGCAACTACCTCTTCTACCATGTTGTCCACATCTTCATAGTGCTTGCTCAACAAATCTTTATTATCCGTTATTTTTGTACTTCCCTTTCCTGTCGCCTTCTTTGCTTTTACCTTTGTTCTCCCCATTTTGATCTCAGCGGCAGAGACTGGAAAAAGTAGTTGCGGCAGAAATAGCAGTGAATGCTGCAGCGGAGAAGAACGCCACACACAGCAGCGCAAGTATAGACCAAATCGCCCAAATTATGGGCAATGTAGACCACAGGCCCGGGCAGCACCGCTATATATATATATATATATATATATATATATATATATATATATATATATATATATATATATATATATATATATATATATATATATATATATATATATATATAGAGAGAGAGAGAGAGAGAGAGAGAGAGTCAGGCTAGAATACACTCGAGTGTATCCGGAGCGGAATACACTCAAGTAGTTTTCCATGATGTAATATTTTTTTTGAAAATCTAATCCGTTGATCTTCTTAAACATCTCATGAACAACTCATACACAAAATTTGAGCACATTTGGATATGTATAGCTCATGTTATGAAGACCACAAAAATTATGTATTTCAAATTAGTTTCGTGCGTTGATTTTGTTTCCCTTGGATGAGTGACTTACACTCATCCAAATGGGTTCAAAATTTGTATGTAGCCTAGTTATAGTATGACGGTGAAGATCAATGGTTTACATTTTGCAAAAAATAGTTTTAATATGCAAACACACTTGAGTGTATTCGTGCGATCCGTACACTCGAGTGTATTCTAGCCTGACTCTATATATATATATATACACATATAGAGAGAGAGAGAGAGTCAAGCTAGAATACAGTCGAGTGTATCCGGAGTAGAATACACCCAAGTAGTTTTTCATGATGCAATATTTTTTTTGAAAATCTAATCTGTTGATCTTCTTAAACATCTTGTGAACAACTCATACGCAAAATTTGAGCACATTTGGATATGTATAGCTCATGTTATGAAGACCGCAAAAATTATGCATTTCAAATTAGTTTCGCGCGTCGATTTTGTTGCCCTTGGATGAGTGACTTACACTCATCCAAATGGGCTCAAAATTTGTATGTAGCCTAGTTATAGTATTACGGTGAAGATCAACAGTTTACATTTTACAAAAAATAATCTTGATATGCAAACACACTTGAATGTATTCGTATGGTCCGTACACTCGAGTGTATTATAGCCTGACAATATATATATATATATATATATATATATATATATATATATATATATATATATATATATATATATATATATATATATATATAACATTGGCAGATGTAGTATATATAGAACGTCTTCTGGTAAAATACCATGTAAAACGTCTAACTGGATCGATATTAGGCCGGTCTTTCTAAACAAGTTGCTCACCCAAGACATTTTTTTCAAATTCTTTTAACTCGGCCCTGTACGTCATGCAGCATGTGCCGACGGGGCAGCTGATAAACAAAATTCTCACCGTGCAAGTTCAATATTAATACGCCGCCTGTTTCAGAAGTTATCAATCTGTCACAGTCGATTTAAACTATAAGATCTGACAAGCCAAACTTGCATATGCTTTTCACTTCGGAGAAACAAGGTCAGCTGGAATTTTCATTTAAGGACAAGTAAAGACAAATGGTGACCACGTCATCTTGCATGTATGAACTTGGTCTCAATAATCACCCTCAGAGCCTACGTCATTTTAGGTAAAACAGCTTCATTAAAATGGTTACAAAATGATTGACTGAATCCATGCTGAAATGGGAAAACTAAAAGCAAGCTTCCCTCAAAGTCTGGTTACGAAATTAAGCATGTCAGAAACAACCTCCAATTAATATCATAACAAACGCAGTGTGACCAGGTATCAGGTCGACTCTGCTTGTCACACAGCCCATTATACTTCTCTGGTTTTGAAACTTTTTTCCTTTTAGCAGCAACAGCTGACTCCCTGCTGTCTAGAAACCGCAAAAACAGCTCAATATGCAGTAGGACCGTAGGGAGGTAAATCAACATAGTTTGTAAGGTTAGAACCTAGGTGGCTTTATTGGCAGGCGTTCAGCCAAACCAAAAAGAGCAATTCATGTCTAGTTGTTTACACTTATTTGATTTTGCCTATAATCTGTATATATATATAATTAGTAGTGACGTCTAAATATGTTACTCCATATTCATTTGAAATTTTTTAGCTTCCCCATTAGATACAATTTCCCTCACCGATAGTGTATTGTAGGCTTTTCGATTCAATTTAGTACAGTGTAATGTTGCAATAATCCTTTAAACTGCACATTCAGATTTTATACTCCAACTACAAAACTGACGCATCCCTTAACCACATTTTTGAAGAAAATCTTATATGTTCCAGCTAATTGGCCCACATCCCGCAGTGCCTTCTCTCAGCATGGCTAATTTTGAACAGTTCCAGTATGATCACCGAGTACAAATGCACTGGACAATCAGCCTTGTATGATTATTGAGTAGAGATGTAGAGGACAAGGGTTTCTCCTTATATTCAAGACTACAGATGTCCAGAGTAGTACTATCCTGTGCGGCAACCATTTAATCATTTGAAGCATCTGAAGTACAATGTGGCTCGAATATCTAGAGCATAACAGAATTTTGTGTTGGTGGAAGCTAACAGATACAATTTATCTTGTGCAATTAACAAGGTGTGGAAATGCAGAGCCTGGGTTATTTTGTACAATTATTCAAGATTACAGATGCACAAAGAAAGCATCATCTTCTACAAGCTAACATTTAACAATTAAAAAACATCTGATGCAGAGGTCAGATGTCTGAAGCATAACATATCCTCTTCGGTGGCAGGAGCAAACAGATGTCTGGAGCATAACGTATCCACTTTGGCGGTCGAAGCAAAGAGATAGCTGGAGCAGAGGACAGTACAACTGAAATTATGATATTTTGACAAAGCAACCAAGTCATACTATAAGGAAAAGTTGAACAGTAATCCAGATTTCATGCGTGCGTGTGTGTGCGTGTGTGTGGAGAGAGATTGTGTATGATTACACTATTCACTCAAGTAGTGTCTTTATATCCAGGCCAAAATTCACAAAATCCAAAGTATAATATGCATAACCATACATTAAATTTTAGTGTGTTCGAATACCTGTAAGCCTAACCATACATTAAACTTTAGTGCGTTCAAATACCTGTAAGCCATTCATCCAAGCAATACAAAATGGCGTGCAGAAAAGATTATCAGATGCATGAATTTCGTAGCCTTCAAATGCATGACCTATTAGCGTCCAAATCAACTGAAATTCAGTGTCTAGGCTATTCATATGGTACTTAAGAAGATCCAAGGTTTGGACTTTTAAATAAAAAAGCTTATCATACAAATTAACTTCTGCATACGGTGTTAACAATACACTATACACACACAGACGAATATGGAGCCAGCCCACATACACAATGAAACCGATCTTGGATGTGTGCATCTTGGACCCAATGCCATATACAGAACAAAACCGATACTAGATACACACACATAACAACAACAACAACACTAAAATTATAACCAGCAGCATGGACCTTGCCCCTAAGCACACCTGCTCCAATCTTTGCTCAAACCTATGTACCTTTTTTAGGTAAATCTTACATATAGACAAGCTTACAACCGATTCGCTCCCTAAACTCAACATCCGGAAAATCACACGTAAACCCCAAATCCCTGCATCAGTAGTTCCACAACAAATGCCACAAGAAGCCACCGTTATAGGTATAGCAACAACATTACCTTGGTATGCCGTCAAAACAGCAACAGCATTTACAGTAGATATTAATAGCCTCTACATTCACTATTGGCGTCAATCTCCCCAGTCTTGGGTGTACCTGGGTCACACCTCACCTCCAGGCACGCCTTTTATGCCCAAGTGATCCCAAGCACTCAACTTTTTGTCTTGAATTTAAATGAACAGTGGCCTACTCGGAACGCCATTTATCCTAGCCGCATAAACAACATAAAAGAGACTAGAATTTTGAGGAACGTATTATCCTAAAAGGCCTCCTATCCGAGACATTATGCCTGACTTTTAGACAACCAACAAAAAGTCATTGACTCTCCACATCTTACCTCTGTCATGCTTGTTAAGGCGTCCTTAGCAACTTAATAAATTCATTTCAGTGCTTATATCCATATTTGTGTACATATTGTTTATAAATCCCATTGACAATTCATTTCCACCCTTGCGTACATATGTTTTGTCAATATATGTAGGTAAACATATAATGATGGTTATCCCTTCATATACACAATCTTTATGCCATACACTCTTAAGTCTCTAATTTCCATTTCTAATGTTGTCTAATTATTACTTGCGCCAAAACAGGAAGATAATTATTTCCAAACAATATAAGAAAAAATAATCAATAAATATATCGATATAAAGTCATAGACTCGTAGCTATAAGTTTTCAGCAGGCTAATGTTTGTCTTTCATATCATAGCCCCAAAAAAGAAAACTGATCTAACGGAAGAACAATAAAAAATCAGGAAACTTGCATTAAGAGTAATATATCCAGTGTATTAAAAAACGGCCCAGGCGGCAGCATCTGCTTAATTTTGCCCTTAAGCGCCCGCTTACTCGGTTTGAAGGAAAGCGCCCATTTTTTTCCCGCTTTTTTGCCCACTTTTTCCCCGCTTTTTTCTGTTTTTGAAAAAAACGTTGCTGTAAGCATGTAATGTTAATTAAATATATAATCCAAGTAGTATGGAGTATAATATATGAAGCTTGTGTACATGAAATGTTCAATGATATACCTAGTCCTACTTAGAATGCAAACTTTGTATGTAAGCTGTATATAATAGGGTACTGCTGTAATATATCCAAGTAAATATCGTATTACTCTATTATACTTCTAATGGTTTTATTTATTTTACTGATTTTCTTGCAGATTTTGTTCATTACTAATTGATACTACTGGTTAGTATTACTGATTTCCTTAGAAATATATTTTTAATATACACATACATGTAATTTTGTATATAAATATATAAGACTTTAAGCATCCGCTTTTTCAAAAATCGCCCGCTTAACCGCCCGCCTGCCGCTTAATCGGCTACAAGGTCCCGTCCGCACGCCTCCCGCTTCACGCTTTTTAAAACATTGAATATATCCCAAGTAAAAACAATATTATATAGACAATTAATATATACATTGAACTGCAGTCCGTAGGATAGTAGTATAAAACAACATTAAAAGTCATTACCATGATCTGGGAGACACAAAATAACCCAAGGCGGCAATTTAGGCGAGGCACACGCCCAAATGGCGTCTTGAAAGTATCCTCACGGTGGCAACTTAGATAAAGAACAGTATTTGCTAATATAGCAGCCATAATCTTGACGGAAAAATGACTCTGTAACTCCCTTTTTAGCTGGAAGTAGAGGGTTTGAGCTAAGATCTACGCCAATAGTTGTCAAGGCAGGCTGCTAGGTGTCGCCTACGTACCAAATCAAGGGGCTAAAATTAGGCGCCCATGTCTAATTCCCCAAATGTGGTCTGATTTGTGTCTGAATTAGGGCAAATTAATATGATGTCTGGTTGGGTCATGTTAGGACAACTTAGGTCTTCTTTAGATCACATTAGAGCGAGTTAGGTCTTATTTAAGTCAAATAAGATCACATCTAGTTAGAGTTATGCAAAATTAGGGCCAAAGAGGACTGCTATAGGTGTCATTCGAGTCAATTAAGAATTGATTAAGCTTATTAGTGAAAATGCAAAATCAATATATTATAACTTGGTAAAATACAAGCAAATATGTGTGAGCGTAATATACATAAAATATGTATATTTTAACAATATCAACTATATCGCCGCCTAGGCATCCCTTAGGTATGGGCATACTCGTTGAGTCGGCCGACTAGTCGGCTGGTCGTTGGAAGGGGTCCGACTAGCCCTGTCGCCTAGATTTGGACCTCAAGTTGAGATCTGCCCACGACGACTGGTCAGGTAGTCGGCTGACTAGCCCGACTGGTCGGGCTAAACCAAGCCTAGGCGACCGCTTAGTTAGGCTAGAGCCAAGAATGATAAGGTTTTTTTTTTATTCTAATTCCCCCAACCCCCTATCTCGAATGTTTCTGTTTGTCTTTTGCAATGATTTGATGTGAAGTTCATTCACACTACAGTAGTTCAATTAATAACTTATAATTTAGTTACAACAATTCAACAAGCACTAAAAGTCTATTTTTAATAAACTTTTCTGTCTAATCATATTCTTGTTTAATTTGAATACATTGAATGATCTTCATTCAAAATTGTTGAGGTGTTTTATGACATTATTTACCAAATCTAGGTTATTATTTACCAAAACATGGGATTAGGCATTCAGTTCTTATTGATTATTGTTTGTTGTGTTTATGACAATACCTAACAAATATGGATTATTACTTCCTTAGATATGTGTTTACATTAATTTTTTTATATAATGTGGTGTATATAAGTATATAACTATGTATATATATTACTATATATAACTAATTATATGAAAAAAACTGTATGCCTTGGTGGCCGACTAGTCGGCCTGGTCGCCCAAGGAATTAGGGTGACCGACTGGCCGCCTTGACAAGTATGGGTATGGGATATACTACCTAACCATCCTGACACGTATGACATAGTGTTGTATGTGTGCCCACCTAGGCACTGAAGGGGGTCCCAAATTTAGGCAACTAGGCCTTTTGTGGCCTACATAGCAGCCTAGGGCTTAGGCCAAATCATACTTGTCAAGGCGGCCAGTCGGTCACCCTGATTCCTTGGGCGACCAGGCCGACTAGGCCGACCAGGCCGACTAGTCGGCCGCCCAGGTGTAGGTTTTTTTCTCCATATAATTAGTTATATATATTAGTAATATATAGTTATATACTTATATACAAAAATATGCTAGTTATATACTCATATATTAGTAATATATATAGTTATATACTTATATAATTATAGTTATATATACTATATAACTATAAGTATATAGTTATATACTTGTATAATTAGTTATATATAAGTAATATATAATTAGTTATATATTAGTAATATATATAGTTATACACTTATATAGTTATAGTTATATATACTATGTAACTATAAGTATATAGTTATATACTTATATAGTTATATATACTATATAACTACAAGTATATAGTTATATACTTATATAATTAGTTATATATATTAGTAATATACAATTAGTTATATATTAGTAATATATATAGTTATATACTTATATAGTTATAGTTATATATACTATATAACTATAAGTGTATAGTTATATACTTCTATAATTAGTTATATATATTAGTAATATATAATTAGTTAAAAAAATTAAAGAAAAGTGTCGGGCCCACCAAACAAGCGGCCGACTTATAGGGTGACCAGCCGACTAGTCGGTCTGGGCGGACGTTCAATATGATGAAAAACCTAGGCGGCAGGCCAGTCGTTGGCCACCAAAACGACCAACCGACTAGTCGGGCGCCTCAACAAGTATGGGCCAAATGGAAGCCATTTAAGGGTAAAGCGACTTATTCCTGGTCTAAACTAGAAAAAAGATCATTTTAGGGCTAATGTAGGGCTGATTTAGGTCTTATTGGGTCAAATTAGGTCTTTTTTGCTCTTTTAGGCATAACTGGAAGTAAGCATGATTTTGCTAAATTTAGATCATATTAGGGTAAAGTAGGGAAATTTCCATCTAATGAGGTCTAAATTAGAATGAATTAGGCAAGTTAAGTCTCATTTAGGTAGGTCAAGTTAGGTCTAGGTGTGGCTTTTTGGTGTATGGAGAATCATTAATCTTAGAGATCGCCAATATAGATAGACTTCTTAAAACATATATATGGATATTTCTAAATCATATGCAATTTCATGTAATATCTATTAAAAATTTATTAAAAGAAATGCCTAGGCTCATGACATCCCACCACTGGAGAGAACCAGCCGCACCGCCTAGACAACCTTAGTATGACATCAAAAGATTTTGGCCTATCACATGATTCATCTTCCAAGATCACCTTCAAGCATCAGTTGCTAGACATTCTTTGAAAGAGGAACTTTAGAAGTATAAGCTGAAAAATGGTATGATGACTCCTACTACCAACGAGGGTTGTCAACGCAGAATGTGACATTGAGTCGGTTACAACCTAATTGGTTCAATTAAGACAGTTATCTGTTACTAAGGCCAATACAGACAAATTGGCCAATCCAACAAATGAACGGATGCATCTATATCCCAAAAATGAGGGTTCCTAAAATATGTTGCTTCCTTCATTTTTGTATGCATGCACAGCATACTGTCACATTAACTAATTTCAACAATGAATCTTGAACCCCTGCATCCCCCCCAATTCTGTCATTTTATTCTAGCCCTTTTTTGTCATGATCTTGCTACAATGACTCTCCTTTATTTACCCAACATAAAGGGAAATGCAAGATCACCGACCAATATGGGCATCATTGGTGGCCATCCAGAGGGACACCAATATCCTTGGTTGTTTCCATACCTGGCTTCATCAACTATTGTTCGCATGCTTATTGTGTTTCAGCGGCCAAAGGCAACGGAAATGGCCACCAAAAATCCATTTGACTGGAAATCTAAACCTGGCAGCAGCATTCACCATATAAGTGGTTGAGACTAAGTTCGTCCCCGACAAGAGAAGCAAGCACACTTTTATAAATAAAACTTGACCTTTTATATTGAAATGATATAGGCTTCACTTCTTTGCCTTAACTATTTCAACTCTAATTTAGCTTAGCTTTGTTGCTTTTCCCTTTTTAAGCATAATTTCCCAATCAACAATCATTGGGAATTGAGGTGTGCTTGTAATTTGTCGATTCATGTTTTAGTATATTGCACATTTTAAACTAGTGCTCACCAATATTACCAATACATCTTAAAGGAGAAAATTTTTATCATGCCTTCTTGTTGTACTATTCACATTACGTGATTATGGTCCTCTAGCCCAGGAGTTAATAGAATATTTATGATTAATAGTCACTATAGTAAGTATTTGTACATCATTCAAATGCAAACGTCCTACTTTCATAGTATCCATTGCTGACATCAACGTCTTAGCTCATCAAACCACTGGTTGGATTAGTTTACATGAAGCCATATCCTCATTGATCCACCTTGGATTCAATCCTGACAACCTCGTTCAAGAAAACAAAGTCATATCAAGTTTTCAACTTCCATGTCTATTAAAAAAAATACCTTACTACTTTGTTAGTCTCCTGCTCCTATTAATCAAAGCTAAATTCCTAAAACGCATTTTTTTTGTAGAATTTCCTTGATTCAAACATCAAAGGCAAAATGCCCACCAAACATATCAAGAATAATATGTTTACAATCCTTAAAGTCTTAAACTAAGCTACCTCGTGTACACATGCACTCCTTTGTAAATTGCATGCCGTCAACATCTTCAATTATGCTACATATGATATGTCATCATCCAAGACCAATTTGAGCTACTAGCAAAGCTACAAAAGGTGTCTAGCATAATATAGAACAATAAGAGCCAAACTTGAATTGTCAAAGATGATGACATTCGGTACTCAAAAGCCACAACCCTAATAACAAACATGATTTTAGAAAACGCACCTCGAGGCTTTAGAGGCGTACGCCTCAAGGCGAGGCAGTCTCCGGTAAGCCTCAAGGCTTAAGCCTCAGTCTGCCAATGAGAGGCGTGTACCTCAGATAGTGAAAGGCATATCGAGGCGTTGAGGCATTTGTGAGGCATAAGCCTCAGACACTGTCTAAAAAAAAGTATATTATCCTATTTTTGGCTTAAAAGGGGCCAAGCTAACCCAAAATTGTATGCATATAGATATATGAATATGCATATCTATGTATGTGTATGTCTATGAAAACTATAGATATTTTACATACATATATCATTACATGTTGCATGTATGTACACACATACTCTTTGTGTGTGTATGTAAATGCATGTGTGTGTAATATAACTATGTTTGTATATATAGATATGTATCTATATGTGGGTCTATTTGTAATATTATATATATATATATATATAATAGTGTATATATAATATGATATATATGTGTTTCCATTATTATATATGAATCTATGATTATATTTGCGTATCTATGTAGCATATAAACGTATAGTCGTATACATATGTAATCCTAAATATATGTAGATATATGTATTCATATATATATATATATATATATATATATATATATGTGTGTGTGTGTGTGTGTGTGTGTGTGTGTGTGTGTGTGTGTGTGTGTGTGTGCGCGCGTGTGTGTGTTCATACTTATATGTATATTATTTATATATGTACTATATATAAATATATATAGATATTTATATGTACGCCTCGGTACAATCTGAGGCTTACGCCTCGATGCGCTTCACGCACTTTAAAACCTTGATAATGTCTTTTCAAAGCAAGTTTCATCATGATTAGCAGACAACCTCATGTATCAAATTTTAAACCTTGCATACCAATTGTAATTGTTACAGAACTACATATATATTACTCCTAGTATGCCATATGCTCACTAGCTTTTATCTCTTCTCATTACATTTTTCATTATAATGATTGATACAGCAAATAAAAATGTTCAACTTAGAATGTGGTCAAAATGACAGGTAACAACAGCCCTGTCACAGTCCCTGTGACGAATTGAAGCTTACAAGGAGAATGTTAACAGAGAGCATTCTCCTCCTTGTCTCTTCAGAGAGCATCCCCTTACTCATCTCTTGTTCCCTTTTACATGGCAATCACTACCATTTCCATTGTAAATCTTTAAGGAAGTGATTATCAACTGCAAGCTACAGACTCTAGCTACCTGATTCCATTACCAACCTACCTTGCGTAAATGGTAGGTTTAACCTGTAACCTACAACTCAATGATTGGAGGTTTTACTATATGCTCCAACACACAGAAAATTCTGGGCGAGGAATTGGTATTAGCAGTACCGTTGTAATTAATACATAAAAAAAAGCATGTCAAAGACATTTCAAAGTACATATAAAATGTTATTTTAATCTAAACGTGAGGATTTTAATCCCAGCAGTGATTTCAAGAAATCCTAATGCTTTGATGTTTTGTCTGGCAATTAATCAGTTGGCTAACATTTAGTCAGTCGGTCAGTTCTTTAGATTCATTTTATCCTCATTCAAACCAATTAGTTGCAAAGGTAAAATTTCTTACTTCTATAAATTATTTCAAAAAGAATACTGTAGAACTTGTGAAATATGAGTGCAAAGCGCCATATACTGAGTACCAACAGAAAAACAGTGGATAAGAAAGCTAACGGGCTGGTGATGAAGTAAGATTTGAATAATTTCTACAGCCGTCTAGGTGTATCACATTAGTTTCAGAATGACCCTGCCCGCGGATCAGATTTGATTGAGTATATATATGCATCTAAATAGTGTCAACTAACCATGGCATTTTGTACATGACGTTATTGATTGCAGGCAGATACAGAGAGTTCATATCTAAAAACTGTTGCATCAATATATCCTGAGAGGGTGCGGGTAGTGTATACAAATTTTGCACACTACCGTTCATCAAGTTTCATCATGTTTTTTAAGAAATAATGACAAGCTACTGCGTAAAATGCATAGTTACATCCAAAGTACAAAAGCCTGGGGCAAAGATCCAGAGATATAAGACAGTAATTCATCCTAAAGTATTTTTCTGAAGTTTTGGGAACAAACATGACAACAATCCAGTTACAGCAAATATAAACTGAACTCATCAAAGGCGCAAAATCTCACCAGCTATTTTGTCACTGACATTTTAAAGAATGAAGCACCTAGTCGATCTTAACCTCTGTTCCCTTTCTTCTTCTTTCCAGAGGATGATTCCCTTACTATATGATTCTTATGAAGAACAGTCTTATAACCAGATTTTGTAGGCTTCCCCCACGGGGTCACTGACGGCCTGCCACCACTAGTCTTGCCCTCACCACCTCCATGTGGATGATCAATCGGATTCATAGCCACACCACGTACAACCGGCCTTCGACCCCGCCACCGTGACTCCCCAGCCTTGTGGAGCTTATCGTGCTTCCTCTCAGGGTTTGACACCCGCCCGATGGTCGCCCGGCATCGGGCGTCGAAGATCTTCTCCACCCCAGACGGCATTTTGAGCACACATCGCCCATCCCCTATCTTCATGATCTTGGCGGACGTTCCCGCGGCACGCACGAACTTGGCGCCCTCCCCAGGTCGGTGCTCGACGCAGTGCACGAAGGTCCCTATACGCATGTCGCCCATCGGCAGGCTGTTTCCGATCTGTGAAAGGGGGTCCAACATCCCTAGCCGCAATCCCACTGCGAAAGCACTGGTTTCGCCACCCCCGGCGCCGCAGTTCATGACCTTCATGCCGGGTTGCAGCTGGTCTGGAGCCACGATGTAGCTGAAACGATGTAGACGGCGCTCCGGCTTGGATGAGCGCTCCGGCTTGGAGGAGCGGTCAGCATTGGAGGAGGTGGTTCGCGGTCGTGTGGACGCCGATCGGACTTGGGAGATGGCTGGGGAGAGAGGAGGGGGCGCGGGAGTTGATTGGCGTGAGAGGTGGCGAGCTAAAAGGTTGACGGGGGAGAGGGGTGATTGGGTTGCGGCGGCGACGGCGTTCCTCGCCCTAGAAATGACTGCGGCGATCGCCATCGAGAGGAAGGACTGCAGGGTTCACACTTCGACGGCGGCGAGATTGGTGAGACTTCGCCAGCGACTATCCCTAGGTTGCGCCCCTGCAACATGAGATGGAAATGCGATGTTGGACTCAAAGCCCAGCGTGTGACAGATGGGCTGAAGCCATAAATCTTTAAGGGTCGTTTAAAATGAACTGTAGTTGGATTGGAAAGAAATCATCAATTCAGATTGACATCCTTAAAATTATTATCTAAACCCATTTAACAGTCGTCTTTTTTTTTATTTGTCTTTCATGCGAGTATGCGACTCGCGTCTGAAACTGCAAGTCTTTCATATGATTGACATTCTAAGCAGACGAACAAAAACACGTTGTCATTAGGTACAACAACAAGATAGGCATATATGCTATGTTAAATGTTTTTTAATTTAACAAAATAAAAGTTCATTGCCATGACTCGTAATACCCAACTCAGTTTAACTGAAATTTGACTTTGTCCTGATTGTAACCGGTAGTTGATTGTAGTTACAGTGGAGACTGTGTCGTATGATTATCCATATGGTTTGTAATTGTCACCTAGTTTTTAATTATTTTCATTGTGCTTTTGGTTTTATCATTTGCCATGTACTTCTATGATATAGTTATGATATCTAATTCTATGGTAACGGGATCGGGTTCATCTAATGTCTCCTATGCATATAATCTTGTTTTGTTGGTAATGAATGTTAAGATAATCTTTATTTTGCTAAATACACATTCTTGATGTGAACTTTGTCCTATAGCTATATCTCATTTATCAAAATAGACAAATCCATTTCTGAGTATTATGCAAATTACTAGAGTCAATTGTTCTTACTAAGTGATAACAATGTGATTGCCATTGAAAAATGATGTTTTGTATCCTATCCTTCAGGGCGGTCTATCCAAACATGGGATGAAAAAATGATATCCATCACTTCACCACATCCCAACACATCATTTACTTTATCTCATCCATTGCACATCCTATCCTACAAACCAAACGAGGCCTAATTGATCGGCACACAACACAAACATGATTCTTTGCCTACTATACTGAGAAATTAGAGTCTATATCGTAAAGTTAATGGAATATATTTTGTGTCGTGTATGAGATAAATAGATGACTTACATGTGACACTTTTGCTTCTACTTCACGGACTATATTATTTGACATGACATCTCTATGCCATTTATTGAGCAATTCAACTATAGCTTCTTCTATTTGTTGATTACCAAAATTCCTAGCATGAATAACACATGAAATTCACACCTTCTTCACTTTTTAATAGCTACCTTCTAGAGGGTGCCATAACTTTTTTATGATAAAGGCAAGTTTACCTTTCGGATAAGTGATATAGGAATGAGCACAATAATAGCTCCATGTGGAAGGCCACTTTATCTTTTGATTCTTGATTTCCAAATTGATATAAAATGACATAAAGTAGTCGAATAGATGAACAAATGGGAAGGGTAGTGAGTATTATTGGACACATGTTTCCTCACAACACCTTCATATGAACATAAAATGATTTTTTTTACTAATGGGATATATGTGTGCTTTCCCTATATAGTTATCATCTTCTTGCCACATTCTTATGATTGTGCTCAATATAGTTATTAATCCTCATTTTTGTTGGGGTCGAACTTGTTGACTACTTGCTCTGTGACTATAGAATCTTTAGGGATGGCAATCATGTTACGAAAAAATTATATCCGCAGATAACCGCACCATATTTTACACTACACAATCGCACCAAATGATTATGATGTGGATATAGTTTTTAGTTTTTTCAAACTGTTGTGGTGTGGTGTGGTTATGATTCTAGAGATAAAACTATGGATAAAAAATGCACCGCTGATAGTTCATTTTAATTTTATATATATATATATATATATATATATATATATATATATATATATATATATATATATATATATATATATATATATATATATATATATTTATTTATTTATATACACATTATTTGTTGTCGTTCTTACATACATTGCTAGATCTCTACTTTTAAGATGGAATTTAATGTACAGAGAAGTAAAAGAATTCTACAATTACTACACACATGGTTGTCTTCTATGTATATCTCATAAACATACATGTTCTTTTTAGGTAATTGATTCACGTAACAAATCAGGCTGACTGCACTGCCAAATGCCCATCTCACTGAGTTAGACGGTCGTCTGGAGTGCCAAACAGTCGTCTCAAGGGTTGAGATGGGTGTTTGGACTGTCAGGATGATTTGAGTTGCAATTGGCTAAGGTGAGAACCATCTGAACTGATCGGCTCGACTCGGATCACCAGACGACTGTCTAGGTGACCAAGACGGTCGTCTCGCATGGGTGAGATTGGTCAGTTCGGTCGAAGGAAGGTTCTAGATACTTTTCGTATTCATTTTGATTGCACATTATGTGAGAACCATTTAACTAAACAAGATTACTCAAAACACAAAACATGATTACTCATTAATTAATACGAACCCAGAAAACTGGGTAAATTAAAACCGATTTCAACATTTACATAAAAGCCCAACAACTTGCTTTGTTTCATCTAATGCTCAAAATCTTTTACAATTATTCCATGACCTCAGCCACAACATAAACTTTATAAGGAATACTACCCACATATTTCATATATACCAGCATCAACATGATATCAAAAGCTCGATTAAATCAAAACATCGTATACAAACTTTTTACCTGGACTTGAGAGTACAGGGATGACTCTAGGACACACTAGAAACTAACAACCATCTCTAATCACCTTGATTTCTCCTTATTGCCATGGTTTTGTTGTCGCTGTTGTCGATCACCTAAAAAGATGTGGTGACCCACGAGGTGACACCTAGTCCTAGCGAGAGATATAACTCTCTCCAACAGATACTGATTACATCAGATTAAATAGTAAATAACTGAGCACTTGGAGTATTCAATAGTCAATTGAGCAGATTGAACAATACAAGTATGCTAAATAGGTTAAGCAAATAAGATTAGCAACAAGTATGATTATCAGTGTATATACATGTAATAGATAAGTTCATTTCTTCTATCAAATATCTACTTAGGTTTCATAAGATTGCATATAATAAAAATTATCATCATTAGTCTGACTATCATTATCTTCCTTGCTAACAACACAAGCAATCTAGTAACATAACTATTTCCAACATCATAAATATGTCTAGTAGCATAATATGGCCATCAATATTGGCATGTCTAATAAAGGGAACATATCTACATCATAAGTAGAGCTATCATCATAAGCACAGCTAATTGTATAAGTATTATTAGTAGTTTAAGCATTTCTAGTCACAAGAGCATGCTAAAAGTATTAGACATAGCTAGTAGCATAATCTTAACTATCAATTGTCAGTATATCTGACAACAAAAGCATGTTTACAACATAAGCATATCTATTATCTCTATGTAAGGAAAGAAAACAAAGGTCATCATCCAATATGAAGCGTTGTGTATAACCCTAAACAGATATGCTACATGGATATATTACATCTTTTATTACGCCCTGGGAATTTGAATCGTACCATCCAAAGTCCTGCCAAACCCTGCAAAGGGCTATTCAGTTCCGTACAAGATCTAGGAGTACCCGTATCCTAAGATCTCACCCCCTCGGTCAGTATGAGTAAAAAGGTGGTGACATATCAGTCAATGCTACCACTACAACAACATATAGTCAAGCTGCTAACACCTAGTCCACCCCTTGGTACAGGTCACGACACTAGAGAATAGGCTCATGCATGGCCGTTCTATAAGAGGCACCTGTAGTTATATTGTTGCCTTTCACATTTCACAATATCTGAGGCATGACCGCAGTCATCCTCCATAACCCGTAATTGTGGATGACAAGGATATATCCTTAACTTGTCACCCCCATATAGTCAACGGTATGCACTCTGAGTTTCCCTTAGGAATACTCGTTTCACCATCCAGCAAGTTCTGACACCGAAGATGGTTCTACGACACAAGTCACTACATGATAAGAGTTTCACTTGATTAGTTATCTCCAATTGGGTGAATTAAAGCGGCATCAAATAAGTGGACATACAAACCCTAATTAATATCTAGCAAACATTGCTATATAACAACTTTAGAAGATATAAAATATATGAGACATAATTTCTCATCTCAACATCACATGGCAATATTCACCTGCCAATCAAGAGATTATACTTATTATCAAATCATCATCACATGATACTATTGTTTTACCATTCATGAGACTATACTTGTCACCATACTATCACAAGATATAAATCCTTAGCACAATATCACAGAGTATCAACCCTTGTCAGCATAAGAGGATTATACCTCATTCAGGGATCAACCATGCCCAAAGGTCACAAGACCATCATATTATTTCCTAGAAGTACGTCATTATATTTCTATGCCTTATAACAAGGTTCAACAAACATCACCACACATGTGATACACTGGCTCAACATAATTTGCATTAAAGAACTGAAAGATGTTCATATGATAACATTATAGGATCACCTTAGCAATTAAGAGCATTCCTTGATTATAACAACATATAAGGAAGCTATATAATTGGCCATCATTATACTTATAGTATACAAGTTTAGCATAAGAAAACATAGATCATGAAACTATGATGACCACCAATTAAACACATTCGAGTTTCAATCAATCATTAGGAAGGATATTCTATCATTATATGAATCATTATAGAAAGGATAACATGATTAACCTCCATTCTCTTCTTACATTAGGGTTAAGTTTAGCAAGGTAGGTTACATTAAATTTATAGTTCAACATTCATTCACAAACCTTAACCCATAGCATTCCCATATAATCTTGGATGCATAAAAGCACATCATCATCATCACATTCCATACCATTCTCAAGTATGGATCCACTTATAACTCAAGGTGTAACCATTAGGTTATAGTATACTAGAGTTACACAACAATAAGAGGGACTCTATTGTTCTATTATTCCACTAAGGAAGGTTGATAATAGTTAATCACCATCACCTAAGTTCATTAGAATTAAATGTAACAAGTTATATCTCATTAGGGTTACATATCAACACAATATGGTTATTATGCATTCTATTCATATGAGGGAAAAGGTAAGACTGCCTTATTAAAGGAAACCCTCCATTGGTTCCATCATCATTCAACCCATATCACAATACCACAACATCATCTAGAACCATTGGGTGTAGAAAAGGCAAGACCATTGGTTATTTACATAAGTAAACACCTTGATAAACCATATGTAAATTCATCGAGTTGTGACCTAGAAAGAGTCACTATTAAACTCTAAAAATCCCTTATTTAATAACATAAAAGGGGCACCATATATTGTAGGGTTAAAACCCATCATCAGTTGCATATTTTAAGCAAGTCATCATGTCAACAATCAAGCTCCTTAAATTGATCACATGAGGGAAACCATCAAATTCCAATTATTAGAACTCACATGTAATACTTATAGGTTTCAATCCAAACCACTAGATGTTGAATCATCCAATCTTAACGATTGGATTAAGTCCATTATTCAAAACTATTAGATGAAGAAGTGTTAGGTTCTAACCATTGGATCAGGTTCATATTTCAAAACCATCCATTGGAGTATAAGTCTAACCATTAGATTAACTGAACCAAGAAACCATTGGCTTAGGGCTTAATTGATGCTACAATTACACCCTTAAATCACCATTGGTGGTGATGACCTGATCCACTGTTAGTTATGATCATTAAGTCACCATCGGTTGTTAGAACATCACTATATAGTCATTTAACACCATCAGATGTTAAGCTAATGTCATCATTGATTGATAGAATCATTAGAGAATCAAACCATTGCTCATTGAGATTCTAAGAGAGCCTAACACTGACCTAAGGTGTAACTATAAGTTCACACCATCGTTCATCACCCTTGTTCACCACCTTCAATTCTCATGAAGACCACACCATCGGGTCATGTGTTTAGAGAAGAAAACAACCTAGAAACCTAATATGGACCATCAGTTGCTAGGTGCTTAGCACCATAGGTGGTGATACCAAACCTGAACTAAGTCATCTAAATTCCTTAGGAAGAATGTGCAAATGATTACATGTTCATCTAGAACTGTAAACAAAATAGGAAACACCATAAAAATCGAAATCCCAAACAAGCTTAGCTTCTTAAGGCTTAAATCACCATTTTTAAGCAAGAACATGAGCTAACAAGCTTATAGTAAGCAATATAAGTAAAGAGGGTTATAAAACTCACCTATACTAAGAAGAACAAAGTTCTAAAAGCAAAAAAATCGAGCAAAGAAGGCAAGAAAACACAAGTTTCAGATCTGAAATTTGGCCAAGTAGGCACTTTTCTCCACAAAGAAGCAAAACCCTAGAAGAAGAAGCAACAAAGGTAGATTCTTGAGTTCTAGAGCAACTTCTACCATGGAACATCAAGGTTCTGACCTGGAGAAAGGTAGGAGGAAGAAAAATAGAGAAATAAATGGAAGAAAGAAGAGGATACTTACTTGTTAAGGTCAAGATCACCAAGAAGGAGATTTAGAAACCCTAAAGGAAACAAATTTTAACCCTAGATGCTTCTACCAAGAAGATCCACACCTTCTTCTTACTTGGATAGAAGCTCCACAGACAAATAGAGTAAGTACGATGCTCATAGAAGGTGGGAAGTGGTATAGAAAAAAGTTTTGTTTGGGATCTTAAGGATAGATATATAAAGCTTGGAGGATAAGGTAGAGAAGAAGCATGAGGTGTAAAAGTAGCTCCCCATGTGTCTGTGGCCTTAAACTATTAAGGATATATAAGTAAACACACAATCAGCTGCCCCACCATTCATGGAGACCTGATTAGGAACCATGTGTTGAATTTCCAAGCCAAACAAATAAACCATTGGTTGATAGCTCCTAAAGGTAGCTCATCCATAAAGGGGTAAATCCTAAAATACCCTTAAAGAAAACACCTCCAAACTAAGGTACAATTGAGCACCCCATGGCTCAACAAGCTCAAAAATTATAAGATGACATTCTAGGACAATAAATCAAGTGACAAATTGCAAATAAAACCTCTCAACTAGGTAAATTGCATAAAATTCCAAAGTGTGCATACAATTGCATAACTTGCACAAACAGTGTCCAAATTGGACCAAACTTGAAACTTAATCTTGTCACATGATTAAAAAACACATCACAAGGTTAGATTAGGGTTCTAAGAATTAAATTATGGTAATTAATCATGTTCAACCATTTAAGAAAGGTTAGGGGTTTCACACATTACTTGTTGTGCAAGGAATTGATGCTTGGCATTAATGGGAAATGAATTGTCAATTTTGTATGTAATTGGAAAACTAAAAAATGACCATATCACAATGTGAGATGGCCATTTTTCATGCCAGACGGCTGTTTTAGTGTTTGCAGGTTGTGAAATTTCAAGATCTTCTGGTCCCTTCCACTCTTGCATATATTGGGAACCCAGACCCTAACACCTTCTACAAATAGAGGGGTATTGGAGACTTCCAAGAGTACAACACAGATAATTGAAAATCTATTTCTCTAACAATTATTGTCCTCTCTAGTTTTGGTAACCAAGAGAGCCCAAGAAAGTCCTACCCGACTAGGGAGGGATAGCAAGGGAGAGAATGTAACATACTCGATTCCAGGCACATAAGCTAATCCTTGGTTCTTTTAGGCCCCTATTTGATTATATGGATATCCAATCTCCCTTTCATCCTTTTCAGTCAAATACCTTTGAATATCTATATTTCACTGAGTTAGCATAGACCAAACCATATTAAGATCTCATAATCCTAATCGGCTCATTAGTATCCCATGGACATGAAATCTTAGGATGAAGTAACCCTTATAATGTAATTATGGACAATCAGTAAATAATGATAATAAACTATAATCTTGACCATAATTGAATATCCTATTAAGGCCCTAAAATATGAGAGTGCGGGAAGTGGAGACATCATATGATGATTCACCAAATTTAACCATTAGGTTAAGTTTAATATATTAATTAAATGATTAGTGTATAACAAGGAAGATATAAACTAATAACCTCAAAATGAAAATCTAAGTCCAAAATCGTGTTTCTCACACCTAAATTAGCTAACATGCCTATTTTGAGCTTAATCGGATATCATATACACCCTTAATGGTGGTTTAAAGGGTAGGATATAAGTTTAGTTGATTTATTTCATTTTGAATCACATAAACATTTGATTTCATCTATGTTCCGGCTAATTTGCTTGTCACGCGAGTCAGGCGGACTGTTTCGGGTCGGGTATTCAGGAGGTGGACTCCGTCCCCTTCCCCCGACTTCCTCGCGTGCGTGACTGGTTCAGCACCCCCATCTCCCTCATCGCCGTTCTCTCGCCACAGCCAACGAATTCTCGCGATTTCTTCGCCCTTCGATCCGCCTTGTCGTGCCGGTTCCGGTGATCTTTAACTTTTTGCCTCTCGAGCCTTGGGTGCAATACCTCCGGCCCCAGCCATGAGAGAAGCACCTTCCGCGGTGTGCTCCCTGCCCTTGATATTACTCTGATCAAAGCCAATCCAGGGCAAGAAACGTTGCCCTTTCCCTCCTCATCTTCATTCGGTGTCGATGACCCCTACTTTCTAGATTTTAATAGCCCCAAAGCCCATCTCGAACTCAAATGTTATCCTTCCCCTGTTCCACCTCAGCGGCACCTCTCCCGTCTCCGGAAGCCTTCGTTCCTATAGGTTTATGCCTCGAGTTTGTCACTGACTGCACAGAACTGCAACGCTGCCGCTGGTACTCCTCGGTCAACCTGTGATTATCATTCTTTGACTCCATCTCAAAGCAATGATCACCGGCGTGATGAATCATAGTAAGTGAAATCCTTTTATTTTTAAAGTTCATGAACCTCGTGTGTTGATTCCCTCGCTAAGTGCTCGTGAGAGTTAAACTATAATTTAATGATCCTTACATCTTCGCAAGCTCATCTTATGGTTTAGAGTGCCTGGCTGCAATGTTTTGTACAGGTTTGGTGTTTTAATGAGTCCTCCTCCTTCCCCTTGGGCGGCCATGGCTTAAGCTTTCTACGGCACCTGGTCAGGCGGAGCCTGTTGAGCCCCTCGGCCCTCTCGTGCAGGAACAGTCTGTAACCATCTACAGATCTCCCCCTTTAATTCTGTACTTTTACTTTTCCCCGAGTCGCGCTCTACTCCTGGGTCGACAAAGCCGCCAATCACCCCTGCTTTACACCGCCGCCGGAGGGTGTTTCGTCATCTGCTGCTTTGGTTTTGGACCTTGGGACCCGTCGCGGATTTGCTCCGGATGTAAGGGTCGAGCTGGGGTTCCCGCGGGGTGGCTAGGACCCCCGTTCGTTCCGACGCCTGTGTCGCCGGATTTGTAAACGGCGGTGGTCCTCTATTTGCTTTCTTTGGTCTCACTGATTTCTGGAGTTTCGCATGCCTACTGCCTCGCACACCCCCTCTTTAGGGTCGCACCTTACTGGGTTCCAGCATAGCACCTTGCTCCAGATTACAGGTGTTGGCAGCCAGCCATCGGTCAAGGCCGGAGCCAAGCTCCAGGATGCCGAGCCATTGCGTCGCTATGGCACGAGATGCAGGGAAGACAATCCCTGGGGCAAAAACCCGATCTCGCCCATTCATGTCATGCTCCATGACCCGAGCAAAGCTTACTATGTATCTCACTATTGTTTGCGTGACAGCGAGCCTTGATAATGCGCACATTTATTTGGGGGCAAAAGTGTCATTTGACAATTGATTTTCATATTCTCAAGAAAATGACTTAAACTCATCAAATTCATAAGTAATTATTGGCTTATCCAAATAATACAAATAAATATGTTTTTGAAATCAGAAAAATATGCCTGATTTATTGGGACATGTTTCACGCCCATATTTACAACCTAAAGTAGGGTCGATTTCTAAGTAAAAGATTTAATACATTTTATATTAATCGGATGCACACATATTATGACTAGGTTGAGACAACCCTGACCCTATGAATAGGAGGTGTTACTGAATATCTAGGTTCGATCATAAGGTATGTACACTCTCTATTTTTATTTTGGGCATTAAATGACTGAAATCCATATATCTTTTAATGAGGCATCTCTTGAATCGTAAATCCTTTTTAAAATCCAAATACTTGGACATTTATTGCTCCTAATATGAATTCCTTTTGTTTCTGTGATATTTAAATTGCTATGTTCCTATGGGTCTTTGGGCCCCTCCTGCCTTGTTGTCTTTTATTTGAAATTGACTAAAATGATAGTCTTGCCACTCTATTTTATGCATACTACATGTTTGACTAGAATATCTAGAATAGCGGTACTTATGTACAACCATATTTATATAGGGCATGCGTATTCCGCCCGGGGTGTGCGTTTCCACCCTTGTTTATTTTTAGGCCATGATCCTATGGTGTTATGGCCCTGTTTTAGGTATTTTTAGTCTACATTGTTATGCATGCAAATATTCATTGTTTTAATATGAATCTGTGGATGATTGTTATGGCAAGACACTCTTTTATTATCATGTTTGTAATCTGAAATTTTATATGCCTCATTTCTTTTGTTACTTTTCTCTTGAAATTCCTAATTGCAAATAGCCCCCCTTTTTCTTGTGGGAACATCTTTCTTTTTGCACTTTTAACCCTATATAATGCCCAAAGTGTTTTATATAAGTACATACTCAGCCTTTGCTGACCTCTTTGTTGTTTCCTATGTTCTGGGTGATGTTCCCTTCCACCCAGGTTTAGGTACTTTGGAAGACAAGAGCTCAAAAAGATTGCTAATGTGTCATGAACTTAAGGATAGCTTGGAATGGCTGGGTTACCCTCTGCTACTGGCTTAGATGTGCTTAGTGCAAGTTTTTGTAACATCACCTTTTATGGTGATGAGCTTTTGTATAATGATACCCTTTGTAACTTTGTAATAGTTTTGTTCTGCTGCTTATTCGTTATCATGCTCTGTGATATGTGCCATTTGAGAAATGAATGAAATACCTCCTTTCCTTATTACCTTTTTGGTACGTTTGGGATTGGATGGGCTATTTCTTCAATTAAGTGAAAAGTGGACCCCTACTGGGTCTCACTCTTTACAGAGAACAACTGAGATCATAGTTGTGGGAGAGCAAGTTGGTGACTAGTACGCCAACGGAAGGGGTGACTTCTTCCTATCCGTTCTAGGAGGACAACATGAGTTCTAGGAGATCCATGTGGACTTCTCTATAGGCGGGAGGCCATTTTCTGCCGCTAGGAGGGCATCATCAACCAGTAGTCCATGACAAGAGGAATTGCTATAGAAGATGAAATTTGAGTTTTCTGTCTGGGGAGGAGCAGATAGACGAGTCTCAATGTAGCTAGGAGTTAGAGTTGTGCAATTACAATGGCTAGGATTATCGTTAGACTTGCTTCAGGACCAAGTTTATCCTCAAAACCATCCTTTCCATCTTATAGTTATTGACACGATCTGTTGGTTATGGGAAATATGGTAGATAAATTTTTATTTCTATTGTCTGCTCAAGTAGCCATATTTCCTTACAAATTGATGGTTACACTTTATTATTTCAAAAGTAGAAAGTAATATGAAATTGAGACTCCTTGTGTTTAGTTGGTCTATGGGACAAGTTTCACACTAATTGAATATTCCTAGATGCCTTAATTTCAATATGAAAACAAAATATAAGTTAAAATCTAAGATATTACATAAGATAATGGATTAACCTAAAAGTGGAAACAAATAGCAAATTTGGATTCTACATGCCAAAATATGTCTAGATGCCAAATTTTGCATTAATTGATATATGCTAGCTATCTAAAATAATTGGGGAAATAAAACTAATAAAAATACCCTAAAATGGCCTAAAATTCCTTTAATATAATCGATAACATAAGGTCCTCCATATTTATCTATCATGCTAATTTCCAAAACCTAGAATAATTCTCATCTATTAGCTTCTAGTTGCATAGTTATCTACCTTTCTTCCTATCTCCTACATGTAATGTGTTTAGTGACTATAGTAGCCATTGTTTGTGAATATTTGTGATCTTCTCTCTGACATGACTAGCATTTTCCTTCAGTTAATTCACTTTATTTTCTACACCAATAAATCCCTATCTCACATACCCAACTATCTTCTTTGTTTCCTACACCAGTGTTCTTTTCATATCTTCATTTGATCTGCCTTCTCTCCAATTTCTTCTCGTGCTAGTGCCTTCGCCATCTTGGGCATCCTAGTATATAAGTAATCTTTCCCCACATTTCATGCAACCTGAGTAATTGTGTGGAATTTTTCCCTTAACTCTAACATACCCATCTTATCTCTTATGAGCCCCATCTCTCCTTGTTGAATGTAGGGGTGTGACCCAAGCATCTGACAAGAAAAGGTTGTCGCCAACACCTCCCAATCCACCCTCTAGAGTATTGACAAGATCTTCCCACCGTCAGTATAGATCTAGCTCTAGTATTTCCTCTTATCCTCTTTTAATTTTCAGCTCACTTGATTGTCTATGGTAGTCTGTAGGCATGTACAACTGGTGCATACTGTATAGTCAAATCTTGAACTTCTCTTTATCAATTTTGCTAATTCCTTCTCCCATGCTTTTTTGTTCACTTTCAGGTCAATCACGATGCTTGTCTTGCTGCTTTTCATTCAGATCATGTTTCAGACCATTTTTTATCTAGCTTCTATAGGAGGCAAGGCATCAAGGGGCTTCTGGTCACTTTAGGCCTGAATCAGGGCTTGTTGAGTCTGTACAGATTGGAAGACCCCATTAGTGTTTTCTTCATGTCTGGTCTTGAGTTTCATTAAGTTGATTGAAGATTTGATGCTTTCGGTTGACTATTTGAATAAGTTTAGACGATGAACCATCATGCAATTGGTTTTGCAATTTTTCCCTTCAACCTGCATTTAATATCTTACACTTGGGCAGGGCCATTAATACTCTTCACATTTTATTTTTTTCATAATTTGCAAACAATTAATATATGACTTTACACTTACCCCCTCATGCATTAATGTTTGATGCATGACACACGCAGGGAAACTTCATTTCTTCTCATAGATTCTGATTTATAAATTCCAATTTTGTATTTACCTTGTAAAATCCATAACTAATTACTCCTAACTTCAACATCAACAAATAAATACTCACTAAATGAAAAAGTTATACTCTACCTAAAATATATGTTTCATGAACTAATTTAGTAAATCTAAAAAGGTGATTTTTTATTGATGTGGTTAACTAAGGATAACCCTAATTTTAGATATGTGTATAATAGGTGGTTGGAGACCCTAATGTGAAACTAGGGTAGACTCTGCACCAATGTGGATCATATATCAGGCTACACCCCTTCTTAATCATATTGTCAATCGACCTAATTTGTCTCTCTCTTTTAATGCATGTTTCATCCCCTATGAGTCAGATTAGGCAATTATTTCTTTAATCTCTCTCTTGGACCTCTTTGACACATTTTGGTATTGGAATTTCTCTTTCAAGTCTATTTGACCTATTTGGGTCCATTCTTATGAATTGGCCTTGTGATATATTCAAAATGTGGAATTTCAAAATCACGACCTAAAACCCTAATTTGGTTCCAAGTTGCATCTCTTTTGGAATTTCTATTGAAAATCCTTATTTAAGACTTATTTATCTCTTCTAGGTTACTGTGATGGTTGAATATATTTTGTGGGTCCTCTAACCCCACTTGACAATATTTGGATGTTCTCATTCTCATAGTTGAGATTTGACTGAGCTTAAACTCACCTTTCTTATTTATACATGGCTTAGACTCAGTTTATTTGTAGCACTACATGAGTACAACCATACATAGGGCATGCTTTTTCCACCCATAGTGCACTTTTCCTCCCATTATACACATAGGACATGCTTATTCCTCCTAGGGTGCACTTTTCCACCCACTTTTTGTTGATTTCCTATGGTGTCTTAAGTATGCTATAAATAATATTGTCATAATGTGGTTTGCATGCATTGATTATATTTTTTTATGTTACTGATGAAGAGTTTTGAAGGCCAAAAACTCTCTAATTGATTATCTTCTTTAAATAAATCACCTTTTTGGTAATCATTATACTTTTAATCATTCTCTTAGATGCTTTGATGTCTCTCTTATGACTCGAGAAGCCTTGATGACTTTATTATTATTCTTTTCCATAATATTTCCCAATTTCTATTGATGCACACACCATCTTTTATGTTGACAATTTCCACATTTTCTCCTTTTATGGGGTATGCTTCCAACCCCTTAGGTGAATAAGACTTTGTTAGCATGACCATGTTGACCATGACTTGCCGGGTGTAGTTGTTTGTGGGAGATAGACTTGAAGTAGCTTAGATTACCCTCTACTTAATTGTTAAAGTTTTGACTTCATGTATTTCCCACGGAGTTACTCGGAATGCTACCAAGATATCAATATCTTTGGTTTGATATGATCAATCATGTATCTTATAGAAATGTATATAGTCAATATAATTCATTCTGACACTATTCTTGTTGGTAAGGTATGCCAAGAGAGCCAATCATATGATGATTGACATGGGATATAAAGGATTTGATTATTAACAATATATATAAAAGGCAAGCTTCCAATTCATTCTATTTCACTCAACTATGAGATAATGAGGAAACATACTGAATGTCTAAAGAATAGCATTACTCAATGACATATGTCTTTAAGTACGTGACTTGGAAGAATGAGACCATACAGATGCTAAGAGTAGTTACACTCTTATTATGTCCCTAGTCAGTTGTTACCATGGAAGGTAGATAGACACCAATAACACTAAAGACTAGAGTGTGGGTTGGTTGATGACAAAATATCGTTAGTCGTGATATGGCATATCAAACCAAACACAAATACTTGTTAGAGAACAATGTATTAGACAGACCCACCTTAAGAGTGACACATGGATACCATCATTGGTGTTCATAGTCATCTTTCATAGTGAAGGTGGTGATTCTGATTCTAAGACATAAAATTACTACACTCATCACATGTCGTTCAATACGCTTTGACATCATCAAATGCAATCCTGAAAATGGGTTGTCATAAAGGTGATGATTGAGTGACTGTGACACATTGGGACTGACTGTGAGTGATAGAGATGGGATTTGTCCCTCCTATTAGAGATTGATATCCTAGCTACTTGATAAGAGAGACTGAGAAATGCATGCGCATGCACATGTGAATCAATATTTGTATTGGGGTCACATATATCTCATACAGTCTGCTCTTGGTTCAAGGAACATGGATTGAACATTGAGAGGATGACGATTCCATGCCTCGAGTTCATTCCGGATATCAGTGACAAAGAAATTATACAATCACTATAACACCATATCATAGATTGTAAGTTGAAGTTGTTCTTCAACTTTCCATTCACTTTGGTAGCACTGATGTGTGACTAGGCACCTAATAACACCCAAATCTACACATATTATCTGTGCATTTTATCTATAGTTTCATGCCACTTTGGTCTTAATATACCCAATAATGCTAATGTTTTATGCTTTCTTTCTCCCATTAGATAATGTAGTTAGAATAGCCAATAATGTAGCCAATTTAGCCAATTTTGGGACTTACAGGCACCGAACCAGACAAGACATCTATTCTCCAAAGATTTCTCCCTGACATATGATTTTTTGTGGCAGCTATGAACCCGCCACGACTGTGGCAATCCACCCTGACCACGACCGTGGCAATCAGGCACGACCGTGGTACCCATCACGACCGTAGTCTTTAACACTGCGACCGCGATTCCTCGCCACGACCGTGGCCGTCCACCTTCGCCATGACCGTGGCCAATAACTGCGACTGCGGTCTTCAACACCGCGATCCCTCGCCACAACTGTGGCCGTCCGCCATGACCGTGGCCAATAATCGCGACCGCGGTCTTTAACACTGCAACCGCGATCTCTCTCCATGATCGTGGCCAATAACTGTGACCGCGGGCTTCAACACCATGACCGCGGTCTTCATCTCCAACAACCGCGGCCACGATTATTCACCACGACCATGGCCAATAACCGCAAGCACAGTTCCCAATAATTGCAACTGTGATTTTTTCCTTCCACAACTGTGACCGCAATTCCTCGCCACGATCGTGTCCTTTAGCCATGACTGTGGCCGACTCCCTCCACCATGACTGTGGCCAATAACCGCGATCGCGATCTTCATTACCACGACCGTGATTTTCCATTCCATGAATCACGACCGCAGTGTCGGCCATGACCGTGGCCGACCCCACGACCTGCTGGCTGCGGTCTGCAGTCCGCCTCTATAAATAGGTGTCCCCTCACTCATTTTAGGGGGGGCCTCGACCAAGGATGTCGAGAGTCTGCTGCTCTGAGATCTGAAGGTTCCCATAGCCCCGTGGGAGCATCCCAAGGTCCAAGAGGACCAAGGCGTTCACTCTACGCTACCCTCTACAACTAGCTTCCGTCCTTTCTCCACCCATCTGCCCATTTCTACCCAGATCTGTGGTGGAAACTCAGATCTGGACCAACCACTATCGTCCTCCACCTCCGTTCACCCAACAAGCTGCTGTTCGGGGCGGATCTAGAGAGAAAGAGGACCAAGGAGTCCAGATGTGATCAAGGAGGAGGACCAAAAGATGAGATCCAGCCTATATAGAGGCAAAGGAGCGAGAGCCACCTCTCCTTCATGGGCTAAATCTCTTCTTCTTCCCCTTTCTTCTGTTGTGTTTCTTGGTTTCTTGTACAATGATGTTCTTCCATCTTTGTTCGGTGCCAACTATGCTTGTCCATGGCTAGTTGAGCTTCTTCTTAGCTATGTAGCCCGTTTTGGGCATGTTTATGTACTTTTGCCTTAAGCAAGTAGATTTATTTCAGATCTAGTATGTTTCTTGTTCTATCTTCCCTTTTTGGTTATGATAGCTAGTTTGGTTGATCTCTTACTCGCTTGAACTGCTATTTCTGCCTATACCGAGAGACCCGTGTAGGAATAGCTAAGAGATGATAGTTTGGATCTGAACCCGAGAGGAGGAAGATCCAAGGTTTTCTGTTCCTAACATCCTGGAATATCCTAAGACCTGAGAGGGAACTTAGCATATTCCGAGGTGTTGATATGTCATTCCTTGAGAGAGGGTCGATGACATATTATTGATGGTTTTAGTCACGCTGCGCGAGAGCGAGTGGGATGATCCCACAGGAATAGACACGACAGTACGTACTATGTTTGGATATAGATCGCTTGCTCAGGTGTTTGAGGGTTGTCTATGCCCGAGAACGGGTGCATAGATTGCCCAACTTGTGGTTACATAGCCAAGAGCTCCTTCTCTCTGATTAGTAGAACCACAGACTCTATTTTGTTTTCTTTTCTTTGTTTTGTTTTATTTCGTGACAACCCGCTAGACTAGTTCTAGCACATACTTTTATCGACTATAGTTTTGACTTATCTGACCCAAGAACAAAATCTGTGGCGTCCTAAATGTCACCACATCCCTGTGTTTGACCCCGTATATCTACTTCGACCCCGTAATAAAAGTTACCGGGGCCTAGAAGTTTTCGGGTTATAAATTCAAAATCTTGATTCCTTCCTTTGTCCCGCGTTTGTTTCTGGATGCGAGAAAAAGGCTGATCAACTTTTTGGCGTCATTGCTAGGGATGTGGTTTTTCCACATTTACACGCCTAAAGGATTTTGTTCAGTCACTATAAGCATGTATATATGCATAATTTTTCTTTTGTTTTAAACATACTTGTTCATATATAATGAATACCTTTTCTTTTTCTTATACCTTTTTTAGCCATGGATCTCACTTCGGCAAGACAAGTGATCTTGTCCACCTGTCCTCCCAAGTTTTTCCGCAGTTTTGACTGCTGGCAAATAATTGAAGGTCGTGCTCTACATCTAGTCGAGTTATACTTACCTCCACCGCCATGCTATCATGGGATTCCAACAACGGAGATCGCTAGTCAGCCTTCGACTCTCGTGCTATCATGGGATCAAGAACTGATTAAGGCAATGGAGTCGGCTAGGGAAAGTATTCACGCACTCACCTCCTTAGCCCCTCATCTCCAAGAAGATGTCGATCCAATGCAATAACTATTAAAAGAGCAGGATCGCCATCTCAAACTAGTCACCGAGGTTGTAGACCGCAGTAGAAGTCTACTTCGAACTCTTGAGCAAGGATCCATCCAAGCACATCAGTTTGATACAACGGACTCCCCTCATATTTGCATGGTAGAATTGACGTGTCTCAAAAGCATTGCTGTTCAAGTACAACAACTTCATGATAAAGATGTTGAATAGGGTAGGAGGCTCCAAGAGCTCATCGATTTGGTTACAATCCAGTTACAACTTCCATCACAAAACAACAAAGAAGTTAGTCATCAAGACCATTCCATTGGATCTGAAATGGAGTATATCTCACCATCCTATTTAAACCATCAATTGGATTCACCATGATTTTTCTGTAAAGACCAACCCACTTTGGGAAGCCCTTCATTCTATCCAGATGACCCAACTGCTGAACCAATGGAAGATATGAGTCATAGACATGAATGGGTCTTTGATGACGATGATGAAGACTCTAAAAGCCAAGTTTCCTCACAACCAGAAGGTTGGTCAGAGGAACCAGAGTCAAATATTAAACCAGACCAGAGTGACATCTCTCATATTGAGACTTGTCATTTCGCTTTGAGCAGCACGCCGATCATGGTTTGGAACAATCTATATGGTGAGGATGACGACGACTATTCATCTCAGTGGAGCGAATACACCAACGACGATGAGCTGGAACAACACGAGCTTACAATCACCACCATCCCTCCTCAAGGCTTGGTGGAACTCAAGAGAGGTAGATGTATAGTTCACTACAACATGGCTACTGAGCATGAAGAAACCCCAGACCCCGCAGAAGGCGACAAGCTTGGTGTTACGACCCCATCTGAGCTTAATTGGTAAACTAGGGTTTACCTAGACAATTGCAAAGATTAATTGGAATAATCATTCTTGAAATCTAATTAATGACGATAACACAATTAGGATGTTTTAATTATGATATGAAGTCTAAATGTTCTTTTGTCTTGTAATTAGGGTTTGAGAAACATAAACCCTAATCGGCCCAAAAATAGGGTTTGATGATGCATGAATACATAATTTGATAAGTAGAATGTCTCACTAAATGATTTTTAGTATTTTAGATGTAACTCTGATTTACTTCAAATTTGGATATGATTTATATATATAAAATTTGAATAACATTGCAAAATATCAGAATTTTTGAAGAATGCTCTGACCTGTTTATCGGCCGAGTTTCAAATTCGGCCGATCACATTTCCAGAATTTTACAGCAGTGTGGTAATTGAATTTTATCTTTTTATTGGTATATCCAATTGATCTCAAATTTTAACTGTGCTTGAAAAACACAGTTTTAGACACTCTGTTAAATTGGCATAATTTTAGGATGACTTTTGAATTCCTACAGTAAGGGTGTCGGTCGAGTTTGTGCAAGACAAACTCGGCCGAATATTCTGCAGACTGCAATATAGCAGTGCACTGTTCTATTTTTAATTATTTATTGGTAAATTCAAATAATCTCAAATTTTAACTGAAGCTTTATAGATCAATTATAAACAACTTGCTAAATTTCCATAATTTTTGGAGAATGTTTGATCTCTGAAATAAACGAATTACAGTAACTTTTGTATAACTGAATATTCAGCCAATATAATTAAAGTTGAGTGTAGGGTCAATTTGCAATTGACCCAAGCAGCTCAAATTAGCTTATATGATCGACCACACACACACAAAGCTCTCATTTTTCGTCATTTCATTCCAGAGAAACGAGATCCTAGAGAGAGAGAGGGAGAATTAGGGCTTGAGTGGAGAAAGTGGGGGAATTGCTGAATTAGGGTTCTGCGGTCCCAAGAGTGGTGAAATCAAGTAAGTTTGGATTCTTTGCATAGACTTTTATGGTGGATCTTCTCTCTCATGTCAAGATTCCGTCCATGCTCTGATTTGATCCAAGATGATGTCGAAATTCCCTCTTTTCTCACCCTTTCTTCATAATCCCTCATTTTCAAGGTTTCCGAGTTGAATGGAAGAAGAATTGGGAGATTTGCTAGGGATTTGATAGAAATTCGAGATTCCCTGAGTTGAGCTGCAGTTGTGAGGTGTTTTCACACCTTAGGGTGAGTGGGTTCTTCCTTCAAACATTCTAATGCACGAATTTGATTATAACATCCAAATCCCTAAATGCTTAGCATGCGAATTCTAAATCCTGAAATGTCCATTTGATTTAAGTTATTGTAAATTGATATGATATGGATTCCTTCTCTGTTTGAATGACTCCTAAATGGTAGATTCATATCAGATACGTATACAACACTTCCTAGTAAAGATTATTTTAGATTTATATCAAATAATGTAATTAGGGTTTGACCTAATTGAGATATCGCTAGAGTTTCAATCTTATTGAAAAGGACTAGTAATCCTATAAGTGGTTAGGATGTACCTCGTGGGTTATCTTAATTGAATCTTATTCTGGATACATGATATCGCAGTGATGATATTGAAAACCTAAATTTAGTTAAATTTCCATGGTTTCATGTCTATATTGATTGCATACGATTTGTTGGAAACAATCTTTATTTAGTGAATGCTTATATCGTATGAGATCATGATAAGAGCCATGTGACAAATGAATGAGGCAAATGAAACCCTAAGAGTAGGGTGTTGGCATGTGATGAATGAATAAGGCAAATGAAACCCTAAGGATAGGGTGTTCAATGAATCATGTTATGGTAATATGAAAGGTCTCAAGATGAGATGTGGTGATGCTTAATTATTGAATTGTATGTTTCTAGTGCATTTAACTTTATATGCTTGTTCTCTCTGAGATGATATCTACATACTGCAGGGCTCCTTATTTTCAATACATATCTCGTAAATTGCAGGTGATGAGTTATGACATGCCCTAGAAAGGGATGTTATTGAGATATGATATATGTTGAATACATGAGATATGATGTTGCTTATGATATGATATGGCAGGTCGTGTGAGCCTTGTAAGAAATGTTAAATGAGTCATGATTTTCTGTTTAAAATGCACCTATAATGTTAGTGTTAGACTTAGGTGCCCTGAACACCGTAGAACCCCTAAGAGGTGTCTGCAACTTAGGGGTGAAACTCGTGTTGCAACATTATCCGTGCGATGTCATGGAGACACGAGGATAGAGAGGCAGTGTCCAACAACAACGCGTGCTTGTGTCACGGTGGCACTGGAGGAAGTGGGGGTTATTGCAACATTATCCGTGCTTGTGTCATGGAGATAACCCCGTGAGACTCCCCGCCTGTGTACTCAGGTTAGAGGAGGAGTCTAGAGTACTAGAATACTGCAGAGAGGCCCCTGAGTGCTGAGGACCTGCGGTGAGGCCCTTGAGCGCCTGAGAGTACAGTGAGGCCCTTGAGTGCCTGAGGCCCTTGAGTGCCTGAGAGTCCTGTAGCAGAACAGGGCTGGTAGTCAGACTTAGCATTTCCCGGGTGTGTCGCTAAGTCTTGTACGGTGTGGTCGTAGTGCACTGCGAGTCTCTTATGCAGAGTACACTGCATAAGATCAGGGCATAAGCTAAAATATGATCATATAGGTTCACAGAGTTCTTTATTAATGAAAGAGTTAAGGAAGACTAGAGCATAGTCTTCTAGTAGCTATTCTTTGGATGCAATATTTACATTCTTTGTTATTTCAATTATATTGTTTTAGAACTGCTCAATGTAATATTTATTGTTGTTAAATTTCATATCGTTTATTCAAATTATATCTGTAATCACATTAGTGCATTAGTCTGTTTCCATGAAGTACTCATTCACTGAGCGAGTAGGCTCACCCCTCTACTCAAACATTTTAGGGTTAACCGCGTGGACTTGAAGATGGTCAGAACATCGGTGTAGACCTGCCACAAGAGTTGAGTACAAGATTAGTTGAGTCAGTCGGTCCTTGTCACTCTAGGTCCTCAGTAAGAGATAAGAGAGAGAGTTGTAAATACGATGTGTAATGTTGTTCCTCTTTGATATGTATGCTAATTAGCTAGTTTCATATGCATAATGAGTGAGAGGCATTATGAATGTTTATACATGTATCTTTTCTATTAAAGTCTGATTAATAAAAGAAGTGTTCAGATTCCTTTGTTAAGATGTTATGTGGTTCAATGCGAAGAAACAAGAGTTTAAAAGAAAAGAAAAAGTTAAGGGTGTTCTTTGTGTTACATATAAATCCTATCTTATGCCCTAATCTCATGATTTGAGGAAATTATGAGATTGGGGTGTAACAGCTTGGTATCAGAGCTTAGGGTGAGTTGTCAAGGACCATTAAGTTAGTAAGTTAGAGTCCTATGTGTGGCAGATAGGAGATGTTTTGATGTTAGCTTTGGGGATTTGAGTATTTGGATATCCTGGCCCGATATCTGAGTACTTGGATCAACCAGTACAAGCTACTCTGTCTATTCTCTCACGTATACCCTGGCCAGGTATACAGTGGAAGAATGGGCTAGAGAGGAACCCTAGAAATGTTAGGGTTAGAAAATGAGAAAAGAAACAAGAATTAAGAGTATAAATGTAAAAGGAGATAGAACTTACATTTCATAATGTTGTTTTTGTTGGAAATGTATAGAAATGCTCTTATATGTTTGAATTGAAATATTCAATACTTTGAAATATGGGTCTTTAATATATGTTGTACACTATGCAATTGTAGCATTTATTGATTTCATTCTTTGTAACATGTAGATTAGAAATCATCTTGAAATGAGCTTTTGTTTCTATGGTTTTGCCCGCTGTTTCGAGTGAAATTGACATCAGCAGGTCTATTTAGGTTTTCAGTCTGTACGCGATTCGGCAGAGTTGTATGTGATTCGGCCGAGTTTCCTTAATAGGCAATCGAACAGCAAACTGATCGGCCGAGTTGTATGTAATTCGGCCGAGTTTCCTTTTTCAGAAAATCAAACGGCAAGTTGATCGACCGAGTTTCAAGCGGATCGGCCGAGTTGTGAAGCAATCGGCCGAGTTTCTGACCAATCGGCCGAGTTTCTGAGCTGTGAGTGGCAGTTCAGGAAGAATGTGATCCTTTGTAGTCCTTGGCTTCAGGACTTCAGGTTTGGCCTGGTCCAGTTGGCAGGATGCGTTACTAGGATCTAATGAATCCTATCAATAGCATAATAAGAATAGAATTTGAATAATTAGACCCAAATCAGAGTAAGAATGTACATACAGTAAGATGTTGAAACATATGAGCAAGATCAGAACAACTAAGAATTAGTTGAAACTGATATCTGAGGTTTAACTTTGGGGTCTCAAATGTGAAACCCTTAATTGGGAATAATAGAACATGATATGAAGCTCATAATCAGTTTATTGGTTAATTTTGCATGAACTATACATATGAAATATAGAAAAGATATGTGAAATGTATGTATGGTTCTAGATAGCAAGAATCAATCATGATGAATGAATCATATAATAGAGTACAATGCTTTTATGAACTCTAAAGAAAAGGCTAAGTAGAAGAATAGAGTGAGCATTCAATAGGTCCATAAAAGTAAAGAGGATCGTATGAACATGCAATTCATAAGATTAGAACAACAAACTAGTTTCTAAGCAAAGAACATAGGTGTAGTTTAACGAATGAATAAGTCATACAAAGGTAGACTGTATTCAGGAGAGAAAAACTTGATTGAAAGAGAAACTATGTTTGACCCATGCATGGTCCACTTGATTTAAAAATGAAGAATATGTAATGTATTCAACATGAGTAAAAACTAATAGAAGGACTATTAATTTAGAATTTTAACTTCACAATAGTATAAAGATAAAGGTGGAAATATGTGCAACATGGTATACATGACCATACATATGAATAAGCAACATGATCATAAGAGAAAAATTTAGAATTAAAGATGACGGGTTAAAGAGTAGTATATAGTAAGAGGACTATGAAACGTAAGAAAGGGTTTGAAATATGATGGAGAAGTTATAAAATAAAGAGGTTGTGAGATTCAAGCAAGTGCTAATTAATCAAATATCTCTGTTGATAATTAAGTAAATCTACATACGAGAATGTATTAAGGGAATGTTTGAATACAAGAATTCCAAGTCTTAAAATCATATTCTCTTTCATATATTCCTTAATGAGAGCAAGGTGGGAATGAAACGATAAGAGAAAATGAATCATATACGGTGCATAACTACCTTGGTGGGGTCATCTAGTGAATGTAATAGTGAAATACAATATGATGAAGTGTGATAAGAAATAAGTTCTTGCGTGATAGCAAGAATGATGAATAATTTATTCCTATCTTAAATGCTTCAATGTTAATGATGTTTATTGTATATAATCATATGAAAAGGATAGGTAGCAAAAAGTAAAGAAGTAATGAATGAGCAGAGAGATATGGGAAAACACTAGCTTTGTGTAATATGTGAATTTGTTTTTACATGTATGATTTGTTGAAGGCATATTAAGGTATGAAAGTTGGTTCTACATATGATTTCAGGGTATTTGTGTAAGCTATATGTTAAATTAAAGGCGTGTGATAGTTGTAGTAATTCATACCTGATATGCATCTTACTATTGTGTATTTGTGATATGGTGATATGGTTTGGATGATGTCAGAACACATGGAGGGATATCCTGAATAAGGTAGTTATATCTATTCACTCATATTAATAGAAAGGGATGATAATTAGATTGTTTCAACAAGTAACCCTAATGAGGTGTAGCTTGTTATACCTAGCTCTAATATAACTGAGTGATGGTAATTGAATATGATTAATGCTTGAATGACTGATACAATCGTGGATTACCTTATTACTGTTGTTGAAACCCTAAAATGATATAATGCGATGGTTACACTTTGAATTGTGTGTGGGCCCATAACCCACAGGTCCCAGGATCGAAACAGGATAGTATGGAATGAGGTGGTAATGCTTCACCTCATGCATCCATGACCCAATGGGGATGCCAAGCGTAGTATTGTGAAATTGATTGTTGAATCTAGTCTTTTAATTCAAGACTGTTTTGCTATTTGAATAGCACTTGGTTAAAGTTTAAAACAATATGGTGAACTTGCTTTTGTCACTTAAAGGTGATACAGAACAATAAAACTCTCTGAGCAGCATAAGTTGAGATAGTTGTATCAGAGTATCAGAGTTGCGCAGCGGAAGCGTGGTGGTTTATCTTTGCATTCTATGTTTGTCTGTGGCATAAAGAATTTGCTTGATATCATTGAGAACTATTTGATATATGTTGTGATTTAGTAAAGAATTAAAAGATCTAATGTTGAAAACTACATTCAGGTATGAAATATGAGAATATGATGACATGGAAGGCTTTAGAAGCTTAGAATAACCTTGAATGTATCTTTATTGTAGGTTCATGTTTCGAGGACGAAACATTCTAAGGGGGGGAGAGTTGTTACGACCCCATCTGAGCTTAATTGGTAAACTAGGGTTTACCTAGACAATTGCAAAGATTAATTGGAATAATCATTCTTGAAATCTAATTAATGACGATAACACAATTAGGATGTTTTAATTATGATAAGAAGTCTAAATGTTCTTTTGTCTTGTAATTAGGGTTTGAGAAACATAAACCCTAATCGGCCCAAAAATAGGGTTTGATGATGCATGAATACAGAATTTGATAAGTAGAATGTCTCACTAAATGATTTTTAGTATTTTATATGTAACTCTGATTTACTTCAAATTTGGATATGATTTATATATATAAAATGTGAATAACATTGCAAAATATCAGAATTTTTGAAGAATGCTCTGACCTGTTTATCGGCCGAGTTTCAAATTCGGCCGATCACATTTCCAGAATTTTACAGCAGTGTGATAATTGAATTTTATCTTTTTATTGGTATATCCAATTGATCTCAAATTTTAACTGTGCTTGAAAAACACAGTTTTAGACACTCTGTTAAATTGGCATAATTTTAGGATGACTTTTGAATTCCTACAGTAAGGGTGTCGGTCGAGTTTGTGCAGGACAAACTCGGCCGAATATTCTGCAGACTGCAATATAGCAGTGCACTGTTCTATTTTTAATTATTTATTGGTAACTTCAAATGATCTCAAATTTTAACTGAAGCTTTATAGATCAATTATAAACAACTTGCTAAATTACCATAATTGTTGGAGAATGTTTGATCTCTGAAATAAACGAATTACAGTAACTTTTGTATAACTGAATATTCAGCCAATATAATTAAAGTTGAGTGTAGGGTCAATTTGCAATTGACCCAAGCAGCTCAAATTAGCTTATATGATCGACCACACACACACAAAGCTCTCATTTTTCGTCATTTCATTCCAGAGAAACGAGCTCCTAGAGAGAGAGAGGGAGAATTAGGGCTTGAGTGGAGAAAGTGGGGGAATTGCTGAATTAGGGTTCTGCGGTCCCAAGAGTGGTGAAATCAAGTAAGTTTGGATTCTTTGCATAGACTTTTATGGTGGATCTTCTCTCTCATTTCAAGATTCCGTCCATGCTCTGATTTGATCCAAGATGATGTCAAAATTCCCTCTTTTCTCACCCTTTCTTCATAATCCCTCATTTTCAAGGTTTCCGAGTTGAATGGAAGAAGAATTGGGAGATTTGCTAGGGATTTGATAGAAATTCGAGATTCCCTGAGTTGAGCTGCAGTTGTGAGGTGTTTTCACACCTTAGGGTGAGTGGGTTCTTCCTTCAAACATTCTAATGCACGAATTTGATTATAACATCCAAATCCCTAAATGCTTAGCATGCGAATTCTAAATCCTGAAATGTCCATTTGATTTAAGTTATTGTAAGTTGATATGATATGGATTCCTTCTCTGTTTGAATGACTCCTAAATGGTAGATTCATATCAGATACGTATACAACACTTCTTAGTAAAGATTATTTTAGATTTATATCAAATAATGTAATTAGGGTTTGACCTAATTGAGATATCGCTAGAGTTTCAATCTTATTGAAAAGGACTAGTAATCCTATAAGTGGTTAGGATGTACCTCGTGGGTTATCTTAATTGAATCTTATTCTGGATACATGATATCGCAGTGATGATATGGAAAACCTAAATTTAGTTAAATTTCCATGGTTTCATGTCTATATTGATTGCATACGATTTGTTGGAAACAATCTTTATTTAGTGAATGCTTATATCGTATGAGATCATGATAAGAGCCATGTGACAAATGAATGAGGCAAATGAAACCCTAAGAGTAGGGTGTTGGCATGTGATGAATGAATAAGGCAAATGAAACCCTAAGGATAGGGTGTTCAATGAATCATGTTATGGTAATATGAAAGGTCTCAAGATGAGATGTGGTGATGCTTAATTATTGAATTGTATGTTTCTAGTGCATTTAACTTTATATGCTTGTTCTCTCTGAGATGATATCTACATACTGCAGGGCTCCTTATTTTCAATACATATCTCGTAAATTGCAGGTGATGAGTTATGACATGCCCTAGAAAGGGATGTTATTGAGATATGATATATGTTGAATACATGAGATATGATGTTGCTTATGATATGATATGGCAGGCCGTGTGAGCCTTGTAAGAAATGTTAAATGAGTCATGATTTTCTGTTTAAAATGCACCTATAATGTTAGTGTTAGACTTAGGTGCCCTGAACACCGTAGAACCCCTAAGAGGTGTCTGCAACTTAGGGGTGAAACTCGTGTTGCAACATTATCCGTGCGATGTCATGGAGACACGAGGATAGAGAGGCAGTGTCCAACAACAACGCGTGCTTGTGTCACGGTGGCACTGGAGGAAGTGGGGGTTATTGCAACATTATCCGTGCTTGTGTCATGGAGATAACCCCGTGAGACTCCCCGCCTATGTACTCAGGTTAGAGGAGGAGTCTAGAGTACTAGAATACTGCAGAGAGGCCCCTGAGTGCTGAGGACCTGCGGTGAGGCCCTTGAGCGCCTGAGAGTACAGTGAGGCCCTTGAGTGCCTGAGGCCCTTGAGTGCCTGAGAGTCCTGTAGCAGAACAGGGCTGGTAGTCAGACTTAGCATTTCCCGGGTGTGTCGCTAAGTCTTGTACGGTGTGGTCGTAGTGCACTGCGAGTCTCTTATGCAGAGTACACTGCATAAGATCAGGGCATAAGCTAAAATATGATCATATAGGTTCACAGAGTTCTTTATTAATGAAAGAGTTAAGGAAGACTAGAGCATAGTCTTCTAGTAGCTATTCTTTGGATGCAATATTTACATTCTTTGTTATTTCAATTATATTGTTTTAGAACTGCTCAGTGTAATATTTATTGTTGTTAAATTTCATATCGTTTATTCAAATTATATCTGTAATCACATTAGTGCATTAGTCTGTTTCCATGAAGTACTCATTCACTGAGCGAGTAGGCTCACCCCTCTACTCAAACATTTTAGGGTTAACCGCGTGGACTTGAAGATGGTCAGAACATCAGTGTAGACCTGCCACAAGAGTTGAGTACAAGATTAGTTGAGTCAGTCGGTCCTTGTCACTCTAGGTCCTCAGTAAGAGATAAGAGAGAGAGAGTTGTAAATACGATGTGTAATGTTGTTCCTCTTTGATATGTATGCTAATTAGCTAGTTTCATATGCATAATGAGTGAGAGGCATTATGAATGTTTATACATGTATCTTTTCTATTAAAGTCTGATTAATAAAAGAAGTGTTCAGATTCCTTTGTTAAGATGTTATGTGGTTCAATGCGAAGAAACAAGAGTTTAAAAGAAAAGAAAAAGTTAAGAGTGTTCTTTGTGTTACATATAAATCCTATCTTATTCCCTAATCTCATGATTTGAGGAAATTGTGAGATTGGGGTGTAACACTTGGGGTGGAAGAACATCAATCATACTCTTCTGGGGACACTTCATGTTCAAAAGATGATTGGATGACTCAGACTGTATATAGTAGTTTATCTGAGCATCCAACCTCAAGTTCTGAGATGGAGGATGGAGAAATGGATCCTACCCAAGTCATTCAACCTATTCCCTCCATCTCATCCTGTGTCGACATCCCAGGACCTTCATATTTAGATTCATATAATGAAAGGTACCCTGAGGATGATATGCTAAAGAATTCATCCCAGTGCGGTTCAAGCCACTTCCAGCACAAAGATGACTTCACCGAGTCGCCAGATTTCACTTCACTTCTTCATACTCGACAGGGACAACACATCCGCCTATTCTACTCCTATTATGTGGCGGAACCCGTCAACAAGCATAGGTGACACTGGTCCCAAAACTTAGGATTTGGGATCCCAGTGTCGGTATCGTGGGGTAGCCACCCCCTTTCCTGTTACCCACCCTCCCACCCTTTTATTACAATAAATTTTGCTCTTCATGTCTTGTTAATTAGTTTCTTTCCTCTAACTATTTTATATCCTTGCATCCATGCATCATCTTTAGAACTTCAATAACTGCCATTAAAATCATGCATTCCTGCCTCACTATTTCAAGTTTAAGTCTTGCTCGAGGATGAGCAACGTTTTAAGCTTGGGGTGGTAGGCTTCGCCTTTCTATCTCTCCATCCTTCTAGCACACATGTTTACTTCCTGCATTTAGTTTTAAATTTTCAAAAATTTTCAACTTTCTATCTCTCCATCCTTCTAGCACGCATGTTTACTTCCTGCATTTAGTTTTAAATTTTCAGCTTTTTAGCTCTGCAATTATGGCCATATGGTGTGAATCTAATAGATAAATGCTTGACCTTATACCTAAATGCACAATTTTTATCTTAAAAATTGCTAGACCTTTTGCTTGACTTGCTCTTTGACTCTTTCCTTGAGTTTGGGAATAAATCTAAGGTTATGTCCCTTTTCACGGCTTAAAGCTAAATTCCCTTCATCTATGTTGTGAATGGCAAATCCATGGTACAGGACCGTTAGAATGAGCTAAAACATGATCAAAGAATCCTAGCTGTGGATTCACAAGCTTGCCTCTATTCTAAGGATTCTTGAATCATAATTGCAACTTTTCACACAGGGTTCAAGCGAATCATGATGAACTTTGAGCTATGATCAATGAAGTGTTTTCCTTGATGGACTACGTGCCTTCTCACACTAGATTGAGTCAAAAAGATGAAAAATACAAAAATGTGCAAAAGAGGCTTGGCTGCCCATAAAATCCTAAAAATATCAGTATAGTTCTCACCTAAGCCTACAAATAGAATGCAGAAGATAAAAGCCTGAGTGTGAACAATAAATGAGTGTTGTTTTCTCTTTTAGGAGAGTTGAGGATGGTGCCCAGCTGGTGTATGACTACGCTCACGAACGCGGGTATGTCACGCCTGGTAGTATCACTCCAAATGCTCATTAGAGAGTCACTAGGAACCCCTAGAGACCTATGAGATCATCCTAGTAGCAGGGTTGGTTCGGGCGCAGTACGAGGAGTTCATCTCACTACTTTGGACCAACTGGTTCAGACTACAGGGACTGTTGCTCGCTACATGGACCAACCTGACACAGATCGGGATCCTCAAAAGTCATTAGAGTCTTTTTGCTTTGTTTCTTAGGACATGAATAAGTGAGAGGCACGTTACTTCCAGATTGTTATGCATGGAATCATGGTGATGGCTAAATAATCATCACACGCATGATAATATGTGTGACAATTCTTTCATATTTAAATAATTATGATTCAAACCCTCATGAGTATCGACAGGCTGTAGTGAATTTGCTTAATCTTGCCTAGAAACTCTTTGATCTTGCTTTAGTAGGACTGTGGTTGATTGGTGGGGGTTTGTTTTGAAACAAAATGGATCAGAAGAATAGATGCTTTAAACTGTTTTTCTTAACCTTAGCATCTATTGCCAAGCTTAATTTGGATGTTATCATTTTGTTCTTTGAGCACAGTCTTGCTTGAAGACAAGCAAGTTTTAAGGTTGGGGTAGTTGATAACACCCAAATCTATGCATATTATCTGTGCATTTTATCTATAGTTTCGTGCCACTTTGGTCTTAATATGCCCAATAATGCTAATGTTTTATGCTTTCTTTCTCTCATTAGATAATGTAGTTAGAATAGCCAATAATGTAGCCAATTTAGCTAATTTTAGGACTTGCAGGCACCGAACCAGATAAGGCATCTATTCTCCAAAGATTTCTCCCCGACACATAGTTTTTTACGGCAGCTATGAACCCATCACGACCGTGGAAACCAGCCACTACCGTGGCAATCCACCCTGACCACGACCATGGCAATTAGGCACGACTGTGGTGGCCATCATGACCACAATCTTCAACACCACGACCGCGATTCCTCACCACAGCCCTGGCCACCTGCCACGACCGTGGCCGTCCACCTTCGCCATGACCGTGGCCAATAACCGCGACCGCGATCCCTCGCCACGACCGTGGCCGTCCGCCACGACCGTGGCCGTCCGCCACGATTGTGGCCAATAACTGCGACTGTGTCTTCAACACCGCGACCGTGATCCCTCGCCACGACTGTGGCCAATAACTGTGATCGCGAGCTTCAACACCGCGACCACGGTCTTCATCTCCAACAACTGCGACCACAATTATTCACCACGACCGTGGCCATCCGCCATGACCACGGTTCCCAATAACCGTGACCGCGGTTCCCAATAACCGCGACCATGATTTTTCCTTCCACAACTGCGACCCCGATTCCTCGCCATGGTTGTGTCCTTTAACCACGACCGTGGCCGACTCCCTCCACCACGATCGTGGCCGTCCGCCACGACCGTGGCCAATAACCGCGACCGCGATCTTCATCACCACGACCGCGATCTTCATCACCACGACCACGATTTTCCATTCCATGAATCGCGACTGCGGTGTCGGCCACGACCGTGGGCATGGGCCACAATCGTGGCCGACCCCGCAACTTGCTGGCCACGGTCTGCAGTCTGCCTCTATAAATAGGTGTCCCCTCACTCATTCGAGGGGGGACCTCGACCAAGGATGCCGAGAGGCTACTGCTCCGAGATCTGAAGGTTCCCAGATCCCCGTGGGAGCATCCCAAGGTCCGAGAGGACCAAGGCATTCACTCTATGTTGCCCTCTACTGCTAGCTTTTGTCCTTTCTCCACCCATCCGCCCATTTCCGCCCAAATCTGTGGTGGAAACGCAGATCTAGACCAACCACTGTCGTCCTCCACCTCCGTTCACCCACCAAGCTACTGTTCGGGGCGGATCTAGAGAGAAAGAGGACCAAGGAGTCCATATCTGATCAAGGAGGAGGACCAAAAGATGAGATCCAACCTATACGGAGGCAAAGGAGCGAGAGCCACCTCTCCTCCACGGGCTAAATCTCTTCTTCTTCCCCTTTCTTCTGTTGTGTTTCTTGGTTTCTTATACAATGATGTTCTTCCATCTTTGTTCGGTGCCAACTATGCTTATCCATGGCTAGTTGAGATCCTTCTTGGCTATGTAGCCCGTTTTAGGCATGTTTATGTACTTTTGCATTAAGCAAGTAGATTTATTTCATATCTAGTATGTTTCTTGCTATCTTCCCTTTTTGGTTATGATAGCTAGTTTGGTTGATCTCTTACTCGCTTGAACTGCTATTTCTGCCTGTATCGAGAGACCCGTGTAGGAATGGCTAAGAGATGATAGTTTGGATCTAAACCCAAGAGGAGGAAGATCTAAGGTTTTCCATTCCTAACATCCCGGAATATACTAAGACCCGAGGGGGAACTTAGCATATTCTGAGGTGTTGATATGTCATTCCTCGAGAGAGGGTCGATGACATATTATTGATGGTTTTAGTCACGCTACGCGAGAGCAAGTGGGATGACCCCATAGGAACAAACACGATAGTACACACTATGTTTGGATATAGATCACTTGCTCAGGTGTTCGAGGGCTGTCTATGTCCGAGAACGGGTGCATAGACTATCCAACTTGTGGTTACATAGCCAAGAGCTCCTTCTCTTTGATTAGTAGAACCACTGACTCTATTTTGTTTTCTTTTCTTTTCTTTGTTTTGTTTTATTTTGTGATAACCCGCTAGACTAGTTCTAGCACATACTTTTATCGACTATACTTTTGGCTTACCTGACCCAAGAACAAAATCTGTGACGTCCTAAACGTCACCACATCCCTGTGTTCGACCTCGTATATCTACTTCGACCCCGTAATAAAAGTTGTGGGGGCCTAGAAGGTTTCAGGTTATAAATTTAAAAGCTGGATTTCTTCCTTTGTCCCACGTTCATTTCCGGACGTGAGAAAAAGGTTGATCAGCACCATTATTTATTTGTGATGTCATAAGCTAATTATGGACATACACTGCCAACATGATATGGGATCTATAGGATCACACACATATAAACTCATCTAGAAGAGGAGTTTAATCATGAATGAAATATGAGTTGATTACTAAAGTGTTTAGGTACTCAATTCACTAAACAAATTAGCTGACTGGATTGCCAGACGATTGACTCACCCAATGAGACGACCGTTTGGAGTGTCAGGTTGATTGGACTGAATTGGTTGAAGTTCTGCACAAATGAGGCACGAACAAATCAACTCACTAGGTGAACCGATTGGCTCAGGTTGAGTGAGACGATTGGATCACCTGGTGAACTGATCGACTCAGTTGTGTCGGCGGGAGGTTCTAGCGACTTTCACAAATTCATGAGAAAGATTACTCGTTTTACTTGTTCATTTCAACTGGTATAAGAATTATGTTTGTATTATTTGGAAACAATTTTGCCAAATTCATGTACGATAACATGCAAAACAACCGGTTTGGGCCGCGAACCGATCGGCTTGCATACGAGACGACCATTTTGGTTGTGAAATGACCATTTGAAATTTCACAGGTTGTGAAAATTCATGATCTTCTGGTCCCTTCCACTCCCACTTCAATTGGGAACTGTACCCTAACCCCTCCTATAAATAGAGGAGTACTGGGGACTTCCCAACACACACAATTGAGAATCATTTGCTTTGAAAATTGTTGTCATCTCTAGTTGTAGTAACCAAGAGAGCCCAAGCAAGTCCTGCTCGACTAGGGAGGGATAACGAGGGAGCAAACAACTGAGGAACATTGTTGTGGGAGAGAAAGTTGGTGACTAGTATGCCAACAAGAGAGACAACTCCTTCCTATCTGTTCTACTACAACGATAGGAGTTCTAGTTGGTTTGTGTGGACTGCTACAGAGGTAGGATTCCTTTGGATGCTTCTAGGAGGGCAACATCAGTTTGTAGTCTGTAGAGAGATCACGGGAGCCATTATAAACGTTGTCCAATATACCTTCCATGGTGAAGACCAGGAGCTACACAGACATTGTCCAAGAGCAACTAGAATATAGTTACACTGTAATAAGTTGTAGTGACTGGACTTGCTCTAGGACTAGGTATAAACTCATTAAACCATATTTCCTATTTCATAGTAGTTGGTGCAATCTTGTTATTTTAGGAATACATATTGATAAAGAATTTGTTTCTGCTGCCTTATTTTGTGCCCATATTTCCCAACACTTGTATTAGAGCCACGTCAACTTACTATGTTTTGGGATAATTGATATGATCAGGTTTTTAGTTTTCACAGTTTATTTATTGCATATGATGTGAATACTTAAATTGTTTCATATGCGTATCCGATCAAACACCACAAAGTCCCAAACTAATATATATATGATATGATATAAATATGCAATTTACACACATCGTCCTAAAAGCAGTTTTAATGGTGGATGTGTAGCATGGTTATGGCCAATAACCCAATATTTGTGTGTGGTTGGATAGATTGGTTTTATTCCTATTTATCTCGATCCGCGTACCAAGCTCTAGCTCCTTCTTCTCAATGTAAAGTTAACTCTTTCCTACCTTTGATCCCCTCGAATGTAACTCGAGGTTTCTGTCTACCATGTAATATGTTTAATAATAATAGGATAATTTCTTTTCTTGCAACAACAAAGAAGATGATCAACGCCAGACGAGACGACCAATTCATGGACACAGATAACCAATTGGAGGACCATGGAGGACAGAATGAAGGAGAGAGTCGGCTGGCTGGTGGACCCAACCGACTGTCTGGAAGGTGTCTAGACATCGGTTGGACATGAGGCCAGACAACCATTCCAGACGACCAACCAACTGACTAAGAGGTGAGCCGAACGGTTCAAGGGTTGAACCAGTCAACCCACATTGGCAAGCACAAATCTACACCAACAATAGGTTCATGTATGTGATGTGATGTTGACCTAAGTGGTAGTAATTTCTTGTGGCTCCAAGGAATTACAGTAGACATGGTCATAACCATCACTAATGTTTTTATATTGCATGTTTATATTGTGGGATATAGAATGTATATGATACATACTATATATGTCGTGATTGGATACATTGTATGTATATATATGATATATATAAAATCCCTCAATCAAACATTGATGCTTTCCATTAGCAACATAGATGAAAATCTTGATCAGACAAGCATAGGTTATGCCCTCACATGGTGCACCGTCTATCTCGTAGAAGTGTGATGGTGCATATGTAGTTTGTGCCCTCGTAGGGTGCATATCTATTGTGTTGGCTATTGAATCAGGCATAATTGGTGATTCTTAGAGCGTCTAAGATCCATAGGAATACATATGATTATGGCAAAGAGATGCACATATCGTATATCCAGAATTGCATATGATGCAATTTGCAAAAGTGCCTACCTTGATGATTGACTATGTATTGCGGCATTGGTCAGGTTATAGTTGAATTATCTTGGATCATGGATCACTAGAAAATTGTTTGCTACAATTTTTTGAATTGATACTTGAGGGTTATCAATTTGAACAAAATAATGAGAATGATAGTTAATTAAAGACCTAATTAATACTACCAAAATTTTAATCAAATCAAATCAAAATGAGTTTTGAAAAAAAATGCAGATTCTTTTATAGAATAAAATGGCAACAAATGACAATCACTTTCTATGTGATCGGTCCTTGAGAAGGAAAAACTAAATGGGAACAACTTCCATCACTGGTTCAGGACGTTGAGAATCGTTCTCATACAGGAGCACAAGCTCTATGTCTTGGAGATGCCAGAGCCATATGAACCCCTTACCAATGCACCAAAGGCTGATAGGGATGCTTACACGAAGCATACTAAAGATGCCATGGATGTCAAGTGTCTGATGCTATGCTCCATGAACTATGAGTTGCAGAGGCTGCAAGAGAATATGGTCTTATTGATATGGTCACACATCTCAAGAACATGTTCCAAGATCAGGAAAGACAAGAGAGAGATGATGTCTCTAAGGCGTTGTTCAAGTGCAACATGGCAAAAGGATATCTAGTAGGTCCTCATGTGCTCAAGATTATTGGGTATGTGGAGAACCTTGCTAGACTGGGATTCCCCTTGGGTCAAGAGTTGGCCACTGATGCAATTTTGCAGTCTCTGCCAGAATCATACAATTAGTTTGTCATGAACTACAACATGAATGACTTTGACAAATCATTGACAGAGTTGTTGGGAATGTTGAGAACAACTGAGGCACAGATGAAGAAAGACAAACCTAAGTATGCGATGATGATCCAAGGCAAAGGGAAAGTCTAAAGGCAAATGCAAAGCTGAGAAGAGTTCTAAATCTAGCTAGAAGACCAAGTCTTTGGATCTCAAGGAAAAGGTAGGAGTAAAGAAGAGAGGTGATTGTCACCACTGTCACCAGCTTGGACATTGAAAAAGAAATTGCTCACTCTGGATAGAGGAATTGAAGAAGAAGGAGAGCACTGAGCTTCCAGTTTAGGTATTAACATTATAAGTTATATTTGATTACTTCTTCATCTTGGTATGCGATACTAGATAAAGATCTGACATATTGATGTGCAAGATCTAACAAAAAGTAAAGGTCTTTATAAAAGGAAAAAGATGGACAAGGTGGAACAAGAGTTGCTAAAGCTTTAGTCTTCATTTAAATTGATCTTAGCCCAATGGGCATGTAATAGAGTTAGTTGAACTGCTATTATGCCAATAAATAGAAACATTTACTGTATACATCTTATATGACAAGGATGATAACTCAATAAAGTAATCTGCTTCTATTTTAAAGATGTGATCTTGTATGACAATGTCTGACCATCTAATGATCTTTATATGAAAGAATCTCGAGATGAATGTTTGTACCAAAGGATTATATGTGATTACTCAAACAATCTGTAGCACTGTCATCTAAAGTACATATATGAGAAATGCATCTCTGAAACATATTGATGTTCATCTAGACTCTTTTGGTTATTGAGCCAATAAGAGACATGCAAGTCTTATATGTGATTAACATGACATACCAGTTCTCACTAAGTGTATTAGAGAACAAATATCCAATTAGGACTTGTACATATGGATGTATGAAGTAAGTGTTAAATGCTATTATTTGTACTTCAACGTATTTATTGATGATATGGTGATGTGCATGCAGTAAAATATGATTCTCTTAAAGTAATCAAGAGGATCATACCAGCACTAATGCACCAGATCCCATCAGAACTCCGCAGTTAAGCGTGCTTGGGCGAGAGTAGTACTAGGATGGGTGACGACTTGGGAAGTCCTCGTGTTGCACCCCTACAAAGTGAGTTTCATATGTTGCTCTGCCTTCTCTCTCTTGTAACCCACTCTGCCTTCTCTCTAGGGTTCCCGGCGGCCGCCGCTGGGGGGAAGGAACGCCCTAGGCGTTTCTCCTCCCCCTGGCTCTCAATATGCGATAGTGTCTCTAGTAAAGGGTGGAGTGGTTCTAGGGGGAAGCGAAGCAGGTCGGCTGGGTCGTCGGGGCTTCTCATCTGAAGATCTGGATGGGACTCGTAGAGCTTTGTGAGGAGCGTGGTCAGGGTTCGAGGATGCAGTGTTGACCTGGTTGACTTCCATCTTGCCCATGAGAGGCATATGGAAAGAGCTTTCCCACCTGGTCTCAGATCTCACTTTCTGTTCCGCGTCTCTGTCGGAGAAAGTGGCTTGCCCTTTCTCTCACATCCTCATCTTCGTGAGAGTGGCTGGTCCGTCTAGGTAGATGAAGACCCCTGACGTCACCTCCGGTCTCCTCGGCGGCTTCGAGGGATGGTGGCAGATGGAGGCTTGTTTGGGTTCTGCTTCGATCGGCTCTGCTTCACCAGGTCCGGTGGTGGCACTTCATATGTGGCGGCGTTTCCAGTTGCTGGTTGGTGGCTGTGCTCCGGTGGTGATACTCCTCTCTGAGTATATAGACTGTGGATCTGTTGCTGCAGTGGTTGTTTCCTCATAGGGTAGATAGAGGTGTCGTCATTGACACAGTATAGGTGTTGCACGCAAGCTGAGCTTCAGGTGGTCGATGTTTTGCTCCTAAAGGGCAATAGGATCTTCGTGGATCTAGCATTTGGGTTACTGCCTTCTCCAAGCTCATAAGGGTTCGATTGCTCTGTTTCCGGGTTTAGAGGTGGTTCTCTTCTTCTCTTGGTTCAGCTTTTGATGATCCTTGTTCTAGTTGAGCGTGCCTTGCTGGTCGCTGTTGTTCTTCTGCAGGCGATCGGCTGGTTCCCATGCCTTTCTTTGCTGGTTGGCCTAGTGCGGCTCTTTGTGGCTGCAAGCACAAATGCCCTCTAGGTGTTTGTTATGGAGCCTCCATGATTATCAGGTGTCTTGGGTGGGGTTGGTTTCAAGGGGGAGGGGCTGGCTTTTCTTCCTCTCTCTTTTGTGTTGCTATTGTGTGTAGCAACACATTGAAGGTGTTTGATACTATGCTGCAGTAATTGCTAGCCTCTTCTTGGACACTCGAATCATGAGCTAGAAGTCTTGTGCTGACAGCAGCCTCATGTGGGGTTGGGATGGGGGGGGTTCACTTCTTCACCTCTTCTCAGTCCTCTTTGTGGCTGCGAGCACCATGTTTTCGGTGGTTTGTTTCTGTTTTAGCAGAAGTGATCGAAGCCTGCACTTTTTGTGTGGGGGGTCTCTTGCTATGTTAACAGCTCCACCGTCTGCCCTTGAACCTTGCGGGTGAGCAACTAGGTGGTGTGGCGGGATATTAGCTCGATGGACCTCCCTAATCTTGGCTTAGTACCACAATTTGTGGGTGCTTTCAGATGACAGTTGGTGCTGTGCTGCATGAAGGAGTGTTTCTGTGTTGATCTTTTGTTCCCATTCTTTGTAGCGAAAATGCGAGGTTCTTGCTTAGAGTTGGATAGCTGAGAAGACCATAAACTTCTTGTCTAGCTACAGGCTGGTTTGCTAGTTTTTGTTCTATGCCTTGCTGCTATTACTATTTGTAGGTACACTGAATGCATGTAATAGTGACAGTTGTAGTCTTCTTCTGGCTGGTCTGTCTGGACCTAGCTTGTCTAGTTTGTTTGGTTTTCTTAGTTTGTTTTCATCTAGTTTGCTTGTGTCCCCCTACGTGGGGTATATGTTCCTTGGGCGAGCTTTTTAGCTCCTTGCGATGTAATGGGGTACTATGTGCCCGAAGTTTTTGGTTTTATAGTAACACATTTTTTGACCGACCAAAAATCAAGAGGATTACATGTATGAAGTAAACAACTTCCTTAAACGTATTAAGATGATTTGATAATATCAATGATGAAATACTTTATAGGAATAGTTTGAGGACCTTCAAGATAGACTATGATAGCGTATCATAGTCAAATTCAACTGAAACATGATGATGTATCAGAAAGAAGGAGTCACAACATGATGAGTCGTGATATGATCATCATTTAAATCTAATCTTCAAATTTCCTTAAAGATAAATGATTAACGCTAAATGAAAGTACTATCTAAATGGTTTAATAAGACAACATATGAGATATAGAATGGGAATGTCACGATGTGTCATAAGATTTGAAACTTATGCAAGAAAATAGTTTCTTGAAAAGAATTAATCAAGTGATAGTTTGTTGAACACTACTTATCTCAATCCAACAACAAAGTGTTTGTTGATTGGATAGATGAATTCCTAAAGAATCAGTGGGACTAAAGTAGAACTCGAAGAGGTTGAGACCAACAAGAAACGTTTAAACCATAAAATGTATAAAATGAAACTATGAGAATCATAAGTTGTTGTGGAATCTCAAGTTCATTATGTAACACATAACTCATAGTTCAACACATCAGAAGTTAACAAATTGTGAATTTTATAACTCAGATAAGTTGATAGTTGGTCATATGATGAGTCAACCATCAACTAAGAACTATTGAGGGACCATAGTCTGAGTAATGGACTAAGGCCATTATGTACAGAATAGAATCCATGAGACCAACAAGATATAATTTTGGAAGAACCACCAAAAGGGATAAAACCCAGAAGGTGCAATTGGGTTTCAATAGGAAAACCAACATGGATAAAATGAAGGACAAATTGGTTGCAAAAGTTTTTGAATTAAGAAAGTGTTGAACATGATGAAATCACTTCACCAATTGGCTTGCTTACCATTGCAGCTTGTTAAGACTTGATGATTTGGCATATGGAAATTAAAATCACATTCCTTAATCACAATAAATGAGAGGATGTGTGCATGACACAACCTGAAGGTTTCATAACTTCATTAATGCAAGTAAAGTCTATAAGCTACCAAAGGTAGAAATAAGTATATAAGATATGGAATCTTTTATTATGATAAGACAATCAAAGAGTTTGACTTGAATCAAGATAAAAGATGAAATTTGCGATTATAAAAGATTCTGTGGGAGCATATATGAATATTCCACATATTGTTGAGGAATGACATCCCAATACTATAAGTATTGTGATCTGGCATGGAAAATACCTTCAACTATGAAGGATTAGGTGAAACATCCTATGTGATAGGGATCATGATCTATAAAGATAGTTCTTGAAAGTTTCATGACTTGAATGAATACATGTTGGTAGGTGTTGAAAGAGTTCAGCATGAAGGATTTTATAGGAGAGGATCTATCCATATAGATGGGTTGATTTTCTCAAGAATCCAATGTTCTAATTCTTATGAAGAATGGAAAGAACATGAGTGAGATGCCATATGGACCAACTTTTGGATCTATGATGTATGCCAGAAAATGTAAAATCATCCCATAATATTGAATGTATTGGACATGACAAGATGTGTTAAGATTCCAATGAGGGTCATTGGAAATTGTAATATCCCTTAACACTTGAGAAGGACTAAAGGTTTATATTACTAGAATGTAGAAACAAGGAAGAGTGGAGTGTAAGGGTTACACTGATGCAAGCTTCTGAAATGACAAACGTGATTGTAATAAAATATGTCTAACTTAAAGGACAAATGTTGTTAGTTGGAAGGGTTTTAAACTAATAACCATTAATTCTATTCAAAATAGAAGCTAATTATACTTGTGTTGAGAATGCAGAGTGATGATGTATGGATCTAAAAGTTCATATGATGAACTTATATATGTTCCAACCATTGTTGACTTCGTAGTGATATTGTGACAACAATGGAGCTACTTGTTAGGCAAGGAATATCAGATACCATATTATGGATGTTTCATATCACAACGAAGACATAACAAACATGCAATATACATGTTATAGAAAAATGTTGCTAACATACCGGATTAGTACTTGTGTAGCAAAAACATGGTGGACATGTTTATATCACCGAGAATGAGATTTTTTGGTGATTGGCACTAAGTGAAAGTGGGATTTTGTTGGTAAGGTATGTCCAAAGATCCAATCATATGAAAAATTGACATGAGATATAAAGGATTTGATTATTAATTATATATATAAAAATCAAGCTTCCAATTCATTTTGTTTCACTCAATTATGAGATAATGAGGAGGCATAGTGAATATCTAAAGAATGACAATACTCAATGACGTATGTCTTCAAGTACGTGACTTGGAAGAATGAGATCATACAGATGCTAAAAGTATGTACACTCTTATTATGTCCCGAGTCGGTTGTTACTATGGAAGGTAGATTGAGACCAATAACACTAAAGACTAGAGTGTGGGTTGGTTGATGACAGAATGTCATTATCCATGATATGGCATATCAAACCAAACACATATATACTTATTAGAGAACAGTGTATCAGACAGACCCACCTTGATAGTGACACATGGAAACCATTATTGGTGGTCATAGTCATCTTTTATAGTGAAGGTGGTGATTCTTATTCTAAGTCCTAAAATCACTACACTCATCACATGTCGTTCTATATGCTTTGACATCATCAAACGCAATCTTGCAACATGGGTTGTCATAAATGTAATGATTTGGTGACTGTGACACATGGGGACTGACTGTGAGTGATAGAGATGGGATTTTTCTGTGGCGTACGTCTCGGGAAAAAAATAAAACTAATGCGGAAGCGAATTATTAGTAGCGGAATTATGGAAAATCACTAAAAATTAAAACTTTTTGCACTGAGATCCACAAAATGTAAAACTCTTTCATAAAGGATCAAAGTAAGTTAATTACATTCTGATATATCAATTCATCTCTGTATCATCTCATCTCGAGAGTCATAAACATTGACTGCCCTATTAAACTATACATGAGTAGTATACAAAAATCTCGAGGCATCAAGCCAAAAATCTCAGATCTATATCAAACTATCTACTGACTCTTAGGATTTGGGAGTACAGATACGACACATAGGACTCTCTATATACATAACCTAACAGACAATGTCTCCACCTGAAGATCACTGTTGTCCTTGTTGTTGTTGTTGCTGCTGATGTGGCTGTTGTTGCTACTGCTCACCCACTAAAGGGTTTCTTCTTCCTCGACGTCTACCTAAAAAGTTGAATCCCACTGGGGTGAGACAATTGAAAATTGTCCCAGCGAGAGATATAACTCTCTGCCAGAAACATTATTATTGCAGATAAAAGAATAACACTGAGCGGTAGAATTATAAATATTCAACAGTAGGTAATTCATTAAATAGACTAAGTAGAGCAGTATTCTCTAAACAGTTCATTTCAATTATATCCTGACAAAGCTGCATGTCATTTATTTAATAAGGAATATGAAGAACATGTATATTATTTATCCAACTAGGACATAATAGACAATGTATCATCAACCATTATTTCTCGTAGTTCAACCCTAAGCAAATATGCTACACGGCTGATTACATTTTTCAAACATACTTATGCCCTGAGGAGATGAGGTATACCACTCATACTCCAACCGACCATTACGAAATCAAAATCGGTACCATACATAGATCAATAGAAGAGCCGAATTCCTATGACCTCATCCTCCTCAGTTAGTGTGAGGACTAACATGCAGGACATCTCGTGTCTCTGCTAAATTAGCTTTCCAGGGTATACTGGCAACTTTGCTATTAGAGTTACAGTGGCATGCTGTACTCTATTCACAATCGAGGTATTTCTTGTTTATCTCACATCGATTCGGCATTAACATAATCATTGGGAGACTAGTGATACATCATCCCGACATATACATATAATGAAGGATTGAGATATTTGATGTTTATCTCACATCAATTCCTCCATTAGGGCGTAAGGATATTCACGCCCATTACCCCCACATACTCAAAAGTATGCTCTCCAGGAGTTCCCTTAGGAAAACCTGTTTCACCATCACCAAACTACTGACGATGATGGATCTATGGTTAGGGATCTACATGATATCATTTCACTTGATTATTTAAGTGCATTACAACATTCTTTTAGCATCAGGCATATTTTCAAACATAAAACATTATAACAATTGCTATAAAGAAAGAGTACTATTTCTGTCAAGTTCATTTCACAGCTTTAATAGCACTGGGAACTCAATCCCTTATCATCTCATCATCATGATTCAAAATTATGGGTGTTCAGACCCTTAAATCATCAAAACACTTGTTATCACTTAAATAGGTAACTTAATGCCATCAAGTCATCTGACAGTGTAAACATGATAATTGCAATGCAGGTATTTCACATGGCTCTCAAAGCCTATCAATCTCTTTTGTTACCTCTCACTAGGCAACATAGCATATCATTGCTCACAAGGCTCATAAAGCACTTTTAATAAACAAAGCATCATAGCTCATACCTGGCTATGTTCAATATCTCATAAAACCTACATGATTAGTACAGATAATAACAGATACATCAATTTCATATCAGTACAATGTAAAATAATCATAACATCACTAATCATGGGGTTACACCACTATGCCCTTGCTAGGGTTAGGGTTTCCCTTACAATTCAATTAGGGTTAATCATCCCCTTAGCTCAATTAGGACTAATGAATTATCATTTCATTATCCAACCTTAGAGCTTCATGCTATAAAGCATAACCCAGAATTAGGGTTTCACATTTTCATTCCCTTATCTGGAATTAGGGTTTACTACTCACATCACATCATCCTAGATTAGGGTTTATGTTCAATATTCCATAGTTAGGGTTTACTATTCACATCACATCACCCTAGATTAGGGTTCATGTTCAATAACCACAATTAGGGTTTACTATTCACATTACATCACCCTAGATTAGGGTTTATATTCAACAACCAACAATTAGGGTTTACTATTCACATTACATCACCCTAGATTAGGGTTCATGTTTAATAACCACATTTAGGGTTTACTATTCACATTCCAAGTAGAAGTGATCATCAAAGTACCCTGAATTAGGGTTATGATTCATTAATCTTCATAATTAGGGTTTTGTGATCTCACTATTAAGGATCATCCCCTAAATTAGACTTTCACTCATAATGAGAGTCCATTACATAATTAACATTCATGTAAGAAGTCTTCTCTCTTATCTTCTATAAGATGATGCTTTCATCAGCTTTGATTAAGCTAAGTCAGCTCAACATGAAAGAGAATTGACATCATGGGTTAAGTCATTATCACCATGATCATTAAGGCTTACTCATTCAAAGGGTACCAATCACCCTATCCCATTAAGGGTACCTTTATTATAATAATATTTGATTACATCAGGTATTAATCAACTAATCACTTTGTCCTTTATCCACTTTAAGTACCCATGCGGTTTTGGTTAATTATCCACCAAACGGTCTTGGCCATATAGACCCCAAACGGTCTTGACCAAATCAGACCTCAAACGGTCTTGCACAAAAACATCCAAACGGTCTAAGACCGTTTAGACCTCCAAACGGTCTTGGTCAAGCAATGAAACCATTTGCAAAAGTACCACCTTGAAACCGTTTAGTAAAGTAACCTCTGAAACCGTTTAGTAAAGTAGGTGGTGGAGACCGTTTGCCAAAGTTGGATCTTTGAAACCGTTTACTAAAGTTGACCCTCAAGATCGTTTGCTAAAGGTGACCTTCAAGATCGTTTGCTAAAGGTGACCTTCAAGATCGTTTGCTAAACCAACCACTCAATATCGTTTGCTAAAGGTGACCTTCAAGATCATTTGCTAAAGGTGACCTTCAAGATCGTTTGCTAAAGTGCAACTTTGAAACCGCATGACCTCAACCGATTTGGGATCGTTTGGTACCAAACGGTCTTGAGACCGTTTGGTCCAAACCTCCTCAAAACCGCATGGACCAAATATGGTCTCAACAAGTCAGATTGAATTAGGGTTTCCAAGATCGATTCCTTCATTGATTGTGACCATATTATCACTCATCAATTGGACCTATCACCATGATTCAATTGAGTTAATAAGGTCAACCTTCAACTGATTTGACCCTCAATTGACCCTCAATTGATCATCAATTAGGGTTTGAATCAATTGGATTAGGGTTTGGAATCGATGATCCTTCAACATTAATCAGTGTGAGATTAGTTACTTTGAAACCATTGAACCATCATCCAAATTGATCATGACCTGACCCCAAACGGTCTTGAGGTCATTTGGATGACCTAAAAAAGGTCTTGAGACCGTTTTCCCATGTCAACATCAAAATCCAAGTCCACCCATTAGGGTTTGGTTCATTGGATTGATCACCAAATCAACAATTGATTATACTTCAACTTAATACCTTTGGATCTTCAATTGCTCAACCATACCTAACCCTAGACCTCCAAACGGTCTTGAGTGATCACCAAATGGTCTTGAGACCGTTTGGGTGACCCCCAAACGGTTTTGAAACCATTTGGGTCAATCAACCCAAGTTTCAAACTCAATCACTTATGAAATCAGCACTCAACCCGATTAGGGTTTTGGTGATTGTAGGACCTTCAATTAGTGAACCAATTGGAATTAATCAATAATAATTGATGGGTCATTAACCTACATTATTTTCAACAGGTCTACAAATGGTCAACACTCAGTCAACGCCACCAAATGGTCTTGGGACCATTTCTCTCCATGTGGTTTGGGTGAAATCGTTTCATTCCAAACGGTTTGAAACCGTTTGCTCCCAAACGGTTTGGGAAACCATTTGAGCTAAGATTTGAAACCGTTTGGTAAAGTAATTCTTTGGATAATCATCTAAGATGATGTCATCTTCGTCCTCCTCTGTTCAACCAAGAACAACAACCGTTCTTCATGGGAGTTTTAGCAAGAACTCAAAAGAGTATCAAAAGAAGAAAAGTAACCAACGGTTCTTATAGAAAAGAGTGCAATACTAATGCTTAAGGGTTGAGTTATAAAACCTGACTCTAGAACTGATATCAAGCTCCAAGATCCACGGCTTTAATGGTGGATGGAGTTCTAGAAATTTTCCAAGGTCCGTCCTTGAGTCTTTGGATGAGAAAACTAGCTAGGATTGGAAACTGAGTGAAGAAAACCAATAATTAATCTTTGCTTTAGGGTTTACACCATGAATCCGAGGTAGGAGATGATCAAAAATTACCAACAGGTTTGGTCATCCTTACTCTGCTCCTGAGCTCTTCCTTGGTCAGCCAAAGCAAGGTTGAGAAAAGAAAACTAAGGAAACGAGCCTTGGGTGTTATTGGAAAAGGATGAGTATAAAGGATATGTATATGGGTTTTCAAGGAAAGAGAGAAAGAAAAGTATTTTCTTTAAATTCCAAAATAATATCCACCAAACTCCCATCCATATCTTGGCCGTGAAGCCACTTCATTTCCTTGCAAAACCTCTACATTATTCAAGAATTAATGGAAAAGAAATTAAGCACCTTAAAGAGTTTTATATTAATATCCATCCTTTAGTGGATATTACTTTTTATTATGATAATGTGAGTTGGCTTCCACTCAACCAAGATATTTTTATGCCCAAGCAAGGCACAAGCTCGTCCAATACTATTGCAACTCCCTCAACTTTTGTTTGAAGGGCTCCTCAATTAATTTATTTCTTTTTTGCATTAAATTGAATTAAAGTCCCATATATGCTTAAATCTTGATTATTTTAATGTCAAGATTCTCTCTCCTCCATGATAATTCAAATGAGGCACCCCTCTCATTTTATTTGCTCTACTTGATGCCAAGAAACATGAGAGACCCTCAAGAGGTGATATTTTGCATATTGAACCCTAGGTTTTGGGTAAATTGCACATTACACCAAAACTAGGTTTTAATGCACAAGAATTGCTCTACAAGCTTTATCTTTGTGCCCAAGCTTGTGGAAACCATACCACTACATCATATTCATTCTTATGATGTTTCAACATCAGAGGAACATCTTATCATGTGCAATTTGTAAGTTAACCCCTCAACTTGGGTAATTTGCACTTTAGTCCAATTTTAACAAAACAATGTTTCAACATTATTAAAAAAGGACTGAAATTGAAATATAAGTTCCTCAAAAGCCTTAATTAATTTTCAAAGTATAAGAGCAAAAATCTAATCAACTTAATTAGGCAAAACACCTAGGGTTAGTACATAACCCAGGTCAGGGATGTTACATTGTCCCTCCTACTGGATATTCATATCCTGGCCACTTGATAAGAGAGTTTGAGAAACGCATGTGCATGCACATGCACATGTAAATCAATATATGATATTGAGGTCACATATATCTCAGACAGTATGCTCTTGGTTCAAGGAAAATGGATTGAATGTTGAGAGGGTGACGAATCCATGCCTCGAGTTCATTCCGGATATCAACGACAAAGGAATGATACAATCACTATAACACTTTATCACATATTGTAGGTTGAAGTTGTCTCCAAATTTCCATTCACTTGGGTAGCACTAATGTGCGACTATGCATCAAACTTTTCTTGTGATGTCATAATCTAGTTACGCACATACACTGCCAACATGATATGGGACCTATAACACACACATAGGAACTCATCTAAAAGAGGATTTTAATTATGAATGTTGAATGAATTGATTGCTAAAGTATTTAGGTACTCAGTTTACACAACAAATCAGCTGACTGGACTGCTAGATGATCAGTTCACCCAATGATATAGTCGTTTGGAATGTCATGTTGATTAGAACTGAATTGGCTAAAGTTCTGAATGAATTAGGCACGAACTGACCAACTCACTGGGTGAACTGATCGACTCAGGTTGAGCGAGACAAACGGTTCACCTGGTGAACCGATCAGCTTAGTTGTGTTGGCGGAAGGTGCTAGCGACTTTCTCGAATACGTGAGAAAGATTACTCGTTTCACTTGTTCAATTTCATTGGTACAAGAATTAATGTTTGCATTAATTGGAAACAATTTTGTCAAATTCATGTACGATTAGAAAACATACAAAATGATCTGTTCAGGCCCACGAACCGACCGACTCACATGTGAGATGACTATTTCAGTTGCAAAATGCCCATTTTAGATTTCACATGTTGAGAAAATTCATGATTTTCCGGTCCTTCTACTCCCACTTCAATCGGGAACCCTGAACCTAACCCCTCCTATAAATAGAGGGGTACTGGGGGATTCCCAACACACACAATTGAGAACCAGTTGCTTTGAAAATTGTTGTCCTCTCTGGTTGTGGTAACCAAGAGAGCCCAAGCGAGTCCTACCTGACTAGGAAGGGATAGATAGGGAAAGAACAACTGAGGATCATTGTTGTGGGAGAGCAATTTTGAGACTAGTACGCCAATGGAAGAGACAACTCCTCCCTATCCATTCTACTAGAGCGATAGGAGTTTTAGTTGGTCTGTGTGGACTACTCTAGAGGTAGGAGTCCTTTGGATATTTCTAGGAGGGCAAGGTCAGTTTGCAGTCCGTGGTGAGACTGCAGGAGCCGCTACAGAAGTTGTCATGTCTGCCATCCATGGTGAAGACCAGGAGCTACATAGACGTCCAAGAGCAACTAGAAGACAGTTGCACTGCAACGAGTTGTATTTGCTGAACTTGCTCCATGACCAGGTATAAACTCGTCAAACTGTCTTTCTTATTTCATAGTAGTTGACTCCATCTTTCTATTATGGGAATATGGATGGATTATTTATTTTTTTCCGCTGCCTTATTTTGTGCTCATATTTCCTAACAATTCTTGTATATCATTATTTTGAGAAATGAAAAAATACACCTACTCCAATGTACTAGTTTTGTGTGTTTGGATTATATAGGTTTATTAATATTTAAGTAAGGAGAGTATCTCCTCTCTGGTCCCACTCCTTATAGATTGTATTAGAGCATCGACAATCAAATTTGGACTATTTCCCTCTACGTGAGATGTTTATCCTAGATTATATTTATATTTCCATGTGAGGATGAAATAAAGATATTGAATCGAATGAGGTACATATGAGGAGATTATGTGTTTAACCCTAATGTGAAGAGACACTCTGTGCACATACCCTATAATGTATGTCAGTTGTGATATAACTAGAGGAATGACTTTAGGGTAAAATTTAAGTGATAAGGATGATGGAGTAGTAGGGTATGGTGATGTTGTTATAGAAAATTTGTGAAACTATTCTTGCATTTTGGGCCTAACTTTAGTTTTATATCGCAAAGTTTTTCCATCGAAATATTTTTATTTATAATACTATATGTAAAAAATATAGATTTTATCAATGGTTTATTGAGATAAGTCCGGAAGAATAAAAGTATGGAGTTTGATAGAGTTGTTACAAGACATATTAAATCAGCTTAGTTAGTTTAGAACAACTAGTTGGATGCATTAAATAATCACGACTAAAAGATGTGTATGTAACCCTAATACCTTACAAGTGGTTTAGTTTGGATTATTAGGTTAAACCTTTTAAGGGATAGACAGTAGTTGGTTAGTGGTGTAAGAATGGTTAGATTTTGAGGACAAATCCTCTTTAAGGGGTCTATTCTAGTAACATACCTAAACATGTCTTCCTAATCATCAAAACCCCAATTCCATGAATTAGGTACTAATGGGTATAGATCTTGTCGTAACCCAAACAAGTATTATATATACCCTACTATGGAAACAGAATGAGTTTAGACGACCTTAGATGTCTCTTTGTTTTAATGGAAACATTAGGAATCATATAATGTGTATGATAAGACCTTTTCATCATTTGACCTTAGAAGGATGGATAAAACCACTAGGTAGTGCTTTGATGTATAATATTGAATGAATGATAAATATTGGACTTTTGCAATTTGAGATCTTAAAAGAAAACTACTAATGAATGAACCTTACAAAGGAACTAATAAAGTGTGAAATATAACTTGAAGACTCATTGTATATATATATTCATGTGTAATATATTAAACCTAACTAATGTATTTAATAAATGGCTAAAATAAGATCAAACGTTTCCATATCAAAAATAATGATGGGAAACATCCTACGAGCATAAAGTAGAATACACACAAATATATATATAGGTATATATCAGTGGAGAATTAATTGGATCTTAATGGAATAATAATATCACTATTTGACTTTATAAGGAATCTTGAATTAAACGATGGATATGGATTCATATCATAAACAAGGAAAGTATTTCATGTGAGGATAATCCTAAAAACTCTACTTCCAAGATAACAACCATATGTTTTTTGATGAATAAATATAGAAATAACAAATTATTACCATAATCTAATGGATAACCTAATTAACAATGTCAAAAAAGTGGAAAGTAATGTCATATTTAACTCCTCATGTTTTAACTGGTACAAGTTTGACATTAAATGAATAGACCTAGATGCCTTAATTTCACTAGAGAAAGAAAATATAAGTTAGTAAATATTAAAAAAGATAATGTATTATTCCAAAAGTGGAAACTAATGGCACATTTGTATTCTACATGCAAATATGTATAGTTGCCAAGTTTGATTTATCTGGTCATATCTAGATATCTCATTTAACCAGGAAATATAAACTAACAAAAATACCCTAGGTGGCCTCTAATTCCTTAAATACAATTTATTGTATAAATTCCCTCATATTTCTCTGTCATGATGTTTTCTAAAATCCAAATTAGTTCCCATCCTTTGGATTTTAATTGCATGACTATCTACCTTTATCTATGACATGTAATGTGCTTTGAAATTATGATACCGAAGTTTCTCATGAATTTTGTCAATCTTCTTTTTGATGTTGAATCACATTTTCCTTTCTAGTGCATTTCACCTTATTTTCCACACTGATAAATCCATATCTCTCACCCATCTGTCTTCTTTATTTCCTGTACAATCATTGTTTTCATCTATTGAGTATGTAGGGATTTATGGACGACCATGTTAATGTTGGATTCCCACATGGGTTTAAGTTTTAAGTAGTTGGATCAGAGCTTTGATGCCTCTAGGTTGACAATTCGAATAAGTTTAGATAATGAGCCATCTAGCACATGATTTTCCATTTTTGCCCTTGCTTGCATTTGATTGTGTCATGCTTGGTAGGGCATATTAGTACTCTTCAAATTTTATTTTTAGGATAATACACAATCATTTGAGTTATGACTTTACACTTTTTTCCATCACATATCAAGTTCTAATGCATTATGTAGGGACAAACTCACCTTTTCTCATTGATTTTGATTTATAAATTTAGTTTTTTTGTTTATCTTGTGAAATCCATAATTAATTACTTGTAACTCCAAAATCAATAAACAAATACCCATTGGAATTAAAAAATTAAACTCTATCTAAACATTAAAACCTAATCTAATAAATGTAAAAAGGTGATTTTTAGGATTTATGTGGTTAATGAAGGTTAACACAAATTTCATATGTGTGTTTGATAGGTGGCTTTAGACCCTGGTGTGAATCTAGGGTAGACTTTACACCAATGTGGATGCTATATCTATTGACATAACAGTTATACATTGTCCATATTTTGATGATGACTTAACCATTCCATTCATGTATATTTAATATGTCTACTTGAGATCAATTTCAGGTATTAGGTACACGAATAGGATAAAATTAGCAAACCCTAGTTTATCAGAGAACAAGTCAAATTTAACACATCTACAATAATTGAAGAATAGATAACATCTCTACTAAAATCATTAGGGCTGGCAAAACCTGACCCGACCCGCTCGACCCGACCCGACCCGACCCGACCCGACTAAAGCGGGTTCGGGTCTTGATTTTTTCGACCCGACCCGAAATGACCCGAACCTGAAAAACCCGAAATTCTTTGCGGGTCGGGTCCGGGTTTGCAATTCTCGACCCGCAAAACCCGCTCGACCCGAAATTAAATCTTCGTATGTGTATATATTTTTCCATGTTTCTAGCCATATAAATTTTTAACACACACAAACATAAATCTATGATAGTTTATATAAGTCTTTGCTTGTAAAACAATAATTAATAAGCAAATTCTGCAGCAATTTCGGGTCTAGCGGGTTTGAATTTTCGGGTTTTTTGGGTTTTTCGGGTTTTTCGGGTTTGCATTTTCGGGTTTTTCGGGTTTACATATTATATAATATTTTCGGGTCCATCGGGTTCATCGGGTCAGACTTGCAAATATGAATTTCGGGTTCGGGTCAAGCAGGTATGACCTGTAATTATTTTCAGGTCGGGTTCGGGTCGAGTATATTTGATCTGACCCGAATTGACCCGAAATAGGACCCGCTCAACCCGGACTCGATTGACAGCCCTAAAAATCATGTTGTAAATCATTTGTGTTGAATGTATGACTTGTAACTAAGCTTAATGGAAATTTAGAGCACTTAATTGAATGTTTAAACACTTCTGGGGTATTTGTCATAAACCTTCATAGGGAGGCTTACCGACAGAGTTTCCCCTGTGGTAACATTAACATACCGAATCTTAGACATTTTGTATTTTGACCCGATTTCCTATATTTTCCTTTCATTTATGTCCTCTTTGATCTTTCTCTTTAATTTGTGGATATTATGATGGTTTCATGAACATATGTTCATTTTTTCTACCAATATTTGGGTTTATGCACAAATACCTCAGTAAAAGCTTAGTAATGGGTCTAATATGTAAAATGTCCACTTAAACGATAAAAAGAATAAATAAATTCTTGCTACAAATTTCTAGTATATTTTAGAATATGAAAAAGAAAAGAAATCCCAAAATATACATAAATGAGATGATATATGCAATAATTGGGGATAATATGGGATATTTTGGATAAAAGAAGATAATGACGAATATATTGTTCCAAAAATCCTAAATAGAAACCCACAAAGATAATTTGGTTCACAATCTCATTTTCTTGACCTAAAAGAAACTTAAGGGTCAAGTATTACCTAATTTGGAAGATAAATGCATATATTAAAGTCTTTATTAAAAGAAAATTGGAGATACGCCGAAAAGGTGAAATGAAATATCTCACGTCCTCAATTTTGAAAACTAACTCCAAATTTGTAATCTATATATCAAAATGAATCTATGTGTGAATTTGTATTTAATTTGGTCAATGTTAAATATTTTATTTTATTCAGGAGAGAGAAAATGACTTAAAGATAAAAAATATTTAATATATGTTGAAAAAAATTAATTAATGCCAAAATCACATTCTACACATTTGGTATTACCTATAGGATAAGTTTTACATTTTTAGAAAGTTTCTAGATGCCTCTAATAAATAAAAAGGATAAATACGTGATACAATTTAAATGTATTAAATAAAATAATAAAATCTTCAAAAAAATAAAATAATGCCAAATTCGTGTTCTAAATGTTAAAATATATATATTTGGATGAATTTTGAATTAATTTGGTAAATATTTGATGAGAAGATAAATTTAGGAGAGAGAAGTGTGTAAAACCTTAAAATTATTAATTAAAATAATAAACAACACCAAAACCAACATACTTAATATGACTTATAGGTGAAGTTTTATTATTTTTGAAGAATCCTAGAATCATTAATGCACGAGGAAAGAGAAAACTTGATTTGATTTATTTAATCTATAAAATGTCCCCAAGAGGCAAAACTAATTCTATATTTTGATTCTACACGTCAAAATCAGTTAGGGTGTAAATTTTGGTTATTTTTGGAAGTCGTTTAAGCCCTCAAATGAAGAGAGAAAAATTCATTTAATAATTTAATGCTTCACTTTATTTGTATTCCGATTTGGATAAGGACTTTAATTTAATATGTCGTGCGAGCCATCAGCCGTTGGATCTTGATCTGACAATCTGTGGATCATCATCTACCTCGGGCCAATTAGGAAATAGGCCGCCAGTTTTTGTCGATTTTAAAATCACAATAGCTCTCTCATCTGTCAACCAAATTGAGTGATTTTTGTTGCTATGGACTCCTCTCACGAATCTGCACCACCTTATCCTAACTTTTTTGTATTTTGGTGATTATTCAAGAAACATCCAATCCAACCGAAACTCTACTCTCTACCCAAACTTGTAAACCCTAGCCCAATGCTCCCCATCTATAAATAACCCTACCCCAAGATTCACCCTATCCTTTAGAACTCAACACAACTTTCAATTTCGATTTTCATAACCATTTGATACCACAGTGAGCTGTCGAAGGTGTAGAGCTTGTGGCGCCCCTTTCTTCTTCGTCTCTTCATGTCCGGCAAAATAAAAGGTACCTTTGAGTTCGTCTCGTATTGCTCTTTCTTTTACATATTTTCACTTTGTGTTTTGTTTAGTATCACAGAAATGCCCAAAATCCTAGCAAGCATCAACTTGCGGTCGTCGTCCATGTCGGGCTGAGTGAAGGGGAAAGGCAACCCTGTGTCAATTTATGTTTCTACCCCCGATCCTTTTCTTCTTTCCTCTCTAGCTCGTGCTCGGGGCATCATCGTCCTTTTGTTTCTCTTTTTATGCAGTTGACTGTTTGTAGACACGGCTTTGACCAGGGCTAGCTTAGTAGCCAACAAGGCGGGTTGCTGACTTGGCCTGTGGTGATTGGCCAAGCAGTAGGCCCCACCCCTCCCTCTCCGTCTCTCACTGTCTCTGTTTTCAAACGAAGTGTCTACGTGGTAAGTTATCATTGATCCCTTTTGGAAAATTCATTTTTTTATTCGTTGGTCGAAAAATAAAAGTAAGATATGTTCTGGAATAAAAAAAAGATGAGCTTTCTAATAAAAATATTTTTGATGCTTGATTCTATATTTTTTGAAAAAGTGTTTTTGAGAATGAATTAATTAGTTAAAAATAAAAAAATGCATCAAAAACTCCATATCTTCAAAATACATAATATATATGTCATTTTGATCAGAAAAATCTAACTAAGACAGTCGTGATGTTTTAAGACCCAAATCGGTGGTTTGTAGAAAAAGTTGACAACTTTAGGGTTTTGAGTTCTTAATGAATGCATACAATACTAATACATGAACATGGTTATGATAATAGGACATGTGGACTCTGATTTTGTTTAAAAGTTGTGAAAAGTAGTTTCTAAGACTCTAAAGAATAAGGTATGTGCATTTACACCTTAAGTTGGGAATATTTGTGCCTTTACCTATACTTTTCCTTAATGAGACTTATTTGAACCCTATATCCCATATTCATGATTCTTGTGCTATACTTGCCTCATAATCTATTTGGAATATTGTTCTTGGGTATTGGTACCCCTCTACTATGTTCTATTTGATTGATTCTATTACTTGCCATTGATTCTAACATGATGATTTTATTAGACTAACTAGCTATAATAGAGATACTTATGTACAACCACCCATAGTTGGGGAATGTGTTATTTCTCCCCTGGGGAACATTTTATTCTTCCCCACACATGAAATGTGTAGGTGATTGGGAATGTGTTATTCTCCCCTCACCCTTTGGTTGAAGGTCCAGTAGGTGCCTCAACCCTACTTAGTTAAGGTAGTCAATATTAATCATGCATATAATTCTTTTATTATACTTTGTTTATGACAAGCATCTATTGAAAGCTCCTTTTATATATGGCCTCATTCTCTTGTTATTTTCATCTAATGATTAGCGCTAGCCTATTTTTATGTATTTTGCTTATCTTGTTATCCCAGAATAGTTTTGTGACACGTACTTGTTTTCCCTTTCCCTTTTGTCGAACTCTTTAAGGGGTGGAGTATAGTTAGTTGATGATGTTTGAGTGATTAGATTTTGAGGAAGAAATCCTCTTTAGGGGAATGGAACCCTATAACATCTTGAAGTCTATCTAATCTATCTTTAGAGACCCTAACTCCATACTTAGGAGGTTGTTGTGCTTGAATCCTTAGTGTTGTCCGAAAAAGTAATAGTGGTAACCCTAACATGTTTGTTTATATATAATGAACATATAATGGTCATGGTGACCTAAACCCTAAGTTGTAATCATCCAACCTTAACATGTACATCCTTAATGCCTTTAACGATACATTAATGATATTAAGTGTCATAATCAACTAACATACTTTGACACACATAAATGATATATATATATATATATATATATAATCATCTGTTCACATATTTATCAAGTCATCTATATAAAATGAATGTTACCTTGTTATCTAATACACACGTAATTAGTTAGCTAATGTGAATCGATTCATTAATATGTAATGTGTTACGACCCCATCTTCCGATAACCCCCAATTAAGGGAGACCGAAAGGTTGAAGCCACACCCATGAAATTCCGGATCAAAGGTTCGACATATAACCAATAACAATTATTAAATTCTAACAGACTATACTGAAAATGGTAATAAAATTTTTCTTTATCATACCTTTGAAAAGTTGGAAGTACTAGACTTCTAACCACAGATGATCTACTCTAACTAAATCCTCCTTGTTCTTTAATTCTTGAATTCACAATGTGTCACTTTACTGTTTTGTGCTTTGGAATATGTACCTAAAACGCCGACAAACAAAACAACGGTCAGTCGGTATGTGGAGGATCCAATAATCAAGAAATCATGCTAACAATGTAATCAAGCAATTAATCATTTTAACAATCAAGATTACATTTTAATATAACATCAGCGATCCACAAGTTCCATAACCTCTGTGCTGTCCCTACAGTGGACCTGTATACCAAACTACAACCCCTCATGATCCACCAAAATGGTAAACCAGTTTCTAGGATTGAGTTACATGGTAAACCGAAGAGTCTCATGAACCACACAAGGCAATCCAGTTTCTAACTCTCGGTATGCTGAAGAGTCTCATGAACGCACAAGGCAATCCAGTTTCTGACTCACGGCAATCCTAGACCTTTCTCTAGGTATTACTCCCTTTTCAGCCTTTTTAAAACACCAGAGGTGAACAAGGATCTAGCCAGTTATATGCATACTTATGATGATAATCATAGTCACTTTATAGTTGCATGAAATAAATAAACACTCAACAGTTATTTCAAGCAACCGGTAAATCATTCGGGAATCGCCGGGAAACTAATGCGATTATTCATAAGCGTAACCACATACCTGATTTGATGAGTCATGCAGATTATTCAACATATACTTCATGTACATTCAATCAACATATCCAAGCAAGTAAATCAATCATCACGTAATTCCTGAAAAGAATACATACTCTATTTATTACACACTTCATCAAGAATCTGCTTTACTGACTTGGATTCACTTTCTAGGATTTCTAATCCTCATTAAGGCTTCATTAATATTCATTAGGGTTTCTTAGATATATTTCTCAATTTTTATTCCTTTTTGGTTATTAAACCCTAAAAATATTCTTTTCCATTTATATAAGCCCTAATTGCTCAAGCTACTCAATTAATAGTCATTTATGTTCAAATTGTCTTAGGATCATCACATCCCTATTTATTCATGGATTTGAACAATTGAAACATTTAAAAGTCATATTCACCTAAATTAGGGTTTTCAAACTCATTAATGCATATTCATGCACGAAACCCTAAATTAAGCCAATTATATAAAAAGATTATCCTTTTAGATCTTATTTTCACTTTTATGAACAATAGGCTTAAATTATCCATTGATCAACATTAAAACCATTTATTATCAAATCTAAGGATTTTTCATTAACTAAATCATTAGAAATGATTACTTAATGCACTTTTCATATTTCAAGCATATATACTCTAAATTAGACTAATTATGTGCAAAATTCTCCTTTTTTTGAACATAATATACCTTTTTACATTTAACAGGTTAATATCAACTCTAAGGATCCATTAAACCCTATGAATCACATTTTTTGTATCAAACTAGGATTCCTTAATCACCTTTACATTAAATTTAGTAACCTCTATTACCTTTCGAATTCCAAACATAATCAGGTTCCAACTATATTTGTAATGGATTCCTCTCGTTCTTCTAAGCAAGATTCATATATTACATGTCTCCAACCGAGCTACCGTTAAAAAGTTATGAATTTTACATTAATTCACTTACTTGAGCCAATCAAAAGCTGCCACGTAGGCGCCTTTCATGCAACGCTTTGCTGGTTTGAGATTAGAATAGAATGACGCTTCTACCCCCAACTTAAGCGGTTCGGCTTGTCATACCCTGGGGGTATAACCGTCAAACGCCGGCCGTCATCTTCCCCAGCGCGCCCTAGCACCGCGGTCGCTCTTCTGTCGACTGCAGGGTTCACCTCCCGCAGTTCCAAAGCCCGAAGGCAGCCGGAACAGCCGCCCCTTCTCCGCCGTCCTCCTCCAGGCCAATGGCGCCTCTTCTCCACGGCCAAGATGGCCGCTCCAGAGTGCCCACGCCTGCAACTGTTGGCCGGTTATGCAGACCTGCTGCTGGTTAGCGTGGAAGGTCGGGGCTTTGGGGACTATGGCTGGTCGTTCACAGACCATCAGGGAAACGTCTAACCTTCATCAAGGTGACTCCCAGCTCTCCGTCGCTCCAGGAAGAGCACTAACCTCGTGACTTAAAGTTGACGACAAAGACATGGAAGAATAATATGTATAAGAGAGGAAGACGTTTGGGATCTCCATGGGCCTGAACCAGGGATCCACCCCTTTATAAAGAGAAGGATGTCCATGCCCTCAACACACTTGCCCTCGAATAATAAAAGTCCTTTCCCATTAGGAATTGGATTTCTTCATCATGAAGCAAGTCCCCCCCCTCCCTCTCTCTCTCTTAAACATCTCTTTAATATCCTATGTTCTTTAGGTATTAGGATTTTTAGAATTCCTTTCACTTTTACTCCCTTTGTTTGTCTTTTAATCCATAGAAACGAAATCCTATTCTCTTTTAATAGTAATTGCTTTCTTTTTAGAAATATCACTTTAATACATTACTTGTATCACATTATTTCCTTATTGTTTTTAATTATTTCACTTTCTCTTTCTCCTATTTTCCTTATGGAAGTTCCTTTCAACATTAGGAATCCTTGGGATACATAATTACAATAAGGATAACTCATTCCCACATATTTTCCATATCTTTTCATTATTTTCAATTTCTTTATTAACAAGGAAATACTTAATTGATATTTTCTTTTCTTATTTCCTTTTCTTTGCAACTTTAGACTCCTTGGAACCCAAGGAATCTAAGAGGCACGAAATCCTCTTTGGATTTTCCTTCTAGAGGTTTCCACACCTTTCTTATCTCAAATTCTCAGTTATTCATTAATTAATTGAATATCCTTGTTATTGGACCCAATAGCCAATAAAGCCCACAAATCAAACAACAAGGCTATTTTCAACGAAACTCATTTATTCAACACAAATTATATCATCATTTGTTCCAATATCTTTAATATGAGAAATTACATTTCTCACCAAAGGAACCCAAAATTGGGGTTGTAACATCCTTCCCCTCTTATAGGAATTTTGTCCTCAAAATTCAAGCAAGCAAACAAACAATTCAGGATAAGACTCTTCCATGTCCATCATTGGCCCCTATGTGGCTTTACCGTACTCATGGTGCATCCAAAGAACCTTTACCATCACATATCCTTTTCCTTGAGTCCTTTCATCCCGGAGTCTATAAACTGCACAGGTGACTCAGGCCATGTCAGCCTCCCTTGGGGCTCACTCGGTTCATTGCTCAGCCCATGGTCGGGGTACCTCACATAGTGCTCTAAATTGGACACATGGAAAGCATCTCACATTACTCTATCCTGAGGGGTAGGGTGAAACCTAACCTTCTCCACTCATCCATCTCTAATGGACCCATGTATCAGGGACTCGGCTCTCTTAGTTATAACTTAGAGGGGTCGGATTTTCATGTCACATTTTCTCCCACAGCAACTTGTATGTCAGTCTACTTTGCATCTGCTCACGACTCTCATCGTCTCTAGGCTCCTTTCAGCCCTTGCACGATCAAAGTGACTTCATCTACACGCACTGGGGTCCCCTTTTTTTTTCTTTTCTAACCATCATGTGGTACTTTTCTAACCATCATGTGGTCCTTTCACCAACATCACCTTACTGAAGTGGTGACCGACACAACCTCCCTTACAGAGCTTCATATAAAACCCGATACTGGCTATGGTGGTCATTGTCACATCTTTAATAGGACAAGAACTATCTCTAGATATCACCCTGAACGAGCACACATGCCCTCATCAGACCCTTTAGTCTGGATCATACTAACCATAGTTAGGGGTGATAAACTATACTATCATTGAGTTTTTCATGTACCTACTTCCACCTTATGGAAGCAAACCTTTAGGTCAAACTCAAGAATCCTTTGAACTTGCTTCATGGTGTAATTGAACCATCTTTCTTATGGTTAGTTCAACTGGATCTGTCCCTTAACCGAACTCTTCCTTTCTTATACTATCTAGGTAAGGCGACCTACCATAACCCACATTGTATCTCGACCTTCCTCGATCCAGGGAAGACTTATCACAACATCCATAGTGTTGAGCTCTCATTCCCTCTCAGGGACTTTTATCCCTCTTTATCGATACACTGGGTTACTGGGGTTCATCCTTTACCTCTTGGCTTGCATGGTCATAAACCACATGCAACTTCATCTTAAGCATACAAAGTGCTATTGTCACTTATCATCTTCGTGGTATGATGTATTATAATCTCTGGTATGTCATAATTCCTCAAGATCGATTCTTCAGAAACCCTAAACCACTCTAGTCGGGTTTCATCACCTTCTTTTCCAAAGAAGTGCATCTGAGGTTCCACCACCATTCTTTTATTACATCAAGGAGTAGACTGGCTAACCAACCAACCCTTAACTTTTCAACACATCTTATTACATCTGAGTGTTATCCAAACACCTCTCCTTTCCAAACTTAGGGTTAGCCAAACAACCTCTTCTAGCTAAACGAGGTAGCTATAACTCAACCAGAGCATCCATTATCACTTCACAGCCTTAGGTATTAGATAACATTGAAGACATACACTTCCATTTATTTCACTTATCATCTCACCTCAAACTCTATGTCTATCTTCAATTAAGAACACTCTCTGATTTCATCATCATGGTGATCAAACTCAACCTGGTATAACTTGTAAGTTCCGCATAGCTCATGATAAAGAAAAAATATCCTTATAAGGGGACTACCTCATTCCTCTTAGTGTTTACAAACCATCCATGTATCATTCACTTTACCAGGGTGGATATCTTCTCTATCCCCATTTCTCTTGGCAACGTTCCAACCTACATCATCTCTTATCCTTGGTGTATGGCATGCATAATGTACTATCTCTCACTCCCATAACAAGAGGAAATAAGCATTTGGCTGCAGTCCAAATACAGAGTTCTTCCTGTTCCAAGAGTAGAGATGGTACATCCCACCTTGTCAATACACCTTTATATCTAAGTTGCAACGTGCCACATATGTCTCTACATCACAGACATCATGATAACAACTAATCTTGAACCTACTGAGGTTTATATCCTTAGTCAACTCCTCTAGGTCCATAGGGTACCGACTCTTTTGGGGTCATCCCTCTTCCTCATGCATCAAGGGAGTGCCCTACTCATCTGCCCTTTGGGTCCCATGAGTTCATGAAGGTGATCAATCTCCTAACCCATGGCCCTTAGATAATGATAGCTGTTACCTCCCGACCCTATGGTCATGTGCAACTGGGGAATTAGGCAACTCCTACTCTCATCGGTCTTATCCCTACCTGACCTTAGGATAGACTTAGGATTCTCCATCATTGTACATGTTCACTTAGAACCTTACCCAAGTCTTCATCATCTCCCTTTCTGCATTCATGGGCTGACTCTCACCCTTCCATAGGGATCATGGCAACTTGCCTACCTTGGTCAAGCCCCATACCGATTACCTCCATGGTAACTCATCTACATGCACATAGAGATGATTATCTATGGGTCTATAAGTTCATCCTCATATTATGTACTTTTCACTTAGCTTCTCCAGATCCTATGAGACCTCTTTAGGTTACCTTAAACTGACAAAAAAAGATATACACCCTACAAAGGGGTCCCTCTCCCAAGATGGGAGGAAACTACAACTTTTGTCAACAAGGTTACAAGCATCCTTAGGGTTTACCTCCACAAGAGCCTACTTAACCCTAGCAAGCATTTAAGGAACAAGCAGATCACCTACAGAACCATGCTAGGTCATACTTATCCTCTTTCCTCAATGTTGGATCAAGATCATACCTTCCTTAATCATCAACCTAGCTGTGAGGGTTCATCAAACATACCATAAACTTAAGGGGATTTCCCTTTCCTTTATGCAAGTGGAGCACCATGCTCAAACCTATAGCAACTTAATTCTCATCATGAGCATTAGGTATAACACTTCCCCTCTTAGGCCTAGGAACCTTGGGTTCACTTTTAGGTGTCCAACAACACACTCTATTTCTTAACCATGAATCAAGTCTTGCCATAACGTGCACATCCTGTCATTCTTCAACTCGAACAACCCTTTAAGGTTGAGTCCTCCTCAAGGACATCTAACAAGGTACAAGGCCTCGTAACCTGTTACTATACCTCTCCAGGGTTTATGGAACTCTTCTTCTCATCATGCCATAGGTACAAAGGTATAAACAGACTTGTCCTCTCTCTAGGATTTGGGTGGCTAAAGGTACTCGGTCATCCAACCTATCACGGCTCATATGGCATTCTAGGCATTTCCATACCATCACGTCATCTCTCTCTATCCTTCACCTAGGGTTTAGGGTTAACGTCATCCTTGTAGGATGAGCCAGGTTTCTACATACCATGGAGATTTCTATCTCCAAGACTAACGTATCCTCCCGCCTTCGGTCTCTTCTGAGGTCATGACAACTTATGTCATATGACCTAAGCATGTATCTATCATTTAGTTTACGCTTACTCTATTAAGCCTATGTCCATGACATCTTATTTACATGCTTTTCATTAATTCTGATGGAGGATTCCTTATACCTTATTAACCTTACCCATACCTCAAGAGGGTGAGGAAAAGAGAGAAAACCCTAATCCTTAAGGTCCTTATCAGAATTTTGTGATGAGAATGGATGAATAAGATGAGAAAGTCCTAAAGGTATCTTATTTCGATTCATACCCTAAGACTTTGGCCAGGCGGTCACACGGGTCCGGGAGTCCTCGTATTCCGACTAGCGGTGCGGAGGAAAATCTTGCCAGCCCCCGGTCGTGATCCCTTTCTAGACACCTCCGTCTTTCGGATACTCCTCTAATAACTCCCTTGGGTTCTATGGAGTTTGTAAAATTTAATAATTATTAATGGTTACATGAGGAACCCATGCTCTGATACCAAATGTTACGACCCCATCTTCCGATAACCCCCAATTAAGGGAGACCGAAAGGTTGAAGCCGCACCCATGAAATTCCGGATCAAAGGTTCGACATATAACCAATAACAATTATTAAATTCTAACAGACTATACTGAAAATGGTAATAAAATTTTTCTTTATCATACCTTTGAAAAGTTGGAAGTACTAGACTTCTAACCACAGATGATCTACTCTAACTAAATCCTCCTTGTTCTTTAATTCTTGAATTCACAATGTGTCACTTTACTGTTTTGTGCTTTGGAATATGTACCTAAAACACCGACAAACAAAACAACGGTCAGTCGGTATGTGGAGGATCCAATAATCAAGAAATCATGCTAACAATGTAATCAAGCAATTAATCATTTTAACAATCAAGATTACATTTTAATATAACATCAGCGATCCACAAGTTCCATAACCTCTGTGCTGTCCCTGCAGTGGACCTGTATACCAAACTACAACCCCTCATGATCCACCAAAATGGTAAACCAGTTTCTAGGATTGAGTTACATGGTAAACCGAAGAGTCTCATGAACCACACAAGGCAATCCAGTTTCTAACTCTTGGTATGCTGAAGAGTCTCATGAACGCACAAGGCAATCCAGTTTCTGACTCACGGCAATCCTAGACCTTTCTCTAGGTATTACTCCCTTTTCAGCCTTTTTAAAACACCAGAGGTGAACAAGGATCTAGCCAGTTATATGCATACTTATGATGATAATCATAGTCACTTTATAGTTGCATGAAATAAATAAACACTCAACAGTTATTTCAAGCAACCGGTAAATCATTCGGGAATCTCCGGGAAACTAATGCGATTATTCATAAGCGTAACCACATACCTGATTTGATGAGTCATGCAGATTATTCAACATATACTTCATGTACATTCAATCAACATATCCAAGCAAGTAAATCAATCATCACGTAATTCCTGAAAAGAATACGTACTCTAATTTATTACACACTTCATCAAGAATCTGCTTTACTGACTTGGATTCACTTTCTAGGATTTCTAATCCTCATTAAGGCTTCATTAATATTCATTAGGGTTTCTTAGATATCTTTCTCAATTTTTATTCCTTTTTGGTTATTAAACCCTAAAAATATTCTTTTCCATTTATATAAGCCCTAATTGCTCAAGCTACTCAATTAATAGTCATTTATGTTCAAATTGTCTTAGGATCATCACATCCCTATTTATTCATGGATTTGAACAATTGAAACATTTAAAAGTCATATTCACCTAAATTAGGGTTTTCAAACTCATTAATGCATATTCATGCACGAAACCCTAAATTAAGCCAATTATATAAAAAGATTATCCTTTTAGATCTTATTTTCACTTTTATGAACAATAGGCTTAAATTATCCATTGATCAACATTAAAACCATTTATTATCAAATCTAAGGATTTTTCATTAACTAAATCATTAGAAATGATTACTTAATGCACTTTTCATATTTCAAGCATATATACTCTAAATTAGACTAATTATGTGCAAAATTCTCCCTTTTTTTGAACATAATATACCTTTTTACATTTAACAGGTTAATATCAACTCTAAGGATCCATTAAACCCTATGAATCACATTTTTTGTATCAAACTAGGATTCCTTAATCACCTTTACATTAAAGTTAGTAACCTCTATTACCTTTCGAATTCCAAACATAATCAGGTTCCAACTATATTTTTAGTGGATTCCTCTCGTTCTTCTAAGCAAGATTCATATATTACATGTCTCCAACCGAGCTACCGTTAAAAAGTTATGAATTTTACATTAATTCACTTACTTGAGCCAATCAAAAGCTGCCACGTAGGCGCATTTCATGCAACGCTTTGTTGGTTTGAGATTAGAATAGAATGACGCTTCTACCCCCAACTTAAGCGGGTCGGCTTGTCATACCCTGGGGGTATAACCGTCAAACGCCGGCCGTCATCTTCCCCAGCGCGCCCTAGCGCCGCGGTCGCACTTCTGTCGACTGCAGGGTTCACCTCCCGTAGTTCCAAAGCCCGAAGGCAGCCGGAACAGCCGCCCCTTCTCCGCCGTCCTCCTCCAGGCCAATGGCGCCTCTTCTCCACGGCCAAGATGGCCGCTCCAGAGTGCCCACGCCTGCAACTGTTGGCCGGTTATGCAGACCTGCTGCTGGTTAGCGTGGAAGGTCGGGGCTTTGGGGACTATGGCTGGTCGTTCACAGATCATCAGGGAAACGTCTAACCTTCATCAAGGTGACTCCCAGCTCTCCGTCGCTCCAGGAAGAGCACTAACCTCGTGACTTAAAGTTGACGACAAAGACATGGAAGAAGAATATGTATAAGAGAGGAAGACGTTTGGGATCTCCATGGGCCTGAACCAGGGATCCACCCCTTTATAAAGAGAAGGATGTCCATGCCCTCAACACACTTGCCCTCGAATAATAAAAGTCCTTTCCCATTAGGAATTGGATTTCTTCATCATGAAGCAAGTCCCCCCCTCCCTCTCTCTCTCTTAAACATCTCTTTAATATCCTATGTTCTTTAGGTATTAGGATTTTTAGAATTCCTTTCACTTTTACTCCCTTTGTTTGTCTTTTAATCCATAGAAACGAAATCCTATTCTCTTTTAATAGTAATTGCTTTCTTTTTAGCAATATCACTTTAATACATTACTTGTATCACATTATTTCCTTATTGTTTTTAATGATTTCACTTTCTCTTTCTCCTATTTTCCTTATGGAAGTTCCTTTCAACATTAGGAATCCTTGGGATACATAATTACAATAAGGATAACTCATTCCCACATATTTTCCATATCTTTTCATTATTTTCAATTTCTTTATTAACAAGGAAATACTTAATTGATATTTTCTTTTCTTATTTCCTTTTCTTTGCAACTTTAGACTCCTTGGAACCCAAGGAATCTAAGAGGCACGAAATCCTCTTTGGATTTTCCTTCTAGAGGTTTCCACACCTTTCTTATCTCAAATTCTCAGTTATTCATTAATTAATTGAATATCCTTGTTATTGGACCCAATAGCCAATAAAGCCCACAAATCAAACAACAAGGCTATTTTCAACGAAACTCATTTATTCAACACAAATTATATCATCATTTGTTCCAATATCTTTAATATGAGAAATTACATTTCTCACCAAAGGAACCCAAAATTGGGACAAATTGTACCGTCCCAGGATTTGATGCCTCAGATAGCATGATCTTATAAGGAATGATTGGACTACCCATATCACCAAGGTGCACCTCCTTTTCCGGGAGCCCATCTCTAAAGAACTCCATAGTTAAGCGTGCTCAGCTTGGAGTAGTACTAGGATGGGTGACCAGTCGGGAAGTTGATCCTGGCTTGCGCTTGAGGGGACAAAAGCGTGCAGTTAAGGCTAGTGGTGGTCTGTTGGGCCAGTCGTCATTCCTGAAACCCTGCTAGAGCCTTGGGCAGTGGGCCCGAGAGTTACAAATGGTATCAGAGCCATAACCCCTATAGTAGGTGGGGCCCACATGGGCATGTGGCATGCCAGTCTTGAGCCGTGCGGTCCAGGCAAGTTGGAAAGGGCTATCCGTAGAGACGAGATGGAGCCACCCTTGCGCTGGTAGTCGTGGACGGGAGTTGGGTGTCTATGGGCCATTGTGGGTCTGCACTGAAATGGGGTCAGATTATGAGGCCATATAGTTGAGCCTTGACGAGGACGTCAAGAGTCTAAGTGGGGGAGATTGTACCGTCCCAGGATTTGATGCCTCGGATAGCATGATCTTATAAGGAATGATTGGACTACCCATATCACCAAGGTGCACCTCCTTTTCCGAGAGCCCATCTCTAAAGAACTCCATAGTTAAGCGTGCTCAGCTTGGAGTAGTACTAGGATGGGTGACCAGTCGGGAAGTTGATCCTGGCTTGCGCGTGAGTGGACAAAAGCGTGCAGTTAAGGCTAGTGGTGGTCTGTTGGGCCAGTCGTCATTCCTGAAACCCTGCTAGAGCCTTGGGCAGTGGGCCCGAGAGTTACAAAAAATGTGTCTCACCTAGATCATTAAAATACATGTAATGGCTTCAATATGGATAGGAAATGAGTGGATTCACATAAATGTGCAAAATCAGTTACATAAATGAATAAGTATGAGGAATGATTAATGATGACATTAATGTGAGCAATAAAGATAATGTGGTAGTGAGATCATGTTTAATTTAAATATATGTAATTGATGTGACATAATTTGGATTAATTATATACTTAATAACAAATTGAATAAAATGTCCTATCACATGCAAGATAATTTGTTATAATTAATAAAATGATCATATGAGGATAATGAAGTGTAAATTCAAATTAATAATGATCAAATATATTGAGATAATTGAGTAACCTCTAATTGTGCATAATAATGAAATATAATTCTTTTTGGTAACCAAGTGAATGTGACATGGCATAATTAAAATAATGGTGGTAATGTGATATCATAATGAATATGATGTTAATGAGCCAAAGATGTAAATAATGTTAAATATCCTAAAAAGAATATCTGAATAGTGGGACCCTAGGTGATCCTTGAGAACCTGACCTATGTCGAGATGCTTGTGAAGTATATGTTGATGAGTAGTTGGCAGAAGTTCTTGATTGGTAGAATAACCTAAAGTTTGGTGATGAGATGTTGCACACTCACCCTTCCCTTCTTGCTTGTGATTTCCGGGACGAAATCCCCTTTAAGGGGTGGAGTGTTGTAACATACTGAATCTTGGACATTTTATCTTTTGACCCTCTTTCCCATCATTTCCTTTCATTTATGTCATCTTTGGCCTTTCTGTTTAATTTGTGGATATTATGATGGTTTCTTGAACATTTGTTCACTTTTTCTACCAATAATTGGGTTTATGCACAAATACCTCAGTGCAAGCTTAGTAATGGGTCTAATATGTAAAATGTCCACTTAAGTGATGAAAATAATAAAGAAATTCGTGCTATAACTTTCTAGTATCTTTTAGAATATGAAAAAGAAAAGAAATCCCAAAATATACATAAAGGAGATGATAAATGCAATAATTGGGGATAATATGGGATATTTTGGATAAAAGAAGATAATGAGGAATATATTGTTCCTAAAATCCTAAATAGAAACCCACAAAGAAAATTTGGATCGTAGTCTCATTTTCTTGTCCTATATGAAACTTAAGGGCCAAGTATCACCTAATTTGGAAGATAAATGCATATATTAAAGTCTTTATTAAAAGAAAATAGGAGATAAGACAATAAGTTGAAACAAAATATCTAACATCCTCAATTTTAAAAACTAACTCAAAATTCATAATCTATGTATCAAAATGAATCTATGTGTGAATTTGTATTTAATTTGGTCAATGTTAAATATTTTATTTTATTCAGGAGAGATAAAATGACTTAAAGACCAAAAATATTTAATATATGTTGAAAAAAATTAATTAATGCTAAAATTGTGTTCCGCACATTTTTTATTAATTATAGGACAAGTTTTAAATTTTTAGAAAGTTTCCAGATGCCTCTAATAAATTAAAAGGATAAAATAAGTGATAAAATTTAAATGTATTAAATAAAATAATAAAGTCTTCAATAAAATAAATAATTCCAAATTTGTGTTCTATATGTTAATATATATATATTTGGATAAATGTTGAATCAATTTGGAAAACATTTGATGAGAAGATAAATTTAGGAGAGAGAAAGTGTGTAAAACCTTAAAATCATTAATTAAAATAACAAACAACACAAAAATGAAAATAATAGAAAATTCGTATCCAACATACTTAATATGATTTATAGGTGAAGTTATATTATTTTTGGAGAATCCTATAATCATTAATGCATGAGGAAAGAGAAAACATGATTTGAATTATTTAACCTATTAAAAGTCCCCAAAAGGCAAAAATAATTCTATATTTGGATTCTATACGTCAAAATTAGTTAGGGTGTAAATTTTGGTTATTTTTGGAAACTGTTTAAGCCCTTAAATGAAGAGAGAGAGAGAAATTCATTTAATAATTTAAAGATCCACTTTATATGTATTTCGATTTGGATAAGGACTTTAATTTAATATATCACACGAGCCATCAACCATTGGATCTTGATCTGATAATCTTTGGGTCATCATCTACCTTGGGCCAATTATGAAACAGGCCGTCAATTTTGGTCGATTTTAAAATTGCAATATCTCTCTCATCTCTCAACCAAATTGAGTGATTTTGTTTCTATGGACTCCTCTCGCGAATCCGCACCATATTATCCCAACTTTTTGATGTTTTGGCGATTATTCAAGAAAGCCACAATCTAACCAAAACTCTACTCACTACCCAAACTCATAAACCCTAGCCCAATGCTCCCATCTATAAATAACCCTACCCCAAGCTTCGCCCTATCCTGTAGAACTCAACACAACTTTCAATTTTGGTTTTCATCACCATTTGATACCACAACAAGCCACTGAAGGTGTAGAGCTTGCAACACCCCTTTCTTCTTTGTCTCTTCGTGTCCGGAAAAATAAAAGGTACATTCAAGTTCGTCTTGTCTTGCTCTTTCTTTTACATATTTGCACTTTGTGTTTTGTTTAGTATCGCAAAAATGCCCAAAATCCTAGCAAGCAGTAGCTTGCGGTCATCGGCCATGTCAAGCTAAGTGAAGGGGGAAGACAACCCTGTATCAGTTTACATTTCTACCCCCGATCCTTTTCTTCTTTCCTCTCTAGCTCACGCTCGGGGCATCATCGTCCTTTTGCTTCTCTTTTTACGTAGTTTACTGTCTGTTGACCCGACTTTGATCGGGGCTAGCACAGCAACCAACAAGGTGGGCTGCTAACTTGGCCTGTGGTGATTGGCCAAGCAGCAAGCCCTACCCCTCCCTCTCTCTCTCACTGTCTTTGTTTTCAAACGAAGTGTTTACGTGGCCGGTTATCATTGGTCCATTTTGGAAAATTCGTATCTTTTGATTCGTTGGTTGAAACAAAAAAGTAAGATATGTTCTGGAATCAGAAAAAGATGACCTTTCTAATAAAAATATTTTCAATACCTGATTTTATTATTTTTGAAAAAGTGTTTTTGAGAATGCATTAATTAGTTAAAAATCATAAAAAATGCATCTAAAACTCCATATCTTCAAAATACATAATATTATATGTCATTTTGATAAAATAACTCTAACTAAGACAGTCGTGATATTTTCAAGACCCAAATTGGTAGTTTGTAGAAAAAGTTGACAACTTTAGGGTTTTGAGTTCTTAATGAATGCATACAATACTAATACATGAACATGGTTATGATAATAGGACATGTGGACTCTGATTTCATTTAAAAGTTGTGAAAAGTGGTTTCTAGGACTCTAAAGAATAAGGTATGTGCATTTACACCTTAAGTTGGGAATATTTGTGCCTTTACCTATACTTTTCCTTAATGAGGCTTATTTGAACCCTATATCCTATATTCATGATTCTTTTGCTATACTTGTTCATAATCTGTTTTAGAATATTATTCTTGGGTCTTGGTATCCCTCTACCATGTTCTATTTGATTGATGCTATTAATTGCCATTGCTTCTAGCATGATGATTTTATTAGACCAACTAGCTATAGTAGCGGTACTTATGTACAACCACCCATAGTTGGGGAATGTGTTATTTCTCCACTGGGGAATGTTTTATTCTCCCCAACACATGAAATATGTGTAGTTGACTGGGAATTTGTTATTCTCCCCTCACCATTTTGTTGAAGGTCCAGTAGGTGCCTCAACCCTACATAGTTAAGGTAGTCAATATTAATCATGCATACAATTCTTTTATTATACTTTGTTTATGGCAAGCATCTATTGAAAGCTCCTTTTATATATGACCTCATTCTCTTGTTATCTTCATCTAATGATGAGCGCTAGCCTATTTTTACATATTTTGCTTATCTTGTTATCCTAGAATGGTTTTGTGACACATACTTATTTTCTCTTTCCATTTTGCTGGTTGCCTTCCCAACCACCCAAGTGATGAGCAAGTTGATGGATAAGACATGAAGATTTTAGCTTCAGCATGGACTTAGTTGTTGGAGTTGTTTCTTGGAGACAAGATTGTGGTAGTTAGACTTCCCTATATCTATATCCTAGTTTATGTATGTTGATGTAACCCTAAAAGGGAGATTGTTGATGTAATTTTTGTACAATCTTTTATGAAATTGATTTAGTCAGAAATTTTTATTCCACTGCTTTTCAATGTGTTTTGTTTACCATATTTTAGTAAGGAGGTGATTTCACACTCTTTACAATAACTCGACTGACAACCAATCCTAACTTTTTGATAGAACTCATCGTCCACCCAGTTTGTCCTAGTACAACTTGATCGACAGCCTGTACTGATGAAGTTAGGCGTAGATGTTGGTCGAGTTTCCTATTAGTAGAAATTTGATCGAAAACTGTGCTAATCTTGATAGGTAGTGATATCGGCCAATTTTCCCAACAGGTAGCTCAGCTAAAAACACTGCAAGATAAAGTGTAGAAAAGTGTTTCTATCTATTTAGAGTGTTGGAAACTTAAAATACATATCTGTTGCTACACCCAAAAATGCCTATAATTCAATCCAAGTGTCTCTACTAGATAGTAGGAAACCTCAACTATAAAGGGACCCCTAGACTTCTTTCCAACTTGACCTTTTATGCTCCCTTGCTATAGTTGAGTGATTGTGCCTCCAAGAGCCCCTAGTTTCCCTTAAGCTTTATTACTTCTCTACATCCAATCTGACTTTGTTAAGATCATTGTTAAAGAGTTTCTCCATTGTAGTCTAACAGAAGACACCAAGATGGTTAGACACTCGGTTTGTTAGTGAGAGGTCCCAAGATCGAGCCCAGACCACAAGATGAATAGAATGGCCAATTTAAAAAAAAAAGAGTTTCTCAATTATACTATTGTCAAATCTGTGACGATACCTCTCGGAAAACAAGATCAACGAATGCGGAAGCGATTAACTAGCAGTGGAATTATTAAAAATCACTAAAAATTAAAACTTTTTGTAAAGAGATCTATAAATGATAAAACTCTTTCATAAAGAAACATGATAAGTTGTTTACATACTGATCCATCATTACATCTCTGTAATATCACATCTCGAGTATTACAAACATCAACTACCTTGTTAGCTATACAAGGCAAGATACAAAAATCTCGAGGCATTAAGCCAAAAATCTCAGATCTATATTTAAACATCTACTGACTCCTAGGACCTGAGAGTACAGATACGACACATAGGACAATCTATCTACAAGACTTGACAGACAATATCTCCACCTGAGGATCACTGCTATCCCTGGTGTTGCTGCTGTTGTTGTTGTTGCTCACCCACTGATGGGTTCCTTCGTCCTCGGCGTCTACCTAAAAAGTCAAATCCCACGGGGGTGAGACAATTTGAATAATTGTCCCAGCGAGAGTTATAACTCTCCGCCAGAAGCATTGTTATTGCAATAATGGAATAACATTAAGCAATAGTACTGTAAACATTCAACAGCAGGTTTAACATTGTGTAAACTAAGTGAAGCAACATTCTTTTAAGCAATCATTTCAATTATAACTTAATTGAATGACAAGATATATATCAATAAGGAATATGAAGAACATGTATACTAGTTATTCAACTAGAACACTTGTAAATAATGTAGCATCAATCATTGTTTCTCGTAGTTCAACCTAAGCAGTTATGTTACACGGCTGATTACATTTTTCAAACATATTTATGCCTTGAGGAGATGAGTTACACCTCTCATACTCCAACCGACCATTACGAAATCGCAATCGGTACCATACATAGGTCATCAGAAGAGACGAATTCCTATGACCTCATCTTCCTCAGTCAGTATGAGGAACAACATGCAGGACATCTTGTGTCTCTTCTATAATAGCTTTCCAGGGTATTCTGGCAACTTTGCTATTAGAGTTACAGTGGCGTGCTGTACTCTCTTTGCCATCGAGGGATTTCTTGTTTATCTCGCATCGATGCGTCATTAACAACATCATCGGGAGATTAGTGATACATCATCCCAACATAACCATATAATGAAGGATTGAGAGATTAAATGTACATCTCACATCAATTCCTACATTAGGACGTAAGGATATTCGCGTCCATAACCCCCACATACTCAAAAGTATGCTCTCCAGGAGTTCCCTTAGGAAAACCTATTTCACCATCATTTAACTTCTGACAATGATGGATCTATGGTCAGGGCTCTACATGATATCATTATACTTGATTAATTAAGTACATTGAGGCATTCTTTTAGCATCATGCATGTTTTCAAACATAAACCAATAAGACATTTGATATAAAGAAGAAGTACTAATTGTATCAAGTTCATTTCACATCCAGTTATCATTGGGATATCAATCCCTAACCATCTCATCATTATGATTCAGGAACATGGGTATTCAAACCCTTAGATCATCAAAACACTTACTATTAAGTAACATATTGATGACTTGATGGCAATATAGACATTTCTCATGGCTCATATAGCCTATTAATCTCATATGTTTCCTCTTACTAGGCAACATAGTATGTCATTACTTTCAAAATTCATAAAGTGCTTTTAATGAATATGACATCATAACCCTTACCTGGCTATGATCACTTATGTATAAAAACCTGCATGATTAGCACAATTGATAACATGCACATTTTGTCTATATAAGCACAGTACAATTTATTTCCTAATTCAATCATAGAGTTTCATGCTTAAAAGCATAACCCAGAATTAGGGTTTACTATTCATATCATCACATTACCCTAGATTAGGGTTTACTATTCACATTACATCACATTACCCTAGATTAGGGTTTACTATTCACATTACATCACATTACCCTAGATTAGGGTTTACTATTCACATTACATCACATTACCCTAGATTAGGGTTTACTATTCACATTACATCACATTACCCTAGATTAGGGTTTACTATTCACATTACAATGAATTAAAGTCATACCCTCATCATATATGAGGATTATTTCCATTAATGCCCTTAAATTAGGTTAATGTTCATTAACCATCTTAATTAGGGTTCCCATGATCTCACTATGAAGGATCATACCCTAATTAGATGTATTCATACATATTGGGAGCTTGTTACTTGATTCTCATTCATATTATGAGTCTTCTCTCTCCTCTTATTATTAGATGATGTTTACATCACTCTTGATTAGGTTCAATCAAATCAATACTGACGTCATGGGTTGTGTCATTACTATTGTGGTCATTAAGATTCACTTGATCAAAGGGTATAGGTTACTCTATCCCATCAAGGGTACTTTTGTAACGTTCACCATTGATCATTACATGCATTAATCCACTAATTTCTTGGTCCCTTAATCACTTTAGGTATCTATAAGGTTTAGGTTAATCAACTACTAAACCATCTTGACCACTAAGGCATCAAACGATCTTGACCTTTTTAGACCTCAAACGGTCTTGCACACTAACCCTCCAAACGGTCTTGAACAATCCTTGAAACTGTTTGGTGGTGTTGACCGTTTGGTTTTGTTGACTTTGAAACCGTTTGGTAAAGTACACACTCAAAACCATTTGGTCATGAAGACCGTTTGGCCAAGTTGACTTTGAAACCGTATGGACACAACCGTTCTTGAAACTGCATGAGCACCAAACGGTTTGGGATCGTTTGGTCCCAAACAGTCTTGAGACCGTTTGGACCCAAACGGTCTTGAGACCGTTTGGTCCAAACCATCTCAAAACCGCATGGACCAAAAAGTGTCTCAACCACTTCAATCGAGTTAGGGTTTCCAAGGTTGAACCCCTCAATTGGATATGCACTTGCTAGCCACTTATCAATTGACTCAATTAGGTCAACCCTCAACTGATTTGACCCTCAATTGATCACCAATTAGGGCTTGGATCGATTGAATTAGGGTTTGAAATTGATCACCCTTCAACATGTATCAACATGAGTCTAATTGACATTGAAACTATTGAACCATCATTCAATTTGGTCATGACCTGACCCCAAACGGTCTTGGGATCATTTGGATGACCTCCAAACGGTCTTGAGACCGTTTTCTCAAGTCAACACCAAAAACTAACTCAACCTATTAAGGTTTAGCTCATTGATTTGATCATTAGGTCACTAATCAATTACACTTCAACTTGTTATCCTTAGATTTCCAACCACTTGACCATAGTGAACCCTAGACCTCCAAACGGTCTTGGGTGACCCCCAAACGGTCTTGGGATCGTTTGGTCATCCTCCAAATGGTCTTGAGACCGTTTGCCCATTATTTTATCAAAAACTAAGTCATTCTCTTAAGGCTTGAGCCCTAGATTTGGTCACAAAATCAGCACTTAATTGTTTAACAATTGATATCATTGGACCCTCAATTGGTCAACCCCACTTAACCCTAGACCTCCAAACAGTCTTGGGTGATCACCAAACGGTCTTGAGACCGTTTGGGTGATTCCCAAACGGTTTGAAACTGTTTGGGCCACTCAACCCAAACTTCAACATGATTGTATTATTAAAACCAACAATAGACCCGATTAGGGTTTAGGTGACTAATGGGCCTTCAATTAATGATTCTCTTGGATTTACTTGATGATTTTTGGTGGGTGATTAGTCCATAATGTTTACAACAGACCTCCAAATGGTCAACGCCTGGTCAACACATCCAAATGGTCTTGGATCGTTTGCTTCCATGCGTTCTTAGTTGAAACCGTTTGCTTTCAAACGGTTTGAAACCGTTTGCTCCCAAACGGTTTGGGAAACCGTTTGTGCAAGAGTTGGAAGACCGTCTGCTAAAGCAAGTTTGTGGATAAACTTTGGAAATAACGTCATCATCTTCTACCTCAAGAACAGGGGCTGTTATTCACGGAATTGCTAGCATGAACACTTAAAAGTGTCTAAAGAATAAGAATAAGCAACGATTCTAGGAGAAGAAGATGCATTAACAAAACTTAAGGGTTAGAGTTATAAAATCCGCCTCTAGGACTGATCTAGAGCTCCAAGCTTCATAGATTTAATGGTGGATGAAGCTCCAAAGGTTTTCCAAGGTCCGTTCTTCAAAATTTGGATGGAGAAGATGGCTAGAAAGAAGAGTTGTGTAAGGAAAACTACTAAACCAACCTTGTATTAGGGTTTCCTCCAAGAATTCGAGCTAGGTGATGATCAAAGCTTACCCAAACCAGCTTGGTCGTCCTCCTCTGTTCCAGAGCTCCCTCTTGGTCAGTTCAAAGCAAGAAGATGAGAAAAGAAACTAAGGGAAACGTTCCCTTGCTTTGTGGAAAAAGGGTGCTTATATATTTTTGGGTATTATCAAGGCAAAGAAAAGATAGTTATTTCTTTTATTTCTTAAACTCATCCACTCATGCTCACTCCACCCTTGGCCACGTTTCTTCCTCCTTTTCACATGCAAAACCTCTCTCTTATCCAAGGTTAAAGGAAAAGGAGCCATATATCTTAATAAGATATATATATATATATATGAAAGGCCATTTTGTTTAAAACTTAGTTATTTAAATATTAAGGTTATCTTTCTTACTTGATCATTCAAATGAGGCGCCCTCCTCATTTTCTTTACCCTTCTTGATGCCAAGAGTCATAAAAGATACTCTAGAGGGTATATTTTACATGTTGCACCCTAAGTTTTGGGTAAATTGCACTTTACACTAAAATTAGGTTTTAAAGCACAAGGATTGCTCTGCAAGCTATATCTTGGTGCTCAAGCTTGTGGAATACATATCACTACATCATATTCATTCTTATGATGTCTCAACATCATAGGAACATCTTAACATGTGCAATTTTCAAGTTAACCCCTCTACTTGGGTAATTTGCACATTAGTCCATATGTAACAAAACAATATTACAACATTGTTCAAAAAGGACTAAAATAGAAATATAAGTTCCTCAAAAGCTTTAATTACATATCAAAAGATAATCGCAAGCATCTAATCACATATTTAAGCAAAACACCTAAGGTTAGTTCATAACCCAGGTCAGGGATGTTACAAAATCTCTCCACTCTCCTTCCCAATTTCTCTCAACTCTGTCATTTGAAGGTGACTTCCTTGAAGAAGGAGGTGGTGAATCAAAGGCTAAAGATCTTCTACAAGAATGGGTAAGTCCTTAAATAAGGCATAAAATTCTTGGTAGGTAGATAGGTAAGACATTTGTAATGGTTATTGGCTCCTTGATCTGAAAAGGGATGCTAGTTTAACCCTTATTCTGGAAAAGGGTAATCTCTTATTGTAACTCTCCCTATGGAATATAAAGAGTGTGACAAGGTTTGAAAATCCTAAAGATTGACCCCTCTAGGTAGTGGATGTACATACCTAGTTTGGAGGTCGGAACCACTACAAATCTTCATCTTATTTGGTGTTTTCTCAATCTCTCTCTTCCTTATTTTTATACTAGCATCATCCTTTTAGCAAATATATTGAAGGTCTAATGAATTTTGTTTAAGTGGTTTTAGCTCTATTCACCCCCCTCTAGAGACCATATACCCAATAATTGGTATCAACGCTTGGTCTTCTCTAACAATTTACTCCCACGAGTAAGAGAAGATGGGCGAAAATATGCTAGGTTCTATCAACATATAGGCTGGCTTCCATGAGTCCACCTATCTTTGATAGTACCAACTTCTTATATTGAAAAAGGAGGATGCAATTATACATTCAAGGCATGATTTTTTATATATGGATGGTGGTTGTCTTTCCCAACACCGAGCCAGAAGGAGAAGTATCTACTTGGAATGAGGCATACATGAAGAAGGCCCAAATAAATGCTAGAGCTGTTAGAATTACCTATTCTGCCCTCACTCCAACCCAGTTCAACCAAATTTCAGCTTGAACCACACTCTGCCCTCACTCCAACCGAGTTCAACCAGATTTCATCTTGGTACACAACCCATGACATTTGAGACAAGCTTTGCATCATCTTTGAAGAACTAAGCAAGTCAAAGAAAACAAGGTATATATGCTCAATGGTCTCCTTAAAAACTTAAAGATGGGAAAGAAAGAATGTGGTTGAAATTTAGTCAAGACTCAACACCATTACTAGTGGCCTTGCTTCCATGGGTCACATTATAGATTGTGGAAAAATCAACTCAAAGATTCTTAGATCTCTTCCTTGTCGGTGGCAAAAAATGGTGGCTACCATGGAAGAAAAAAGACCCTCTTTGGCATTCCTACTGAAGATCTCATAGGGAATCTACAAGCCTATGAAGTGAGACTTGACAAGAAAGAGGATGAAGTAATAGAAAAATAGAAATAGTCCATGAGAAAGAAGGTTGCATTCAAAGCCCAAGTTTAAGGTATGTGCAACAACAATTCATTAGTCAAGCTTCTCGTCCTCAAATGGAGATGGATCCTCACATCATCTAACTCACTACTATAAGGGAAAGCATTTCAAGGGTAAACCCTCCTTGTTGACCCTATATGCTATGAGTGTGGTTAAAATGGGAACTACAATAATGAATACCTAAGATCCAAGACACTATAGTATAAGAGCAGCCATAGGAAGGAAGAGGACTATATCAAGGAGGGTGGATTCAAGAAGAAGGAAAAGAAAGAAAGAAAGAAAAGGTAAAGATGCAACCCATGCCTCTTGGGAAGAGTCTTCCTCAAATGATTCTAGATCAAATGAAGGAGAATGCCACATGGCCCTCATGGCTAGCACAAGTGAGGTAAATCTCGATGAATCCCCTAAAGAGGTTCTCATTAATATGATTTATGCTTCTTATTATTCTTATTCAAAATGTAAGTCCAAAGAAACGAGATTAGGAAAAAATCATTGGTGACTTGTATGCTAGAACAGAAGTGCTTGAACAAAATGAGAAAACTTACATTGGTAGCATAAAATCTTTACAGGGGCAATGTCTTGATATTGAACTCCAATATAATGGTGTAAAAGTAGAGAATGGTGTTTATCTTAAGATATCTGATGGAATGAAACATAAAAAACTCAAACATATCTTGATGAGCTTGTATTGCTTAGAACATAAAATGCTAGACTACTTGCTAAAGTAAATGATCAAGAATCTACAACTATTTTGCATAGTAAAGAAGTATCTATAATTATTGTTGTAAAAGATTCCTATCTAACTAAAGCCCTCTATTTAGAGGAAACTTATTGCATGCTCAAAATGATCGTGCTAGTCTCTCTTCTACTATTATTACTCTTAGTGAAGATAACTATATGCTTAGAGATTCCTTGCAAAAATTTCTAAAAAGGAAGAAATCCCTAAATGAAGTCCTAGAACACTCTACTATACAAATAGATAGTAGTGGTTTAGGATATGTGGGAGGCCCAAAGAGCAAGGGCAAGGGTAAGAAACAGATAAAGGACCTCCAATATACCATGGAGAGAGTTCTGAGGGGATCAACCCAAATATGACATGGCCCTCCAAGCTATCCCCAGCTCCCAAAGTTTTAATTGACACTAGCCTATCATTTTCTTGTAAGAAAAAGAAAAATGGTTTGTTGATAGTGGTTTCTCCAAGAACATGACTGGTGAGACGAGCCACTTCAACACCTATACTAGAGGGAAAGGAGGTTTGGTGACTTTTGGGACAACAAGAAAGGTAAAGTGGTAGGTAAGGAAGATGGAGGCGATTCACTATGCATAAAGAATGTTCTTCTTGTTGATGGCCTACACCACAATTTAATTAGTGTTAGTAAACTTTGTGACAATGGTTATCTTCTTCTTTTTACATCACTATAGTGCTTGCTTATAGATTCCCTCACTTACAATGTCATATATAAGGGAACTAGAATTGAAAATCTTTATACTATTTTTATTATCTCTCTTAAGCCTATTCTTGATAAATTCCTTATTGTAGATAAAAATGATATATCATTGTGGAACCATAGGCTTGGTCATGTAAATATGCATCAATTAAAGAAGTTGACCAAAAAGGAATTGGTCAAAGGACTTCTAAAATTAGACTCTGACAAGGATGATGAACGCCAACCTTGCACACAAGGGGAGCAAACCAAATCCTTTTGTAAATTCAAAGGAGTTCTTAGCACCAAAAGAGCTCTTGAGCTTCTTCACATTGCTTTATTTAGACCCATGAGAACTCAACCACTTTGTGGTAGCAAGTATTTCTTAATCATTTTTCATGTTTTATCTCATTTTACTTGGACTTTATTTTTTATTACAAAGAGTGACACTCTTGATGTTTTCTCTACTTTTTGCAAACAAATTGAAAATGAAGCTTATTATTGAATTGTTTCTATCCATAGTGACCATGGGGGAGAATTTGAAAATGATTTGTTTGAAAACCTTTTTTTAAGATTCCTATTACATGCACAACTTCCCCCGTAAACCTCAATAAAAGGGGGTCGTAGAGAGAAAAAATAGGTCCTTTCAAGAATTGGATAGGACAATGCTCTTTGAGTATGACGCTCCTAAAAAGTTTTTGGATGGTGTTAATGTTGTGTAATAGAAAGCCTTCTATCATGCAATAACTCATACAGTGTTAACAGAGAAAAACCTCCTTAAGGTATGGAGAACGACTGCACAAGAAGAAGCTAGAGACGTCTGAGACAGATACACCTTTGGGAAACAAACTCTGGTTTCTCTCCCGTGGTGGGCTCTCCGATGGTTGGAATCGGTTGGTTATGGATATTTATGATGGAGAGAGGATCAAGCCTTTATATAAAATATTTTAATGCCTTTCTATCCATCACCAAAAGGCATGTCAGATATGGGGTATACTCTAAACCCCAATGGACGCATCCCTTTAGGAAAGCACATAATAAATATATTTCTATGGATTGTGGGCCACACTAAAAAGGAATATTTAACATTTTCCCACTTGGCCCAACATATCATGACAATAATATTAATTAATTTTCCATCGATGTTTAGCACAAACACTTACATATATGAGATTAAGATGTGTATCACAATGGTTGTTAACCAATTAATGAGTACTACCTTCTATGTACTACAATATCTAAACATCTTATATGCAGTGATATAAAATTTATGAATAGGTTGATCTCAAAACCTATTTCTTGGTCTAACTTGATGTAAAAATTGACAATTTGTTATAACTAGTATTGAAAAAGAAATAGCAAGTCAAATATGCGATCACATAATAAATATTATATTATCAAATCACACTGACTACTACACATCAAATGACTTTCTCAGACCCATATTCTTTACATTAGATGTATGCAATCTTGGAGCTAGCCCTTTTATAAGAGGATTTGAAATCATATATTGTGTATCAATGTGGTCAATCATTATCATCTTGTTGTCAACTCACTCATTGACAACATACAACTTTATGTCCAGGTGTTCGTATGCCATGGTGCTTTTATCATTATTAGCAAAAGTGAGTGCAACTTCATTATCAGAGTATATCTGTATTGGCTTATGAATTGAATTGACAACAACAAGGTCTTGTATCATATTCTTAATCCAAATTTCCTGTTATGATATTTCATGGAAAGCTATAAGCTCAACTTCCATGGTGGATGAAGCTGTAGTCTTTTGTTTGCTACTCCTCCATGACACTGCACCACCAGCTAGTAGGAAGATATAGCATGTTGTAGACTTCCTACATTCTAGACAACCAGAAAAATATGCATATGAATATCCAGTAACCTCAAGGTGGTTTGTCCTTCTATATGTAAGCAAGTAATCCTTTGTCTCTTGCAGGTAGCACATCACCTTCTTCACGACTCTCCAATGGTCAATTCCTAGATTACTTTGGTAACAGCCAATCATTCCTAGTAGAAAAAGCAATGTCTGGTCGGGTGCATATATGAAGATATTGTAGGCTCCCAACTGCATATGTATATGATATCTCCCTCATTTCATTTCTTTCTATGTCATTATTAGGACACTGCTTGGAGTTAACTTATCTCCTTTAACTATAGGTGTAGGTCCAGATGAACAATTTTTCATTCTATATTTCTCTAAAACTTGGGATATATAAGCCTTCTAGGATATTCCAAGTATGCCTTTTGCCCGATCTCTATGAATCTCCATATTAAGTACATACGTGGCTTCACCCATATCTTTCATATCAAAACTAGAAGAAAGAAACTCTTTGGTTTCATGTAATATGCTCAAGTTATTACTTGCTAGTAGAATGCCATCCACATAAAGAATCAATATTATAAACTTATTTCCACTGACTTTAAGGTATGTACGCCTATCAAAAATATTACGTTTAAACCCAAAAGTTGATATAATGGTGTTAACTTTACATACCATTGTTGGGATGCTTGTTTAAGTCCATAAATTTATTTATTTAGTTTGCAAACCATATGACTTCTACTATTATCAATGAAACCTTTTGATTGTTCCATATAGACTTCTTCAGATAAATCCCCATTCAAACATGTTGTTTTCATATCCATTTGGTGTAGCTCAAGGTCAAAATGAGCTATAAGGCCATGAGTACTCTAAAGGAGTCTTTTGATGAGATTGGAGCAAAAGTCTCTTTGTAATCAATGCCTTCCTTTTGTGTGGAACCCTTAGCAACTAATCTAGCCTTACACCTCTCGATTTCACCATTTGAGTTACTTTTGGTCTTAAAGATCCATTTGCAACCAATAGGTTCAATACTCTTTGGTAAAGGTACAAGGTCCCATACTTGATTCTTATATATGGATTCTAGTTCCTCCTTCATGGCATCAAGCCATTTAGAGGAATTTTCACAATCTATTGCTTCCGAAAAAGATAAGGGATCAATATCTTCAAAGTCTATATTTGGCTATTGAAGGTATACAATATAGTCATATGGGATGGCAGACCTCCTTGATCTTGTGGATCTTCTTAATTCAACATTGAGGTTTACATTTTCTAGTAGGCTCTTCAGGTTGTTCTTATAAGCATGATCAACTTATTCATTTACAACATACTAGGAGCATGATTTACTTCAATTGGTTCATCCACTTGACAATTGCTTATGGGAATAATAATTGGATAGCCTATACGTCTTTCACTAGGTGTAGGTGTAAGAGAAATATCTTGCATTTCATTAAAGAATATATTCTGAAGTAGGTCATTCCCACTGAGATGATGATCCTCCAAAAATTTAGCCTTACCCGTCTCAACTATTTTTCATGGGTGAGATGGATAGTAAAATCTATATCCTTTTGACCTAACTGGATAACCAATAAAGAAATCACTAGTGGTTCTTGGGTTGAATGCCTTCTCATGTGGATTGTAGATCCTAGCTTCTACACGGCATCCCCATATATGCATATAGTTCAAGGATGGTTTCCTTCCTATCCATAATTCATATGGGTTTTCTGGACATACTTGCTAGGAACCTTGTTTAATATATGCACTGTCGTCTTTAAAGCCTCACTCCACATTGTAGAAGGAAGGGATGAATTACAAAGCATTACACGAACCATTTCCTTTAATGTTCGATTTCTTCTTTCAACTACACCATTTTGACTTGGTGTACCTAGCATTGTATATTGAGGTTAATACCCTCTTCATAAAGGAAATGTGCAAATGGTCCATTTGTTTGTCCCATCTCTAGTGAGCCTTCCATGATATTCACCACCCCTATCTGTTCTGACTATCTTAATCACTTTGCTTATCTCTTTCTCCACTTCAACCTTAAAGTCCCCAAAGTATTGAAAAATCTCACTTTTGTCATTCAATAAGTAGAGAAACATATATCGTGAATAGTCATCGATAAAGGTTGCAAAATACTATTCCCTTGTAAAACAAGGTGGATAAGGTCCACTAATATCCGTGTGAATTATCTCTAATGTTCCACTATTCCTCTTGGCACCCTTTTTAGAAGTGTTGGTTTGCTTAGCCTTTATGCATTCAACACATGTTCCAAAATTAGTAAAGTCTAAGGGCCCTAAAATTTCCTCCTTTACCAATATTTGGATGCTTTCTTTAGAAATATGTCATAACCTTCGGTGCCAAAGAAGTGATGATTGCTCATCTAATAATGTGAGTTTATTACCAATAACATTATGCTGGACTATACAAGATTGCTCAAAATGAGGGCTTAATTTAACTTGATAAAGATCATTTATTAAACACAAGTACCAATTAAACAATAGTTTTTATACAATGACAATTGTCCACTTTGAAGAATGAAATCATAGCTTAATTTGTCTAATCTAGAAACAGAGACTAAATTTCTACCATATTTTGGTACAGAAAAAGTATTTTCTAAGTCCAACAACTTTCCATTGTCAAGGATTAATTTGCATGTGCCAACGACCTTTACGCGAGAGCCCGATTTGTTTCCTGAATAAAGGACTTTTTCACGCCCTGTTGGTTTCCTTTGATTCAGAAATCCCTTTAATGTATTGGAAATGTGCACGGTGGCAACAAAGTCAAGCCACCAACTATATAATGGAATATTTGAAAGATGACATTCATATGAAATAAGAGACATTATACCTTTCTTTTTCAATCATTTCTTGTACTTAAAGCACTCATTTTTAGCATGTCCTTTCTTATGGCAGAAAAAACATTTCATGTTAGCCTTGCTTCCCTAGCTTTTCCATCACATCGCTTGGACACTCCACCTCAGATAGGAGCAATTCCCTTCATTTTCCCTTTACCCTTGCGGCTATGCTTGTCATGGGTGCTTAAATGTGCAGTAGGAACTCCTTCATTCTTAAGTATCTCTTCTTCTTGAACACACATAGCCAATAGATCATTTATAGACCATTTTTCCTTTTGTGTGTAGTAAGAGACCTTGAATGATTCATACTGACTAGGCAAGAAAGTTAAAATAGAATGAACAAAAAATGCATCAGAGATGGATAGTTAAACTCCATCTCATTGAGTTGTGTGGAAATATCTCTCATCTCCATGATGTGTTCACGGATCCCACAAGAACCCTTGTACTTCATTGAGCACATCTTAACTATTAAGGTGCTGGCCCTAGACTTACTATAAGAAATATATTGTTCCTCCACTGCCTTAAGAAAATATTTTCCCAATTCAAAAGTAGGAATGGACTGCCTAATATGCTTTCCCATATGTTCCTACATAAACAACAAACTAAGTCTATTAGAGTGTTTCCATTTATCATAATTGTTTTTTATATCAGTGGTACTTCCCTCTGTCAGTGGTTGTGGTTTTTCCACTCAGAAAGTTAAGTCTAAATTCATACACCCTAATGTAAACATGACTTTTTCTTTCCATTCATTAAAGTTTGAACCATTTAGAGAAATGTTGTTATCACCATATAATGATGAGGAAATAACTGTAATAATAAAAAAATTATATTAAAATCACAACTAAATTATAAAAGTAAATATAAGGTCTACTTTAATTTACTTTTATTTACTGAATCAAATTAGCCATCACATTTATCTTTGGATAAAATGTGACATAAAATAGGATTAGTCATTTAATGTGAGTGATACTCACTTGATAATGTCAACATAATATGATCTTTATATTAATAAAATAATTTCACCTTTGGGAAAAGTATTCTGTGTATATAAAGAAATATAAAAAGAGCGAGTTCTCCAAACAATTCAAATACACCCGCTCAAACTCATCGTGACCAATCACACAACACCATTTTGCCAACATGTCAAAACGTTGCACTCTCCTTCACTCAATTTGCTCTCACGTTTTTTTCAGCTTTTTTTACTTTAAAAAAACGATTTTATTTGAATTTCCGGAACTCACTATTTTAAACTGTCTCACATTTGAATTTGAATTTCCCCCACCCTTCTCTCTCTCACCCCATACCCATCGGTCAAACACAATTTTTGCCAATGTAAAATCTTTTTATTAGATAATCCAAACTAAAAACATATTTTCAATCACAAATCTACATTAAAAAGAACGAGTTTTCCTAACTGACTGCTAACTGTCATCTAAAATTTCTCCGACCAATCAAAACACACTATATCAAAATGCAGCAATTTCCATGATCTGAGAATTTTTTGCTACTTTTACAATTACTTAATTGTATTTAATATGGTAACCGCAAGAAGTGGAACGAGCAGCTTGTTGGGATTGTGTTTATCCCCACGTTTTCCAAAACTAACACATATGTCGCTTGAATCAGAGAGGGCACTTCAAAAAGTGACTCGGTCGATATATACCCCGGGGAACGTGTATGGACATCCACAAACTTATCAGGCTCCCACGCCATAAGAAGTGTCCAACCTCCTCGGCTGACTTCTGCTGCTGCCAAGTTCTTATAGGCTTGATGGCGCCTCCGCTCCATTTTGGGGAGTTTTGATAGACATGGTTTGATAGTTTACCGATGAGATCAGATTAGTACGTCAAATTATGAGTGTTTTTCAATCATTCCTTTGTATGTCGTTCTTTTTCCTCCGTTCACGTCTGATTTTCCGGATGACTTCACAGAGACTTGGAAGTCAAGAAGAATGCTTTCTATGTTCTTTGATGGATTTCTTACCAGCTTCATCATAGCCGACTCTACTCCTTTATCTGGTCTTTTTCCTACAGGAAGTTGGAGGTCGGTTGGTTGCTATTCTCAATCTTGCAAATATGTTGTATTACATCACTATATGTCCGACATTAGAAATCACAAGATCTTAATCTGTTGTTTTAATTGAAATATATGTAAGTCACAGTGTTCATTTGAGTTGTATATCTTTTTTGAGTTAGAAGGAGACTTAGTCTCCCCCCTCCCTCAAGTAGGTGCCAGAGCGTGGATGACCCAAGGGATTGTAAATACAATGCACAACATGAGGTTTCAAACTCGGGTCCTCCGGGGATGACAAGCCGGGTCGAACCATCTACGCTACACTGGCCGGATAAGTTGTATATCTTATTATAGATGTTACCAACAACGATTCAGCATGTTGTCCTTCATGCACTTTCCTTCCCTAATTCCCGTTGCTTCTTATCTAAAATCCCGCTATAATTTTGCTTCATCAGCAGCGAGTAACAATGAAGGGCAAACACAACTCCTTCCGACGCAACTCCTTGTTCTACGCCAACACAATAAGCTTTCGTGCTTGTTGTAGATCTTCCGGCAGAAAAGAAGCCTGCGTCAGCTAAGAAGAGCGGTGGCATGTTGTAACACATTGCTCAAATCCAGGAATAATCTTTTTTGTACACAAGTGCAGTTGTCAGATACTTGTTTGGGCAACCGCTGCCGAGTGCAAGACCTAAAAGGACTTCATCTTCGGATATGATCCCATGGATTATAGTCTTGTCCACACTACTGCCGTAATGTAACCAAACTTATGTGTGACAATTATCATATTAGTTGATGGCTGGATTTCTTTAACTATTTTCGAACTCTAACATAACCAAATATTAATTTCAGTTGCATAGAACTCTGGCTAGCAAAGCAGCATTTAATGTGGACTGTGTAAAATTCTGATTAAAGAAATATGATTTATGGATTAAATATATCGACTCACTAAATTGGGATGAACAAAACTTTAGCTTTCTTATTTTATTTTAGAACATCTTACCATGTTTTTTACTGGCCTTAAAATATAGTAACATCTGATTAAAGAATTTTATCTATGCAGTTGTCAATGGACATATAACTCTAACTCTATAGTATGTGCCTAACTATGTCTGATTGTTATACAAAAAATATTGACAACAAGAATTTAATTCCAATGGTAGCCACCACATTATAATCATCGAATATAGTAGCATGTGTTCCATGCACATCATCATCTTATATGAAATACATGGAGCCAGAATATACTAATTTTTCATTATGTATGAATAGTTGTCTACTGAGTTTTTTATTTGTTTATCTTTCTTAAAATTGACATGTGTACGAAATGACCTTAGTTCTATCTTTGGCCCATATGAAATACATATCCATAAATGCAGATTGGATTGTTTCATTTTCTGCAATTAATAAGATTACATGGATGATTTAAGGGCTACTGTATATTAAGACTATTTTAGTATACATCACGGGGATAAGATCCAGGTTACATTGAAGGCTAGCAATTTACGATTTTGTGCAAATCATTCACAACGTATGGTAGTATGCTTGTGTGTATCATTCCATGCATACAAACGTTGGTTAAGCAATAAATAAATTAATTGTTAAATTCCTTCAAAATGTAGGTTAAAGTTACTTTAATTGTACCACTCAGTATCTTATTACCTCATGAATTAAATTTTAATAGGTTTTAAGTTTTTAATACAAATACATTATATGAGATTAGCAATATTGAGAACTTTTATAATAATAATAAAAAATAATTTTAAATGAATATTTTTTAACTTCATAATTCACGTGCATGGGCACGTGTGTGTTTACTAGTGTATATAAAGAAATGACATCATGCTTAATGCAAATAACGAAGATACACCTTTGGGTGACATCACGTTACCAACAATTAAGCATGATATAATGCGATCTAAACTGTATGTGAATAAGTTTGTTCATCGCTTAAACATGCTCACTTTGATGAGGCGTCAAATGAAATTTAGTGTTTAAGAAATATGCTCGCCTAGACAATGTCAATGCGTATAGTCATGCCTCATGATCAGTAATAAAATAGATTAAGTTGGATATGGTCCATTAAGTACAGACATCATAAGAGCAGCCGATGCATGCAAAGAAGAACAAATGAAAAAAGAAAGACCATAGTAATAGACGAATGCAAACCCAAATGGAAGGCCATTCTTGAATGTCAAACATGGCACCCTTGGTGTCATAATAACTTGATGCATACTACGTAAAAACCAAATATTTAAACATTTATTAGTGGCTCTTCCGAGAAAGGATGCGATGTTCTTCAGGCCACTGCCATCGCACGCCTTTATCGGCCAGCAGTTACTCACGGTTCGAACCATCAATATTGCCGTTTCGCAAGGATATGAGATGCTGAGAAACATAATTCACTGCCCAATTTTTCGCTTGAATAGAAACAACAATGGACAACATATTGTTTAGCAATTCAACCGAGTTAATGCTACGATTTATCCCACCAAACAGTTCGTTGGAAGAGTTATTGAAAAAGGCAAATACGGCGGCAAGTGTTGTAGTCGGCCGTAAGAGAGACAAGTGTTCGTAGGAACTATATTTAACGTGCTCTCTTTATTCGTCAATTAAATGAGATAACAATCATCAACCATATATTCAAGTTTCGCTCTGATATCATTATTAGTATTTCATGTCCGAAGGCTGTGGAGCCTCCATGATCTATCACGACGTTGGCAGCAACTCTGTTGGGAGAGACACCCAACAAGAACAGAAAAACGCTTCCTTATGGTATGGAGAGCGATTGCACAAGCGGAAGGCAGAGACGTCCGAGACAGATACACTTTTGGGAAATTGTCTCTCTCCTGGTGGGCTCTCCAACATATGGAATCAGTTGGTTATGGATAATTCCTATGGAGAGAGGATCAAGTCTATATATAAATTATTTTAATGCCTTTCTATTATCACCAAAAGGCATGTCCGTTGCAGAGTCTACTCTAAACCCCAATGGACACATCTCTTTAGGAAAACACATAATAAATATATTTCTATTAATTTTGGACCACACTAAGAAGAAATATTTAGCATTGGTCAAAGGGCTTCCAAAATTAGACTTTGAGAAGGATGAGGAATGCCAACCTTGCACACAATCCTTCTATAAATTCAAAAAGTTCTTAGCACCAAAAGAGCTCTTGAACTTCTTCACATTGATTTATTTGGACCCATGAGAAAAATACTTTCTGATAGCAAGTATTGCTTTGTGATTGTCGATGATTACTCTCATTTTACTTGGACTTTATTTTTTTTATTACAAAGAATGTTACTCTTAATATTTTCTCTACTTTTTACAAACAAATTGAAAATGAAGCTTCTTGTTGAATTGTTTCTATCCATAGTGACCATGGGGGAAAATTTGAATATGATTTGTTTGAAAACCTTTTTTTAAGATTCTTATTGCATGCACAACTTTTTTCCCCGTACACCTCAACAAAATGGGGCCGTAGAGAGGAAAAATAGGTCCTTGCAAGAAATGGCTAGGACAATGCTCTTTGAGTATGGCACTCCTAAAAAGTTTTTGGCTAAAGCTGTTAACACTGAATGAATTATTCCGTGATAGAAAGCCTTCTATTAACTTCTTTTATATTTTTTTATTTTCCATACTTTGTTTTGAACACCAAAGATTCTCTCAACAAGTGTGATGTAAAATCTTACAAGACTTTCTTTTGTGGATATAGCACTATTAGTAGAACATATAAACTCTTTAATAATGAACTGTATAAAATAGAAGAATCTATCAATGTTAAGTTTTTCAAAAGTAACCCCTCTATTTGCAAGACTGCTATTTATGATGATGTTCTAGATGAGGTGATTCTCAAATTAAAGAACTAGACATCAACAAAATGGTAGAGGTGGATGAAGTTGAATGCTTAAAAGAAGATGAGAAGAAGGATCCTACTCTCCGCTTTGAAAAAGATCATTCAAAATAGCTCATTATAGTAATCCCTTTGGAAGAGTGAAGATGAAAGCTTCCTTCAACAATGAAAAGGCCAATACTGCCTTCATCTCACAACTTGAGCCAAAGAATGTCAAAGAATCTCTTTAGGATGATGAGTGGATCCTAGGCATGCAAGAAAAACTTGAGCAATTTGAAAAGAACAAGGTGTGGACTATAGTGCCAAGACCAAATGACAGAAAGATCATTGGCACACAGTGGGCCTACATAAACAAGCTTGATGAAAGTGGCAAGGTATTTGGTAACACCCAAATTTATGCATATTATCTATGCATTTCATCTATGGTTTTGTGTCACTTTGGTCTTATTATGCACTCTTTTGCTCATGTTTTAGTTCTTTTCTTATTTACTTAGATAAGATAACTAGCTAGCCAATAAAGTAGCCAATCTAGCCAATTTTGAAACTTGCAGGCACCGAACCTAAGAAGATATCTATTCTCCAAAGATTTCTCCCCAACACATAGTTTTTGTGACAATTATCCACCTGCCACGACCGTGTTCGTCTATCGCCACGACTGTGGCCGGGTGCCACGACTACGATCTTCATTACTGCGACCGCGGTCTTCCCTTCCACGACCGCGACCGTGGCCACCCGCCACGACCGTGGCCATGAACCGCGACCGCGGTCTTCACCTTCAACACCGCAACCGCAACCTTCCCTCACCACGACCGTGGCCATGAACCGCGACTGCGGTCTTTGCCTTCAACACCACGATCGTGATCTTCATCACCGGGACCGCGGTCTTCCCTCACCACGACCGTGGCCAACACCCTCCACCATGACCGTGGTCTCCCGTCACGACTGTGGCGCCCAGACCGCGACCATGATTTCCACTCCATGAACTGCGACCGCGGTGTTGGCCACGACCTTGGGCATAGGCCACGACCGTGGCTGACCCCGTGACCTACTGGCCACGATCTGCAGTCTGCCTCTATAAACAGGTGTCCCCTCACTCATTTAAAAGGGGGGACTCGACCAAGGATGCCGAGAAGATGCTGCTCCGACATCTAAAGGTTCCCAATGTTCTGTGGGAGAGTCCAGATCTCTAAGAAGGCCAAAGAGCTCATCTTACACCCTCCTCTTCAGCGAGCTTCCAATCTCCACCACTCTCCATCATCCCCTGGTCTTCGATCTCCAAAGGCGGAAGCTGAGGAGAGAGAAGACCCACATCCTCCATCGTCTTCCACCTCCGTTCACCCACCAAGCTGCTGTTTGGGGCAGATTTAGAGAGAAAGAGGACCAAGGAGTCCAGATGTGATCAAAGAGGAGGACATAAGACGAGATCCAGCCTATATGGAGGCAAAGGAGCAAGAGCCACCTCTCCTCCATGGGCTAAATCTCTTCTTCTTCCCCTTTCTTCTACTGTGTTTCTTGGTTTCTTGTACAATGATGTTCTTCTATCTTTGTTCGGTGCCAACTATGCTTGTCCATGGCTAGTTGAGCTCCTTCTTGGCTATGTATCCCGTTTTGGGCATGTTTATGTACTTTTGCCTTAAGCAAGTAGATTTATCTTGGATCTAGTATGTTTGCTTGTTCTATCTTCTCTCTCTAGTTATGATTGATAGTTTGGTTGATCTCTTATTAGTTTGAACTGCTATTTTTGCCTGTATCGAGAGATCCGTGTAGGAATAGATGCAAGAAGATAGTTTGGATCGGAATATGAGAGGAGGATGGTTCAAGGTTGTCAGTTCCTAACATTCCAAAATACTCTAAGACTCGAGAGGGAATCTATAGTATTCTGGGGTGTTGATTTGTCATCCTTGAGAGAGGTTTGATGACATATCATGATGGGTTTTAGTCATACTGTGCGAGAGCGAGTGGGATGACCGCACATGATCAGACACGACAGTACGTACTATGCTTGGATATAAATTGCTTGCTCAGGTGTTTAAGGGTTGTCTACGCCTGAGAATGGGTGCATAGACTGCCCAACTTGTGGTTACATAGCCAGGAACTCCTACTCTCTGATTAGTAGAATCTCGCGAACTCTGTTTTGTTTTATTTTATTTTCTTTTCTTTGTTTTCTCTTTTATTCTGTGACAACCCGCTAGATTAGCTCTAGCACATATTTTCATCGACTATTTTTCTGGCTTATCTGACTCGAGAATGAGATCTGTGGCATTCTAAACGTCACCACGTCCCTGTGTTCGACCCTGTATATCTACTTCGACCCCGTAATAAAAGTTGTGGGTGTCCTAGAAGGATTCAGGTTATAAATTTAAAAGTCTGACTCAATTCTGAGGGGATCAACTTTTTGGCGCTGTTACCGGGGATGTGGTTTTCCATGTTTACACGCCTAAAAGATTTTATTCTGTCACTATAAGCCTGTATATATATGCATAGTTTTCCTCTTGATTTACACATACTTGTTCATATATACTAAATACCTTTTTTTCCTATACTCTTTTTCAGCCATGGATCTCGCTTCGGTAAGACAAGTGATCTTGTCCACCTGTCCTCTCGAGTTTTTCCATAGTCCCGACTGCTGGCAAATAATTGAAGGTGCACTACAACTAGTCAAGTTATACTTACCTCCACCATCGTCATATGTCGAGATTCCAACAATGGAGACTTCCAGTCAGCCCTCGACTCCCATGCTATCACGGGATCAAGAACTGATTAAGGTAGTGGAGTCGGCTAGGGAAAGTATTCACACACTCACCTCCTTAGCCCCTCATCTACAAGAAGATGTCTATCCAATGAAACAACTACTAGAAGAGAAGGACCATCATCTCAAAATAGTCATCGAGGCTGTAGACCACAATAGAAGTATACTTCGAACTCTTGAGAAAGGATCCATCCAAGCACATCAGTTTGATACAGCAGACTCCCCTCATATGTGCATGGCAGAATCGACGGGTCTCGAAAGCATTGTTGCTCAAGTACACCAACTTCATGATAAAGATGTTGAACAGGGCAGGAGGATCCAAGAGCTCATCGATTTGGTTACAATTTGGTTACAACTACCATCACAAGACAACAAAGAAGTTAGTCATCAAGACCATTCCATTGGGTCTGAAGTGGAGTATGCACCATCATCCTATTCAGACCATCAAGTGGATTCATCAAGATTTTTTTGTGAAGACCAACCCACTTGGGGAACCCCTTCATTCTATCCAGATGACCCAACTGATGAACCAATGGAAGATATGAGTCATAGACATGAATGGGTCTATGATGATGATGATGACTCAAAAAGCCAATCAACCTCACAGCCAGAAGGTTGGTTTAAGGAACTAGAGTCAGATATTGAACCAGACCAGAGTGACATATCTCATATTGAGACTTGTCACTTCGCTTTGAGCAACGCTCCAACCATGGTTTGGAACAATTTGTTCGATGATGATAGTTGTTCGACATGGAGTAGTGAGTATACTAACAATGACAAGTTGGAGCAGCACGAGCCTCCATTTACACCCTTACCTTTACAAGGTAGGGTGGACGTCAAGGGGGCAGGATGGACGGTCCACTACAACATGGCTGCTGAGCATGAAGATACCCCTGACTCCATGCCAGGTGATAAGCTTGGGGTGGTAGAACCACAAACTGATTCTTCAGGGAGTACTTCTTGTTCAGAAGATGATTGGATGACTCAGACTATACATGAAGATTTATCTAAGCATCCAACCTCAAGTTCATAGATGGAGGAAGGAGAAATGGATCCTACCCAAGTCATTCAACCTATCCCCTCCATCTCATCCTGTCTCGACATCCCAGGACCTTCATATTCAGATTCATATAATGAAAGGTACCCTGAGGATGATATGCCAAAGAATTCATCCCAGGGCAGTTCAAGCCACTTCCAGCACAAAGATGACTTCACCGAGTCACCAGATTTCACTTCGCTTCTTCAGACTCGGCAAGGCCAACACATCCGCCTATTCTACTCCTATTATGTGTCGGAACCCGTCGGCAAGACACATGTGACACTGGTCCCAAAACTTAGGATTTGGGATCCCAGTGTCGGTATCGTGGGACAGACACCCCCTTTTCTCTTACCCACCCTCCCGCCCTTTTATTACAATAAATTTTGCTCTTCATTGTTCTTGTTAGTTAGTTTCTTTCCTCTAACTGTTTTCTTATATCCTTGCATCCATGCATCATCTTTAGAACTTCAATAACTGCCATTAAAATCATGCATTCCTGCCTCACTATTTCAAGTTTAAGTCTTGCTCAAGGATGAGCAAAGTTTTAAGCTTGGGGTAGTAGGTAGGATTTGCCCTTCTTTCTCTTCACCCTTCTTGCATGCATGTTTACTTCCTGCATTTAGTTTTAAAATTTTCAAAAATTTCAGCTTTTCAGCTTTGCAATTATGGCTATATGGTGCAAATCTAATAGATAAATGCTTGACTTTATGCCTAAATGCACAATTTTCATCTTAAAAATTGCTTGACCTTTTGCTCGGCTTGCTCTTTGACTTTTTCCTTGAGTTTGGTAATAAAATCTAAGGTTATGTACCCTTTTCATAGCTCAAAGCTAAATCCCCTTGATCTATGTCGTGAATGGCAAATCCATGGTAAAGGACCATTGGAATGAGCTAAAACACGATCAAAGAATCCTAGCTGCGGTTTCACGAGCTTGCCTCTATTCTAAGGGTTCTTGAATGATAATTGCAACTTTTCACATAGGTGTCAAGCAGATCATGATGAGTTTTGAGCTATAATCAAGATGAAATGTTTTCCTTGATGGACTACATGCCTTCTCACATTAGATTGAGTCAAAAAGATGAAAAGTATTAAAAAAATGTGCAAAAGAGGCTTAGCCGCCCATAAAATCCTAAAAATATCTATATAGGTCTCACCCAAGCCTACAAATAGAATGCAGATGATAAAAGCCTGAGTGTGAACAATAAATGAACATTGTTTTCTCTTTTAGGAGAGTTGAGGATGGTGCCCAGCCTGTGTATGACTGCGCTCACGAACGCGGGTATGTTGCGCCTGGTAGTATCACTCCAAATGCTCATTAGAGAGTTACTAGGAACCCCTAGGAGACCTATGAGATCATCCCAGTAGCAGGGTTGATTCAGGCGCAATTCGAGGAGTTCATCTCACTACTTTGGACCAACTAGTTCAGACTGCAGGGACTATTGCTCGCTACATGGACCAACCTGACGCAGATCGGGATCCTCAGAAGTCATTAGAGTCTTTTTGCTTTGTTTCTTAAGGACATGAATAAGTGAGAGGCGTGGTATTCCTGATTGGTATGCATGGAATCATGGTGATGGCTAAATGCTCATCACTCACATGACAATATGTGTGACAATTCTTTTATGTTTAATAATTATGATTCAAACCCTCATGAGTATCGACAGGATATAGTGAATTTGCTTAATCTTGCCTGGAAACTCTTTGATCTTGCTTTAGCAGGACTATGGTTTATTGGTGGGGGTTTGTTCTGAAACGACATAGATCAGGAGAATAGATGCTTTAAACTATTTTTCTTAACCTTAGCATATATTGCCAAGCTTAATTTGGATGTTATCTTTTTGTTCTTTGAGCACAGTCTTGCTTGAGGACAAGAAAGTTTTAAGCTTGGAGTAGTTGATAACACCGAAATTTATGCATATTATCTATGCATTTCATCTATGGTTTCGTGTCACTTTGGTCTAAATATGCACTCTTTTGCTCATGTTTTAGTTCTTTTCTTATTTACTTGATAAGATAACTAGCTAGCCAATAAAACAACCAATCTAGCTAATTTTGGGACTTGCAGGCACCGAACCTGAGAAGACATCTATTCTCCAAAGATTTCTCCCCAACACATAGTTTTTGCAGCAGTTATCCACCTGCCACGACCGTGGCCATCCGACCACAATCTTCATTACTGCGACCGCGATCTTCCCTTCCACGACCGCGACTGCGATCCCTTGCCACGACCATGGCCATGAACTGCTACCACAATCTTCACCTTCATCACCACGACCACAACCTTCCCTCGCCACGGCTGTGGCCATCCACCATGACCGTGGCCATGAACCGCGACCGCGGTCTTCACCTTCAACACCACGACCGCGATCTTCATCACCACGACCACGGTCTTCCCTCACCACGACCGTGGCCGATGCCCTCCACCATGACCGTGGTCTCCCGCCACGACTGTGGCACCCAGACCATGACCATGGTCTTCATCACTGCGACCGCAATTTCCACTCCATGAACCGCGACCGTAGTGTTGGCCACGACCGTGGCCGACCCCGCGACCTGCTGGCCACTGTCTGTAGTCTGCCCCTATAAATAGGTGTCCCCTCACTCATTTGAAATGGGGGCCTCAACCAAGGATGCTGAGAGGCTGTTGCTCTGAGATCTGAAGGTTCCCAGAGTTCTGTGGGAGAGTCCAGAGGTCTGAGAAGGCCAAAGAGCTCATCCTACACCATCCTCTTTAGCAAACTTCCAATCTCCACCACTCTCCATCATCCCCTAGTCTTCGATCTCTAAAGGCAGAAGCTGAGGAGAGAGAAGACCCACATCCTCCATCGTCTTCCACCTCCGTTCACCCACCAAGCTGCTGTTCGGGGTGGATCTAGAGAGAAAGAGGACCAAGGAGTCCAGATCTGATCAAGGAGGAGGACCAAAAGACGAGATATAGCCTATATGGAGGCAAAGGAGCGAGAGCCACCTCTCCTCCACGGGCTAAATCTCTTCTTCTTCCCCTTTCTTCTGCTGTGTTTCTTGGTTTCTTGTACAATGATGTTCTTCCATCTTTGTTCGATGCCAACTATGCTTGTCCATGGCTAGTTGAGCTCCTTCTTGGCTATGTAGCCCATTTTGGGCATGTTTATGTACTTTTGCCTTAAGCAAGTAGATTTATCTCAGATATAGTATGTTTGCTTATTCTATCTTCTCTCTCTAGTTGTGATTGCCGGTTTGGTTGATATCTTATTAGTTTGAACTACTATTTTTGCCTGTATTGAGAGATCCGTGTAGGAATAGACACGAGAAGATAGTTTGGATCGGAATCTGAGAGGAGGACAGTTCAAGGTCGTTCGTTCATAACATTCCAGAATACTCTAAGACTCGAGAGGGAATGTAGAGTATTCTGGGGTGTTGATTTGTCATCCTCAAGAGAGGTTTGATGACATATCATGATGGGTTTTAGTCACACTACGCGAGAGCGAGTGGGATGACCCCACAGGAACAGACACGATAGTACGTACTATGTTCAGATATAGATTGCTTGCTCAGGTGTTCAAGGGTTGTCTACGCCCGAGAACGGGTGCATAGACTGCCCAACTTGTGGTTACATAGCCAGGAACTCATTCTCTCTGATTAGTAGAATCTTGCGAACTCTATTTTGTTTTGTTTTGTTTTGTTTTCTTTGTTTTCTCTTTTATTTCATGACAACCCACTAGACTAGATCTAGCACATATTTTCATTGACTATCGTTCTGGATTATCTGACTCGAGAACGAGATCTGTGGCATTCTAAACGTCACCACGTCCCTGTGTTCGACCCCGTATATCTACTTCGACCCCGTAATAAAAGTTGCGGGTGTCCTAGAAGGATTCGAGTTATAAATTTAAAAATCAGACTCAATTATGAGGCGATCAATATTCAAGAACAAGGCAAGGTTAGTAGCTCAAGGTTATAACTAAAAAGAAGGTATTCATTTTGAAGAAACATATGCTCCTATTTCTAGACGTGAATATATCAAAGTGCTACTTGCCTTCTCTAGTCAAAAAAGTTTTGCTTTATCAAATGGATGTTAAAAGCGTGTTTCTGAATGGAGACTTAAAATCGGAATTCTATGTGGCTCAACCTCCTAGCTTTGAACATGACAAGCATGTTAATCACATATATCTATTACAAAAGGCCCTTTATGGACTCAAACAAGCCCCTAGGTCTTGGTATGAGAAATTAAGGAACCTTTTAATTGATAATGTATATGTCATATGAAAGGTTGAATCTGCTCTCTTTCTGAAACACACTTCTCACAAATTTTTAATCATTCAAATTAATGTTGATGATATTATCTTTGGCGGTACTAAGATTGATCTTTGCAAGGAATTTAGCTCCCTCATGCATAGTGAATTTGAAATGAGCATGATGGGGGATCTTACTTTCTTCCTTGGGTTCCAGATCAAGAAAACACAAGATTGGAACTTCATCAACCAAAGAAAGTACACAACTGAACTCTTGAAATGCTTTGGGATGGAGATTACTAAACCAATTTATACTCCCTTGTTCAACACTACTAAACTTGACAAGGATGAAGAAGGTGAAAGGGTACATGTGAAGCTCTATAGAGGTATGATTGGTAGCTTATTATAGATAACTGCCTCTAGAGTGGATATCATGTTTAGTGTTAGTTGTGTCCTAGATTTTAGTTAAGTCCTAGAAAATCTTATGTTGTAACTTTTAAGAGGATTTTGAGGTACCTAGACAAAACCCCAAATTTTGGACTATGGTATCCTAAGTCAAGGGACGTTATACTTATAGCCTACAATGATGTGGATTATGTTGGGTGATTAGTTGATAGAAAGTGCACAAGTGGCACTTGCTTCCTCCTAGGACCATGTCTAGTTTCTTAGTTTTCTAAGAAGAAAAACACAGTGGCTCTTTCAACTACTGAAGTTGAATACATAGATGCTATTAGTTGTTGTGCCCAAGTCGTATGTTTGAAGCAAATGCTTCAAAACTTCAATATTTTCTATGATGCTTCTCCTATCTTGTATGATAATACTAGTACAATAATTTATCTTATAATCTTATATTTCATAGTATATCAAACTCCAAAGAGGTCCACAATCATTTTCTCTATAACCACGTTGCTAAGAAAGACATTTATGTCACTCACGTGGATATAGAAAATCAACTTGTGAATATTTTCACTAAACCCCTAGCTAGAGAGAAATTCAATTTTATTAGATCAAAATTGTTTATAATTTCCATTGATGATACTTTCATGTCTCATAGCTAGAGTGTTCTCACATGCCTCTTTTGATCTACATTGAAAATCATATACTCATGTTTTCCTTAAAATTGCCATGTTATGCTTATCTTGAACTTATACAAAAATGCTTTTTCTCTCTCTGTTATCATGCAAAATAGTAGCCAATGATTATAAAAATGTGCCTCTATATGTTTCATATAATTGTAGGATATTTTGGTGCATTTACTTAGGGTTCTAGGACCTTGGAACTCATTTCCTAAGTTTTAGACAACACATATTGTCAACTGAGTTTTCCTGTGGTAATTACCCTATAGATTGCCTGAGAACTAAACAAAAGTTGTTGTCTGTCGATTTACCCACTCAACAAACTCGACTGACAACATTGTGCCATGTTTGATAAAAGGGCTCACATCAACCGAGTATATCCCTCTCAACTAGATAAACCCGACCAACAACCCTTCCTTCTTATTCATTCTCTAACCCTAGACCCTTTCTTACCCAAAAGCATATCCCTATATGCACCCAAATCCATATTTTTTCTTAATGCTAATCACTCTCGGGGTCCTAATGCAATTGTTGTCTGCAATTTTAGGTTTATAACTCTTCTTTCTCTACATTTTCTACCATCCACAACGTCAAGAAGGAGGAAGCAAAGATCCACCATAGGTACCTCATTTGTCCCCCATTCTGCTCCATCCTCAAGGGTCATTATGTTTGATGGGTGTTCTTTTATCAATACTCAAGCTGCACTTTGATGCAAAGAGATGCTCCCTTATTCTCCTTTTCCCTTTAGACCCCTAGTGGAATCTATGAGTAAGATTCTAAATAAGAATGATTTTCTTGATAATTGCATTAGTGCACTTTGTCTTGAATTGAATGCCTTCACTTCTTCAAAATTTGTCTCTAGCAAAAAGGTCATTCATGAGTTATGTGCCAATCTTACTTGGAACTTGTTAGAAAGCAAATTGAGAAAGTGTAGGGTTACACAATGTGTGTACCCTGATATATATACTAGTGGAACAATTACATGTAGGTTCAAATATAAAAATAAAATAATAGGACAATAAGTAAAGACATATATTAACACTCCCCCTCAAGTTGGAGCACATATATCAATCATGCCCAACTTGTCCACAAGCGAGTTGAAATGTTTCTTGGCCAGTAGCTTTGTAAACATATCAGACACCTAATCTTCTGAGCGGGTGAAAGGAGTGTAGATCTTACCAGATAAGATAGTCTCTCGAATGAAGTGACAATCAACTTCAATATGTTTTGTGCGCTCATGATATACAAGATTATTAGCAATGAAGATGGCAACTTTATGGTCACAGTGCATAGGGATAGCAGCAGAAGGCTAAACTCCAATGTCTTTCAAGAGAGATTGTACCCATAGGAGCTCACAAGCAGTGTGGGCCATTGCCCTGTATTCAGCTTCAACACTGGATCTGGCAACAACATTTTGCTTTTTACTTCTCCAAGTGACCAGATTCCCTCCAACATAAGTACAATAACCGGAAGTAGATTTGTGACGCCCCGATCCCCGTTCCATATCTAATGACCCCGGAGGCTGGAGAGTCACCCTCAGTAAACCACCCTTAACCTTTTCTTTACTTAGTTACTTAGAATTAACTTAAAGGAAAAACCTAATATCTTAAATAACATCGGATCGTAATAAAACTGTGGAAGCAACTTACCATTAACCTTACTTGGAAGAAAAACAAACTTACACGACATATTACATTGTTCATGCAGAAAGTAAAACATAATAGATAACTGAAATCTAAACCACATATTACATTACATTCTCTCACTACCACACCACATGCCCAAGGACCGAGGGGGAAGGACTAAGATACCTCTATCTAACTACGAACTGCCTTCTAAGAACTTGGGTGATATGATCCTTTGGCTTCTTCGTGCTGACGCTGAACTGAAAAATATTTCAGTAGGTTGGTGAGCTACTAGCTCAGTGAATAGAATTTCACCCAACCATCACAGATAACTCATTTTATGTTTATTAATTGGAATAAAATACAAGATAATACTATACTAAGTAGTTCTAAACAATATAATTTAAATAACAGGATATGTCAACATTTCATTAAGATAACAACTACTGCAAAGCTGTAGATACGATTAAATAATAGAGAATACTACAATTTCATTTAAAGGACAACTGCTGTGAAACCAACTCAAATCTTTCTTAACTCTTTAACTTATAAGAAACTCTGTGAACCTATATGAACATATTTTATCTTATTCCCTAATCATATGTAGTGTACTCTACATATGAAGACTCGTAGCGAACTACGATCCCACCGTACAAGACTTAGCCGACACCCTGGGATAGCTAAGTCTGACTACTCTCCTAGTCTGCAATAGGGAAAATATCTCTCTGGCCTCGACACTCCTATTGTGCCATAAACTGGACTACTCCTCTAACCTGAGCACAAAGGCAGAGAGTCAAGCCACCTATTGGCTTTTCTATACTCTAGTGCCACCAGGACTTTTGGTTGATGTTGGACACGCTTTTCTGTACTCTAGTGCCACCAGGACTTCTGGTTGATGTTGGACACTGTAAACTATAATTTAAGGAGACTTCCACTAGGGATTCGTCCCCCATGCCACTTGATAGCATGTTCCAACCCCCCTATACTAGACGCTGCCAAGGTTAGGTCATTTCACCCCTAAGGCGCAGACCTCACATAGGGGTTCTACGGTGTCAGGGCCCTTAAATCTATAATTTTATTATTTCCTAGAAAACTCTTGCTATGTTGAAACTTTTTATTACTTATACTTGACTCTGGTATTTCGATGGCATCTCATCTATTTAATTGTAGTTCAAATCACAACATGAATATCATTCTAGACCTGACAGAGCAGTATACTCAAAAACATTGTAATTTACTGAGTAATCCATATACCATGCATGCAGACATATTGAAATTTCTTAAATAAACTAAACTCATATCAACTTGGCTCATATATACTGGAATTATACAATTGATCATCGTAACACACTAACAAGAGTTAATTACTCGATATATTAAAAATCGTCAGTAGCACTTGTAAATTATCTGTAATTCCTCAAAAATTGAGCACATCAACCCAAATTTGAAGTTATGCATCACATAACTCAATTAAAAGGCAATTACTTGTCATGGCACGAATTATTAGTATTAATTGAGAATTTCAAATGATTTCTTTGAGAAATGTGTCAATTCGTATAATTATTAATACACTCACATTAAATATAATCGGGGGTGTGCAACTAGGTTTCTATTGAACCCTTTTCATGTTATTATCATTTCTTTGAAATCGAGCATCTATTAACAAACTAAAAACGTACAACCTGGGTTTATGCCCAAACTGTGCCGTTACTGGTCATGTGCTACCGAGTTCAACATTTAATCGAGCAATTTAAGTTTCGATCTGATTTAGAACTTGCTGCAAGCAAGCAACTGCTTTCCCACGCTCAGGTTGAAGAAAGGACTCAGCTAGGTGCCAATCACGACTGGGAGCTGCAAATTCAGGTCTAGGCCTGAAGGATGAACTCAAAGCTGTGATTTTTGTGGTGTTTCCTGGGCAGAACTACCCTTGGTTCAGACCTGCTACACACATCAGCAACTTCTCTCACGCACTGGTGGAAAGGAGAAGCTAGAAACGCAGCTAGGTGCTGCTCGTGGTTGAGGGGGGTGCGGATTTGAACCCTAAACTCACGACCGGAGTCAAGGCAGTTGATTTGAGGTGCTAGCTATGCCCAAGGCAGCTCCCTAGCCGCTGCTCCACGTAGCTACTACTGCACGCCAGCCGCTCTGTTGGTCGGGCATAGATGGGGTGAGGTAGAGGAAGAAGAAGGGTGGAAGAAGAAGAGAGGAAGGTGGCGCCGCTGGAACGGAGCTAGAGCTCGAAAATCACCCCAAAATCGCCCCTTTGATGTGGCCGATCGGCCTGCTGTGTGCGCCACTTAGGCAGTGCTCTGTTCCTTCAGGTGAAAGGAGAAGAAGATAAGGGATAGGGGCTGATAAGTTATTAATGGAAAAATTGCAGCCAAGTCCAAGAAAACTAGAAAACATCATATCTTTTGCCTTGGAGGTCCAAATCGAGTGATTTCTTTTAAAAAATTTCAAGCACGAGATTCTCTATCTTCTCAAGGCATAAAAACACAATAATTAAACCATATTAGCTAGTTTAATCATCTTAGATAATTAACTTAATGAGTAACACTACAGTTAACATTAATTACATCAGATGAATCAATCTCGACTAATGATTCACATTTTAGCTTATTGTGATTAACCATGATGTTTAACAAGGTACTTAGTACTAATCAAGGTATTTCATGCTAATTGAGGTACTTACTGACTAACCTCAATGTGGGTTGTAGCAATCTCCCTCCCTTATAAGAATTTTGTCCCAAAATTCCTAAAAGAGAAAAGGAAACTTGTTACGCATCTCTGACTCGAGCACCCACGCGGCTTCCTCTAGATTATGGTTCCTCCACAAAATCTTCACTAACAATATCTTGTGAATCTTGAGCTTCTTCATCCTCTAATCAACTTTCTGAATATGTCCTTCAACATAGGATACATCTAATCTGAGCTGTGCAGGTTCTGGGTCCACTATCTTCTCTGTACCAGGGTAACACTACTTCAACATCGATACATGAAACACATCATGTAGATTAGCCAACTCAGATGGCAAATCCAACCTATAGGCTATAGGTCCAATCCTCTCAATGACATGATATGGGCCCATAAACCTAGGAGTCAGTTTGCCTCTCTTGACAAACCTCAACACTCCTTTCCTTGGTGAAACTTTTAGATACACTTCATCACCAACCTCAAACTCAAGAGGTCTATGTCTCTTCTCAGCGTAACTCTTCTTCCTGTCCTGTGAATCTTTCAACTGTTCTTTGATCACTATAATCTTTTCTGTAGTCAAATCCACTATCTTTAGTCCAAGAATCTCTTTTTCACCCACCTCGTACCAACATATGTGTGATCTACACTTTCTGCCATACAAAGCTTCATACGGGGCCATACCAAGACTGGAATGGTGACTATTGTTGTATGCAAACTCTATAAGGCTCAAGTGTTCTTCCCAACTTCCACTGAAATGCAAGACACATGCTCTCAGCATGTCCTCAAGAGTCTGAATGGTCCTCTATGATTGACCATCTATCTACGGGTGAAAAGCTATACTGAACCTAAACTTTGTGCCCAAAGCACGATGCAATTGATTCCAAAACCTGGAGGTGAACTTAGGATCTCTATCTGATATAATTGAAACTGGGATACCGTGCAACCTGACTATCTCATCCACATATATCTTAGCCAACTTTGGGACATCAAAGGTTGACTTAACAGGAAGAAAGTGAGCAGACTTAGTCAGTCTATCTACAATCACCCATATCGAGTCACAACCTCTAGGTGTCCTGGGCAACCCTACCACAAAATCCATTGTGATATGTTCCCACTTCCACTCTGGTATAGGAAGAGATTGCAAGGTACCTGCAGGTTTTTGATGTTGAGCCTTAACCTGCTGGCACATACTGCATCTAGCCACGTACTCAACTACATCCTTCTTCAAATCTGACCACCAGTACAACTCCTTGAGATTCCTGTACATCTTAGTGTTGCCTGGATGCATAGCGTACATCGATGCATGCACTTCCTCAAGAATCTGTTCTTTCAAATCACTATCTCCAGGTACACACAATCTGTCATGCTAATACAACAAACCATCATCGGAAAACCTAAACTCTAGTCTCTTTCCCTCTGTCATATCCTGCATGATCTGCTGTAACTCACTATCACTCTGCTGAAGTTCCTTGATCTGATCATAAAAAGTAGGCTTGACTTGCATCTGTGCAATCAAACTACTCTGCTCTGTGACCCCTAAGTCTAAGTTAAACTTCCACATCTCTACTAGCAGGTCTCTCTTAAAGCATGCCATACAGAATACATCTACTGTTGAACTTGACTTCCCACTGAGGGCATCTGCTACCACATTCGCCTTACCAGGATGATAATCTATCGTCACATCATAATCCTTGATCAATTCTAACCATCTCCGCTATCTAAGATTCAAATCCTTCTGGGTGAAAATATATTTCAAACTCTTATGATCCGTAAACACCTGAAATGCCTCACCATAAAGATAGTGACGCCATGTCTTAAGAGCATGAACTACAACAACTAACTCCAAATCATGTGTCGGGTAATTCTCCTCATTCTTCTTAAGCTGTCTAGATGCATAAGCTACTACTTTGCCTTCCTGCATCAACACACATCCTAAGCCTCTCCTGGAAGCATCACAAAACATTGTGTAACCTTTACCTATCTTGGGCAGGATCAACACTGGTGCTGCAGTCAACCTCTTCTTTAAGATCTGAAAACTCTTCTCATAGTTGTCTGACTAGACAAACGGTGCACCCTTTCTTGTTAAGCGTGTCAGAGGTGACACTATAACACTAAAGTTCTGGATGAACCTCCTGCAATAACCTACCAATCCTAAGAAGCTTCTGATCTCAGTAGGAGTCTTAGGCTTCTCCCACTGTAGAACAAACTCGACTTTCTTAGGGTCAACACTTACTCCATCTCCTGAGATGACATGTCCAAGAAAGACACCTCAGCTAACTAGAACTCACACTTACCGAACTTAGCATAGAACTAGTGTTGTCTCAACAACTGTAACGCTATCCTCAGATGCTGCTCATGCTGCTCATCATCTCTGGAATAGATCAAAATGTCATCTATGAAAACTACTATGAACTAATCCAAGAACGGCTTGAAAATCCAGTTCATCATATCCATGAAAGTTGTTGGGGCATTAGTTAGTCCAAACGACATGACCAGAAACTCATAATGCCCATATCTTATTTTGAAAGCCATCTTAGGAATATCTGAAGCCTTTATTCACAGCTAATGATATTCAGATCTCAAGTCTATCTTAGAAAAGATTGTCTCTCCATGCAACTGATCAAATATATCATCTATCCTTGGCAACAAGTACTTATTCTTGATGATGATCTTATTCAACTGTCTGTAGTCTATACATAACCTCATAGTACCATCCTTATTCTTCACAAACAAGACCGGAGCTCCCCATGGTGAAGAACTAGGTTGAATGAAACCCTTATCTAGTAATTCCTGTAACTGAATCTTGAGTTCCTTCAACTCTGCAGGTGCCATTCTGTAGGCTGGTAGCGTTATAGGTTGACTACCTGGAAACACCTGGATCTCAAAGTCTATCTCTCTTTCAGGAGGTAGACCTGGAAACTCATCTGGGAAAACATCTGGGAACTCACAGACCACTGGCACACCCCATAGGCTGACTGTGTTCTTTTCTACTCTAGTATCTACTACATGTGCCAAGAATGCCTCACAACCTTTCTACAACATCTTATCAGCTACAACGGCTGATATGATACATGTAGGCAAAATTTTCCTGCCTCCAGAAAAGGCACAAGAAAATCCACCCGGTTGAAAGATAACCTCCTTCTTTCAACAGTTGAGTTGAACTCGATACATCTCTAGGAAATCCATACCCAAGATAACTTGAAAAGAGTTAACATCTAGGGGTATAAGACTAACCGTGATGGTGTAACCACCAAAGGTCAACAAACATCCGTGACAAAACTCTGTCAATACTGTCAGTTCACCTAACGGAACCCTCAACAACAACTAAACTGGTAACTCCTGGGTTAATAGGTTAAGCTCACAAGCTAAAGAACTCTGTATAAATGAGTGAGTAGCACCCAGATCTATCAAAATTGTAACTAAAATGCTGTTAAAGAAAAGCATTTCTCATGTAATTACTCAGGAAGAAACAATACCTTCTTGTGGTGTCAAAGAGAAGAAGCATCCTGAAGCTCTTCCTCTCCCACGATGTCCTCATTGTCCTTCCCTAGCACTGGGTTCTGCACCACCTCGGGAACCTGAAGCTATAGAGGAACTGGGTCCTCCAGCTGGAGCCTGTCTCGGGACATTCTGGTACTGTGACTGGGAACCCTGTGGTGTTGACTACTGTGACTGGGGGCAATTCCTCTTGAAATGTCCCATCTGTCCGCACTGATGACATCCTTGAAACTCTATTCCCCAACACTGTCCTGAGTGTGGTCTTCCAAAGATATCACATGCTCGCATCTCTCGCCTCGGTGGACCTGTCACTGAAACCGATGATCCAGAAGACCTCGTTGGAGGTGTCCATGTAGACTGTGTACTCCATCTTCCGGAATTGGGTCTTCCTCCACTTGATGAAAAATTAGATCCTTGTCTACCAAAATAGCCAAGTCTAGGGCTGTAAATGGGTACGGGTAGACCCGCATACCCGCAAATTCGGACCTTAAAAAACCCGTCACGTGTCTAATTTTTTGTACCCACATACCCTTGGACCCGTATACCCTTGGACCCGCATATAAGCGGGTCCAATAATGGGTATGCTTGGACCCAGACCCGCTAGACCCATGTACCCGCTATACATAAGTAACTACTTAAACAACATGTTATATATATAATACTTTACTAGTCTAATTAATATAATTCTTGAGATTATATCCTACTCTAACCACAATAAGGTTGAGACTAGTCATATAATAAAGAATTAACTATTCTAGTTTCAATAATGAACATTATATGTAAACTTAAAAATCAAAATGTCTACTAATTTACATTACTTTCTACATAAGTTAAATATTATGACGATGACTACAAATATGTAAACAATTAACTCAATTAATGTTAATGTATAAAATATAGCATTGTATAATATAACTATTGCATGTTAACATGCTATATAATAACAATATCTAGTTGTCTTAAAATATATAGAACATAGTCATTTCTCTTACATAAATAATATGATGTTTTATAGAACCGCTTACCCGCATACCCGCTATTATTGCGGGTACAAGTATGGTGCGGGTCCAAGTTTTGTATTATGCGGGTCTAGAATCAGAACTGAACCCACTAAATTAGATGGGTATGGCCAGACCCGCACCGTACCCACACCGTTTACATCCCTAGCCAAGTCCTCATCCTATCTTTGAAAAGAAACCACAACCTCCTCTGTATCCACCACTACTTTGTCCCCTTCTAATAAAGTCTCCAGATCTTTTCTTACTCTCAGACTGCTTATCTGCATTAACTAACCCTTCTACACGGCTCGCTGCTTCCAAAAATTCCCCAAAGTTTTCTCTATCTCTTCGATCGATGGCTGAAACGGTGTGTCTAATCTCTGATCTTAATCCTTCTTGAAATCTTCTGCACTTTTCTACATCATTAGGAACAAGTTGCGGACCAAAATTTACCAACCTTGTGAAATGTGCCTCATATTCACCAATTGTCATACTTCCTTGTCTGATATTCTACAGCTATCTTATCTTCTCACTCAGGAAGGTAGGTGGGTAGTACTTAAGATGGAATTCATCAACGAAATCCTTCAAAGTCAATACCATGTCCCTCCTTTTATCTTCCACTCCATGCCACCAGAGCTCTGCATCACCTTTAAGCAAATAAACTGCGTGATTGATTTGTCTTTCCTCATACAGCTCCATCAGACGGAACACTTTCTCTAACTATCTTAGCCATTCATCTGCCACTGTAGGGTCTGTAGTTCCGACAAACTCGGTACCTCCAAGCTTCTTAACCAGCTCATAGGATCTCATCAGGTCCTTGCTACCCAAGGTAGAAGCTCGCCTCTCCATCTTATACTTTTCCCTGGTCTCAAGAAACATCATGTACATCCTTGATGCCTCATCCACATCATCTCCACCACCTGGACCCATCTCTTGAGGATCAGGTCCAATGTGGCTCTCAGCTTGGTCCTCATGACCACATCCTCTTCCTGCTATCTGCAATAGTATAACAGAACACTTCCTGTTAGAAATTGCAGTTAGAAGGAAAACACCTAAAACCTAATCCTATTGGTCTCTTGTCGTCCCCTGACCTTGACTTAGAGTAACTATGTACTCAACCTATGCTCTGATACCAAACAACTTGTGACGCCCCGATCCATGTGCCATCTCTAATGACCCCGGAGACTGGGGAGTCACCCTCAGTAAACCACCCTTAACCTTTTCTTTACTTAGTTACTTAGAATTAACTTAAAGGAAAAACCTAATAACTTGAATAACATCGGATCGTAATAAAACTGTGGAAGCAACTTACCATTAACCTTACTTGGAAGAAAAACAAACTTACACGACATATTACATTGTTCATGCAGAAAGTAAAACACAACAGATAACTGAAATCTAAAATACATATTACATTACATTCTCTCACTACCACACCACATGCCCAAGGACTGAGGGGAAAGGACTAAGAGACCTCTATATAAATACGAACTACCTTCTAAGAACTTGGGTGATACTATCCTTCAGCTTCCTTGTGCTGACGTTGACCTGAAAAATGTTTCAGTAGGTTGGTGAGCTATTGGCTCAGTGAATAGAATTTCACCCAACCATCATAGATAACACATTTTATGTTTATTAATTGGAATAAAATACAAGATAATACTATATTGAACATATATAAACAATATAATTGAAATGACAGAAGATGTCAACATTTCATTAAGATAACAACTGCTGCAAAGCTGTAGATACGATTAAATAATAGAGAATACTAAAATTTCATTTAAAGGACAAATGCTGTGAAACTAACTCAAATCTTTCTTAACTCTTTAACTTATAAGAAACTCTGTGAACCTATATGAACATATTTTATCTTATTCCCTAATCATATGCAGTGTACTCTACATATGAAGACTCATAGCGAACTACGATCCCACCGTACAAGACTTAGCTGACACCCCAGGATAGCTAAGTCTGACTACTCTCCTGGTCTGCAACAGGGAAATTGGCTCTCTAGCCTCGACACTCCTATTGTGCCGTAAACTGGACTCCTCCTCTAACCTAAGCACACAGGCAGAGAGTCAAGCCACCTATTGGCTTTTCTGTACTCTAGTGCCACCAGAACTTCTGGTTGATGTTGGACACGCTTTTCTGTACTCTAGTACCACCTGGACTTCTGGTTGATGTTGGACACTGCAAACTATAATTTAAGGAGACTTCCACTAGAGCTTCGTCCCCTATGCCACATGATAGAATGTTCTGACCCCGTATACTGGACGCTGCCAGGGTTAGGTCATTTCACCCCTAAGGCACAGACCTCACATTGGGGTTCTACGATGTCAGGGCCCTTAAATCTATAATTTTATTATTTCCTAGAAAACTCTTACTATGTTGAACCTTTTTCTTACTTATACTTGACTCTGGTATTTCTATGGCATATCGTCTATTTAATTGCAGTTCAAATCACAACATGAATATCATTCTAGATCTGACAGAGCACTATGCTCAAAAACATTGTAATTTACTGAGTAATCCATATACCATGCATGCAGACAGATTGAAATTTCTTAAATAAACTAAACTCATATCAACTTGGCTCATATACACTGGAATTATACAATTGATCATCATAACACACTAACAAGAGTTAATTACTCGATATATTAAAAATCGTCAGTAGCACTTGCAAATTATCTGTAACTTCTCAAAAATTGAGCACATCAACCCAAATTCTAAGTTATGCATCACATAACTCAATTAAAAGTCAATTACTTGTAATGGCATGAATTATTAATATTAATTGAGAATTTCAAATGATTTCTTTGAGAAACGTGTCGATTCGTATAATTATTAATACACTCACATTAAGTATAATTGGGGGTGTGCAACTAGGTTTCTATTGAACCCTTTTCATGTCATTGTCATTTCTTTGAAATCGAGCATCTATTAACTTACTAAAAATGTACAACCTGGGTTTATACCCAAACTCTGCCGTTACTGGTCATGTGCTACTGAGTTCACCATTTAATCGAGCAATGTAAGTTTCGATCAATCGTGTATTTTTACTTATCCAAATCACACATATCAATTAACTAATTAGCATCATGCAAACGTTAATAAATAAAACGTGCAATTAGAAATCGAGCGGCATCAGCACTGCCTGACACCTGGGTAAACACTGACATCTACGAATGATATTGATTTCAACCAAAACGTCCGATTATTAGAGTTATACTTGCATTAGAGAGTGAAAATTTACTCACAGCAGGTGAGGTGACCACAATTCAACTGAGAATGCGTCTAGAGTCCTATTTCTGGGCTTCAGTGGGGTCATCTTCAACCTAGGGCTTCCTTGGTTTATAACCTACTACAACCAAGCAGCTGCTTTCCCACGCTCAGGTTGAAGAAAGGACTCAGCTAGGTGCCAATCACGGCTGGGAGGTGCAGATTCGGGTCTAGGCCTGAAGGCCGAACTCAAGGCTATGATTTTCACAGTTTTTCCTGGGCAAAACTACTCCTGGTTCAGACCTGCTGCACACATCAGCAACTTTTCTCACGCACATGTGGAAAGGAGAAGCTAGAAACGCAACTAGGTGCTGCTCGTGGCTGAGGGGGCTGTAGATTTGAACCCTAAACTCATGACTGGAGTCAAGGTGGTTGATTTGAGGTGCTAGCTGTGCTCAAGGTGGCTCCCTAGCCAATGCTCTGCACATCTACTACTGCAGGCCGACCTCCCTGCTGGCCGGGCGCAGATGGGACGAGGTAGAGGAAGAAGAAGGGTGGAAGAAGAAGAGAGGAAGGTGGCGCCGCTGGAACGGAGCTAGAGCTCGAAAATCGCCCCAAAATCACCCCCTACTGCGTCCGATTGGGCTGCTGTGTGCACCGCTTAGGCCATGCTCTATTCATTCGGGTGAAAGGGGAAGAAGATAAGGGAAAGGGGCTAATAAGTTATTGATGGAAAAATTGCAGCCAAGTCCAAGAAAACTAGAAAACGTCATATCTTTTGCCTCAGAGGTCCAAATCGAGTGATTTCTTTTGCAAAATTTCAAGAACGAGATTATCTACCTTCTCAAGGAATAAAAACATAATAATTAAATCATATTATCCAGGTTAATCATCTTAGGTAATTAACTTAACAATTAACACTGCAGTTAACATTAATTACATCAGATGAATCAATCTCGACTAACGATTCACATCTTAGCTTGTCTTGATTAACCATGATGTTTAACTAGGTACTTAGCACTAATCAAGGTATTTCACGCTAATCGAGGTACTTACTGACTAACCTCAATGTGGTTTGTAATAAGATTTTCTATCAATTTTACTTCCAACATAATCAGAATCAGAGTAGCCTTCCTGAGAACAGTGTCCATGTTTTCTATAGTAGAGGCCTTTGCTAGGTCATTTTTTAAGATATATCAGAATATTACAGAGAGCATCCCAGTGACATTGTCTAGGCTTATCTAAGTACCTTCTAAGAAGACCAACAACAATAGATATATCATCTCTAGTAACAGTCAGATAGATCATCTTCCCAATCAGTCTCCTATATTTTTTTACTGTTTGGAAACATAGAAGAAGAATCATCATCCCAATTAATATTGGAATCTGGAGGGGTATCAATAGGACATGCACCAAGCATCCCAGTCTCCTATAATAGGTCAAGAACATACTTCCTCTGAGATAAGAAAAGAGCATTAGAAGTCCTAGATACGTCAATGCCCAGAAAATGTCTTAGCCTCCCTAGATCTTTAGTAGCAAAATGTTTGCACAAGTGTGTTTTAGTAGCCTAAATATCAGAATGATCACTGCCAGATAGAACAATATCATCAACATAAACAATCAGAATCACAATACCAGAAGAAGTCTTTTTCGTAAAAATTGAATGATCAACCTGTGACCTCAGAAAACCAAAAGCAGTCAGGATTTTACTTAGCTTATCAAACCATGCCTGAGGACTCTGCTTGAGTCTATAAATAGATTTCTTTAGCATACAAACTTTATGTGACTCCCCCTAAGCAACAAACCCAAGAGGTTGCTCCATATAAGCCTCTTCTTGAAGATCCCCATACAGGAAGGCATTTTTAACATCTAGTTGGATAAGAGGCCAATCTAAATTAATAGCAACAGAAAGAAGAACTTTGACAGAGTTAAGTCTGGCAATAGGCAAGAACATCTCAAAATAGTCAATTCCATAGGTTTGAGTATACCCTTTTGCTTCCAGGCGTGCCTTCAGACATTCCACTATACCATCAGGTTGATACTTTACAACATAGACCCATATGCAGCCAACAGGTTTCCACTCAGGAGGTGGATCCACTAGCTCCCAAGTTCCTCTATCAGTAAGAGCAGTCATCTCTTCTTTCATGGTAGTCATCCAAGCTGAGCTTTATAAGGCACCATGTATAGTTTTGGGAACAACAATAGTAAATAGAGTAGTCAAAAAATTACTAGCATGAACTCTCAGATGTGCAGTAGAAACATGATTAGCAATATTATGAGAAGTACAAAAATGAGTGCCTTTTCTGAGAGCAATAGGCAGATCTAAGTCAGAGTTTACCTCAGCAGGAGTAGGACCTTCTTGAGGAGAAGATTGGTGCTTCATGGGGGGTCTTGAGCAAGTTGAGACCTATTCATGTGTTTATACACAATAAGTGGAGGAGTAGTAGATTTAGCAGGTGAAGTTTTAGATGTGCAATCACTCATGATAGGTAATGGTGCGTTGATTATATCAGAGTCTAGGGTATCTCCTTTAGCAGAATAAAAAGGTGTATCCTAAAAAAATACTACATCACTACTCATGAACCATTTTTTTTGTAATAGGACTGTAGCACCAATACCCTTTTTGAGTATGAGAATAACCCAAGAAAATACATTTTTCTGATCTAGGAGATAATTTATCATAATTTGGTCCAAGTAACCGCACAAAGAAATTAGAACCAAAAATCTATGGCGGTAAAGAAAACAGAGGTACATTAGGCTGTAGAACATGAACAGGGATCTTGTTGCCAATAACAGAAGAAGGCATTCTATTAATCAGAAACTAGGCAGTCATGATAACTTCTGGAGAAAATGCCTAGGTACATTAGAATGCAGGATTATAGTTCTAGCAACCTCAAGTAAATGTCTATTTTCCTTTCTATGACTCCATTTTGTTGAGGCATATAGGCACATGATATCTGATGAATAGTACCAAAAGATCGACAAAACAAAGCAACTTCTTTCTGAACAAACTCCAAAGCATTATCGGTTCTCAGAATTTTAATAGGCACACAATATTGAGTTTTTATTTCAACAAAAAAGAATTTTATTGTAGATAGCACTTGAGACCAATTTTTTCAACATAAACAACCAAGTGGCACGAGAAAAGTAATCAATAAACATAATAAAGTATTTATTGCCAGACAAACTTGGAACATGACACAGACCCCATACATATGCATGAACAAGATCAAAAATGTTTTTACTACTAATCTGGGACCGTTTAGGATAGACAGTTCTAGACTGTTTCCCTAACTGACATGAATCACACTGAAAACCATGCATTCCTACACCAGAGATAACATGTTTCAATTTCTCAGAAGATGGGTGTCCAAGTCTATAGTGCCACTCCAAAGCTGAAACTGATGAAGATAGAGCTGAAGCTAGCGCCAAGGTGTCAGTCTTTCTCAATTCATCCAGATAATATAGACCGTCAGGTCCTTCATGCCCCCACCAATCTTCATCCTCGTGTGAAGGTCCTAAAAAGTACAAGTACTAGGAATGAATGTGACTGCAGTTCAAGCTACGTACAATTTTGCTAACAGATAATAAGTTTAGTGGAAATCGAGGCACATATAGAGTAGAATTTAACAAAAAATGAGAAACTATGTCTCCAATCCCAGCTATAGCAGTCTTGGAGCCATCTGCAAGCATAATAGAAGAATTAGATACTGGTCTAGATAGATTTAAAAAAAGACCAATTTCAATATATATGAGACGAGGCACCCAAATCAATCATCCATTTTTTATTACCAGTACTAGGTGAGGGGGCACTAAGGAAAGCCGTATCACAACCAGAATATGTAGCAGCATGAGCTCCAATGGCAGCTCCAGAAGATGACCCAATACACTCGAGCAGTAGACACTCTACCTTAGAAAGGATGAAGTCAACAGTAGAAGAACTGGATGCATCAGTGGAAGTAGGCTGTGACACTACCTCAAAAGTAGCATGTGCATCAGAAGCTGCATTAGCCTAGGCAGGCTTCTCATATTTCTCCCAATACTTTTCTTCAATATGATTAGACCGACCATAAAAGCTGCAGAACCGCTGGCCAGTCTGAGGGCGAGCAACATTGGGAGGACCAGATGGTGATCCATGTCTAGAAGAACTCCTCCCCCTCCCAACACCAAGAGGAAGATGATTATTGTGAGAAAGACCATGTTCGCAAGCACGACCATGACTAGACACAACAACAAGAGCAGTAGTATTTCCAGTATCAGAAGGTGACTTAGAAGAGGATGACAATAGTCACTGAAGATGCTAAAAGGCACTCTATAGAGTAGGTAGTGGATCACTGGCAAGTAACCGATCCACAACCCCAACATAGGATTCAGGTAACCCACATAGGAACTGAACTACCTGCAACTCCTGGCGTTGTTGTTACATGGTAGCCAAGTCAGTAGACAAGGGATGGTAGGCTTCCAATTCTCCCCAGAGTCCCTTGAAGGTAGAAAAATAGTCAGTAAGATCAGACCCCGAGAAGTATAGACGACTCAGTTTCTTGTTGATATCAAAGACCTTCTTCAAATTCTAGCTGTGAGAGTAATTACTAGAAAGCTGATCCCACATCTACTTTGTTGTAGGCAGGCATCGTAGGGTGATACTGATTTTTGTCTCACTGCTATTGAGAATCTAGGTCATCACAGTAGAATCATCTTTGACCCAGTCAACATATGTTTTGACATCCTTGGAGTCAGCATTAGAAGCAGGCGTAGAAGGCGGATCACGCGTCAGATGAGAAAGTTTCCTTTGAGATTTAACATAAATCTACATACAACAAACCCAATGTTGGTAGTTGCGCCCATCCAGTTTAACAATAGTAACCTGACGTCGTAGATCATCATGTGAAGACGCCATGACAGGAAAAGCACAACACCGATGATGAAAAAGAACATACAAGCACAGGCAAAAGACGTCCACCTAGTTCCTTAGCTAGTCAGCAGTAGGCACAGTGGAAAGACTGGACAGACTAGTTACATACGGGCTACGCCGAGGTGCAGCAAAAAACCCAACGGCTCAAAGGCCTACACGGGCATGTAGGAGTCAGAGCATAATAAGAACCTTCAGACCAGTGTCCAGGAATAGGCGGAGCGGAGGGTGGCGATGAGCGGATCACACCACGGAAAGCGGGCTGCGGTGAGCAGCACCGTGGCACTCAGCAACCTGCTGCTGCGGTGGCCCGGCGCTGCACTGGCAGCCCGTGCTGCGGCAGGAGCTGGTGGCCCAGCGCTGCTGCTGCTACTGCCGACGGCCGGCGGGGGAGCGCGGTGCTACGGCTGGGGGGAGAGGGGAGTGAGAGAGAAGAGAAGGAAAGGGAGGGAGGGAGGGGAAGAAGGAGAGGTGGCTCCCCGGATCTAGATCTGCTCGGGTACCATGTTAGAAAGCAAACTGAGAAAGTGTAGGGTTACATAATGTATGCACCCTGATATATATACTAGTGGAACAATTACATATAGGTCCAAATATAAAAATAAAATAACAGGACAATACGTAAAGACATATATTAACAGAACTACTCTAGCTTAGTGCTACCACTAAATACCATGATAACCCTTTATTCCTTAGTTGTTGGGATTCAAATCACAATCACAAAGGATTCCCTTAACTCCTACCTAATCAGCTCCTTTCCCACTAACTCTTGTAAGGTTACCTATCCTAACCATGTTTCCATCTTTACCCTGATGAATTTTACAATAACTTTAGTACTCTTGAACTTTCTCTCTCAGACATTCACAAAATATTGGAGAAACCTAAGCTACCTTTTAGGAAGAAGACAATGCTTCCATATTCATCCCTTGATATCAAGACATGCATGGTAGCCCTGATTGTAAACTGCAATGTGCATCACAAAAGAACCAAACTGACATTACATAACACATCATTGTGATTGTGTATTACCTTCTATTGGGAATCAAAGTCAAGTGGGCTCATTATAATATTCTTCAGCACATGACCTGCTTTGATTATGAGAAAACAGAAGGGACTCCCATCCATCTTACCCTAACCTCATCTATGGTCTATTTCAATTTCTTAAAGAAAAATCCCTCTTCACTTATTTAACTACCATATTGGTAGGAAAGGTGTCTCAATCAGTGACACCACAACGAAGAAGTCCTCCCAATCCTCCAGCTCCAACCCCTTAGTGCCTCCTCCTCTCATCACTCCAAGCCCCCACACGCACTGCCTAGATCTGATAAGGCTTCCTTCTCTATATCCAATGAGTCCCTCATGTAGTACATGATGTACTAGAATGCCTATCACATGTAGGTTTAAAAACATCTCCACCTAGACTTTTACACCATACCCGTTGTTCTTTTCTGCCACAGACTATGCTATCCATGCATATGATTAGCTATCCAGCACATCAGTATACCTCTTCCATTGCCCACTCTACTCCTGCTGTTGGACCTCCACCTATTTATATCGTACAGCTCCGAGCTTGAAACAACTACTAGGTCTTCCTATTGTCCTGCTTGATGTTTCTCTTTCTGACTTCAACAAGATTTCTACTCCTACTTTTCCACAAGCAAATGCATTGGTTGCCACTAGATAGATGGACTAGCATGATCTCAACACCAGATGGATGAGCACTTTCTCTTTTGCTCCTATAGACGATGTAATGATGGAGGAGCAAGATGATGTTGAGGATGATGAATACGATGAGGAAGGTGACAAGGATGAGATGAAGATGAGGATGTAGATGAAGATGATGATGAGGATATTTCTACACCTACTTTCCCAAGATTGGAGTCTGTTAGTTATGATGATTATGACCTAGATCAGGATGATCAGTTCTTAGGTATTAGAGTGCCCATATATTTGTATTTTGCAATCTTAGCATGCGTTACATAGGGCACTTGTATCTAAGGCCACTATTTACTTATTTCTATCATTCTTTGTTGTTTCATTTCTATTATGTACTTGATTTCTTTTATCATAATCACCATATCATGTACTCTTAACTCAGTTATTACTTCTAATTCTGTGAGTATCAATGTATGCACTCTTATATTTTGATTATAACTTTATGATATCAGTTATTTCTCTCCGATTTGTTGTGTCTTGGGGTTGTTTGCTTATGTTGTGTGTAGTTGTATAAGACCTAGATTAGATCTTCTACTTGCTCTCTTTTTTATATGATAGGAGGGGGGGCAATTTGGCTACATATTGAAATTGATCTATATTTGCATATCTTTTTGGCTATGGAAAATTGGTTACAAGTAGCATATATATGGTTTGGTTGATTTATGGAGGAACTAATCATAAAGTAAAGGCAAGCATAAATTGAGGGGGAGCAATTGCAATCATAAATTCATGTATCCCAATAAAATCATAGGTAAATATTTTAGAATTTTAGTCCTTTTTAATACATTTAGGAATGGTTGTCATCTTCAGAAAGGAGGGGAATGTTGACCTAATAGTTATACATTGTCCATATTTTCACGATGACCTAAACATTCCATTCATGTGTATCTAATATGTCTATTTGAGATCAATTTTAGGTATTAGGTACTTGAAGAGGATGAAATTAGCAAACTCTAGTTTGCCGAAAAACAAGTCAAATTCAACACATATAAGAATTGAAGAATATATAATATCTCTATTATTATCATGTTGTAAATCATTTATATTGAATGTATGACTTGAAACTAAGAGTAATGGAAATGTAGAGCACTTAAAACGAAATTTTAATTTTTTTTGGATATTTGTCATTATCCTTCACAATGGGGCTTGTCAGATGAGTTTCCCCTAAGGTAACTCGATTGACAGCCAATCCTTGATTTTTGACAGAACTCACCATCAACTGAGTTTGTCCTAGTACAACTCAATTGATAGCATGCATTGATGAAGTCAAGTGTAGCTGTCGCCTAACTTTTCTATTAGTAGAAACTCAACCGACAACTACACTTGGCTTGACAGGCAGTGTTGTCAGTCGAGTTTCCCAAAAGGTAACTGACAACATTGTATGATAAAGTGCATAAACGTGTTTCTAGCCATTTAGAATGTTGCAAACTTAAAAAATGGATTCATTGCTACACCCAAAAATGGCTATAATTCAATCCAAGTGTCTCTAGTGGCTAGTAGGCCCGCCCTCTCTCACTCTCTCTCTTCACCTCTCTTGCTTTGCTTTGATGATGTGTCATCCTGTGATTGGTCAGTTTTACAAAAATCATAACTTTTAATCCGCTTGTCCAAAAATTTAAAATAAATATGTGATATTTTGAATAAAAATACGTTAACGGCTTGGTTTTGAGTTTTATCGATAGGTGTTTTCTAAAAATGATTTTAATACATAAAAATTACCAAAAATACACTTTAATCACCACAACTCCAAAATTGACAAAATTGTATGTTTTCTTAATTAGGAGAACCTAATAAGATCAATGGGGATGTTTTTAGGGTATAAATCAAGGTTTTGTTCAAAAATTCCAAAAGTTAGAGTTTCTTTACATTAATACATATGAAAAACCCTAATACATGATTATACATTGAAAATAGGAAAAGTGGACCTTGGACTCAATTAAAGAGGTAAAAGTCATTAATTGAATTCCATAAGAGAGGTATGTGCAAATCTTACCCTTAAGTTGGGATATTTGTGAACCAACCCTATTTTCCATAATGAGGCATGAAAAGAACCCTATTTCCTTTATTATTGTTTCTCTTGTTCTAAATGCCTCAAAAGCAGATTTGATATATTATTTCCTGGGTTTGGAACCCCACTGCAATGTTGCAGGTATCTGATGATATTTCTTGCCACTTTACTATTCCTTGCGCATGATGGTTTATTTGACTATTTAGCTATAGTAGTAGTACTTATGTACAACCACCCATAGTTAGGGCATGTGTTATTTCACCCTGGGGCATGTGTTTACTCTCCCCCTGGGGAATGTGTTATTTCTCCCCAATATAAATATGTGTCTAGGAATGTGATTACTCTCCCCTCATCTATTTGGTTGAGGTCTGGTAGGTGCCTCAACCCTACTTAGTTAATTTAGTCTAATATTAATCATTCATGCAAATTCATTATTATTTATTGGCTTTGGCAAGATTTTTTTTGGTTATATGCCTCATTCTCTTGGCCTTCTCCTCTTATGATGAATCTATATTTTATGTTACGTTGATGTTCTTAACTTTGTTTCTTGTTCATATTATTGGCACATACCTTGCTTTTTTCTTTTGTCGATGACATCCCAACCACCCAGGTAAATCATACGGAGTTGAACAAGATCAAGGAGAACATAACTTTCTGCTCAGACCTAGCTCTTGGAGATGTTGCTTTGGAGACAAGACTTGAAGTAGTTTAGAATTCTCTCGATATGATATCCTTTAATGTATCTTACATGTAAACCCTTAATGGGAGATATGATGGAATTTTGTGATCCTTTGAATAATTGAATATAGTCATGATTTTTATTACGTTGTTATAACTTTGGTATTTTATATACCATTATATAAAGATTTGAAAATTTTACAAATGTTTCAACACACCTTTTGAGTATCTTTGGGTTGGATGTTTATTCTTCAATTTTTTAGTAAAGGGGTGATTTCACTCTTTTACAACTTGCCCCAATTAACACAAGTGATTAAAGGTGTAACAAAGATATAGGATAGGGTATGGTGACCCAACTAACCAATCCATGACCATGTCCTTCATAAAATTAAAACACAAGTACACAACATAGCATGTTTATTTAGTCAACCAACATGTTAATGAACAATGTGCATATGTTGAGTATTTTTTTAATCAAATTATATTCTATCATAGGGAAGGGTATATCCAAGAGTTGATTGATATCAAGTGAGGTATATAATAATAAAATTTATCATATTCCATGATCAAAATGTATTAATATATTGTAGATATCTCTTCATCATGTCTCTTTATCACCCATTCTTTTACTATACTCATGAACAACTCACTTTGATATGTTTTCTAAAAGAAATTCCAAGTGTGATGTAACTCTCCCCTTAAAATAATATATTGAATCAATAGAGTCAAATTCTAGAAGTTAATTTGGAGAATATTTGTGATAAACCACAAAATTAGAAATTATGTAATTCACCAGTCAAACTTTAGAAGTTTTATTGAAAATGAGTTCAAACTAAGAATAAACTGCTTTGAAGGCCCAATTCATCATCTATAATTAGGTAATTTGTCACCAAATTACACATTGTGTAGTCACTTCTCACAACAATCACAAATATCCATTTATATGGTATGTGGCCATTTATTTAATTTTAAACTTATGACATAAATAAATAACATAGGTAATATTTACAGGTTGTGTAATTTGTATATATATTGTGCATATATAACAAATGGTCGTTCAATGTTATTTCAACATTAAACCATTTAAAATTCATATGATGCCCAAGAGGGGATCATACCGTACACATTTCAAAGAAAGAATGAAACCAAGAAGCAAGGATGGCGTTCTATGAAACTCCAATAGTAATATAAGGTCATATTTGGAGAACATTCTTCAATAAAATTTAACTATAGAATATATACATAGGGATTTTAATATTGTCAAACAATGGCCATCATTTGAAGACTCTATGGTGTCCTCCATATACAAGACATGTATTATCATATATGCTTTATGCACTATCTTGCATTTTGTGTTTCATCATCTTGTGTTGTGTGGATTGTTATGTGCTTAAGACCTGTCTTATCTTTAACTTTTCTTTTATCCCATATTGTCTAGTTCTAGTTATGTGCAATGTAACTATTTCAAATATATCAAATAAAATTTCCCCATTATATATGCTATCATACGTGTTCGATCCTCCCTAAGCCATCCCATCTACCCCCTCCCCTACGATTGCCCCCATACTGCCACCATCTCCACCATCCCCACCACCAAATCACACCTTCTCCCTCTTAACCTTCATCACCACCACCTTCCCTTTGACCTGCACCACCCATCAATCAACCCTTAATCTACCACCCATCGACCAATACTTCATATTCCATCCATTGACCAAACCTTCATCTTCCACCCATCGACCTCCACCACCCATCGACCAATCAACCCTTCCCCTTCCTCCCATTGACCAACCCTTCATCTTCCACCCATTGACCTTTGCCCCACCAACCTTCATCCCTCATTGACCTATAACCCATTGACCTTCCACATCCATCGACCTACACCCATCGATAGGGGTGTAAATGGTGCGGGTACGGTGCGAGTCTGGCCATACCCATATCTATACCCATCTAATTTAGCGGGTCCGGTTCCGATTCTAGACCTGCATATTACAAAATCTAGACCCGCACCATACCCGTACCTGCATTAATAGCGGGTATGCGGTGCGGGTATGTGGGTAAGCGGTTCTATAAAACATCATATTGTTTATGTAAGAGAAATGACTATGTTCCACATATTTTAATACAACAAGATATTATTATTATATAGTATATTAACATGCAATAGTTATATTAGATAATGCTATACTTTATACATTAACATCAAATGAGTTAATTGTTTATATATTTGTAGTCATCATCATAACATTAACTTATGTAGAAAGTAATGTAAATTAGTAGACATTTAGATTTTAAGTTTACATATGATGTTCACTATTGTAACTAGAATAACTAATTCTTAATAGTCTCAATCTTATTGTGGTTAGAGTAAAATATAATCTTAAGAATTATATTAGTTAGACTAGTAAAGTATGATATATATTTCATATTATTTAAGAAGTTACTTATGCATAGCGGGTACGCGAGTCTAGTGGGTCTGGGTCCAAGCATACCCATTATTGGACCCGCTTATATGCGGGTCCAAGGGTATACGGGTCCAAGGGTATGCAGGTATAAATAATTCGATCCGTGAAAGTTTTTTTAAGGGTCCAAATTTACGGGTCTGCGGGTCTACCCGTACCCATTTACAACCCTACCCATCGATCTATAAACCATCGACCTTCCACACCATCGACCTATAACCCATCGACCTCCACCCCACTAAAATTCATCCCTCATCAACCTCCACTATCCATCCCCGCTGTCTTCCAGTTAGTCCCATAATAGCATGTTGAAGCCCAAAAGGTATCACCTCTTGTTACAACCACATCCCATGATTACCACTAATCATGAGATTAGGGCATAAGTTGAGAATTAAACATAATACAAAGATCACCCTTAACTTTTTTATGATTTCAAACTCTTTATTTACTCAGACCCAATCACATAAACAACTTTTACAAGGAAACTAAAACTTGATTACTCTTATTTGATCTCAACAATAAAAATACATATCTAGATATTCATTCTATTTCTCACACTTCCATGAATATATGATTGTAGAGGAACTAATCATTCGTAGTCATATATATGGAAGGTTACTCTAGATGACTACAAAAGAGTAAATCAATCATTGAACATTCTTGATCAATCACAAAGGAAACTAGTAATTAAGAAAAACATAAAGAATAAATGACATCTTATGATGACCTAAACCCACATGAGGTGTACCACAACATGTGAAAGTATCACAAAAAGCTATGATCTCACTATAAAATACTTAGAAGCAATCCTGATATCCTAAATCTTTAATCTTAATACCACATCTGCAGCTAACATTGCCACGTCTGACTCTCGACGGCTAATGGGAGATGTTGAATATCTCAAACTCTACCTCTCAACCTAGGTACTCAGGTGGGAGTCAAAGCCCTCAGGCTTGTTGTTCACTAGTGGACCTACCAAAGATGTCCACTGATCACCACATAACTCAGGTACTAGAGAATCCCTGGTTGGTGTTGGATGCCAAGCATTTAATGAGTCTACCCTCACTGTCCTAGACCCCTGCACCCTACCGATGCTCTCTGGCTTACCTCGACCTATGTGAGACTTCCAGTCAGAAATCACATTTCCTCCTCAAAGTGCATGACTCCTGTGAGGATTCTACAGTGTTCAAGGCATCTAAATGTCTAATTCACTCTTTATGATCACATCTACATTTCTTAATTTAACCGCATAAATAGTCCTTTTCATAAATTATCAACAATCGGTATCGTAAATTGAGCAATTATGCCAAACCACTTCTCTCACTGAAGAATACTGAATTGAAAACACTTGATTCATTGAATACCCTATCCTTAAGGTTTCATTCACCTCATTCACAAATCCCAAAACTTCCATAAGGACTTTATGCATCATAATCATTCACTAATAAAAGACTTATTTCAATAATTCACACACAACCAACATATATATGAAAACCTGGAATGAACAGGACTAGGGTTTTCAATCTATTTAGTGAAATATCACACATCAAGAATAACATTCAATAAATGGACTTATAGTGATTAAATAATCAAATAAATTACGATGTCCATTTATAGAACTTTTAACTCTTCAATCATCTAGGGTTTCACCCTCTTTACTAGATATCAAGCAAGCAATGATAAAATCAAATGAAATCTAAGATAGCATTTGAAATATTTGTACTACGCATTTTGATAAAATAATCATTCATAAACAAGGAGATTCAAATAGACAAACTGCTTTATTAAATTATACAGAAAATTTTAGACACAACCAAAATCCCTAGATTTTGGTATATTATTCTATCTTCTGTAAAAACTTCAGGAATTCTTATATAGATTATCAGAATCCATTTCTAATATGATTTATCATTTGAAATGCATAATACTAGGAAAATAATCCTTCTCTAAACAATTTTGCACAAGCTTGAACTAAAAAACTATATAGAGTTTATTGTCAAATACAAGAGAATTGAATATTTATGGTGGATCTAAGTCAATTTTATACAATCTATTATTTAAAGGAAGTAACCACTCACCTAAGGTGTGAAAATACCTTGAAACGTAGCTGAAGAACTAAAATTCTAGAATCCATATCAAAACCCTATCAAATCACCAATTTCTTCTTCCCTTCAACTCAAAAACCCTAGAAATGGAGAATTATGGAGAAAGAGTGAGAAAATATGGATATTTGATATCATTTTGAATCAAATCAAGAGGGGTATAATCTTGACATGTGAGAGAAGAATCACCATAAAAACCTATATAGAGATGACAGACTTACATGATTTCATCAAATCTAGCAAGAGATAACCCTAGATCGCTATCTTCTCCACTTTCTTCATCCAAACCCTAGTTGTCCCTCTCTCTCTAGGATTTCATTTCTCTGGATTGAATACTGAATTATTATGAGAGATCCTCATGTGTTAGGTTGATCATATAGAGCAATTGAGTTACTTGGTCAATTGCAAATTGACCCCACATAATTTTTTTATTTTAGCAAAATATTTTGTTATAAAAATGTTACTATAAATCGTTTACTAAATAAGTTACATATCATTAAAAAATTATGAAAAATTAGCATGTTATCTAAAACATAATTTCAGATCTATAGTAATTTTTTCATATTATTATAAACTATTAATAAATAAATAAAAATCAAACACCGAATTGATGAATATTTGTCTAAAACATGGTCAGTCGAAGTATAGTTCAATCTAAAACCACATTCAAAGAACATCCAAATATTCTGATATTTTGCACATCATTGAGTTTTCCATATAATATCCATGTTTCAAGTAAATCCAAATTACATAGAAAACATGAAAAATCATTTATCGTAGTGCTATACCTATCGAATTTTGTATTTATATACTAGCAAAACCCTAATTTTGACGATTCAGGTTTAGACTTCTCAAACCCTAATCCTTCAAAGTAAAACCTTGATTATATTTCCTTCTTAATTTTCAAGCAACACAATTGAGATACCAGAATTAATTAGGTCAAGTGATGATCATTCTAATTAAGCATGTAATCATCCACATAAACCCTAGTTTAACAATTAAACTCATATGTGGTCATAACAAACCCCACATTAAAAAGGCTTCGTCCCTAAAACATAAATACACAGGTGAATTACATTCAAGATTATTTTTAATCTTTTGAAACATTATATGTCACTATATTATTATATTTCATATTTGAATAATTCTTTCACCATTGAGTCCTTTATTTCTCTTCCAACCACAACAAGTTTAAAATAAGGTCTCTTAATGACAACAAAATAATTTTCTATGTCACAATAAATTTCTAGTAATGAGAAAGAGAAACCAACCATTTTCAATCATGTCATACCCTCTTGAGGTGTTACCTTAGTATTGGTAATTTCATCCCATTATCTCAATTCATACAATTCAATTTGTACTTATTTTTTAGCATCACATCATAGTTAGTAAAGACAGTTTACCTTTCTATTTTGAATTTCATTATTGTGCTACTCTAATAGAAAAGAACTCATAAGATGCAAGACTCAGTTCAACAATAATTATATAGTACTATGCATGATTACTAGTATGAATTACTAAAACTATAACACCCTTTTCATTTATATATTGCTCGCACACGTACAATTGAAATCATATGTAAAACAAAGTTACATCCCTTAATATAACTTCAACAAATTATACTTCTAAAAACAAATTCATGTATTACTGAAATTCATTTGTTCTCTCTGATTTCTCTTCTTTTTCATTACAACTTACTTCTTCTTGCTTATCCTTCTCATTTTGATCATTTAGTTTAAACATCTCTAACATTAAAATATTTGAGGTAAGAATGGATTACTCATCATTCTTTCCATCGCTGCAAGAATTGTTTTAGATCACACTTTTTTCATGTTTCACTTCTCCTTTGTTCAAATCATACTTCTTACATCTCAAATATATTTTTTATCCTTCTATTTAGTAATTTCCATGTTGTTTATCTACCTTTCCCATTTGCAACCTTCAAACCCTATATTACTATCACTACTTGTTTCTTCTCATATTGCTAATCTTAGGATTTTTTTTTATAGAGATGCTAGTGCTCAAGATCAGATCACCAGTGACATTCCTTGAACCACTACAATCCTAAAATTTCTAGGGTATGATCCTTATCAATAACATGATCTTGTTGTAACATGATTTTACTCTGATATGCAAACTTCAACCTTCTTAAGGTTGACTAAAATCTTCCTTATCCTTATCACATGAATTTCTTTTCTTTTACTTGACCTTTTTGATAGGTTACTTTCTTTATTTACCCTACTAGGGTTTCATCATCATATTATGTGTCACTAACACATTCAGTAGATGTCTCTGCCCATGAAGGGTTATTCCACATATAGAATTCATTTTCTTATCACCTCATTCCCACATTTCTCGTATTAAGGAAGATACCAAAGAGAATATTATTTTGAGATTTCGAATTCTGATCTTCAAATATTCACTTGATACATTTCTTGTATGTAGGTTTACTTAGTCATTACACAGGAGACTAGACTATTTAGCATTTTCTCATATCTCAAATCTCTCTCTTTTATTATTTACAATACTCCCTTATGCTAACCCCTTCTTTAATTTTTATCATTGTCTCCTTATATGCTACTCTTCCATGTCTTTTTTGGATAGTGGGAAATTTCACCCATATCCAAGATAACAGGAGAGAGAGAATAGCCAACAACATACAGTGAGGGCCTTTAATCCCTTCCTGTAGTTCCCCAACAAGATTTGTTGAGAGTCAAACCTGCAACCTGTACTTCACAAGCAACAGACTTAACCAACTGATCTAGTTGGCAAGTGCACTCTTCCATGTCATCATTAACTTTTACTTATCTCTTATGAACATGTTTTTCATTCACGTGTATCATTATGTATTCCATGCCATATATATTTCTCACTATCCTTTCACTAATATGAATTTGAAATACTAAATCAATATTCTCCCTACTAGTTTTATCTTATCGTTAATACATTATATGTCCTTCATTTCAAATCAAATGGCCCATACAAGGGTCAAACATAGTATCTGTATTAATCAAGCTTTTCTATTTTTAATATAATTTGCCTCTATATGACTTGTTCATTTACTTAGTTGCACCTTTTTTCTTCTTTTGAGAACTAGTTCCATTTCATCACTAGGAACCTATTGAATACATTTGATGCAAACTTGGTTGTTACTCTATTGAGACCTTGAATCAGAAAGGTAGTAAGGATGAATGCATTAAACTTTATAATAGAAATACACATTCCATGCTCTCTATTATAACATGTAACCCTCTTTCCTTACTCAAACTCATCCTATCCAAATTTCTCTTTGTTTTTTATGAGTTTCTTATCCTAATATATAATTTACATGTTCATTTGGTGCTCCTCACTTTAATTCTTCTGAAAATTATCCACTTCTATGTACTTATTGTATACTTAACTCATCTCTCCTATTTTCCCTTTGTTTTGGAGTACATAAATGCATTTCACTCAATTCTATGATCCATTTCTCAAAAGGGATTCTTTCTATCTTATCTGTTACATACTTTTCTCATATCTTTTTCATATTTCATATTTATAGTTCATGTAATACTGATCATTAAACTTCATATGATTCTTATATAATTTTCCTTCTGATTTCTATATATTCTATCTCTTGTGTGCCTTCCGGTATTCTTAACTCGTTTCATCTTTAATTCCATTTATTTAAATTGAATAAAATGCCTCAATTAGTTATATGATTAAGTTATCTTTATCCATTCTCTCATCTTCATTTCATGTGCTATATACTAATATGTGTCTTGGACATATGTTCTTTCTTTTCTTATCCCCAATTTTGGGTTTTCTTATTTGAGTCCCCAAAGTTAGATATTAGATATCAATCCCAACTGATGCTTAGTTATTCCAATATTTCCCTTATATTTCAACATTTAGTGCATATACATTCTCACTACAATCTGAGTTTAATTTTTCTAGAGTTCACTCTTATTACATTGTTAATAGGAGCCATTTGATCCTAGTATCACATCCTACCAGTCAGACTAGGATGAATCTATGGTGCTAAAGCCAAGAGCAACTCAGGATTTACAAACTCATATTTATCACAAAAGACGTGGAAAGAATATCCACTTAGGGAAATCCCATTTAAAGTTTATTTCTAATCTATTTGATGCAAATAATATAGACAATAACCGAATTAACTTCATGGTATACGACAATCTAAAACAACCATATATATTAAAAAAATAGAATATCTGAATTCAAATATATAAGAACATTTGTATTTATCCTCAATCAAAACAATAATATGAAATAAAAGTTGTATCACATTCTATCTTGATGCACTTATCCATCTTTACTTTCTGGTCTTCTAACCCTAATATTTCTAGGGTTCCTTTTCAGCCCATACTTCCTTTGCATACCTGGACAAGGCATCTAAAGAAGAATAGATAGAGTAGCTTGATATTTGTCAAGTGAAGTATTTAGATATTGGGCCATGGTATCCTAATACTCAAACCTCCTAGAGCTACCGACATATCACATCCTAACTGTCACACATATGACTCTGACTTCCTATCTTAATGGTCCCTGACAACTCAGCCTGAGCTCTGATACCAAACTGTTACACCCACATCCTAGAATTACTACTAATCATGAGATTAGGTCATAAGTTGATAATTAAACATAATACAAAGATCACCCCTAATTTTTTTTTCTGATTTCAAATTCTTTGTTTACTCATACTCAATCACATAAACAACTTTACAAGGGAAACTAAAACTTGATTACTCTAATATGATCTGGACAATAAAGATACATCTCTAGGTGTTTACTATGTTTCTCACACTTCCATGTACATATGACATGATAATCAGAATCATTCTCTATTATTAAGTAAAAAAAGTTACACATCATCATTTACAACTCTCTCACTACTCTACAAGGACCTAGAGTGACATGGACCAACCGAACTTAACTAATATGATACTTAGCTCTCATGCTAGATCTACTCTAGCATTGACATTCTTATGATTCACATGGTTTCCCTAAAAATTTGTGAGTTGAGGGGTGAGCCTACTTGCTTAGTGAGTGAATAATTCAAAGAAACAATATAAAGCACTTTAACAGTCAAAGATATATTATTGAGAAATGAATTTAAAGTATAACTATAATGAACTATAGCGGAACTAATCATTCACTATCATATACATGGAAAAATACTCTAGATGGCTACAAAAGAGTAAATCAATCATTGAACATTCTTGATCAGTCACAAAGGAAACTAGCAATTAAGAAACATATGAATAATAAAGGAACAACTTCACACTCTCAATTAATCTCTCATTCATCTTATCATGCCCTAAACCCACACGAGTATGCAACAAGCTAAGATCTCACTGTATAAGACTCATAAGAATGCCAAGGATCCTAAGTTTTTATTCTCAATACCACGTCTTTAGTTGGCAGTACCATGTCTGGCTCTTGGCGACTAATGCGAGCGACCATATATCTCAGACTTCACCTCTCAACATGGGTACTCAGGAAGGGACTCAAAGCCCTCAGGATTGTTGTGTAGTAGTGGATCTACCGAACATGTCCACTGATCACCACAACTCATAACTCAGGTACCACCAAATATCCTTAGTTGGTATTGGGTACTAAACATTTAAGGATTCCACCCTCACTGGCCTAGACCCCTCCACCCTACTGGTGCGCTCAAGCTTACCTTGACCTACGTGAGACCTCATTAGGGAAGTACATTTCCTCCTCACAGTGCATGCGTCTTGTGAGGGTTCTACAATGTTTAAGGCATCTAAATGTCTAATTCACTCTGTAAATTCACAATTCAATCATCACATCTACATTTCTTAATTTAACCTCATAAACAATCCTTTTCATAAATTATCAACAATCTATATTGTAAACTGAGCAACTATGCAATGCCACTTATCTCACTAAAGAACACTGAATTGAAAACACTTGATTCAAAGAATGCCCTAAGCTTAGGGTTTCATTCAGCTCATTCACATATCACAAAAATTTCATAAGGACTTTATGCACCATAGTCATTCACTAATAAAAGAATGACGTCAACAATATGCATACAACCAACATATTTATGAAACCTTAGAATGAAGTGAAATACGATTTTCAATCCATTCACTAAAATATCACGCATCAAGAGTAACCCTGAATAAATGGACTTATAACAATAATAGAATCCAATTAATTAAATTTCATGATGTGTATTTGTAGAACTTTAAACTTTCCAATCATCTAGGATTTCTCCCTCTTTACTGGAATATCAAGCAAGAAATGATAACATCAAATTAAATCTAACATAGTAACCAATATATTTGTAGTATGCATTTATATAAAACAATCGATCATTAACAAGGAGATTCAAATAGGAAAACTTCTTTATTCAATTATATAGAAATTTTGGACATAACCAAAATCCCTAGAATTTGGTATGTTGTTCTATCTTATGTAATAACTTTAGGAATTCTTATCTAGTTTATCAGAATCCATTTCCAATATGATTTATCATTTTAAATTCATCATATCAAGAAAATAATCCATCTCTAAATGATTTTGCACAAGCTTGAGTGAAAACCATACACGGTTTATTGTCGCATACAAAAGAATTGAAGATTTGTGGTGGATTTAAGTCAAATTCACACAATCTATTGTTCAAAGGAAGTACCCACTCACCCAAAGTGTGAAAACACCTTAAAAACGTAGCTCAAATGCTGGAGTTCTAGAATCCATATCAAAACCCTACAAAATCAAATATTTCTTCTTCCCTTCAACTCGAAAACCCTAGAAATGGAGAATTATGGAGAAAGAGTGGGAAAATATGGAGATATGGCATCATTTTGAATTGAATAGGGGGGGAGGAATCTTGACATGTGAGAGAAGAATCACCATAAAAAACCTATGTAGAGATGAAAAACTTACATGATTTCATCAACTCTAGTAAGAGAAAACCCAGGATCGCCATCTTCTCCACTTTCTTCATCAAAAACCTAGACCCCCCTATCTCTTGGATTTTGTTTCTCTGGAGTGAATAATGAATTATTATGAGAGATCCTAATGTTTTAGGTTGATTATATAGAGCAATTAAGTTGCTTGGGTCAATTGTAAATTAACCCTACTTATACTTCCTTTTATTTCAGTAGAATTTTCTATCATTAAAATGTTACTGTAAATCATTTACTAAATAGGTTACAAATCCTCCAAAAATTATGAAAAAATATCATGTTATCTAAAACATAAGTTTCAAAGCTTTATTAAAATTTTAGAACATTATGAGCTACCAATAAATAATAAAAAATCAAACACTACATTGTTAATAGTAGGCTCTTCAACATGGTCAGTTGAAGTATAGTTTGACCAAAAAGCACATTCAAAGAACATCCAAATATTTTGATATTCAGCATTAATATGCATGATTGACTTATCCATGTCATATCCAAGTTTTAAGTAAATACAAGTCATATAGAAAATATGAAAAATCATTTACCATACTTATATACCTATCAAAGTTTGTATTTATATACTATCAAAACCCTAATTTTGACGATTTGGGTTTACACTTATCAGACCCTAACCGTTCAAAGTAAAACCATGATTAGAGTTCCTTATTAGGTTTTAAACAACACAATTGAGATATCAGAATTAGTTAGGTGAAGTGATGGTCAATCTAATTAAGCATGTAGTCATCTAGGTAAACCCTAGTTTACCAATTAAGCTCATATGTGGTCATAACACCTCTTTTCTTGCCTATGCCACATGGTGGAGTGAATCTCACACCATGGTGGTGTAGGTATTTCCTTCTCTCTACTGCTCCTATGTGGGTTTCTCAGATTTGTTGATCTAGATCTATTGTTACGACTATCTACTACCCCTATACAAGTTTCTTGGAATCATTGATCCAGATCTCCTGTTGCTGCTATGTACTACCTCTATGTGGATTTCTCATATTTGTTAATCCAGATCTATTGCTGATGCTATCTACTATCCCTATGCGAGTTTCTTGGATCTATTAGGTTCTAGTTGCTACTTCCTCTACCCCTATGCACGTTGTTTAGATCCACTCATATGTTGCTATTTTCTACTTCTCCTTCTCTATTGTTGCTGCTCCACTATGACTTTTTAGATTTCATCATCCAGATCTGCCTTTTTGTAGTACTTTTACTTCTTTGTATATGTCATATTTCTGGCTTCCATCACAACTACATATCCTTCATGGACTTTGTGTGTTACGAATGTGAAACTTGATGGATCCATTACCATCTTTGGGAGGAATCATTGAAACTCTATGTCAAAGTCCAATGTCATCACTCTCATATCTCATCTACTACTAGAGATCCTCATGGTGACTTGGAAGATGACAAAGTCAATTAGGCCTATGACCAATGGGCCAAATATGATTCCAGCGTCGATGTGGATGGTAAATAGTGTTGAACCAAAGATCACTCAGTCTCTTATTTGCCTACAAAATGCCAAAGCCATGTGGGACCAACTATACCATGTGTATTCACATCATCAAACCCGAAGAAAGTCTTCATGATCTTTGAAAAATTGGCTAAAAAGGAGTATTCCATTGATGACTCTGTAGAAGACTATTACAACTAGTGTTCAGCACTAGTGTTCAACACTTTGGGCTGAATTTGACGTATCTAATCTACTCTATACTAATATGAGAGAGGTCCCACGGCAAGCAATGAACTTTAGCTTATTCAAGTTTTGGCTAGTTTGCCTCATCCATTTGTAGGTGTGGTGGACCAAATATTATCCAACAATCCCTTACCTACACTAAGGGATGTTCTAAAGAGCATTCAAAACCTTCCTTCTATGGCTTCTGTACCTACTACTTCTTGTGATCACTCAATCATTGCAGTACACTCCTTTCATTCGGGTCAAGGACTTGGATGTGGTCACAACCATGGTGGATGTACCCCTAGAAGAGGTCCTCCTCCTAGACCTGGACAAGGTCAACATCAACCCTCTCCTACCAACTTCTAATGTAACTTCTATGGGTGCACAAGCCACAAATAGGACTGTTGTTGGAAAAAGCATGGTGCACCTGCATGGGTAGATAAGGTCCCCTCTGATGTCTGTGAAGACTCAACTTCTAATGTCTCATGCTCTACTCAACCCACAGTTTAGTGGATTCACTCAGAATTTAAAAAACTCTTGTAGACATGTCTATCCTCACCAACAACTACTACAAAAGGAGGTTATGTAAATGGGTCATTGACTCTGGCACATCTTTTCATATTTCTGGCCGTTCCAAACTTTTCACTGACTTATTTAAGACTACAAGTGCCCCTCCAGTGACTGTTGCATATGGAACTCAGTATGATGTCCATGGTATTGGAACTATATCTCTGGCTATAAATCTACCCTTAAAATTTATCTTATATGTTCCATGATTTCCTATTAATCTGCTATATGTCAATAAAAATTTTAAGAGAATTTAATGCTTGATTAATTTTGACTCTAAGGATTGTTTGTTTCAGGATATCTATACGGGGAAGAGGATTCATTCGGGGCATGAGGGACCAGATGGACACTACTACCTAGATGTGTTGCAATCTGCTGTAGCTCTACTAACTTCTTCTGTGACTAGTCTGTAATGGCGCTATCATCTGGGGATCCTTCTACTGCAAAACTATGTTGTTCATTTTCTAGTATTCCTGTAAAATTTTTTATGTGTGAATCCTTCCACTTTGGTAAATGAATTCGAGTTGTTTGTCATAAGAAGAATGAAGTTATTTCTAAAAAATTGCTTGATATTGTTCTTGCCGATATTTGGGGTCTGTTCTTTGTCTACATCTTGTCTAGCTGTCCCTATTTTATAACCTTTATTAACGATTATTCTAGGGAAACTTGCTTGGTTCTCCTAAAGGATCATAGTATTGTTTTGCAAACTATTGCCACCTTTCTCTCTGAGAGCCAAACCTTATTCCAAACTAATGTTAAAATATTATGAACCAGTCGCACCCTCAAATTTATGCAAACATTTGTGGATCTACTTTGTAGTTCTAGGGGTATCATTCATCAAACTTCCTGCTCTTACACATCACAAAAAATGGTATGTCATAAAGGAAGAATCGTCATCTTCTTGAAGTACCATGCACAATTCTTCTTCACTATCATGTTCCTAAAAATTTTAGCCATAAGTTGTTTATACAACATGCTACCTAATTAACTGTATGTCATATTCTATGTTGCATAATCAAGCTCATGTCTCCCTTGTGTATCCCGATGCATCTTTGTTCTCTGATCCACCATGCATCTTTAGCTACACATATTTTGTTAAGAATATCCATCATGGGATATCTAAACTTGATCCCTGCTCCATTAAGTGTGTCTTTTTGGGATATTCCTGAACTCAAAAAGGATATCGACGTTATGATCTTGTCAATCGACAATGGTCTGTGAGTGCGGGTGTTGATTTCTTTGAAAACATGTCATACTACTCTGACGAAGGGTTTGTCTTATCTAGTAATGTGTTGGATCCTAATTCTCTGCCTATAGTTGTAGAACATGATCATGCTGATGAAGCTGAAGAGGTGTCTGTGAGAAGGCCCACAGTTACAATTCCCTCTCTGGCTCCTCAACAACCAATTCCTCCCTCATCGTTTGATCACAACACTTCCCAGCTATTTTCTAACCTACATCTTCCTATCAACCTAAGGAAAGGTGTCTGTTCATGTACTCAACATATGATTAGTAATTTATGCTCTACCACTAATCTTGGTGCTAGCTTTACATGTTTTACTACTGCTCTTTCTGTTATTTTTGTTCCAAAGAATGCTATACAAGCTCTTCAACATCTTTCCTGGCGTCAACCTATGGAAACTAAAATGTCTGTCCTATGAAATCGCAAGACCTGGGATCTTATTGATCATCCTGAAAATTGTCTGATAGTTGGATGTCGTTGGATTTTTACTGTTAAATATCAACCAGATGGTTCTATTGTACGGCTAAAGGATGACCTTGTAGCAAAAGTCTACAATCAGAGTTGTGGAATGGACTACTTTGAAACTTTATTTCATGTGGTATTGTACGGCTAAAGGCTCACCTTGAAGCAAAAGGCTACAATCAGAGCTATGGAATGGACTACTTTGAAACTTTCTTTCATGTGGATAGCCTCAACTCTGTGAGAGTACTTATCTCTGTATATGTCAATAAAGATTGGCCTCTTTATCAACTTGATGTCAAAAATGCCTTCATGTATGATGACCTACATGAGGAGTTTATATGGAGCAAACACCTATTTTTCTAGTCATGGGGAGTGTTCTAAAGGATGCAGACTCATGAAGGTGATATATAGCCTAAAACAAAGCCCATGGTGTGGTTTGATAAATTAATCCAGATACTTCTCGAGTTTCAATTTTGGCAGTCACATTTTGATCATTCTATTTTTATTAGAAAAAACATCTCTAGACATATTGTGCTTATTTCTTAGTGGATGATATCATTCTGTCTGGACTTAGGATCTGGGTAAATGTAGATACTTCTTGGGAATTGAAGTTTCCAGATCATTTTCTGGAATAATGCCTTTAACAGTGCAAATATGTGTTGGACCTTTTGACAGAAGTAGATATGCTTGGGTCTAAACCTTCTAGTACTCCTATGGATCCTAATATAAATCAGTATGATGAACCTTCACCTCCATACCCTGATAACCAACATGACTGACAAATGGCTAGTAAGCTTATCTATCTCACTATGACTAGAGATGATATTACTGATTTTGTTGGACTTGTCAGTAGGTATTTGGACAAACCTCAATAATGTCATTGGAATGTTGTTTGTCACATTCTTAAATATATGAAATATTCTCCAGGAAAAGGTTTACTATATCATAGACATGGGCAATGCAAACTTATTGGATTATCTGACTCTGATTATGCCAGTAGTCAATATGACCAAATATTTAGTTCTAGATATTGTTCCTTTGTTGGCAGAAATCTGGTTACACGACACAATTTAAAGCAGACCGTGGTTGCTTGGTCAAGTGTTGAAGCAAAACATAGAGATATCACTCACACTACTTGTGAACTGATATGGGTCCAAGGACTCCTCAATGAATTTGATATTTCAGACTCTAATCCTATTCCTATACATTGTGATAGTAAAGATGCCACTTTTATTGCCAACAATCCCACTATTCATGATTGTACAAAGCACATCAAATTGGATTGCGACTTTGTCTGAGAAGCAATTCTCGCTGGACGTATCTTTACTCCTTATCTTCAGACAGAAGATGTGGTTGATGACATCTTTACCAAGATATTTCCCAAGACTTGCTTTTCTACACTGGTGGACAAGCTGGTCATGACTAACAACTATGCTCTAGCTTGAGGGGGAGTATTAGTATATATGCTTTCTGCATTATCATGTGTTGTGTGTTTTGTTATCTTGGTGTTGTGTGGTTTGTTATGTGCTTAAGACCTATCTTGTCTTTTGTCTCATATTATCTAGTTCTGATTCTCCCCTACTCTCTTGTCCTCTAAAAGAGAGTGTAGTGTAACTGTTTCAAATATACCAAATAGAGCTTTTCCAATTCTATAACATGAAGGCAAACTCTGAGTGGAATTTTGGGTTCACCAAAACTTTCTTGTTTTATGTCCATGTTTTATCATATCTCAATATCCTACACTAAGGCATCCATCTACTAAGTTTCCACACCATGGATGAATTTTTTTAAGTCTTATATGCTTGGGAAAGTAACCCCACTATAATCATGTGTGATTATGATGCTTTCAACATTAATACATATTTTACCTTTTGATCCATGTATTGTGCAAAAATTGATGCAATTTGTAAACTGTACATCCATTTAATTCCCAAACCTATACGTGATGGTGATCTTGGTGTGTGGATTGCATACTATGACTTGTTTGACCTAAAATGTGTGAGATCTTGTGCTAAATTGTATATATATACATGTTTCTAATTCTTAGAAATGAAGGGGTTATATTACACATGAGAATGTATTTTAGTTGAAACCTAAGAATGTCCCAATCCACATCTTAGCTTGGCATAAGTTTATGTATGAATATATTCATATAGAGATAATTCATATACATTATCTAGAGTATGTTCCACATGAAAGATATGAGAGTAACACCCCAAACTTATGAGTGTGTTTAACCCTTATATGCCCATTACTACCCATAACATTGTGAACTATTTTATTGTTTGCTTCTAATTTTTTTGCAGCATAAGTATCTCTCTATAAAGTACATAGATTTTTGAAAGAATAAAGAGTATCTAATAGTAACTCAATTTTCCAAGTGAGAAGATCTTCACAAACTACAATGGAAAACATACAAGAAGGATTCAAATAGTTAGAAATATCCACATCAGCAAATACCACAAAAAACTTATTGATGAGAATGGCTTTCTTGATATTCGTATACAAGGTGAAGTTACAAGAAGGGTGCCATAAAATTATTATAAAAATAAGGAATAAAATCGGGTATCCCTGGTGAAATCAATGCTTTTGAAATGATTTTGCACCATTTAATATTTGTACATTTTCCCTCATGATTCCATAACTATATAAATGTTCAATAATGCAATAAAAGGCTCAAACTAATCTTTGTAAATTTCTATGGCTTAGGGATAACTCAATCATCAAATACAATGATAATACATTTTCTTACCATTAGATTCAATATGAAATTATTTCATCTCTTGATTTTTTTCATTGTATCAACACTAAAACTTTCCTTATATGGTGGACTAAAGAAATAAACAAATTATAATGTATGCCAAGAAATAAACATATTCTCACAAATTGAAGTTGGGCGGTGAGATTAGTGCATCGATGCATCTAAGAGAAATTGGTTGACTAATGTATTAAAAACTTGGTGTATGGATTATTAAAGTATAACACCTAGGAGAGGGTAGAAACCTAGTTTACAAAACCATATAATCTAATACTTATTATTTGTGTGGATAATATTATAGATGTAATGATTTTTTGATGAAGTGAGTATTTTTTTTTGATAAAGGTGATGAAGTGAGTATTTCAATCTTTGTTTTAACTAACTTTTTACCCTTCATATTGCTTACTTATGACTATACTTCATCATCCCAAGATTACTTAATGTGTTTGTTTGAATCTCAGGAGCAGAAAATGGAATGGAATAAAACATTCCCTAGAATCCTTTGAGTAAGATCTGTTTAATGCAACAAAACCATGTTTGGGTTTATAGCTTATAATGGAGGAGGTAACAATAATTCAACTTGTAACACTCTTTTGTAGATCAGGACCCTCCAGTATATGACTCTCATGATTTTTGTCAGAGTAGCTATCACACACTCGATTGTAGAGTTTCTGGCACTCTACAAGTCACCTCAGGATGTGTGCAAAAAATAGTTTTTAGTTGGTTAATCATAACAATCTGATGATGATGACTAGTGGTGTATCATGAGAATTTTTTGGCTATTTGCACATATCCCAAGGTCAAAGAGAAGAATTTGTTGACCTCAAATCTAATCCTAAAGTCACCTATGGAGGATCCCATCATTCCATTGTGCACGCTACAAATCGAGCCATTCTACCACAATGGTTATTGCCTCAATTTGTGTGATCTAGGTTACAGATTATGTGCATCTTCCAGGGGGACCTTCTTCATAAATTACATGACTAGAGAATCATGTCGTTCTTCATCAACACCTATAGAGGATTGCATTGTTCTTCCATCACATATATTTGCATGTCATCAGTGAAGAATTTTTCCGAAACAAATTCACCATATGAACTTGTCTCCATGGTATCCCCATGAACACTCTAAGACAGCCAGAGTTTCTAGTCTCTACCTCTCCCTCTCTTTCTTAGTTACTCTTTGGGTTTTTCAAACCCTAGAAAAAACAATGATAAAATCTGCGTACATTCTTGAGGGGCTCATCTCATATTATATATAGAGGAATGGAGACTTGGGGTTTCCTAAACTAGTTTTGGCCAGGATATGGACTCCCTCACTTATGGTAATTTATTTCTTAAGTTTGTGTCATTATTTTATTCACGTTCTTAATACAAATTTTAGTTCCTTGGATTTAGTTTAACAATTACAATAAGGTCCAATTCAGCATTTGTTCAAGCTATCTCTATGTCTTTGACCCTATAGGCACCATACTATGTTGGGAACATATTGACTAATAAATATTAATATCCATAAGCAATGAGCAGTATATAGTTATAGATCATTTTTATCAAAGTAGTAGGATTAGTCAGACAAGAATAAACCATCAACAACTAGTGTTATCATGTTATATAATCCTTTCATCACATATATTCAGATTGAACTAGAGGCAAGGAGATGTCATACTTGTTACATTTAGTTTAAGTTCCTTGATCTCCAAGTAGACTACCAAGATACATATGAGCCCAATATCATATACTAACTCACGTGAGCATGTCCATGCATTTATCTAGTATTACTTATCAAGAGTCATGTATATTTGGGAGGGAAAAATTCCTTGTACGTCATTCACAATGCGTAGCATGATTCTCATCGCACCCAATCACTACCTTTATGGCAAACTTCTTAAATATCATGTTGGGTAGTGTCAAAGCATGATGATTGTCAAAGAATGATGATTGATACATCACCATTGTAGTGACTTCAAGTCTAAGGAACACAACATCGTTGTTGCATTGGAGAGTTGATTATGACTATCATATAATATCCATGAATCACTCTTAAGATGGGTCTGTCTAGTACACTTGTTCTGTAACAAGTACCTATGTGTCTAACTTAGTATCCAATACCTATGACCCATGGGACATGGTCATCCGTCATCACAAATACTAGTTCCACATGTATTGTTGTTGTCCTATTTAAAATAATAATTGACTAGGGAAATTTTAATAATATTGTTATTAGCATCAATTAGGATCTTGTGTCCAAGTCACTTACTTGAAGTCCCATGGATTTAAACTAATCATTCTAAGGAAATTTAATATGTATATTCATAAAACAATAATTAAATGGGAATTAATAAATTGGAATCACCTTTATTAATCAAATCAATTGCAAAAGTACAAAATATCTCAATAGTCATTATCTAACGATTGGATTCTAGGGCATATACACCAAGAGTATCCCACTTGCACTAAATCCAATCACTCACATATCTTATACCAACCGATTATCATGACCATCATGCTTCTTCTATTATAGTGCCTTTGTGTAGGGAACAAAAAGCTTGATCTTTGTTGGTATCCTATCGATTTTGTCACATCTACACTGAACATTTTCTCATATGTAAAGAAGCATCAAAGAATATGTTTGGAATATGTATGTCATATAGGTTCCTTTTCTAGTGGAAAAGCCCCATTGTTGTCACAATAAGTTATATTGCATCATATGTGCTAGGAAAAACTATAAACTCATCAAGTAAACTTCATGATCCATACGACTTCCTTTGTAGCATCTAATGAAATGTCATATTCCATTTCTATTGTAGGATTGGTCATTGTCTCTATCTTGGAACTCTTCCGATTATCACTACCACTATTGAAAAACATACAACCATATTATGATCAATAATCATCCTTGTGGGTTAGAGTATTGAATTTTATTAACTCTTTACAACCATTTCCCTCACCTCTTCATCCTATGTTCTTATTAAGTACTCCAGGATGTTCTATACTTCAATTCAATAACCTTCACTCAAATCTACTTTATATGCTTGTCATTATCGAGCCACATGAGACTTCTATATGTATACATTACTTTGCATACATGATAGATACAATTTTAAAGGCAAACATAGTCTTACTCATGTGGTCCCTTTCTTTAGAATATTTGGGACACTTGGTCTTAGAAATACTTACTCCATGAGACATGGGTAAGTTTCCTTATTAGAACCTTTGCATGTTGAACCATTTCAACACTTTGTCAACTTATGTACAATGACTTAAGATAAGAATCCTTCTAAATCTATCTCTATAGATTTCATACCCGGAATATAGGTGGCTTCTCCAAATTCTTTCATGGAGAAACTATTTCCCAACCACTTCTTCACCTTTTGCAGAGATGGAATATCATTTCCCATGAGTATTATATCATCCAATTACAATATAGGGAACACTATAATGCTCCCACTAACCTTCTTGTAAACACAACGTTCATCTTCATTCTTAATGAAGCCAAACTCTTTGACTGATTCATCAAAACTAACATTCTAAATTTGGGTGCTTGCTTCAACCCATAGGTTGACCTTTGTGGCTTACATACTTTGTGGCTTACATACCTTTCCAACATCCTTTGGAGATTCAATACACTCAAGTTGTGTCATATACACATACTCCAGAATATTCCCATTATGGAATTTAGGTTTGACATCCATCTTCCAGACCTCATAGTCATGGTATTACTCAATCCTGAGCATGATCCTAATGGACTTGACCATGGAAATTGGTGAGAAAATTTCATCATATTCAACACCTTGAACTTATTTGAAACCTTTACCCACTAGTCACCCTTTGTAATTCAGGACATTTCCATACATGTTGTCTTCTTTTTGAAATCCCACTTGGACCTAATGGGTATTATCCCTTCAGGTGGTTCTAGCAAGGTCCATTCCTTGTTGGTATATATAACATCCACTTTAAATTTCATGGCCTCAAGCCATTTACCATATTCTGATCCCTCCATATCTTCCTTGTAGGTGGATTTCTCATCTTGATCCCTATCCAACACCTCACCATCTCGAGTCACAAAATATACAAATTTTGTGGCTGATGGCAAGTCCTACTAGATCTATGAGTTTCCTATGTTTGTTGGAGGGCGTCTGTGCCACAACAACTTGTGGTGCCTCCTCATGTTCCTCTTTAGGTATATTGTCATTTTGTGTATCTTGAACTTCTTCAAATACTTTTTTAACCCCACTGATATTTTTTGATATGAACACCTCTCTAAGGAGGTACCAGTTCTAGAAATAAACTCTTTGTTTTGAAAAGGAATATATAAGTAATATTCTTTACCTTCCTTAGTACACCCCAAAAAATAACACTTGTCAGATATGGGACCAATTTTTCTGGAAATGAATGCTTCACATAAGCTTGACAAACCCAAACATTCATGAAAGACATGCTGGGATGCTTCCCAATTCATACCCGATATGGTGTCATTGAAACTGATGTAGAGGTAATACATTTAAGTATGAACATGACCGTTTCTGTAGCATGTCAACAAAAAGGAATCAAGAAGTCAAACTTGTCTCATCGTGGACCACACCATGTCCATCAACTTGTGATTCCTTCTCTCTAAAACAACATTATTCTTATAAAATTCTAGCTGGAGTCTATTATCATACAATTTCATACTCTCTAACAAGGTCCTCAAACACTTGGCATAAATATTAACCACAAAGATATAATAGAAGAATCATATTATTCTTGCCAACTTTTTTATAAACTTCATTCTTGAATTCCTTAAATACTTCAAGGGTTTCTAATCTGTATCTCATACAACTTCACATCTATGGAATTCATCATTCAATGTGATGAAATATTTGAACCATCCTTTAGTTGTTGAATTAAAACAATTACATACGTCAATATGTATGAATTCTATAAGTTAATATGCCATCTCATTGCTTCCACTAAAAGGTACATTTTCCATCTTGTCCTACAAACATGATTTTCATGTCTCAAGAGATTCAAAACAAAATGAGTCTAAGTATCCATCCATATAGAGTTTAGAAATGTGTATCACATATGTATGACCAAGTGAAAATGCTATAGGCAGGTCATATTTGAGTATGTTGTTCAAGGCATTTGGAAGTTATGTTATATACATCTGTCTTAGGATCCAATGTCATAAGACATTAGGATATGCCATATAGGAAGTCATCCAAGTAAACTGAACATCAATTATCACTTACAAGGAATGAAGTACTATTTCTTGTCCAAACAACAATGTAATGACATGTTAGTAACATAAATTCTATAATTCTATTACAATTCCCAAATTGTATAAATATTAGGAAATTCAATATAGGAAGTCATCCAAGTGAATTTAACAACAATTGATCTCTGCAATGAATGCAAAAGTCCTTCTTGTCCAAATAAGGATTTAATGGTGTAGGACTATTGAAATTCTCTAATTGTAATATGCTAAGATTAAATGTGTGTCCCTATAGTAGCAATGACAACTTTGGCCATACTTTCCACTTTTGGTTACACATATTCCTTCTCCAAGGATATAATTCTCTTATTATCTTACATTAATGTAACACTCTCATGTCATATCTAATACAAATGGTTAAGAAGATGCTAAATTTATGTCAATAATGTAGCTACCTGATGTGGAGATCTCTATCTCCTTGTACCTCTTAATTCCTCTAGGTAAGATGGGAATCATCCAATGTCCAACATTGATGAAGTTTCCTATGTTCCCATGATTCCCTTTCACTTCTTTTCAAAAGGATTTGACTTGAATTGGACTTACATCTCATCTTAGTCTTATCGTTTCAAGTTATATCCCTACTTATCATTTTGACCTTCAAATTAGAATATGCGTATAAACTGCAAGTGTCAATATTAGTTATTCAAAATATCATCATACATTCCAACAAGTATCTAGCCATATCATTCATAATGATTGGTTATATGATATATGAAACATTTACATATACAAGTTTGTGCTCAACTTTTGGCCAAGGGAATTCATATACATGCTAGGTCCTCTATGTACTCAACTTGTTTGAGTATATAAGGATCTAATGGGAGTGGGCTCATGAGGGAAACATGTTCCAACACATTTTTCTCACACTCTATCTTGAGAACACTTATTAGGTTCATGTACTAGTCCATAATATTTGTCTCATCAAGCATGTATTCTGAAGGACTTATCACAATGACACGTGTTTCATTTTTTTTCTAAGGTATTACAATAATTTAAACTTTGGTTTGAAGAATTTACATTTAATTAGTACTTTAATTAAACCTTACTCCCACTATGTTCTTTGAAGTAATAGACCTCACTACTAATCTAGATTTTTACATTGTATTCAACTTTGGATGACTGGTCACAACTCAATTAAGTCGGTAGGAAACTTTTTCCGATTGCATCTCATGAAACCCTTGGATGGATGGGGAATAACCATCGTTAAATTCCATCATATGTAACACCCATCCACATGCCTCTAGGCACTTAATCCTATTAAGACTACCTAGTTATGTCAACCCCAACTTTCTATATCGATAAAACCGTCTACACTGCTTTGGCAAACCCACACATTCACCTCACAACTCACCAAGATGGACAATGCACCTCTCGTTGATGATCCCACATAAATTGATTGAGGACTTGATCTATATCACAGGTTGGAAAGCATCTTAAGATTAATATTTAAAAAGGAATTTTGTATAATATATATACAAATCAAATCACCATATATATATATATATATATATATATATATATATAAAGAAGCATCAAGCACCATAAGTGATAAAATTAAAATGTGATGATTATGGCCTACTATAACAATCTTTCCGAGCTAGTCAAAGATTTATATCATCTAAGGTAACATGCATCACATGCATAATAAAATAGAATAAATATTGATCCTTGGATTCTTCAATTACAAGCTACCACCATGGACCATCCATAATTATTGATAATTTTTTTGCATTCATCCTTCTTCCTGTCCACCGTGTTGAATATCTTATATAATATACTTTCCTAAAACTATTACATCATATATGAGAGAAACCTCAAGCTACATTCAAGGGGGATAAAGCCATACACACAGAGTAAATAGGAATGGTATGCCATGAAAGTTGTATTAAGAACTACAAACAATCAACCACATGTAATCAAAGCAGACACAATTAGGTTTTGGTCATAATCATACATCACACAACAAAAAATTGTTTGGAGACTTCGCTTTGGATTTATATATATATATATATATATTTATATTTATATATATGTGTGTGTGTATTTATTTCTATATATATATATATATATATATATATATTATCATATCACAATATGATCATAAGGATATTAATAAGGACGTTCCCATTAATTAGATTTGCACATTAATCAGTTTCATCATATGAAATATACATGCTATTGTTGTCCAATGACAAAAAAGGTGATTCATAACCAGAAAATCTGGTATAGAGTACTATATGTAGCTCTACTACCACTATAGGAATCTCATGAGTGTAAAATGCAATAAAATAAATAAAAATTCCTGATAATACTTCTAGCAGGTTATGTCTAATGCAAGGAAACTATATTAGGACCTTAAAAGTTTCTACCTTATCATAGAAGAGGTTTTGACAATTAAACTTGTAACATTAGGTGTGGATCTCGACCCTCCAATCTAAGCTTATCTTGAGTTTTCCAGAACAATAATTGGAACTCCTTTTTGAGGATTCTAGAAGTCTGGAAGTTGCCTATATTTGCTTATAGAAGATTGTTTTGGGTGGGTAATTGTGCAATCCACTGGTGATTATCAATGGTAGACCATGGGAATCTGTTGGTTATTTGTGCAGATCTCAAGGTCATAGAGAAGTCTCTGTTGACCCTATATATGACCCAAATTCACTATGGTGGATTGCATCATTTCACCGTGCACGTGTGTGATGGATCACACTGTTCTTCCATAGAGATTGTCACCTCCATTTGTGTGCTCTAGGAGTCAGAAATAAGATAGGGTGACCTTCTCCATGATTTGTGTAACTGGAGGATCGTGTCATTCTTCCATCAACACCAGTGCCATATTGCATCATTCTAGCATCACCTCGACTTGCGTGTCATTGATGAAGATCTTAATCCAGAACAAATTTGCTTTGTGAAGTCGTATCCACAATATCCACACAAGCGCTCGAAGATGAGAAGAGTTGCTAGTCTTTGCCTCTCCCTCTCTCTATAAGTTGCTCTTAGGGTTTCTCAAACCTTAGAGGCAGTAATGAGAGAATTTGAATGTGTCCCTGAAGGACTCCTCTCATATTGTACATATGAAAGAGTGGACAGTTAGGGTTCCTACTGAATATATTTCACTAAAAATCATATCTATACCTCCTTCAAGTCTTCGAACAAATGGATGGTATTGCAATTTGACAGAATGAGGTCTTTACACAGTGTCTTTGGCATACATGCTCCTACAAGCCATTGTAGTCAGACCAATCAAGGACCACGGTTGACAATTTGGCATATGAGCATTCCTTCTAAATACAAATTCTTTTTGTGGCTGATGTATCATGAGGCTTTGATGAAAAATGTTATAAGATCCCAACAACATTTTACTATATGTATTTCGTGTCAAATCTATGGTACAAAGTTTGAAACTAATTTACATGCTATTTAAGATTGTACATATGCTCAATTAGTCTGGCACAATATCCACATGGACATATACATTTCTAATTTCTTCACGCTACCATTTCAACTATGATTTACAAGAGCTCTCAAACATGATGTTGGTACATTGTACATATTTATCAGTGGTTGCTACCAGTTATGGCTTGCAAGCAATGGTTATATCTTTAATGAAGTTATACCTGATGTACAATGACTTTCTAATAGTATAACTTATATGGCTTCAACACTAGCTGAAGCTTTCTTTACTGATGAAGGAAATGTACCTAGAGCCCACTCAGTTATTCATAGTCAACTATCTTCTTTTCTTGGACATCTTCACATTTATACAGATGCTTCCTTATGACATGGCCATAAGATTAATAATTTTTTATAGAGAGATTCTACTGGAGTCTGGTGCTATGGTTCTTCAAGAACTATATTTACTATGTCAATTTTGGAGGGCGAAGTCATAGCAATTCACATGGCATTACATTGGGCATCATCATCAGTACATCATGATGTAGTAATTACATATGACAACTCTTCTACAGTATGTTACATAAACACAAATGATATAGCATGTCCTCGTATCAACACATGGTTACTCTCTATTCAATGACTAAAATAATCTACATAAAGGTTTCCTTTCATTCATATTGGTGGAAATGGTAACAAGGAGGCTGATAAACTTACAAAATTACATCATTCCTCAATTTGTTTCATAAAGTATTACTCTCATCCACCACTAGGCTTCCCTTTGGTTAAATGTTAGTTTGAGCACTTGTAATAAACAGTGACATATGTATTTTTTCTTATGATTTAGGACTTGAAGTCCCACAAATGTAAACTATTCCATGCTTTTGCATGACCAATTATTGAAACTCAATGGTTTCCCGAAAAAAAGTGTTAGGGTTCCTAAACCCTATTTGCCATGATGTGGACTCCCTAACCGATGGAAACATATTTATTAAGTTTGGATCCATATTTTATCTAGGTCCTCAAAACTTACTCTTAGGTGCATGTATTTGTTGTAGCATCTAAAATCAGGTCCAATTCAGACTTCCTTCAAGCTATCTCTATGTGTGTGACCCTGTACGAAATGTACTATGATGGCAATTGATTCACTAATAAATGCTAATATCCATAAGCAATGAGCGGTGCCAAGCTACACATCATTCAAACCCAAGTAGTAGGATTGCTTAGACAAGACTAAACCATCAACAACTAGTGATACCATGTTGTATAATTATTTTGTCACAATATCCAGATTGAACTAGTGGGATGGACATGCCATCCTTGTTATAGTTAATCTAAGTTCTTGACTCTAGGTATACTAGAAAGATACATATGAGCCCAATATCATATATTGACTCACATGATCATGTCCATGCATTTCTCTAGTCTCACTTATCAAGAGGCCTTGGATATTGCTTCCATTATATGGGTGGGACAAATTCCTTTACGTAACTCAAAATGCATAGTATGATTCTCCTCACAGCCAATCACTACCTTTATGGAAACCTTCTTCAAGATCACATTCAGTAGTGTCAAAGAATGATGATTGTTACATCACCATGTTAGTGAATTTAGGTCAAAGGACAACAAAACCACTTTCACATTTGAGAATTTATTATTACCATCACATGATAGTCCATCAATCACTCTCAAGGAGGACCTATCTAATACACTTGTTCTCTAAAAAGTATTTTATGTGTCTGACTTGGTATACATTACCTATGACCTACTAGACATGGTCATCAGTCACCACAAATACTAGTCTTGAGTGTAATATTGTTGTCCAATCCACAATAATATTGCTTAGGGACATTTTAAGAATATTGTTCTTAGCCTCCATTATGATCTCATATTCAAGTCACATTACTTGAAGTCCCATTGATTTGAACCAATCTTTCCAAGGAAATTTATTATGTAGAATAATTAAATATGCATCAATATTTTGGGATCGCTTTTATTAATCAAATCAAAGTAAAAAAATCCCTATAAACATCATATAATGTTCGACTTCTAATGAATACACTGACATTGTTTTGACACTTTATTTTAAAATATGATGATTTGATGTGATTTGTGGCATATATTGTTACTTAATTAAGCTTGCTACTCAATATCAACAATATAATTCTTCGAATCTAATTTTTTTGGTATGATTTAGACTATATCCTTAACGTGTGTTCCAAATTTCATTTTAATGGGATAATCCTACGAAATTCCTACAATTTGCTAAAGTTGAACACCCAAAACCAATTTTTAAACCCTTCCCCCCTTTCAGCCTAGCCCCACTCTAGGCCATACAACTCACATGGTGACCTAAGTTTATTTACCCTGGGATCACACATCTTGTGCTTGGAGCATGGCCTTGGGATCTATGAGATGTCTATTGGATCTAAATCCAATGGTTGATTGACTGTCCCCTACCTCAAGCCTTTAAGAGAAAATTAGACTATGTTTGTGGATTATCTACAACCAAATTTCTTGAGTGGCACACACTTTTCTCCTAGTTTTCTTTCGCTTTAACTCCCTCTCACTTTCCAAATCCATCTCCACCTTGAATTTAGGTGAAATTGTGGATCCTTTGTGAAGATCTTTTCCTCGTCGAAATTTCTAAAACACGACCACAAACCCTAGATTAGAAACTATATTACCTCCACTCCTCTCCTCCATATAAACCATCCCCCAAAGTCCTTACACACCCTAAACCCAAGCGGTGAATTATGGAGCCCTAATACCCTCTCTTTCGTCTTATCTCTCTCTCCCCTAGTGAGAATAGTAGGTTGCAGTGCCCTACACACATCTTCTCACAAGGACGATAAGCTATAGCTGTTGGATCATAATCAAATCACTAAAAAAGACTGACAAACAAAGGCCCTCACTTTTTATTTCCATAAAATATATTCCTCTCCTAAAAAAATTGCAAGAAAAACCCTAAATTTGTATAAATCATAGAAAACTTATCTGAACTACAAGGCTTGTGAACCTACAATACACTTTCAATATGAAAATGATACGTATCATTTTGAATTATTTCAAGACCTAAATTTCACTCATTTTATACTGTAGTGTTAAAAATTATTATTTATAAGTTATTTGAAAAGCAAATATGATCCCTTTTTCCAAAACTTCATCTTAATGACCTAAAACCTATTTAGTCAAAAGTTGGAATTCATTTGAACTTGAATTTCTAAACTTGATGATGATGCTCATAATGTGGATTGGAGTCTTGATGTAGAGGCATAGGGTTAATTTGATTCCCTATAAAATGACCTAGGCATTTCATTCACTCAAATATGCTTGATGATTAAATCAATAATGAACTTAGAAACTTCTCTAGTTTTTGTAATTAGAGATGAATGATCATATCAAAGAGTCAAGAAAGGAACAAAATACCCTAATCTTGATTATTTGAAACCCTAATTATTATGTATATCACTAGTACATTTTTGAATTCTGATGTCACTCTTCTTAATGTCAGTTTCAAAAGAAAACTGACACTACATGCCTATATCGTCAGTTGTAGAGCACAATTGTCACTATTTGTCAAGTATTTCCGATTATGAAAAACTCGGGTAACACTTTTTTACAATGTCAATTCTTAGGCAGAACCCACATCACAAACAATACGTGAATATCAATTTTCCAAGGGAAAAGTTTGATACAAACATTTAGCATTAGTTTGCGTCGGTTCTTTAGAACTGACGACACAACCCTTCCTACAAAATTAATTTTTCCTCCAAAAATCCTATGTCATTCGTTTTTATGTATCAAAATCGATGCCACATGTCTCTTGCCCTGTAAATACTTTTACCTCCAAAATGCATATGGTGTCTGTTCTTTCATCAGGAACTAATGATATAGGGTCCCCGCTACGTTCGTGACAAAAAAATTTCTGCCGAAATTAGAATATGTCGTCAATTTTGTTTTGAGAATTCTTAGTGAGGTTGGTGTTTTTAAATGGAGATACATACATATGTAGGTTTCTTAAATCCAAATTGACAACAAAGAGTTTACTATGTCGTCGATTTTACTAAAAATTGACGACACAAGTCTTAGTGTGGTTGGCATTTTTTAATAGGGATAAGGACATATGTCATTGGTTTCTGTGTTCAACCAATGATTAACTTTGACTTCTTTCATAGATTTTGCTGACCAAATCGAAAACTTAGTCCTTAGTGTTAGTTTTCATAGAGTAACCCACAACTAAGTCCTACTTAACAACACCCACAAAACTTTTTCCCCATTCTCTATTTCGTCATGTGTGATCTCTAGCTCTCAGGAAATGTTGATGATGACAATAATGACGGGGCTGCTATTAACATTGTTGTTGCCTCTTTTGCAGCCATCATCTTTGTCACTTCTACTTCCAACTCCTCTCAAGGGTGTTGCCTCCAACTACTATTTATCTCCATGGAGGTGCCACCCTCCTCTTCTTGGAACAACCACCAATCGTGTGCCCTTCTCTCCACCCATCTCCATTGGTGTGTTGATGCTTTGTTGAACCACTAGCCGTTGCTCTTCACCCGCACAACCTGCAGCCTCCAGTTGCCTGTCTCCAGCCAACCGCCACTCTCCACCAACCCCAGCCGTCAGTTGACTCTACTTACTTCTGTTGTCTCTAGTGATTCTTTTCTCCACCACCATCACAATTGCACCTACCACCTCTTAGGTAGTTCTTCTTTTCTCCACCATCTCAAGTTCATTTAAGTTTGTTATTTTTTGCTTCTTCTCTTATCTTCTATTTTTCTTATCATTTTCCATGTCTTATTTATTTTAACATCCTCGATAGAAATTGTTGTGCTTTTGATTTTGATGTCCTAATTTTTAGTAGTTGTTATGTTTTAAATCTAGGAAAATAGCTAGGGTTACATGCCTAATTATGGGATTGACCAATATATGGATGAATGACTTAACCTAAATTATGTCATGTGCATGTTTAGTTTTTAAGTACATGCATGTTTATGAGTGAAACACTTAACTCAAATTAACTATGTTCAAACTTAAATCATAAGAATTTAACCTAAACTCTTTATGTATTTATAACTATTAATGTTTTTGTCAGCCTAGAAACTCGTCCAAGTGTGACTCATTAGGAGTAAATCTTGAATAGTCCCCAGTTTGGGATTGTTCTTAAAGACTCAATCTAACTTAGGATGTAAGTGTACAATGTGTACTCTAGTTTCAAGATGTTTGGCCATCACTTTCCCGCTTGTTCCCTGAGTTTATATGTAAGTGGATATTTTCCCATCTACATCAGTGTTCTTGGAGAACTACAAGAAAATGCTGCTAAAATATTCTTGAAAACTGAATACACATTATACACTTACTAGTGAGATTTGGTGTTCAATAATGGGATATATTGTACACATTCACTAAACCCTAAACTCGAAACCCTTACCACTGAACACTAAACCCAAAAATGTAATCTCAAAATCCTAAACCCTAAACCCTGATTTAATCCTCATTTTATCTATGATCACATAATGGATAGATCATGGATGTCCATTCCAAATCACTGCACTCTGGAGTTTATTACTGGTCTTGACCGATTTATAATATTTAGAGAGGAACATAAGAAATAACATGGAGATAGGTTTAGTTTCCATGTAGGAATTACAATAACAACTTGAATGTCGACACTATTGATGATATCAAAAGTCATATCATGTGCAACAAGATTGTACATGGTTATACATAATTGTACTAAAATGGAGAGATTCCTACTATGAGATTAGTAGATACTGATAGCAATGTTTGTGTTGAATAAGAAATTGGCAATGATATTGATGTAAGCAAACCAATTTTGATAGACATTGTAAGAACCCTTACCTAGATTTATAGTTAAACATGCCTTATGAACTTAATTGGATGCTTAATTCTACAATCAAGTCCTAATTTATGATTTTATGTTAGGTGATAAATCTAAGTTTCAAATTTGGTCCAATCTTGATTTTGTTTGCTTAATTTTTGAAATGTATGTGCTTATATGGATCTTTATGCAATTTTCTGATTTCTAGGATTTTTCCTGTAATTTTTACACATGAATGTTGTGCTTCATAAGTGTTCTTAACATGTTTTATATAGTTTAACCTTTGTATGCATTGGACGCACCATCAGATTGTTTTCCGTTTCCATCTAGGGTTGAGAACTTAGGGTTTCTCACCAAAGTGTGGAAATCAACGACTTTCTAAGTATTTTGAGGATCATATGGTATCGCCTAGTAGGTGAAGGATCATATGATCCTTCCTTATATAATAGGATCCTATGGATTTCACTTGAGGTTCCTAATCTGAAGGATATCCTAGTTGAAGTATACAAACCGATGAAAGAATACAGTTTGCAAAATGGCTAAGTATACCCTAGAATCTAATGGGTTTTCTATTGATACATGTGCACAATCTGATGGATTCTCTAATAATACATCTTGATGATTCCAATAAGGCATGAACTAATGGATAATAGTGGTCAAGTTCCAATGGAATTTCTAACATGAATGGATAAGATGGATTTCGAGTTTTGACACATGGCAAGCTAATGGATAAGATGGATTTCGAGTTTTGACACATGGCAAGCTAGTTTTTGAACCTTTTGACCACCTTTCTCTATCTTCTTCGATATATATACCCTCCACCACTCTCACAAACGAACCATTTTCACCCCTTATTTTGTTCTAGCTTCTAGAGAGTCCTTAGACCATCAATTTGTGAAGGAGAAGTTCTTGGAGGCTGAAGGTTGGAGAGATCATGGATACATGTTGCTCAACGGTTTGGATCAATCTTCTCTAGGGATGTTTGGAGCTTCCTAACCAATTTCTTGCCCTAAACAAGTAAGATATTCTTATCTAACCTAGTTTTCTTGCTATTCTTTTCCTTCTATCCTCATGCATGGGCGGAACCTTAGAGCTCTTGATGGAAGGTCATGCATGTGATTGAAGAAACTCCTTCCTTCTCTCTTTTTCCCTAGATTTACCTTGTTCTTGAGGGAAGGAGCTACCTTGGAGCTTTGGGACTACAAATATAGTGTTTTTATTACATGCCATGTTGTTTGGACGTTCATCTTCATCTTGAGGTGAGTTATATAATTTTCATCCCATTTCTTTCTTGCTTTTAACTTGTTCTAAATAGATCTTTCCCTAAAACTTGGTATTATGGAAAGAAATGATCTCATATGCACTACTTTACATACATGCATGATAATTGTGTGTTATTAAACTATATTTAGATCATATAAACGTTCCTTATTGTGTACATGAACTATCTTGGTTTTTAAGGTAAGGAAGTATGATTTTTACTTAGTGTGTAACCAATTTCTCCCTTAGTATAGAAATAGATGTATTACTTAATGCTAAAATTGATGGTTATACTTAGCCTCTAAAATGGTGGTTCTACTTGTATCTGGGACCATGGTTTTGTTAAAAGAGTATAAGATGATGGTGTTACCTTAGAGTGATAAATATTGACACTACTTGGTAAATGAACCAATGTTGATGTCAATAATCCAATGGCTAAGTTAAGTAAATGAGTTGATGACCTTGCTAACCAGATCTGATGGCTTTGACTCAGTTAAGTGCCATGATGATCTAATGACTTTGACTTTGGTTAGGATACATAATTATCTGATGAGTTAAACTTTTGTTAAGTGTCTTGATGATCTGATGGCTTTGACTTTGGTTAAGTGCCTTGATGCTCCAATGGCTTTGATTTTGGATAAGTTCCTTAATGATATGAAGGTTTTGATTTTTGGTTAAATACTCTAATAATTCGATGGACTTGTTTGGTTAAGTACTCTCTTGATCTGATGATCTTGCTTTTGACTAAGTAATACTAATGATCTAATGGTTTTGCCTATGTGCATTAATGAACCAATGTGGTTTACTTGGTGAATAAAATGATGTTTTCCCTAACATATAATCCAATGGTTTTGTTGTCCTTGCAACAATAGATTCCTTTTGTTTAGTACATAAACAAATTGTTGGTTATGTTTTGGATAAGTCCACTAATAGTCCAATGGTTTTAGTCTTGAGTAAGTCCATTAATGAATCAACAATTATGTTTTTGGCTAAGTAACATTAACGATTCAATGGTTTTAGTTTTAATTAAGTTCATCAATGATCTGATGGTTATTCTTTGGCTAAGTGCTTTAATAATCTGATGGTTTTGTTTTTGACTAAGTACATCCACAATCTGATGGGGATTATAGGTATAAGATTTTTTTACTAAGTATAAGATGAACCGATGGTATTATTATATGTGTTAAAAGGATTGATGGGTTACCTAAGAGTGTTATGACATGATGGTTTACCTATGTGTTTACCTAAGTGTGCCAATGAAATGATGATCTACATAAGTATTTGCCTAAGTATGGTAATGAACAAATGGTTTAAATATGAGTGTTGATTTGTGATAGAAACCTAATCTACATCTTTGGAACATCTTTGCAATAGTTAATTGAGGATAGCTTAATACTTCTATATTCTTATAATGTTGTAATGATGATTGAATACATTCATTATGATAAAGGTAACTTTGTTATGTTACTCTTGGAGATGGCATAACTCTTATGATTGATGAACCCTAATGATGGTTCAAAACGTAATAAGTGTGTTGTGACATGTTGAACCCTATATAGGGTATTGAATGATAATGATACTTGAGGAAATAATGATGTTTTATCCTAAATGGCTCTTTTGGCATGTTTTGAGCCATGATGGAAATATAGTCTCTTCATGGATGGAAATGGACTAGTACCCTATGATGTTGTGATGAGGAATCTATTTCATACATTTTATATCTTTTGGAGTTGTTATGCACCAATATTTCTTATAGAAACAATATAGTTATTTGAATGTAATTTGGTTTATGTAGCCTGAATTCACCCAATTATATTAACTAATCAAGTGAAACCCTAATCATGTAGTGCCATGTTCCGTAGAACTATTCTAGTTTCAGAACTTACTGGATTGAGAAATGAGTATTTTTGAAGGGAAAGTTGAAGTCATATATTGTTGAGTTTATGAGGGTGTAGGGAGGGTATATCTTTGTCATCTTGATTCTAAGGTTTTAGAAAGTGGTCGAGGTTGTGACTCTAATGAATTCATATGTATATGTGATGTGATTCAGGACAGATATAGTCATACCTTGGATCATAGGGTTGAATACCTTGGTTTCTAGTGTCATGGCCTGTGTACCCAGGGCAGACTAGGCTAATTGTAGTTTGACTGATATGTCAATGCAACAGACTTGTACTGACTGAGGGGAAGAGATCTTAGGAATATTTCTCTCTTAGATCTTGTATGCAGCTGACTATGACTTCGCAATAGTCACTGGAAGTTTGAGTGGTACGCCTTAAACTCCCCAATGTTTAATAAAAGATGTAATTCTGCCTTGTAGCATATTTGTTAGGGTTATTCAACAATTCACGTTGGATGATAACCCTTGTCTTGTCTCTTTTAATATTTTGATGATGTATAATGAGGTATAGAAATCAAGTTTTCTTATGATAATATCTATGACTAATCTACTTTTAGTTATGTTAAACTTCCAATCCTGCAATTAAGGCTCTAGTTATGATTGTTTTAATAAAGGTTATAGTTGGCATTTCAATTCTGTAAGATCATCAGTTATATCTGTTTAATTATGTTATCCATTGTAAGCGATAAACATTGTTGAGAGTTATATCTCTTGCTAGGACATGGGTCTCACCTCGTGGGTCACCACATCTTTTTAGGTGATCATCACCGACGCCCTCATATAGGTGGCAGCAAGGTTACGTTGTTTGGAGACCCATAGAAGAAGGTTGCCTAGTTGTTTAATGTGTCCTAGAGTCATCCCCATACTCTCAGGTCCAATCAGGAATGTTTTGTAGATGATGTTTGACTGACTCATGTTTTTGATAACATTCTGATGTTTGGTACATGATGTATATGTGGATAACACCTTCTATATACAACTTATGGTTGTGGATACGATATAGTTGTAAAGATACCTAGTATGTATATACTTTTATATGAGATCTTGAGCCTTTATGTAAATGTTCTTGGAAATAATTGAGAAGGTTCATTTGGTTTTAGGTATGCCCCTTTCTAGTGATGTGATTAATAAGTTATTGATTGAGTTTTGGTTTTGAGTAATCTTGTTTACAATGGCATTTTCCACATTTGGTGGTATCAAAGCTTAGGGTTTGCTGAGTCTACAGGGACAATATAAGTTAGGAATAGTATGATAACTAAGTGATGAACATGACACAAACATAATGCATACTGATTGGACCCACCACTTGGATGCCCTGGTCAATATTCAATTGTTAAAGGAAAGATAAGTGTGGAACTCTTTGATTGTTATCTTTCTGATTACTCTGACCAAGTAATCAATTGGAAACATTCTAAAGAGCATAATAAATAAGAAATTATGGTGAAAATGTACTGAAAGTTCCACTAAAGAAAGATAAGAATCATATCTTAACTCATCAAAATTTGAGTGTTTGGTGAATAATGAAAAGATATGACGCTATGAAGCTAAAATCCGAAAGTAAAATAATGTAAACATGAGTTCTTGAAACTGAGATTCTAGAAGATAATGAGGTAAATGAGATATGAATATATGTTATTAGAATGATTCAAGATGTAAATTTCATATCAAAATAGGAAAACTCTAATGATAATTGTGGTATGAGATAATAAATAAGAACAATAACAGATGAACAAAGTGAAACCTGAGTTAATCTCAGACCAGTCCATGTGTGTCAGGTGTTAAGGTAAAATTATCATCACATGTAAAAGATATTAAATGGAGATGATCTTTATTAAATGAAAAGAATGTGATATATGATATGCTAACCCTTTCTAGGTGAATAAGAAACATGATAAATAGGAGAGGACACACAAATATGATAGATAGTTAACAAGAAAGAGAAATGAAGTATGATAATTATATTGATTCCTAAGTATATGGTAAGGAAATCTAAATGAGAAAATGAATGATACATAAAAGGTTTTAACATGCATATTTTTGGTAGAACTAATAACACCCTTGTTAAAAAAACCTTTTTGGTTGATCTGCTACATTGCATGAGGTGTGTCCCTCTTGTGTTCCTTTTTTCTAGTGATAAAACATTCAAGTGGATCTTATGACACTTGGTATGCATGGATTTAATGTAATTCTAGGGATGGATCCCTTGGATAAGTACATGGTTGTTTTCGACTATAGTTCTAAGGTTGCAACGTTTTGTGATGGGTATGTCTCGTGGAGTTTCCAAGGAGATAGGAAGATTCTTCCTACTTGTTTTGTATGACAGAGAAGGTGATGAAACAAGGGTGTGAGGTCTTCTTAGAGCATGTAATGGATACCAAGGTGATGAGTCCTAGTATCCAAGGTGTACAAGTGGAACATGATTTTGAAGATGTTTTCCATATGAGTTTTCTAGCGTTCCACCCCCTAGAGAGAGATTGATTTTGGGATCCTCCAATGTGGTTCAAGAACAAGAAAAATGATTCTATGAGACTTTACATAGATTACCGAAAGTTGAACAAGGTCACAATGAAGCACAAGTATCCATTTATGAGGATAGATGATTTTTTTATCAGATGAGAGATGCTACAGTGTTCCCCAAGATAAATCTGAGGTCGGGGTATCACCGATCGAGGATGAAGGTAGATGACATACATAAGACTGCTTTTAGGAGAAGGTATGGTCATGATGAATTCATGGTGATGCATTTGGGCTGACCAATGCACCACCAACATTAATAGACTTGATGAATAGAGTGTTCAGACTATATCTTAATAATTTCATAGTTGTGTTTATAGATGATATCTTGATATACTCTAGAGACAGTCAGCAACACAAACAAAATCTTTGCCAATCATTAGAATTTTTTAGGCAACACCAGTTATATGCTAAGTTCAGCATGTGTCAGTTTTGGTTGACTGAGGTGTCTTTTGTTGGTCATGTCATATCTATGAAATGTGTTTGTGAAGATCCTAAGAAGGTGGAGTCAGTGTTGGAGTTGGAGAAGCCCAAGACACTGAATAAGGTATGAAGCTTCCTAGGACTGACATGTTGCTACATTAAGAACTTCAATGTAATTGCCTTATGTTTGACTAAGATGACTACAAAATGTGTTCCTTTAATTGGGATAACAAGTGTCATCATTCTATATAGATGTTAAAGGAGAAATTGATGAGTGCTCCAGTGTTAGTGTTGCCAAAGCAAGGGAAAGTTTACAACATTGTCTATGATGTCTTGGAAGAATGGATTGGGATGTGTGCTAATGCAGGACAAGAATGGGATTTCTTTTGCTTCGTGATAGCTTAGAAAACACAAGGAGAATTATCCAAATGATTTGGACCAAATATTGACCTGGAGTTAGCTATTGTAGTTATAGCTTTGATGATTTGGAGGTACTATCTGTATGGAGAAAAGTATCACATTTTTGCATATCATAAGAACCTTCAATATATATTCTCAAAGTAAGGATCTGAACATGAGGCAGCAGATGTGGATGAATCTAATTAAGGACTATGACTACACGGTATACTATCATCATGGTAAGGTGAATGTAGTGGCTAATGTATTGAGTAGAAAGTTATCTTTGTCAGCTTTGTAGATAAAGCACAATTATACTCCTTGAAATACCATAAGAGGGACATGCTAGTGTCGTTACAACAGATGAACGTATAGTTGGAAATATCTCTAATGGTTGGAGTGTTCGTACAGTTACAAGTCAAACTGATGTTGTTATAGTAGACCAAATTTCGAAGCGGGATGTGTGATGGCTTTAATGAGTTAGATGAAGGGACAATGTGTTTCCTCAATCAAATAATGGTTCCAGATGTTGATGGTCTGAGGAAGATAGTACTTGAGGAATGCATTTTGATAGTAAGAATATGTATCACACTATGAAGGATTTGTAATAGTATCTAGGGTTGAAACATGATGTGGTAGTACTTGTGGCTGAGTGTACAGTTGTCAACAAGTTGAGGCAGAACATCAAAAGCCTATAGGGACACAACTAAAGTTCAAGCACAACCTTTCACCCACAGACAGACAGTCAGTCCAAAAGGACCATTCATACATTAGAGAATCTTTGGGATCATGTGTCCTATAGTTGTTTGTGGTTGGATGTCCGCTTGAGTCTGATCAGGTTTGCTTACAACAACAGCTACCAGAGAAGCATGGACACGGCACTGTATAAGGCTGTATATGGTAGGTGATGCAGGTCACCTCTTTGTTGGTATGAGATATGTGAGTATTAGCTAGTGGGTACTGAGTTAGTACTATAGACTACAAAGAAGATCATACTAGTTCAACAATAGTTGAAGGCACCACAAAATAGGTTGGATTCATATGTTGATAATTGTCGTAGGCCACAAGAGTTTCAAGTTGGGGACCATGTATTTCTTAAGGTTTCTCCTTGGGAAAGTGTGTTGAAGTTTGGTAAGGTAAGTTGGCTCATATATTTATGGGACCTTACCTTGTCTTAACATGAGTTGAAGAAGTGGTATACAAGTTGAGGTTATTGCCAGAGTCACACCAGTTGCATGATGTCTTTCATACTTCCATGTTGTAGAGTGTCACCTGATACAAAATAGAGGATACAACCAGTGGAGGTTGAGTTGGACAATGATATTTCTTATGAGAAGGGTGTTGTATTGATCATAGATAAACATTTATAGAAGTTTAGGAAAAATTAAAAAGCCTTAGTGAAGGTTTTATGGAAATATTGTGGTATGAAGGAAGCCACGTGGGAGTTATAGGATGAGATACATTATAGTACCCGTCCTTGTTTTCTTAGGATTTCGGGGGCAAAACCCCTATTGGGGGTTTATGGTTGTAAGACCCCTAACCATGATTTATGGTTAAACATGCTTGATTAACTTAATTGGGTGCTTAATTCCATAATCAAACCCTAATTTATGCTTTGATGTTAGTGATAAAGCTAAGTTTCAAATTTGGTCTAGTTTGGACTTTGTTTGCTTAATTTTTGCAATATATGTGCTTATATGGACCTGTATGCAATTTTACCATTTCTAGGGCTCTATTTGTAATTTTTGTACATGAATGGTGTACTTCATAAGTGTTCCTAACATGTTAGATATAGTTTTGCCTTTGGATGCATTGGATGCGCCATCATATTGTTTGCTCTTTCCCTCTAGAGTTGAGAACTTAGGGTTTCCCACTAGGTGTGGAAATCAATGGTGTTCTAAATATGTTGAGGATCCGATCATATCACCTAGTAGGTGAGGGATCTGATGTTTTTACCCTTTATAATAGTATCCTATTCTTTCCCCTAAGGTCCCTTATCCAATGGATATCCTGGTTAAAGTATACAAATAAATGGAAGACCATCGTTTGCAAAATGGCTAAGTATACCCTAGAATCTGATGGATTTTCTGAGGATCGTGTGCACAATATGATGGGTTCTCTAAAATTACATCTTGATGATTCCACTAAGGAACGGACTAATGGATAACCTCAGTAAATATCTGATGGAAGTTCTAGCATGCATGGATAAGATGGATTTCGAGTTTTGACACATGGCAAGCTAGTTTTTCAACCTTTTGACCACCTTTCTCTCTCTTCTTGGATATATATACCCTCCACCACTCTTATAAACGAACCCTTTTCACCCCTTATCTTATTCTTGCTTCAAGAGATACCCTATACCATCGTTTTGTGAAGGAGAAGCTCTTAAAGGCTGAAGCTTGGAGAGATCATGGATGCATGTTGCTCTAGAGTTTAGATCAAGCTTCTCTAGAGATGTTTGGAGCTTCCTAACCAAGTAAGATCTTTTTCTCTAACCTAGTTTTCTTGTTGTTCTCTTCCTTCTCTCCTTATCCATGGATAAAACCTTAGATATCTTGATGGAAGGTCATGCATGTGGTTGAAGAAACTCTTCCCTTATCTCTTTTTCCCTAGATCTACCTTATTCTTGAGGATAGGAGATACCTTGGAACTTTGGGAGTGCAAAGCTAGGGTTTTTCTTGAGTCACGTTGTTTTTTGGACATTCATCTTCATCTTGAGCTGAGTTATATAACTTCCATCCCATTTCTTACTTGCTTTTAACATGTACTAAATATATCTTGCCCTAAAACTTGGTATTATGGAAAGAAATGATCTCATGTCAACTACTTTACATACATGCATGGCAGTTATGTGTTATCAAACTATACTTAGATCATATAAGCGTTCCTTTTATATGGACATGAATTATCTTGGTTTGAAGGTATGGAAGGATGGTTTTTACTTAGTGTGAATAACTGGTTTCTCTCTTAGTATAGAAATTGATGGTATTACTTAGTGCTGAAATTGATGACCATACTTAGTCTCTAAAACGATGGTTCCAATTGTACTTGGGACAATGGTTTTGTTAAATGAGTATAAGATGACAGTGATGCCGAGAGGGGGAAATATTGACAATACTTGGTAAATGAATCAATGGTTATGTAAGTCAGTAATCCAACGGCTAAGTTAAGTAAATGAGTTGATGACCTTACTGACCATGATCTGATGGATTTGAATTTGGTTAAGTGCATTGATGATATGATGGCTTTGACTTTGGATAAGTGTTTTGATGATCTGATAGATTTGACTTTGGTAAGTTCTTTGATGATCTAATATCTTTCATTTTGGATAAGTTCCTTAATGAGCAGATGGTTTTGATTTTTGGTTAAGTACCCTAATAATATGATGGACTTGTTTTTGGTTAAGTACTCTCTTGATCCCATCATCTTGCTTTGACTAAGTGTACTAATGATCTGATGGTTTTATCTATGTGCATCAATGAACCGATGAGGTTTACTTGTTGAATAAAATGATGTTTTCCCTAACATATAATCCGGTGGTTTTTCTATCCTTGCACCAATAGATTCCTTTTGCTACGCAAATAAATGAATTGATGGTTATGTTTTGGTAAACTCCACTAATAATTTGATGGTTTTAATCTTGAGTAAGTCCACTAATGAATCGATGGTTATGTTTTTGGCTAACTAACAATACTGATTCGATGGTACTATTTTTGGTTAAGTTCATCAATGATCTGATGGTTATTCTCTGGTTAAGTGTTTTGACAATACAATGGTTTTTTTACTAAGTACATCAACAATCTAATAGGGATTATAGGTATAAGAATTTATGTTTTTTACGAAGTTTAATAATGAACCACGAGTATTATTATATGTGTTGAAAGGATCAATGGGTTACCTAAGAGTGTATATGAACCGATTGTTTACCTATGTGTTTACCTAAGTGTGTCAATGAAACAATGATTAAACTAAGTATTTTCCTAAGTATGCTAATGAACCGATGGTTCAAATATGAGTGTTGGTTTATGATACAAACCTAATCCACATCTTTGAACCTTCCTTGCATAGTTAATTGATGATAGATTAGCACTTCTATCTTCTTCTAATGTTGGAATAATGATTGAATACATTCATGATGATAAAGGTAATTTTGTTATGTTACTCTTAGAAATGTCATAATTCTTATGATTTATGAACCCTGATGTTGGGGCCTAAGATAATAAGTGGGTTGGTGACATGTTGAACCCTCTGCAGTGTATTCAATGATAATGATGTACTTAAGGAAGTAATGTTGTTTTGGCCTAAATGGCTTTTGGGCATGTTTTGAGCCCTTATGGAAATATAGTCTCTTCAAGGATGACAATGGAAAAGTACCCTATGATGTTGTAATTAGAAATGTGTTTCATACATTTTATATCTTTTGGATTAGTTATGCACCAATAATTCTTATAGAAACAATATAGTTTTTTGAATGTAATTTGGTTGATGCAACATGAAGGGAAATTTGGAGTTGTATACTATTGAGTATATGCGGGTGTAGGGAGGGTATATCCTTGTCATCCTAATTCCAAGGTTCTAGAGAGAGGATGAGGTTGTGTCTCGGATGAACGAATATGTATATGTGATATTATTGAGGACGGTTGCGATTGTGCCTCAGATTTTAGGGTTGAATACCCTAGTTTCTAGTGACATGGCTTGTGTACCCAGGGAAGACTAGGTGGATTGCAATTTGAGTGATATGTCACTGCACCAGACTCGTACTAATCAAAGGGAAGAGATCTAAGGAATTCAGTTCTCCTAGATCTTGTGTGGAGTTGATTGCATTTTCACAGTGGTCAACTAGAAGTTTGTGGGGTATGCCTCTAACTCCTCAGGCCTTAATAAAAGATGTAATTCAGCCGTGTAGCATATCTTTTAGGGTTATTCAACAATTAACATTAGATGATAACCCTTGGATTGAATCTTTTAATATTTAGAAGATGTATAATGTGGTAAGAGAAATCAATTGTGCTTATGATGTTAGCTATGTCTAATCTTTTGTTAATTATGTTAATCTTCCAATCCTACAATTAAGGCTCTGGTTATGGTTGTTCTTAATAAAGGTTATATTTGGCATTTCAATTTTATAAAATTCTCTATTATATCTATTTAATTATGTAATCTTCTATAAGAAATAAACATTTTTGAGAGATATATCTCTCATTGGGACATGGTTCTCACCTCGTGGGTCACCACATATTTTTAGGTGATCGTTAGTAGTGTCTTTAAATACATGGCAGCAAGGAGAAGCTGTTTGGAGACCCATAAAAGAAGGTTGGCTAGTTGTTTAGGGTATCCTAGAGTTGTCCCTATACTCTCGAGTTTGGGCGGGAAATTTTTTTAGATGGTGTTTCACTGACTCGTGTTTTTGATAACATTTTGATGTTTTGTACATAATGTATATGTGGATAACACCTTCTGTATACAAGTTGTGTCTGAGGCCACGATATTGTTGTAAAGATACATGGTATGGTATATGATTTTATATGAGATGTTGAGCCTTTATGTAAATTTTCTTAGACATAATTGATAAGGTTTATTTTTCTATTAGTTATGCCTCTTCTTAGTGATTTGATTAATTAGTGATTGATCGATTTTTGGATTTGAGTAATCTTGTTTAGCATGGAAGGTTGTCACATATATGGTTGATGTGATGCTAGATAGTTGTGGGGTAAATCTTACTGATCCACCTTCCTAATTTAGAAACATTGTGCATGATGCGGAGAGACTATTACACTTAGGTTGTACTAAGCTCATGAAGCTAAGAGTTGTGTTGAGATTGTATACTCTGAAGGGTAATAATAGATGGAGTGACAAAATCTTTACGTCTCTATTGTCTTTTTTGAAAGAAATTCTTACTAGAGGTAACAAGCTTCCAAACTCAAGATACTAAACACAGAAAATGTTGTGTCCAATGAGAATGGAATCTAAGAAGATACATGCAAGCCTGAATGACTATGAACTATTTTGAAAGGACTACATTGATACGAAAGATTGTCCAAAATGTGGGGCGCCAAGCTACAAAATGACAAGTTTAGGTAAGACTAAAACTGGCTCTCCATCCTAGGTAATGTGGTATCTACTAATAATACCACAATTTCAATGCTTGTTTGCCAATACCATGAATGCAAAAAATTTATCTTGGCATGTAGTTGTAAAGAATAACAATGATTGGATCCTACCATATGGGTCTGATTCCTCACAATGGAAGAAATTGATTTATTGTACCCTAAATTTAGTGAAGAAGTCAAGCATCTAAGAGTGGGGCTTTATATTGATGGGATGAATCCATATTGCACATTAATCATTCAACATAGCACTTGACCTATTATGATTTTTATATACAATCTTCCTCCTTAGTTTTGTATGAAAAATAAGTATGTCATGATGTCCATGTTGATATTAGGCCCCAAACAACCTATAAATGATATTGATGTTTTTTTGACCTATAATTGGAGACATAAAGTAACTATTGGAAGAAGGTGTGATGACCTATGATTCTTTGCATAGAGAGACATTTCTTTTGCATGCTATGTTGTTTTACACTATTAATGACTTTCCAGCATAAGGGAATTTTTCTAGATACAATGTAAAAGGATCCAAAGCATGTCCTATATGTTAGGAGAATATTGTTTCAATACGACTAAAATGTGGCGGCAGGACTGTACATCTTGGTCATCCAAGGTTTCTTCCAAAAGTGCATCCTTACTCAAGGTTGCACAAAGCATTCTATGACTCAATTGACGAACAGAGTTCCCTTAAACATGTATCAGGGGAGAATGTTTGTGAAACAATGAAAGACTTGTCAATGCATTTGGTAAGAGGTCACAATGTACTATTCTCACATGGAGTGACAAATCATTATTCAAGAAGAGATCAATATTTTTGAGATCTTCCTTATTGTAGTTCTTTGGCAGTTAGACATTGTATCAGCGTCATGCATGTTGAGAAAAATATCTATGATAGAATCATTGGTACCCCATTAAATATACTAGGTAAGACTAAAGATGGCACAAAATCTAAAAGACTTACGTAAAATGGGTATAAGGAAAATATTAACAATATAAGTAGTGGTGATCTGAAAACATATCTACCTCCTACTTGTTACATGTTGTCTAGATAGGAGAAGAGGTAATTTTTCCAATGCTTTCTTAATGTTAAGGTACCTAGGGATACTCTTCTAATATCAATAGATTAGTATAATGAAGGATCTGAAGCTGATAGATCTTAAATATCATGATTTTGACATTATAGTGCAACAAATATTGTCCATGGCTATTTGATCTATGCATCCTAAGCATGTAAGGTTTGTAGTAACTAGGATCGATCAACACTCTATGCAAGAAAGTTATTGATCTTGAGAATCATAATAAGTTGCAAAGAGAAGTGGTTGTTACCTTCTGCCATCTTGAGATGTATTTTCCTCCTTCATTGGTTTATATCATGGTACATCTTGTTGTCCATTTGACTAGAGAAGTGAAAATATTGGGTCCAGTTTTCATGCATTGGATGTATCTTTTTGAAAGGTACATGCCTGTTTTTAAAGGTGCTATTTGAAACCATTATCGGCCTGAAGGGTTATGTGGCTAGGGAGGTTATGGACTTTTACAATGACTTTCCTGCTAATGAAAATTATATTGATGCTTATTCTGGAAAATGTTAGGAGCATGATTGAAAGTAATTAGTCATGAGCTATGTGAACAAGCACATTTGTATGTTTTACACAACATCGACAAAACATGTATTGATATCATCGGACATACCAATTTATGAAGACAAAATATCCTTGAGAAGTTTCAATGTGGCTTGCTAAAGAGCATAATAGGATATTTATTAGGTGGTTTGGAGATAAAGTCTTTCATTCAACTATATCAAACACCAAATAATGTTTCTGAAACATCAAATGGCTCACCTTTAAACTAAAAAAGAATGTTATCTCTTACAAAGGGTTTGATATAAATGGATTTTCATATTACAAAAAATGTCAAGATGATAAGTGTGTCAACAAAAATAGTGTTGTCACCCTTCAAGTATCTTCATTGTATATTTCCAGTGCAAAGGACAACAATCCACATGAAGCTAAAATATCTTATTATAGTGTCATTGAAGGCATATGGGAGTTTGAGTACATAGAGTTATCTAGTTCTCATCTTTATGTGTAATTGGGTTGATAACAACAAAGGACTTGTAGTGGATGAATTGGGTTTCATACTAATAAATTTTCAAAGGATTAGGGAGAAGAAAGAATCATTCATAATGAAATTATAGGCAAAGCAAGTATTGTAGTTCAATGATACTAAAAAATACAAATGTTCTATCATTCTTCATGGAAAAAGGTAGTTCATTGTAGATTCTATAGACAAAGAATAGTACTATGACAAGTATGATGACTCCAGCCCATTCTCGGTTGGCTTGCCAAGTGTAAATGTTGAATCTAACACTCACTTATATACTCATAGAGACACACAAAAGGAAGACTAGTTGATCATCAATCCAACCAGTATTATCAGTATATATTTTACTTTTTATATGCTAGATGTGCTTTTACATTCGTTATTACAGTTATATATAATTCTTATTCTACATGTGCATTTTGCATTCTTTATCACTTACATTTCATTCTTTGACTATTTTTAATATGACATTTTTAGATGGCTTCTGACTGTGAGGATATGCCCCGTCAAGATGAGCAGGGTGATATGCACTGTTAGAATGATTTCTATGTAAGATGTATTATGTTATTAAATACATGTGCAGTTTACATTCTATATCATAGTTATATAAGTTACATTTTTTTATCACTTATATAAGTTTCTTGGAAATTTTAGGATGAGAAACATGAGGATGTGCACCCTAAGGATTTTGTTGGAACTACTGAGGAGAAGCATGATCATGAACATAAAAGAGGCATCATTTTGATGAACAAGTTAGTAGTGCAAAGGGGCAAAGGTCCGAAGTTGTCCATTAACTTTGATGAAATAGGAAATTCTATTGGGGAGAACCACAATTCTTTCACACAATATTTAGGGGTTACTACTCATAGTGTGGGTATAATAAGAGAATCATGGCAAAAAGTTGATCCTTCCATCAAATAATGATGCGATATATTCTTTTTCTTTTAAAATATATTCACAATTATGTTTTTAAAAATATGCCATTAAGTATATGAACTTTTGCAGAGCATCTTTAATCTTGATGCAAAAACTGCTTTGTAAGAATGTGTTGTAGTACTATGAGAATATATTGAGGAACTATAGGACAAATATGACAAAAGAATGCAAAATGGTATACAAGAATAAGAAGCCCACCACTATGAACTGGGCCTATCTTGACCCAAATGTGTCAGAAGCATTTGTTGCTTCAAGACAAACCAATGAATTCAAGGTATTAAGCATCCTCCTTTAAAATACACTCTATGATAAATCAGATGAATTCAATTTATTATGTAATTAACATATATTTTGGATTAACTAGGCTTTACATGATGCTAAAAAAGAAAGGCCTACAAAGAATGTGCAAGAGTACAAGTTGGGTCAAGGTGGCTACACCCGACCTCACCAACAAAGACTACAGTAAGCATCTTGTACTGAGCAGCCTACTCCTAGGTCTGTTGAATCTTTTACTACTCTTGAACCTTTAGATTGCTATGAGTGTAGATAGATGCAAGGACAAGTCACTTTGGAGAAATATCCAACTGCAATACTACTGAGGTGGCTGCAAAAATGGTAAAATTTAATTCTCAGATTGTATGTTCATTTTTTTACCTTTATTATTGTGTTTTACTAACCAATTACATTGATGATGATTAGTTGGAGCTCATGCACAAAGAAAAGAAGGAAAGTCCATCCCTGAGGTCTAAAGGGATGAATTTATGGTTGCTCTGGGTACTGTAGAGCATCCCAGCCATGTTAGCTCTGCTAGGGCTGGTGTCAGTATAAGATCCTTTTTTGGCACATTAGAGAAGAAGTGCAAATATGTCAAGAAAGGCGGATTGTCACAAAATGAAGAGAGGTCACAGTTGTAAAGAGAATATAAGTGTAGACGGATGACAAAGTAGCAATGAGAATAGAAGAAGCAATGAGATAGTTTTAGGCTTTTTAGTCTCAACCTCAAATAGTACCTCGACATTATCGTTCTTCTTATGAGGTGGACCATCCTCACACAGAGGTGGTTGGGAGTAATCCCATGGACCCACTAGGCATGCTCGGTGTAATTTTTATGATATAATGGTATTTTAGGTGAATTTATAATATGGTGTGTTTGGTTATGTATAACACTATATACAAAATTATTGTCATTGAAGCCATGTCATCTTGCATTACTAGAACCTAACTTCTACATCATTTAACTGAGCAATGCTTGCTCACCCCTTCCAAGTGACATGAATCATGGTGCTCCAATGCCTGCCAATGCATTTTGTGTGACTATCAGGCTTGTCTACCCAACTTGGAGATAGACACCACTTACACATGGCCTCCTCGAGCATGACATGATAGGAGTAGCAAACTGCGACGTGGCTGTGTGACCCAAAGTCAAAGTTATCAATGAGAATGTATGATAAATTTATGAAATATTTGTATTTATGATTCTTTTCTATTTGTGCATATATATAAGTGGCAACTGATATGAGAATACATGCATATCATAGTACCTAAGAACCCCTCCCCTATAATTCCTCCTCAATTACATGCTTGGATTTCAAGTTACCTATTTGAATCACTAGTTCCTAAATCAGAAGGGGGTTAGAAATACAATTACACAATTTAGAAGAAGGGTCTAGTATGATGGTCCGCATCCAGGAGGACAATACAGGTCAAGATCATGATACTACTATATTATTGATAGATGTTGTTGAGATGTTTACTTATGAATTGGTTAAATACAACTGTGATAGAACTTTGAACATGGTGACATGTTATGGATAAATACCTCATTCTATATATGTAAAAATATATTTTGATTTGTTTATATATATATATTAATTCATACATATATGTTTTGCAACTACTTATATACATTGTGTAAACAGTGTTCTCATTAACAAATTTGGCAAGTTCCATAATTGATTATCTGTGTAGATAAAGACCCAACATTTGTTAGTGATTACTACTCTATCACATCTAAATATTTTGGTATTGCGGAAAAGAGCATGATTTTAGATATTTTATATATTCAGTTAGTTTTAGGCACTTTTCTCATAATTTTGACTTAAAAAATATATTTCATTGTGGAATTCGAGTTTTCTTTTATTTGCCCTTTTCCTAGTAATAAGCATTGAGAGTTGTTGGTAATTTTCCTTGAGATGCTATCTATCGATTGTCTAGATCCTTATAGTAGAATAATATGAAATGGGGAACAAAATGAAAATAGCATTCGTAGAGTGAGTGAAATCATTATCCATCAACACAAATTAATGTCTACACCATTGTATGACTATTTAATAATTCAACTAAATGTATTACTCTAACTTATAGGGATATAAAAGCATTCAAACTGGCCATAGGAAAGGTAGATAAATAAAGAATTTGTTCACTTGGAAGAATCTTAAGGTAGTTTTGTGAATCCAATGCATATATATGCCAACTATGTCTACTTTTATTTATTAACATTCTGCATAACTGTACATTTATAGTGCCCTATACAAGATAATAAATTGGCATGCATATACTACATGATGTGATATATGGACTGGATTGTCAGACTGGAGGAACAAGACATTTATTATATATAAAACGTAATCTATATATTCTTGATCTTCATAAGTAAACTATCTCATTTGATAATATAAAAATATTAAATAAAACTCTTGAAATATGTGATTCTCTTTGAAGTTGTTTGGCATGAAAGAGGCCCTACAAAAAAAGAGCTAGATGATATACATAAACAATGGCACGATACTTTATTAGGAAGTTAACTTCGCATTTTATTGGTATAATATATGAGTTTTATAATATTTGATTTCATTATTTCTATATACATGTGATGGTTATGTCTTTTTACAACTTTAAATTTGATACAAGTGGATTTTTGGTACATATGTGAACGATGTGTGTATATATGCATGTGTGCTAATGAATGTGAAGAGAAATGAACACAATGAGAATTGCATTTGTACATGTGATGGGAATGGAATTGCATGTTGTTTTCTAAATTGTGTATGTGAATGAAAATGGAATTAAGTGTTCATGAGATTGGAAATTTGTGGGTGTGAATGAATTATGTGGATGTGGACTATTTGTATGTGTTTGGTGGTATGTTGGCATGTTGGTAGGTTGAACATAGGATGGAACCTATAGTCCTAATGAGCTACAATTTTTGCATTCTGCTAAACAACCAAGCAAAAGGTCTGCAGACCTGCTACCAAACAACACGTGATGTCTATTGCTATAATAAATCAACAATATAGATTTGATTTGTCATTTTTGCAAACAGAACTAAAGACACATCTATCCTTATCTTATAAAATGGTCATGCCACCTAGCATGACTGTTCTATATATCCCTCTCTATGGTTGTGATACCCAGAATGGTCATGCTACCTAGCCCACAACATGATCGTGCTGCCAATCTCCAAGTTGTGTTATCATTTTGTGTCATTGGTTCTTTTGAAACAGACTTATGACACATAAATATCTATTAATGGTTGGTTTTGGTAAATAAATGACTATAACCCCAGAACAATCTTCTAAATTGTTGTTGATATCGCTTTGTGTCATCAGTTTATATTTTCTTAGCAACCAACACATGTATGTGTTGTCAATTTTAGCTTACCCTAGAATGACACAGAAGGTTCTTAGTTGAAGTGTCGCCCACTTAGGTGTCAGTATAAAACCAATGCTATAGGTCTAATTTGACTATTTGATCTATATGATCCTTGACCAAGATCTGATATGCACTATTGATTACTCCTAATTGGATCTTATTACTCTAGGAAAAAGATAAAGGTATATGTAATTATCTAGACCTGATTGTTTGTATTGCATGATAGAGTGGTATCTGATCTATACCATTGACTACTTCTAGTTGGATCTTATTACTCTAAAAAATAGTAAAGTATGTGTATATTTCTCTTGAGTTGTTTGTTTGTATTGCATGATATACTTAAGTGTCCCTCTTGGGAAATATTGGCTATGTAATTGGATGAAATACTTTGTTTCTTACTAAGTAATGTTTTAATTTGTTAAGACTATTTTTCATGTGCACCCAAATAGAACTAACAATGTTAGTGCACTCCCCTTGTTATCTTGTAAATTATTTCTTAATTCCTTTCCCTTATCCTTAAATTTGAGTTAAGTGGTATCTTATACATAAAGGCCTTTCCCCTATGGATAAAGTGGTATCTATGAATAGAGCCTTACCCTTGAGGTCAAGTGGTATCTATGGTACCTTCACCCATACCTTGTAATGGTGAGGTGAATGGTTGATCCTCGTTTGGAGTAATTTGTAAATTTGATATATTTTGTAAAGTTGTTAAATACATTTATTTTAATAACCTATTGTTGTTGCACATATAATTCCTACCAAAATTTTGTTTTGCAACATAAACTAGTTTATGATTCTCTAAACAATATCAATGCCTTGAATTGATTTTATGTCTTGATTTTATGATTTCAAGTTACTGAAAACCTTGAGGAACTATATTCATGCTCACACTGACATCTCTACCATGTTATCTACTGGACTCAAGAAATGCTACACCAAATACATCTTCATGGGGAACCTTTATGGCAACTTGGATGTAGTTGTAACACCCTCCCTAAGTACGCACATGCACATGACGGAAGCAACATAGAGTTATCCATAACTTGTGCACTTAAAGGGGCATTACATAAAATTGGCATTCATAACAATGATATAATCAATCACATAAATTGAAGTATTAAAACATTCTCATGATTGTTCTTACAAAAGTAACTAAAATGTTACTATATGGAAAACTCGTCTGACATCTCGAGCATCGAATTTAATGATCTAAACATTAAAACATATATTTGAGTCTATAAGCCTGAGGATCATCTTATAGTTGGAACCCCACAAGATTTTATCATGCTCTATCTTTATGCTCCAAGCCTTGAAATGCTACTTTTGTTCCTATTCTTCACCTACAGACACGTCGTCCACAACCATGCATTGGAAAAATGATTGTTAGCATAAGTGGCATGAGTATTCTATATGTACAAAAATAAAGGAATAAGATACTACAAAATATTCTTGAATATTATACATATGAAACTAAAATTAAACTTCGTATAAAATCTGAAACATAAGTATCTCTTATTTATTTAACTTAATTCTTATCTTTTTCCTGATCTTTCTCTAGAGACCTATACTCTGGTATTGGGGTATCATGACTTGAACTAAGGTTCATGGGCCACATAACCCACACTCTGGGCTTGGGTTATGTCTCTCTTATTCTAATATCTTTTAACATACTTTTAAATGAGATTATGTGCATGCTATAAATTAAGGAATTTTTTATTTGCAACTTCTATCTAATTGTGGCCACCATTAAATGATAAGTCCTCCTCTGTGACACTGGAGTGTCCTCAATGGTGTAACACACCCTCTGTTGACATCGAAGTATCCTCTACGGTGCAACACACCATCTGTTGACAAAATATGCCCTATGTTGACACTAGTGTCCTCTATGGAGCAACACATCCTCTATTGGCACAACATACCCTCTGTGACACCCATAGCGTCTGGCATAGTGCACACTCTAAATCGTCCAGGGATTCTCTAGTGAGGACTTGTCCTATAATGTATATAATTAATGTTTTGATGTCATTTTCTATCTATGTTCTTAATTCTTGACTCTGAATATTAATCTCTTATCTCTAAATCTGATCTTAATTTCTATATTTGAATTTAATCTATTATCTCTAAATTTGTATTTGTATCTTTATTCTTTAATTCTAACTTTGGACCTATAATCTAATAAGCTTATTGTTTGAGAAATCTTAATCTGAACCTCTCTTTTAACATGAGGACTTAACATAATTCTTTATCAGGTTTTCAACATTTGAGTTAACAACTTAAGAAAATAATTTGATCCGAATATCAAAATACCAAGTACATAAAAATAGCCTAAGTGTGAAATATATGAAATATGATTTCTAAAAAAATAACTCAACCTCTTTAAAGTCTCATTAAAGTTGATCTCAACATGAACCTTAATGCATTCATGTGAGATTAAATCCTAAAGCATTTTGTTCTCATATTCTTACTCTTATGACTCGAATCATGAATCTTAATAAAATCTTATCTTGTAACTTCATCATGTCTTTGTATATATTAATCTTATAACATTATCAAGGATTGAATTCGCAATACATTCTGATCTTAATATAATCATTATCTTGATAACTTGATCAGGTCTTCATATGTTTGAAACTTATATTCTTATATCGTACTTAACTGTTAATTCATAATCATTATAAGCATTCTAAATAACTTCTTGGTTCTCATATCTCTAGAAGAAATATTAATAGCATATTTCTATTTGAAATCTTAAGTACATGGTGATACACATTACCATGGAAGTATCACAATCCTACTTGCATATCTTAACTTGAAATCTTAGAACATGAGTCATAATGCCTTATATGAGAAACATGTAAATATATTGATATTAATAAATATGAACACTCGTGGGCATGAACCACTTACCTCTCTTGGATAGAATCCTAGTTACTTTCCTTATGTTGAAGAAACTGAAGTCACAGTCTTGGGTTGTTTGAACCCTAGTCACTTTGTATATTTAATATCCTTCATTAATAATTATACTCATTGAAATTTTTAGGTTTTCATGGTTTCTGGCTAAAACATGGGAATTTGAAGTCAAAATGGGTTCTGAATTCTGGTCAATCATCTAGGTTTCAAAAAATTGAAAAAAATACATAGATAACTTGACCTCATTAGTATACCAATTAATTACTATCATTTATGCAACCTAGAAGCCTTATTTGAATAGATTAAATCATTAATTACATCATGATGAAAAATGGTTTAGTGATAGGATCTGATTTGGGCGACATCAGCTCCACCCGGACCCCAGCGGTTCGCAAAAGGGGGTTTCCCCCCTCTATTTCCTCTATTTTATAGAGTACTGCGTCAAGGATCCTACTACGTTCAGTCCCTTGAGCTTCAGGTAAAGTCTTCTCATGGAAGGACCCTCCTACTTCTCTTGACCTTTCTCCGTATCCAGATTACCATGACTTGCCTTGATCCTTCCTAAACCCAAAAAGGATGGCATCCTACTTTGTGTTGATGCTTGCATCTGACCTGGAACTATCACGATAGAACACATGCATTTTTGTCTAGGCACCCTTCCACCTCTCCTTCTCAACCTCATCATTTTCATCTCTCATGATCCATCTTGCTAAGGCCATAGACATGTCTAGAAATACCTAAGTGTGCATCGTGGTCTCTACTGATGATGGTCTTTTGATCTTCCCGTATTTTAGGTGTTTCCACAAGCCAGGTTTGCAATAGTCCACGCCCACCAAGGTGGATCTTCTCGTTGCAGATCAAGAACCACAGGGAGCATGTGACACCTACGTGTAGAAGCAAAACGCACAAGAGGAATCAAAAGGGGTACTTCATCTAGAAAGCATTCACAAGGATTAGGGTATAAGGTACTATGATAGAACAATCTAACACATGTTTAAGGATTCAGGCTCCGCATCAAACACCCAACTCTCCTCTATGGTGGTGAGTGCAAACAAGGAAGAGGGGTTTGCCTCTTGGGGCTTCTAATTCTCTAGTTATGAATCTATGTTTTTCAAAGAGACTAGGGAAGCTCTCTTAGTCATCATACGTTTCCAGCGTATATATAAGGCAGTGGTTAAACATCAAACCATGTCATCCTAGTTTTGCAATGAATAGGGAACTACCCTCTTGATTGAGTGTCCTCTCTCATATTTTCTATTATCAAAATAGTCATGTGCCCTGCCTATATCAGTTAAGTAAATGTTAAAGTGTTTACACATTATATTCTCTACTTCAGTTATGGGTATCTTGCCCCCTCTCAACTAAACATCATCAAATTAAATATTAAGATTAATCAAGTTATCTCCAAGTAATTTGAAATATCCTTTTAAAATATTATCTAAATTCTTCCAAAACAATTCTAACTAAATATCAAAACCTTATTTTCTTATATCACAAACTTGATAACACCCAAATTTACATATTTATGCTAAGCATTTATCTATGGTTTTGTGTCACTATAGCCTTAATATGCCCAAAATATCCCATGTTTCCTATCTTTTTGTAATTTATATCCTTTCATAGATAAAGTTGCTCAAACTACCCAATTTTGGGAATTGCAGGCACCGAACCTGAAAAGACATATACTCTCTAAGATTTCTCCCCAACACATAGTTTTTGCAGCAACTAGACTTCCATCTATCATGACCGTTGTGGACTAAGCATCACACTATGTGCACCAGCTTAGGAGATGGTGGTCCCGCTAACTGACTAGCAGGCCCAAGAAACTTTTGATATCTTAGACCCTATTTTTGATGGACAGTCCTCTATCAGGATGTATCCTCACCAATTAGAAGGCTAATCAATGTGGGCCCATCGACCACTAGTAATACCCCCCCGTGGGGGTGGGTTTGGTCCATGATACCGCGACCCGTGTTATGTCTTCCACGACCGCGATCGCGATGACTGGAAGACAGACCGCAACCGTGATGCTGGAAGACAGACTGTGACCACGACCATGATCGTGACCTTGATTGCAACCGCGGACCGCAACCGCGACCTCGACCACGACCACGACGTCGACCACAGAGTTACATCAGCGCACACCTTGACCGCGGTACTAAGTCGGTGATCTGTTCCTATAAATACACACCCCCCACAACCTGGAGAGGGGTTTCGATCTGGGGAGTTTCCACCTTGTGGTTCCAACCCCTCTTGGTTCCCAGAGTCGTGTGGGAGAGTTCGAGGACCTAGAAAGGCTGACAAACTTGTCCTACACCCATCTCTTCAGTTAGCTTCCATCCATCATCACTTCCACATCTGTTCACCCATTTCCCACCATCTCCAACCATCTTCCACCTCTACACATCTGCTGAGCTATTATTTGGGGTAGAATCAAAGAGAAAGGAGGCCAAGGAGTCAAGAAGATCAAGGAGGACAACCCAAAGATAAGATCTGACCCATATGGAGGCTAAGGAGCGAGATCCACCTCTCCTCTATGGGATAAATTGCTTCTTTTTCTCCTTTCTTCTATTGTTCTTCTTTGTTTCTATATAATGATGCTCTTCCGTCTTTGTTCGGTGCCAACTATGCTTGTTCATGGCTTGTTGAGCTCCTTCTCGGCTATGTAGCCCGTTTTGGGCATGTTTATGTACTTTTACCTTAAGCAAGCATTTTTATTTTAGATCTAGTACGTTTGTTGTTCTATCTTCTCTTTCTGGTTATGATTGCTAGTTTGGTTGATCTCTTTCTTGCTTGAACTTCTATTTCTACCTATATTGAGAGATTCTTTTTAGAAATAGGGAAGAGAAGATAGTTTGGATCGAAATATGAAAGGAAGATGATTCAAGGTGATCTTTACAGGACCGTAGACCTGGGCTCGGTCTGGCCCACTACCTGGTTCTGCCCAGATCACAGTTGTTCCTAGCACCTCAAAATATTCTAGACCTGAGAGGGCATCTAGAATATTCTAGGGTGCTAAATTGTCATCCCCAAAAGAGGTTTCACATCATTGATGGGTTTTAGTCACACTACACGAAAGCGAGTGGGATGACCCCACAGGAACATATACCACAGTATGTGCTATGTTTGGATGTAGGTTGCTTGTTGGGGTGTTCGAGGGTTGTCTAAACCTGAGAACATGTGCATAGACTACCCAACTTGTGGTTACATAGCCAGGAACTCCTTCTCTATGATTAGTAGAATCATACAAGCCATGTTTTGTTTTCTTTTTCTTTGTTTAGTTTTATTTCATGACAACCTGTTAGACTAGTTCTAGCTCCACACTTTTATCGACTATCAGATTGGCTTATCTGACTTAAGAGTGAGATCTTAAGCATCCTAAGCGTCCCCACATCCCTGTGTTTGGCCCCGTATATCTACTTTGACCCTGCAATAAAGTTTTGGGGTCCTTGAAGGTTTCAGGTGATAAATTTAAAGTTTGATTCCTTCTAAGTCTGCCTCCCTTTTGGATGCACAATTTAGGCAGATCAAAACTCTATCCATGTTTGATTTGAATTCCAATTTTGGTTCAAGATATTGCATAAATTTTCATTTCCTATGCATTTATAAGTCTAAAACATGTCTTGATTTTTAAATCTCAATAATATGAACCCCGTTTGGGTAGAGTTTTCATACAATATCCTCATTTTCGTAAATTTTCTGTAAAGAATGTATTTTATGTAAAATTTTGAGCCCAACTCCTTTTTTAAATATTTGGGATATTACAATGCTACCCACCTTAAAAGAATTTTGTCCTCAAAATTTGATTAGGCTACACACCTTAGGGTTGTGCATATCTTATGTTTACTAAGTCGCTCAAATTACCTTACAAGATCATTACATACTAAAGCTGTAACCTTCAGATGTCTAAACATATATTTGTAACCTCATCATTAAAATCATCATGTCAATACTCAACTAATAAATCTTATATTGAACATCGCATCACCGCCATATACATGGAAAGGAACATAGCTTGCCTCACTCCAAACGGGGCTAAATCAGGGTTTTGGTTCCACTTTGGATCCAATTCAGTTATCTATGTAAAAGTATCCACCCTTCGTATATAGGCTCGGTCTTACTATGTGTATGATTAGGTTTAGGTGACTATATGTCTCAAACTATTAATGCCAACTCTTGTTTTCTATGTCACATTTGGATACATGTTGAGCATTCATATATTCATAGGTGACATGTCTTATCACACTTATCTTATCACCTCTCTTGTGCACATGTCCCATACCACATGCACTTGAAAGGAGAAGACAAGCATGCTTATTCTATATATTCTCTTTGCAAAACACCATAAGCATGTGTCTGAAACCAAAAACATGTGGGGGAAAATAGGGAGAATGATATATACAACTATAGTGTTAACATAAAAGTCCAAAATATCTACGCACATTACCCTAATCCTTATCTAAATTATTGTCTCATATCCAGAGCTATTCTAATATCTTTCAATTACTTATTCTATACATAAGGCTACTAGTTATTTTCCTAAATCTGAGCCCTACCCTAATTTAAGTTCTTATATGGTGATCTTAAGTAAGAACAAGAGAATTTATTTGGTGGCCAACAATAATTTTTCTCAAAACCATTATGTAATGCCCTTCCTAAGTACACACATGCAACTTACGAAAGTGCCATAGAGTTATCCATAACACATGCACTTCAAGGGGCATTACATGAAACTGGCATTCATAACGACAATATAATCAATCTTACAAATTGAAGTATTAAAGCATTTTCATGATTGTTCTTACATAAGTAACAAAAATGTTATTACATGGAAAACTCATTTGACATCTTAAACATCTACTTTAAAGTTCAAATCTCTAAAACATATACTTGAGTCTATAAACCTAAGGATCATCTTATAGTTGGCACCCAACTAGATTATATCATGTTCTATCTTTGTGCTACAAGCCTCTAAATGCTACTTCTATTCTTGTTCTTCATTTGTGGACATCTCATCCCCAGCCATGCATTGGAAACTTCAATTCTAGCCCTCGCAACTCTCCTGGTGTTTCCTCAGCCACTAGTTTTGGAAATGATTGTTAGAATAAGTGGCATGATTTTATTTTGTATGTACAAAAATAAAGTAACAAGATGCTACAAAATGTTATTGAATATTATAAATATGAAACTAAAATTAAACGTTGTATACAATCTGAAACATAAGTATATCTTCTTTCTTTAACTTAATTCTTATATTTTTACTGATCTTTCTCTGAATACATGTACTCTGGTACCGGGGTCTTATGACTTGCACTAAGGTGAATGGGTCACATAACATGCACTCTGGTCTTGGGTTATGCCTCTCTTATTTTAATATCTTTTATCATACTTCTAGATGAGATTATGTACATGCTCTAAATTAAGGTTTCTTTTATTTATGACTTTTATCTGATTGTGGCCACCATTATAAGATAAGTCCTCCTCTATGATACAAAAGTGTCCTCTATGGTTCAACACATACTTTGTTGACACCAAAGTGTCCTCTATGGTGCAACACACCATCTATTGGCACTTAAGTGTCCTCTATGGTGCAACACACCATCTATTGGCACAATGCACCCTCTGACACCCGTAGTGTTTGGAACAGTGTGCCTTCTGAATTGTCATGGAACTTCTGGTTAGGAATTATCCTATAATGTATATAATTAGTGTTCTGATGTCATTTTCTATCTCTATTCTTAATTATTATCTCTGAATATTAGATCTATTATCTCTGAATCTTTATTTGTATCTCTAGTTTTTTATTCTAACTCTGGACCTAAAATCTAATAATCTTATTGTCTAATAAATCTTAATCTGAAGCTCTATTTTGACATGAGGATCTATAACTTGATTTAGACATTTGATCCATGCCATCACTGTCCACCGTCAAGGCTTAAGAAAATAATTTGATCTAAATATAGAAATACCAAGTATATAAAAAATAACTTAATTACCAAATATATTAAATATGATTTCTGACAAGATAACTCAATCTTTTTAAAATATCATTAAATTTGATCTTAACACTAACCTTAATGCATTTATGTGATATTAAATCTTAAAAGTATTTTGTTCTCATATTCGTACTCTTATGCCTTAAATCATGAATCGTAATAAAATCATCATTATTGAAAAATTACTATACATGTTACCAGCCCGTCCCCCTAAAACTCGTCGCTCTGGAGATTAGGGTTTCCAGGCCATGGACGTTTCCATCCACCCTCTAGGGTTCTCCCTCTTGTAGGTTCAAGTGATTTGGTTGTTCTTTTGGTCTCGTCTGCAAGATGGCGGAGGTGCTGGCAGACAAGTATGTGGGTCTTCGACTAACAGATGAGGAGGAGGAGCTGATTGATGTGCAACTGATTGGAAGCAGAGATGAAGAGGACCACACGGAGTTAGCTCTGGTAGGGAGGCTTCTAACGAATCACATTTAAAATTTCAGAGCCATGGAACAGACACTGATGTAGTCTTGGAGTCTGTGGGAGAAGGCAGAGTTCAAGCAGATGGAGGGAGAGATCTCCGTCATCCAATTCACCCACTGGAGGGACAGGCAATGAGTCATTAATGGGGCACCGTGGAACTTTGATGGAAGACTATTGTTATTCAAAGATGTATGTAAGGAGGAACAATTGGGGAACATTATAATCAATAGGAGTCCTTTCTGGATTATACTGTATGGATTACCATTGGGATACAGAGGAGATAACACAATTAGGGAGATTACTGGGCACGTGGGTGAGGTCTTGACGGTGGACAGTGATGGCATGGAGTGGGACTCTTCCCTCCAGGATAGAGTCCTACTGGATGTCACAAAGACATTAAAGAGGACCCTGAAACTTAGGGTTAAAGGGGGAGTCATTATCAAAGTGGAAGTGAAGTATGAACGCCTTTCAAATTTCTATTTTAGCTGTGGAATATTAGGGCATGTTGATAAGGACTGCAAGGGTCTGACAGACGAGGAAGATCAGTTGCAAAGACGGGGGAACTAGCTTCGGGCATCACCTTGGAAGCATAGGAGAATCAAGCGTGACCAAGCGGGGTCGACCAGAGCAGCAAGGAGGAAATTAACGTTTAAGGGTAATGACTCAGTGCGAGCGTCGAACTCAAGAGAGGATGAGAGAAATAGGTGGAGTGAAGGAAGCCATGGCAGTCTCAAGCCTTGACAGCACCGCGTCGGACTGAAGCAATATCAATCTGGGCAAGGCACAAGTGATACTGTATCAAATCATCCCAGGTGAGTATGGCAGGGGACAGGGGCAAGCATACGTGAGCACACGTGGAGATAAGTTTGAAGAAGACGAGGGACGGAAGTACCGGGGATACAGAGGAAAAGGAGGACTGACACACTGATAGAACATTACTGATTATAGGGGATCACAGGGTCACCCGCTTCTCTAGAGATGATATGCTCACCCTTCAAATGGTGGGGAAGATTGACAAACAAGCAGTTGAAGGAGAGAAGGATGTGGATGCTAATCTAGGGTGGATAGAGCGGGCACAAAATCATCGGGTGGAGCATGTACAATGAAAACCACGGTAGAATACTGGCAAAGAACATGTGGCATACAGGGTTGTTACTCGCTCACAGGGGAACAAGGCGGCATGGTCCAAGGCAAAGAAAGGCACAAGAACAGTTGGAGGTAAGAAGAAACACCCTCCATGGGTGTATAAGACGAGTAGAGGAGCACGACTGGGCATCCCAGAATCAGAGGTTGTATGGGAGTCAACAATAGGAAAGATAAGTAGGGCAAGTGAATGGTGTTATATGGATCTGGATGACCAACTAGCTCATGGCCTCATGGAAAAAAGATTAAAGTAGGGAAGAGAAGTTGGGTCCGACTTAGATAGGGTCACCATGACCCAAGTAGCGGCGATTGGTGGTGGCAAATCCCACGAAGGACAATTAAAATCTTCAGCTAGAAATATTAGTGATGGAGCTGGGACTTACACCAAAAGATTTTCAGTCTTCCAATGGGAGTCCCAGAATTCTATCACCAAAAACCCTAGAGAGGATTGATGTCTTCCCTAGGTTTACCTAGAACTGGTGCTTAGATAACAACTCCAACCCCATAAGAGTATGGAAGCCTTATCATAGTACAGATTTAGGATCGAACCCAAAAGACAACGGTCTTGTTGCAAGCAACAAGATGGAAAACGTACGACACTTCACTTAGTTATTTTACTAATTGGCACTTATATCAAAAGGTTGGATTTTGATTGGTTTTTAGACTAAAGCATGAAAAGTAAATAAAGCAAGTAAAACTAAGATTTAACAAATGATGATGAATCACTGGGGTTAAGCAGGTATTCACCACCGCTACACATGCATTGTATATGTACTAAGCAAGTAAGACTTATAAGCTAGATGCATGGATGTTCCACAAGACCGATGCCTTGTAAGACAAGAGTGATGCATTGCATCCAAGGATGTTCCACAAGACTGATGCCTCGTAAGACAAGAGCGATGCATTGCATCCTTCGATGTTCCACAAGACCGATGCCTTATAAGACAAGAGCAATGCATCGCATCCTTCAAGGGTTAAGTAGCTCTCATTCGGTACATTTCTACGTGTCAATGAAGATATGTAGTCTTCCAAAGAGAGAATCTTACTCAACCTCATGAAACGTGCATCAAAAACTAACAAGCGAGCGATAATTATCAAATCGAATAGTATCTTTGTAGGCCTAGTCTCCTATTCGGATAACCTAGCTACGAGAAGTGTGGGAATGTTGCAACGCCAGCCATTCCCGATCAAATGGTCACATGCTTTACATCATTCCCCACGCAAAGCGTGTTCCTCGACTTACCAAGGTTACTTCCATACAGATGGAAGTGCAACGGATGATAGTGAGTTTACTCCACTCTTTGAGATACACTCCTAGACACCGAAACGGATGCGTGGTGGATACACACACCAGAAACCAACACTAAATCGGTATTCGAGTCTCGAGAGCGGTCGTAGACAAACCACAATAAAAGACAATAGATGCATACAAGAACGTGGCCATCATTCAAGCATGTATGGAACGATTTAGTATTAAAACGAAAGGATAACATCTTTTTAGTACAAAGTACAAGACATGGGCAGCGGGGCTAGTCCCCGCGCCCCAGTGGATGGAACTACTCGCTCCTCATAGAGGGAGCAACAAAGGAGGAGGCAAGAAGAGATAGAAAGAACATCATCTCCACTGAGGAGAGAAGGTTGAACCCTTGGTGGAGAGAGAAACGATCTCCACCCTTCGTGGCTTGCTTGACGATGGATCTTCTCCTTTCACCTTCTTTGTTGATGAGAGAGAAGGTAGCTTTGTAATGGAACGTGAGTCTCAGACCGGCAGCCTCGGGCGGTGGATGGAGTTGTTCTGGTACTAGAGAGGCAGCCTCTGGACGTCTGGACTCCCCTCAGGGATGGCCCTTGAGGTCTTATTTATAGGCCTTGAGTGAGGTCAAACGGTATGGAGACCGTTTGGGTTCAAACGGTCTTGAGACCGTTTGGCGTCAAACGGTCTTGAGACCGTTTGGCGTCAAACGGTCTTGAGATCGTTTGGCGTCAAACGGTCTTGAGACCGTTTGGCGTCAAACGGTTTTGAGATCGTTTGGCGTCAAACGGTCTTGGGACCGTTTGAACTCCATGCGGTCTTGGGACCGTTTGAACTCCATGCGGTCTTGGGACCGTTTGGCTTCATGCGGTCTCAGGACCGTTTGAACTCCATGCGGTCTTGGGACCGTTTGGCTTCATGCGGTCTCGGGACCGTTTGAACTCCATGCGGTCTTGGGACCGTTTGGCTTCATGCGGTCTCGGGACCGTTTGAACTCCATGCGGTCTCGGGACCGTTTGGCTTCATGCGGTCTCGGGACCGTTTGAACTCCATGCGGTCTTGGGACCGTTTGGCTTCACTCGGCCTTGAGGTTGGTTTATTCTTTTATGATTTTTTTTGTGCTTTTTCTGCAAGTGTAAAAGGAAAAAGTTAGTTTGATGATGTATTTACAAAAAGGGGTAAAATTAGGTTTATGTACCGTATAAACGTAAAAAGAGTATGGAAAACTAAAGAAAAAGACTAAGATAAACTACTAAAATAGGAGGTTATCACCCCCCCTAACTTAGAGTCTAGCTTGTCCTCAAGTTAGATAGAGCTGAGACATGAAATGGCGAGGCGATCTTAATTAGGGTCTCCATACTCTTGCTTCAATTCTTGACCTGAGTTCCCCATGGGTCATATCGAGTCTTATTGCATGCCTTGATTCTTTTGGATTTCGAGAGTTGCTTGGATCTCAGGGTTTTTCTGTATCTCAAAATTTGCCTTGGGACCACATTTATTTTGTGCATGCCGTTGACTCTAATCAACTTTATACCTCTCTGGAAACCTACTGGAAGCTAGAGAGGATACGAGGGTTGGCTAAAGGCTTTGAAGTGTAGCTCCCCTTCGAGTGGGGGAGGGGATGTCTATGCTTTTTAGGATCTCACTACCGGGCACGACACATCTGCCTTTATGAGGGCAGCTGAATGTACCGGCCGGGCAAGTCCTTTATGAGCCTTTTCATATACTTGGAACTTTTAGGGTTTCACTACCGGACGCGACACATCTGCCTTTGTGAGGGCAGCGGAATGTGCCGGCCGAGTGAGCCCTTTATCAGTTCTTCATATAGGTCCTTATGCGTGGCACAACTCTCATGATTTTATTCGTCTCTCTGGCTTTTATTCAAAAACTCACAGGCTTGGGTTTTGGAATGAGGATTTATTTTGGGCGGCCAAGCCTCTTTTATTTTGAAGAGAGGAAAGTTGTTCTTAAAGTTTTTCAGCATGCACTTATTTGGTTTGTGGTCCACTTGCAGAACTTTTTGATTCGGAAGTTGCCTAATTTCCCTCTCATCCTCGAGATCTCGGCTTATTTCTGCCCTGATTTTGACCTGTGGAGAGTCAGATAAAGAATTGAAGCAAAAAATACGGGATCCATAGTAGGTGGAAATTGATAAATCGCCATTTGATGTCTGAGTGCTATTTACTTGCAGAGACTAACATGATTCTAGGGTTAGTTGAGGTGATTATATATATATATATATATATATATATATATATATATATATATATATATATATGAACCCCCCCTAACTTATCACACACTCTGTCCCCAGAGTGGCAAATGATAGGTTGAGAAGTCATTAGAACAAGGGCTGCGAGTTAAGGCAGATTTTCGGTAGCCCCTGGAGATCGGAGTAGAGTGGATGCGAATTGCCCTCGTAAAGATGGGGGCATTTGTGGCAGAAGGCTGGGCGATTGAAGTGCTCTTTGCTGTATGCCTTGGAGTGCTGACTCAGGAGCTCCATTAATTTCGCAGCGCACTCTTTTGCAATTTTGTCTTGATATTGTCTAGCAGATCCTTTGCTTGATCATTCTTCAAGTTACTGTGGTAGCCGCTGCCTTCGACATCAGTTTCCTTGGGATGTCCTACTTCATCATCCATGGATTAAGTCAGGTAGCTGCTATTCTCAATATTGATTCCATCTTCCATGTTGCCACTGACTGGAGGATGGTCTTTGTTGCAAGTGTTGCTTGATATGTGCTGCTTGGTTTCACAAAAGTTCACGATATCTTTGTCCTTCAGAAGTAGCTCAAATACAAATACATCTCCAATCCTCAGATCGTTTTCTATCTGAAAGTCATACCAACCAACACCCATTTTGGATATCCTACGGTTCCCATCCTGATAGTGAAAAAATTTTACGGGAAACTGCTTTGCTGAATAACTAAGCAATGCTCGACCAATTCCCCAAATGTTGTTCAGCTTCACAAATTGAGAGGGAATGCGCAAGTAAGTATTTTTAGAAAAGACGTGATGTTGCAGCCTTGCGCTTTCCCTCTGTCTCTTGGGCAAAGGAGTCAATTACAAACCCTTTATGAAGCGTGATGAGTTATTTTACACAGGACGTCAATGATCTTGGTCTTGGGAGGGACGGCTCTGGTGGTGTTGTAAGTGTCCCTTATTTGTATGAGCCTGTCTCGCTCCTCCATCATCTGCTCCCTTGTCGGAGCCGGGGCAGTTCCGGATCCGGAAGCCTTGTTTGACGCCACTTCTGAAAAAAGTATGAGTTTCGTAATTTAGAGAATATTTGAGACAGTTTAAATTTGATATGTAGTTATATCTTTTACATATTGTGAAAGCAAAAAGGAAACGAAGACCGAACGGTTTCAGGACCGTTTGGTTCCAAACGGTTTCAAGACCGTTTGGTCCCAAACGGTTTCAAGATCGTTTGGTTCCAAACGGTTTTGAGGATCGTTTGGTCCCACACGGTTTTGAGGACCGTTTGGCCTCAAACGGTTTCAAGACCGTTTGGTCCCAAACGGTTTCAGGATCGTTTGGTTCCAAACGGTTTTGAGGATCGTTTGGTCCCAAACGGTTTTGAGGACCGTTTGGCCTCAAACGGTTTCAAGACCGTTTGGTCCCAAACGGTTTCAAGACCGTTTGGTTCCAAATGGTTTGAGGACCGTTCGGTCCCAAACGGTTTCAAGACCGTTTGGAAAGCGAAGAGTCGCAGGTCGCCGGCGCGGGAGAAGGTGGAACGGCGCGAAGGTGAAGAACGCGCCGGCACCTTCGAAAACGGTGAGAAGAACGGCGACGGCGATGAAAACGGTGGGAGAGTCGGTGAAATCTTTTGACAACGACGGCGATGGCGGAGCAAGAGACGTCGTGCGATGGTAAAGGAAACAGCACTGGCGCCATGATGGTGGCGACAGAACGGCGCGGAGATGAAGGCGACGGGTCGGTTGATGAAACCGTTCGATAACGATGGCGATGGCAGCGTAAGCAGCGACTGGCGATGGAATGAGCAGCGTGGAGTCGCCGGACTACCTTGCGGAAGGTGGACGGAAGGATGACTTTGCGCGGATGCAACAGGAGCAAGAAGGGAAGTTCTTCGCACGAAAACTCTGGAGAATTCGAAGATTCGAAGAGAGAAAGTCGGAGGGGTAGGGTTGATATTTATAGTGATAGGTGGGTGACCTTTTGTATTCCAAACGGTTTGAAGACCGCTTGGTCCCAAGCGGTCTCAGGACCGTTTGGTCTCAAACGGTGTCAAGACCGTTTGGTCCCAAACAGTTTGAGGACCGTTTGGTCCCAAACGGTTCCAGGACCGTTTGGTCCCAAACGGTTCCAGGACCGTTTGGTCCCAAACGGTTTCAGGACCGTTTGGTCCCAAACGGTTTGAGGACCGTTTGGTCCCAAGCGGTTTGAAGACCGTTTGGTTCCAAACGGTTTGAAGACCGTTTGGAGTCCAAACGGTTTCAAGACCGTTTGGCTCCAAACGGTTTGGAGACCGTTTGGAGGGGCACAAAGGGTTTGTATATTTTTATGTTTGTTTTTGAGTATGTATATTATTTTTTGTATTTTGGTTTATGAATTTTTATGTTGTTTGTTTTATGTATTGTTTTTGTAGTTTTGATTATGTAGATTTTTTTGTATTTTTAGATTAATGATGAAAGAACTTAAAGAAAGCAAAACAAATTCAAAAGAAAAATAAAAGACTAGAAATTAGAGAAGGTGATACTGAGGTCTTGGGTTGCCTCCCAAGAAGCGCCTTGGTTTTACGTCACTGGCTCGATGAAACTGTAAGGTTGTTATGCTGTGGGCGTAGCATCTCTGATATCGAGGGTTTGTTGATGTGTTTTGTCTTCCTGAGTGTAGTATATTTTTAAATGGTGCCCGTTAACCGTTCGTTCTCCTCCGTTGTTGTCGATGATAATGGCGGCTCCAGTTGGGTAGATATGTTTTATGGTGAAGGGTCCGGACCATTTTGTTCGGAGCTTTCCGGGGAATAATCTGAGCTTGGAGTTGAATAAGAGCACTTTGTCGCCAACGGCGATATCTTTTATCTTAAGATGTCCATCGTGCCACATTTTTGTTTGCTCTTTATAGATTCTGGCACTGTGATATGCTGTCATTCGGAGTTCTTCTAGCTCCTGTAGCTGGAGTTGTCTGTTCTCCCCTGCGCTTTTAAGGTCGAAGTTTAGTTGCTTGATGACCCACCAGGCTTTATGTTCCAGTTCTACTGGAAGATGACATGATTTGCCGTACACCAAACGAACCGGAGTTGTTCCAATTGGTGTTTTGTAAGCAGTACGGTATGCCCAGAGGGCGTCAGGAAGTTTGGTGGACCAATCAGTGCGGTTTTTATTCACTATTTTTTCAAGAATTGCTTTTATCTGTCTATTGGATACTTCTACCTAGCCACTAGTTTGTGGGTGGTAAGGTGTGGCAACTTTGTGATGGACTCCGTATTTTCTCAGTAACGCTTCGAAACTTCGTTCCAGGAAATGGGTCCCGCCATCAGATATGACCGTTCTTGGAACTCCAAATCTCGGAAAAATAGTGTCTTTGAACAATTTGACAACAGGTTTGGAGTCATTGGATACGGTGGGTATAGCTTCGACCCACTTTGAGACGTAATCCACTGCGACCAAAATGTAAGAGAAGCCATATGATGAAGGGAAAGGTCCCATGTAGTCTACCCCCCATACATCAAACAGTTCAATTTCCTGCCACATGGTAAGAGGCATTTCATCCCTTTTTGATATGTTGCTCGAAAATTGGCATTTATCACAGGCTTTGACAAAATCATGTGAGTCTTTTGATATGGTGGGCCAAAAGAAACCAGATTGTAGAACTTTTATGGCAGTTTTCTTGGCGCCCATGTGCCCCCTCGTGGGTCCGGAGTGGCAGTGTTCCAAAACCGAGGTTATTTCTTCTTCTGGAAGGCACCGGCGAAAAAGTCCGTCGGCACAGAGGTAAAATAAGTAGGGTTCGTCCCAATGATAACGTTTTATATCATGAAGGAATTTCCTTTTATCCTGATATGAAGCAGACGGGTGGATGATCCTTGTGGATAGATAATTGACGATATCAGCAAACCAAGGAAAACTATGAGTGGCCTTCATAAGCTGATCATCAGGAAGAGAATCCCTGATAGGGATTTTATCTTTTTCTTCAACCTCGATTCTGCTGAGGTGATCGGCTACAACGTTCTCTACGCCACTTTTATCTTTGATTTCTAGGTCAAATTCTTGAAGCATTAGTACCCAACGGATGAGCCTGGGTTTGGCGTCCTGTTTCTGGATCAGATGTCAGATAGCAGAATGGTCAGTGTAGACGATGACTTTAGAGCCGATCAGGTAAGAGCGGAATTTTTCGAAGGCGTAGATGATAGCCAAAAACTCTTTTTCCGTGGTCGTGTAGTTTTTCTGTGCTTCGTCAAGCGTTTTTGATGCATAGTAGATGACATAGGGTTTCTTATCGATCCGTTGTCCTAAAACGGCTCCTATGGCATAATCACTTGCATCGCACATGATTTCGAATGGTTGCGACCAGTCTGGAGCCCTTATAATAGGTGCAGAAATTAATGCTTCTTTAAGGGTAGAGAAACTTCGCATGCATTCTTGGTCGAAAACGAACTCGGCATCTTTTGTCAGGAGTTGGGTCATGGGTTTAGCTATTTTCGAGAAATCTTTGATGAACCTTCTGTAGAACCCTGCATGACCTAGGAAAGCTCGAACGCCCCTTATGTCCTTTGGAGGTGACAACTTTGAGATAACATCAATCTTTGCTTTGTCGACCTCAATTCCCCTATCACTTACTCTATGTCCGAGGACGATACCTTCTGTTACCATGAAATGACATTTTTCCCAATTCAGGATAAGGTTCGTTTCCTTGCAACGTTGCAGGACTCGTTCAAGATTATTTAGACAGTTATCGAAAGAATGTCCATAGACAGAGAAATCATCCATAAATACTTCCATAACAGATTCGGTTAATCCGGCGAAGATGGCAGACATGCAGCGTTGGAAAGTAGCAGGAACGTTACATAGCCCGAACGGCATTCTTCTGAAAGCATATGTCCCAAAGGGACAAGTGAAGGTGGTTTTTTCTTGGTCCTCTGGATGTATGGGTATTTGGTAGAACCCGGAGTAACCATCGAGATAACAGAAATACTTTTGGTGGGCCAAGCGCTCTAGGACCTTGTCAAGGAAGGGTAGAGGGTAGTGGTCTTTTCTTGTAGCTTTATTCAACTTCCTATAATCGATGCACATTCGCCACCCCGTTACAGTCCTAGTAGGTACGAGCTCATTTTTATCGTTGATCACTACAGTAGTGCCCCCTTTCTTTGGGACAACTTGAACTGGACTGACCCACTGAGAGTCAGAGATAGGATAGATCATGCCAGCTTTGAGTAGTTTGAGGACTTCCAAACGGACTACCTCTTTCAAATTTGGGTTCAGTTTTCTTTGATGTTCACGAGTGGGTTTAAATTCTTCAACCATAGGAAGGTTATGCATACACAGAGCCGAGTTTATGCCTGTGAGGTCGGTTATTTTATAACCAATGATCTTTTTGTGCCTCCTTAATTTGTCCAGAAGTTTGACTTCTTGGTCTTCGGTAAGGGTGGAGCTGATAATAACTGGGCATAGCTCTTCCTTATCCAGGAAAACATATTTAAGCCCTGTAGGTAAAGTCTTCAATTCAGGGGTTTTTGATGGTTCTGCTGCTTCAATGGTAGTGATGGCTTTAAGCTCTTCAAAAGTAGCCTTTGGTGCTTCTTCTATCTTTTCTAGGTATTTGATGCATTGCTGGACTAGTTCATTTGCAGAGAATTCAACTTCTGGATTGATAAGAGCATTCTCAAGTTCGTCAATTGGCTCGGAGATTTCGAATTGCGACATTTGTTGAATTGCGTCTAAAAGAAAGACTTCTTCTTGGATGCTGGGACCTTTCATGCTATCAAGGACGCGGAATTGAATTGCTTCTTTCCCGAGCCTAAGAATGATGGTTCCAGCTTCGACATCGATTAGCGCTCTGGCTGTAGCTAGGAAAGGCCTACCGAAAATGATCGGATACCTTAAGTCTTCTTTAATATCCATGATGACAAAATCACATGGAACGTAGGCATCCTTCCCTATCCTTACTGGGATATCTTCGATGATTCCCAACGGTGCGGTTATGGTGGAGTCGGCTAGTTGAATAGTCATTGCTGTAGGCAGCAGGTCAGTGAAACCAAGGTGTTGGCACATTGAGTAGGGCATAATGGATATACTAGCCCCGAGGTCAGCCAATCCTTTCTTTGTGGATGCATTTCCAATGCAACATTGGATTCCGAAGGAACCTGGGTCCTTCTTCTTTTTGGGTAGTTTGTTCAAGATGATGTCAGAAGTGGTTTGAGCGAGCTTGACGGTTTCCTGCTCTTTGGTGATACACTTACGTGATAGCAAAGTTTTGAGATATCTTGCCCATGCTGGTACTTCGGATAGAGCGTCAAGGAGTGGGATGTCAATATAAAGTTTCTTCATTGCTTCCTTGAATTTCTGAAACCTGGCGTCCATTTTTGTTTCTTGCAGTCTGCCCGGATACGGAATCCTTGGTTTGAATTGCGGGACCTTGGATTCTGCAGGCACATGCTCTTTGTTTTTGTCCTCTGTGCCTTCGGGGGATTTCCCAATCTCTTGTTGCGAGATCTCTTTCGTCATAAAAGTGGGCACATCATCATCATCTAGAGTGATCTTGATGGGTTCAGGAAGAATGCGTCCCGACCTTGTGGTGACGGCATTCAGTTGTTCGTGTTTATTTTGCCCGTATTTAGAGTTTGGATCAGGCTGCCCATCAAAAGTGCCTGTTGGGGGTTTCAATTGTGCAGCAATCTGGGCAAGCTGTGCTTCAACTGCCTTCTGTTGAGCTTGTTGGTTGGCCAACATGGTTTGCTGAGACTGAAGCATTTGTTTTATCAAAGATAGCTCATCTTCCGGTTGTGCAGTGACGTTTTTCTGAGGGTTTTGTTGTTGAGACTGTTGAATATGCAATTGCGGGTGAAGTGGGGGATGAGTGTACTGATAGTAGGCTGATTTATTTCTAGGGTAGTTAGCCCTAGGGAAATTGTTCCTTGGGTTCCCTTAATTTTGGTTAAAATTGTTTGGAAATCTAGGAGGCAGCCTACTGTCAAGTCCCCCTTGTGTCTGATGTTGCGGATTCGCAGTTCCAGAGGGATTCCCATACTGGAATCTAGGATGGTTCCTTGGTTGACTGGGATTATAATAAACTTGTCCGGGAATAGTATGGATGGAGTTGACTTGCTCTGGAATCTGATCTTCAGCCTGATTAGTGATGGCCTCATAGGATTGTGGTGGTGGATGCAGATCCATCATCACATTATAGAGTATTCCTCAGGAAAGAGTCGGATGATCCGAAGCATGACAAGCTTCACAGGATCCTGTGACGGCTTTGACTTGATGAACCAGCGGGGTTTTCTTCTTATCAATTTCCCCTAGAGTTGTTTCGAGGGTTTGCTGTTTATGAGCGATTGTCTTCAAAGCTTCGGCTATTGACTTTAGTTCCATAGATTTCTCAGCTTTAAAGACTTTAAGGACGCCTTTTCCGGCTGACCGCCCCCAGTTGGACTGGTTTTCAGCTCCTAAAGTAACGATTTTCCAAGCATCTTCATAATTTTTCCTCGTGAAATTTCCTCCAGATGAGGAATCTAGGAACTGTTTAATGTCATCGCTTACCCCCCGATAAAAAGTTTCAATCAATTGATTCTGTGAAATTCCATGATGAGGGCATTTGCGTAGAAGTTCCTTGAATCTTTCCCATGCCTCATCAAGGGTTTCTCCAGGTAGCTGGGAGAAATGGTTGATCTGCCCTCTGATTTCATAGGTCAGCGAGGGTGGAAAGAACTTCTCCAAAAAATTTTCCTCTAGAGGGGCCCAAGTGGTTATGATGGGTTCTCTGTCCAATGAGTTGTACCAACTCAAGGCCCTTCCAGATAAGGTGAAATGAAACAGGTGGAGCATTATTGCGTTGAAAGCAATACCAGCTTGCGGGACCAGGCGGCATAATGCCTTAAACCGTTTCAAATGGTCCATGCAATCGTCTCCTGAACCTCCTGAGAAGGAAATTCCTTGCATAATCTGGATCCACTGGGTCCGAATCTCAAAGTTTGGGATGTTGATGATCGGAGGCCGGACCAGGTGGTTGTCTTCGTAATTCTTCGGGACAGCATAGTCCCTCAGTTGCTTGTTTCGTAATTCGAGCTGAGCAGCCTCGTTCTATGCTCTTATGCGGGCTTGCTCTTCTGCTCGTATCTCCGCTTGTATTTGGGCACAGGTGTCTGCAATGAGTTGTGCCCGTTGTGCGGCGATAGCAGCATTGACTCTCTCCATCACCAAAGCGGCTTGATGCTGTTCGTCAGCCATTTGACTAGCGCGTTGGCGATTGAGACGGATTCTGTGGTGGAAACTTCTCTCTACCTCGGAGTCGAACTCCGGATCAGGGGAGAATCCTCGATTATGCGGTGATTGCATATACGGGTTCTACCTGAGTAAAGAAAAGAGAACACCTTTAGATAATAGAGACGATATGAAAGCTTCAAGAAGATGATGAGTTATGATTCAAAAAGAAAGTGTAAAAAATCCTAACCAACTAGAAAAATAAACTAAGTGAAATACTAACGTTTCGTTGTCCCCGGCAACGGCGCCATTTTTTGATGGAGCTGGGACTTACACTAAAAGATTTTCAGTCTTCCAATGGGAGTCCCAGAATTCTATCACCAAAAACCCTAGAGAGGATTGATGTCTTCCCTAGGTTTACCTAGAACTGGTGCTTAGATAACAACTCCAACCCCATAAGAGTATGGAAGCCTTATCATAGTACAGATTTAGGATCGAACCCAAAAGACAACGGTCTTGTTGCAAGCAACAAGATGAAAAACGTACGGCACTTCACTTAGTTATTTTACTAATTGGCACTTATATCAAAAGGTTGGATTTTGATTGGTTTTTAGACTAAAGCATGAAAAGTAAATAAAGCAAGTAAAACTAAGATTTAACAAATGATGATGAATCACTGGGGTTAAGCAGGTATTCACCACCGCTACACATGCATTGTATATGTACTAAGCAAGCAAGACTTATAAGCTAGATGCATGGATGTTCCACAAGACCGATGCCTTGTAAGATAAGAGCGATGCATTGCATCCAAGGATGTTCCACAAGACCGATGCCTCGTAAGACAAGAGTGATGCATTGCATCCTTCGATGTTCCACAAGACCGATGCCTTATAAGACAAGAGCAATGCATCGCATCCTTCAAGGGTTAAGTAGCTCTCATTCGGTACATTTCTACGTGTCAATGAAGATATGTAGTCTTCCAAAGAGAGAATCTTACTCAACCTCATGAAACGTGCATCAAAAACTAACAAGCGAGCGATAATTATCAAATCGAATAGTATCTTTGTAGGCCTAGTCTCCTATTCGGATAACCTAGCTACGAGAAGTGCGGGAATGTTGCAACGCCAGCCATTCCCGATCAAATGGTCACATGCTTTACATCATTCCCCTCGCAAAGCGTGTTCCTCGACTTACCAAGGTTACTTCCATACAAATGGAAGTGCAACGGATGATAGTGAGTTTACTCCACTCTTTGAGATACACTCCTAGACACCGAAACGGATGCGTGGTGGATACACACACCAGAAACCAACACTAAATCGGTATTCGAGTCTCGAGAGCGGTCGTAGACAAACCACAACAAAAGACAATAGATGCATACAAGAACGTGGCCATCATTCAAGCATGTATGGAACGATTTAGTATTAAAATGAAAGGATAACATCTTTTTAGTACAAAGTACAAGACATGGGCAGCGGGGCTAGTCCCCGCGCCCCAGTGGATGGAACTACTCGCTCCTCATAGAGGGAGCAACAAAGGAGGAGGCAAGAAGAGATAGAAAGAACATCATCTCCACTGAGGAGAGAAGGTTGAACCCTTGGTGGAGAGAGCAACGATCTCCACCCTTCGTGGCTTGCTTGACGACGGATCTTCTCCTTTCACCTTCTTTGTTGATGAGAGAGAAGGTAGCTTTGTAATGGAACGTGAGTCTCAGACCGGCAGCCTCGGGCGGTGGATGGAGTTGTTCTGGTACTAGAGAGGCAGCCTCTGGACGTCTGGACTCCCCTCAGGGATGGCCCTTGAGGTCTTATTTATAGGCCTTGAGTGAGGTCAAACGGTCTGGAGACCATTTGGGTTCAAACGGTCTTGAGACCGTTTGGCGTCAAACGGTCTTGAGACCGTTTGGCGTCAAACGGTCTTGGGACCGTTTGGCGTCAAACGGTCTTGGGACCGTTTGAACTCCATGCGGTCTTGGGACCATTTGAACTCCATGCGGTCTTGGGACCGTTTGGCTTCATGCGGTCTCGGGACCGTTTGAACTCCATGCGGTCTTGGGACCGTTTGGCTTCATGCGGTCTCGGGACCGTTTGAACTCCATGCGGTCTTGGGACCGTTTGGCTTCATGCGGTCTCGGGACCGTTTGAACTCCATGCGGTCTTGGGACCGTTTGGCTTCATGCGGTCTCGGGACCGTTTGAACTCCATGCGGTCTTGGGACCGTTTGGCTTCACTCGGCCTTGAGGTTGGTTTATTCTTTTATGATTTTTTTTGTGCTTTTTCTGCAAGTGTAAAAGGAAAAAGTAAGTTTGATGATGTATTTACAAAAAGGGGTAAAATTAGGTTTATGTACCGTATAAACGTAAAAAGAGTATGGAAAACTAAAGAAAAAGACTAAGATAAACTACTAAAATAGGAGGTTATCAATTAGGGATTGGGTGACCCTGACATGTCAATGGCTCTCTGGTCTTGGTGTTGGAGAGAACGTCTGAACATAGTTTTCATTATAGAAACTATGATTGCAGGAAAGAAACTGGAAGACATACGGAGGAGTTGTGGTTTCAAGGATGGTATGTGCATTTCGAGCAATGGACGGGCGGGCGGTATAGGTTTATGGTGGAAGGAGACTGATGTTGAGATCCTTAACTACTCCCATAGACATGTGGTGTACCTGGTCAAGGATAGCACTAATAGGGTCATATGGAGAGGAATTGGTATTTATGGATGGGCAGAGCAGCAGAACAAAACTAAAACATGGGACCTGATGAGGAAACTAAAAAATGAGGCTGAAGAACCTATGATTTTCTTTGGGGATTTCAATGAGATTGTCTCAAATTCTAAAAAGAAAGGAGGACCACCAAAGGAAGAAAAAATCATTCAGAATTTTTGAGATGCTATTGATGACTGTGAGTTGCTGGATCTGGGTTTCGAAGGAAATATCTACACGTGGAGAAGAGGTCTGTCTGAGAGGACTCTTATACAGGAATGGCTGAATAGATTCCTAGCTGAATTAGAATGGAGGAACAATTACAAATAATGCAAGATCATCCATCTGCCTATCTTTGAGTCAGACCATGCACCAATCATTTTAACGGCGGGCAATAGGGAGATTCATAGGAGAAAGAAAAGGAATTTTTTTTCCTTTGAACTACTGTGGGTCGGCAAGGAGGGCTGTGAACATACTATCAAGCAATCTTGGGAAACTACTAGTGAAGGGGACATAAATGCAAAGCTAAGCATCTGCAATGAGCACCTTAAAAGGTGGGCAACTGGAGAGTTTGGTGAGAGGCGGAGGAAAATAAAAGAATTGGAAAGAGAGCTTGAGCAAGTCCAATCACTTTCTCTAGATCAGGTGGCCTTTTAGAAAGCAGAGGAAAAATATAAAGAACTACAATACTAGCTGCAGAAGAATGAGGAGTACTGGGTTGTGTAAGCACATGTGAAGGAACTAAAAGAGGGGGACCGGAACACAACTTATTTCTACCAGAAGGCCATGAACAAAAACGAGGGAACTAGATTGAGGGTCTAAAGGATGAGTAGGGGATCCTTAGAATAGAAGAGGAGGAGATAACAAATATAGTCATGAGTTATTTCTCACAGCTATTCCAGACAAGTAATCCAATAGCTTTTGAGCAAGAAGCAAAGGGCATACAGAGACAGGTCAATGCGACCCAAAAGGAGGAACTGGAAAGAGATATCACTGATGAAGAAATTTAGACAGCGTTAAAGCAAATGCATCCTAACAGGGCCCCGGGACCAGATGGAATGAAGGCCATGTTTTACTAAAAGTACTGGAATATTGTGGGACAGGACGTGGAAAATTACATTAAGGGGTGGTGGAAAGGAGAAAGGAACTTGGAGGACATTAATAAAACTCCTGTGGTAATGATCCCAAAAACCAAAAAGCCTATGACTGTGGGGGAGTTCAGACTAATTAGCTTGTGTAATGTCCTATACAAGATCGCCTCCAAAGTGATGACGAACAGGTTAAAATTGCTTATGAATAGCATTGCCTCTGAAAACTAGAGCGCATTTATTCCGGGGTGGATGATTACATACAATGCCCTTATTGCCTATGAAATCTTTCATGCTATGAAATGGGACAAAGGGAGAAAGAAAGGTAGTGTTGCACTGAAGTTAGATATGTCCAAAGCCTATGATAGAGGGGAGTGGAGTTTCTTTCTTTTCATTATGGAGAGGATAGGTTTTGGAGAGAAGTGGAGGGGGAAGTCCATGACTGCATCACGTCTGTCCAGCACACTTTTGCCATTAATGGAGACCGAACCAGAAGGACAAACCCATCATGTGGACTTTGCAAGGGTGACCCTCTTTCCCCTTATCTGTTCATTATTTGTGTTGAAGCTTTTTCCACCTCACTTATCATTGTTACACGTGACAACCTTATACACAACATTAAGTCGAGTAGAGGGGTGCCACGTATCTCACACCTTTTCTTTGTAGACGATAGTATTTTATTTGCTAGAGTAACCACTACAGAGTGTGGGAAGATAGCTGAAATCACCAACCCGTACGAACAGGCATCCAGGCAGAAGATTAATTTTTCTAAGACAGAGGTTGTTTTTAGCAAAGGTACTGATCCTACAAAATGGGAGGAACTCAAAATTTTGCTACAAGTGAGAGAAGTAGATAGGCATGCAAGCTATCTAGGACTCCCAACTGCCATTGGAAGGTCAAAGAAATAGATTTTCATCTTCATAAAAGAAAGAATCTAGAGGTAACTTCAAGGATGGACAGAGAAACTGTTGTCTAATCTAGGGAAAGAAGTCCTTATTAAAGCGGTGGCACAAGAGATTCTGACCTATGTGGTGAGCATATTCCAGCTACCATCTGGCACACTTGACAAAATCCAAAGCATCATAGTGAGATTTTGGTGGGGTGAAAGACAAGGAAAGAAAGGTATCCTGGGTGAGATGGAGCAACATGTGTACACCCAAAAGAAAAGGAGGATTGGGGTTTAGAGATTTTCATGTTTTTAACCAAGTGTCGCTAGCAAAATATATTTGGAGATTAGCTGTGAACCCAAACTCGCTTGTGAGTAAAGTCCTGAAAGCAAGGTACTTCCCTAGAACTTCAATTTGGGAAGCTAGGAGTGGTCACAATCCTAGATAGACATGGGAGATCCTATGGGGAGCCAAGGTGCTGCTAAAAGAAGGAATGGAATGGAGTATAGGCAATGCAGAAGATGTGAATATTTGGGATGATCACTGGATAGCAAAGGAGGATGACACACTTGCACATCTAAGAAATGAGGATGGGTCACTCTACACTAAATTTAACGAGCTCACGACACAAGATGGGAAGGAGTGGGACATCTCAAAGGTTAGAGAGTGCTTCCTAGAAAACTATGTGAGAAGGATATGTGCCATCCCGTTCAGCATGAGAAAGCCAAAAGACACATGGTCATGGTGGTCATCAAAGAAAGGGATTTATAAAGTCTGCTCAGCTTACTGGTTAGGGATTTTAGGGAAGGAAGAAGCCCATCAATAGTCAATACAACAAGGTGAACAAGTATGGAGAAGAATATGGAAAGCAGACTGGATGCCCAAAACGGCACACTTCCTATGGAGAGCTTGCACGTGTGGCTTAGCAACAAGGGGAAGACTCTTTGATCGACACTACATTGATGATGACACCTGTACTCTATGCATGATAGAGAAGGAGTCTATCCCTCATAATTTTTTTCGATGCCCAAATACAATGAAGGTTTGGGACCAAATGCAACATGGCATACAACATTGGGTTGAGGATATAAAAGATGAAGAGGTCAGTGATAGCATGAGGACTGTCTTGGATAGAATGATAAAGGAAGAGAGGGAGAGCAATGTCGTGGCAATTCATGTAATATGGAGAGGGTGCAACATCAGAGTCTTCCTAAATAGCAACATCAACAGCGGGTACCTGTACCGTACATCACTAGCCATGATCAGGAGCTACATCTATGAGTGGAGAGATCAAAGGGACAACGATGAGTAGTCAGGCAACAAAGAGGAACCAAGATGGGTCAGGCCAGTGGAAGGCAGTGTGAAGTTGAACGTGGATGCCTCATGCGGCAAGGACGACGCGTTGGCGATCGGAATGGCGTTGAGGCGCAGCGACAACAGTCTATTGGGCATTGTGGGAGAGAAGATCAACAAGGGAACCAAGGTGGCACTGGTGGAGGCAATTGGGTTGAGGATGGCACTTATGTGGGCTATCAACCTTGGGGCAGATTTAGTGGAGGCTAGGTGTGATTCTCTTGAGGTTGTCTAAGCCTGTTGCGACGCTGGGACGAGGATGGACTACCTAGGAGTTATTGCGGAGGACATCAATCTTCTAAAGAAACATTTTTCTTTCTATTGTGTTTCTTATGTTAGGCGTAGGTGCAATAAAGTAGCCCATGAAGTTTCTAGCATAGCACGTAGAGGATCAGTAGATAGGTTTTCCCTTTCTGAGTCATTTCCTTCCAGTATTGTAGACATTGTGATGGCTGATTTAGCCAATTAATAGATGGCAGGGAATTCCAACCATAGGATCCTCTGTCCCCTTATCAAAAAAAATTCTTATCTTGTAACTTAATCATGTTTTACTATATCTTAATCTTATAACATTATCATGGACCAAATTCTCAATACATTTTGATCTTAATATAATCATTATCTTGATAACTTGATAACTTGATCAGGTCTTAATATGTTCTAAACTTATGTTCTTATATCATAATTAACTCTAAAGTCATAATCATTATAAGCAATCTAAATAACTTCTAGGTTCTCTCATCTCTAGAAGAAATCTTAATAGCATATTTCTATTTGAAATCATAAGTACGTGGTGATATTACATAACCATGGAAGTATCACAATCTTGCTTGCATATCTTAACTTGAAATCTTAGAACATGAATCATTATGCCTAAATATACTGAGCTTAATAAATATGAACACTCATGGGCATGAAACACTTACCTCTTTTGGAGAAAATCCTAGTTACTTTCCTTATGTTGAAGAAACGGTAGTCACATTCTTGAGTTTTTTGAACCCTAGTCACCTTGTATATTTAATAAACCTTCACTAATAATTATACTCATTGTAGCTTCTAGGGTTTCATGGTTTTTGACTAAAACATGGTAACTCAGAGTCAAATAGGTTCTGAATCCTAGTCAATCATCTAGATCTCAAAAAATTGAACAAAATACATATATAACTTGACTCCATTGAAAATACCAATTAATTACTATGATTTCAGCAACCTAGAATCCTTATTTCATTAGATCAAATTATTAACTACCTCATGATGGTAAATGGGTCCGAGATAGGATCTAATTTGGGAGGCATCCGCTCCACCTGCGACTCCAGCGGTTCATGGGCGGGGGTTTTCCCCCCTCTATTTCCTCTGTTTTACAGAGTACTTCATCAAGACTCCTACATCGTTCGGTCCCTTAAGCTTCATGCAAAGTCAGCTCACAAAAGGATCCTCCTACTGCTCTTGATTTTCTCCATATCCACATTACCATGACTTGCATTGATACTTCCTAAACTTGAAAAGGGTAGTCACCTCCTTTGAGATGATGCTAGAACTCGACCTAGAACTACCACGGTAGAACATAGGCATTCTAGGCACCCGTCCACCTCTCCTTCTCAATATTGTCATACAAATTGCTCATGATCCATCTTGCTAAGGCCACAAACTATCTGGCAATAGCTAAGTGTGCATCATGGTCTCTACTGATGATGGTCTGTTGATCTTCCTATGTTTTAGGTGTTTCTTCATACCATGTTTGCGCCGGACTATGCCCACCACGATGGATCTTCTCATGGTGGATCAAGGACTTCAAGGAGTGGGCGACGCCTTCATGTAGAAGCAACATGCATAAGAGGAATCAAAAGGGGTACTTCATCTATAAAGCATTGAATAGGATTGGGGTGCAAGGTACTGTGATGGAACAATCTAATACAAGTTCAAGGACTGAGGCTCCCCGTCAAACCATCAACTCTCCTTTATGGCAGTGAGCACAAACTAGGAAGAGGGGTTTGCCTCCTGGGACTTCTAGTTCTCTAGTTTTGGTCTTTTGTTTTTCAAAGAGATGGGGAGAGCTCTCCCAGTCCTATTATGTTGCCACCATATATATAAGGCAGTGGCTAAACATCAAACCATGTATCCTATTTTTATGAAGAATAAGGAACTACTCTCTCGATTGAGTGTCCTCTCTCGTATTTTCTATTATCAGAATAGTCATGTGCCCTCTGTATATCAATTAAGTAAATCTTAAAATGTTTACACCTTATCTTTACTACTTCTGTTATGGGTATCTCTCCCCCTCTAAACTAAACATCATCAAGTTAAGTATTAGGATTATTCAAGTTGTCTCCAAGTAATCTAAAATATCCTTTTAAATTATTATTTAAATTTTTCCAAAACAATTCTATATAAATATCAAACCCTTATCTTCTTATATCACAAACTCAATCCAAGTTTGATTCGAATCCCAAGTTTGGTTCAAGAGATTGCATAAATTTTCATTTCCTATGCATGTATCGAAATAAGTATTAACCATCTATAGATTTGAAATTTTAATAATATGAACCCTATTTGGGTAAAATTTGCATAAAAACCATCATTTTCATAACTTTTCTTGAAAGTGTGTATTATAAATAAAAATTTGAGCCCATCTCCTTTTTTATTTTTGGGATGTTACAATATTACCCACCTTGTAGGAATTTCATCCTTGAAATTTGATTAAGCTATACAACTTAGGGTTGTGCATATCTTATGTTTACTAAGTCTCTCAAATTACCTTACAAGATCACTGCATACTCAAGGTGTAACCTTCACATGTATAAAAATCTATCTATATCCTCATCATTAAAACCATCATGTGAATACTCTACTAATAAATCTTAGAATGTATCTCACATCATCATCATCTACATGGAAAGCAACATAACTTTCCTCACTCCAAAAGGGGCCAAATCAGGGTTTTGGTTCCGCTTTGGATCCAACTCACTTATCTATGTCAAAGTATCTACCCTTCGTATATATGCTCAGTCTTACTATGTGTATGATTAGGTTTTGGTGACTATATGTATCAAACTATTAATGGAACTCTTATTTTCTTTGTCACCTTTGGATACATGTCAGTCGGTCATATATTCAGAGGTGACATGTCTTCTCACACTTATCTTAGCACCTCCCTTGTGCACTATCTCATACCACAGGCACTTGAAAGGACAAGACAAGCATGATTGTGCACATAACATTCTCTCTACAAAACTTCATAACCATGTATGTAGGGAAAAGAGGGAGAATGATATATACAACTATAGTGTTAACATAATAGTCTAAAACATCTAGGAACATAACCCTAATCCTTATTTAAACTAATGTATCCTATCCAAAGATATACTTTGATTTCTAATATCTTTTAGTTACTTATTCTATACGGGATACCAGTTATCTTTTTAATTTATGCTCTACTCTAACTTAAGTTCTTATGGGGTGATCTTAAGTAAGAAAAAAAGAATTAATTTGATGGCCAACTATAATGTTGCTCTGATACCATTCTGTAATGCCCTCTCTAATTACACACATTCACATGATGGAAGAAACATAGAGTTATCCATAACTCATGCACTTAAAGGAGCATTACATATAACTGCATTCATAACAACAATATAATGAATCACACAAATTGAAGCATTAAAACATTCTCAAGATTGTTCTTACAAAAGTAACAAAAATTTTATTACACAGAAAACTCTTTTGACATCTTGAGCATCTACTTTAAAGATCTATACATTAAAACATATATTTGAGTCTATAAACGTGAGGATCATCTTATAGTTGGTACCCCACCAGATTTTATCATGCTCTATCTTTGTGCTCCAAGCCTCTAAATGCTACTTCTGTTCTTGTTCTTCACCTGCGGACATCTCATCCCCTATCATGCATTAGAAAAATGATTGTTAGCATAAGTGGCATGAGTATTCTATATGTACAAAAGTAAAGTAATAATATACTACAAAATATTCTTAAATGTTATAAATATGAAAATAAAATTAGACTTTGTATAAAATCTAAAATATAAGTATATCTTCTTTCTTTAACTTTATTCTTATCTTTTTACTGATCTTTCTCTAGATACTTGTACTCGAGTACTGGGGTCTCATGACTTGCACTAAGATGCATGGGTCGCATAACATACACTCTGTGCTTGGGTTATGTCTCTATTATTCTAATATCTTTTAGCATACTTCTAAATGAGATTATGTACATGCTCTAAATTAAGGTATCTTTATTTATGACTTTTTATCTAATTGTGGCCACCATTATACCATAAGCCCTCCTTTGTGACACTAAAATGTCATATATGGTGCAACACACCTTCTGTTGACATTGAAGTGTTCTCTATGGTTCTATACACCATCTGTTGGTACAATGTGCCCTCTGTTGACACTGAAGTGTCCTCTATGGTGCGACACACCCTAAGTTGGCACAATGTGTCCTCTGTGACACCTGCACTATCTGGCACAATGTGCCCTTTGAATTGTCCTGGGACTCTCTGGTGAGGACTTATTCTATAGTGAAGATAATTAATGTTCTGATGTCATTGTCTATCTTTGTTCTTAATTCTTAATCTCTTATCTCTAAATCTGATCTTAATTTCTATCTCTGAATTTGATCTATTATCTCTAAATCTATATCTGTATCTCTATTATGTAATTCTAACTCTAGATCTAAGATCTAATAATCCTATTGTCTCATAAATCTTAATCTGAATCTCTATTTTAACATGAGGAATTAACATAATTCTATATCATGTTTCTGACATTTGAGTTGAAGGATTAAGATAATAATCTGGTCTAAATATAGAAATACCAAGTATATAAAAATAACTTAAGTATCAAATATCTCATATATGATTTCTGTCAAGATAACTCAATCTCTTTAAAGTCTCATTAAATCTGATTCTGAACATGAACCTTAATGCATTCATGTGAGATTAAATCCTAAAGCATTTTGTTCACATATTCTTACTCTTATGACTCAAATCATGAATCTTAATAAAGTCTTATCTTGTAAAATAGAGGAAGTACCCTCTACTACTCTTGATCTTGATCCATATCCAGATTACCATGACTTGCCTTGACCCTTCCTCAACCTAAAAAGGATGGCCACCTCCTTTGTGTTGATGCTAGCACCTGACCTGGAACTGATGTGGTAGGCATTTTGGTCTACGTACCCATCCACCTATCCTTCTCGACCTCGTCATCTGAATCACTCATGATCCATCTTTCTAAGGCCATAGATAGTCCTGAAAAATCTAAGTGTGCATCACGGTCTCTATTGATGATGGTCTTTTTATCTTCTCGTGTATCAAGTGTTTCTTCATACCACGTTCGCGACGGTCTACGCCCACCATAGTGGATCTTATCATTACAGATCGAGGACCGTAAGGAGTGTGTCATGCCTTCGTGTAGAAGCAACACACACAAGAGGAATTGAAAGGGGTAATTCATCTAGAAAAGATTCACTAGGATTGGGGTACAAGGTACTGTGTTGGAATAATATAACACATGTTCAAGGACTGAGGCTCCCCATCGAGCACCCAACTCTCCTCTATGGAAGTGAGCGCAAACTAGGAAGAGGGGTTTGCCTCAAGGGAATTCTAGTTCTTTGGTTTTGGGCATGTGTTTTTCAAAGAGACAGGGGAAGCTCTCCCGATCCTCATATGTTACCACTGTATATATAAGGCAGTGGCTAAACATCAAACCATCTCATCCTAGTTTTGTGAAGAATAGGGAACTACCCTCTCAATTGAGTATTTTTTCTTGTATTTTCCATTATAAAAAAAATCACATGCACTCTCTATATCAGTTAAGCAAATCTTAAAATGTTTACACCTTATCATCTCTACTTCTGCTACAGGTATCTCACCCTTTCTCAACTAAACATCATCAAATTAAGTATTAGGACTATTCAAGTTATCGCCAAATAATCTAAAATCATCATCATCATCATCTAAGCCTCAGTCCCAGCTATGTTGGGGTCGAATGCATGGATCCTTCACTTCCATTCATCTCTATCATGGGCCATATTCTGGTTGAGATGTAGAGATTACATGGATCCTTCACTTCCATTCAGTTCTATCATGGGCCATATTCTGGTAGAGATGTAGAGATTCAAAATCTCTCTTTATAAGCTCACCCCATGTTAATTTAGGACTTATTCTTCTTTTATTTATTGTGTTTGACTCAATAGCATTTCTTCATATAGGCACATTAGTAGGTCTGCGTTGCGCATGTCCATACAATCTGAGTCGGCCCTCGTGCAACTTGTCCTCAATTCTCACCACCCCCACTTTATTCATGATATAGTCATTCTCAGGTGATCTTTTCTTGTCTTCCCACACATCCATCTCATCATACCCATTTCAACCACGTTCATCTTGATTAGACCTTATTTCTTCACCGCCCAACATTCACTCCTGTAGAGCATGGTTGGCCATATAGTTGTTCTATAAAACTTACTTTTTAACTTGAGAGGGATCTTCTGATAACATAAAACTCCAGTTTCACTCCTCCATTTCAACCATCCTACAGTGATCCTATGAGAAATGTCATTTTGGACATCCCCATCTATTTGAATAATAGAACCCAAGTAACAAAATTTATCCTTTTAAAATATTATCTAAATAATCTTGAATAAATATCAAACCCTTATCTTCTTATATCAAAAACTCTATCAAAGTTCGATTCGAATTGCCAAGTGTTGTTCAAGATATTGCATAAATTTTCATTTCCTATGCATGTATCAAAATGAATTTAAACCATCTCTAGATTTTATTTTTAATAAAATGAACCCTGTTTGGGTAAAATTTGCATAAAATACCCTCATTTTCTTAACTTTTCTTTAAAGTGTGTACTTTAAATAAAAAATTGAGCCCAACTCCTTTTTTAAAAATTTTGGGATGTTATAGTATCTCTTGTCTAGATAGTTTTTATTCCTGTCATTTTCTTTCTTTGTTGCCTTTGGATCCTCATGTAAAACTTTATGGTTAATTTTAATGAAGTGAGATACAATTTCATTTTTTCATATGATTGTGTGTGATCATTCAGACTTTTTGGGAGGGGCTCTTGAATCCATTTAACATTATATACCCATGCAATGGGTTGGGATTTGGCTAAAATAGATATGTTATAAATTCATTACAAAACACATGTTGTTTAGGGATTTACTAAACCATGCCTCACTGCCATATAGTCTTTATGTCAGTGGTTGCAGTTGTTGTGTACTAGTTTTTATATTATTGTACCTAGAAGTGTAAAACTATAATATTAAAGTGGCTCATTACTAAATCTTCATGAGGGATATTACCCCCAATCTAATTCTTTTTTATACTTGTTTCATTAGCACATCCAAACTTGTCAATATTCTGGCATTATTATTTAGGTTTAGGAAGCATATTTGTCACCATATGATATATTAATATTCACTAGTATTCCCATTACATTTACATATACCTATTAGTAGAGTGGAGAGGAAGAAGAGAAGGGAAAAGGATTAATAAGAAGAACATCATATCAACAAGGCAGAAGAATTGAAGGGTTCTTATCGCAATAATAACAAGCACACTAAGGAAGAGGAAGAAGTAAATAAGAAGGATGTCATGGAACACATATGTCAATGTCCACCTCATGTGAGATTTGGATGGTCACACATTGACCTCCTCTACAATCCTTGGTCACGACGATAGTGTCTGGGCCCAGAGTGCCAACTATCCATAGTTCAAGCTGGAAGAGGTCACAAACATCATGAACAACTTCAATAATCCAGGTTCTCATGGCCCAAACAGCCTATTCCTTGGTGGTAATAAGTACATGGTTATTTGGGGATATCCAGGTGTTGTAATCTATGGGAAGAAGAGATTATGAGGCATCTGTGTGAATAATACGGTCTAGTTTCTAATCATTAGCATTTATGAAAAACCACTACATGTCAGTTAGAGCGCCATGATTCTTGAGAGGATGGGTAAGTACCTCAAAGACCAGGGCTACTAGTTGGTGACTATGTTTGTCTAATAGTAATGCAGCCTTGCAAGATGCAAATTTGTTTCCAGTTGTCATTTTCCTTTTATGGAAAATTCTTTCCAGATACATATTCATATTATATAACATTAACTATTCTAGTTTCATTATTTTGTGAAACTATTGATGAAGTTTTGTTTAATAGATACCATATGAAAACTAAACAAAATAATTTAATATGATTCTAAAAGGGACTAAACTATTTCCATATGAAAGAAATTAAATATTTAATCATGAGTATATGTTTTGTAGAAAGAAGTATAAGAAAATATAATGGCATATAGAACAGTGAGAGATTTTTTCTTTAGACCAAATTCACAAACCAATCCTCACAAATTTAGAAAAATCTTTAGTGGAGAGTTATAACATCATTCTAGACCAACCATGGATTACCATGATGTCAAAATTTTCATTTGGGAGTTTTTAGTGAAATATTTTGATTGAAAACAATATTGAAGTGTTATGCCACTAGAAAAGCAATGAACATTAAATTATATACGAAATCTTTTTGTGGTCTTGTTTTCCCTGTACAATGTCAAGCTAAATAATATTTGAAAGTTTTGAAATTTGGATCAATCTTATGTGAGGTCCCATACAGAAGTTCTTGAATGAACGATATCTCTTAATAAATACCATCGATTGTGTGATTATAATCTCATGTTTCATATACAAATACAATAATCCCTTAGATAAAACCTAATACTACAATCCTTACTATTCAAGGACATACACACACTATACACTTAGAGATTGTATTGTGGTCAATATCTTCTACATGGAGTCTAAAATGTATACAAATACTCATATTATTATCATAACTGATGGGTAATTTATGAAGACCATTGAAGATGCACCCACTATAAATAATTATAAAGATGAATCAACAACATTATGAAAACTTATGAAATCCCCAAAGCTACTAAGAAACACCAAACATGAATTTGTGACCAATTCGTAAGAAAAGTTGGAACAAGATTATATATCTTTAAGTCACTTACAACACCATTCAATCTCAACTGCCAAGGTGAAAGTTTTCATTAATATCACTATGCATTATAAATGTCAAAGTAAAAATTCATTTGACACGAATGTGTCAAACTTCATTTATTAAAGATTGATCAAAAATAAAAATAAAAAAGTTACCACAAACAGTATTGGAATTGATAAAGATTTCACTAGTTATCAAAAGACCAATCTTATCCACACTTCACTTTCATTTTTTTTTAAATTCCATAGTTCTTCCAACTTTAGTAGGCCAAATGAGAATACCATTTGTATGTTGATTTAAACTATTATGCATGAAGTGACCATGTGTGAAGTGTTTGTGTCCTTCAATCCTATTGTGACAATTCTATTCTATCTATAACCCCAAGAGGAAGTTCATCCTTTTGGTCAAGCACTGAAAGTTTAATCTAATGGTGGAAAACCAATTTAGAAATTATAAAATAAGGAGCATATATATACATATATGTATACACACATACATACATATATATATTTACACATATATAGTGTGTGTCTATATAATTTATTCACATAATTTTGGGAAATACTTACTTTATTATAGTTATATCCCTCGGTGAGCAGTAGCTCACGTGGTCGCAGATCAGGGCCCCTCATGAAGGGTCTCGGGTTCAAATCCCCCTGGTGGTGCTGTTCGGAATTGTTTATCCCATAGCACAACCGGCCTCTGTGTGACTTAATGGGCTATGCTCCTTACGGGATGGGGTTGAGCTCCCCAGGTTGGGCTCAGCGCAAGCCTTATGAGTCTCCTGGGTTACCAAAAAGATAATAGTTATATCCAAAATATATCATTAAAAATCATAGGATTACGATTGGAATATCCACCATGAACTAAGAAGGTGGTTCTTTCTCTCTGATAAGTACACTTACATGGGGTAAAGTGTAAGATAAGGTAACATCTTAGTTAGTTTTATACACTTATTGGATTGATCATAGTTTCAAATTGGATTTGGTTATCAGATCATTTGCTAACAATCAAGATTTATTTCTTCTCCAGTGTGAATGATCAATAGATTATGATTCATCTTCATGTAATTCATAATAATAGTGGAATGTTGATTTAAATTTTAGCTAAGTAATATTGTTATGAATGATGGACACAAATTGTTTTTATTATATGAAATATAAAGGAAAATCATTTATGTATAACCCTAGGGTTTGTGCAATATATATATATATATATATATATATATATATATATATATATATATATATATATATATATATATATATATATATATATATATATATATATATATAGAGAGAGAGAGAGAGAGAGAGAGAGTCAGGCTAGAATATATTATCATATGAGTATATATATATATATATAATCATATGATATTATCATATATTTTATAGTTAACTTTATAGTTATTTGATAGTGTACCTTATGCCTATGTTTATTCTAAGGCAAGATCACTCCTATACTTCAAAATATTCATAGAAAACAAAAGCTTCTTAAGTTTAGGTGGTCGTAAACATTCTTGGATGGTTCACAAGTACCTCGAGGCTAACTGTGTAAACTCATCCAGACCCATATTCCTTCTAGTTTCTTCTTCTTCTTCTTCTTATTCTTCTTCTTCTTCTTCTTCTTAACTTTCTAGCCTCAAAATAGAGTACCAATGACGAAGAAGCTTGTTGATGTATTCATTATCATAATAGAAAGGACAAAGTGATTGTGTGATCTCTTGTATGATTATCAGGAGAGGACCAACTAATATGATGAATCATTTTGATGAACTTTATGCAAATATGTCTGCTTATAAAGCTTTGATCCTACTTTCTAGCTTTGACAAAGAATAAGATTTTTCTACTACCTACCAAGGCAACTAGTTTGTTCCCTTCTACTCTTCATGTGAACAAACATATGGATATCGGTGGTCAAAGAGAGGATTATCATCGTTCATATTTTCTAATTATGACTATAAGGAGGAATAATACAACATCTAGAATAGGTAATGCATGCCCTATGCTACACAAAAAAAGTTTGATTTGGCCAAATTAGTCTAATTTGGTCAGAACATTGATTCTTGGTGTTTTTTATGTGTGTACATTTTGATTTGACCATTATATATGTTATATTTAGGTTAAAATGCTTTTTATTTGGTTAGATTAGTTATAACTTGATATTGTATGTTCAAACAACAACATGTATTCATTGTAATTTTGTGAAATTAGCAACAATCATTTTATGGGAAACAAACAAAAGAAAATTAGATATATTAAGTACTCACATGATGAATATTATTATAGGAAGAAAAGGTAGTGTTAATAAAATAGGAGCATCTCAATAGGTGGCACAAATCACAATAGAATCAATGAGGACAAAAGTGTCAACACAACACAATAGTGACAAGTGCAACTAAGAGTAGGGAGAAAACAACAACACCATGCTCAACTATAATCATGTGAAAGACACATGTAAACAACAACAATAAAAATTCCATTTTATTGAGGAAGGGCACAAGAGGAGCAAGTGAAGGAAATTAACATCTAGAAATATAGTGGCGACACAAAGAAACATCGACAATGTCAAGCATTGCACTACACCACCAAACAAGCTAGGCAGTAACACCATACAAGAATAATACCACCAAGAAATCACTAGTGGTTCTATGAAATAAGTGATAGCAACAAATTGTAGAGAAAAGGTCGGCGGTCAGTTAAAGCAAGAAGAAGTGTAAATAAATAACACCTAGGAACAAAAAGTAAATAGAAGTGAGGGTTTGGTAGGAGCGAGAGGAATTCAAACAATGAAAGATCTATTTGTGTAGGTTTATGAATAACAGATTAGTGATGTTTTTGTAAGAAAAGATAATCATTATATGTAAGTTTAACATACTGAAATTTATCTATCCTAACTCTGGAAAGCCTAATCTAATGAATATGAATTCAATATGCTTAAATATTTAGAATTGGACAAACAAGGCTAAAGATATATCCTAAAACTCTTGCTTGTACCCTAATGAAAAATATAATGAGTATCTTGCTTGTGAACCCTAACTATGCTTATCTATGTCTCTGGTCATCCCTTAGATTCTATAAGCCTTAACAAGATGATAAGTTAGATATTTGAAAATGAACCCTAGAACTTGTACATATTTATGAAGAGTCTAGGATATATAGTATTATGATGAACTTAAAACCCTAACTTGTACAATCATTTTCATGATCACACAATGGATAAAGAAATTGATTGGATTCTCACTACTAAATAAACTTTTGAGGTAGGGCTTGCTCCAACCTGAAAAGTTTTGTTTTTCTGCGTACATCCTTATTGGTGTAGCTCGTAGTGGAACAATATGCCTAAGTTATGCATTATCAAGGAGGGGTTCCATTGATTCTTTTGATGTTTATACCATTCTAGGTGGTGGGGTGTGTATCTCTCTCTTTGTTTATGTGGGATCCTTTATGAGTTTTTCCCCTACCTCACTCACCTAAAGACTCTAATTCATCTTCTATCGATTTTTCCTTTGTTGTAGCTTTTTTGTCATCTACGGTTGGAGCTAGGTTCATCATAATGAGCGACATGGTCATCACGTCTCACTTCAAATACATCATGTTCATTTTCTATTTCCATTTTGACAACTTTAAAAATGACTATCCTACTTTTGTTTCCTTGGCAGTGCCTTTCTGGATCTTAAATTTTAACTTCTTCTTCTTACAGAGTCTACAGTTTGTTCTGCCTTGGGCTTGACTTGCCTTTGGTCTGTAGTGCTTGCTTCAGCCCTATCCTTCCTCGTTGTCACATTGGATATTGTCTTTAATATGTCCTCGTGGAGAAGGTGATCTTTTCTTAATCATAGTTGCTCATTTCTATAAGGGGGCCACAATTTAACATTTTTTGTAAATCAGTAATTGCATCCTCCCCTTCTTGGTGATTAAAGATGTTTAGAGTAAGTATTTGTGTCAACAAATCTATCCAACTTTCTTTAAGTGAAGTTTTACATAAATGAGTGGCTTCCCTAGGAAGTGACCTATCAGTGCTACCTACCCTCCCATTCACGTCTTTTCACCCTTAGGAGCCACTTATGACAGCTAATTTGTCAAATAATAGGCAACTAATATTTACCAACTTCTTCTCCATAATGATTCATAAGATAAACATGACATCTCTTGTCATATTTCCCATATAACCTTGTTAGGATCTCATGTGCAACTATTTATGTATGATTATCATAATCCTTGAGTGCACATGCAATGTTTAGATATCCCTGGTGTGTTCCTTCCTATCCTTGGCAGCTTCTCCCATGTCTTATTTGTGTTGCACTTGCAGAATTCTGTACGAGGCGTCGCTGAAGTTGGATGCTAATTCATCTTACCTGCATAAAATCTTTTTCAACATATTTTCAAGTTTGATATGATCTTTGTTGAATAGTCATAATTATAACATGAAAGGCCCCCCTACTCTTTCTTTGTCATTCTCCTCCACTTTTAGCTTCTTTAGAGATAACATGAACTCTAGGGTCAATTTGTCATAGGACCTTCGGTGGTAAAAATGGGGGAGGACTAGATTGGCATCTTTTAATAGTTTCTTGACCTCGTCATGTATTCATAGCTTCTCGAGGGCCTTGTCACATCCATATCTCATTTCCTAGCAAGTCCTTCTCTGCATATAGAGTCATACTTAGTTTGATGCTCTTTGTCCTTAGTGACAATTCATTTCTCTAGCTTCCAGGTAGGTATTGGGTTTGAAGGTTGTTCACTTGTTGTTACATCAGTAAGAGGATCCTATACATTCTCAGGAGGGAAATTCTACTCTATGGCAACCTCTGGTACTGATTTTAGTTATTTGGCTTCCTTGAGTTTGGATTTTGATTTTTATTTTATATTAACCTCTACTTCTTCTCTCCTCCATACCCTAGTCATCTTGTTTGTTGGATTCTGGAGGTTTCTTTCGCTACTTTCCTTTTCTTCTTACCTTCATCTTCAGAAGGTACATATTCAAAAGAGAATGTTGTTGCTTCTCTTTCTCCATTAAGCACTATTGGAATGGGGTCTGACAATCTTATTAGATGATCTTGTTCTGTAGTCATTTGTAGGTACTTTTTATTGTGGTTGTTCTTGTTCTCACTCAGGTATTTGTTTATGCCCTTGGGAAATGACTCTAATTCCTCCCTTGGTGTAGCATCTGCTCTTAGGAATATGAGGTAGACATCTTGTCTTCTTAAGTATTTGACAATTGAATTAATAACAAAATTGATTGATACTCTATCGGTGAAGATATTGACTGTCGTCAAGGCTGAACAATTCCAAAAAACCAATGGAGATAAAATGTCTTGTCATTTAGCAACCGAAAGTCTCATCAAGTGAGGGTCAGTAAGATTTCATTGAGGGGATTAAAGCTATATATGGGAAATGAAATACTCCAATGAAGTTAAAACACCAATGTAATTTTGGATGAATCTCAATTGTAAGTAACTAACCAACAAAGAAAAGAGTCAAACACACATACTAGAAATCTTAGTCTAGGGAAGCTTGATGAAAAATCAGGTGGAAGGACCCATTGACAAGGGTGTTAGAGAGAATCAAAATTGGTAGTGAGAGAGTATTAATTACATCCAATACAAATATTTTTTCAGGTTTGGCACCAAGATTGATGAAAACTTAACATAGGTAGAAGAAAACCATCAGGGCTGAAGGAAATCACAATCTCTAACAAGAAAATTTATATGAGAAGGGAAAGATGATGGGAAAAAATAAATCAAGGTGAAGGCCTTATTCTCACGGTCTTAGATCAATGATTGAGTGTTGAAGATGCTTTGCCATCGGGTTCTTGGCTCCTTGCTTCACTATGTTGCACTTAGGGTTTCTCGTCTTTTGATCCTCCTTGCTCTCCTCTCTTGCTCCAATCGCGGCTTGTTGTTGGCAGAAGTCAATGCTAACAACGGACTGAACCTTTGGGTTGGTGGTGGTCAACAACGACGTGAGTTGATGATTCTCCTACTATGGGAATCTTTAGTTTCGATGTTGATGAAAGTTGGTGGAGGTGTTTGTGCAGTGATTGGATCTTCTAAGTGGTGATAAGGGCTTTAATCTTTCTCTTACAAGCTAGGATAATGAGAGAGTTAAAATGAGAGAGCATTGTGAGATTTAATGGAGAAGCTTATAAGTACCTTTGAGACATAGTCCTTTCATTGGTGTTAGAGAGTTAGTGAGAGTTAACATGGTTTGCCTCTGATGGAAGTCTCTATCTCCATAAACTAATGAAAATCACTTACATACTTGGCCTCTTTGGACAACATGATTGTAAATGGGTTTTGGCTATATGAAAAATATATTCAATGGAATTCCAGACCTTCTCGGTCGATGAAGATTCTTTCTCTTAGTCTTGATGATGACTTTTTCACTAGTTGCTTCTGATGAAGCTTTGGCTCAATTGCAACAGTATTATGGGGTGTGACGCAATGGTGATTTTAAGCACCATTGACCGACTAAGTCTTGTCTCTTAATGAATGATGGAGACCTTGAAACCTTGTATGACCTTCAACTATATGTCTGGGAAACCTCTAATGGGGAGTCAGGGAATAACCCTGATGACATTTCTGGCTAGGGCTCCCATGGAAATTCAGACCCTGTCAACTGACAAAGATCAACTCTTCAAAGTTGGATGAACACCCTTACCATTATCACTGGTCTACCATGACATACATCACATGGATATCACAGTTGAAAACTAATTTTATTGTTTGTGTACTAAAATAGCAACTATAATTGCATCCAAAAACAATATTAAAAAAATAAGGGAAGCCAAAACATGCAAAGTTAAGACTAAGTGTAAATTATAAAAATTGAAGAAAGTAATACTTAGAAATGCATAAAAGTTCAAAAAGTCTTGGGTTGGATCCCAATAAGTGCTAATTTATGATATTTATCTTGACTGTCTCTATAGTATCTAGGGTTCGCGGGTGTTTCCTCGAGCCGTAGATCAGCTCTGCTAGTGAATGCCTCATCTTAATAATATCTCTCACCCTATGGACATTGATAGTTAATCTTCTTGATTTCTCACTGAAAAACTCCATCATGCTTGATGGATATATCTTGGTGACTGTAAAGGTTCCTGACCACCTTGACCTTAGTATTCTAGGTGATAATTTGATGGATGAATTGAATAGGAGAACTTTGTCTCCTTCAATGAGATCTTTTTTCTTATGGTGTGAGTCATTTCGAACCTTGCTCCTTTTTTATAGATGTGTGAGTTCTCATAGGCATGCAACCTTATCTCCTTGAGCTTTTGGAGTTGTAGAAATATTTTCATGTCTACAATTTAGTAGGTCCATGTCAAGGAATTTAATTGTCTAGATGGTTTTATGTTCCAACTCTATAGGAAGATGGTATGACTTTCTAGATATTAACCTATAGGGAGTGATCCCTATTGGTGTTTTGTAGGCCCTATTTTACACCTAAAAGTACCATAAGCTTATTGGACAAATCCTTCCTTATCTTGTCTATGATCTTCTCAAGATTTTGTTTTATCTACAGATTTGATACTTCAACCTGACCGAAGGAGGTATGCTGGTGGTAAGGGGTAGTGAGCTTGCTTTCACAACATACATTATAATAGACAAGGCCATTTATTGGAAAAGTTGTTGTTTGCAAGGAGTTGTAGATCAAGTGGTGAAGGAAATACAATGATAAAATAAATGATATAGGAGGGAAGAGGGTCCAACTCTCTGATATAAGTAGGATGAGGAGACAATTAAAAAGCATGAGAATGAACATTTCTTTCACTTTTCTTTAAGTTGTTTAAATTTTCATATCTTTAGTAGTAGTTGTGGATGATATACTAGTTTTAAAAAGAACAGAACACCCACATTATTGATGATTATATATATGATGATCTTTGAATGTTAGGGACTTTGGTCATTTGTTGTATTTTTATCCACAGACTCATTATTAATAGGATGTTTAAGGAGATGAGAAAGGTTAATCATGCAAATACTATCCTTAACACTCACATGAGGGGCCAACAAATGAATGGGATAGCCAAGGAAGAAGAGGCCATCTCTCCCGTATATGATTCAAGATAATCATTGTAGCGGAGAAAAGACATAGTTACCATACCCAAGATAGAGAGTCTTCAAGCATCATCTGAATATATCTTTTAAGTATCCCTTCATAGACCCCATACATAAACCTCTAAACATGTTTCCTTGCTATACCAATAGATGACCCGATCTTTACTTTCTATTCCAAAAATAAAAATATAAAAAAGAAATCAAAAGTTCTTCAAAACAATTGGGATTGGAGTTAACAACCTTTAAAATGTTGTCATGTGGGATCGACCCTACTATACTCACCTAAATCAAGAAGTAGATAAAGGATTAAACTCTAGGATAATTATCTTAGTGATTCTAGTGCACTTCGACGCATTAACAACATCCTATCCTCATAATATTTTCATCATCAAAACATTGACCTATTAAGGAAATCCTATAGTAAGTTTTTTATATCTTATTCATCGTATACCCAAGAAGATAGATTATATAATAATTGTGATAAAATCTAAGGTTCCTTTTATGTGCATTATCAAGATCATGGCTATATAGGTTATTACTATCAAAACCATAAGTGTGAAGCATTAAGAATCAATTACCTAATCCCATTGCATGGTATCTACAATATAGAAAGGAAATTTATAAATGTCATTTGTCCAACGTATTCATTAGACTACACCTAGATCATATTTTTCATTCATCTAATTTCTTTTTGAAAGTTGTAGTTTTTCCTTCTTCCTTGGAGTAGGCTAGTGTTTTGCACGATAAGGATAGGGTATTGTAAAAAGTTGGATTGTTAGTGTTTTAGTATCACTGGGGATGATTTTTTTAGGGTTATGGAGTTATATATACCATTATTAATAGTTTCATTAATCCTATTCCAGTGCTCTATGCTATGTGAAACAAAAGTCATTGTAGGAATTGTTCTAAGGATTTTTTTATCCCTTGGAATAGTAAGTGGAATCCAGATTAGGGATCTACCTATGTTCATTCCTATATGGAGTTCAACAACACCATATATTCATTCTTATTAATAGAAATATGCATCATCACACATAACCCCAAAGACCATTGGGAAACTTCACACCCACTCTTTATTAAGCTCCTGACTCATCTTCGCTACCTGAGTAAAGTTGGATCCGTATAAAATTAACCTTTTCCTTAAATTTATCATTTTACAAAACTTAAAGAACCAATACATCACCATATTTTAAGGTTCAGACCTTTATAACCATTCCTCCCTGGAACTAGGTTCTAAAAGTAACTAATATTTCCACACAAAAAATGTTAAACAAGTGATATCTTACACTTCAAATTATTTTTACTTACTATACTAAACTCATTATCTGAATCATGATGGACATCTATTTGTGGAAGAAAAATTAAGTTCCAAACATTCTCTTATGGTGACATTCAAGGGTCAAAAGTAACAATACAAACTCAATTATCATCTCAAACATTATAAAATATTTCAATTCTCAACAAAATCCTATATTGTTATTAATTAAAAAAGTTTGCTTTCAACCTATAATGGCAGTATCTCATTTTTAATAGCCTGGAAAAAAGTCAACCCACATACTTATCCTTCTTATACAAGTGATTATCAAATTTGTCACAATGCTCAATTGTCATCTACATTCCAATATTTAAACACATCTTAAGATCCTTTCCTTTGCCAGTCAACATTATTGCCATTCTTTCAAAATTTAACTCCATGTATCTTGTTGCGAAAAGTCCTAATTAGATATACAAATATACAAACCATAGTGCCTTACCGAATCAGAAACTCGTAGGAGAGTCATGTAGCAATCTCTATATTTCCACATATTCGTCAAATAGCAATGATGGGTCTTTGAATTGTATTGACTTCACTTACATACTACCAAAAAATGTCGACTTAGTTGAGTATAATCAAGCGCATGAATTATGGGCATAAATCAAACACTAATGATTCTCACTATTATTATTGGGGTCTCTCTTTTGAATTTGTTACATTTTTCCTACCATAACATTTTCTAATTCCAAGGTTATATCCAACATGGATTGTGCAGTACTACCTATTTGCACTACCGCCAGATTCAAGTGACCACATTCTTAGAATCTTAGTTTTGATTATTTATTTAATATCTTGACACATATTAATGAAATATTGTTATAGTCATATGCAATTTTACCTAGTGTAAGTGTGTCATACCACAAACATCTAAAAAGGAATCGTGTTGTAACAAGCATTATGTATGCTCATAAAATCTTCTCTATAGTTTCCAGATTCTTTTTGTCGCATGCCATACATTGTTGGGTAAGAAAAAGGATGTTATATAAGTTAGAAAGTTAATAATAAAACAAAAGACATGAAAACACTTTAATGCTAGTGTCACTTGTCCCTACATGTCTCTTAACAATATATTTATGTTATATTGATATTTATGTCCCTTAAATTCACCATGAATAAAATCTCTAGATTTATGTAAGCAATAGAGAATGAAACCACCGTTAAGCAGACTGGTCTTATTACAATTTAGATAAGAATTGAATCCTAGGAGATAGTCATTTTTAGAAACTTTCTCATTTTCATACCATTGATGTGCTGACTAATATTTATCACAAATATTTGATTGCTTGAATAAAATTACTTGTACTTGAGTTTAAGGTAAAATTAAATTAAAATTTGATGTATGAAGAAAATAGGGGTGGGACCATGTTTCATCATTGGTCACATCCATTCAAATATCTCACACCAACACTCATATGAATGTTTCATTGGGGCCTTCCAATTCCCAATCCTCTTGGCCTTTACAAGGTGGATCTCATTCATAGCTCATTATCTTGTTAACTAGATATCCTACATACATCATCCTAGATATTTCCTATCAAATGTTCTCATATAGGGATCTATTATAATTAATTTGGATTCTAATATTAGGACTTGAATTTATAGGAAAAATATTAAATTAAATATGCAATACATGTAATAAATCCATTAAATGAAATAAACAATAAATCATAAATCTAACTAACAAGCATCAAATAAAAAAAACATGATCATAAATAATGGATGATGAGGCTAATCCCCACCTTGAGTGACCATTATCTCTTTGGTTGGTGAAGAAATATCTGGTTCACACTAAGCTCCTCAAGAAATCATATGGGTCAAGGTTAGAAACTAGATACGTTAAACAAGCTTCCAAGATATATTGTGTTATCAGACCAAAAAGAATGTGTAGTTAAGTCTATTTCTAGACTTAAGAGCACAAAAGAAATCTAAGTTTACCTAGGGTCCTTAACAATTGTTGATTACCTTTTTCTTGGTAATGGCTCCAAAAGTTGACCGCCTACTATCGCATGTCCAAAATGAAGTTGTATTGATAGTATCCGAGTTTAAACTTATAGCTGATACTTAGACCCTTGCATCAGTAATATATGAACTTGTTAAGTGGGCTCAAACACATGAACAAGAATGACAAGGTGTTTAGGATTGGAGATCTTAGCTTATGTAAGTCAAACCAAAATGAGAGAAAAGGTGTTCCTTATGGTACAAAGTAACCAAAAATAATAATAAGGTAACAAAAACAAAGTAAATATGAGTTAACAAGTTTAAAGGTGTGTAGATCTTTTTGTATGTTTAAAATATGGATGGAACTTAGGTTGAGTTTCACCATTTGAGAACTCTCACCAACATGCAATACTCGCACCCATTGTGCAATCATCGTAAGTTCATATCCCCTCCTATATCAAGATCAGGTTAGATCTAATATCATTAGCATGTCTCTCTATCCAGGTGGTAAATAAACAATCAATAATACAAACATATGATCATTACCTCTAGTATTCCAACACTTTCATGCATTCATACAACTCCATAATTCTATATCTAAGCTAATACTACTCTTTTGAGGCATTAGCAAATAAACATTACAAGAATAGTATCTAATAATGCAAGAGAAACATTCAAGGACAAGAGTATGGAGATAAACATTATCAGGAGATATATTCATCCAAAGAAATATAGGTAATTACATTTTGGAGGAGACTTTGTGGATACTCTCAACCCACGTATGTGGACCAAAAACTCATATTAATGAGATACAATATGGATTTACATATGAACAAATCCATATTGAGATGGGTGAATGGAGAGAAGTGAATATAATGGGGAAGAAGGAAGAAATACAACAAACAATATCTGTAAGGGAATATTGATGATCTATGGAGACCTCCTTCTTCTTGATAGTAGGGATTGTTATGAAGAAGATGGCTCCAACAATACTTATGTTCTGGAATATGGTCTTCAAAGCCTTGGGAGGTGGTAGAGAGCAATAGAGAAGCTCAGACTCTCATCCTTGTTCTTTTGTGGGTTGAGAACACCTCTATTTATAGTATTTCTAGTGTACCCAAGGCACCTAAGCATAGGGTACCTTTCTTGCACTTCGAGTCTCAAATAATGTGTCTTAAGGAATACACTTAACTAGTAGTGGTAGCAATGTGCTTTGTAGAGGCTTTATAGAGAAGTAGAGTCTTGTTGCTCTTCACTGATGGATGGTGCTCTACTAAACCATTGTGGAACTTTCTGATCGATTATTCGGATAGTGGCTAAAGGTCATTTGTATTAGTGGTTGACCACCGATCAACTACACTGTAGGCTAATTGTCAGTTGGCTGATGATATGGCTGGGTATCAAACTGATGTTGACCTACCCGACCATCGAGGCAAGTATTCTTGGGGTATCAATGTTGGTCATTAGGCTAGATGTTGGTTTACAATGATATTGAGACAAGTTTTGATGGGGGCATTCATGCATTTGAGACACCGGTAATTGATGAGTACTTGAGGTCGACATCATGCTAGGGTCAATCGTTGGCATCGAGGGTTGAAGGTAAGCTTTCCATCAGTACATGGTCAATGGCTATTACATGTCTCACTTCCTTTTGACGCCTAGCAACTTTAGAAAATTCAGTCAGTGGGTGGCCAATGGCTTTCCTAAAAGATTTTCTTGATGCTGCCTTAGGCCAGCAATCAGTGATTCATCAGTAATCGATGGATATGTTGAGTCTTAGCCATTCTCTTATAAAATGGTTTAAAACTATAAACGAAAATGAAAATATTCCTAAATGCAAGTAAAAGTGATATTTATTAACATAAAACCTAGAATGAGAAGAGAAATGAAGGATAAACTAGCCATGTAAAATCCAAAAATTGGATGTTATTAGATAGATAAACATTATGTCATTTCATTCAACAAGATACTATATTCCATTTCACTGGAAAATGTATTGTCGCCTTCAACATAGGAAGCTAAGTTAATTTTTGCTCCTATCATGCAACCCTCAAATTTCTCTATACCATTCTAGATGATGGCCAATGTATCTAATATGATAGTGGGGGATGTACTAGGTCAAAGGATTGGTCATGTACCACATGCCATTTACAATTCTAGAAAGACTCTTGATGAAGCACAAAGGAACTACAAAACCAGTGAAAAAGAGTCACTTGATATCATTTTGTTGTCGATAAGTTCCACTCATATGTATTGCAAGGCAAGGTTTTCATATACATTGAACAAGCTGGTGTGAAGTATCTCACTTCTGAAAAGGATTCCAAATCCAGGTTGAATTTATGAATACTATTTATATAAGGGTTTGACATAGATGTTTCTTACAAGAAGGGTTGTAAAATTTTACCGACGATCACCTCTCATCATACAAACATATAGACAATTTCTGGCTAGTGGTAGGGTACCTAACACATAAGATGTAGTGACAAGAATCAAGGAAGAAACGTCGCATGAGAAACTATTAGATAAACCCAAAGATCATGATACAAACATATAACCAATTTCTGGCTTGTGGGGGGTACCTAATACATGGTTTAACAAATAGATAAAAATACTTAATGCATCCTCTTTATGTATTGGATGATCCACTTATGTTTTGATATTGCTTCTATCACCTCCTTAGAAGGTGCAAACCCAAAAGTGAGTATGTGCATGTGGAGATCATTTGGTGGGAAAAGGACTACGTCCAAGGTGTTACAATGTGGATTCTATTGTTCTTCTCTCTTCTAGAACTAATATGATTTCTTCAAAGCTTGCTTGAAGTGACAAATTCTGACACAATATCCAAGAGTGACACGATGCCTGTCTCCCATATCTTGGTGGTGGAGGTATTTTATGTTTGGGGTATTGACTTTATGGATCCTTTTCCCCATCTTTTGGATTTTATATCTCTTAGTGGTTGTGGATTATGAATAAGTGGGTTGAGTATATTTCTACAAGGATAAATGGTCAAAAGGTCCTATGACTTCTCTAAATCAAACCTTTTAAACATCTTTGGAGTTCTTAGAGCCACAATAATGGAGGTATTCACTTAATCCATAGAGTTTTTAAAAAGACTATAAAAGAAATAATGTGTTAATCACCAAGTAGATTGATGAATGCATATTCATCTTAGTTTCAGTAGCTATTTTTGGCCCAGTTTTACATTAAAAGCTCACATATACCCCCTAAATCTGCTCACATATAATTTTCCTCAATTTCAGATGATTATTTAGTATTTTGATCAAGTCCTTTCATCTCCATTGTAGGATTAAGCATTTCACCATGTGCACCAGTGTAGGAGATGATGGTCCCTCTAACCGACTAGCGGGCCCAAGAAACGTTCAATAAATTAGACCCTATTTTCAATGCCCAGTCCCTTCATCAGAATGCATCCCTCATTCAAAAGATTCATCGATGCAGACCCATCGACCCATAGCAATACCCCCCGTGAGGGTGGGTTTGTTTCATGATGTCGCAACCGTGGCCAATACATTGTGTCGACCGAAACTCAAAATGACTGGGACCAACTCGGCATGGTCGGGCTGAGGCCAAGGTAGCATGACTGCGGCACCCCACTGTGACTGCGACCAAGAAGACTGTTGGTATGTATGCCCATAGAGAAAGTCATGTGATGATTGTAATGGGATACTTTGTAAATGATTTGAATAATAATAAAGGCAATTTCTAATCTATATGTTTTATCTGTTTTTGAGATGATAGTGTAACATGATAGATGTCTAAAGAATTATTTTACTCAATGACGTATGCTTTTAGGTTAAGGACCTAAACGATGAGATCATATGGATGTTAAGAGTGTACATTCTTGTTTAGTCCCTAGTTGGTTGTTATTGTGGAAATAACCATAGACATCAATAACACTAAAGACTAGATTGTGTGTTGGTTGATGACATAATCTCATTAGTCATGATATAGTGATATCAAACCAAGCACATAGGTACTTGTTAGAGAACAAGTGTACCATACAGACCCATTGTGAGAGTGACACATGGAACCATGATTTGGTAGTCATAATCAGCTCTCACAGTGATGGTGGTGAGTGTGATTCTTCGACTTGAAATCACTACACTCGACACATGTCGTTGGGTACACTTTGACATCATCAAACACAGTCCTGAAACATGGGTTGTTATAAAGGTGATGATTGGGTGACTTTGACACATGGGGATTTTGAGGGGTGAGTGATAGATATGGGATTTGTCCCTCCTAAGGGAGTTTGATGTCCATGGCCACTTGATGAGTAGAATTGAGAAAGGCATGTGCATGCATGTGTGAATCAATATGTGATATTGATGTCACATACATCTCACCCAGTCTGCTCTGAGATCAAGGAAATGGATGAACATTGAAAGGATGATTGTACCATGCCTTGAGTTCATTCAAGACATTAGTGACATTGGAATTATACATTCACTGTAACAACATTAACGGATTGTAGGATTGAAAGTTGTTCTCCAACTTTCTATTTCACTTGGGTAGCACTGATGTGCGACTAGGCACCGCTCTTTGCTTGTGAAGTCATAAGTGTTATGGACTTTCACTGCCAACGTGAAATGGACTGTAGGGTCACACACATAGGATTTAACCTAGAGGAGGAGTTTATCCACAAATGATGTTTAGATTGATTACTAAAGGAGTAAAGTAGTTCAATTAAACACTCAGTTGATTGATAGCTCAAAATCATAGTATTCAAGGTGTTGGACCAATTGATTAGAGTATCAGATTGATTGAAACTGCAATTGACTGATTTTGCATAGTCTACACTTCCAACCGATCAGCTCATGTGATGAACTGATTGGCTCAGATTGGTGAACCGATCAGCTCAAGTGGTGAGTCGATCAACTCATGTGTCAATGAAACGATCGACTTAATTGTTGAACCGGTCGATTCGTGTGACCAACCGAGATCGTTTAGAAAGTCAAAAGACTCTTTTTGCAAAAACATATTTGTTTCACTTGTACAAATTTGATTTGAATAAGGACTAATATTTGATTAGTCAGAAACAAACATGAAAGTCAATTTGAGTTGGACCAAGACCACGAACCGAACAACTCATGCTTGAACCGATCGACTCACGTATCCCAACCGATCGGTTCAGGTGTGAAACGATCGGCTCAGGTCCCCAACCGATCGGTTCATGCTTGAAACGATCGGTTCAGCTGGCACAGTTGATTGTTTTGTGGAAAATCTTAAACCCTTCTACTCCTGCTTTAATCACGCATTGCCCGGGTAGAGAACCTTGTCCCATGACCCTCCTATATATAGGGGTATTGGGGGCTTCTCAAAGTACAACACAGAACACCAGTTTCTCAGCAAAGTTGTCGTTCTCTCTGGTTGTGGTAACCGAGAGAGCCCGAGCAAGTGCTACTCGATAAGGGAGGCACAACAAGGGAAAGACAACTACAGAATAGCGACTAGTTGTAGGAGAGTGTGTCGGTGACTAGTACGCCAATAGGACGGTACGACTCCTTCCGATTCCTTATGGGACAAGGAGATCGGAGTTCCAGGTGATCCGTGTGGACTACTTTAGAGGCGGGAGACTTCTTCCGCTCAGAGGACAGCTGTCAATCCTAACAGTCCCGGTGAGACCAGGAGTTGCACAGACACCATCCAAGACCGGAGGTGAAGACCACGCAAGCCGTGAGTTAACGTCACCGAGTAAGCCTCGAGACAAGGTACGCCTCTACAAACCATCCTTCCTATTATATAGACGTTGACGTGATTCCTTTATTCTGGGTTTGGCAGAAGAAATTTTTTGTTTCCGCTGCCTTCTCTGTCTCCCCTAAAACCCAACAGTGGTATCAGAGCCACATCAACTGCTCTATACTTTAGGATTATCGATATGATCGATTTTGGTTTGTCGCCTTTATTTATTGCATACTATGCGAATAAAATTGGCTTTATGCATGTTCAATCCTAAATCCACAAATCCCAATATACATATCTGATATGTAATATGAATGCACTCGATACACGTTGCTCTTAAACGAGTTTTGTGGTGGATGTATAGCATGGTTATGGCCAATAAACCCTATGTATGTGTTCTTGGTTGAATGTGGTTGCTTGCATCTCGGTCTGTGCACCGATTCCCTATCTCCTATTCCTGATGTAACTCGAGATAACTCGAGATTTCATTCCTACCTTTGCTCCCCCCAAATGTAACTTGGGGTTTCCTTTTTCAAATGTAAAATAGGATAGATCTTTTATTTCCTATTATGTCAAAGAACGACGGACATTTTGACGACCAGTTTGAGGAGCGAGATGAGCCGGTGGTGACCTGAGGAGATGCACGACGACTAGTGAACCAATCGGCTGGAGGTGCTAGTCGATCGGCTAGTGGAACCCAACCGACCGGCCTGATGGCGAGCTGATCAATCATGGAGATGAGTTGATCATACCCAGAACGGAGAAGCACAGAGTTCATCTTGTATAGGTTGCATGTGATGTGGACCTAGATGACCATGATTCCTCTTGGCTCGAGGAATCACATTAGGATGGCCATAATCATTGCTTTTATCATTTCACATGTTTTCTGTGGGATATAGCATGTATATGATACTTACTATATTGTGGTGATTGGATATGTATATGTACCTATAAAAACCAAATCCCTTATCTAAATATTAAGTCTTTCACGCCTTCCATTAGCGACACACATGAAAAACCTGATCGACCAAGCGTAGGTTACACCAAAGCGTGGTGCGCCATATATCTCGTGGAAGTGTGAAGAGTAAACATGTAGGTTCTACCAAAGCAGGGTGCATGTTTACCGTGTCGGCTTTTGGGATAGACTTAACTGGTGATTCTTAGAGCGTCTAAGCCCAGAGGCACGAAATGTTCATGGCAAGGTGTTGCGCCTGTTCATTCATCAAGAGTTGCATATGATGCAATTGGCATGATGGCCTACCTAAATAGTCAATTTGTGGGCGATCAGCCAAAGCTAACTCATAACTTGATGAAATATGGATCTTGCCCACTAGAAGATTGTGCGCTGCAATTTTCTGAATTGATGGTGAGGGCTATCAATTTGAATCAAAATAGTGGGAGCGGTAATTAATTGAAGGCCTAATTAACTATCATAAAATATTATTCAAATCAAATCAAATCAAATCAAAAGGAGTTTTGACAAATGCAATTTTCTCTTATAGAATGGCAAAAGAATCATCTTTTAAAATGGGCAAATTAATTGAGAATAAATTCCATAACTGGTTGGGGATTGTGAGAAGTGTTCTGCACAATCCAGATGTACCGATAGCCTTTGAATCCACTCTATGTACGCTAAGGAAGAAGGATAGTTCATTGATGGAGATCAATGGAACAAAGTCTAATGACAAAGGTGAGGGAGAGAAGGGTTCTCTCGCCAAACCAATGTCAGAATCTTCTGCGCTCAAAACATGGAGAGGATGGAAGGAACGATGTAAGAAGAAGTGAGAGATAGAGATCTCTACTTTTGGTGTATATGTGATAGAGATTAACTTCACTACTTCTTTGTCATGGGTACTTGATACCGGATGTGGATCTCACATTTGTTCAAATGTGAAGGATCTTAAGAGAAGTAGGCATTTGGGGAAAGGTGAGGTTGAAGTACATGTTGCCAATGGGGCAAGAGTTTCTGCCAGTGCTGTAGGAACCTATGAGTTAACTCTACCTAGTGGGATAATAATAGAGTTGAAGAAATGCTATTATGTACCTACCATAAATAGGAATATCATTTTTGTCTCTTGTTTGGACAAAGATGGTTTTGAATTTCTTATTAAGAATGGAAATTGTTCCATTTCAAATGATGGGATCTTTTATGGCAGTGTCCCAATGTCTTATGGTCTATACTTGATAGATCTAGAGACAAGTGTATACAACGTAAAAACCAAAAGGCAAAAACTCAAAAATTCAAACAAAACATATCGTTGGCATTGTCGTCTAGGGAACATAAATGAGAAGCGCATTTCTAGACTCCATAAAGATGGTTATCTAGACTCTTTTGATTATTAATCAATAGAGACATGTGAATCTTCTTTGTTGGGCAAGATGACCAAGACTCCCTTTTCAGGTAAAGGTGAGAGAGATAGTGATCTATTAGGACTCATACATACTGATGTATGTTGGCCTTTTAGAACTAATGCCAGAAATGGGTATCAGTACTTCATTACCTTCATTGATGACTTCCGTAGGTATGGCTATGTGTACCTGATGAAACATAAGTCAGAAACCCTTGAAAGGTTCAAGGATTTCATGAATGAAGTATAGAACCAACTTGGTAAAAGTATTAAAGAACTCGATCCGATCGAGGTGGAGAATACTTAAGCCAGGAGTTTGAGGACCTTCTGCGAGCCCGTGGTATTGTATCATAATGGACTCTGCCTGGAACACCACAGCATAATGGCATGTCTGAAAGAAGGAATCACACTTTACTGGATATGGCGTGATCAAGGATGAGTTTTTCCGATCTTCTGATTTCCTTCTGGGGCCATTCTCTTGAAACCGCCGCACTTACACTTAACCGAGTACCATCTAAATCAGTTCAAAAGACACCATATGAGATATGGACTGGGAAGCGTCCCAATATGTCTTTTATGAGGATTTGGGGGTGTGAGGCATATGTCAAGAAAATGTTTCCTGACAAGCTAGGCCCTAGATCTGATAAATGTTATTTTGTTGGATATCCTAAGGAGACCCAGGGATATTACTTATACCACCCAACTGACAACAAAGTGTTTGTTGCCCGGGATGTTGTGTTCCTAGAAAAGGAATTTATTTTCAAAGGAAGCAATGGGAGGAAAATAGAGCTTGAAGAGGTTCAAGCCCAACAAGAAAATATTGAACCAATAGATGTACAAGTGGAACATAGAGATTCATAAGGTGTTGTGGAATCTCATTCTCCTCAAGTAACACAAGGACCTCGTAGATCTAGTAGGATACACCTTAAACCTGAGAGGTTTGGATACCTTGTGACTCAGGAAGGCGGTGAGTTGATCATAGATGATGATCCAACTACCTATCTAGAGGCTATGGAGGGACCATATTCTGAGAAATGGCTTGAGGCCATGAATTCTGAGATGGAATCCATGTACTCCAACAAAGTATGGACTTTGATGGAACCACCTGAAGGGGTAAAACCCATAGGGTGCAAGTGGGTCTTCAAGAAGAAGACCGACATGGATGGCAATGTGCAAACTTATAAAGGAAGATTGGTTGCAAAGGGTTTCCGACAAGTTCAAGGTGTTGACTATGACAAAACTTTTTCTCCAGTTGCCACGATTAAGTCCATCAGGATCATGCTTGCTATTGCGGCTTACTATGGCTATGAGATTTGGCAAATGGATGTTAAAACTCCATTCCTTAATGGGAATATAAATGAGAATGTGTACATGACACAACTTGAAGGTTTTGTAGATCCAAAGAATGCCAATAAAGTCTATAAGCTACAAAGGTCAATCTATGGATTGAAGCAAGCATCTTGGAGTTGGAATCTTCGATTTGATGAGGAAGTCAAAGTGTTTGTCTTTATTAAAAATGAAGATGAACCTTGTGTGTACAAGAAGGTTAGTGGGAGCATGACCACATTCCTCATATTGTATGTGGATGACATACTGTTGATGGGCAATGATGTCTCAGCCTTAGAGAAGGTAAAGACTTGGCTAGGGAGTGCTTTTTCAATGAAGGACTTAGGAGAAGCATCCTACATTCTAGGTATTAAGATCTAGAGAGATAGATCTAAAAGGCTTCTCAGACTAAGTCAAAGCACGTACATTGACAAAGTGTTGAAGTGGTTCAACATGGAGAACTCAGAGAGAGGAAACATCCCCATGCTACATGGAGTCACCATCTCTAGAGCTCAATGTCCCCAATCTTGTGAAGAGAGGGAGCGTATGAATGGGATCCCATATGCATCAGCCATCGGATCCATCATGTACGCTATGTTGTGCACACGCCCAGATGTCTCGTATGCCCTCCGCATGACGAGCAGGTACCAGTTAGATCTTGGGGATGCTCACTGGACAGCCATAAAGAACATCCCCAAGTACTTGCAAAGGACTAAGGATCAGTTCCTTGTATACGGCGGCGAGGAAGAACTGGTAGTAAAGGGTTACACCGATGCAAGCTTCCAAACTGACAAAGATGATTACAGATCGCAATCAGGATTTGTGTTTTGCCTAAACAATGGAGTTGTGAGCTGGAAGAGTTCCAAGCAAGAACCAGTTGCCGATTCTACTACAGAGGCTGAGTATATTGCTGCTTCACATGAAGCAAAGGAGGCTGTATGGATCAGGAAGTTCATCACTGAACTTGGTGTAGTTCCCAGTAGCTGTGATGCAATTGAGCTTTATTGTGACAATAATGGAGCTATTGCTCAAGCTAAGGATCCCAGATCACATCAGCGGTCCAATCACATACTACGGTGCTTCCATCTCATACGAGAGATCATACAGCGAGGAGATGTGAAGATTTGCAAAGTACCAACTGAAGACAACATAGCTGATCCACTGACTAAGGCCCTTTCTCAGCAGAAGCATGATGGTCATGCTAGGTCACAAGGACTGAGGTTCCTAGGTGACTGGCTCTAAGTGCAAGTGGGAGTCTGTTGGTATGTATGCCCATAGAGAAAGTAATGTGATGATTGTAATGGGATACTTTGTAAATGATTTGAATAATAATAAAGGCAATTTATGATCTATATGTTTTAACTATTTTTTAGATGATAGTGTAACATGATAGATGTCTAAAGAATTGTTTTACTCAATGATGTATGCTTTTAGGTTAAGGACCTAAATGATGAGATCATACGGATGTTAAGAGTATACATTCTTATTTAGTCCCTAGTTGGTTGTTATTGTGGAAATAACCATAGACATCAACAATACTAAAGACTAGATTGTGTGTTGGTTGATGATGGAATCTCATTAGTCATGATATAGTGATATCAAACCAAGAACATAGGTACTTGTTAGAGAACAAGTGTACCGGACAGACCCACTGTGAGAGTGAAACATGGAATCATGATTTGGTAGTCACATTCAGCTCTAACAATGATGGTGGTGAGTGTGATTCTTCGACCTGAAATCACTACACTCAACACATGTCGTTAGGTACACTTTGACATCATCAAATGCAGTCCTGAAACATGGGTTGTTATAAAGGTGATGATTGGGTGACTTTGACACATGGGGCTTTTGATGGGTGAGTGATAGATATGCGATTTGTCCCTCCTAAGGGAGTTTGATGTCCATGTCCACTTGATGAGTAGGATTGAGAAAGGCATGCACATGCATGTGTGAATCAATATGTGATATTGATGTCACACACATCTCACCCAGTCTACTCTGAGATCAAGGAAATGGATGAACGTTTAAAGGATGACTGTACCATGCCTTGAGTTCATTCAGGACATTAGTGACAAAGGAATTATACATTCACTGTAAAACCATTCACAGATTGTAGGATTGAAAGTTGTTCTCCAACTTTCTATTTCACTTGGGTAGCACTGATGTGCGACTAGGCACCGCTCTTTGCTAGTGAAGTCATAGTGTTATGGACTTTCACTGCCAACGTGAAATGGACCTACAGGGTCACACACATAGGATTTAACCTAGAAGAGGAGTTTATCCACAAATGATGTTTAGATTGATTACTAAAGGAGTTTAGTAGTTCAATTAAACACTCAGTTGATTGATAGCTCAAAATCATAGTATTCAAGGTGTTGTACCAATTGATTAGAGTATCAGATTGATTGAAACTGCAATTGACTGATTTTGCACAATTTGCACTTCCAACCGATCGGCTCAGGTTGGTGAACCAATCGGCTTAGATGTCCCAACCGATCAGTTCAGGTGTGAAACGATTGGCTCAGGTCCCCAACTGATTGGTTCATGCTTGAAATGATCAGTTCATCTGGTGTAGTTGATTGTTTTGTGGAAAATATCGAACCCTTCTACTCTTACTTTCATCCCGCATTGCCCAGGGTAGAGAACCCTATCCCATGACCCTCCTATATATAGGGGTATTGGGGGCTTATCAAAGTACAACTCAGAACACCAGTTTCTCTTCAAAGTTGTCATTCTCTCTAATTGTGGTAACCGAGAGTGCCCTAACAAGTGCTACCTGATAAGGGAGGCACAACAAGGGAAAGACAACTGCAGAATAGTGACTGGTTGCAAGAGAGTGTGTCGGTGACTAGTACGCCGACAAGAGGGTACAACTTCTTTTGATTCCTTGTGGGACAAGGAGATTGGAGTTCCAGGTGGTCCGTGTGGACTACTTCAGAGGTGGGAGACTTCTACTGCTCGGAGGACAACTATCAATCCCGACAGTCCCGGTGAGACCAGAAGCTGCACCGACACCGTCCAAGACCGGAGGTGAAGACCGTGCAAGCCGTAAGGTAATGTCGCTGAGCAAGCCTCGGGACAAGGTACGCCTCTACAAACCGTCCTTCCTATTGTATAGATGTTGACGTGATTCCTTTATTCTGGATTTGGGAGAAGAATTTTTTTTGTTTCTGCTGCCTTCTCTGTCTCCCCTAAAACCCAACAAATACCCCACCACAGCCGCGACATACAAGCACCTCGACCGCGGCACACGACCTCAACCAAAAAAATCTGCCTCGACTGTGGAAAAGACATCTCGACTGATGCAAAGACCTCGACTGTGGCAAACACCTCAGTACAGTTGGGCACACACCCGGCACGTCGGCTGCACACTCGGCACGGTCATGTTGAGAAGTAATGCGATCGATACCGAAGGCCACGACCGCAGCAGTTATTTCAATGCTCCACAGACCTGCACCTATAAATAGATGACCCCTCCTTTATTTGAGGCATCACTTCTGCTCAATCCACACCGATAGGCTTCCACTCTGTGCCCAACCAAGGAAGATGATCTTTGCAACCAAAGACTACCTCTGTGGGGCCCTTGCTACTCCGCCATATTTGCTTCATCTCCTCCGAGCAAGAGCACGAGAAGAGAAGGAAGAAGGAGAGAGAAGACCATCTATGTCCATCTTGGTGTTCTTTCCCTTCCCGTCCAGATCTGCCCTGCCATCATGTAGAAGATTGTTTCTCCACCGAGCCGCGACCATCTTCTATGCCATGATCATGGAGGAACCTTCCCTCTCTCTTGTTCTTTTTGTTTCTATCATAAGGAGTGAGTAGTCCATTTCATTGGGATGCAGGGGCTAGCCCCGCTGCCCATGCTTACATGTTCATATTATAACATCCATGGCTTGTATATAACCTTCCATTTCATTGTTAATCATTTAATGCATACTTTGTGGATTGATCACCTACCTTGCATGATCTATTATATTTCTTTGTTGAGAGAACTTCAATACTTAGGATTTGAATATTGATTAACATGGTTGATGCCCGGATGAGAACTTTCGAAGGGATATCTCCAAAGTAGTAAGTGTGTGACCCATGGGTAATGAGACATTGAGCCCATGGAGATACTTATGCAAACTCTATTTCCTAACGGATGGTTTGCTACTCCATCTGGATAGTTGTATCTTGCATGAATGTGTTTGCATATGTTTGCATGTGTAGTGGTGGTGAAACCCGATTCCACCCCAGTGATCTCATCATTAATCTAAACTCAGTTTTAATCCCGCTCTTTTACTTTCCTTGCAATTAGTTTAACTTAACCCAAATCAACTCTTGCTCTAAATATTAGTATTCGTTGATCCAGATTCGACTAGCAAGATTCTTAAAAAAAGTTGTCCCTTGGGATTCAATCCTTAACTATACTACGATAAGACCCATCCGCTTGTGGGTGGTATTATTGCACAAGGTTCTGGTAAAAACTTGGGGATTCCAGCCCTAGGTGGATTTATTAGTGCAGAAAAAGCCATGCCATTGATACCCCCTACCATCCTCAAACAAGTGGGAAAGTTGAGATCGACAATTACGATATCAAGTTGGTTCTTTATAAAACAATAAGATCAAGCCATAAGAATTAGTCACTTTATATAAGTATCATTCTATGGGCATATCAAATAGCATACAAAACCCTTATTGGCACCACTTAATGTAAGTTTATATATGAGGAAAGCTTCCACATGTTGGTTGAGATACAACATAAGTCCATTTGGTCATTGAGATCAATTGATATCAATATGGATATGGCCAGCACACATAGATATTTATGAGAGTTGGGGCATACAAGGTGTCAAAGTCATAAAAAGAGAGAATGAAATTCATACATGACAAGCTAATTCGGAAGAAAACATTTGAACTTGTCCAATGGTTTCTGATAACACCCATATTTACGTATTTATGATAAACATTTATCTATGGTTTTGTATCACTATAGCCTTAATATGTATTAATTATCCCATTTCCTTATCTTCCGATAATTTATATCCTTTCATAAATAAAGTTGATTGAATTAGCCAATTTTGGGACTTGCAGGCACCGAACCTGAAAATACATCTATTCTCCAAAGGATTCTCCCCAATGCATGTATTTTTGCAGTAGCTAGGCCTACACCGCGACCGCGGCCAACATGATACACCTCGATCGCGATCGTGGTACCCATGCTCACCTCAACCGTGACCGCGGTAATTGCCTCCACCGCGACCGTGGTCTGGAAATACACCTCGACGGCGATCCAAGCCACTGCCGCAACTTCTGAACTAACCGCGACCGAGGCCTACACCTTGACCGCGGATCCAGCCTTAACCACGGATCTGGCCTCGACCATGGTGAATCCTCAACCTCAATCGCGACTGTGGGAGGTACCTCGACCACAGACCATGACCTGCGGTCATCACCGCGACCATGGTGATTAAAGTTGTGTTCCATATCAGAACTACGATGACTCCACCTATAAATACCCGCCCCTCTCCACCTGAAGAAGGGTTCCCCATCTTGGGAAGTTCCAACTGTTGGTCTGACCCAGGGAGGTTCCCAGAGCCCTGTGGGAGAGTCTGTAGGTCTGAGAAGGTCTAAGAACTCATCCTACGCCTGTCTCTTTAGCGATCTTCCTTTCCCCACCATCTTTCACCCCTAGTCTTAGATCTCCAAAGGCGGAAGATGAGGAGAGAGAAGAATGAGGATCTATCTTCTTTAAGAGAAGGAGAATGCCTATACCATCATCTTCCACCTCAATCCACCAAGAAAGTTGTTGTTCGGGGTGGATCTAGAGAGAAAGGAGGCCAAGGAGTCAACAAGATCAAGGAGGACGATCCAAAAGACGAGATACGGCCTATACAGAGGCTAGGGAGCGAGAGCCACCTCTCCTCTATGGGCTAAATCTCTACTTCCTTTCCTTTCTTCTACTGTTCTCCTTTGTTTATGTACAAATGGTGTTCTTCCATCTTTATTCGGTGCCAACTATGCTTGTCCATGGCTAATTGAGCTCCTTCTTGGCTATGTAGCCCGTTTCGGGCATGTCAATGTACTTTTGCCTTAAGCACATAGATTTAATCCAGATCTAGTACATTTTCTATTATATCTTCTCTTTGTGGTTATGATTTCTAGTTTGGTTGATCTCTTTCTTGCGTGAATTGTTCTTTCTGCCTATATTGAAAGATTCGTTGTAGAAATAGATAAGAGGAGATGATTTGGATCAAAATCTAAAAAGAGGATGGTTCAAGGTCACTGTTCCTAACATCCCAGAATATTATAGACCTGAGAGGGTATCTAGAATGTTCTAGGATGTTGGTTTGTCATCCTCGAGAGAGGTTTCATATCATTGATGGATTTTAGTCACGCTACACGAGAGCGAGTGGGATGACCCCACAGGAACAACTACCACAGTGTGTACCAGGTTTGGATGTAGATTGCTTGCTGAGGTATTTGAGGGTTGTCTGTGCCCAAGAACGGGTGCGTAGACTGCCTAACTTGTGGTTACATAGTCAAGAACTTCTTTTCTTTGATTAGTAGAATCTCACGGACTCTGTTTTATTTTCTTTTCTTTGTTCTATTTTAATTTGTGACAACCTGGTAGACTGGTTCTAGCCCAACCTTTTCCTCAGCTATCATCTTGGCTTATCTGGCTTAAGAACAAAATCTCTGGAATCCTAAACGTCACCACGTCCCTGTGTTCGACCCCATATATCTACTTCGACCCCGTAATAAAAGTTGTGGGGGTCTTTGAAGGTTTCAGGTTATAAATTCAAAAGTTTGATTCCTTCTAAGTCTGCCTCCCTTTCAGAACGCGCGATTTAGGCCGATCAACTTTTTGGCACCGTTTCCGGGGACGTGGTTTTCTACGTTTATATGCCTAGAAGATTTTGTTCTATCACTCTTAAGCTTATATATATATATATATATATATATATATATATATATATATATATATATATGCATATGCATAGCTTTTCTCTAGATTTAAACATACTTGTCCATATATACTGAATACCTTTCCTTTTTCTTATACATGTTTATCCATGGATCTTGCTTCAGCAAGACAAGTTATATTGTCCACCTGTCCTCCCACATTTTTCTGTAGTTCTGACTACTGGCAAATAATTGAAGGTTGTGCTCTACATCTAGTCAAGCTATACTCACCTCCACCATTGTCATATGTTGAAATTCCAACAAAAGAGATGACTGATCAACCCTCGACCTCCATATTATCATGGGATCAAGAATTGATTAGAGAAGTAGAGCTAGCTGGAGAAAGTGTCAATGCACGGATCTCCCCTTTAGCCCCTCAAATCCAAGAACACGTCGATCCACTCCAACAACTATTAGAAAAGTAGGAGAATCAACTCCAAATAGAAACAGAGATTGCAGACCGTAGAAGAAGTATACTTCAAAGTGGTGAACAAGGATTCATCCGGAAAAATCAGTTTGATATAGCAGATTCCCATCAGATGTGTATGGCAGAATTGATGGGTCTCGAAAGCATTGTTGCTCAAGTACAACAGCTTCATGATAAAGATGTTGAACAAGGTAGGAGGCTCCAAGAGCTCATCAACTTGGTTACAATTCAGTTACAAATGCCATCACAAGATTATAAAGATTACAATCATCAAAACCATTGCATTGGGCCTAAAGTGGAGCTTGTCCTACCATCCTATTCAGACCATCAACTGGGTTCACCAGGATTTTTCTATGAAGAACTGCCAACCTGGGGGTACCCTTCATTTTATCCAGATGATTCAGCTGATCAACCAATGGAAGATACTAATAGCATGCATGAATGGTTAAGTGATGATGATGATGAATCATATCCTCACTAGGAATGTCAGACGACCTCACAACAAGGGGGTCAGTTTGAAGAACCTGAATCAGAAATTAATCCAGACCAAGGTGATAACTATCACATTGAGACTTGTCACTTAGCCACCACCCACACACCTACTATGGTCTAGAATAACTTGTTCAAGGAGGAGGACGACGATAACTATTTGAATTGGAGTAGTGAGTATACTGACGAAGACGAGTTCGAGCAGCACAAGTCATCATTCTCCACCATCCCTTTACAAGGATTGGTGTACATCAAAGGCGTAGGATGGACAATCCTTCACAACGTGGCTGCTGAGCATGAGGACACCCTGGACCCCACAAAAGGCGACAAGTTTGGGGTAGAAGAACAACAAATAGGTTTTTATGGGGGTACCTGATGTGCACAAATCATATCATCTTTTGGATCATGTTTGGTTGCATTTACATGTTGTTTTGACTCAATTATCACTCTCATTCATGCTAGATTCTATATTTTTTGCTATTCTTACTTGTCTCATGGTTTGAATTGTAGGTACTACATTTTGCAATGAAATGATGAGGAATATATCATATTATCACTTATTGTATCACTCTCAAGTATCTACATGTTTTGGGGTTCAAAAGTGTGTAAATACCACTTTTTACAACATGTAAATCGGACCTACACATTGAAAGTTATGAGCAGAATACACAACAGCCCAGAACAGCCAGGTGCATGTCGTGCACCTGGGAGCGTCAAGCAGACCAAAGTTTCTGGAAAGTTGCACGATGTGCATTACTTCAGTGCACACCATGCGCAGTGCATTATGGAGCAGACTAAAAGTTTCTGGAAAGTTGCACGGCATGCATTACTTCAGTGCACGCCGTGCACAGTGCATTCTAGAGCAAACTGAAAGTTTTTAGAAAGTTGCACGGTGTGCACCTGGCAGTTTCAGCATTTTGAAAAATATGAGTTTTTGTTTAAAATGAAGTGGGAACTTAATGGGTGGTTATGCTCGGTCATTTGTGTCAGTTCCCTCATCCCAGAGCAAGCCTAGAGCAGAGGAGGGCGATTTGGAGGAGAAAATAGGTGGTTTCTTGCCAAAGGAGTCCATTTCTTCTTCTCTTCTTCTCTATTTTCTTCTCCGGATGTGCAATAGAGCTTCTTCACTCTACAAAGCTTCTCGGGAGGGAAATTTGTCTGATTTGGAGTAGTTGTAGAAGTGGGATTTCGTCCTCAAGTTGGAATTCTACCTTTCTTTGGTTACACCTTGGGATTGCTTAGCTTTTCCTTCTCTAAACCAAGTTAAACTCTGAAATTTCTGCACATTTTCTGGTGTACATCATTATGGACGAGTAGAACCTTTTTCTTGGGAATGGGAGAGTAACTCCCATGTCATAGCTTGTATGAACATATGAATTTCGTACTAAGTGTTAGTTTCTCACATGTTCCAAGAGTTGCTTCAGATCTGAAATGCTTGTTTGTGTGATTGGCCATCATACTTGCATGTTTTATGCTTTCTTTCATAATCTGAGAAGATGTGTTTGAGAGTATGGAGTTACTCTTTTGGAAACTTGTCCTTGACCACGAGAGTGGTTGGGATTATGTTGAGGAGTAAGGTTTGTGATTTGAAATGAAATACATACACAAGAGTGATGTATGGAGTTAAAATCGTCATCACTTCACCGGGAGGTGAGTGATGATTACAAACCTCCTTTGCAAGTTAATTAACAATTTTAAATTCATATCTTAATATAAGCTATGATGTGATAGTGAAATACCAAGTCTAAGATCCTTCCAAATCTGAATATTAACCTTTCTTAAGTGATAATTTACTATTTTGTTTTAAATCTATAATTTAGTTGTTCTAATCCAATCATCTTGTGTACAACGATCTAGATTATTGAAAATCATAACTCTTGCACCTAACTAACCAATGCTCCTTGTGTTCGACCTCGACTACAACTACTCTCCTATACTTGCGGGAAATAGCTAGTTGAGTAAAAGATCATTCTTAATGATTGAAACTCGTTAGTGTAAACAACCAACAAGTTTTTGGCATCGTTGCCGGGGAGCATCGGTATTCCTGTTAGAGTAAGAGTTGTTGATAAGTAAATGAGACTAGATCACAACCTTCATATCCACCAATCATATCCATAAATCATAATTCATCATGATCATCATAATTTGTTGTATCTTCCATGTTTGTTTTTGTATCTCACTCACCTTGTTTATTTATAGGAGCATATGGGGTGTTCATAAAAAGATCCTTGAACCGTGTATATCTCTACATTCAGAAAATGAACACACTGTTTGCAGCCCTCATGGAGCAAGATGGAGTGAAACCCAAACATGTATGGAGGAATCACAACCCACACAACCATCATCCATGTCACCATCATCCAAGTGACTTTCACCCATGCCACCTTCATCCACATCACCATCATTCACACCTAATTCACCATCATCATATTGATGCAATAATTTTGAGTCGCATTTATAGACTTGTTTGATATGTGTTTTATGCATTTATTAGTCATTTTCATGGTTAATGTTGCATAATTCATTCACTTTGGTCTATGCTACTTCTTTATGTCAAATTTCCCCTATTTCAGAATTTTGAGTATTAATTATCAAAAGAATACGTTTTGTGTGGACTTATGTGGTTTCGTGTGTTAATTTCAGGAAAAAAAAGTATCTGCTACTGTCGATACCATCGACCGTGGTCGATACCATCGACCGGACCACAGGTTGCCAGCCGCAAGGATCAGAAGAAAGTCGATACTATCGACAGGGATGTCGATGGTATCGAGATACCGTCAGGTTGCTGGCAAAAAGTGAGTCGATACTATCGACTCATATGTCGATACTATCGACTGATGGAGCTACAACGACACAAAAAGACAAAACCGTCGCTACAGGTTCGTCGATACCATCTGACATCAGGCGCAAAGACAAAAGAAAAGAAGGACAATCGCTACCGCGCTAGGTCGATACCATCGACCCGCGTCGATGGTATCGACACCGTTAGATATGAGTTTGTTTCATATTGATCTTAATCAGACGGCTGTGATTAATTGGCAATCTAATTCGGGAAATATACCTAATGACGGCGCCGAGGAGGAGAGGATCACGTCATTATCCACTGCACACATCTCGAGAAGATGTGGAGAGAAGAACGGAGCCCCAGAGCACGCCCCAGCCGATCCGGACGCCGAAGAAGACGATTTCCACCACCGAAAGGCGGGAGAACACGTATTCCATGCCAAGGATTGCTTGGATCTTCTCCGTTCAGGGGTTTCACCACTCAATCACATTTTTCTCCATGTTTCCCTTCTTCTTCTCCACGTTGTACTCTAAGATGAACATGCGGGGCTAATCCCCTTTGCCTTTAGCATCGGGAGTAGCCCGGGAATTCATTATATGACGATTTTATCATAGTAATTCATATCGTATCTCTTAAATCTGTGGTATAATTTCGTTTTCTCAAATATATTGTTATGCTTGGTCACCATAATAATAACCTAATGCCCTTAATTACTTTGAAAGAAGAATTAATGATTGAAAAGAGACAGAATTTACATTAATTGACAAATCCCTTGAACAAGGTGGTGTAAGATTAATGGTGGATACCGAGAGGTCGTTTTTAATGCACCTAGTTTAGGGTATAGGTTACTACGACGGTGGAACCGACCTAGACATAGGTAGTGAATTGTACCACGACAGTGGGCAATTCTGATTTCAGGCCACTACCCGGATAGAGAGATAAAATTGAGTGACTACATAGAATTTAATACAATGAAAACCCGCGGTGAAACCGCAATCCTAAAGATCTCCTTTTGAATTGATTAAACCAAACATTTAATCCATTTCTTTGTTTTGTTTCATTTTTATTTTCTTTTAATTTTGACAACAACTCTCAACTATTTAATCGGCTTAGCTGATCGCGAGTAGTTAGTAGGAGTCTCCGACAATTTCACGTATCCCTGAGTTCGACTCGGGCAAACTGTCGGCACTTCGAGTGCTGCAAGCGGCCACTCTAGGCCACATTTTTTTATCATTTCAAAAATTCATAATCTATTTTCTAAATATTTGCAATCGTCAAGCACTGTACTAAATTTAATTTTTCTATTTGTAGGTACTGTGCATGGTGCAGACGCATAGTACATACTACACAAGTCGCGCACCAGAGGTTCCGCTGCTGGGACTGGAAGACAAAGGTGAGTATAATCAAGACCATATTGAGGATATAGTTTTTGAACCTGAACAAGAAGAGATGGACGATCCACAGACAATATGGGAGAAGATCAAGGCTTCTTCCTCATCCGCTTCCCAGGGACCGATCAAGAAGTAAGCGGTTAATATTCTGACATACAAGATTGATCCGGCTTTAATCAACTTGGTGAAGTCGAATGATTTTCATGGGCTCAAAAATGAAGACCTCATCGTGCACATAAGTCAATTTGTGGAGAATTGTGATATGATAAAAATTGACAGATTTCCACAAGATGTGCTCTACTTGAAGCTCTTCCCGAGTTCGTTAGTGGGAAATGTGCGTGAATGGCTACACAACTTGGACGATGAATACATGGAGTCTTGGGACCACATGGTGGAGGTTTTCTTTGAGAGGTTCTTTCCTCCCGAGAAGACCAATGACATGATCAGGAAGATCCACAACTTCACCCAACAAGCAGGAGAGACCTACTCTGAGACCTGGGAAAGGTTTCAGATTATGCTCAGGCGATGCCCGCATCACGGGCTTGATAAGGAGACACAGGTCAAGATCTTCTATTTTTCTCTCTCCGAGCATGATAGAAGCAACCTCGATTCAGCCGGCTCAGGATTCTTCTTGAACAACACGGACACCAGGTGTTGGGAAATCCTAAAGAACATGGCCAAGAAGCAATTATGGGGCGAAAGAGGCGTCGTGGAGCAGGAGTGGCAGGTGAATCTAAAGCAATCAAGGAGCTGAATGAGAAGATGGATCTTCTCACGAAGAAACTGCTTGCAAAGGAGGATACTGAGTCCGAGGATGAGGCCCAAGTTAAATTCATGAGGCAGCAGCAAGGCTACAGGAATAATGACTATTCATGGAGGAAAGATAAGAAGATCTCCTGGAAGGATCCAAACAACTTCTTGCAGGATTCAGATGCTAAACCCCAACCAGTAGCAGAGGATAAGAGCATAGAGCTGCTCAATCAAGTGATAAAGCAAAATCAATAACTCATGACTACTTTCGGCCAGCAAATAAAGCAACAAGGGGAGTTTATGAACCAATTTGGGCAGACACTGTAGAGCCACGAGGCTCAAATGAGGACAATAGAGATATCCATGGCACAAATGGCGGCAGAGATAGCTAATTTGAAGAAGTCGGTGCACCCAGGTTTTCTGGGTAATACTAATGTTCCAGGAGGAAACCAGCAGGCGAAGGCCATCTTGCTAAGAAGTGGCAAGAAACTATTAAATCCCAGAGCCGATGAACCAAGCAAACCCCAAAAAGAAATTGAAGGTGAGGCCACTGAGGAGCTGCCCGTACCGGTTACAGAACCAGTCGATGACATAGCAGTGGATGCTACTGAAGATCCTATTGCAGAGGAGGAGGAGCCTCAAAGAAGGACACCCTATGTGCCATCACATCAAAGGGCACAGGATGTCCCGGTCCCTTATCCGAACAGTGCTAAGGCAAGGAAGGTAGACGCCCAATTTAAAAAGTTTTTAGACAGTTTCAGAAAGCTTTCAGTCAACATCCCTCTATTGGAAGCTATTGAGCAAATCCCTTCTTACGGGAAATTTCTGAAAGACATCATCACCAAGAAGAGAAAAATCCCGGACACAGAGGTGGTTGTGCTAAAGGAGCAGGTGAGTGCCTTCATCATGGGCACATTGCCACCAAAGAGGCAAGATCTAGGCTATTTCAACATTTCATGTTACATCGGGAAAGTTAAATTTGGTGAAGCATTATGTGACTCAGGGGCGAGCATTAATTTGATGCCCCTTTCTACATTCAAGAAGCTGGGATTAAAAGAGTCACGGCCAAGCAAAATGACAATCCAATCGGCAGACAATTCAATGGTAAAGCCATATGGGATTTGTGAAGATGTGCTAGTGAAAGTGGATCGATTTTTTTTTCCATCAGATTTTATCGTCATGGAGATGGAGGATGTACAAGGCAATGAGCTACTCCTCGGACGACCCTTCCAAGATACAGCTGACATGATACTCGAGATGGGGAGAGGTCGCTTGACCTTAGGTATAGCCGATGACCGATTTGAGATGGTAATGCCTTCTAGTGTCACTTCACCTAAATCTAAGGAACAATGCCACATGGTAAAACATTTTGATAATAACATCTCACTTTGTCTAGGGAAGCCATTTTTAGATATGGCCCATGTAATGACCAAGGTGGAAAAAGGGACTTTGGCTGTGGACATCATGGAGCAGACCAAAGTGGTATCCCTTTGCAAGGCTGTAGGGTTCCCGAACTATGAGGATGAGGACATTCCTCCCTCCACGGAAGATGATGCTATAGCAAATTCAGTTTTTGATGCATATCCGGAATTACCACTCGAGGCTTGTTTAGTCAATATCACTCATGATTGGATGAGAAGCAAATCTCTGAAGGAGTGCACCAAAATGCTTCATATGTTGCCGTGCTTCTATGCCAGGTATTACGAAGATTTGGGCAAACTTCCACCACCACTTCAATCATCTTTAATCAGCCCGCCGGAGTTGGAATTGAAGCCGCTGCCACCGCACCTCAAGTACGCCTTTCTAGCTGAGGAAGACAAATTGCCTGTGATTATTTATGCTTATCAAAGTGTTGAAGAGGAGGACCAGTTGTTGATAGTGTTGAAGAACCACCGGGGAGATTTTGGGTGGTCTGTTGCAGATATCAAGGGGATTTCCCCTACTTTGTGTCAGCATAAGATTCGGCTCGAGGAGGGAGCCAAGCCGGTGATTCAACCGCAACGTCGACTGAATCCGAGCATGATGGAGGTTGTGAAGAAGGAGGTGATTAAGCTTCTTTCCGCAGGTATTATCTATGCAATTTCAGACTCGACATGGGTGAGTCCCACGCAGGTAGTCCCTAAGAAGGGAGGAATAACGGTTACTCATAACCTTTTAAATGAACATGTCACCACCCGCTTGGTAACCGGGTGGCGAGTTTGTATAGATTACCGACGACTGAATGCCACTACGCTAAAGGATCACTTTCCTCTTACGTTTATTGATCAAATTCTAGAGCGATTAGCTGACCGATCACATTTCTGTTTTCTGGATGGGTATTCGGGGTACAATCAGATTTCGATTGATCCTAAGGACCAAGAGAAGTCCACCTTCACTTGTCCCTATGGAACATTCGCATATCGCCGCATTCCCTTTGGATTATGCAATGCACCAGTGACCTTTCAGCGTTGTATGCTCGCCATTTTTTCTGATATGGTAGAACGCTGTCTAGAGGTCTTTATGGATGATTTTTCGATTTACGGTGCATCTTTTGAAGAATGCCTTTATAATCTGGATAAGGTGTTACAACGATGCGAGGACACACATTTGGTCCTCAACTGGGAGAAATGTCATATGATGGTGAGTGAAGGGATAGTGATAGGACATAAAGTGTCTAGCAAAGGTTTGGAGGTAGATCCGGTAAAAATTGAAGTAATTTCCAAATTTCCCCCACCAAATTCGGTAAAAGGGGTAAGAACTTTCTTAGGTCATGCCAGATTCTATCGTCGTTTCATAAAAGATTTTTCAAAAATCGACAAACCTTTATCCGAGCTTCTAGAAAAGGATGATGTTTTTTATTTCAATGATAAATGTTTACACGCGTTCAATGTGCTGAAGGAAAAATTGATTTCCGCACCGGTTGTTCAAACACCGGATTGGACTAAGCCGTTTGAACTCATGTGTGATGCATCTGATTTTGCTGTAGGAGCTGTGTTGGGACAGCGGGTGGACAATAAACCTACCGTGATTTTTCATGCCTCTAAGACTTTGAACGACGCCCAACTAAATTACACGACTACTGAAAAAGAATTGCTTGCCGTTGTTTTCACTTTTGAAAAATTTCGGCAATATTTAGTTGGATCGAAAGTCGTTGTTTGGACTGACCACACCGCTATTAAATATTTGATGGAGAAAAAAGATGCCAAACCTAGATTGATTAGGTGGATCTTGCTCTTACAAGAATTGGATATCGAAATCAAAGACAAGGAGGGGATTGAAAATGTTGTAGCGGATCATTTATCTAGGTTAGAGAGGGTGGATGAAAAATATTTATACATACCCATTACTGAGACATTTCCAGATGAACAACTTTTGAAAGTGAATTCTAAAGATCCGTGGTTTTCATATATTGTGAATTATCTTGCTTGCAGGATCATCCCGGATGATTGGACGTATCAAGAGAAGAAGAAAATTTTCCATTCTCTATGATATTATTTTTGGGATGACCCTATTCTTTTGAAGCAATGCAGGGATGATGTCCTACGTAGGTGTGTACCTGAGGTGGAATATGAGAGTGTTCTTCGTCATTGTCACACACTACCTATGGGCGGACACCATGCGAGCTCTCGTACAGTAGCCAAAGTATTGGAAAGTGGCCTATATTGTCCTACCTTGTTTCGGGATGCTTATGAGTTCGTGAGGCAATGTGATTCCTGCCAAAGGGCAGGTAACATTTCAAAGAGACAGGAGATGCCCCTAAATGTTTTCCAAGAGGTTGAGGTATTTTATTTATGGGGTATAGATTTCATGGGACCCTTTGTGTCCTCAAATTCGAATTTATATATCCTTTTAGCCGTTGATTCTACTGTAGTGTGCATGTTCATTAAGGAGAATATCTTCTGTAGGTTTGGAGTGCCCCGAATGATAATAAGTGATGGGGGTACGCACTTCCAAAATCAAAAGTTCTCGGCACTATTGAGAAAATACGGGGTCAAATATAACATTGGTACCCCGTATCACCCACAAACTCAAGGACAAGTGTAGGTCTCCAATCGTGAAATTAAGAATATCTTGGAGCGTATCGTGGCTTCCACGAGAAAAAATTGGAGTGCCCTACTACCGGATGCGTTGTGGGCATACAGGACGGCATACAAGACACCTATAGGCACCACACCTTTTAGGTTGACGTACGATCAGGCATGTCACTTACCGGTGGAGTTAGAGCACAAGGCACATTGGGCGCTAAGAAAGCTCAACTTGAGTTATGATGAAGCGGGGAAGAAGAGATTACTTGAATTAAATGAACTGGATGAGCTGTGAATGACTGCATATGAGAACTCTCGGATATACAAAGAGCGCAATAAGTTGATCCACGATCGCCACATTCAGATGCGCACCTTTAAGAAAGGAGATCATGTGCTTTTGTTCAATTCGAGGCTGAAGTTGCATCCCGGGAAGCTAAAATCCCGATGGAGTGGACCATTCACGGTGGAAGAGGTCAGACCACATGGCGCAATCATGGTGCGCGATGGCGAGACCACATTTTGGTGAATGGACAGAGGTTGAAATTATATTTTGGTGAAGATTACCCGAGGAAGGTGAATGAGGTCAAACTCATTTCATTTTCGGATGCATGACATGCTTCAAGTCGTCTAGCCTAAGACGTTAAAGAAGGGCGCTTGTTGGGAGGCAACCCAACCATAGGTATTTTGGTTTAGTTCCTTTACATTCATAGTTTGATTTGTTTTAACTTAGTTTGAAGTGTAAAAAAGATATCGTGATCGTTTGCTACATGTGCAGGGCTGAGGCAGAGTCGATACCATCGACCCTTGTGTCAATGGTATCGACCATGGTATAGGTTGGCGACTGTAGAAATCACACTGCGTCGATACTATCGACGGCCTCGTCGATGGTATCGACATACCTACAGGCAGATCGCAAGTGGAGGTCGATGGTATCGACATGGGTGTTGATACTATCGAGATCTCTGGAGATTTTCAGAACGAATCGTCTCAGTAATGTCGATACCATCGACGGGCCTGTCGATGGTATCGACACATTTAGACATAGAAGGCGGCGGCCGGGCCTCGCGAGTGTTTGCCCTAATCAGAGAGTTGATACTATCGAATCGCGTCGATAGTATCGACGCGCCACGTCAACAATCCGCGAGGAAAGATCAACGGTGATCGCAACAACTAAGAAGTCGATCCAGGGGACGGGTCGATACCATCGACTCGCGTTGATAGTATCGACGCGTCAGCAATCCGGGCCTCACTGATCCAGCCATCGACGACCGTCGATACTCGCGGCGGTACAGATTGTGCTACCCAGGTCGATACCATCGACTCGCGTCGATAGTATCGACGGGCATACAGCAGTTCCGGCCACGGCTATATATGAGGAGGATTTGCATCAGATCACGTCACAACTCCAGAGCAATCCTCCTCCACTTGTACCGAGCGTATTCCAAAGCTGTCCGAGCCCGACGATGAGCAGCACCGAGCAAGTTCTTCATCGAGCGGAGATTCACTTCTCCGATCTTCACCGAGCTCCCTTTCTATTCCTCTTTCTGTCGCGATCATGGTGCATGTTGCTGGTGCATCGTCATCTCGCGCCAACCCGATGGAGATCTCGGAGTTCGTGCCACCTCCGAACGTGTCAATTTCACGCCCGCGGCTGATCCATCCATCCGCGGAAGTCAAGAAGATCTACGAGGAGATCTTAAAGAGGAAGATCGACCCGACCCGTTATGTTGAACGTGAAACAATCCACAACATGGGGTTCGACGCCAACCTCGACTACGTTCTGAAGGGGAAGGCACACCACACGGGCCGCATGGCTGACGAGCTGGAGTACCACGTCGATGGCTAGCCATTCTTCGGTGAGTGGCCTACGTACAAGGAGCTGGTGGCTGAGTTTATGGCATCGCTGGACATCTGTGTCATGCCCAACGATGTCATAGCCACCGACCGCGAGTGGATCAAGGGCCGGGTGTCTTTCCGGCTGTACAACAATGACTACACCCTTAACTCCGGTAGTTCAATGAGTTATTCAACTAGAATCATTCGCGGTCTGACTACCGACGGCCGGACAACCGCACCGACTATGATGCAATCTTCGCCGAGCTTGTGACGGTGCCGCCGGGCAAGTCGGTTAGCTACCATAATGTTGCGGTAGCTGATTTCGAGCACCCCTTCATCCGGATTCTCCACCGGATGTTGAGTTCTACGTTGTTTGCTCGTGGTGATTTGGCCCTCAGCAAGTTTCAGGAGACGAATCTCTTTTTCTTGTATAAACTCCTGAAGTGCCAAGAATGCAACTGGGGAGCCTTCTTTTTACAGTGGGTTTTGGCGGTGAAGAGGAGTACACGGAAAGCCCCAATTCATTTTGGCGGGCTTATCACCAAGCTGTCCTCCTACCTCGGGCTGAATTTCTCTACTTTGACCCCACTCTCCACCAGGAGCAAGGTGAACTTGCAACATCTGCACAACTCCAACCTCATCCTTCTTTGAGATGTCTTGGCGTATGCACACTGCCACATCAACCATACTTACCAAGAATGCTCGCTTCCTGATCCGGTCTTCAACATCAAAGGGGCGCAACACTTCCGATGGCCTATCATAGCCATTGCTGACTCCGATGAAGACGGAGGCAACGACGACGACGACAATGATGATGAGGTTGAAGAGGAAGAGGAGGCCTACACTCCTCTTCGGGCACGAGTGGCACCACGAAAGCGTCCTCGCATGCATCTGGGTGCATCTTCATCTTCTCAGCCTCCACCACCACCACCGCCCTCACAGCCAAGCGAGGATGTCTATTCGATGCAGGGCGTGTATGCTATGTTGTAGGACATACAGTAGACGCAGCAGCATCACATGGTGATGTACACCAGTATTCAAGAAACTACAAACCGGTTACTTGATAATCAAAGGGCAATGTTCGAGAACGAGCGTCTTCTCCTCGACAACTAACAACAGATTCATGATCGGTTGCATAGGATGGAGATGCAACAACATCCCTTTTACGATCACTATTGGATCCAGAATTACTTTGGAGGCTATCCACAACCTCCACCTAGGGCCCAGTTTGATCCGAGCTTCCAGGGGGAGTATCCTTCTTGGGACCCTACGGCTCCGCAGTACCCGCCTCCACCTAAAGAGTAAATCGGTATCTCTGTTCCAACCTTTAAGATTGTTTTTGACTATGAGGCCATAGTCGAATTCAAGCTTGGGGGGTGTTGGAACAGCTCTATCTTTTATTTTCTCTGTTTTTAGTTTTGTTGTTTTTGTTTTTTGTTATTTGTTTCGTGCAATCTTAGTTTGTTTGTAGGATCCACATTCTATCTAGTGTAATCGTGGATGTCTTTAATCTTGAGTCATCTCAGTTGCATGTACATGGGAATTAAGGAAAACTAAAAATTTTTGAGTGTTCACAAGCTTGAGTGTTGTTCAAACTTTGATCACTTAACCTAGAAAATGATTGGTTTTGTCAACTTTAAAATAGAAAATCACAACTGTACATTCCTAATGATTCATGGAAGTGGACGGAATTGGTTGTTTGAGCCTAAACTGACCAAATGATAATGAGACTCTAATTTGAAGTAAGAGAGAAAACCCTCTTAACTACCACACAGGTCAGTAAGGAGGGACACATAATATTTGTCAAAGGTTCAGTCAATTAGTCTTGTGATCTATTCACCTCATTGTTTTTCATAATCCACCATAAGATTTGGAAGTAAAGTACGGTTTTAACCTTTTTGATTGCATGTCATGTAGATAGGACTTGCATTGCAACCATTTTCATATGTTTTGCATGAAAAAAAAATAGAATAGGTTTACATGCACATTATCTTTAGGTGCATGTCATTTAGTTGCATTCATAACTTTTATGCATAGAGTATATCATGTACCTCATTTCTTCTTTAATGGTGAATTAAATTGTTCCATACCTTCTAAATAGTTCAACTATTCGAGATATGCAGAAAAATAAGCCCAATTAAGTATTCATTGTCAATTGTGGATATAAGGGTTTGAAAAAGAAAAAAATCTGAAAAAAAAAATTGAAATTGAAAAAAAAGGGAAGTTAAAAAGAAGCAAGTAGAACAAGGAGAAAGGAACTTAATTTCACCTGCATTTCAAGATGAGTGAGTACATGATGTAGCTTAATTAGATATCCATCTCATTTTGAGACGGAATGTTAGTGCATGCATCATTCCACCCAATCTTAGGCATTAGGGCATTTTTCATGTGCATTTGCATCATTTAGGGCATTTTTGTTTTATGCATGTTGAAATCGTATAATGCTTCCACGTCTTCCATTAGCCACCCATTCCATCCACCCATTGCTCGGATTGGTAGGCCACCGTGATTTTCTCCTCACTTGTGAATATCAGGAGAACTGCTTCCATGTAGATGGTAGTTAGGGAGAGCAACATAGTATAGGAGATCACAAGATGCACTAAGTCTGGACCGGCGAATTTTATTATGTTAACTGCCTTATGTGATAGTGTTTATCAGTTTTTAGGTTGATATCTTTTATGGATGATTATTGTCGCCTTTAGGGTAATTATCATTCTGTGGTTAGCGAGGGCCGGTATGCGAATGTCCGGTAGGAGTCTTATGGGATGTTTGTTGTGATGCTTTGTTCTTTAGTTGACTCTGGCAATTCTATTCTAAGGTCTAGTGCTCGAGGGCGAGCAATGTTCAAGCTTAGGGGAGTTTGATGCGATGATTTTGAGTCGCATTTATAGACTTGTTTGATATGTGTTTTATGCATTTATTAGTCATTTTCTTGGTTAATGTTGCATAATTCATTCACTTTGGTCTATGCTACTTCTTTATGTCAAATTTCCCCTATTTCAGCATTTTGAGTATTAATTATCAAAAGAATACATTTTGTGTGGACTTATGTGGTTTCGTGTGTTAATTTCAGGAAAAACAAGTATCTGCTACCGTCGATACCATCGACCGGACCACAAGTTGCCAGCCGCAAGGATCTAAAGAAAGTCGATACTATCGACAGGGATGTCGATGGTATCGAGATACCGTCAGGTTGTTGGCGAAAAGTGAGTCGATACTATTGACTCATATGTCGATACTATCGACTAATGGAGCTACAGCGACACAAAAAGACAAAACCGTCATTACAGGTTCGTCGATACCATCAACCCTCATCGATGGTATCGAGATGAGATCAGGCGCAAAGACAAAAGAAAAGAAGGACAATCGTTACCGCGCTAGGTTGATACAATCGACCCGCGTCGATGGTATCGACACCGCCAGATATGAGTTTGTTTCAGATTGATCTTAATCGGACGGTTGTGATTAATTGGCGACCTAATTCGGGAAATATACCTAATGACGGCGCCGAGGAGGAGAGGATCACGTCATTAGCTGCTGCACACATCCCGATAAGGTGTGGAGAGAAGAACGGAGCCCCAGAGCACGCCCCAGCCGATCCGGACGCCGAAGAAGACGATTTCCACCACCGAAAGGCGGGAGAATGTGTATTCCATGCCAAGGATCGCTTAGATCTTCTCCGTTCAGGGGTTTCCCCACTCAATCACATTTTTCTCCATGTTTCCCTTTTTCTTCTCCACGTTGTACTCTGAGATGAACATGCGGGGCTAATTCCCTTTGTCTTTAGGACCGGGAGTAGCCCGGGAATTCATTGTATGATGATTTTATCATAGCAATTCATATTGTATCTCTTAAATCCGTGGTATAATTTCGTTTTCTCAAATATATTGTTATGCTTGATCACCATAATAATAACCTAATGCCCTTAATTGCTTTGAAAGAAGAATTAATGGTTGAAAAGAGACGGAATTTACATTAATTGACAAATCCCTTGAACAAGGTGGTGTAAGATTAATGGTGGATACCGAGAGGTCGTTTTTAATGCACCTAGTTTAGGGTATAGGTTACTACGATGGTGGAACCGACCTAGACATAGGTAGTGAATTGTACCACGACAATGGGCAATTCTGATTTCAGGCCACTACCCGGATAGAGATAAAATTGAGTGACTATATAGAATTTAATACAATGAAAACCCACGGTGAAACCACAATCCTAAAGATCTCCTTTTGAATTGATTAAACCAAACATTTAATCGATTGCTTTGTTTTGTTTCATTTTTATTTTATTTTAATTTTGACAACAACTCTCAACTATTTAATCGGCGTAGCTGATCGCGAGTAGTTAGTAGGACGCTCCGACAATTTCACATATCCCTGAGTTCGACTCGGGCCTCACAAAGGCATGTATTACTTCGACGCGTTCACTTGCATTTTTGCGCACGGTAAATTTGCATCACATATACACCACCAACACCCATATCACATTCTTCCACACCTTCATATGCACCACCCTCATCCACGGATCCTTCATCCATACCACCTTCACCCAAGCATCCATCTCAACAAGAAAGAGCAATCATGGAAGATGACCATCCCCTTAAAGACTTCATTGTTCCAACTTCTACAAAAGTCAATAGGGCTATCAATATCCCACCGATCGAGGAAAATGACTTTTCTATCAGCCCCACAATTATACATATCATGCAGCAAAACCAGTTTGGAGGGACGCCAATGGAGGATCCAAACCTCCACATTGCTGAATTTCTGCAATTTCTTAGCACTTTCAAGATAGACGGTGTTCCTAGTAATGTAGTTTGTCTTCTTCTTTTCCCCTTCTCTTTGAGAGGTAGAGCCAAGGAATGGCTCTATTCATTTCTAGGAAACTTCATCAATAGTTGGAACGAACTCCTAAATGTTTTCTTAGTCAAATATTTTCCACCAAGCAAGACCACACAATTGAGGAGTCAACTCATCAATTATTCTCAAAGGGATGGAGAGACCTTGTTTGATACATGGGAGAGGTTCAAAGATCTTCAACATCTTTGTCCACATCATGGTCTAAGCAATTGGCTTCTATTGCAATCTTTCTATAATGGTTTATGCTACAATACAAGGATGTCTATTGATGCAGCTGCAAATGGAGCTCTAATGAACAAATCTTATAGAGAAGCCTATGCTATTATTGAATATATGGTAGCAAATCATTGCCAATGGAGTCTGGCTACAAGCTACCACCCATCCTTTTCACATACTACTTCCGGAATGTAAGTGGAAGATCACACGGTTGGTGCTATAGACATAATTGTAGCAAAGCTAGACACTTTATCACAAAGGTTTGAGAAGATAAGCACACAGCCATTTCAAGCAGCCAATATTATTTGTGATGCATGTGGGTTGCATAGACATCTTCCACATCTTATGCTTCTTCTATTTATTCTCCAGGGGGATACACTCCATCGGACTTCTACAATAATGTGAACCCAAATTTCATTCAGCCACAACAACCACAAGTAACTTCTAGATTAGAGTCCATGCTTGCAACATTTATTTCAACTCAAATGCATCAAAATGAGGAGTTCCATCAACAAAGACAATCAATGAAGGGTGCCATTTGCCAACTCTCTTCTAAGGTGGATGATATTACCACTCATGCACACATCTTGGAGAAACAAATTTCCCAACAAGCTCTTTCTAGCAAAGAAGCATTTCCACCTTTCTTGCCTAGTCCACCGGAGATGAATCCTACGTATTTTAGGCCAGTGACATTGAAGAATGGTGTTTTCATAGAAGTATATCCTTCAAAGTATGATGATGTTGATATCCATGATGATTATGAAGTTGCAACTAAAGGGGAGAAAGCTACAACACATGCTCTACATATTAATTCTTCAAGCAAGCCACATGTCCTTCCTCCTCACACTCTAGATGACACATTGATTTATAATGAGAACACTCTTACCAACTCATATTTTGATGATGCTTCAAAGGGGAATAAAAAGACAAATCATATTGGTATACAAAAGACTATTCTTGCTACAGCTCATAGGTTTTTTCTCTTGCCCCAAATCAAGGACATGTTTGCAAGGAGGCATAAATTTTTAGCACAACAATTTCCAGATGCAAATGAAAGCACCGGTACTCCAAGGACTTTGATGTTTCCACCATGATGAGGTACCCGATTGCAACCTTTTTAGTTTGATTTATGCAGTGAGACACTGCAAATTTCAAGCTTAGGGGGAGCAATCGGATGGTAACCTAGTTCTTTTAGCTTTTCCCTTTCATGTTATTTGCTTCTTGTCATTTGCTTTTATTTTGTGTTCACATTTTAGTCTTTTGTTTTCAATTCTTCTCTTCTGGTGGCAAATCTAGTATGATATGAGGTTTATCTTTTATATGTGGATAGAACTTCTATGCTTAACTGATTGTCCTCTTTTGATGAGAAATATCATTTGGAGAAATTGTAAAAGGCATGCATTAATCAAATGAAACATTTTGTCCATCAACATGTGCTTAACTCTAGTTTATGCTTCTAGCCTGAACACTCATCTTTCACATCCTTGATTTCTTAAAACATGTAATGGTTTCAATTTTTGTGAGTAAATCAACTTTACAACATCATTTGGAATACATGATGCCCTTGCCAAGCTCTTAGTGCATTTTCAACCACTCTTTCAATGGATTTTTTTCAAAACAAATGAATGAAATCTAGCTAATGTTGCAATTTAGTTAACTCTCCTATGTTTTCGAAAAATTAAAATTTCTTTTAACTTATCTCATCTTTATACCCCATAAAAAATGGCTAAACTGCCCACATATCATGCTAGCCTAGTGTAAGTCCGATCTGGCCACGATGGTTAGGTGGTATGTCTTAAAAGAGGGTAAAATACCCCAACTGACATTCCACATGTGCATAAGCCTACATTAGCAGCTGAGTGTCATAACCCATAATCCATTGTCATATCATTTTTGGGAAAGAGGGAGAGTACAACTAAAATTGTCAATTTTAACTAAGATCTCATCATTTGTATCCTTAATAGTTGAGAGTTTGAGTTGCACATCCACTAATTGCTTGGCTTGGTCATCCAAATTCTACTTAGTGTTGTTTAATTGATTGATTTATTTAATTGTGACCACCCCTGCTGAACTAAAAATCTCTTTCTTGGGTGTTTAAGTTGAATTGATGGCTATGAGAATAAACATGTTGATCATGGTTGGTTTGGTCTTATACACATCTTTATTTCATTTGATCTATTCATGAACTTGACAATTCTTCATTTATGTTTCTATGCTCTTTTTTCTTGAGGACAAGTAATGGTTTAAGCTTAGGGGGATTTGATGTGCACAAATCATATCATCTTTTGGATCATGTTTGGTTGCATTTCCATGTTGTTTTGACTCAATTATCACTCTCATTCATGCTAGATTCTATATTTTTTGCTATTCTTACTTGTCTCATGGTTTGAATTGTAGGTGTTACATTTTGCAATGAAATGATGAGGAATATATCATATTATCACTTATTGGATCACTCCTCAAGTATCTACATGTTTTGGGGTTCGAAAGTGCGTAAATACCACTTTTTACAGTATGTAAATCGGACCTACACACTGAAAGTTATGAGCAGAACACGCAATAGCCCATATTAGCCAGGTGCATGCCATGCACCAAAAGTGCACGCCGTGCACCTGGGAGCATCAAGCAGACCAAAGTTTCTAGAAAGTTGCATGACATGCATTACTTTAGTGCACGCCGTGCACAGTGCATTCTGGAGCAGACTAAAAGTTTCTGGAAAGTTGCACGACGTGCATTACTTCAGCGCACGCCGTGCGCAGTGCATTCTGGAGCAAACTGAAAGTTTCTAGAAAGTTGCATGGCGTGCACTTTGGGTTCACGGTGTGCACCTGGCAGTTTCAGCATTTTGAAAAATATGAGTTTTTGTTTAAAATGAAGCGGGAACTTAATGGGCAGTTACGCTCGGTCATTTCTGTCAGTTCCCTCATCCCAGAGCAAGCCTAGAGCAGAGGAGGGTGATTTGGAGGAGAAAAGAGGTGGTTTCTTGCCAAAGGAGACCATTTCTTCTTCTCTTCTTCTCTATTTTCTTCTCCGAAGGTGCAGCAGAGCTTCTTCACTCTACAAAGCTTCTCAGGAGGGAAGTTTATCCGGTTTGGAGTAGCTATAGAAGTGGGATTTCGTCCTCAAGTCGGAATTCTACTTTTCTTTGGTTACACCTTGGGATTGCTTAGCTTTTCCTTCTCTAAACCAAGTTAAACTCTAAAATTTCTGCACATTTTCTGGTGTACATCATTATGGATGAGTAGACCCTTTTTCTTGGGCATGGGAGAGTAACTCCCATGTCATAGCTTGTATGAACATATGAATTTCGTACTAAATGTTAGTTTCTTGCATGTTCCAAGAGTTGTTTCAGATCTGAAATGCTTGTTTGTGTGATTGGCCATCATACTTGCATGTTTTATGCTTTCTTTCATAATCTGAGCAGATGTGTTTGAGAGTATGGAGTGACTCTTTTGGCAACTTGTCCTTGACCGCGAGAGTGGCTGGGATTATGTTGAGGAGCAAGGTTTGTGATTTGAAATGACATACATACACGAGAGTGATGTATGGAGTTAAAATCATCATCACTTCACCGGGAGGTGAGTGATGACTACAAACCTCCTTTGCAAGTTAATTAACATGTTTAAATTCGTATTTTAATATAATCTATGATGTGATAGTAAAATCCCAAGTCTAAGATCCTTCCAAATCTAAATATTAACCTTTCTTAAGTGACAATTTACTATTTTGTTTTAAATCTATAATTTAGTTGTTCTAATCCAATCATCTTGTGTACAATGATCTAGATTATTGAAAATCATAACTCTTGCGCCTAACTAACTGACGATCCTTGTGTTCAACCTCGACTACAACTACTCTCCTATACTTGCGAAAAATAGCTAGTTGAGTAAAATATCATTCTTAATGATTGAAACTTGTTAGTGGAAACAACCAACAATACCTCTTGTTCAGAAGATGATTGGATGACTCAGACTGTAAATAAAAACTTATTTGAGCATCCAACCTCAAGTTTAGAGATGGAAGGAGAAGAGACGAGCCCTCCAGAAGGCATTCAACCTCTCCCTTGCATCGACATCCTGGGGCCTTCCTGTTCAGATCCATATCTTGAAGGTTGCCTTAAAGATGAGCTGTCGAAGAATTCATCCCAGTGCAGTTCGAGTGAATCAAGGCATAGGGATGACTTCTATGTGTGGCAAGATTTTATCCTTCTCTTCCAGAGTCAGAGGGGGTCACCTTTCCTCACTCCCTACCACTACACCATGGGCACAAACTTCGAGATACAAGTAAGTGGAACCTAAAAACTAAGGATTTGGGATCCTAGTGTAGGAGTTGTAGGGCAGCCACCCCCTACTTCCTACACAATTTTTCTTTAATCTTTATTTTGCTTTTCACATACAAATAAATCTAGTTTAATTTTTATCTTTCCCCTAACTTCCAGAAATATAGTTTATTTTGCATCATCTAGTTTTCTTCTAATTTTTCGTGCACTTACATCTTCACACCCTAACATCTACTTTTGGTACGTATCTTAATCATCTTTCCTTGATTGCCCCTCCTTGGTGTTTGATTTGGGTTTTGTCCTCTATAGGCTCCACACCCTCATCTTCCCCATGTGGTATAGCTAGGACCGCGACTGCGGTCTCAAGACAAGGACCACGACCGCGACTTGTTATCAAGACCGTGACCGCTTCCAGGATCGTGACCGTGGTCATGCATAAGTGAGTCCGTGACTGTGGTTACACAAGACCCGGGAAAGCTTTTTCGGCCTGGACTGACCAACGTGTCGGGTTGTCACCGCATTTTTGATAGACTATTTCTCTTTTGACCGAGCTTTTTTTCCCTTTTGACCGAGTCTTCAACGCTTTTTCCAATTTTTTTGCCGTTCAGTCCGTGACCTCACACATTTCACGTGAGGGTTGGGCTGGGCACCCGGTCTATAAATACCCCCGGGTCGAAGCGTTACCTCCTTGCCTAACTACAAAATTCCCTCCATCTCCACACTACTCTTCACCAGTTTTTCCTTCTTCTTCTTGTCCCCGTTGTAGGCTAACAGGGAAGGAGCAAGCGCATCAGCACCAACAACTACAACCACAGCTGGACCGTGACAGCGGTCATTAAGTAGTGGCCCAGTAGCTCGCCAGCCAAATGCCTCTGGCAGCGCCAAGTTCCGCGGTCCCGATCGCGGTCTCCTTCATAGCAAGCAAACCGGTGATTCGGACACCTTGGTGAGGACGGTCGCGGTCTTCACAGTCGCGGTCCTGTAGATCAAAGTCATCATGTACACCAGGTCGCGGTGTTCAACACACGTGGGCCGGGGTATCATGTTTTGCTTTACGGTCGCGATCCCTGAGACCGTGGTCACCTTGTTAATTGTGATCGTGGTGATCAAGTAGTCAAGGTCACGATATCCCAGCCTACATCGCGGTTGCGGTCTCCTTGATCGCGATCACATAGGTCGTGGTACCTAGGTCAGCCACAGAGGTTGCTGTCTTTGATACCGCGATCACAACCTTCACTGTGGTCGTGATCCAGACCATGGGCGGACTTGGTGCATCTTGGAGCAGCTACATCAGCCTTTGCCACAGTAAAGTCTACCGAGTCTACATCAAAAGAATCGACATCATGGACGCCATGAAGAATAGCTTCGAAAAGCTTAAAAAGTCCATTACAAGGAAGAAAGGGGAAGGAAGCTCCACATCACCATCAAATTATGGGAGCCTCTACCCATAACACGCCTCCCGAACTACGAACCTAATATATGAAGATGAAGTTATGCTTTATGCATCCAGTTTCAGGTCGTAAGAGTTCGGTTCAGACTACCGCAACTTGGTTGGCACTCCTATGGATACCTACAATGTTGAGTCTATGCAAGAAGCCTCCAGTGAGAGGATGTGGACAGAACGTCATGATGTTGAGCTCCATACTTCGACTGGGTATCAAGAAAGCCCGTCAGTTCTTCACTGAGCTTCATCCGTAGGAGACCAACATCAACAGTCAGTAGAACGTTCCACATACTTGTGATGATCGACTTCCTCATGAGATTCTTTCTAGGGGAACAGACGCCACACAGCTCATAGCGGTGTCGATCAAAGATCACTCCCCTCTCTTATTTCATATCATAAAGCAAAAGCAAAATTTGATGTTCTTATTAAAGACAAACGTAGACTTGCGGGCCCGAGATATGCCGATCCAGGAACACTACTTAGACTCGGGATCCAAGAGCAGGTCAACAGATATCTTGTAGTCCTTGGCCTTGATGTGATTGTGTACGCATAGTGTAATGCTTACCATAGGCTCACATGCGAGTTTTATGCCACGCTAGAGACATCCAAGGACCACCAACACACTACATTACGTTTTCATCTCCTTAACCAGCCCTGCGAAGTTACAATGGAACAACTCAATAGTTGATGGTCACGTTCTGCTGAAGACTACACTGAGATGTCTAGAGGCAGGCTGGAGACATGGGACCACAACTTTAACGTTGCCCAAGCATGGAAAATGCTTATGGGGGAAGACAAGTATGTCACTAAGGGTTCCAAGGCCTCGCACATCCACAACCCGACAATTCGTTATCTACACCGGATAATAGCAAACTACGTCTTGGAAAAACAAGATAGTCAAGGAGCACTCAGTGCAGCTGACCTCTACATTTTGTGGTGTGCGGTAGTAGGAAAGAAAGTGAATGTGGGGAATTTCATAATTCTCCACATTCACAAATCTTTCAAGAAACAAGTCCAATTCATGCCAATGGCGGGAATTGGAGATGAACAGTTGGCACTCATGCAAGAAACTACCGAGTGGTCCAAGTTAGACTTAGACCACTTGATCCACTCAGGAGTGATCAAACAATGCAACACTGGCTATCTATATATCTTTGTTCACAACAAATGCAGATTTCGCATGTAGAACGTCATTCATGGATGTCTCTCTTTTGGACACTCTGGGTAACATTCATCATATAGGTGGAGCTGCAGGAGCTTCTTCTTTTGCACCACCAGTGCCAGAGGCTCAAGAGGGCAGGCAACATATGGGGACAAACTTCCACAATATACCTTATCAGGGAGGGCCCTACAAAGAGATGCCTACTATAGATTATCTGCGACCCCCTCCACAGGAGCCATACGCGCCAAATGCTAATCAAGAGACCTTCTATGAGTTCATGATAGGTTTCAGAGCTGACTCTAGAAGATGGTTGGATGCATTGGAGAAGAACGTGCATTACCTCAGAGAGAGGTTTGATATCGTCTTTCCTCTAGAGCCTCAATCATTTTATCAACAACCGTTCCAGCAACCCCCTGGGCCCTTCTATCAGCCAACCCAAAGCTTCAACCAGATAGTTCAGTTTCAGCAAAAACTAAACCATAACTTTGAGAACACATCGAGCGGTCTAGACAACTTGGATAAATATCTAAATAGAGACTACCAATAGCAGTTTCTTCCCAATCCTTCCTAAGCTAGAAGAATTGCTCGAGGATGAGCAAAGATTTTAAGCTTGGGGTGGTGGTCACGGCATATACCCCTTTTATTTTCCACTTTTCACTTTTATTTCTTCCATAGCATGCATGCATTCTTCCCTTTCCTTGCATTTAGCTTTGTTAGACTTTATTTTGTAATTTGTAGCTTGTCAAATAAAGGCCATGTAATGCAAATCTTATAGCTAAATGCTTATCTTTATGCCAAAAACTTTTTCATCTTAAACCAGTTGATCTTTTGCTTGACTTGCTCATTGACTCTTTCCTTAAGTTTGGTAATGAATCTAAGGTTATGTGACTTTTTCATAACTTAAAACTTTATTCCCTTGATCTATGTTGTGAATGACAAATCCAAGATACATGACTGTTGGAAGAGGCTAAAGAATGATAAAAGAATCCTAGCTTTTGTTTCACAAGCTTACCTCTATTCTAAGGATCCTTGAATCATAATTACTATCTTTCCACACAGGTGTCAAGCGGATAATGATGAGTTTTGAGCTATAGACAAGTTGAAATGTTTTCCTTGATGAAATACGTGCCTTCTCACCTTAGATTGAGTCAAAAAGATGATAAATTCAAATTTTGCAAAAGAAGCTTGGCCGCCCACAAAATCCCAAAAATATCAATATAGTTCTCACCCAAGCCTACAAAATTAGAATGTAGAGAATAAAAGCCTGAGTGTGAATAAATGAGCGCTTGTTTTCTCTTTTAGGAGAGTTGAGGATGATGCACATCCAGTGTATGACTATGCTCATGAACATGGGTATGTCGTGCCTGGTAGTATCACTCTAAAAGCTCATTAGAGAGTCACTGGGAACCCCTGGGAGACCTATGAGATTATCCCAGTAGCAGGGTTGGGTTGAGCACAGAACGAGGAGTTTGTCTCACTGCTCTGGGCCAACTGGCTCAGACTGCAGGGGTTGTTTCTCATTACATGGACTAGCCTGACGCAGAATAGAATCCTCAGAAGTCATTAGATTCTTTTCGCTTTGCTTCTTAGGACCTGAATAAGTGAGAGGTGTGTTGTCCCTGATTGGTCTACATGGATACATGATGATTGCTCATTGCTCATCACCCCCATGATCATCTATGTGACAATGCTTTTATGTTGTATAATTATGATTCAAACCTACATGAGTATCGACATGTTACAGTGGACTAGCTTAATCTTACCTGGTTGCTCTTTGATCTCACTTTGGTAGGATTGTGCTCGATTGGTGGGGGTTTGTTCTGAAATGACATGGATCGGGAGAATTGATGTTTTAAACTATTTTTCTTAGCCTTCGCATTTATCGCCAAGCTTAATTTGGATGTTATCTTTTTGTTCTTTGAATACAGTTTTGCTTGAGGACAAGCAAAGGTTTAAGCTTGGGGTGGTTGACAACACCCAAATTTACGTATTTATGATAAGCATTTATCTGTGGTTTTGTATTACTATAGCCTTAATATGCCTTAATTATCCCATGTTCCATATATTCCAATAATTTATATCCTACCATAGAGAAAGTTGATTGAATTAGCCAATTTTGGGACTTGCAGGAACCGAATCTAAAAAGACATCTATTCTCCAAATGATTCTCCCCAACGCATGTGTTTTTACAGCAGCTAGGCCTACACTGTGACCACGACCAACAGGATACACCTCGATCGTGAACGTGGTACCCATGCTCACCTCAATCGTGACCGCAATAATTGCCTCTACCGTGACTGCGGTCTGGAAATACACCTCGAACGCGATCCAAGCCACCGCCGCAACTTCTGAACTAACCGCGACAGAGGCCTACACCTCGACCGCAGATCCGGCCTCAACCATGGTGAATCCTCAACCTCAACTGTGACTGTGGGAGGTACCTCGACCAGAGACCATGACCTTGGTGATTAAAGTTGTGTTCCGGATCAAAACTTTGACGACTCAGCCTATAAATACCCGCCCCTCTCCACCTGAAGAAGGGTTCTGCATCTTGGGAAGATCCAGCTATTGGTCCGACCCAGGGAGGTTCCCAAAGCCCTGTGGGAGATTCTGTAGGTCTGAGAATGCTGAAGAATTCATCATACGCCCATCTTTTCAACGATATTCCTTTCCCCACCATCTTTCACCCCCAGTCTTAGATCTCTAAAGGCAGAAGCTGAGGAGAGAGAAGATTGAGGATCTATCTTCTTTGAGAGAAGGAGAACACCTACACCATCATCTTCCCCCTCAATCCACCAAGCAAGTTTCTATTCAGGGCAGATCTATAGAGAAAAGAGGCCAAGGAGTCTAGAAGATCAAGGAGGACGATCCAAAAGACGAGATCCGGCCTATACGGAGGCTAGGGAGCGAGAGTCGCCTCTCCTCTACGGGCTAAATCCTTTTTTCCTCTCCTTTCTTCTATTGTTCTCCTTTGTTTATATACAAATGGTGTTATCTCATCTTTGTTCAGTGCCAACTATGCTTGTCCATGGCTAGTTGAGCTCCTTCTTGGCTATGTAGCCCGTTTTGGGCATGTATATGTACTTTTTCCTTAAGCAAGTAGATTTAATCCAGATCTAGTACGTTTTCTGTTCTATCTTCTCTTTGTGGTTATGATTACTAGTTTGTTTAATCTCTTTCTTGTGTGAACTGCTATTTCTTCCTATATCGAGGGATTTGTTGTAGAAATAGACAAGAGGAGATGGTTTGGATCGAAACCTGAAAAGAGGATGGTTCAAGGTCACCGTTCCTAACATCCTAGAATATTCTAGACCTGAGAGTGTATCTAGAATGCTCTAGGATGTTTGTTTGTCATCCTCTAGAGAGTTTTCATATCATTGATGGGTTTTAGTCATGCTATGCGAGAGCGAGTGGGATGACCCCACAGGAACAAATACCATAGTGCGTACCAGGTTTGGATGTAGATTGCTTGCTGAGGTGTTCGAGGGTTGTCTATGTTCGAGAACGGGTGCATAGACTGTCTAACTTGTGGTTACATAGCCAAGAACTTCTTCTCCCTGATTAATAGAATCTTACGGACTCTGTTTTATTTTATTTTCTTTATTCTATTTTAATCCGTGACAACCTGCTAGACTGGTTCTAGCCCAACCTTTTCCTCAACTATCGTCTTGGCTTATCTGACTTAAGAACAAAATCTCTGGCATCCTAAACGTCACCACGTCCCTATGTTCGACCCCGTATATCTACTTTGACCCCGTAATAAAAGTTGCAGGGGTCTTTCAAGGTTTCGGGTTATAAATTCAAAAGTTCGATTCCTTTTGAGTCCGCCTCCCTTTCAGGACACGTGATTTAGGCCGATCAGTTTCTAATGTACAGCTCACATGTGAAGTTATTCCCTAGAAATATTTACTCAAGGTGGAAAGGTCCCTATAAGGTAAGTATGTATATCCCTAGGGAGACATTGTGTATCAAGAGAAATAAGATAAAAAAACAATTTGTAATAAATGAACAACTCAAGCATTTGGTTGAAATTTGCCCTGATAAGGCCAATCAAAGATTTTATATCATCAATCTAATTGAGATGATCCAATAATCAAGGATAAACATGCATTACTAAAGGCATAAAACTTAGTTCTATTAGTACACAACCCAATTGGTTCGTAGGATTTTGCACTTATACATTGCATTTAGATATACTTTTGTTTATATTTTTCCAAAAAATACACACAAACCATACTTGATACTTTTCTTGTTTTGATTTGTGACAAGAACATGGACTCAGACAAGAGAATATTCTACATAGGGCCAAAGTGATTTGAGAATCAAATTTGAAATGACAAGTAATTAATGTTAAACTGAACATGATGTGGAATCCTTAGAAAGGTTAATGATGATTGTGGTGATGTTGATATATTTTTGTGTGAAATATTGTGAGTTTGGGTGAAAAATTGAGAGAAACCATTCCAAACACAACTTCCTTGATACATCAAACCCAAAATGACTGTGTTGATAAGAACAATTGTTCCAAGAAATGAAAAATTAAGTTAGAGAAACTATAAAGAAAGATCTGATTCAAAATGACCATGGTGATATCCCACCGGGATGACTGTTATTTTGGTATAATGGTTGTGGAAATATGAAGAAATTCCCCAACAAAGAGGTAAGGAGTCCCAAAAGGGCCATTATTTGAAGTACATTTGTTCCACTTTAGACGCAGAACAAGTGTTTTGAGGCCAGAGTTTCTATTTCAACCTGAGCCCACCATGACTTAAAGACTTCAGTGGGATTGTTTCTCACAATTCCTAACCCACCCTAGAATTTTCATCCATGCCCATTTTAGTAGAAGCATTGCCTCTATGGACACCCAAAACCTTCTTGAACAAACATAGTACATTCCCAAGCCCGATTGAAGTTTCTCCAAGCATCCTTGATACTCCTCCAAGCTTCTACAGTCTCCAAAAACTCTTCTTATACATTTTCCACCTATTTCCACCCCCACTCCATCAAGACATGTGTGTTATAGTAAACCCTAATCCAAATCCTCTTCCACCTACAAATTACCTAAATAAAATGCAAATTTTGACTGCCTCCACCATAAAGAAGGTCCACTCTTATTGCCAAAACTCCATGAATGTATCCAACCTCCATCCACCATCCAATGTTCCATCTCCCATCACCTACACATATACACCAACCCACCTTTTTCCTTTCATGATGATCGTGATTCCATAATGGATCCCAAGTATAACAATAAAGGAGAGCACCATTCAGCAACGACCTCAAGGAGTAGGTTGACTCCATTGAGGTGGAAGATCGTAGCCTACCTCAGCACAGGGGTAGAAGGCAAGAAGCACCCTCCTCAAGTTCTTCATCACATCCCAAACTAGAAATAGAAAGGAGGCATGCTACATGTTCCACATGTGCTCCACAACAAATCAAGCCACACTTACATTGCCTAGACCTAGAAGGCAACTAGTGATTGATGAAGAGGGGGAAGTCATAATGGTGCTTGACATGTTCCCCTCACTTCAAATGATGTACCAAAGATACTTCCTAACAATTTGGAAACAAGATTGGGGTTAATTTATTGTGAAGATTGTGATGAGTAAATGGTTGATCTGTTCAACTACAAGAACCAAGATTCCATCAGATTTGTATAGTTTTAGAATTTACATATCATGACAATAATGGAGTTGAATCCATGTTTTGCACTTACCATAGAGTGGGATCATGACATGAGTGTTTCACTCTAGGTAAGTCTACAACCATAAAGATGCCCAACATCCTTCTATATTACATTTGTAAGGTCTTTACATAAACTGTAGAGATCTCATGGATCATGCTATTTAAGAGGAAGATTGTCTAATGTTTTGTCCCTTATATCAGGTGCAAGAACCATGCATTGAAGCACAATATCCTCTCCTTCATCGACTGCACTCCCTTGGATAGGAAATTCTACAATAGGGTGGTCTTACACCTCCTTTTCACAAGTGGTGATAAGGATAGGCCGTGAAGTTGGTTGCACCATCTTGTTCCTCATATGAGGTAACACATGTGGGACTACATTCTTCTATTCTAACTCAGTTTTAGTGGCACTCCTCTTGTGATTTTCAAGTGATGGGACAATTTGCTCTAGGAGTATCTTATTGAACACCTATTATGCTATCACTTGCATGGTATGCTTTGTTGGTTCACCCTCCTTTTCAAGTTCATTCTATAGCGACATGGATGAAATAACATGATCTCTATGGTTCATCTCGGTAATTCCTAGAATAGCTCATTCATTCTGTTTTTTCACACCAACAACCAAAGCTAGTTGCCCCATTTGATGTTTGAGCCCTTTGATTGAGGATACTTGGTTTTATATGCCTTTATATGCCTCATTCATGAACTTTGAGAGAGTGCCTTCAAGTCAGCCATTCTTCTTGGGTTTTTGGTGGTGTTTGCCCTAATGTTGTTGATGTTTCTCATCGTCTTCCTAGATAATGTGTGTGTGGTTTCTCCACCCTAGATTGTAGATGTTTAAGAAAGTTTTTTTTCCACGGTTCTTTTCCATGAAATTTGTCATCAATGAAGCAACAATTACCCTCTACAACTTCCAAGTTTGTTGTCAAAAATATTATTTTCCAAAATCAAAACCATATTTTGGTGCTCTCTTCAGCACCAGGTACAAAGAGCCATCGTATAGTCAAGTTTTGAATGCCTCAACAATTTCAATTTAGGATTTTCATCTTTGTTTGTGTGGGTGGACCATATGAACACCTATAACATGAAACCTAAAGTGTGAAGCTCCCCAAATGTGAAACACATTCCTCAATTTTTCAAGAAATACATTACCTATATCCTCAATGAGCTCCATACCATAGAAATTTATGTTTTAGGATCGCTTCCCTATCTTTTATCTATATTATTTTTTATACAATCTTTCATCCTCACTCTCTTTCATAATTGGTTGAATTCAAACTATCAAATGTCCTTAGTTTTTTTCACCATCTCCTACAAGTTTTGACCCAACTTTCCTAGAAACTTCTTCCTTTGTCCCCTCATTTGAACTTTACTCCCCACTAGTCCTTACTTAAACCACAATTCAAAGCTTGGTTGCTCAACACTGGCATGTTGTTCCCCGTGTGCTAGTTGTGAGAGAGGGTTTCTAGTTTATCATGGAAAAAATAATATAAACCTAAAAAACTTCCTATCTACTCAATGTTTGATCCTAATTATATACATATTATTATCTTGCCCATAGTCGAGTATGGTCATCTTCCAGACACATTTCCACTTCACTGTCAACTTCACAATATCATTAGGATAGGTCATCCCCTTTTCGACCTCATAAGGACTTTAACCTCCTTTGGTGTGGTTTGATTCTCCTACCAACCTCCTTGTCCACCATCAACCTCCTTGTCCACCATCAACCTCAAAGGTTTTTATACTCCCTTGGAATACCAATTAGACCTCTTTCTTGGTTATATCATGTATGACATGGTCTCTTCTTTGTTGTTTGATTGCCATCTACAACATTGGTTACTTTGTCGATATTGTATCATCACCTGATGATTAGATTTCATCCAGTGCCCTACCTCATGAATACAAAGAGGTTATTTTTTATTTCACATGGAACACTAAACTTGTCTTGGTCAAAACTTCCAAAAGTAGTCATCATTAATCAACATTAGTATCTTGCATAGAGCCAAGCACCCCATGTTCAATGCTTCTCCTCCTCATCATAGTGAATTTTTGTTGATGTTCCCCAGATGATCACATAAGTAATAGTAATTGGGAAATCTCTCATACATGATTAAAAGATCACTCAAGTTTCCCTTATTATCTATGGTCTTTTGGATGTACTTGAGAGGCTTCATGAAATCCAAGCAAACCCAAACCCTAGTTGACAATTCCTACCTGATTTCATCTCGGTCAACTTGAACGACCCTTACTATATATCTTGGAATTGAGAAAACTATTGATTCTAACTTGTAAACCAATGGAAAACCATATATCCAAATCTTTAATAGAAAAAAAAAAATCAAATTCGGTATTTTCAAGAAGATCAAAATTACATACCTCCTACTTCAATAGAAGGTAGAAGTTCCAAGGCCCACACTCTGGGATCTTACTCTTGTCCTTCCAATGAAAGAATTGAACAGAAAGACAAATGGATCAATCTATTTGGGAAAAAAAGCCTTGATAGATAATGTTCATGCTTTAGTGAGTCCTATTCAAAGATTGGAAACTATAAGTCCTTTGGTGAGAAGTATTGTCGATAGTGTAATAGGGACATGGTTCATTGGTTCTGCAACTTCTTCTTCCATTAGATCAATAGTTTCCTCCTCTTCTTCCTATATTTCTAATTTTTCATATTTATCAATGAGTTCATCTTCCATTATTGTGACCAATTCCAAGAGGATTTATCCATGCCTTGAACCTACAAGATAGAATAAACTATGAGGGAGAAAGGTTTCCCACCACGTCCACCCAAATTACAACAGCTTTAGGGTAATGCAAACTAAAATATTATTTCCTCAAGAATAAGTATAAAATATTTGTACCCATAAGGTATTACAAAGAATATTCTAAGAAATAAAAGTCAAGTAGGGTCACAAAGGAAATGTAGCCATTGCTTCTTGGTTTTTAATACTAGATATTTGCCAGTAGAATCTTTCAAGTGGGATAGTCCTTCTTTCCATGAATATCCTAAAGGAAGAAACCACACATGGACCAAAAGAAAAATAAGTCACCAATTTTTGGTATTAAATGTAATTATTGAGCTATTAATATCTGCAAAATGTATTCATGATTTAATGAAACAAAATATGGGTAAGAAATATGTGTGGAGTATTTAGATAGAAAGAAAACTTCAGGTTCCATAAAAAGTGGGAAAGCAGCTGATAAGTACACAAGTGGTGATAAAAATGAAACATTTCCTAAATTTGTATTAAACCAAACATAAGATAAATAGCAACATTAGTTCTAATAATAAAGAAAAGAAGAATAGAATACTTCACTAATTCTGATAGAATGTGGCAGAGCAACTTATCACTTTATATTCACAAGCAAACATATATATATATATATATATATATACATATATATATGGGTATATCTTCTCTACCCGTGCGGGTAACTAAGATTCACTACCCGTGCATCCATTTTGTAATAGGAAGGCATGTATTTATAATGAGATGGTCCAGATTGTAATAGACAGACTAGTTTTGTAAATACAACGTCTTGTTTGTATTCTCTGTCTGGAAACAGTAAAATATATATTTATGACTGTAACAGTGTTGTAATACAAAACGAGTCTTTGTATTACAATTTTTATCGTCTCATTACAAATTTAGATCGTCTCATTATAAATGCATGCCTTCCTATTACAAAACTAAAGCACGGGTAGCGAAGATATACCATATATATATATATATATATGGACTTGGGTGGTGGCCAATAACCTAATTACATAGTGTGGTACTAATCCCATGTATACAAAGGAATACTATAAAAGAATAATGAATAATAAATAATTATTGTTCTAACACTCTCGCTCAAGATGGTGCATATATATCATAGTCACCAAGCTTGTTACATAAGAATTTAACCCGACAACCACTAAGGGATTTAGTAAGTAGATCTGCTACTTGATCTTCAGACTAAACTAGTACAAGAATGATTTTTTGGTCTTGTATCTTTTCCTAAATGAAATGACAATCAAACTCGATGTGTTTAGTCCTATCATGAAAAACTAGGTTGGAAGCAATGTGGACAGCAGTTTGGTTATAACAGTGAAAGTCCATTGCCTTGTACTAGATGTACCCAAGTTCTTTGAGGATGTTTTTGGTCCATAAGATATCATTAGTCACATGAGACATGGCTTTGTATTCAGATGCAGCACGAGATAACAGTTTGCCTTTTTCTTTTATAGGATATTAGATTGCCTTCCACAAATACACAACATCTTGAAATAGACTTGCGATCATTAACGCATCCTGCCCAGTCAGCATTTAAGAATCCCTACACTTTGAGATGTCCATCATTTGACAACCATATTCCTTTTCATGTACTCTTCGTATGATATCGAAGCATTTGGATGGCAGATTCCATATGACCAGTATATGGTTTATCCATAAATTGACTAACCACACTAATAGAAAAGGATAAATTTGGATGAGTATCAGTAGTATAATTATGTTTTCCATCCATTCTACTATATCCTTATGGATCTTCAGTGGCTCCCCTACTCCTTATATAAGACTCTGGGATCCATTGCAGTATTTGTAGATTTTTCTCCAAGCAGGCCAGTTTCTTCAAGTAAATCAAGAATGTATTTTCTTTTTGATATCATAATACCATTTGGGGATCTAGCAACTTCAACAACTAGAAAGTATTTTAGGGGGTCTAAATCTTTAGTGTGAAAATTATTTTCAAGAAATTGTTTGAGTTGTAGAATACCATGTTGATTATCTCCAGTGTTAACAATAACATCACCATATAAAATAAGGACAACACCTAGTGTAACATCCCTGGCCTGGGTTATGGACTAACCCTAGGTGTTTTGCTTAATTATGTAATTAGATACTTGAGATTATCTTTTGGTATGTAATTAAAGCTCCTAAGGAACATATATTTCTATTTCTGTCCTTTTTGAACAATGTTGTAATATTGTTCTGTAATACAGGGACCTATGTGCAAATTACCCAAGTAGAGGGGTTAACTTGCAAATTACACATTTTAAGATGTTCCTTTGGTGTTGAGACATCATAAGAAATAATATTATAAAGTATGATGGATTCTCCAAGCTTGGGCACCAAGATACAACTTGTGGAGCAATCCTTGTGCTTTAAACCCTAGTTTTGGTGTAAAGTGCAATTTACCCAAAACATGGGGTGCAAAATGTAAAATATACCTTCTAGAGTATCGTTTATGACTCTTGGAATCAATTAGAGTAAAAATGATGAAGAGGTCGCTTCATTTGAATAATCATATAAGAAGGAACACCCTTGTAATTAAATAATTAAGTTGTAAGCAAAATGACCCTTTATGTGTGTGCAACATAGTAGGAGGTTTGGTTTCCTTTCCTCTAGACCTTGGTTTAAGAAGAAGTTTTTCTTAATAAGAGAAGGAGGGACGTGCCCAAAAAGGAGAGAAGGACCTAGTTGAGAATTGAGAAGATAAGTTGTCCTTATTTTGAAATTCACCCAAAGTATATATACACCTATCTTTACTTAGCAAGGATTGTTTACTTCACTTCCCTTCTTATCTTCTTGCTTGGACCTACTAAGGACATAGCTCTGGAGCAAAGGAAAACGGCCAAGTAGTTCTAGGTAAGGTTTGATCATCATCTAGCTCAGATTTGTGGAGAAAGTCATGACGTAAGGTTGGTTGCTAAGCTTTTCTTACTTAGTTCTTATTTCTAGCCATCCTTTCCAACCAATTCTTGGGGAAGCAACCTTGTACGACCTGTGGATATCAAGACGCCATTAAATCATGGAAGCTTGGATCTCTAGATTCGACCTTAAGGCGGGTTTTATAACTCTAAACCCTTAAACTTTGTTATGCACCTTTCTTTCTTGCAAAAATAGCTTGTTCTTCTTCCCTCCATCCTTCCTTGCTATCTTGCAAGCAAAACCGTGAAGAACATACCTCTATATTGAGGTAGAAGATGATGGGCATGGATACCAAGGTAACTTTATCAAACGGTCTTGTACCCATGCCCAAACGGTTTGCAAAACCGTTTGGAAGTAAACGGTTTCAAAACCGTTTAGATTCATGCGGTTTCACAAGACCGTTTAGAATCAAATGGTCTCCGAGACCGTTTAGAGGGGTTGACCAAGTGTTGACCATTTGGGGGTCTGCTGGACATGTTATGAACTAATTACCTAAAAAGAATCATTAACCAATTCCAAGTAAATCTCAAGTTGAAGGCAGCTTAATCACTTAAACCCTAATCGGGTTCATTGCTGATTTCAATGGACCAATCATGTTGAAGTTTGGGTTGAGTGGCCCAAACGGTTTCAAAACCGTTTGGGGATCACCCAAACGGTCTCAAGACCGTTTGGTGATCACCCAAGACCGTTTGGTGATCACCCAAGACTGTTTGGAGGTCTAGGGTTAAGAGAATTTGATCAATTGAAGGTCCAATCATAAACAGGATGTTGAAATAATCAAAGTGCTGAATTCGTAACCTAATTAGGGTTCAACCCTTAACAAATTGACTTAGGTTTTGATGAGACTTTGGGAAAACAGTCTCAAGACCGTTTGGAGGATGTCCAAATGATCCCAAGACCGTTTGGGGTCAGGTCATGGCCCAATTGAGTGATAGTTGATGGGTTCAACTTCAAATATACTCATGGTCATGAATGTTGAAGGTTGATCGATTTCAAACCCTAATTCAATTGGTCCCAACCCTAATTGGCTATCAATTGAGGGTCAATTGAGTATCAAATTGGTTAAGGATTAACCTAATTACCTTAATTGATAAGTGGTTAACAAGTATGACATCAATTGAGGGGTTCAACATTGAAAACCCTAATCAATTGCTAGTGTTGATGCACTTTTTAGGTCCATGCAGTTTTGAGATGTTTGGACCAAACGGTCTCAAGACAGTTTGAATCCAAATGGTCTCAAGACCGTTTAGGGGCAAATGGTCTCAAGATCGTTTGGGACCAAACGGTTTCAAAACCGTTTGGATTCATGCGGTTTTAAAATCGTTTGGAGGTTGAAAGTTCAAAACCGTTTAGGGTCTTTTAAGGTCAAGAATACGTAATGCTTTAAAGGCTAGATGGTTCAATGGTTGATTAACCTAAACCCTAATGATACCTAAAGACATCAAGGGATCAAGTAATTAGTTGGTTGATGTATGTTATATTCAATGGTGATCATTACTAAAGTACCCTTGATGGGTTTAGGCAATCAACACCCCTTGATCAAGTAAACCCTAATGACTAGAATGGTGATGACTTGACTTATGTTAATCAAAGTTGTTTTGACCTAACTTAATCTAGAGTGATGTAAACATCATTTAATAGTAAGAGGAGAGAGAAGGCTCCTAATATGAATGAGAATCAAGCAAAATACCCTCAATATGTATGAATACACATGATTAGGGTATGATACTTTATAGTGAGATCATGGAAACCCTAATTATGGTGATTAATGAATCTTAACCTTAGTTGAAGGCATTAATGATAGTAATCTCCATACATGATAGTGGTATGACTTCAATTCACATGTAATGTGAATAGTAAACCCTAATTCTAGGGTAATAACATGTAATGTGACTAGTAAACCCTAATTGAGGGTGATGTGATGAAATGTACAATAAACCCTAATTCTAAGTCATGCTTTTAAGCATGAATATTCATGATTGAAGTATGAGATGAGGAATCTTTATTCCTAATTAAAAAAAGGGATTGAATAACCCTAATTGATTTTAAAAAGGGAACCTAGCCTTAGTGAAGGTATGAAGGTACAACCATTGAATTGAAGGTTTATTTCTGCTTCATAAATTACTGATTTGGAGATGGATTGTTTATTATTATTATCAAATTGAATTGACCATGCAGGTTCTATTAAGGAAATGATCATAGCCAGGTAAGGGTTATGATGGTGAAATAGGTTTTCCTAAGGGAACTCCTGGATAACATACTTTTGAGTATGTTGGGGTTATGGACGCGAATATCCTTACGTCCTAGTGTAGGAATTGATCTAAGATGTACTTCAATCCATCAACCCTTCACTATATGTTTATGCCGGGGTGATGTATCACTAAACTCCTGAGGGAATCTTTAATGCCGCATCGATGAGAGATAAACAAGAGATCTTTCGATGATGAAGAGAGTACCGAATACCACTGTGACTCTAATAGTAAAGTGCCAAAATACCCTGGTAAGCTATTATAGCAGAGACAAGAGATGTCCTACATGTTGATCCTCACACTGACTGAGGAAGATGAGGTCATAAGAATTCAGCTCTTTTGATGACCTATGTATGATACTGATGCGACTTAGTAGTGATCGGTTGGAGTATGAGCGGTATACCTCATCTCCGTAGGGCATACTAATGTTTGTAAGACATAATCAACCGCGCAGTATAACTGCTTAGGTTGAACTACGAGAAACAATGACTGATGTTACATTGTCTATACATGTTCTTTATAATCCTTATTAAAATGATTGCATATGTAATTGTTGCTTTACTTAATCCTAAGCCTGCTGTTGAATGATTTAAGTTATTTTGCTTATGTTATTTCTTTAATGCTATAATAAAGCTTCTGGCGGAGAGTTATAACTCTCGCTGGGACAATTATTTAAAATTGTCTCACCCCGTAGGTTTTGACTTTTTAGGTGGACGTCGAGGACGGAGGAACCAATCTGAGAGTGAGCAGTATCAGCAGCAACAACACCAGGGGCAGCAGTGAATCTCAGGTGGAGATACTGATTGTCAAGTCTTGTAGATAGTTGTCTTATGTCATCTCTATACTCTCAGGTCTTAGGAGTCAGTAGATCTGAGATTTTGATTTAATATCTCAAGATGTAATGACAAACCATGTTGTAAATAGTTATCATGTTTTCTTATAAAAGAGTTTTATGGTTTAAAGATCTCTTTCCAAAAAGTTTTAAATTTTTAGTGATTTTTATAATTCCGCTGCTAGTTAAATCGCTTCCGCTGAGTTGTATGCCACAATTTAGTGGTATCAGAGCTCTAGGTTTGCTGAGTCTACAGAGACATAAAACTTTGGATGTTGAGTCTATTCTTAGTGTCTTCTAGTATATCTAATAGTGTCTTCTGCTCCTCAGGAGAAGAGTCTGGACCACACGAGGAATATGTGGTAGAGAGTAGTGTTGCTGCACCCCGAGAAGGTGCAAGAAACCCGGAGATAGAGCAACCTGTACCTGAGCCACCCCAGTTCAACCCAGCTGACATGGGGAACCCAGCTGTTCAGACTATGTTTGGGCAGTTTATGACTGCCATGACACACATAACAGATAGGATGCCTATGCCTGCACCTAGGGCACCTAACCATCCTGAAGGACAAGGAATCAGCAAGACGTTTGAATGACTTTGTGGAGTCGGAGCGACTGAGTACTTTGGAACAGCTGATCCTGCAGATGTCGACCTGTGGTTGACTGAACTAGAGAAGGCGTTTAGAATCCTGAACATCCCAGAAGCTGAGAAGGTTAGACATGCTGTCTATCTTCTCAAGGGGAGTGTTGGTCACTGGTGGACCATGGAAGAGTAGAAGAGGCCTGGTGTGGAGATTGCCTGGGAAGATTTCCGACGGGAATTTATCAATAGATATTTCCCTAAGATGTTTCTGGATGAGAAAATCTCTTAGTTCGAGAGGTTAAGGAAAGGTCTGATGAACATTAGCGAATATGAAGCTAAGTTCATGGAGCTGTTGTGGTTCTGTCTGCATATGGTTGCTACAGATGAAGTGAGGATTTAGCGTTTCGAGAAGGGATTAAACGCTGAGTTGACTACCCGTGTGTCTGCCTTAGAGAACAGAGAAAGGTTTGCTACCTTCGTAGAGTCTATCAGAAGGATAGAGAGATTTGTAGCTAAGAAGAGGCAAACCCATAAGAGGATGTATCCTTAGTTCTAAGGATCTTCATCTAGAGATTTTAAGAAACCTAGGTTTTCTGCGCCTACACCACCACCACCTAGACCCAGTACTCAGACTCAGTGGACACCGAGTAGAGGTAGAGGACAAAGCCCACCACTACAAGGGGCTCGCAGTTCAGCATCTATGTCAGTTACAGGACCACCAAGACCACAACAACTGGATAGAAGTTGTTATATATGTGGGAAGATGGGGCATCTGATGAAAGACTGCAGAGCTAGACCAGCGAGTGTAACACAACCACAGAGGCAGAGTCAGCAAGGATCACAGAGAAGACAGTTTCCATGAGGAGATAGAGGATGTGGACAAGCATCCCAAGCTGGATCGTCAGCACCGAATCAACCACAAGCAACAACAAGGTTCTATGCAATGAATCCACCTGATGCAGTGATCAACGCTCGGGTTGTGGCAGGTCAGATGGAATTGTTATATTCTGATATGTCTACATCCTGCGTTGTATCTGTTTTGATTGATCCTAGTGCTACGCACTCCTTTATCACTCGAAGGATGATTTGTAACTACAATATGACAGTCAGTCATAGAGCAGATAGCTTGTTGCTAGAGACTCCGTTGAGAGGGTCTGCCGTGTTGCAGGAGGTATGCTCTCCCTGCATCCTCTTCTTTTCTAATCATCACATTCAAGTGGATCTAATACCACTTGAGATGCAAGGATTTGATATAATCCTTGGGATGGATACCTTGGAAAGGTATAGGGTTGTTTTGGATTGTGAATCCAAGCAAGCTATGTTTGCTGATGATAGCGACACATGGATCTTTCAAGGAGAGAGAAAGATTCTACCCACCTGTCTTGTGTCAGCCATGGTTGCTGAGAAGCTGATGAGGCAGGGATGTTATGCATTCTTGGCCCATGTGATAGATACTACCATGGAGAGTCCCAACCCTGCTGAAGTTCCTATAGTCAGGGAATTTGAAGATGTATTTCCTGAAGAACTTCTAGGTGTGCCACCACCTCGGGAAATTGATTTTGAAATCAATTTGATCCCAGATACACAACCTATAGCACAAACACCATATAGGATGGCGCCTGCCGAAATGGCAGAACTCAAAAAACAACTACAAGAGTTGCTTGAGAAGGGTTTCATCCAACCGAGTACTTCACCATGGGGTGCTTCGGTCCTCTTTGTTAAAAAGAAAGACGGATCAATGCGGTTGTGTATTGATTACAGACAACTAAACAAAGTAACAATAAAGAACAAGTACCCTCTGCCGAGAATTGATGATCTCTTTGACCAGTTGCGTGGTGCAACAGTCTTCTCAAAGATAGATTTGAGATCGGGATATCATCAACTCCGCATTAAGGACAGTGGCATACCCATGTCTGCCTTTAGGACAAGGCATGGTCACTATGAGTTCACAGTTATGTCATTTGGACTAACTAATGCACCAGCTGCATTTATGGAACTCATGAATAGAATCTTCCGACCTTTTCTTGATCAGTGCGTTGTTGTCTTTATAGATGACATTCTGATCTATTATAGAGATGCTCAGCAGCATGAACAACATCTTCGTCAAGCTCTAACGTTGCTGAGAGAACACAAGCTATACACTAAGTTTAGCAAGTGTGAGTTCTGGCTACCAGAAGTATCTTTCCTTGGACACGTGGTATCTGCTTCGGGTATTCGTGTTGATCCTAAAAAGGTAGAATCTGTTCTACAATGGGAACAGCCGAAGACACCGACGGAGATCCGTAGTTTCTTAGGGTTGGCAGGCTATTACCGAAGGTTCATTAAGAACTTTAGTTCCATAGCCTTACCCTTGACCAAGTTGACCTAGAAAGATGTTCCTTTTGTCTGGAGTGATAAGTGTCAGCAATCTTTCCAGCTGTTGAAGGAGAGGTTGACAAGTGCACCTGTACTTCTGTTACCTGAGCAAGGCAAATGATACATAGTTTTCTGTGATTCCTCCAAGAATGGACTTGGATGTGTGTTGATGTAGGATAAGCAAGTGATTTCTTTTGCTTCCCGACAGCTTAAGAAACACGAGGAGAATTATCCGACACACAATCTGGAGTTAGCTGTTGTGGTTCATGCCTTGAAGATCTGGAGACACTATCTCTACGAAGAGACATTCCAGATTTTCACTGATTATAAGAACCTTAAGTACATCTTCTCTCAACACGAGCTTAATATGAGGCAACGTTGTTGGATGGAGTTAATCAAGGACTACGATTGTACAATTGATTACCATCCAGGGAAGGCCAATGTGGTTGCAGATGCTTTGACTAGGAAATCAGCAACACCAGCCTTAAATAGAGCACAACTGAACTCTTTAGTATGCTCTAGGAGGGATATGCTTATTTCTTTAAGGCAAGACAATGTACAGTTGAAGGTGTCATTGTTAGCCGGGTTGTTAGCTGAGATGCATATAAAACCTACTCTAAGAGATAAGATCAAGGAGGCCCAACAAGTTGATGTTGCAGTTCAACAGATCAGATCGGAGTATGGTGACGAGAAACGAGATGGTTTCCATGACTCAGATGATCAAGTAGCCTGTTATCATGGGAGGATGATAGTGCCAGATGTGGATAACTTAATAAAGTTAGTCCTGGAAGAAGCTCATTCTTCGATGTATGCTATGCATCCAGGAAGCACCAAGATATATCGAAATTTAAAAGATATGTATTGGTGTCCTGGAATAAAGAAGGACATTGCTGAATTTGTTATGCGGTGTCCTGTGTGTCAACAAGTTAAAGCTAAACACCAGAAGCCTACAGGAACAATGCAACCTTTACCCATACCACAGTGGAAGTGGGATCATGTAACCATGGACTTTGTTGTTGGCCTACCCAGGATAAGCAAAGGGCATGATTCCATTTGGGTGATAGTTGATAGGTTTACAAAGACAACACATTTCTTACCTATCAAAACAACCTACTCTGCTGAGAAGTTAGCACAGTTGTACGTTGAAGAGATAGTGCGACTGCACGGAGTTCCAGTCACTATAGTTTCAAACAGGGGTCCCCAGTTTATGAGTCATTTTTGGGAATGACTGCACAAAGCTTTAGGCACCCAGTTAAGGTTTAGTACAGCCTTTCATCCCCAGACCAATGGACAGTCTGAAAGGACTATACAGACCTTGGAAGACTTGCTGAGAGCATGTGTTCTTTAGTTTACAAGAAGTTGGGATCTGCACCTAAGCTTGATAGAGTTTGCCTACAATAATAGCTATCAACATAGCATTGACATGGCACCTTATGAAGCTTTGTATGGTAGACGTTGTAGATCACCTCTATGCTGGTATGAAACCGGTGAATATCAACTGTTAGGTCCTGATCTTGTGCAGCAGACCACAGAAAAGATTAAAGTAATACAACAAAAGATAAAGACTACACAGGATAGGCAGAAGTCATATGCTGATAAATGTCGTAGACCCTTAGAATTCCAGGTTGGAGACAGAGTGTATCTCAAAGTCTCACCTTGGAAGGGAGTTCTGAGATTTGGAAGAAAAGGGAAGTTAGCTCCGAGGTTTATGGGGCCTTATCCAATCATTGAACGGATTGGAAAGGTAGCCTATAAACTAGAGTTACCACCAGAGTTACATAGGTTAAACCCTGTGTTTCACATTTCTATGCTGAGGAAATGTCACCCTGATACAGAGTCTGTTCTACAACCTATGGAGGTAGAATTGAATGATGACATGTCTTATGAAGAAGGACCAGTGTCAATCCTTGATAACAGAATTAAAAAGATGAAAAAGAAAGACATAAGTCTTGTGAAAGTCCTCTGGAATCATCGTGGTGTTGAATAGGCCACATGGGAACTAGAGGAGGAAATGAGAAGGAAATACCCTGCTCTTTTCTCTTAATATGTTTGTTGATTTCGGGGATGAAATCCTTGTAAGGGGTGGATAATTTGTAACATCCCTGGCCTGGGTTATGGACTAACCCTAGGTGTTTTGCTTAATTATGTAATTAGACACTTGAGATTATCTTTTGGTATGTAATTAAAGCTCCTAAGGAACATATATTTCTATTTCTCTCCTTTTTGAACAATGTTGTAATATTGTTCTGTAATACATGGACCTATGTGCAAATTACCCAAGTAGAGGGGTTAACTTGCAAATTACACATGTTAAGATGTTCCTTTGGTGTTGAAACATCATAAGAATGAATATGATGAAGTATGATGGATTCTCCAAGCTTGGGCACCAAGATACAGCTTGTGGAGCAATCCTTGTGCTTTAAACCCTAGTTTTGGTGTAAAGTGCAATTTACCCAAAACATGGGGTGCAACATGTAAAATATACCTTCTAGAGTACCTTTTATGACTCTTGGCATCAATTAGAGTAAAAATGATGAAGAGGGCGCTTCATTTGAATAATCATATAAGAAGGAACACCCTTGTAATTAAATAATTAAGTTGTAAGCAAAATGACCCTTTATGTGTGTGCAACATAGTAGGAGGTTTGGTTTCCTTTCCTCTAGACCTTGGTTTAAGAAGAAGTTTTGCTTAAGAAGAGAAGGAGGGACGTGCCCAAAAAGGAGAGAAGGACCTAGTTGAGAATTGAGAAAATAAGTTGTCCTTATTTTGAAATTCACCCAAAGTATATATACACCTATCTTTACTTAGCAAGGATCGTTTCCTTCACTTCCCTTCTTATCTTCTTGCTTGGACCGACTAAGGACAGAGCTCTGGAGAAAAGGAAAATGGCCAAGTAGTTCTAGGTAAGGTTTGATCATCATCTAGCTCGGATTTGTGGAGAAAGTCATGATGCAAGGTTGGTTGCTAAGCTTTTCTTACTTAGTTCTTCTTTCTAGCCATCCTTTCCAACCAATTCTTGGGGAAGCAACCTTGGACGACCTATGGAGCTCAAGACGCCATTAAATCTTGGAATCTTGGAGCTCTAGAGTCGACCTTAAGGCGGGTTTTATGACTCTAAACCCTTAAACTTTGTTATGCACCTTTCTTTCTTGCAAAAATAGCTTGTTCTTCTTCCCTCCATCCTTCCTTGCTATCTTGCAAGCAAAACTGTGAAGAACAGACCTCTATCTTGAGGTAGAAGATGATGGGCGTGAATACCAAGGTAACTTTATCAAACGGTCTTGTACCCATGCCCAAATGGTTTGCAAAACCGTTTGGAAGTAAACGGTTTCAAAACCGTTTAGATTCATGCGGTTTCACAAGACCATTTAGAATCAAACGGTCTCCAAGACCGTTTAGAGGGGTTGACCAAGCGTTGAACATTTGGGGGTATGCTGGACATATTATGAACTAATTAGCTACAAAGAATCATTAACCAATTCCAAGTAAATCTCAAGTTGAAGGCACCTTAATCACCTAAACCCTAATCGGGTTCATTGCTGATTTCAATGGACCAATCATGTTGAAGTTTGGGTTGAGTGGCCCAAACGGTTTCAAAACCATTTGGGGATCACCCAAACGGTCTCAAGACCGTTTGGTGATCACCCAAGACCGTTTGTAGGTCTAGGATTAATAGAATTTGATCAATTGAAGGTCCAATCATAAACAGGATGTTGAAATAATCAAAGTGCTGAATTGGTGACCTAATTAGGGTTCAACCCTTAACAAATTGACTTAGTTTTTTATGAGACTTTGGGAAAATGGACTCAAGACCGTTTGGAGGATTTCCAAACGATCCCAAGGCCGTTTGGGGTCAGGTCATGGCCCAATTGAGTGATAGTTGATGGGTTCAACTTCAAATATACTCATGGTCATGAATGTTGAAGGTTGATCGATTTCAAACCCTAATTCAATTGGTCCCAACCCTAATTGGCTATCAATTGAGGGTCAATTGAGTATCAAATTGGTTAAGGATTAACCTAATTACCTTAATTGATAAGTGGTTAACAAGTATGACATCAATTGAAGGGTTCAACATTGAAAACCCTAATCAATTGCTAGTGTTGATGCACTTTTTAGGTCCATGCAGTTTTGAGATGTTTGGACCAAACGGTCTCAAGACCATTTGAATCCAAATGGTCTCAAGACCGTTTAGTGGAAAACGGTCTCAAGACCATTTGGGACCAAACGGTTTCAAAACCGTTTGGATTCATGCGGTTTTAAAACCGTTTGGAGGTTGAAAGTTCAAAACCGTTTAGGGTCTTTTAAGGTCAAGAATACTTAATGCTTTAAAGGCTTATATGGTTCAATGGTTGATTAACCTAAACTCTAATGATACCTAAAGACATCAAGGGAACAAGTAATTAGTTGGTTGATGTATGTTATGATCAATGTGAACATTACTAAAGTACCCTTGATGGGTTTAGGCAATCAACACCCCTTGATCAAGTAAACCTTAATGACTAGAATGGTGATGACTTGACTTATGTTAATCAAATTTGTTTTGACCTAACTTAATCTATAGTGATGTAAACATCATTTAATAGTAAGAGGAGAGAGAAGGCTCCTAATATGAATGAGAATCAAGCAAAATACCCTCAATATGTATGAATACACATGATTAGGGTATGATCCTTTATAGTGAGATCATGGAAACCCTAATTATGGTGATTAATGAATCTTAACCTAAGTTGAAGGCATTAATGATAGTAATCTCCATACATGATAGTGGTATGACTTCAATTCACATGTAATGTGAATAGTAAACCCTAATTCTAGGGTAATAACATGTAATGTGACTAGTAAACCCTAATTGAGGGTGATGTGATGAAATGTACAATAAACCCTAATTCTAAGTCATGCTTTTAAGCATGAATCTTCATGATTGAAGTATGAGATGAGGAATCTTTATTCCTAATTAAAAAAAAAAGGGATTGAATAACCCTAATTGATTTTAAAAAGGGAACCTAGCCTTAGTGAAGGTATGAAGGTACAACCATTGAATTGAAGGTTTATTTCTGCTTCATAAATTACTGATTTGGAGATGGATTGTTTATTATTATTATCAAATTGAATTGACCATGCAGGTTCTATTAAGGAAATGATCATAGCCAGGTAAGGGTTATGATATCATATTCACTGAAAGTATGTTATATACTATATGAATAGTGATATATGCTATGTTGCCTAGTTTAAATGGCAACACATGAGATTGATGGGCTGTAAGAGTCATGAGCAACATCAAGGTCATGTTGATTAGATGAATTATGATGATTTAAAGGTTTAACCTCTATTCTTGAATCATAGTAATGAAATGGTTAAGAATTGATATCCATATGAGAACTGATGTGAGTTAAGCTTGATACAATTTAGTATTCTTCTTTTATAGCAGTGTTTTAATAGTTAAATGCTTGGAAATATGATTGATGCTAAAAGAATGCTGAAATGTACCTAAATAATCAAGTATAATCATATCATGTAGAGCCCTGATCATAGATCCATCATTGTCAGTAGTTTAATGATGGTGAAACAAGTTTTCCTAAGGGAACTCCTGGATAACATACTTTTGAGTATGTTTGGGTTATGGACGCGAATATCCTTACGTCCTAGTGTAGGAATTGATGTAAGATGTACTTCAATCCATCAACCCTTCACTATATGTTTATGCCGGGGTGATGTATCACTAATCTCCCGAGGGAATCTTTAATGCCGCATCGATGAGAGATAAACAAGAGATCTTTCGATGACGAAGAGAGTACAGAACGCCACTGTGACTCTAATAGCAAAGTGCCAGAATACCCTAGTAAGCTATTGTAGCAGAGACACGAGATGTCTTGCATGTTGATCCTCACATTGACTGAGGAAGATGAGGTCATAAGAATCTGGCTCTTTTGATGACCTATGTATGATACCGATGCGACTTAGTAGTGATCGGTTGGAGTATGAGCGGTATACCTCATCTCTACAGGGCATAATAATGTTTGTAAGACATAATCAACCGTGTAGTATAACTACTTAGGTTGAACTAAGAGAAACAATGACTGATGTTACATTGTCTATACATGTTTTTTATAATCCTTATTGAAATTATTGCATACGTAATTGTTGCTTTATTTAATCCTAAGCTTATTGTTGAATGATTTAAGTTATTTTGCTTATGTTATTTCTTTAATGCTATAATAAAGCTTCTGGAGGAGAGTTATAACTCTCGCTGGGACAATTATTTAAAATTGTCTCACCCCGTAGGTTTTGACTTTTTAGGTGGACGTCAAGGACGGAGGAACCAATCTAAAAGAGAGTAGTATCAGCAGCAACAACACCAGCGGCAGCAGCGAATCTCAGGTGGAGATACTGATTGTCAAGTCTTGTAGATAGTTGTCTTATGTCATCTCTGTACTCTTAGGTCCTAGGAGTCAGTAGATCTGAGATTTTGATTTAATATCTCAAGATGTAATGACAAACCATGTTGTAAACAATTATCATGTTTTCTTATAAAAGAGTTTTATGGTTTAAAGATCTCTTTCCAAAAAGTTTTAAATTTTTAGTGATTTTTTATAATTCCGCTGCTAGTTAAATCGCTTCCGCTGAGTTGTATGTCACACCTAGTACCCTCATTAATAGAACATTGAATGATAAAGATCTGATTGTAGGAGACCATGCTCCATGAGTGTGTTACTAAACTTGGAAAACCAAACTCATGGAGACTGTTTGAGCCCATAGACAGACTTATGAATCCAACAAACAAGATGATGAGACTCCCCCTGAGCAATGAACCCAAGAGGTTTCTTCCATATAGATTCCCTCTATCAAATCACCATGGAGAACAACATTTTTAATATCAAGTTGATACAGAGACCAAGAAAAATGAGAAGCCACGGAGATAAAAAGTTGAACATATGACATTTTAGCTACCAGAGAAAAGGTATTGAGGTAGTCCTCTCTATAAATTTGAGTACATACCTTGGATACTAGTCGAACCTCGAGATGATCAACAACACCCGTAGGCCCTACTTTCACATAGAAAATCTATCTGCTACCAACAATAGCCTTGTCTTTTAGAGTAAGGATAAGACTCCATGTGTGATTTTATCAGAGAGCATCCATCTCATCTTCCATAGCAATATGCTATAGTGGGTGACCCATAGAAATAGATATAGCACTACATATAGAAATGTCAGATATGGATGGGATAAAGGCTTTGTATGAAGGAGATAAATGGTCATAGGAGACAAAATTGGAAAAAGGGTGGAGAGTACATGACCATTTTCCTTTATGAAATGAAATTAGTAGACCAATAGAGCTATTGCTACTGACGCGATCTCCATACATAGTTGTGATTGAAGCAGGTTTTCCATCTGCATTATTGAATACTTGTTCTAGACTAATTTCCCCTATGTGTTATTCAACTTAGACAAGGGGATTGGATGACAAGATTTCAATAAATGTGGGAAGCGGGAGAGATTCCTCAAGTTCCTCGACATTATGAGATTCTTCAAAAAAGAGGTGACATCAGCAGACACAACAAATTTGTGTTCAACTAGGTTGTAACATCTATACTCTTTTGAGTCTTAGAATAACCCAGGAACACACATTTAGAAGCCTTCAAAATGAGTTTATCCCTACCAAGTTCAACATTGTGAACAAAATAAACACATCCAAATATTTTGGGAGAAATACTATAAATGGGATGGTTTAGATAAAGGAGTTTCAATGGTGTATGATTGTTTAATACGGAGAATGGCATGTGGTTAATGAGATATGTAGAGAAAATAACAACATTGCCTCAGAACTCTTTTTGGTACTTTCATTTGTAAAAGAAGAGTGCATGTTTTTTCGATAATATGATAATCCTTTATTTATACCACCCCATTTTGTTGAGGTGTGGGACAAGAGGATTGATGGATAATCCCTTTCAAAAACAAAAATTGATTCAGAGCATGACAAAAATGTTCTTTGGCATTACCTCTTTAAAGAATACATATATGCTGAGAAAGTTGTGTTTAAATCTCAATGTAAAAACTTTAGATTATAGATAAAAATCTCTGAATGGTCTTCTGTTAAATATAGCCATGTGACTCTGGGAAAGTCATCAATAAAAGGAACAAAATACTTATAGCCAAGTTTTAAAGGAACCATACATGGTCCCCAAACAAATGAATAATCTCAAATTGTGAATTAGCACTCATCTAAACATTAGCCCTAAAGTTAGATGGATGGTTCTTTCCTAATTGATATGACTCACATCCTAATCTACTAAGACTAGATATCTGAGGATGAAGAATCATGAGTTTATCTAGAGACATGTTCCCAAGTTGACTCTGAATATGAAGAGGGCTAGTTGCTAAACATGCTTTGGAAGTCAGACTGAGATAGTAAAGACCTACAAATTCATACCCTCCATCAATCCCATGTTGCATCCAGAGGTCTGATATAACACAAATTAAATGTAACTGAGGAAGGAAGAGAACATGTTGACTTGCTTATGGATAGTATATCAAAAGGCAATTTATGAACAAATAAGGTTGATGGTAGTGTGATGGTAGGTAAGGGTCTATTGGTTCTTATGCCTTGTATAGGGACTTTTGAACCATTGACAATAGTGACTGGTGGAAGAGATGATCTGTTGGTGGATAGGTTAGATATGAGGTTTCTTGTACCTGTAATATGATTTGTTGCACCCTAGTTAAGAACCCAAGAAGGCAAACCTATATAAGAAGCTTGAGACATGCATGCAGTATGATCACCATGATCACCAGAATGTTGGGCAAAGGAGGTCATAGCTACAAAGATGATGAAGCTTGTTGGGATGCCTTCTACTAGCAGAACTAATTATGCTCATCATCAGACACCTGAATTTAGCGGGTGGTATCTCCTAGAGCATCTTCAGTTGATGCAACATTGGTAGATGGGTTTCTTAAAGGATATCCATGGATCTCAAACCAAGTTTTTTTGTAGTGACCTATCTTTCCATAATGGGTGCATTTTGGGCGGCCTCGTCCTCCAAGAGGTTTTCCTCCTGGTCCTCCTAGTCCTCTTCCACAAGTAATGAAACCAGTATTGGTATGACTATTTGAACATCAGCCATGGCAGATTTATAAGAAAGGTATGGGAGACTCATTGATGAGCTTCAACTAGTTTAGGAGGTTCAGATTCACCAAGAATTTGACTATACACTCATTCATATTTACATCGGAGACAAGCTAGGAATTTGATTACTATCATCTGATCTCTTTATTTTTGGAATTCTTTGAGATCCACAGCCAATGGAAGTAATGAAGATCATCAGTGATTCGAGCTACTTTCCCAAAATATTGAGTTAGATATATGTCATCCTGTTAGAGATTATACATCTCCACAGTCATCTCATGTGTATGTGAGATATTTGATTCATACATGAGATTAAGGTGGTCTCATACATCCTTGCATCTCTCAAAATGGCTAGTGAGGTCAGCAACATGCACTTGTTGATTCCATAGGATAGATAGAATATTTGCATTGGTTTGCTCCCATTCCTCTATGGTGTCATCATTAGGAGGACCTTCCTTGAGATAGTTATACTTCCCTTGTGCATTTAGCCAAATCTTGATTGGTCCGCTCCATTGAGTGAAATTCTTTTAATTAAGTTTTCAAGTAGTGATAACATGATCATGAACAATGAGGAGCCATAGATACCTTCACATCTTCCTTCTTCTCAGACATTATGACAGTAGACTATCCTACACAATGTGTAGAATAATACATGGTGTGTTGGGATAGCATGTGTTGAATGTCAAAGTACTAAAACCCAATGTGTACAGACATGACACAATGTGTAGGTGTAAACTCACCTTCGGTCAACAAGGCGTGTTGACACGACATACAACTAGCATTCTGGATGATAATCTTGCATTTCCAGGAGAAGGCACACAGCGTGTAGGATGTGGAAAACTTACAGTGATATTTTAAACATATAAATCTAAGGCATTATTGATATTTTTTCCTCTATAAATTTATAGTGATTGTTTAAAAAATTACACTTCCTAGATTATAGGTATTATATCATGGGTTTCTTTTAACAGAAATCCTTTCTGAACATCGACATGCTCTATGAATGCTAGGGAAATCTATAGGTGACAACCATCAAATGTCAAGTTTCCATAAGTAGAGAGATGATGAACATCTTTATAGTGTCCTCAAACACAAATGGTTTGTGCCTACTCATCATTTAATTTACCTTAGAGGTTAACTTACCAATTATTAAAGCTATATCAAAAGATTGTGGAACCTCATGATTTTTAGATCTTCAATCATATATGCATGAAGCTTTTGAAACTACCTCACTCTAAAAGTTCTCACCCATATGATCATATAGAATATATGTCTCTTTGAGGGCTTTTTTATGCAAGTATATGCATTATTCATCAACAAATTATGTTGAATCAAACCACGACAATAACTCAAGATTGACTATTTGTTGAAACTTCATAGTAGGATACTTCTTGTCATCTCTCCCAATTCTCATGGATATATTTAGTATATAAGGAAATAATTTGATATTATGCACTTGCTCATTATGGAAATAACATGCAAATATAACTCAAATTGTGTGTTTGAGACCAACATTAGGTGTTAACCCCTACCACCCCATTGATTGTGCAAACCAAAGATGTTTTAATAAACCAAATTTTGTGCTCATAAGTCCAATGACTAAGAAGAAACTTTTTCATATCACTCACCTACCATAGAAAGGCATGTCTGTTTTGTATGATTGGGAATATAGAATTATAACATTTTGAACTAATATAGAATAAATTGCACTATAGTGGAAGTAACATATAGCAAATCTAAATAATATAAATCTATTGGCAGCGTTGTTAGAAATTTAATTGGTCAATTTCTAAATTCTCTTGATTTTAGGGTGTGAATTGGTTCAATGTGTAAATATGATAATCAAGTATTGATCTCTTCATAAATGCAATGCCTTGAAATTAAATCGGTTGGACGTAAGAAACTAAATTTATTAACGAAATTAATTTATTTGGTCGTAGTATAGTTACTCTAGTAAACAAAAATATAATCTTGAGGAGTCAATCCAATTCTAACTTACGTCGTGTAGGAAAATTTGGATGTAGACTTTTAGTCAAACTTGACGGAACTCAAGGCTTCAAACTTGAGAACATGATTCTAAATATATAGTCGGAGCATATCATAAATTATCAAGGTTGGCAGGTATAGTGTAAGGTACATACTTGAAGCGAGATGAGCTTTTTTTAAGATGCATAACATATGTATAAAGCGTCCAAATCATTGGAGGGAATGAGTATAACATTGTCATTCATATCTAGCACACAATGTCTTAAGTACATGAGTTGTGTCCAAGGGTAAAACTCTAAATGACATGTTAAGAACAAAGCATGAATTTTATAGACATAATCAGATAAAAATATTTCAAATCATCTAAGTAGGTATTTATCTCTCCACTTAGATTAAAAAATAAACAAGAAAATGAAGAGGAAGAGGAAGTAAGGAGGTGGATGTCAATGATGACAAAATTGCATATATGTCTTCACTCTCTTAAAGATGTGAAAATCATGTGGCTAACATCAGATGAAGGTGAAGCGAATCCAAGTTAGAACATAGAAAATGCTCTAGTACTTTTCATTATATTTTCTTCTTAAGAGTTGTCATGAGTCTTCTCTTTCGTACAGTTGCATGTAAATTAAAATAGCTTATAAAAGAAATTGGCCCTGAAATGAAAGTTTACATCACCTAAAAAGTTGTAGAGTCGGGAAGAGTTACTTCGGGAGAGCAAAAGTTTCCTCTAACGAAGATGTTAATCTATCAAGTTCACAACCACAAAGGTCAGCTTCACATACACGTCCACATTTCGCACAAGTTGAAAAGCCATCGACTTAGCGTCATGGGAAACAATACTGCTACTTTTTTATTTCTTCAATTGACTACTATAAGAAAAGCTGGATTACAAGCTATGGTCAGATTTTAGAGTTTGGAATATCTTTTCACATGCAAATATTATATCCAGGAGTCACTATGAGCTCTCTGATCGGTAGTTGACTGAGTCTAGTATGGGTGTGAGTCTAGTAACAATGCAGGTAATTATAGTTCTCCTTCGCGGTTCTGCTACAAGGCTGAACCGTCCCTTCTCATAAGGAAAAGTTATCAAATACAAGGAGGAGATTAAATTCAGCATGATGCCCCCCTTGTCATAGCTGCAAAGATGATGAAACTTGTTGGGATGCCTTCTACTAGAAGAACTGATTATACTCATCATCAGTCACTTGATTTTAGCGGGTGGTATCTCCCAGAGTATCTTCAATTGATGCAACAGTGGCAGATGGGGTTCTTAAAGGATATCCATGGATCTCATACCAAGTTTCTTTGTAGTGACCTATCTTTCCATAATGGGTGCATTTTGGGCAGCCTCGTCCTCCAAGAGGTTTTCCTCCTCGTCCTCCTAGTCCTCCTCCACAAGTAATGAAACCAGTATTGGTATGACTATTTGAAACATCAGTCGTGGCAGATTTATAAGAATATGTGTGTGAAACAGGACCTATAAAGGCACGGGAGACTCGTTGATAAGCTTCAACTAGTTTAGGAAGTTCAAATTCAGCAAGAATTTGAATATGGACTCCTTCATATTCATGTCAAAGACCATATAGGAATTTGATTACTATCATCTGATCTCTTTGTTTCTGGAATTGTTTGAGATCTACAGCTAATGGAAGTAATGAAGATAATCAGTGATTTAAGCTACTTCCCCAAAATATTGAGTTAGTGATATGTCATCTTGTTAGAGATTATACATATCCACAGTCATCTCACGCGTATGTGAGATATTTGATTCACAAATGAGATTTAGGTGATCCCATACATCTTTGCATCTCTCAAAATGGCTAGTGAGGTCGCAAACATGCACCTATTGATTCCATAGGATAGATAGAATATTTGCATTGGTTTGCTCCCATTCCTCTAAGGTGTTATCATTAGGAGGACCTTCCTTGAGATAGTTATAATTCCCTTGTCCTTTTAACCAAATCTTTACTGGTCCGCTCCATTGAGTGAAATTCTTTTAATTGAGTTTTCGAGTAGTGATAACTTGATCATGGACAAGGAGGGGGCCCTAGATACCTTCACGTCTTCTTTCTTCTCAGACATGATGACATTAGACTATCTTACACAACATGTAGAATAATACGTGGTGTGTTGAGATAGGATGTGTTGAAGATCAGAGTGCTGAAACACAATGTGTACAGACGTGACACAATGTGTAGGTCTAAACTCACCTTTGGTCAACAAGGCATGTTGACACGACATGCAACTAGCATTCTGGATGATAATTCCGCATTTCTAATAGAAGGCACGCGGCGAGTAGGATGTGGAATACTTAAAGTGATATTTTAAACCTATAAATCTAAGGAATCATTGATATTTTTTCTTCAATGAATTTATAGTGATTGTTTTAAAAAAATACACTTCCTAGATTATAGGTTTTATATCATGAGTTTCTTTTATTTGAAATCCTTTCTGAACATTGACATGCTCTACTAATGCTAGGGAAATCATGTAGGTGACAACCATCAAACGTCAAGTTTCCATAAGTAGAGAGATGATGAACATCTTTATAGTGTCATCCTCAAAAACAAATGGTTTGTGCCTACTCATCATTTAATTTACCTTAAAGTTGTAGAGTCGGGAAGAGTTACCGTGAGTCTTCTCTTTTCGTACAGTTGCATGTAAATTAAAATAGCTTATAAAAGAAATTGGCCCTGAAATGGAAGTTTACGTCACCTAAAAAGTTGTAGAGTCGGGAAGAGTTACTTCGGGAGAGCAAAAATTTTCTCTAACGAAGATGTTAATCTATCAAGTTCACAACCACAAAGGTCAGCTTCACATACACGTCCACATTTCGCACAAGTTGAAAAGCCATCGACTTAGCGTCATGGGAAACAATACTGTTACTTTTTTATTTCTTCAATTGACTACTATAATAAAAGCTGGATTACAAGCTATGGTCAGATTTCAGAGTTTGGAACCTCTTTTCACATGCAAATATTATATCCAGGAGTCACGATGAGCTCTCTGATCGGTAGTTGACTGAGTCTAGTATGGGTGTGAGTTAATTGGCTATAAACCACTCCAAAACTTACTGTTATTGTTGATCAAAAGTAAGCTGAATCTTGCTAGGCAAGTCAATCGAGCCTCAGCCCCAATCAAAGATAAACATACGGTCTTTCCCTATAAAGAAAGCCTGAATACGTCTGCCGAAGTTGACTTGAACAATCAAGGCCTGGACGCATATGCAGTAAAACCTCTTTCAACCATGGACAGTACACTACCATTTCAACCATGCATGTCAGCTTCCACCTCTAAAGGCTCAACTAATGACTGGTAAGTCTAGTCGTTTGTTAGCCGCAGGGACAGGTTCGATATCCAGCTGGAACAACGATAATTAAAGTTCTCCTTGGCGGTTCTGCTACAAGGCTGAACCGTCCCTTCTCATAAGGAAAAGTTATCAAATACAAGGAGGAGGAAAACTTCCACCTCCACTGCTGGAGATTAAATTCAGCATGATGCCCCCCTGCAACATTGAACAAGACCTACTCTTATAGCCAACTAAAAGAACTTGTACGAAGACAGCACATAGAGCCCTTTGCATAGTTGCAATCTGCTACGTCTGGTTTGATGAGCTTCGAACCGACGGTGCATTTTCGACCAGCACGTTTTGGGGTGCAATGAACTTTGAACTGACGCAAGCAAACCAAATAAACAAATTAATCTTCGACCCAAACTGTTACAATGCAGATTCAAATAGTTAACTTTGATTTCTTGTTTTATTATCTCAGTGTGTAAAGGTTTTACAACCAACCAAATAAGCCCCAGGCGAATCGTATACCTTCGAACGGTCATCTTTCTCGGAGTAGGAGCGCCCATTATCCATAATCAATGCCGACCAGTAGTCAGTCATCTTTCTCAGAGTAAGAAGGCCCATTATCCATAATCAATGCCGACCAGTAGTCAAGATCTGAACTATAATGTCAAGATCCCCTTAATTGCATTGGATGAGGAAGCACGCGTTGCAGACAACGTCCATCTGGAAAATTTAATTAGCAATCCCCAATCGACGGAGGAAGAACACGTTGTGGATAACGTGATCTGAACTCTGAAGTCAAGGTCCTCTCAATTCCCTTGTGGGTGGTGAGGAAGAACACGTTGTGGATAACGTAATATATTCTAAACCCCAAAAAAGAGGACAAAATTAGTAACTACATCCGTATTTGTAGCTTACATAAAGGAAGAGCAAAGCTCAAAGCTAATCAAAATCCCAATTTCTGATCTACTACTGATGAATCGTGTCTCACCACAGCCGTCTTCACCCCCTTCTCCGACCATAACTCCTACGGAGGGAACACCGATGACCCCCTTTCAGCTTTCAAGCGAGCGGTGATCTTCCCTGCTCGTTCATTTCATTCTCCAATTCCCGTCCACTCTCCCGCACAATTCTTCCCTCCCCTATGGGCTCGTGCAGTGGCAGGCACCTCCTGCCCTTCGAGCTCCTCTCCTCTCTCGTTCTTTCCGTAGTCCTCCTCCCTTCCCCGGCAACCGCCACACTAGCCGAAGCGCAGGCGCTCCTCCAGTGGCGTAAAAACCTCCTACGATCCGACGCGCTCGACTCATGGCAGTCCAGCCAGATGCAGCTCGATCCTTGTTCCCACTGGCGTGGTGTCACATGTCGCAGCGCAAGGAATGTCCCCAGTGTGGTCGAAAAGATATCTCTGCGCGACCTTGATCTCCAAGGGACCCTCGACCACCTGGACTTCTCGGCCTTCCCCAACCTCATTTTCCTCGACCTCAGCAACAACAACCTCAGCGGCTCCATCCCTTCAAGCATATCCCAGCTGACGAGCCTCAAGTACCTGAACCTCGGCAGCAACAACTTCAACGGCACCGTACCACCAGAGATCGCCAACGCTACCAAACTCAGTATACTGTACCTGAACAGCAGCAGCTTCACCGGCACCATCCCAGAGACCATTGGGGACTTGACTGAACTCAACGAATTGGATCTCTCCTCCAACAACCTCAGTGGTTCGATCCCCGAAACGATCACCAAGCTCGTAAATTTAACCATTCTCTACCTCTCCTCCAACAACCTCACGGGCACCATTCCAAAGGACATCGGCAACATGGTCAATCTTCAGGAAATCCACCTCAGCAACAACCAGCTGGAAGGCAGTGTCCCAAATAGCATATCCAACCTCAAAAACCTCACTCTACTGTCCCTCTTCTCCAACAACATCACCGGAACCATCCCAGAGAGCATTGGGGACTTGATGAAACTCAACAAATTGGATCTCTTCTCCAACAACCTCAGTGGTTCGATCCCCGAATGGATCACCAAGCTCGTAAATTTAACCATTCTCGACCTCTCCTCCAACAACCTCACGGGCACCATTCCAAAGGACATCGGCAACATGGTCAATCTCCAAGAAATCCACCTAAGCAACAACCAGCTCGAAGGTAGTGTCCCAGATAGCATATCCAACCTCAAAAACCTCACTCTACTGTCCCTCTTCTCTAACAACATCACCGGAACCATCCCAGAGAGCATTGGGGATTTGATGAAACTCAACAAATTGGATCTCTTCTCCAACAACCTCAGTGGTTCGATCCCCGAATGGATCACCAAGCTCGTAAATTTAACCATTCTCGACCTCTCCTCCAACAACCTCACGGGCACCATTCCAAAGGACATCGGCAACATGGTCAATCTTCAGGAAATCCACCTCAGCAACAACCAGCTCGAAGGCAGTGTCCCAGATAGCATATCCAACCTCAAAAACCTCACTCTACTGTCCCTCTTCTCCAACAACATCACCGGAACCATCCCAGAGAGCATTGGAGACTTGACGAAACTCAAAAAATTGGATCTCTTCTCCAACAACCTCAGTGGTTCGATCCCCGAATGGATCACCAAGCTCGTAAATTTAACCATTCTCTACCTCTCCTCCAACAACCTCACGGGCACCATTCCAAAGGACATCGACAACATGGTCAATCTCCAGGAAATCCACCTCGGCAACAACCAGTTCGAAGGCAGTGTCCCAGATAGCATATCCAACCTCAAAAACCTCACTCTACTGTCCCTCTTCTCCAACAACATCACCGGAACCATCCCAGAGAGCATTGGGGACTTGATGAAACTCAACAAATTGGATCTCTTCTCCAACAACCTCAGTGGTTCGATCCCCAAATGGATCACCAAGCTCATAAATTTAACCATTCTCGACCTCTCCTCCAACAACCTCACGGGCACCATTCCAAAGGACATGGGCAACATGGTCAATCTCAAGGAAATCCACCTTAGCAACAACCAGCTCGAAGGCAGTGTCCCGGACAGCTTATCCAACCTCAAAAACCTCACTCTATTGTACCTCTACTCCAACAACCTCACCGGCGCTCTCCCAAAGGACCTAGGTGCCAAGATGCCGTTTCTCCAAATATTTGATGTTGTCGATAATAACTTCGAGGAAGAACTCCCGCAGAATCTCTGTTCTGGCAGGACACTGCAACGACTCGCGGTGGAAAATAACAAATTCACAGGCAAGCTCCCGAGCTGCCTCCGTGAATGCACTAGCCTCATAAGAGTTCGACTAGAGGATAATCAGTTTACAGGCAACCTATCCGACGCGTTCGGCATGCATCCCAATCTCGACACGGCTCGGCTTTCCAACAATAAATTCACTGGTTCTCTGTCTACCAACTGGAGCAAGTGCAGGATCATGACTGTACTGCACGTTGACGGCAATCTCTTGTCCAGTGAGATCCCGATGGATTTGTGGTCTAACACGACAAAGCTGCATGAGCTGGATCTGTCCTCCAACCAACTCACCGGGACTCTCCCATCACAGAGGCCACCAGGGTTGAACTTGGAACTGTTTCTCCTGAACCTGAGCAGCAACAGACTATCGGGTGAGATCCCGGCATGGGTTGGCGATCTCAGCAACCTGGAGACGCTGGATTTGTCAAACAACAACTTCTCAGGCCAGATACCACCGACGATTGGGAATCTGGGAAAGCTGATCACTCTCACCCTCAGCGGGAACCGTCTGGAGGGATCGATCCCGCGGCAGCTGGGCAAATTGACCAACTTGCAGACCTTGCTTGATCTCAGCAGAAACAACCTCTCCGGCAGCATCCCCCGTGACCTGTCGACGCTGGCACGCCTTGAACGCCTCAACCTCTCGCACAACCACCTCTCTGGATCCATCCCTAGTTCTTTCTCGGAAATGAAGAGCCTTCTGTCAGTCGACCTCTCCAACAACAACCTCACCGGCCCAGTACCTGAGACCGAGGTGTTCCGGAACGGGAGCTACACCAACAACCCAGGTCTCTGCGGAACCAAAATCAACGGCCTTCCAGCCTGTAGCAGCAACAGTAGCAGCAGCAACAACAAATCTCTGCGTCTTGCCCTAGCCATCGCGATCCCGATCGCCGTCGTTGTGCTCCTCATCCTGCTGTTACTCGCATTCCTATATGTCAGGAGGAAAAGAATAGGGGACAACAGAGGAAGAGGAGTCTCGGCCAGCATGTCACCGGAGCCGCTGTTATGGGATCACGAGTGCAAGCTCACCTATCTGGACCTCAAGAACGCCACAGACAACTTCAGCGACGCGTACTGCGTCGGCAAGGGTGGGTTCGGGAGTGTATATCGCGCTGAGTTCCCATCAGGCCAGGTCCTCGCCGTGAAACGCCTCAGCGTCCCGGACTCTGGCTCCGTCAGCCGTGACGCAAACATCAAGAGCTTTCAGAACGAGGTGCGCGCCTTAACGGAGGTGAGGCACCGGAATGTGGTGCGGCTCCACGGGTTCTGCACACGGGAAGGGGCCATGTTCCTGGTGTATGAGTTCGTCGAGAGAGGGAGCCTCACAAGGGTGCTCAACAGCGGTGAGGCCGCCGGGAATTTTGGGTGGGAGGAGCGGCTTAGAGTCATTAGAGGGGTGGCGCACGCGTTAGCGTATCTCCATCACGACTGCTCACCGCCGATTGTGCACAGGGACGTGACGGCCAACAACGTCCTGCTTGATCCTGACTTCGAGCCGCGGCTGGCTGATTTCGGCACAGCCAAGCTCCTCAACCAGGATTCCTCCAACTGGACTGGCGTCGCTGGCGCGTATGGATACATCGCCCCAGGTACATTACTAGTTAATTAACTCTGGATCTTGCTGTAAAGGTTTCTATTGCCTACCAGGATTGCTGATCTCTGTTTTGTTCATTTGTCTGTACCAGAAATGGCTTACACCATGAAGGCGACAGAGAAGTGCGATGTCTACAGCTTCGGAGTCCTCTCACTGGAAGTCATGATGGGCAAACACCCGGGAGATCTCCTTGCTTCCCTGGCACCAAACTGGCCCTCTGAAACCAAGACTGAAGCCGCCTACAACGACCGGACTCTCATAGCGGACCTGGTCGACAATCGCCTGCAGGCCCCGGCTGGAGAAACGGCGGATGCGGTGGTGCTTGTCCTTCATCTCGCTTTTGCATGCGTACAACAACATCCGCAATCGCGGCCGGAGATGCGCCTAGTTGCGCAGGACCTGGCAGCGCACTCGTAGGCGTACCTGCTTGAGGAGAAAGGATTTGCTGCTCCCTATTTTAAAGGGAGTAGGCTACTCCTTACTTGAGATATTTACACGTTTATCTTCAGATACACATCATCAGCTCTATCATCCCGATTGAGAGCAGCGTGCTCCGTGATAAATCAGGAACAGTAAATCCTGAGACCCGGTTGAGGGGCGCGGATTTGTTGGTCCTTCTCGCAACCAGGAGCACATTGCTCCTTGTTTCCCCGGTTGTCGCGTGGACAGCCATCTCCGCTACCCTTCCCCTCCGTTCCAGTCTCAAAAGGCAGCATTTCCTATAAACGGAAAGTCTGAAAATTTTATACTGAAGTCCAGATTTATAAGACGTCTTTTCCGTAAACAACTAAACCCGCAGGCCGCTTGCCAATTAAACCTTTTACCCAACTTCTAACTGCTTGCCGCCGCGAGAACAGGACCGTCGTGCATAGCGACAACTTTGTTCAGTTCTTTGTGATGGTTGTCAACCTCATCAAGGGGCACAAATAACGGGCTACTCATCCAGGATCCAGGCTCAGTTAGTATATCCATCCAGTTGTAAGAGATTGACATCGACGACATCATAACTATATCAAATCCTTGTTGTTGTCGTCAACTTCATCAAGACTGTCGTCCAGGAGCCCACAGTTGTTGTCGCTGTGCACTGGTCTTTCATTGTTATCACAACTTTGAATTGTGCTTGCTCACGGTAGTGTATCTTTGGCGTGTGGCTGTCCAATTAATCTGCCGCTGACTTAAAAGTGTTCCCCTCACGGGCTACTCATCCAGGAGTCAGGCTCAGTTAGTATATCCATCCAGTTGTAAGAGATTGACATCGACAACATCATAACTATATCAAATCCTTGTGGTCGTCGTCAACTTCATCAAGACTGTCGTCCAGGAGCCCACAGTTGTTGCCGGCGTGCACTGGTCTGTCATTGTTATCACAACTTTGAATTGTGCTTGCTCACGGTCGTGTATATTTGGCGTGTGGCTGTCCGATTAATCTGCCGCTGACTTAAAAGTGTTCCCCTCTTTCTCAGGCTTCTACAATATCGTCTCCTATATTCAGTCTTGGTTCATTTCATACGGAACAATCAACATTTGAAGATGATGATGTGTTATCTACCATCATAGATACAAGGTATGTATAATTATAACCATAAATTTAACTGTATTTTAGAGAACTAAATTAATTCTTTTTTCATCTTTAGATCAATGAATACTGAAAACGCGGATTTATCTAGCAATAACATTGTTGACCAATTTAACAAGACACCTCAATCAGCAAGGCGCAAATTAGATTTTGGGGTTCTTAAGCTAGATATGGAATTTGAGTCAGAAATATTTGCATGCGGATTCTATAACCATTATGCTCGTAGAGTTGGATTCAGTATTCATAAAAGCAAGTGTCATAGAAATCTCAATAATGACATAATCTATAGGAGATTGTGTTGCTTAAAACAAGGGTTTAAGTCTTTTGACCATCGACAAATTGTTGTAAAGAAGCGTAGACAAGAAATAAGGACAGGTTGTAATACTTTTATAGATATTCACCTTCAAAATGGAAAGTGGAAAGTGATAAAAGTTGAACTAAATCACAACCATGATCTTACTTGTACCCCAGAACGCCACATGCATAGGTCTCAAAATTTTTTTTCTGATGCTCAGGCTGCACAAGCTGATATTGGTGTTCTTTCTGGAATTCGTGTTGGGCAAATGATGGAATATATGGGTAGACAAGCTGGTGGTATTGAAAATCTTGGTTTTCTTGAAAAAGACTATAAGAATTATCAAAGTAGCAAACGTAGAAAGAATATTGAAAGGGGGGACGCAATTTCCATAATTGAGTACTTAAAAAAGAAGAGGGCTGAAAATCCTAGTTTCTTCTATGAAATGCAGTATGATGAATAAAATAGAATTAGCAACATTTTTTGGGCAGATGCTAGATCCATAAGTGATTATTTCAGTTTTGGTAATGTGGTTGGATTTGATACAACATATCAAACAAATGTAGAATGTCGACCATTTGGTCTATTTGTTGGTGTGAATCATCATAGACAAACTATATTTTTTGGTTCAACATTGTTATATGATGAAATCATTTCTAGCTTTACATGGTTATTCAAAACATTTTTACAAGCTATGGGTGGCAAGGAGCCACAAAGAATATTAACTGATCAAGATAAGGCTATGGAGTCTGCTATAAAAGAAGTTCTACCACGATGTCACCACCGACTTTGTGTCTGGCATGTCTATCAAAATGCTCTTAAACATCTCAGTGCTCAATTTAAAATAACTGTCAATGGAAAACAATCATTTGGTCATGACTTTAGTAGATGTGTGTATGATTATGAAGAGGAAGATGAGTTCTTAAGAGCTTGGGATGAAATGCTACAAAAGTATAACCTCCAAGAAAATAAATGGCTACAAAAAATCTTTAATGATAAAGATAGATGAGCAATCGTCTATTGCAGGAACTTTTTTACAGCCGATATGAAGTCAACACAAAGAAACGAGTCACTGAACTCTAAATTGAAACGTTATATGCTACCTCATTATAAATTTTTAGAGCTTTTTGAACATTTTGATCGTGTTTTGAATAAGAGGAGATATAGAGAATTGGAAGCTGATTTTCAGATGAAAAATTCATTCCCACAAGTATTTATTCCTTCCAATATATCAAAACAAATGGTTAGTGTGTATACACCAGAGATCTTTGAAAAGGCTCAAGATGAGTATGTTAATTTTATTAATTATTCTTCACAATTGGTTGATGATGGACCAATCAAAAGTTTTACGGTCACAATGATAGGAAGTAGCCGGACACATACAGTCAATATTGATATTGTGAATCACATAATTGATTGCGGTTGCAAAAAGTTTGACTTTGCTGGAATCTTATGTCCACATGTGTTTCGAGTCTTCCATCAACTTGAAATTTTAAAATTCCTTCAAAATATATCCTTAAAAGATGGACCAAAAATGGCAAAGCCAGCAATCCCTTAGATTGGCGTGGAATTGTAATTGATGTTGATCCAAAGGTTGTTCTTGCAAAATGCAATAATATCTTATGCCAAGCTTACACCAAACTTGCTTGATCTCAGCAGAAACAACCTCTCCGGCGGCATCCCCCCTGACCTGTCGACGTTGACACGCCTTGAACGCCTCAACCTCTCGCACAACCACCTCTCTGGATCCATCCCTAGTTCTTTCTCGGAAATGAAGAGCCTTCTGTCAGTCGACCTCTCCAACAACGACCTCACCGGCCCAGTACCTGAGACCGAGGTGTTTCGGAACGGGAGCTACACCAACAACCCAGGGCTCTGCGGAACCAAAATCCAGCCTGTAGCAGCAACAGTAGCAGCAACAGTAACAAATCTCTGTGTCTTGCCCTAGCCATCGCGATCCCGATCGCCGTCGTTGTGCTCCTCATCCTGCTGCTACTCGCATTCTTATATGTCAGGAGGAAAAGAATAGGGGACAACAGAGGAAGAGGAGTCTCGGCCAGCATGTCACCGGAGCCGCTGTTATGGGATCACGAGTGCAAGCTCACGTATCTGGACCTCAAGAACGCCACGGACAACTTTAGCGACGCGTACTGCATCGGCAAGGGTGGGTTCGGGAGTGTATATCGCGCTGAGTTCCCATTAGGCCAGGTCCTCGCCGTGAAACGCCTCAGCGTCCCGGATTCTGGCTCCGTCAGCCGTGACGCAAACATCAAGAGCTTTCAGAACGAGGTGTGCGCCTTAACGGAGGTGAGGCACCGGAATGTGGTGCGGCTCCACGGGTTCTGCACACGGGAAGGGGCCATGTTCCTGGTGTATGAGTTCGTCGAGAGAGGGAGCCTCACAAGGGTGCTCAACAGCGGTGAGGAGGCCGCCGGGAATTTTGGGTGGGAGGAGCGGCTTAGCGTCATTAGAGGGGTGGCGCACGCGTTAGCGTATCTCCATCACGACTGCTCACCGCTGATTGTGCACAGGGACGTGACGGCCAACAACATCCTGCTTGATCCTGACTTCGAGTCGCGGCTGGCTGATTTCGGCACAACCAAGCTCCTCAACCAGGATTCCTCCAACTGGACTGGCGTCGCCGGCGCGTATGGATACATCGCCCTAGGTACATTACTAGTTAATTAACTCTGGATCTTGCTGTAAAGGTTTCTATCGCCTACCAGGATTGCTGATCTCTGTTTTGTTCATTTGTCTGTACCAGAAATGGCTTACACCATGAAGGCGACAGAGAAGTGCGACGTCTACAGCTTCGGAGTCCTCTCACTGGAAGTCATGATGGGCAAACACCCGGGAGATCTCCTTGCTTCCCTAGCACCAAACCGGCCCTCTGAAACCAAGACTGAAGCCGCCTACAACGACCGGACTCTCATAGCGGACCTGGTCGACAATCGCCTGCAGGCCCCGGCTGGAGAAACGGAGGAGGCAGTGGTGCTTGTCCTTCATCTCACTTTTTCCTGCGTACAACAACAGCCGCAATCGCGGCCGGAGATGCGCCTAGTTGCGTAGGACCTGGCAGCGCACTCGTAGGCGTACCTGCTTGAGGAGAAAGGATTTGCTGCTCCCTATTTCAAAGGGAGTAGGCTACTCCTTACTTGAGATATTTACACGTATATGTTCAGATACACATCATCGGCTCTATCATCCCGATTGGGAGCAGCGTGCTCCATGATAAATCAGGAACAACAAATCCTGAGACCTGGTTGAGGGGCGCGGATTTGTTGGTCCTTCTCGCAACCAGGAGCACGTTGCTCCTTGTTTCCCCGGTTGTCGCGTGGACAGCCATCTCGGCTACCCTTCCCCTCCGTTCCAGTCTCAAAAGGCAGCATTTCCTATAAACGACAAGTCTAGAAATTTTATACTGAAGTCCAGATTTATAGGACGTCTTTTCCGTAAACAACTAAACCCGCAGGCCGCTTGCCAATTAAACCTTTTACCCAACTTCTAACTGCTTGCCGCCGCGAGAACAAGTCCGTCGTACTTAGCGGCAACTTTGTTCAGTTCTTTGTGATGGTTGTCAACCTCATCAAGGGGCACAAATAACGGGCTACTCATCCAGGAGCCAGGCTCAGTTAGTATATCCATCCAGTTGTAAGAGATTGACATCAACGACATCATAACTATATCAAATCCTTGTGGTCGTCGTCAACTTCATCAAGATTGTCATCCAGGAGCCCACAGTTGTTGTCGGCGTGCACTGGTCTATCATTGTTATCACAACTTTGAATTGTGCTTGCTCACGGTCGTGTATCTTTGGCGTGTGGCTGTTCGATTAATCTGCCGCTGACTTAAAAGTGTTCCCCTCACGGGCTACTCATCCAGGAGCCAGGCTCAGTTAGTATATCCATCCAGTTGTAAGAGATTTACATCGACGACATCATAACTATATCAAATCCTTGTGGTCGTCGTCAACTTCATCAAGACTGTCGTTCAGGAGCCCACAGTTGCTGCCGGCGTGCACTGGTCTGTCATTGTTTTCACAACTTTGAATTGTGCTTGCTCACTGTCGTGTATCTTTGGCGTTTGGCTGTCCGATTAATCTGTCGCTGACTTAAAAGTGTTCCCCTCTTTCTCTGGATGCTACAATATAGTCTCCTATATTTAGTCTTGGTTCATTTCATATGGAACAATCAACGTTTGAAGATGATGATGTGTTATCTACTAGCATAGATACAAGGTATGTATAATTACAACCATAAATTTAACTATATTTTAGAGAACTAAATTAATTCCTTTTTCATCTTTAGATCAACGAATACTGAAAATGCGGATTTATCTAGCAATAACATTGTTGACCAATTTAACAAGACGCCTCAATCAGCAAGGTGCAAATTAGATTTTGGGGTTCTTGAGCTAGATATGGAATTTGAGTCAGAAATATTTGCATGTGAATTATATAACCATTATGCTCGTAGAGTTGGATTCAGTATTCGTAAAAGTAAGTGTCGTAGAAATGTCAATAATGACATAATCTATAGGAGATTGTGTTGCTCAAAACAAGGGTTTAAGTCTTTTGACCATTGATGAATTGTTGTAAAGAAGCGTAGACAAGAAACAAAGACAGGTTGTAATACTTTTATAGATATTCACCTTCAAAATGGAAAGTGGAAAGTGATAAAAGTTGAACTAAATCACAATCATGATCTTACTTGTACCCCAGAAAGCCACATGCATAGGTCTCAAAGAAAAATTTCTGATGCTCAGGCTGCACAAGCTGATATTGGCGTTCTTTCTAGAATTCGTGTTGGGCAAATGATGGAAATATGGGTAGACAAGCTGGTGGTATTGAAAATCTTGGTTTTCTTGAAAAAGACTATAAGAATTATCAAAGTAGCAAACGTAGAAAGAATATTGAAAGGGGGGACGCAATTTCCATAATTGAGTACTTAAAAAAGAAGAGGGCTGAAAATCCTAGTTTCTTCTATGAAATGCAGTATGATGAAGAAAATAGAATTAGCAACATTTTTTGGGCAGATGCTAGATCCATAAGTGATTATTTCAGTTTTGGTGATGTGGTTGGATTTGATACAACATATAGAACAAATGTAGAATGTCGGCCATTTGGTCTATTTGTTGGTGTGAATCATCATAGACAAACTATAATTTTTGGTTCAACATTGTTATATGATGAAACCATTTCTAGCTTTACATGATTATTCAAAACATTTTTACAAGCTATGGGTGGCAAGGAGCCACAAACAATATTAACTGATCAAGATAAGGCTATGGAGTCTGCTATAAAAGAAGTTCTACCACGATGTCACCACCGACTTTGTGTCTGGCACGTTTATCAAAATGCTCTTAAACATCTCAGTGCTCAATTTAAAATAACTGTCAATGGAAAACAATCATTTGGTCATGACCTTGGTAGATGTGTGTATGATTATGAAGAGGAATATGAGTTCTTAAGAGCTTGGGATGAAATGCTGCAAAAGTATAACCTCCAAGAAGATAAATGGCTACAAAAAATCTTTGATGATAAAGATAGATGGGCAATGGTCTATTGTAGGAACTTTTTTACAGCCGATATGAAGTCAACACAAAGAAATGAGTCACTGAACTCTAAATTGAAACGTTATATGCTACCTCATTATAATTTGTTGGAGTTTTTTGAACATTTTGATCGTGTTTTGAATAAGAGGAGATATAGAGAATTGGAAGCTGATTTTCAGATGAAAAATTCATTCCCACAAATGTTTATTCCTTCCAATATATCAAAACAAATGGTTAGTGTGTATACACCAGAGATCTTTGAAAAGGCTCAAGATGAGTATGTTAATTTTATTAATTATTCTTCACAATTGGTTGATGATGGACCAATCAAAAGTTTTATGGTCACAATGATAGGAAGTAGCCAACCACATACAGTCAATATTGATATTGTGAATCACATAATTGATTGCAGTTGCAAAAAGTTTGACTTTGCTGGAATCTTATGTCGACATGTGTTTCGAGTCTTCCATCAACTTGAAATTTTAAAATTCCTTCAAAATATATCCTTAAAAGATGGACCAAAATGCCAAAGCCAGCAATTCCTTAGATTGGAGTGGAATTGTAATTGATGTTGATCCAAAGGTTGCTCGTACAAAATGCAATAATATCTTATGCCAAGCTTACATCAAACTATGTGAAGAAGCATCTGAGTTCGATGAAACATTTGACATTAGCTTGAAACATGTCGAACAAGCTCTGGAAGAGGTTAGGAGATTTAAAGAAAATGTGAAATCTAGAGGAAAGCAACCTTTTCAATGTGTCCTTGAAGATGAACATACTCTAAGTAGTGTTAAACTGAGAAAACGGGATAGAGAGAAAGGAAGTAGAAAACGTAAAAAGAGTTTCATTGAAAGGAGTAAAAGGAAAAGAGTGACTTTCAAGGTATCTTTTTAATTTTATTACACCAACGTGTTATTTTATTTTTACTAGAAGATATAAATACCTTTAGAAGGACCATACAATTGATGGAAACAATGAAATGAGAAAAGACCTAAGTAATAAAGTAATAGATGTCGAGACGAGAACACAGGTATATTGCATCCTCTTCTTGACAATGAATATCTATGCTATAAGACTAAAGGAAGAGAAACCATATAAATTCATACAAAGTATACTTTCAATAATAGATCACATGACATAAAGTTTAATAATTTCATTTTCTTCACTTAATTACAGGTGACTCAAAGTATGTATGGTTGTTTACCATACAATGAACAATATAACTCTCATAGTGGCAACATGTTACAACTGTTAATGGTGAGAGAGAAAATTAAAAATTATTTAGATATTTAATGAGTTTATAGTTTCATGTATTACATTTCAGGAAGTTGAACAAACCATGTCTGCTACTTTAGGGATTGAGTTGATATGCCCAAAAGAATCCAATGCAAATGAACACGTAATCACCTTTATCAACAATGTAGTTGTTAATTTCTCCCGTCACTCGATAGCCATTTTTTATTTAATCTTTGAGTATTTAAAATATTTTCTTGGCTACAGGTACAACAAATGTTACCTCAGACACATCTTGAAGATTCAGATAATAAATAAGGTGCTTTGTGAAGGAATTTATTTGTTACTCTTGTCACATGAGGAAAAGAAAGAAAAATAAGTTCTTGTTAATTTCAAACAACATTTTGTTTGCTTTTGTTAATTAACGAAACATGAACCAAATTTATTATCTATAACTAACTACTTTTTACATATTATGACAATGTTAGTTTGCTTTTGAAATATTTTTAGTGGTCGTCATTTTTTTATAACCATTATATTTGAAGATACATGTTCCATCATCCTAGTAGCAATCAATTATCCTAGACAAGAGGATGAATGTTGTCTCTTCATTGACTGTAATTTTATGTGTAAATTTATTCCATAAGTGGTACAATGAATAGTCGAATGCTTTTATCTAATATAAAAAATTAATATAGCATTTAAAATATTATATTTGGAAAATTAAGCAATTGATAGAGTTTGTCGACCACTATAGACAGACTAATGCAGCGTTTGGCAACATGATTGCATTCATTGCCGGTGTAGCCCGTCGTTGATAGCCCATCGCGAGAGTTTCTCACATGCGTTGTTCGACAATGTGATTGAGTTGGACGCTCGTCACTTCTCTAAAATAAAGCGGTGACTTTTTCCGCATTTCAATCGCTCCATGTTATTTAGTTTGTAAAGAAAGCATTATTTAAACAGCGACGAGGCCCATCAATGTTAGTGGTGACAACTTTAATGTTGCCGTATTGTTCTGTGGGCTGCCCGTGTTTGTTAGTCTCTATCGCTCGCTACCTGACGCTTTTCCGAACGAACCAACATTGAAAATTGAGCGTTTGGTAGAGTTTGTCAATCGCACCGGAGAGAGAAAAAATAATGTAAAAATAAAACAGTAGACAAACCTTTTATTTGACAACGCGATTGGCAGCGACTTACCTGCTTCCTGTGATTTCCAATCGTTGTTCGGACAATCGCCACCGCCTTGCCAAACAAAATGAAAATCATATAGAATAAGAGCGGTAAAAAACCATACATCTATAAGCATCATAGGTAGCGACTAATCTGCCCCTACTTGTCCATAATTTTTCACTACTTCCTGAACACTTCGTCAAATGCTAACCTGAGTGAATTAGATGTATTGTCAAACAATTTACATCATACAAAAATACAATAGTTTGTAACGTGATCACATCAATGAGACATTAACCGTAATTCTAAAGCAGCCTAGAATTATGCCAAAAATAACGTGCCCGGGACTACTGCAGTTAGAAGTTGGGTAAAAGGTTTAATTGGCAAGCGGCGTGAGGGTTTAGTTGTTACAGAAAAGACGTTTTATAAATCTGGACTTCAATATAAAATTTCCAGACTTGCCGTTTACCGGAAACGCTACCTTTTGAGATTGGAACGGAGGGGAAGGGTAGTGGAGACGGCTGTCCACGCGGCAACCGGGGAAACAAGGAGCAATGTGCTCCTGGTTGTGAGAAGGACTAGCAAATACGCGCCGCTGGTTGAGCCATTCAGGAGCATGGTCGACAAGCTTAGGGCCCTACCTAAGTAGCGAACATTCATATTTGAAATTGAGCTTTGCTATATGGAGTCATCTATAGACCCCATCCTGAACGAACACTCACGTACAAACAAAATTTGTCCCATTTGCTGCTCGTGATTGCTGCTTGTTGTTGTACAACGAAATGTTTTAGTGGGGTTGGTTCCCAACGTATGTGAGAGAGAGAGAAACGTGAGTGGGAGAAAAAGATGGGGTGGAAAGATAGAGTAGGTAGAGAAAGGTTATAGGAGAGAGGAAAAATGAATAAGTTATTTTTGTTAATAACTTTTGAACCGTAATGTATTTTTGGACGAAATAAACACTACTGCACTCTGTACAAAAAATGTGTTACAACAAGATCAAGTTCGACATAATATAAAAATACATACAATCTAAAAATGAGATATAAAGTGATTATTAAAGTAAAAAATGAGGAGAGAGAAATGTTATTTCTCTAATAACTTTTACTCTATGATGAATTTTTGAACGAAATAAAAAATATTATGCATGGACAACATGTACAACATGGATAACATATTATGTAATATGTTTTTATGTTATCCATATTGTTTATGTTATTATGTTATTATGTTATTATGTTATCTATACTTTAAAATATTAATTTATGTTATTAACAAATTAAAAAACAAGAGAGAGAAATTTATTTTGTTTATAACTCTCAAACTGTAATGAATGTTTTAATGAAACAAAAAGTAATGAGTTACTAACAAAAATACTTTAAAATAAAACTAATGACGACATATTTTGATAATAATTTTTTTAGAAATAAATATAATTCATGCTATAACAAGTTGTAACAATGTTATAACGTGATATAACACATGAATAACATAGATAATTTGGATAACATGGAATAATATGGATAACATGTTATACCATGTCATATCATCTTATACATGTTGTATTATGGATAACATGGTTACCGAGTTATATGTTATCTATACTTTAACATATTTTAGTATGTTATCCATACTTTAAAATATTTATATTATTATGTTATCTATATTATTTTATGTTAGTATGTTATTCATACCTGAAAATATTTATGTTATTATGTCATTCATACTTCAAAATATTTATGTTATTATGTTATCCATACTTTAACATGTTTATTTTATTATGTTATTCATATTAATTTAAAATATATGTTACTACTACAGGAAATATTATTTTATGTTATAATACTAACATATTTTAAAAATATTTATGTTATTATGTTATCCATGCTTCTATAATATCTATTTTATTATTTATTTTTTTCAAAATGTATCAAACTTGGCCTTGTTATAAAGTATTTTTATAAGGAGTCTGTTGGCATTTATTTCATTCAAATATTCATTACCGTTTATAAGTTATTGACAAAAATAGATTGTATTTTTTTCTCTCTCTCCTGTAATCATTTTCTCTAAACAAAATAAATTTTTGTCTCCTATTTTTTAATTTTTTATAATCACATTATCTAAATCATTTTTGACTTTACATTTTATTTTTTTCAAAATGTATCAAACTTGGTCTTGTTATAAAGTATTTTTTATCATCTTATACGTGTTGTATTATGGATAACATGGTTACCGTGTTATATGTTATCTATACTTTAACATATTTTAGTATGTTATCCATACATTAAAATATTTATGTTATTATGTTATCCATATTATTTTATGTTAGTATGTTATCCATACCTTAAAATATTTATGCTATTACATCATCCATACTTCAAAATATTTATGTTATTATGTTATTCATATTATTTTAAAATATATGTTACTACTACAGGCAATATTTTTTTATGTTATAATACTAACATACTTTAAAAATATTTATGTTATTATGTTATCCATACTTTTATAATATTTATTTTATTATTTATTTTTTTCAAAATGTATCAAACTTGGTCTTGTTATAAAGTATTTTTTATAAGGAGTTTGTTGGCATTTATTTTATTAAAATATTCATTACCATTTAAAAGTTATTGACAAAAATAGATTGTATTTTTTTCTCTTTCCAGCAATCATTTTCTCTAAACAAAATAAATTTCTCTCCTATTTTTTAATTTTTTATAATCACATTATCTAATCGTTTTTTTACTTTACATTTTATTTTTTTCAAAATGTATCAAACTTGGTCTTGTTATAAAGTATTTTTTATAAGGAGTCTGTTGGCATTTATTTTGTTAAAATATTCATTATATAATCACATTATCTAATCGTTTTTTACTTTACATTTTATTTTTTTCAAATTCATCAAACTTGGTCTTATTATAAAGTATTTTTTATAAGGAGTCTGTTGGCGTTTATTTCGTTAAAATAAACGTTTAAAAGTTATTGACAAAAATAGATTGTATTTTTTTATCTCTCCTGCAATCATTTTCTCTAAACAAAATAAATTTATCTCTCCTATTTTTTAATTTTTTATAATCACATTATCTAATCGTTTTTTTACTCTACATTATTTTTTTTCAAAATGTATCAAACTTGGTCTTGTTATAAAGTATTTTTTCTAAGGAGTCCGTTGGCGTTTATTTCGTTAAAATATTCATTATCGTTTAAAAGTTATTGACAAAAACAAATTGTGATTTTTCTCTCTCCTGCAATTAATTTCTCTCTCTCCTCCCTCTCTCCACTCCCCCACCCTCTATTTCTCTTCCCCCCTCTCTCTTACGCTGCTTTGTAAAACACTACTAGTCCATTTTTTGGGTAACGTGCATGCCAACACTACTGGGCCGCACTACCGGACGAGGGGTCGTCTGGAAGTTCGTCTAGGAGGGTCGTGGGGATATCATTTTTCTTTGAAATTTATCGGGAACCCCATGATACTTTGGGGGAGAAATCAATAGTTGGGAATTATGTACGAGTTATTCGTTATTCTTTAGAAAAAAAAAGTTTATGTTCAATATTTTTTCTTTGATGATTTTGTGTACAGTACACATGTAGCATTTCCCAAGTGATCAAATTGTATCTTTCACAAATGAGCTGTAATCAATATAGAGACACGATTGTTTAAATCAAAAGTATTAATGTTTTACATTTCATTAATGGAACAACAGTTAATATCATATAATTATATGAAATTGTGAAAATGCTAATTTATATGAAAAAATTATGTGTACACATGGACTGGTGTGTGTTGGGAGTTTTAAAAAGAGAGATCTCAACTCACTAATCACCAACAAGTGTACAGGGTCAATGTAGTTGAGTGTCGAACACAAGAAGCTAGGCTAGTTAGGCGTAACTTTGTTAACTTTTAATAATCTAAATTGGGTTACAAAAGTTTGGATTGTTTATACACTTAAGAGGAAAGCAAAAGCAAAAGGTTTAAAGTAAAAGGGGATGATTAAGTAATTAAGAGCTTGGGCATTAGATTTCACCACCATACATTCATGTCATATGAACAAACAAAATAAAGATCATTGTTAACAAGCAAAGAGGTTGTCATCGTCATGCAATTCCCAATGTCATGAGATGATTCTCAATGTCACATAACGCTCCCACGTCTATGCTTAGTCTCGAACACAACATAAACCCTCAGCATTCCCTAGCCACTCCTGTGGTAAGAGAATATTGCCATAGATTCTACTCCTTACTCCCTCATACGTTTTCTGAAGCACAAGGTGAGCATAAAACATGTACAAGAGTTGGTCAGCCAAACATATAAGCAAGAAGCACCATAGACATCTATGGAAATAGCAAGTTAACTAGTAATAAACATAAATTTTGAGTTCACATTAACAATGGCATGGGAGTTACTCTCTCATGCCCAAGAAAAGAGTTCTACTCGTCCATAATGGAGATATGCAGATACAATGCAGAATTTTTAGAGTTTTGCATGTTTAAGAGAAGAAAAAGCTAGAGGAACCAAAGATGTAGCCAAAGGGGAGTAGAACTCCGGCTAGAGGATAAAATTCCACCCTTGGAGCTGCTCCAACTTGGACAATCTTCCCTCCCAAAAAGTTTTGAGTGAGAGAAGTAGCTCTGCTGCACCTCCGGAGAAGGAATGGAGAAGATAAGAGGTAGAATGGAGTTTCTTTAGCTATAACTTCTCTTGGATGAAAGACACTTCCCAAATGACCAGTGATAACTGCCCATTGAGTTGCATTCGTCTTTAAAAATGAGGGGCGGTTGTTTTCATTTTTGTAGAACTGATAATGACATGACGTTCATACTAGATCTCGGAACCTACCCTGGAGAAGTCCCATTGTGTAATATACTAGATCTCGGACCCTACCTTGGAAGTTCACATTTTAGACTTAGCCAAATAAGGTGGAAGGTTAGACCTAAATAGATGTTTAGTATAACCCCAATGAGCTAATGCATGTATAGATCACCTTAATATAACTTAATGTTCTAACATTAATCTTAGGTTTATAATGGATACATAAAATATGCCACATAACTCATTTTGGTGGTAATATGAAGATAAGGAACTTAATTGGATGAATAATTTAGATAATGGGCCATTAATGGGCCATACGACATAACTCATAAAAAGAATTATCAAAATTGAAAACAAACTTCAAGTTCAAAATCTACATATCAAAATTTGCATACATGTCAAATTTCATCTAATTTGGACAACCTTGAAATATTAGGATAAGTTTAGGAGAGAGAAAATGAGTAAAAGGCATAAGTAATGAATAATGTGATTATATAACTTCAAAATATGGAAATAATTGCAAATTAATATTCAACACATCAAAGATAACTTGTGGATGAAGTTTGGTCCGATTTGGATGTTGTTTGTGCAAGTTATGCAATTATATGCACATTTTGGACTTTTATACAATTTATCCAATTCAGAGGTTTTCTTTGTAAATTGTTACATGTGTTATAATATATAGATATTCCTTTACCATTCTTGAGTTTTTGAACCATGGGGCACCTAGTTGCACCTTTGTTTGAAGGTGTTTCTCTCCAAGGGTATTATAGGGATTACCCTCTTTATAAATTAGCTTATCTTTAAAATCTATCAACCAATGAGATTATTTCTTTGATTGGAGGACGGTGGGGATGGCCTAGAAGTATCTATGGGCTTTTAGGACCGACCTTTGATATACAAGAAGCCTCTATGAGCTGTCCTCTTGCATGGCCATGAAGCCCTGGGTTAAGGACACATGGAAAGTCCAATAGACACCTCAAGCTTGCCCCTTTCCTTATAAAGCCATGTCTACCCCTTCCCACCTCCCAATCCAAGAAGCAATCCTCTCCTTATCTTTCCTCCAGCTTAGAGAAACGTTCCTACTCTGTTGGGCCATGAAGATGCTATCCCAAGGTAAAAGAGAGTGCTCACCTTGGTGGAGAAGGCTCCTAGGGTTCCAAAATTTGCTCTATTTAGGGTTTATAAAGCTCCTTCTTGATGATTTCGACCAAAAATATGTTTTTTATCCCTAAAATGGAGAAGGTACTTCTTGCTCAAGATAGGAGCTTTGTTGGAGAAACCAGTCTCTCTAAGTTTGGGAACCTTACTTATTGGACTTGTCCACCTTCCCTAGAGGTTCTTTGGAGGCCTAGGCTTGACTTGGACATTAGCCTATACACAATGTCTTTTCTTTTGAAAATCATGGTTCATGTGAACTACCTTATTTGATATTGATCATGTGATGATGGATATTCTTTTGAACTCTTATCTTATGCTTTGCTCATTATGGAACTCTAAAAAATGACATGTGATGTCTTTTGCCCACTTATGAGGTGGATGTATATGTTGGTTACTTATGTGGTGACTAGTTTATATAATCTAACTATACTTTCTATTTGCCTTTACATTTAACATGCTATGTGATTCAGTAGCACTAGAGTAGTGTAATTGCATTGGTTTTTATGGCAGATGTGTTATTTCCTGCCGAGCAGATGTGATATTTCCTGCTCTTTTGGGATGGAAAGGAACCTCATACCCAGGGCAAGATGTGTGATTCTTGGCACATATTTTATATATTTGGGAGATTGGAAGTATTCCTTTCTCTATCAGGTTTCAAGTTTTTGGCCGCCTTTGTGTTTATTTTGTTCTAGGGCTATGTTTATCTCACATGCACGCAGGTTGATGATATGTGGTGTGTGCCCTAATTCTTTACATGTGCTTGTGTGGCACAATATTTATGTTTTATTAATGGCAAGTATTCTTTTATTATCATATGATTTCAATTCCTTTTCTCTTAATGCCCATTTGGGTGGTCCTTATCCTTTCTACGGGAAACCTTTTATATTTGTTGTCCTTTATTCCATATATAGCTCAATTTTCCTATTTCGTAGGCACATACCAGCCTTAACTACTTCCTTAGCTAGGATCCTCATTGCCACATGCAGTTCCTTCTCCTTCTTCCAGTTCTGCACGCAACTTGATGAGTCTCACAGATCTATATCTAAACTCCAACAACCTCTCTGGCACCCTACCGAAGGACCTCAGTTCCAGGATGCCGGTGCTCAATATATTTACTGTTGAAGATAATGACTTAGAGGGAGAACTCCCACAAAATCTCTGCTCCGGTAGGGAACTATTGTACTTCATAGTTTTGAAAAACTGCTTCCCCGACAAGCTCCCAAGTTTCCTCCATGAATGTACTGACCTCCTAAGAATCTTCCTAAGCCACAACAATTTTTCAAGTGAGATTCCGACCTGGGTCGGCAGGTTGACAAATTTGTATGAGCTGGACCTATCAAATAATGCCTACACCGGGAACCTTTAGTGGCTTTTAGGATTGGAGATATAGCCTCCTCTTGTTGGCACGAGTGTGTTGAACGGGGATTAAGGCTCGGCTTTTTGTGCCACGTAGACTGGATGTGAGAGATCCCGATTCGGCCTTGTCTTCCAATTTGATAGTATGGTATTTCGATGGGGTTTATGACCCTTGTTTATCCATTCTGTATCATAAAATTTGAACCAACTTGTCATGATCCACTTTGAATTCCAAATATAATGCGTACTTAGGGGGACATGTTGGCTATTTGTAATTTTATTGAAGTAAATCTAGACGGATGCTCAAAATTCAAAATGATATGTGCATATGTGACACATTTGTATGATGGGGTGATGATGATTCAGATTATGGGGTATGCACATACGAAATAGAAGTAGCAGATGCACATGAATTAGAATATGTGATAAAATGAGTGCGCTAGAAGGTAATGATGATTGGATAGAAGGTGCATCATGATATGAGTGACGAGAAAACTCAAATTTTAAGTATGTGCATAGGGAATATAAGTAGAACCAGTGTAGTGATTTAACTATATGATAACTTAGATTCTATAGAAGGTGTATCGTGAATCAAGTGGTGGGATGCATCAGATTCAAAGATGATGGTATGTGCTCAAGGATAAGAAGTAGCAGGTGGATCGTGATTCAAATGCATGATAACTCAAATTTTGTAGAAAGGTGCATCATGATCACATTGAGGGCATAAATCAAATTCAGTAGAAGGTTCATGATGCTTTGAGTGAGGGTTAAGTCGGATTTCAAAAAATTGGTATGTGCATATGGATTTGAAATAACATTGAATGATGATTTGAGTACGTGGTAACTCAAATTCACTAGAAGGTGCACCATCATTCCATTGAGGGGATAACTTTAATTCGAACATGGTGGTATGTGGAGAAGTAGAAGTAGAAGATTCATAATCATTTGAATATGGGACAAGTTGGATTTGGTAGAAGGTGCACCATGATACGAGCAAGGGGTATCTCATATTTGAATATGGTGGTGTGTGAATGTGTACTAGAAGTACTAGGTGCACTAGTTTAGAATACGAGATTAATCACATATGGTAGGGGATGCTTCATGATTCTAATGAGGAGGTATGTTTTATTCAAAGATGATGATAAGTGGACATGGATAAAAAATAACATGAGAATAGTTATTTGAATATGTGGAAACCCGAATTCAATAGAAGGTGCACCAAAATAAAATGAGGGGATAACTCAGATTTGAAGATGGTGATATGTGCTCATGGATTAGAAGTAGCATGTGCATAATGACTCGAACCCGATATAACTAAGATCTAGTAGAAGGTAAACTATGATTTGAGAGAGGGGTTAACTTGTATTCATAATGTAACATACTCAATCCTAGTCATATAGGTTAACCCTCCATTCTTCTAGGTCCCTACTGATAACACAGTACTTTACGTACTTTCTGTATATATTTTACACCACTTTTAGCATGATTTTATTTAGCTTTTAATATAATTTCTTTATCTTTTAGACTAAATCCTTGATAAATAATTTCAGGAATCGGCTATCCAAAGGCCGCGACCGCGGCTATCCAAAGGCCGCGACCGCAGCTATCCAAAGGCCGCGACCGCGGTTATTCAGGGCCGCGACCGTGGTTATTTCTCAAAGTCCGCGGGCAATCAAAGATTGAGACCGCGGTCTCTCCAGCCACGACCGCGGTGATGATAATGATCGCGACCGCGGCTACTTAAAAAAAACCGCGACCGCGATCTTAAGGCGGTGGAAGGCGTCTATAAATAGCGCCCCCACCTGTCTTGTCAAGGGGGGGATCACGGAGATCCGATCCAGTTACCACGAAGTGTTGTCGCATCGCTGATTTGTGGGCGGCCATCCATCAGTCTTGGACCTTCGGAGCGAAAGCCAAGGAGAGAGAAGATGCTCGTTCACGCTCGCCAGCCATCCGCCACTTCCCCTTCTTCGAGAGAAGAACTCCGCGGGGTAGATCCAGATCTGAAGAAGTATTGTGTAGTATCACGTTCCTTCCACTCTAGTCTATTTCTTCCTCACGGTGTACTCACCTCCATTCCTATGTTGTATAACATGGGACGGATTTACTGTAGCGTCGTTATGTTGTTCGCAAGCATGACTGGCTAAACACTTTAACTTGGGTTGGGGGAGGCCACTAAAGCTCTCCCAACATGTATATCATCTCTTTCTTTAGAATATACATATTCTTATCAAGATTATCTCCATACACCTGTTTTAATGCTTCACTTGTATGATTAGCTACCATCTTGTGATGTTGGATTGTTGATATCTCGAGAGAGTAATATCGCTTTTATCTTATGTCATGGAGTGGTATGATTACACGAAAGTGTTAGAATACTAAAGCTTTAAACCATATGTTTTGATACGAAGGTTTATGAGTTGTTATCTCAAGAGAGAGGCTCCTTTTAGACCAAGTTCTATCCTCATCTCGAGAGAGAGTGGAATAGACGTTTTTCTTGGTTGCTTGTAATCTTGATACGAGTGTGCGGGAGAGAGAGATGGCTTTGCATGTTGGTGAGATGCTTTAGTTGGTGAACCCCAACCCGGGTTTTCCACTTATAACCATTTACAAGTTGTTTCTTTTGCTTTCCTTTTACTGTTCTTATACACGTGTTGTCGTTCCTTAGGGAACGCTTTATTATCGCTTTTGATTGGAGTATAGGGGTGTTGATTCCGCGTTCTTAGCACGACCAACCTTGTCCCTGTGTTCGACCCCGATCGCTACATCGGACCTCGTTTATCGTTGCGGGGGCCTTAGAGTCGGGTTATCTCTTTAAAAGTCCGACTACTTTTATCCACCTCTTTTGGACGTGCGATTTAGGCCGGTCAACTTTTTGGCGCCGTTGCCGGGGACAAGGCAAATGGTACTGTTAAGAACCCGAGTCCGCTCACCATACTCCCGTGCCTCAAGCTTAGCAATAAGCTTGACAACACAGTAACTTTTAGCTATCTGCCTTGAGTTTGTACAAAACAGTTCGTTTTTACCAAAATTAAGTTCGCTAACTTGATTATATAATCTATTCATGTACTCAGGTTGAAGCAACTTGATTTGTCATACTCTTCCTCACCATGCCTCCTCGCGTGAACGTTATGCTCTCGGGTGACGAGAGGAATGCGAGGGATCAGAACAATCCACCCCCGCCTGGATCCGATGAAGATAGAAATGGTCGTTATAACGACGACCATTTCGACGAAGAACTGGAACTACCTGAACAAGAGCAACCCGAAGCTGAACATCATCACGAGGAACGTCGTCATCACCGTAGGCACAGAAGGAACCACCACAACCATGAACGCGATAGGAGGTACAGTGAAGATGATGATGATGAAGAAGAAGAAAAGACTCTTCGAGAGTTGGTTGCAACAAAAGCCAACAACTCAAGATGCCCAGTGATCATCCCAAGGTTCAACGCGGTAAACTTCGAATTGAAGCCCGCAGTCATCTCAATGATCCAGAACGAGGGTTTTCGAGGGAGTTCAAAGAACGATAACCCTTATCATCACCTCGACGCTTTCAAGAATATCTGTGACACCATCAAAATGAGGGGAGTTCCGCAAGATGTTATCTACTGCAAGGGATTTATCTTCTCTTTGGAGGACAAGGCACTATCTTGGTACCTTGGACTGCCACATCAATCTTTGAATGGATGGAATGCTTTGGCAGATGCTTTTGTGAACAAGTTCTATCCTACGGAGAAAACTGTTCGTAATAGGCAGAAGATTACATCTTTCGCGCAGAAGCCAGGCGAGAATTTGCATGAAGCCTGGGAGAGGTTCCAGGAGTATCAGAGAGACTGCCCCTACCACAATTATAAGAAAGGTTTCCTTATAACAACTTTCTACAATGGTATCACTCCTGAGGAGAGAGTCTCGCTAAATGCAGCAACAGGAAGCGACTTTCTCGGTAAAAAGCCGTGTAGATCCAAGAAGATCATTGAAAACATGGCTGAGTTGCAAGCTGGAACTGACTACGATAGGACGGACAGGGGATATGCTAAGAAAGCCAATAACGAAGGACCATCGATTGAATCAAGGGCTCTCGAAGCAATAACCTCTCAAATACAAAAGATAGCCACTGACGTAAAATAGCTGAAGGAATCAGGAGGAAAAGGGAAGAAGCCTGTTGAGAAGGTGATGAAATGTGTCACCTGTGGTGAAGGAGGACACGGAATAGATAACTGCATCTATACCAGATCAAGGGAGTCAAGTGAAAGTGAATTCGGAGAGGACGAAGCTGAAAATGTCTCTTATGCCAACTTCAAAAGGCCAGATCACCCCAGTTTCAGTTATGGCAACAAAGATGCTACGGAGAATTCGCAGCAGTTGAGTAATCCACCCAAACAACCACCAGGTTTTGAGAAGAGAGGAGGACAAGGCCAATTCACCAGAACAAGCACCTTCCATACCACCAAAACAAATTTTCAAGGGCAAGGGAAGTATCAAAACTGCCAAGCTGCAAACGCCAGTCAAGGACAAGGGCAAGCCCAGGAACAGAGCCAGGGAAGGAACAATAGTCAACTTGACTTAGTGGGCCAATTATTCGATTTTGTCAAGAGACAAGATACGATAAACAATCAACTGGCGTAGAGTGCTCTGTCAAATTCCGGCGTTCTGAATACAATGCAGGTCCAAATGGCAGATATGCAAACACATCAATGCCAGATTGACCAGCAGCTTGCTCAGATGGCCGAATTGATGAAAAATCCTTCAGGTAAGATACCATCTAATACTGAGTCTGCCAAGGTGGCAGTCCTAAGGTCGGGAAAAATGGTAGAACGCCCTACAACGACCAGACTAGAAGAACCCAACCCCGAGGTTGCTGTAGAGAATTCAGCTGAAAGAGAAAACCCACAAGCCCATGTCAGAGAACCTGAACCTATAGAGGACTTATTCGGTAAAAGGAGTCAGTACTCTCCGAGATTTATGTTTCCTTATAAACTTATAAAGGCACATCTCAAAAAGAGATATGAAAAGTTTATGGAGTCTGTGAAAAAGCTCCATCTAGAAGTACCATTTCTGGATGCCTTGGAAGAAATGCCAACCTATGCCAAGTTTTTCAAGGATCTGATCACCAAGAAAAGAAGAGGAGGAAGGGTTGAGACGGTACACCTCGCAGATATGTCAACCTCTTTTGTAAAGGCAGAATGGACGACTAAGAAAAAGGATCCTGGAGCCTTTACTATTCCTTTCGCTGTTGGAGATAACATCGAGAGGAAAGGTCTGGCTGACTTAGGAGCTAGCATAAGCCTTATGCCCTTAAGCCTCGCGCAACTCTTGGGACTGACTGATATGGTCAGGACCAACATGAGAATCGAGCTGGCAGACCATACTTTCAAAAGACCTGTGGGAGTGGTAGAAGACGTTCCGATTCGTGTAGGGAAATTCTTCATTCCGTGTGACATCATTGTTATCGACACTGCTGAAGACCCTAAGTGCCCCATTATCTTTGGACACCCTTTTTTGGTAACAGGGAGGGCGTTGATTGATGTCGCCGAAGGCATCATAACTCTAAGAGTCAGAAATGACCACATAGATTTCAAGGTTAAAGATGCCATGAAGGGACCTTCCCTTTTCGAGTCCGCTTACTTTATGGACAGCTATAACCAGTACTGTGAAGAAATAGAAGAAGATAATGCGGCAGTAGACCCTCTTATGAGGGCGTTAAACAATAATGATTCAGATTTTGAAGACCCTAAAGTTGTGGAGATATTGGATTACTTGAATCAAGAGGAAGAAGATCTGAGCGATAAGGAGGGAGTCATAGAGACAATCAAGTATGCATCCTTGGAGATGACACCAGATGAAGTGAAAGCACCTAAGCCCAAGCCTGAGCTAAAACAGCTACCGGAAGGCTTGAAGTATGAATTTCTAGATCAAGAAGAGAGAAACCCAGTCATAGTTAATGCCAATTTGACGGATGAGCAATTGGAGAAACTTCTCGATGAGTTGAGGCTCCACAAGCAAGCCATAGGTTATTCAGTAGAGGACATCAAAGGGCTTAACCCTGCTTTATGCATGCATCGAATAAATCTAGAAGAATCTGCTAAACCCTTGGTTCAGCCCCAGAGAAAGCTGAACCAAATGTTGAAAGAAGTTGTGAAGAAGGAAGTGATCAAGCTGAGAGATGCGGGAATTATTTACCCAATCAGTGATAGCAACTGGGTGAGCCCGATCCACGTTGTACCAAAGAAAGGAGGTATGACAGTTGTGAAAGGAGACAAAGGCGATGAAGTAGCAGTCTGGACTGTCACTGGATGGTGAATGTGCATAGATTATCGGAAGCTAAATCAAGCCACAAAGAAAGATCATTACCCGCTTCCCTTCATCGACCAAGTTCTGGAAAGATTGGCACATCACGATTATTTCTGCTTCTTGGATGGTTATTCTGGATTTTATCAAGTCCCCATTTTACCAGATGATCAAGAAAAGACTACTTTCACCTGTCTTTACGGTACCTATGCCTTCCGAAGGATGCCATTTGGACTATGCAATGCTCCAACAACTTTCCAACGTTGCATGATCTCGATGTTTTCAGATTTTTTGGAAGACATCGTAGAAGTTTTTATGGATGATTTTTCCGTTTATGGGAAGGATTTTGATGGATGTTTGAAAAACCTATCTTTAGTCCTACAACGCTGCGAGGAAAAGAACCTAGTCCTCAACTGGGAGAAGTGCCACTTTATGGTTCAAGAGGGCATTGTGCTAGGGCACAAGGTCTCGAAAAGAGGAATAGAGGTAGATGTGAGCAAAGTAGAAGCCATCTCTAGACTGCCTCCGCCCAATTCTGTAAATGGAGTGCGAAGTTTTCTCGGCCACGCCGATTATTACCGAAGGTTCATAAAAGACTTCTCAAAGATCTCAAAACCCTTGTCGAATCTTCTGATTAAAGACGTTGAATTTGATTTCACTAGTGATTGCCTGAAAGTATTTCAGACTTTGAAAGATGCACTTGTTTCTCCACCTATTCTTCAAGCTCCGGATTGGGAGCTACCTTTCGAGCTAATGTGTGACGCTAGCGATTATGTCGTAGGGGCGGTCTTGGGGCAGAAAAAGGACAAGAAACACTATGCCATTTGCTATGCCAACCATACTCTAGACGAAGCTCAGGTGAATTATACGACAACGGAGAAGGAAATGCTTGCGATTGTTTTCGCCTTCGACAAGTTCAGATCTTATCTGATTGGAACGAAAGTAAAGGTCTACACCAACCATGGAGCAATACGGTACCTTATGCAGAAGAAAGACACTAAGCCCAGGCTGCTAAGGTGGGCTTTTCTACTCCAGGAGTTCGCTAATGAGATCATTGATAAGAAAGGTGCGGAGAACGTCGTCGCCGGCCACTTGTCAAGGATTACAGTCAAGGACCAGAAGAAGCAGCCTATCGATGCTAATTATGCAGATGAGGCTTTGTTAATGGTTCAAACCAATGATCAGAGTTTGCCATGGTTCGCAGATATCTGTAATTATATTGCATGTGGGGAGTTACCTCCCGAAATAACGTACAATCAAAAGAAGAAACTCTTTTCAGATGTAAGGAATTATTATTGGGATGATCCTTTGCTCTTTAAAAGATGCTCCGATAATTTGTATAGAAGGTGTATCCCTGAGGAAGAGGTGCCAGACATTCTAAGGGAATGCCATTCCTCGGCCTATGGAGGACATCTGGGAGGAGAAAGGACTGCAGCTAAGGTACTGGAATCAGACTTTTACTGGCCATCACTGTTTAAGGATGTCGCCGCCTACGTCAAAACTTGCAAAGAATGCCAGATGACAGGAAGTATAGGGAGAAGAGATGAATTGCCCATGGCTGACTGGGTAGAGGTTGAAATCTTTGATGTTTGGGGGATTGATTACATGGGCCCTTTCCCCTCATCAAAAGGGTATCAATATATATTGGTGGTTGTAGACTATGTGTCTAAATGGGTAGAGGTTGTAGCCACCCAAACTTGCGACTCTAAGTTTGTAATCAAGCTATTTGAGAAAACCATTTTTCCACGTTTTGGAGTACCTCACACTGTGATAAGCGATGGTGGATCACACTTCGGAGAGAAGCAGTTTGAGGCACAACTGAGGAAATACGGTGTGAAACACAAGGTTGCCACACCATACCACCCTCAAACCTCTGGACAAGTGGAAGTGTCTAACAGGCAAATCAAACAAATTCTAGAAAAGACTGTGAGAAGAACAAGGATTGGGCAACAAATCTAGATGATGCCCTTTGGGCATACAGAACGGCTTACAAAACCCCAATTGGGACTACACCCTATTGGCTCGTGTATGGAAAGTCCTGCCACCTACCCTTGGAACTTGAGTACAAGGCACTCTGGGCAATCAAGTTTCTGAATATGGATATAGCAAAGGCTGGCCAGAGACGCTACCTACAACTGCAAGAATTAGAAGAACTAAGACTGCATGCGTATGAGAACGCGAGAAATTACAAGCAAAGGACCAAGGTATGGCATGACAACCATCTAAAACGTAAGGATATCCATGAAGGAGACAAGGTCCTCCTGTTCAACTCTAGCATTCGCCTTTTTCCTGGAAAGTTAAGAACTAGGTGGTCGGGTCCCTTCACTGTAGTAAAGATGTATCCATCAGGGGTGATAGAGATTGAAGGAGAAGAGACTGGGGTCTTCAAGGTTAATGGCCACAGATTGAAAAGATTTTACGAGGATGAAACCTTTAAAAGAAGATCAGAGATCAAACTGGATGAACCAACCCAGCCCAACCAAGAGAAAGATCTAGAGTTACTGCACCCTACTACCCAGCCTGAGAAATGAAGAACCATAAAGTCTAGCTAAGAGACTTTAAAGCAAGCGCTTCTTAGGAGGCAACCCAAGTTTATCTCTCTCTTCTCTCTCTAACTTTTTTTTTTCTCTTATTTTTCGTTCATTAGTTTAAGTTTGGTTTTAAGTAGTCAACAAGTTTAAGTCTCCAAGAAGATTAGTTTTATGTTTGCCGCGACCGCGGTGTTTGCCGCGACCACGGTGTTTTCTCGGGTGGTTTAAGTTGCGATCTGAACTCATATAAATACTTTAACCCGCCAAGCGACAGGCTCTTTCCGCTCATTTGGTCGTCTCGCAACCCTAAGAATTACCCTGTTTTCCCGTTCGAGCACCAAACCCGCGATTCAACCTCAGGACGCCGAGATCATTCGCTTAGCGACGAGTTTGCCGCCGTCTTCGCAACCTCTCCGGTTAATCAGGTAACGTCTCGCCTATCTTTTTCTTCGCACCATCAGGGTTTGGCTGGTATCTGATCACTACGGCGAGCTGCTCTCGCCGTTTATGACATTTTCAACCTTGCCGACGCCACTTCCGGACGCCTTGCCCCGCCCTTTCTGTTCTGCCCCTAACGAAAATATAAAAAAAAACCCTAACTGAACAACGAACGGCGGTCGGAAGAACTGAATCGTCAGAGGAATAACTAAATGAGTAACTAGCGCGGGGTGTAAAACCCTTAGAACTGCCGCCGACCAATGCAAAACCCTAAAAACCATAAGATCGCGACCGCGGTAATTGCCGCGACCGCGGTAATTGCCGCGACCGCGGTAAATATCGCCACCGTGGCAAAACCGCGACCGCGGTTAAGATCGCGACCGCGCCTATCATCGCGACCGCGGTGTTTGCACCAGAAAATGATCGCGACCGCTGTCTTTTCAGGATCTTTTATAATCTCGATTAGTGAAAACCGCGACCGCGATTAAGATCGTGACCGCGATTATCACTGATCTTTTGAAAATAAAAGAGAACTATATCAAGTATAAGCAACTTACATCTTAATGATGATTGATTTAAAACCTAACCATGCTTATGATAACTGAATTACTTTAAGCATATTTTATTAATTCTTATGAAATTTAATTCGCAGAATGTCTTCCCCAAGCTCAAGTGACCCCATTTACAAAAAGGCTACGTCTTTGAAGGAAGTGGAGAAAATAGTCAGCAAACTATCAATGATGTTGAAGGAGAATACCTCCATCCCTGTGCAAAAGAGGGTACAAATATAGCTGAAGTTGCAACAGTATCAGAGGATACTAGGAGGGATACCTCAGGAGGAATCCCAGGAAGAGGAGTCCCAGGAGGAGGGTGAATAGACAGGGGAGACAGAGACCTCAGAGTACTTACCTGAAGAATCAGAGAGCCATGTGCAAGGAAAGAAGCTGAAGACTGCACCAAGGGAGGCAAACCCCAGCAAGAAGGCAAGGACCGACGGAGCGGTGGGAGAAATTTCTGCACCAAAAGGGGAACCAACATTCATACCCCGCGACATTGTCCACCAGTCAAGGTATAACTCGACGTCTGCAAATAAAGAATGCATTCCAACACGTTATTTCAACGTGGAGGATTTCAAGAAAATAGGGATTTACGACAGGACGGTGAAATTCCTGGAGGGCGCAAACCTACGAACAATCTGCACGCCCGAAATGAGTTCATACAAGAGGCTAACTCTTGAGTTCATGTCCTCTCTAACAAAGGACACAACCAGCACCTTGACGAGAGCAAGAGGAGGTGGGGATTTCCAGCTCCAGGTTCGACTAGGAGGCAATGCCCACAGTTTAACAGAGACAGACCTGAACAGGATCTTCACAGCAACTGAAGACGAAGCAAAGGCATGTTCGGCTGCTCTAGGGGAAAGAGAGATTGCTACGTATGACAGCAACAAAATGTGGGAGGAACTGACTGGAAAAAGAAAACACGATGCAAAGAGCTCCAAGTCCTCCAGAATCACCTCCTGCTTCATAAAGATTATACAGAAGATCACCGCCTTCACAATTGATGCAAGATCTGAAACCGGGACAGTCAGTAAAGGGGATCTTTTCCTGATCTGGTCAATGATAAACAAAAGACCAGTAAATATAGGAAAGATCCTGATAAGAAGGTTGTCATCGGTCATAGGCGGTGAAACCAATAGGAAGTCCGCTTTCTGCATGGGCGGGCAGATAGCAAGGATCGCTGATTACCTGCTGGATGAAAGAGAATTGCAAAAATATGAAGTAATGGAGGGACAACAAAGTATAGACATAAAGTCCCTCGCCAGCATGGGAATACTGGGGGTGAAGGGGAAGAAAACGTATTTCAAACACCCAGGGCTGAAGAAGCCACTCCCCCTTCTAGAAATGGCATTTTACGACGCCCATAAACTAAGGCCGACTCTCGACGATGTCGAAAAAATGAGCTCCAGGACGCTGCACACTGGAATGATGGAAGAGACTTCACAAATAATAGAAGAAAGCAATGTCCCAACCCCAACAGTTAAGAAAACATAGGAGCAGAGAAAGAAACTGGCGGTGGAGAAAAAGAAAGCGGAAACCACCATTAAGCCAGTTGAATCAGAGAGGACCAAAGATGGACTGGCGGAAGAAGCAGTTGCAGACATTGCCTCCCCAATACCGCAGAAGGAAACTGCTGCGGCAGAAGGAGAAACAAAGAAGACAACAGAGGTCAAAGAGGTCCCGCAACCCACCTGTCAACCGGATATAGAGTCAGAAGTACAAGGCTCCCATGCTATACCGCAACCAGAACCTGAGAAGGGACAACCAGCAGAAAAAGGCCCTCCGGATACTAGCACACTGGAGGCGGAGGCAGATAGACAAGGCCCTCAAGCCATACCAGAGGCGGAACCAAAGACAAGCCACCCTGGGGAGATTCCCCCACCGCTGAATCCAAAGCAGCCAGCCATGCCGAGCGCGTCAACGGCACGCGCAGGACAGCAGTTGCACCAACAACAACCACAGGCACCCTCATTCAGGGGAGCCCTAGGTAATAGGTTTGATGCAATGTGGGAACACATGCATCAAATAGATAAAATAAATGAATGTATTTCTACTTCTTTATCTTCGCTAACAACGCAGGTAAATGAGATAGAAAAAATGACCACAGCACTCCCAGAGTTCATGCAGGAAGTCCTGAGCAACCAATGGACTATGATGGGAGTGCTACGAAAGATGCAGGAAGAGATGGAGGCCCTGCGAAAAGAGGGGCAGGCCATTCGCGCAGACAACCAACAGATGCGCACAAACTACGAAGAGGCGATGGCCCACCTACACGAAGAGGAGCGAGGCGTAGAAGAAGACCGCCGGAAACTCGAATAGGAATGTAAATAATTTGAGGCCCAGTGGGAGAAGAAGAAGATAAGACGCCCAGCCAGCCCAGAATGCTCCCACGCCGCTCCCTCCAGCCATGACGACAATGTAGAAGGGCCAGAAGAAGGAGCAGGGGCAGGCGCATCAAGAGTTGGCACAGCCAAGAACGGGAGCCCAAGCCAAAGACCATCCCCCGTGGCAGAACAACAAGGCAGCCAACCAGCTGGAAGGTCAAGCCCCCAGAGCGAGAAACAAATTGCAAAATCATGGGGGTTTGACCTCAACTGCGACCCGAAGGAGATGATGGATGAAACTGCCGACGGAGATCAGCACCTGGCGGAACATCACCTCTCCCTTCCTGTGCACACTCCAACCTTAGAAGAGCAGATAGCAGCGGCTCATCGGGAGGAGGTGGTCGCAGGACTTAGCTAGGCCGGTGCAGCAGAGATTGATAGGCTGATAGCCGAGCTAGGGGCTGGTATGGAAGAATCGTCTGACTTCCTCCTCTTCCCATCGCATGATGAGTACAACGACTACATCTACGATGGGAAGATGGAGGCAACACTGAAGATGATGGCTGAGGCCAGACTGGGGCAGGCGTCAGAAGAAAGTCATGTAAAAGACGTCACCCCAGAGGCCTCCTCAAGGGAAGAGGAACCAAAGGCCACAACACAACCAATGCAAAAGGGTGCTGAAAAAGCGGCAGAGGCTATGCCCACTATCAGGGAAGCCTCAGTACCAACGGCACAGGAGGCGACATCAGAAGACGAGGAGGGCGGGCTAACAACCTTCTTCGCAGAAGAGCCCGCCAGGGAGAGGCAAGCTGAGGAAAGGATAATACTACCTGCAGCAGCTCCCCCCTGCCATGCAAGATGAAGGATATGGACATGACAACCGTATCGCGCATCTCTTGCAAAGATGTTCATATCCTGGCAGACGTCCTCGACGACGATCTACCCGGATCAGACGTAGTGTATATCAACAAGGGTAGACGTCTAACAAGAGAGGATTTCAGGATGGTTTTACTGAAAGCGGCGCAAGTACACAAAAGAATGTTCAAGGTACTTTGCGCCACCCTCCTGGAGGAGTTCCTCCACCCAGAGAAGCCGCAGCCAGTTTTCAACGACACCACACGTCTAGCCAGCTTATTATACAAAGAAGAATATATGGCGGCAGAAGTGTTGGAGCTTCAGGCGGCAGTAAGAAGAAAAGAAACAAGAACAGTGGTCCTGCCCATCCAAACTGTAAGGGCATTGGGGCCTAATCGTCATCGACCTTACGGAGCGAAAGACGACGATGCTCAACTGCTGCGCAACAGAGATGGATAGCACCTCTCTTATTTACAAAAGGAAGGATGCCAGGGACGCCTTGAAAATACCAATACGCCTACAACGGGCTATCAAGGAGGTGAGTCCAAGATATAAAGGGTCCTGGAAGCTATTCTCAATAAGCAAGAACGTTCCCCAGGAAGGAGCTGGTTCAAGGGATTGCGCCTTTATCGTCTTACGTATGATGGAAGCCATCAATAAGGGCATTCCTCTGGAAGATCTACAAACGGAAGACCTACATGGATTGCGAGGCATGTACGTATTGGAAGTTATCTACGATCGCCGATTCTTTAAGGATCCGACGATGTCAGCAAATGTCGTACCCCGCAGACTCCACGCAGACATCCCTCTCCCAGAGAAGACACCTTGGAGAGAGCAACTAAAAACTATGTGGGTCGATCCGACAGAGCCAACTCGGGCTACATCATGGAAAGATGGCTGGGCTGCAGAAACTAAAGAAAAAAATGAAGAAGCTGGGAAACCTGCAGAAGAAGAGAGTCAGCCTGCAATATCAAACGCACCGGAAATCACTTCTACTGAAGAACAACCCAGAGAAACAGAGGTGGAAGAAGACCTGGGGAACGAGGGACTAGAAGGGCCGGCAGGAGATATAGTGCCCTCCTTCGAGAACTTCGACAGATGGAGCTGCTTCAGCATGTCGATTGAAGAACTCACTTTAATTATGAGTTCTCTGAAGGACGACGACTCGCCGGGAGATGTCATCTTCGAACGAGAAGGCATCTGCGTGCTCAAAGATGACCTCTGAGATACGTTGAAAGCAGGAGGGTACCTCTCTATAAGCACAATGTCAGCCTACCAGGCGCTGTTAGGGGATTCAATTCCAAACTCACATATGGCATATTTCCTACTAGTAGACGACATTCTCAAAGACAAGAAGATGGGAGAGACAGAACGGCTGCAAAGATGTCTCCAAGCATCGACGCCTGAACACATCTTCCTACCTATTCTTCATGATAATCACTGGACTTTACTGCATGTCGATCTCTTGAAGAAAGTTGTGATTCTGTACAACAGTTCCGATGTAGCTTTCTCGCTGAAGAAAACAAAAAACATGACAACATCAAAGTCCCCTACAGAAGAAAAAGCCAATACCTGTGCCGAAGCCGTCATTGAGATGATAAACCAGCATTGCAGAGGATACGTCATCACGAAAGGCAAGGATTTCAAGAAAACCCAATATTGCCACCGAAGCCCTCAACAGATACCCCTATCAAACGACTGTGGGTTCTTCTGCCTTTCATGGATGGTCGCCATAGCCACTGGAAGCCAGAAGGTAGAGAACATGCAGTACGAGCAATATCACGCGCTGAGGGGTATCTACGTCAGCATGCTCCTGGAGTCCAAATGGGCCTTCCCCACCAAATAAACAACTAAAGATGGCCCGTTTATACTTTTAACTCAAATTTTGACACTCCGAGACGGGGTGCATGATAAGTTTGGGGGAGGAGTAATAAACGGGCCACAGAGGTACTTACACCTTTCTCTTACTTTTACTGCATATCACTTTAACTACAAATGCTAAAAAAAATTTATCTGAAATACTGTTGCAACTCACCTTTTAGAAGATCGCTTTCTCTCGCTAAATTTTCCAAACGCAGTGTTCGAACTCTCTGAGAGAGGAATGTCAACTTACACATGAAAGAGTGAGAAAAACAACAGTCATAGCATGACCCCTATATCCTATTCTTGTAGTAAGACGCTGTAATTGTAACAACCTTAACTCATGAAAATCCTGCAAGCTAAGAGAACCTTGGTCGTACTCCTAAACAACCATCCCACCAGATGCTATCATCCAGAAAATCCTAGTCTCAGTAGATAGGAAAAAGCTTCCCTATTCAAGGAAAAGATTCAAAAAGAGGCTTGGCCGCCCAGAAAACCAATCAAAATCCTAAAAACCCAAGCCTGAAAGGAGAGTAGAAAAAAAGCCAAAAAGCAAATAAAGAAAAGAATACAAGAGTTGTGCCCTAAAAGATGCCTAAGATTTCTACCCGACCGGTGTATAGCTGCACTCATGAATGCAGATATGTCGTGCCCGTAAGTAGAAACTTGAAGCCAAACTTTCACACCTCCGAGCCTGAATGGAACCTCGCATACCACTTGACTTAAAGTCAGAGACCCAAAAAGGGAAACACTGTTCTTACGACAGTAGTGGGTGAGGAGTTCAGGGGGAAGAGGAAGCACCTAACAAGCTTCTAGCCTACCCTTACACATTAGCATAGGGCCAACTGGAAATAAAGGACAGGTGCGAAAGCTACCTTTCGAAAGGATGTGGCGTTAATATGGATGTTTAGCTAAAGGTGGGGTGATGTGTTGAGAGGGAGAAACCTTTTACAATGAAGGTTACGACAAACATGAGGTTGTGCAACTCTGAGTTTAAGAGGAAAGATTGAGATCTAAGGGCTTAAATGCACACTACAACAGTCTTGGTGCAAGGATGGGATATTTCGGTCATGCTTCTGTGTTATCCTTTAAGCTTGTTTATTCTCTCTTCGGGATTCTCGAAACTGCACTTGGCCTGAGGACAGGCTTGATTCTAAGTTTGGGGGAGTTGATAACACAGTACTTTACGTACTTTCTGTATATATTTTACACCACTTTTAGCATGATTTTAGTTAGCTTTTAATATAATTTCTTTATCTTTTAGACTAAATCCTTGATAAATAATTTCAGGAATCGGCTATCCAAAGGCCGCGACCGCGGCTATCCAAAGACCAAGACCGCGGCTATCCAAAGGCTGCGACAGTGGCTATCCAAAGGCCACGACTGCGGCTATCCAAAGGCCGCAACCGCAGCTATCCAAAGGCCGCGACTGCGGTTATTCAGGGCCGCGACCGCGGTTATTTCTCAAAGTCCGCGGGCAATCAAAGATCGAGACCGCGGTCTCTCCAGCCACGACCGCGGTGATGATAATGATCGCGACCACGACTACTAAAAGAAAACCGCGACCGCGATCTTAAGTCGGTGGAAGGCGTCTATAAATAGAGCCCCCACCTGTCTTGTCAAGGGGGGGATCACGGAGATCCGATCCGGTTACCACGAAGTGCTGTCGCATTGCTGACTTGTGGGCGGCCATCCATCAGTCTTGGACCTCCGGAGCGAAAGCCAAGGAGAGAGAAGATGCTCGTTCACGCTCGCCAACCATCCGCCACTTCCCCTTCTTCGAGAGAAGAAGAACTCCGCGGGGTAGATCCAGATCTGAACAAGTATTGTGTAGTATCACGTTCCTTCCACTCTAGATCTATTTCTTCCTCACGGTGTACTCACCTCCATTCCTTTGTTGTATAACATGGGACAGATTTACTGTAGCGCCGTTATGCTGTTCGCAAGCATGAGCAGCTAAATGCTTTAACTTGGGTTGGGGGAGGCCACTAAGGCTCTCCCAACATGTATATCATCTCTTTCTTTAGAATATACATATTCTTATCAAGATTATCTCCATGCACCTATTTTAATGCTTCACTTGTATGATTAGCTACCATCTTGTGGTGTTGGATTGTTGATATCTCGAGAGAGTAATATCGCTTTTATCTTGTGTCATGGAGTGGTATGATTACACGAAAGTGTTAGAATACTAAATCTTTAAACCATATGTTTTGATACGAAGGTTTATGAGTTGTTATCTCGAGAGAGAGGCTCCTTTTAGACCAAGTTCTATCCTCATCTCGAGAGAGAGTAGAATAGATGTTTTTCTTGGTTGCTTGTAATCTTGATACGAGTGTGCGGGAGAGAGAGATGGCTTTGCATGTTGGTGAGATGCTTTAGTTGGTGAACCCCAACCCGGGTTTTCCACTTATAACCATTTACAAGTTGTTTCTTTTGCTTTCCTTTTACTGTTCTTAAACACATGTTGCCATTCCTTAGGGAACGCTTTATTATCGCTTTTGATTGGAGTATAGGGGTGTTGATTCCGCGTTCTTAGCACGCCCAACCTTGTCCCTGTGTTCGACCCCGATCGCTACATCGGACCTCGTTTATCGTTGCGGGGGCCTTAGAGTCAGGTTATCTCTTTAAAAGTACGACTACTTTTATCCACCTCTTTTGGACGTGCGATTTAGGCCGGTCACCTACTCAATTATGTGTTATCTAATCTCCTTCCTTGTCTTTTGTTGACCGTTTTTCAATTAGATGCCTTATTGTATCAACATGTTCCTATTTTATAATATATACGACTTTGTTTGGATATTTTTCCCCTAATTGAGTCATTAGTATCTCATGGACATGAAATCTTAGGATGTAATAACTCTACCAATAGAACTATGGAAAATTGGTGAATATGTAGAGAAATATGGCAACAGATAGGCAGTGGAAATAAATAAAAAATATGTCTAAATTCCCCATAAACCAGTGGATTGTGTCAACAACTAAATGGGAAGGATGGTTTAATGAGATCACACCTGATCCTGGAGCAAGTTCAGTGACTAATCCCTCATTATAGTTGTGAAACTTTCTTCTAGTTGCACTCAGACGACGTCTATAGTAGCTGCTTATCTCGATCACAGATAGTAGACTAACATTGTCCTCCTAGCGAGAAAAGCTCCATGCCTCTAGAGTAGTCCACATGGACCGCCTATAACTCCTTCTGTCCTACTAGAACATACATGAAGGAGTTGTCCCTCCCTTTGGTGTACTAGTCACCAACTTGTTCTCCCACAATTGTTCTCCCTTGCTATCCCTTCCTTTATTAAGTAGGACTTCATCGGGGTTCTCTTGGTTACCACAACTAAAGAAGACAACCAATTGTCAAAGGCAATTGAGTTGTGTCTGAGAAGCCCTCAGTGCTCCTCTATTTATAGGAGGGTTAGGGTCAGGGTTCCTGGTCTGAGTGGGAGCGGAAGGGACCAAAATTTCATGAAAATTCACAAATTGCAGCAGGAACAATGGTCGGTTCACGATGAACTGATCGGTTGGCATGCGAGCCGATTGGTTTATCCAGTGAATCGATCATTTCTTCTTGTTTTCCAAACACAAATGTATTGATAATGTGAATCCAATTAATGCACAACATGACATCAGCACTAATCTTGATGCAATTGAATTTATTCATGAACCAGGTGACTCGCTCCACCAGATGATTCATTTCACGACCTTGAGCCGATCGGTTCACTATGTGAACAGATCAGTTCACACCCTGGTTCATCCAGAATTCAGCCAATATAATTTCCAATCAACCTAACACTCCAATCCGTCGATTCAACACTTGAATCGGTCGGTTGAGAGTACAGTCAGTTAATTTGTTGCTTAAATTGAATACCTACACCTTTTTAGCAATCAATTTAAATATCATTCATGAATAAACAATCACAAACAATGAGAGGTAGCTAGCAATACATTATTTCTACCCAAGTAAACTGGAAAGTTGGAGAACAACTTCAACCTACAATATGTGTTAGGTGTTACAGTGATTGTCTAATTCCTTTGTCTTTAATATCCGAAATGAACTTGAGGCATGGAATCGTCATCCTGTCAATGTTCAATCCATGTTCCTTGAACTAGATCAGACTGTCTGAGATATATGTGACATCAATATCATAGATTGATTCACATGTGCATGCACATGCTTTTCTCAGATCTTTCTTATCAAGTGGACTGGATATCAAACTCCAGTAGGAGGGACAAATCCCATCTACATCACTCACAGTCGTCTCCATGTTTCACACTATACCTAATCATCACCTTTATAGCAATCTTTATTCAAGGTCACAGTGGATGAAGTTAAAGTACATTGAACAACATGTCATGAGTGTAGTGATTTTAGGTCTAAGAACCACAATCACCACCTTTACTCTAAGAGATGATTATGCCCACCAACTATGGTTTCCATGTATCACTATCTATGTTCTTGGTTTGATATCACATACATCATGATTGGTTTGATTCTGTCATCAACCAACACACATTCTAGTCTTAAACGTCATTGTTGTCTATCAACCTTCCACAATGACATCCGACTAGATACATGACAAGAATGTACATATTCTTAGCATCCATATGATCCCATTGTTCAGGTCCTCAACCTGAAGACATGCGTCATTGAGTAATGTCATTCTTTAGACATTTATTATACTTCCTCATTATCTCATAACTGAATAAAATAGAACAAATGGGAAGCTTACCTTTATTATTAATCAAATCCATTTATATGACATGCCATCACAATCATCATATCATTGGCTCTCTGGGCATACTTACCAATAGACTCCCACTTGCACTTAGAGACAATCACCTGTGAATCTCATTCTTAGTGATCTAAACATGTCCATCATATTTCTGCTATACAAGTGTTAATAGTAGGTTAGCAACACTTTTTCTTTTAGTCGGTATATTGCATATTTCTCATTTCTTTATTGTACGACATTTCATATGATATGGAACTGTCGTAATATGCTATATGATATTCCCTGCCTAGATAGTATGAACAATGTTGTCATAGTATTTCTACTATGTCATCAATGGTTGGAACATTTTTAAGTTCATCCATATGAACTTATAGATCCATATAGTACCCATTCCTTTGTACTTAACACCAGAATACTCAGCTTCTATTGTAGAATTTAAATAATGTTCATTAGTTGGGAACCTTTCCAACTTTCAACTCATCTTTTAAGATTAAACACAACTTTAATACTATGATCACTTTCTTGCATTTTGGAAGTGTGCATTAGTGTAACCCTTTATACTCAACTCTTCCTTATTGTCCTAATCTAGCAACTTATCCTTTGTGCTTCTCAGGTACTAACGGATATAGTTAATGATATTCCAATAACCTTCATTGGAATCTGTCTAAAACATCTTGTCATGTCCAATACATACCAGATAATGGGATGAGTATAGAGCATACATGATAGGTCCAACAAGAAGTGCATATCGCATCTTACTCATGTCTTTTCATTCTTCATAATAATTTGAGCATAGAGTTCTTGAGAGACTAATCCCATATACCATGGATGGATTCTCTCTCATTGAATCCTACATGTTGAACCCTTTTAGAGTCTACTAATATATCTACTTGCATATAGGTCATGAAACTTTCTAGAAACTATCTCTATAGATCTCAGTTCCCATCACATAGAATGTTTCACCTAATCATTCATTGTTGAAGGTGTTTTCCATGCCAGGTCTCAATACTCACAATATTGGGATTTTGTTCCTCATTAATATGTGGAATATTCATATATGGTATCACTAAATCTTTTATAATCACAGATTTCAACCTTTATCTTGGCTCAAGTAAAACTATTTGACTATCTTGTCAAATCAAAGATTTCAGCTTTGAGGCTTGTTTTAACTTGTAGATTGAACTTTGTAGCTTATAAAATTTATTTGCATTCATGAAGTTATAAAACCTTTAGGTTGTGTGACATACACATCCTTTCAATTATTCCTATTAAGGAATGTGGTTTTAATCTACATATGCCAAATCTTAGTCTTCATAAGCTATAATAGCACGCATGACAATTGGTAAAGAAATTTCATCATGTTCAACACCTTGAATTGGTTTGAAAACCTTTGCAACCAATCTATCCTTTTAGGCTATTCATGTTGGTTTTCATCTTGAAAACCCAATTGCACCCTGGGGTATAATCCCTTTAGGTGTTACTAGCATGGTCATACTTTTTTAGTGTTTATGGACTCCTTAATGGTCATCAAGCCATTTCTCATATTCTAATTCTCAATAGTTTCTGGTTGATTTGTTGGCTAATCATCTTATGACCAACATATCTAAGTTATTGGATTCATAATATTTCAATCTCAAATGTGTTCTACTAGAACTATAAGGTTTTTTGTGTTACATAAGCAACTTGAGATTCCAGAACAATTTGTGATTCTCGTAGTTCCCATTGTACCCCCATTGTTGACCTTGAACTCTTCGAGTTCTCCTTTACTCCCATTGCTTCTTTTGGAACTCAATTATCCTAATACAAACACCTTTGTTGTCATATTGGGAAAGATACCATTCAATAGTTATGATTTGTGGATAAACTTTTAAAGAAACTACTTTCTTTATGTAACAATTATTAAGACATATCGGGACATTCCCATATCATATCTTATATGGTGTCTTTCAAACTATTTTAGGTTGTACAATGTAGAGCATGTCTTTATGAGGAATTAGAAGATTAGATTGAATGATAATCATATCATGACATGATAATCATATCATGAAATAACAGGATGTGATTCCTTATTTCTGATACATCATTTTTATATACTATCCATCAATATATGTATTAGGAAAACCCTAGAAATGCAAATCCATCAGTAAAATCCTAGGTCGGCTCATGCTAAAGACCTAACAATCAGTTCAATGTTTTCTAAAGTATATCTTGACCCAAAATCACAAATTTATTAATTATGATATTATCTTTAATTACTTTTAAAATAGAAGTGAAAGCAAAAGCATAAAATCTAAACCTTCAGCAAAAACCTAGATTGACTCATGATTTTATCTCAGATAAAGAGTCCATAGTTATTAAACATGGATTTGACTCCAAAATCTAAACTTTTTCCTTTAAAAACTATCTTTAATAATTAATGTGGTACCATGAATGTTAAAAACCCTAAAAACTCATTCTTTAAAACTTGAGAATCGGGTGATGAAATATATACCAAAATGTAGAGAAAATTCTCACAATTCTAGAACATTTTTTTGTAATTTTTGGAGAACCCAGTAAAAAGTTATGAATATTCAAAGTCCTGACCAATAAGAAATCACCAAAAATCCACATCAGTGGATTGGACTCAGTCAAATGGGTCAACTCTACCAAGTTGGTCCAACCACGCTCGACCAAGTATCCCGGTCCCTCGTCAGCCTGACGCCAACTCGTCAAGGCGGACAAACAAAACCAGGTTGAGAAAATACTCTAATAAACCTGGAAAATAAATAAAAAAGAAAGAACATGGTGAGGGTAGTGTAGGTACTTCACAGTGGAGTCACCCCCTTCCTTGCTTGCTTGCCATGGTTTCGAGCTGCAGCCAGAGCTACCACATCATAGATTTGGGAAGAACTACTGTGGCATCAAATCATCGATCCGAAGATAATAATCGAAGGGCAAGGCTCGAGGAACTTACCCCTTTTCATGATTAGTGAAGGGTGATGCTAACTATTGATGCGAGGTGTTGTGAGATAAAAGGGGGAGAATAGCTGGGCAGTGGACTATCACGTGACCAACTGTGAAATTGAAGCCAATAAAAAGATGCTTGTGGTGCGGCAGATACAAAGAAGGAATCACCCTTTTATAAGGTTGGGTGTTAGGGTTTATAGGGGTGGTAGCTTCAAGAGGCTTGGAGCTAGAAATAGGCATTTCTTGGATCCTACACAATAAGGCTCGAGTAGGGTATGGTTGAGGCAGCGTTGCTTAAGGAAACTACTCAAGAAAGAATCTCAAACAAAGATTATGCACAACGTGAGAAATCCTAGATTTGCAATGGAACGTTAACACCCCCTTGTTTCCTATCTGGGCTTGGGTTTGAAGATGACCCATGAGCCATCAAATCGAGATCTAATAATGGATGCACTTCACGAGCCTCAACTAAGGGGTGTGACATTATTATTTTCCTAATCAAAATTGAAAGTGACACAAAATAAATTCCTTTTTCTTTCTCTTTCAAATTGGTTGAGTAATACGATCCAAATTAAGTGAAATTTGATGGGTACGGTAATAAAGACCCAAAGAATTCAATTTTGGAGTCAATTTTTCCTTTTGGAAAACTTTAATATGTGAAATACACCATTTGAGGAAAAGTATATTTCTTCATATTAACGCATTCCTTTATTATTTCCTAACCAAATTTTGTGGGTAACACTCTCTCAACCAGTCCTACCCATAGGAATTATCTAGAAGGATAATTTGGAACTTAAGTGCCTTCATGTAATAATTTTGCACTATTAATCCCAAAACTAATGAATAACCCCAGTTCCTTGTATTCAGGCCTCAAACCTTTTTATTTTATTTAAGAGTTCTAATATTTGAAGATTATTAACTTCCTAGTACACCAATCCAATAGGAGGAGTTCAAAATAAAAGATATTAAATAGAAAGTTTTAAATGACAAAGATTACCTAAGTTTGAGTATGTTATAGTGAACATATAGAATGACTTTTATCTTGTGATAATGCCATGATGCTCAAGGATGGTGCTTCAATTTCTCCATGTATCTATACTTCATTTAGGAAGACAAAAGGGTGGTTGAATACTTAGGATATAAAGGGATAGGGTTTAGGATTGGGGTTGGGTCCGGTGTGTTGGCTTAGAAAAAAGGTTGATGGATGTAGAGGAGGATAAGGTAGCATTACTGGAGAAGGAAAGAGAAGATAGAGAGAACTACGAAGAGATGTGGGGAGGTGATTGATGATTAGCCTTTGTTTGGTAATGTGATTGTTTAAACATCGGCCATGCATCCCAGGTGAGTCACCACATAAAATTGGTTCGGGTTAATCTCATTTGGGCAATCCCAGATGAGTGTGAAAAGTATGTAAAAGTTTACCCTTTGTAAATATGGTTTTTCAAGATAAATATTTACAGGTACCCACAGTTGAATTTTGGTCTTCCACCACCATTGTATCCAAAGTAATCATGTTATCAAATTCTTCCTAAAGTTAATAGAGTCGTTTTATGGGTGACTTAATAATATAATGGGTAATTTTTCTTTGACATGATTTAATTGAAAGAGAATTATATGGGGATGAAGGGCATCTAGGAAAAGCAAAGTTGTCATGTTTCCCTATCAATCTTTCTTGGTTGAAATGCAAATTACCGCTTTGTTTGGCAAAGATGGACAATCATGGGCAAGAAGTCAATTCCTACCAATCATGTTACCAAAAACATGGTTGCCCTCCACTCTCATTTTACATTGTTCTCTTTGGGGGATCGACAAACTCTACCAATCACTCATTTATCACTGTGAGAACTTGTTGTGATGAGTCATCAACGATGGCCACAGAAGATGAATGTAGACACTTTCTCAAAAGCTGCATAAGATTGATGCTAAAAATTAGTGAGGGAAGACTGAAGTATTGAATTGATAAAAAAAGAGAAGTGGGGAGGTTGGATGGTGGGATGATGTAAGAAATATTGAATGACACCTCAAATACGTTGTATATAGGATAATGGGGGAAAACTGAATCTATTTGACTTATAGTAATATAGATATGGATATAGAAAAAGAGAGGGAGATAGGAGAATATTAATGGATAGATGTGCATTACCTCCTTGTTTGTTATGAAATTAACATAATGGGGTTGGGAAAATGTAATAAAAGGAAGGGAAATGAAGATATGATGAGTTTGAGAGGTAAAAGAGTGAGTGAGAAGAATACCTCACTACAAAAAAGATGGTCTTTAACTATAAAAAAAATTTGTAGCGAAAACCCCATATTTTGTAGCTAAAGGCTTTAACTACATATTTCTTTACACATACAAATTGTAGTATATGCTCGTATAGCTAAAGCCTTTAACTATATTTTTCAAATATGTAGTTAGATAATCCATTCGCTACAAATTCATATGTATCTGAAAGCGTAGCTAGATATTGTCCTTACATATTTAAATATAAGTATAATTATAGCTAAATGTATGACTACAATTGTATATATAGTTAGTATGTAGCAAAAACATTAAGTTAATACATTTTATATGTATTTAATGTGTAGGGAAAGGCAGCAGTTACTATATACATACATATGTAGTTGATTATGCATCTAGCTACATATGTAGTGCCATTTAGTACACATGCATATATGCTTAGTTTGATTATATATTCATATATATATATATATATATATACACATATACATATAAAATGTATATATATATATATAGAGTCAGGCTAGTACACAAGCTCTTTTAGTAACAAAATTGTAGTATTTAGAGAAAGTTATGCTCATAATGTCAACAATCTTACTTTCATTTATAATGAAGCATCGAATGTACATGGGGAGGACGTGTACCTTTCCCCTATTACACAATGTGTACAAAGAAAAGTATATACATATATTAATGATTCAGTGGTCTACTAACATCTTTGCGAAAGTGTTTTGTCTTTCTTGGCCAGTTCTAGCATATATCCTTATTGTCTTCTTCTTTTGTTTGAGCTCCTGTTGTTGTTGCACCATCATGAAGAAAAGCATGTGTTGGATTAAAAATTATAAACAAGACAATCTTGACTTGGTTGAGCAGGGTTGCCCTCTTGCGAAGATGTTCTTTCTCTTAGCTTAGAATCAATTATTTCAGCTAAAACTGGACGATACCAATGTGCTGCAGAGGGGTGATGCCAGATTCTTGGCGTGTGATCATTCGTGCGAGCGGGACGAAGCAGGTCTCGTAGAGTGGGACAAGGATGATGAGCATGATGCATGGGATGGCTTGGAAGGTCGATGGAGGGATCTTGAAGCTGTTTGTGAGCCTAGTGTCCATGATGATGCCTTGTTGGACGGCACCATGAGAGATCACGTTGGGTTTCAGACACCCACTGCCCAAGGCCACCAGGTACAGAGCTGCAAAGAATATGGTGGCATGGATACCCTTTGCTTGTACACAGCTGCTCCCGTCTGTCACCATGTTGCATTTAGGTGGTCGTAGCTGGGAGAGATGAGCTTACACTGCCAGTAATATAAAACCCTGCATAAGAATTAAATGATTTTTAGATGAGAAATATGAGCTTGTACTGTGAGTGAAATAAAGTTCAGCATAGAAATAAAAAGGATTTTTAGATGAGTGAAAGAAGATGTTACTTGTTTGCAGCTGCTAACAGTGGGAAATGCATCTCATTAAACACATGTTATCAGGTTGTTGCCCACAGCGGCAATCGCCATAATCTTGAATGCAATAACCACACATGTACAGAAGCAGATCAGGAGAGGGATTGGGAGAGGGGTACATAAACAAGAGAGAGAGGATTACCCAATACAAAAACTGCATCTCTCATCCCTCCATGGCTGTTCCCTTGACATTCTGGAATATAGCCTCGAATGATAAGACCATCATGATAGGAGACCACAAAGCTTTAATGTTGATATCTGCATTGAATAAACACCAAGATAAAGACAATAGCTTAGAAGCAAGACTGCAAGAAAGCTAGAATCCAACAAACAAACTAAATTGCATTAAAACTAAACACCATAAATTAGTACACACAAAGCTTCAAAGGAATGAGAGAACGGGTCAACAGACTGGAGAAACAACCAAACTGACAATCAAGAATAGGACATGACAATGAGAAACAATCAAAGCCAAGAAACTCAAAGTCAAGCTGCACAAAGATAGTATCCATGAGATTCAACTATGGATCAAATCTTAGTATAATTACATAGATTATCAAAGAAAGGGGTATTCAGGGACTCGAAACTCAATATCTTAACTGTTAGGCAAGGAACCAAACATCAGGAATAATATACTTGCATACCCGAGTCTTAATAGTAGGAGAATTGTTATCCACATGGCTTCGATTTCTAACTGAAACATAATACAAGAAGTGGCAGCCCTCCCCAAATGGGCATCCAGAGGTGCTGCAAGATTTCAACAGTTTGGCATCAGTGACATGTATAGTCCTAGTATACGAACAATCACTCTAAGAACAAAAAGCTTGTCAAGTATGCATCAAATTCTACTGAATATATGCATGATTTCCACGCCTACATCTTCTCTAATGCATCAACATTGCATCTGATGTGACAGCAGTGGGGACTCACTAAGATGCATGTGATAGGAGAAAACAAATTCATGGCATCACCTCACTTACCATCCATAAACAAGGTTTTGTAACTGAGGAGGCAAGAGATGTAGATCCAGACAGTGTTGCATACTGTAGTCTCAAGTGCCTGGAACTGCTCCTATAGTTAACCTTATAACTTCATTACCAGCGAGACAATGGTGAGCAAACGCAAGGCCTCCATCGACAACTTTCGTCAAACTGGGCATGGAAACTGATTTTTTCATTGGTTTGGCCACATTGTCTCCAAGAGGATCCAGGCCATCATTGTTGTTGTTCAAGACTTTGTCGAGTTTAGAGTACTCCATTGTGACAATGAGCACCATCCTTGGTCAACCTACAGTGGGAACAAAAAAGAATCAAGCCATAATAGCAACAAAAGATCTCTACCAAATTCATGTGCGTTATCTATTTTATTTGAGTGGTGACATCTCAATTCTCTTGATGGTCACAACCATATTATACATAATGATTCTACAGTAGTATTGACAATGTTATAAGTGAAACACTTGAATTAAGACAATTTCTCTTAGTCTCGGTCAATAGCAATTCACATTATATTTACAATGTTGCTGGAATAAGCATGGCAGCCACCGAGTGTGGCAACTGGAGATCAACAAATGAAGTTTTCATCTTATTTAGTATCATAAAGGCTACCATGGTGGAGTTATTAGCCTTCTAATCTATAGACTCTCTCACCTATACTTTGCAGCCAAGAGACAAAGTGTGCAAAGTTATCGCTGTCCTGTACCATTCCACATGTCTGGAATAGGCATGTTTGTCCTTGTTTTTCTTGAAGACATGGAGTTGGAAATAAGAGAACTAACTGAATCGCATCCAACAAATAAATATGGTTACTGGAACAATCTTTACGTGATTGTAATATGGATCAAAAAATATCAAATTCCTCATCCAAATGGCCCAACTTATGTTCTGGCCATCTTGTTTATCGTCAAGCTTGTGTGAAGACTCTACAAAAAGAAAACAAGTGGTTAAGGGAAGGCTTGCAAGTAAAAGCAAATGAAGCTCCTGCCAAGATAATGTTGTGGTCGAACAGTGACAAACATGGAAAATAATGATAGATACATGGGTGTAGGCATGCTATCTACTTCGACCCTTCAAGATGCTTCTGTACCTAGAAATAACTCAATTTCATTTGAGCTACATGGCAATCACGGACACACTTTTACATTGAAACAACAAACTTTCAGTGCAGAGACCTACATGAAGACAAAACAATGTCTTTGTGGATTCTCAATCCAGGTGGAGGAGCTCTGATGTGGTCAATGGAGGTTTATCAACTGCAATGGTCATTGGTATCAGTGTGTAGTCTGTGCAGATAGATTACGTTGCATCAATTGATGTGTTAGATACAATATGTAGCTTCCAATTGCAAAAAGAAACGTCTAATCGTAGCACATTCTAGTTTTGTTGTGTGATTCATGTGCTTTGCTTTTGGTTTTATGTATAACCAAGTTACAATGTTGTTTACCTTGTCCATGTACTATATATCAAGATAAGTTACTAAAAAGCACTTATAAGCAGTAGGAGCATATACTTCCCAAATGCAAGCCACGGTCCCTACTGTTCCAGATATGATACTGACCACCAAAGGCAGGCAACTTAACTACAAAATCTGGAAAAAAACTTGGTATTAATCTTCGTGGAATGGTCCAAGAAAGAGAACAAAAAGGAAAAATTAGTGATGATTCTACTTTTTCTGATCCAGTAGTTGTCATTGTATGGAAGATGATTAGAAATTAAAGCTACAGTGAGCATGTAAAACATGGGGAAAATATCCATACATATTGCTTCGTAATAGGTATCAAGACAAATAAACACATTCTACTAAAACCAAATAATAAATTTGCATTGTATCAAAAGAGATTAAAAACAGAACTACAGAGGATTTTTTTTTGAGACAAAAGTCACTAGCAAAAGAACTAGTACAATGCTTTCTGGCCTAGATGTTGACCAAAGTGTGTGCAGTTCTTAGATGTTTCTGGCCTAAAAGTTTTCTGGTCTGGATGTTGACCTAGTCAGCTAACATTAGTTAGTGCATGTATTGAAGTTGACTATACTGAAACAGATACTTAGGAAGCACATCAATAAAATGTTATCACAGTGACGCTCTATTATGTGTACGACTTCATTTGTGAGATTCATTTTTCTATACTTGATTAGGCATTAGCATTATCCCAATGGCATTACAACTAAAGCTTTTATTGATGAGGTTGGAGGCAACGCCTTTATTTTGATAATTACAAAGGACCAATTTTCAATTCATTGAGCCCATCTATTGATGCGGTTGGAGTCAAAGGTCATACACCAATCAAAAGGAGCTTATAATGTTGATCATAGAGTATAGAGCATGTATTATAATGGAACCAAAGCAAGCGCACAAACTTTAAACCATAATATACTGAAACATTGCATTTCGTGTAGATTACATGTAGTGTAGAGGAAGGGGTGTAAGATACGGAGAAATGGACAACAAATGCAGTTTTTAAGCATGCTACATTCTATTTTCAGAACCTTTTTAGTTTATTTATGGAGGCCTTGGATCTGACAGTTCATCCATCCCCTGCCCTGCATCTTATCTACTATGGTGATTAGGCGCATCACCAGTACATGGCTTACCAACCACCAATCGGTGCATCATTATCCATCTCGGATTAAGGAATCGCCTAATAATGCCTAAAAATATTCAAATCTCCTAAAAATGCAGCAGGTCTACTACAATCAGGCTCCTCCTGCGCCACAGTTCCATCATCATTATGCAAGCTCCAATTTAGACATGTATTGGTTGTCGTCTGCAGATGTCAATCCACACTGCCAAAAAAATATTTGCATTTTTCACATGACCTTCTTAAGATAGTCTATATAACCATAGCTTGGTAGAGTTATGGAGTTCTAAGAACAATTCATTCATAGTTGTCAGGTTCTTATTGTCCACTGTGGAGATTCCAGATTTTTTGCAGTGTAGTATATGTAATATAATTAGATATGTGTATTTGTATTCAAGAATAGGAAAGTTGTTTGTGGGTCACTTCCTACCGATTGTCTCTACTAAGTATATCGAGCCATATAGTAATCTGTAATTTGTGTGTTAACAATGTTTGTAACCATGGAAACTTTTCATCATGACTAAACCTCTTACCATGTTCCAGAACTTGTGTATATAGTTAAAAGAGCAATTGTTTCCCTTGTAGTATATTATGCAATTTGATGTAATCTATAACATAAATGTGAATGGAGCTTTATACCTAGTACCTACCGTATATGTATGCTACTTGATTATTGATATGGAATCTAATAGACTTTTCTCGGATGGCTGTGACTACCCAGGTGGAATTGAATGCAAATTTTATAGACCTATATATAGCAGGGTAATCAAGCCACATGGTAGCATTTACAATGCATTTGACAATAGTTCACAACTACGGAATTATTAAATCAGTCTTACCTCTACACCGTTATACAGCCTTTATCTACGTTTATCCAGGTCGATTCAGGATACTGTAAAGTTATGGGAGAAAAGTCAAGAATAGGTAGCAAACGTGGTGTCTTGAATGCATGCAATGACATGATGGCTACCTGGATAGATATTTTATCATTTGACATCATAAACTTATATAATGGGACCTTATAATTTTCAAGTTTTTGCAAGTGTAATTACTAAGTTTCAAGGACTAAAGTCTGGAACTATTCTGACCAAATTTGTTTATGTTTGAGCATATAGCTTCACATGGTTGTGAGTCAGTAAACAGAATGCATGTCTTATGTTTAACGTGGTGTAATTATTTTTTTGCTTTACTATAAGAAACCCAAAGACTGCAACAATATCAACTAGTGGCCATCAACTATGAAGTGGAAGTCACATATCAGTTACGGCTACATAAGAAACTTGGTCACCTTTTAGTGCTACAGATACGTATCGACTATGGTATGCAATTAAGCAATATATTTACCATGAGGACCAACTATTAACAGGCTTCATCTTTGCTCGGCCTGAATTCCAGAGCCAAACTCCCCAATATAAGTGTATCAACCCATATTCAAGTCAATTGACACACATTGTTAACGAAGTCAGACGATACACGTTGTAAGATATGATCTATTGCAGCAGCTTTCCATTTTCTAATTGAAATGACAGTTGCGCTTAATAGCATTCAATGCATGTATATAATATACATTTCAGCCTACCAATCGTCCATGAGGATTCAGACTACGTATAATCATATATTAGTACTTCCAAGATAAAGAATCTTGTGTGAGCCCGTCAAGGCTCATAGACAGTAGATACACAATTTTAATTTCTGAATGTGGAGTAACATGTATTCAAATGCATACTAGTGAATATTGTAATAGTCCAAGCCACCTAAATTAATGCAATGCACAAGATACGTTGTGGAGTTGGGTATTAATATTGTTATCGACACCAAATACACAATTGAATAATATCTTAGACAAGAGGCAGCAGACTGTCATCAACATGCTCACTGTGATTTGATTAAAGTTGTTTTTACCAACACCTATTTTTCCCACTCCATGGTAAAAGTAAGGAGTAAAAAGAACTACATAACCGAGTGCTAAATAGGTTATGCCTTGGCACACTAGCGAGTTGGAGCTATACAACAGCAGATTAGAGTGCTTATTGAGCATAGAGATATACAACAGCAATAAATAGGTTATCATTATCCCAATGGCATTGAAACTATGTACTGATTAATATTTCCCAAGATTTATTTAGTGCAATGGAAAATGTATATAGCAATAGCATCAAATTTATAGTATACCACAACTATTGAGTTTCTGTCAAACCTTTTACTGTGCATCAACTCTTTCATGTATAATGCAAGTTTCCTTAATCCGAGAAACACAAGGAGTGCTCTCCTTACTAGAAGGACATCTATTTCCATTGTTCATGAGGGTGAAGGATGGGAATTCATCCAGGAAAAGGGAGAGGACGTGCAAATCATAGTTACCAATAGTTTGCTAGTGCTAGCAGGGGAGTGGATTTAAGGTCAATGGTGGTTCTATTCTGTCGAGTTGTGAATCTGGTTTAGCATCAATCATTCGATTGTCCACATATACAAATTTGTGCAATGATAAAATCTTCCCAAATATTTTTCAAGGAACAAACAGATTCCAAGACGTTGAGTTATCAAAATCTACACTTGCTTTGAGTCTTATACAATAGAAATAAAACTGGTATACGTCTAGTGTGGGAAAAATGTCCATCCATGTTAGGTAGTTTATATGACCAAAATAATTTCTATAATCACAATAAAAAAGAACAAAATAAGAACAATAACACCATGGATACATGATTGCATCTATCAAACACCAAACACAAACAAACCAGCAGCTTAAATGTAAAAAAATATGACAGAGAAGATGAGACCTTAGAATATCGGGGGGAATATACACAAGAAATACTTTCTTATTAAACAGTGGATAACATAAGAAGAGTATCCTTCATTACCACCATAATGATGCAATTTGCACAAAAAATACATGGCTAAATAGTCACATTTTCAGAAAGGAAAGAAGAATTCATATTGTAGTTAAAAAAATCTGGTAGGCGTACTGGTTATGTGAAGCTCGTGCAATCTCAACCAACATGAATCCATTAGGGCCCCATGGTTTGTTGCTTGTGCCATCAAGTACCTGAGAGATCAGAGACGGTTACCAAAGCTATTACTGTGTAATCAAAATAAGTTAACTAATGATTCAGAGGTAGTGGGTAAACATATGTTGATACAATAGACGAAAATAAAGGTAAAAGGTAAACATATGTTGAGTACCTTCCGTTCTATTCTAGGAACCTATAACGCATTTTTGTTCACTCCTCGCTTGCTGCAAAATAGCCAAGAGAGATTAGCAGAGCCGCACATTACAAAATTGGCATGGGCAGGCACTAAGCAAGGTGTCAGTAGTTGAGATCCTTATGACGATGTTCATAAAGTAGCATGTCCTACAGATGGGAAATAGTATCTGCAACAACTAGCAACAAAGACTGAACCAAAAGAACTCTTTAGCAGATTTTATCCATCAAGGAAAATATCCACAGTAGGAGAATGATGTAGGTGCCAATTAAATCTCAATTTCTGGTCTTGTGAAACCTATGCAAACATCACAATAAATAGTGAGCAGATAACTTACTTAACAACACCATAACTCCACAATAAATGAGCAACCCACAGTTTGATTCAAGAGCCTTGCGGGCGAGGAATGAGTAATGTACCCATACATTTAGATAAATTAAAGTAACATTGGTTAATATGTATATACTCAAGTTACTCACATTTATAAAAAATGAAACATCACTCATTAGCAACACAATTTATTAGAAACAGAACATGACTACAGAAATAAGAAATAACAACATTGCTAAATCCCCTTTTCTTCACTTCATAAATATCATCTTTGGACAGTTAAGATGGACTCCTAGCTAAGGGAAACTATTCCATATCAACAAAGTCTTTTTTTTTAGTTAGAAACCATTTTTCGATGTAGATAAGCACATGAAACTCATCTATATTTATTCCTTTCTTCATGGATGATATATTTTTATGTATACATGCACTCAGAGGATGTACTTAAGCTGATCCTAATAAATAATCAAAGATCATCTTCTTGTATGTGTTGTTTCCATCAAAAAATGACAACGATCATCTAAGTAACTATTTTTTGGTTTCATTACCCTGAGCGTGGGAACCTCATTGGTTTCTTTGTTATATTTTATCTTATGATCGTCCAACTATGACGTCTTAGCACAAGACAATGAATGTTCATCTTGGCAATCACTTAACTATGTAAATCTGGATGATATACAGGAGTTACCAAAGTGGGAGTGTGATACCCGAACTATGTTAGATATCATTAAAGCATTGTCCAGTGAGGCTTGGGGCGCTAAAAGTCCAAAGATGTTGGCATGTTGCTTAAAGATAGAAAGTCTGGGAACGAATCATTTGTACCCTTAAACAATGAGATAAAGTTGGATAGTGGTGGTATTTGTGGGCATTGTAGGTATTCTTATGGCGCACCAATTTCTAGTTGCTAAGCCTATTCTAATGGTGGATAGTTAAGGTGCTTGTCATATGTAACATCACACGCTTGTCAAATAAAGTAATGTGCAACATTCAATACTTCTTAGAGGAGTTGGTAAGATGCTTGTCATCTGTAACATCACAGGCTTATCAAATAAAATAATGTGCAACAATTCAATACTTCTTAAAGGAGTTATCTATACAACCATCATAAGTTGTTGCACTCCGCAATCTCACCAAAGCATGGTTTAGCACTATAAACAAATGCTAAATTATAGCCTTCTCTTTTATTTTGTTTCCTTGCATGGTGCCCTTCCGATGGCCTGGAGGTCAGGTGCTAACAAATGGGAGGAGATGGGGGGTGGGGTGGAGAAAAGGGGTTAGAGACTGATCGAATCGGGGGTTGTGATGGGACGAGAACATGATCCTAGGAAGAGAGATCATGAGTGGGATTTGGGAGGGGATGGGGGAGGGCGGCACTATCAGAGTGGTCGAGTGATGAAACGAGCAACGCGCGCGTGACTTGGGCGGAGAGGTAGCGCGCGGCAAACTTCAATTTTTGGGATGGATATTATTTGAGAAGAGGGGGTGAGCATGTAATAGTGTTCTTTTGTAATTATTTCAGATATGTAGCCAATTTGTAGCCATTACAAATAACTATATTTGTTTTATTTATAGTTCTTATATTTGTAAAGAGAAATAAGTTCTAGCTACAAATTAAAATATTGTAGTTATGATAATTGTAGTTAAAGCATATTTTTTTTGTAGTGCCTAATAGTCTTAATAGAAGAGAACAAAAGACAGAGTATTACAAAATACAAAGAGAAATAAGATTTATATGGAAAATTATAGAAAATGTGGGAAGAGAGAGAGAAAAAGTCAAGGAGAAATCAAATATTTTGGTGGAAGTATCTTATTGGTTACTATTTTTCAAAATTTATTAGGTGACATAGTTCTTATTCTACCAACAATATAATCTTTTTATATTAGCATAGATATATCAAAATAGAGGGAGAAAAGAGAAGATAAGGGATACACACACCTGAGCTCCTTTTCTATTAAAAAAATGACAAAAATGAGAGGGAAATGTGAGAAGAGATAGGGTAAATGAATATATTAATGACATTGAGATAGTGAGAGAGTTAAAGAACGAGTGTGTGTGAGGATAATAATTGATAGTAGTTACGAGAAGAATTAATGTAGAAAGAAAACATAACATTAGCAACAAGAGAGAACACGACATAATTGAGTCGATAATTTCTTTCTCCTATTTTTGTATTTTCATCATTTGATTTTATTGAAATTTTAAATATAAGAAAGATTTTGAAGGCATAAGAAAAAAAGAGAGTCAATATCATCCATTTTCACCTCTTTTTGTTGTATTATAGATGATGGTTATTCAAAAGAGAGAGGAATGAGAAGTTAAAGAGATGTTAGTTGAATGATGATTCAACAATGGAGTTAATGTGAGAATCGATTAGAAGGGAGACTAATGAATTTTATATCACTGGAGTTTGATTCATTGAAGAATATGACTACATCGGTGTCACAATATAACTAACCTACTTTAAAGTTATTTGAAAGAATATCTGTTAGGGGAGAGACTCCAGTGAGATAATATAGGTGTACTTGCCATCTGTCTAATCAAATAATAAGATGTCAGCAGGAAGTTGAGAGTGGAGACCATCATGTCATGTGCCAAATAAGACCATAGGAGCTTCTTTTAGGATCGTTAATCCAACACGAGAGACAAGGTCAAGATGACTATCATAAATTTATGCTATGTCAAAAGTTAGGGCCAGGTCTTGTGCGGCAATGCACAACATGATCAAGAAGGCATTGAGGTTTGTAATATTGCAAAGCGAGCAACTTTCAACACCTGGGTATATGCAAATCATGAACTGATATCCAATGATAGTTTGATATTCAATATGTGGCATGAACAAACCAAAACCGTCAATAGAAATGAAAAATGTAGTGTCTTGTGCAAAGGTCATCTTGGAGAGAAGAGAGTATATCTAGTTGTCACTAAGAGAGCACACTTGTGATGAATTACTACAAGATAATTTTATGGTAAGCATCTGATCAAAATAGACTAGGGGTGTTTCGGTTGGAAGAAGGTTTACTTGATACCTGAAGCCAGCAAAAAGAGGACACAATATTACATATTACGGTGTGTGTTGTAACAAAGGAGGCTCCAACATCTTACTGAATATGGTCTTATAATATTTGGGTATAGATCTAATAGGAAACATTGGGCAAAATTGGTAAAATTATGTGAACATTTGATGCCCAAGTTTTTGAGGTACATGTGAAGCATGACTAAATGCCACTGTAAATTAGCAAAACATGATCCATCATCAACAGCAATGTGATGCCAGACATCCAAGAAGTCCATGATCATAATCATCTGATACAAAGCCTGGTATAAGTGGGGACATTGTTCGAAGAATAAACAACAACTTGGATATTCCAGCACATGATCAAAGAAGCAACTTTCATTGTGGGTTGTGAAGCAAAGTGAAGCGATGCATTATTACAAGAGTTTTTGCCCACTTTGTTTAAAATGTTCGATGGAAAAATATGGATCCATAAAAACATGACCTCTTAAATCTATAAGATGAGACATGTTAACACGAAACACAACAAATTCCGGATTGCATGGATCATCTCTAAAGACAATTTTTCCTTTTAGAGAACTTTAATATGTGAAACACAACGTTTGAGGAAAAGTATATATTCTCAATATTAACACATTCCTTTATTATTTATTAACCAAATTTTGTGGGTAAATCTTTATAATTGATTAGCCTCCCTTCTGATAGATTCTCACATTAACTCCATTTTTTTAATCATCATTCAACTAACATCTCTTTAACTTCTCATTCCTCTCTCTTTTGAATAACCATCATCTATACTACAACAAAAAGGGGTGAAAACGGATGATATTGACTCTTTTTTCTCTTATGCCTTCAAAACCTTTCTTATATTTAAAATTTTAATAAAATCAAATGATGAATATACAAAAATAGAAGAAATAAATTATAAACTCAATTATGCTGTGTTCTCTCTTATTGCTAATGTTATGTTTTATTTCCACATTAATTCTTCTCATTCTTTAACTTTCTCACTATCTCGAGGTCATTAGTATCTTCATTTACCCTTTCTCTTCTCATATTTCCCTCTCATTTTTGTTTTTTTAACAGAAAAGGAGCTCAGGCGCGTCGATCCTTTATCTTCTCCTTTCTCCGTCTCTTTTCATATATCTATGCTACTATAAAAAGAGTATTTTTTTCATAGAATTAGGACTACATCATCCAATAACTTTTGACAAATAGTAACCAATAAGATTCTTACACCAAATGATTTAATTTCTCCCTAACTCTTTCTCTTTCTCTTCCCACATTTTTCTCCAATTTACCATATTGATCTTATTTCTCTCTATATTTTGTAACACTGTGCCATTTGTTCTCTTTTCTTAATATTGTTTGGTATTCTCCTCACTCACTCTTTTACCTATCAAATTCATCGTATCTTGATTTTCCTTTCTTTTGTTGCATTTTCCCAACCCCATAATGTTAAATTCATAACAAACAAGGAGCTAATACACATCTATCCATTTATATTCTACTATCTCTCTATCTTTTACTATATCCTTATCTATGCTACTATAAAACAAATAGATTTGGTTGCCCCCATTATTCTATATACAACGTATTAGAGGTGTCATTCAATATTTTCTTACATCATTCCACCATCCAACCTCTCGACTTCTCTTTTTTTATCAATTCAATCTTATGCAGCTTTTGAAAAAAGTGACTACATCCATCTCCTATGGCCATCGTTGATGACTCATCGCAATAAGTTCTCACTGTGAGAAATGAGTGATTGGTAGAGTTTGTCGATCGCTTCAAAGTGAACAATATAAAATGAGAGAGGAGGGAAACCATGTGTTTGGTAACACGATTGGTAGGAATTGACTTGTTTCCCATGATTTCCCATCTTTGCCAAACAAAGCATTAATATCCATTTCAACCAAGAAAAATTTATAGGAAACCATGACGGCTTTGCTTTTCCTAGATGCCTTTTATTCCCATATAATTCTCTTTCAATTAAATCATGTCAAAGAAAAATTACCCTTTATATTATTAAGTGGCCCATAAAACAACTCTATTAACTTTTGGGAAATAATGTGATTACTTTGGATATAGTGGCAGTGGAAGATCAAAATTCAAATGTGGGTAGATGTAAATATTTGTCTTGAAAAACTAGATTGACAAATGGTAAGCTTTTACATACTTTTTGCACTCATCTGGGATTTCCCAAATGAGATTATCTCATACCAATTTTATGTGTGGTCTCACCTTGGATACATGGCCGGTGTTTAAACAATCGCATTACCAAACAAATCCTAATCATCAATCACCTCCCACATCTCTCCCCATTTCTCTCTACTCTTCTCTTTCATATTGTAGTAATGTTACCTGGTCCTCCTTTACATCCATCAACCTTTTTCCCAAGCCAACACAGTGAAACCAACCCCAACCCTAAACCATCTCCCTTTATATCCTATAGTCTTTAGCCACCCCTTCTATCTTCCCAAATGAAGTACAGATCCATGGAGAAACTGAAGCGTCGTCCTTGAGCACCATGGCATTATCACAAGATAAAAGTCATTCTATATGTTCACTGTAACATTTCCACTTTTGAGACTTCTTTTTATGAGTTATGTCGTATGGCCCATTAACGGCCCATTATCTAAATTATGCATCCAATTAAGTTCCTTATCTTCATATTACCACCAAAATGAGTTATGTGGCATATTTTATGTATCCATTATAAACCTAAGATTAATTTTAGAACATTAAGTTATATTAAGGTGATCTATACATGCATTAGCTCATTGGGGTTATACTAAACATCTATTTAGGTCTAACCTTAAACATCTATTTAGGTCTAACCTTCAACCTTGTTTGGCTAAGTCTAAAATGTGAACTTCTAGGGTAGGGTCTGAGATCTAGTATGTTACACAATGGGACTTCTCCAGGGTAGGGTCCGAGATCTAGTATGAACGTCGTGTCATTATCAATTCTGCAAAAATGAAAACAACCGCCCCTCATTTTTAAAGACGAATGCAACTCAATGGGCAGTTATCACTGGTCATTTGGGAAGTGTATTTCATCCAAGAGAAGTTGCAGAGCTAAGGAGGGTGATTTTGGGGTGGAAGAAGGTGGTTTCTAGCCAAAGAACCTCCATTCTACCTCTTATCTTCTCCATTTCTTCTCCGGAGGTGCAGCAGAGCTACTTCTCTCACTCAAGCTTTCTGGGAGGGAAGACTGTCCAAGTTGGAGCAGCTCCAAGGGTGGAATTTCATCCTCTAGCCAGAGTTCTACTCCCCTTTGGCTACATCTTTGGTTCCTCTAGTTTTTTCTTCTCTTAAACATGCAAAACTCTAAAAATTATGCATTGTATCTGCATATCTCCATTATGGACGAGTAGAACTCTTTTCTTGGGCATGGGAGAGTAACTCCCATGCCATTGTTAATGTGAACTCAAAATTTATGTTTATTACTAGTTAACTTGCTATTTCCATAGATGTCTATGGTGCTTCTTGCTTGTATGTTTGGCTGACCAACTGTTGTACATGTTTTATGCTCACCTTGTGCTTCAGAAAATGTATGGGGGAGTAAGGAGTAGAATCTATGGCAATATTCTCTTACCACGGGAGTGGCTAGGGAATGATGAGGGTTTAGGTTGTGTTCGAGACTAAGCATAGACGTGGGAGCGTTGTGACATTGAGAATCATCTCATGACATTGGGAATTGCATGACGATGACAACCTCTTTGCTTGTTAACAATGATCTTTATTTTGTTTGTTCATATGACATGAATGTATGGTGGTGAAATCTAATGCCCAAGCTCTTAATTACTTAATCAACCCCTTTTACTTTAAGCCTTTGCTTTTGCTTTCCTCTTAAGTGTATAAACAATCCAAACTTTTGTAACCCGATTTAGATTAATAAAAGTTAACAAATTTACACCTAACTAGCCTAGCTCCTTGTGTTCGACACTCGACTACATTGACCCCGTACACTTGCTGGTGATTAGTGAGTTGAGATCTCTCTTTTTAAAACTCCCAACACACACCAGTCCATGTGTACACATAATTTTTTCATATAAATTAGCATTTTCACAATTTCATATAATTATATGATAATTAATTGTTGTTCCATTAATGACATGTAAAACATTAATACTTTTGATTTAAACAATCGTGTCTCTATATTGATTACAACTCATTCGTGAAAGATACAATTTGATCACTTGGGAAATGCTACATGTGTACTGTACACAAAATCATCAAAGAAAAAATATTGAACATAAACTTTTTTTTCTAAAGAATAATGAATAACTCGTACATAATTCCCAACTGTTGATTTATCCCCCAAAGTATCCTGGGGTTCCCAATAAATTTCAAAGAAAAATGATATCCCCACGACCTTCCTAGATGAACTTCTAGACGACCCCTAGTCTGGTAGTGCGGCCCGGTAGTGCTGGCATGCACATTACCCAAAAAATGGACTGACAATATTTTACGGATGCTGCTGTAAAGTAGCGTAAGAGAGAGGGGGGAGAGAAAGAGAGGGTGGGGGAGTGGAGAGAGGGGAGGAGAGAGAAATTGATTGCAGGAGAGAGAAAAAATCACAATTTGTTTTTGTCAATAACTTTTAAACAATAATGAATATTTTAACGAAATAAACGCCAACGGACTCCTTAGAAAAAAAAACTTTATAACAAAACCAAGTTTGATACATTTTGAAAAAAAATAAAATGTAAAGTAAAAAAATGATTAGATAATGTGATTATAAAAAATTAAAAACTAGGAGAGAAAAATTTATTTTGTTTAGAGAAAATGGTTGCAGGAGAGATAAAAAATACAATCTATTTTTGTCAATAACTTTTAAACGGTTATTTTAACGAAATAAACGCCAACAAACTCCTTATAAAAAATACTTTATAACAAGACCAAGTTTGATGAATTTGAAAAAAATAAAATATAAAGTCAAACACGATTAGATAATGTGATTATATAATTAATATTTTAACGAAATAAATGCCAACGGACTCCTTATAAAAAACATTTATAACAAGACCAAGTTTGATACATTTTGAAAAAAATAAAATGTAAAGTAAAAAACGATTAGATAATGTGATTATAAAAAATTAAAAAATAGGAGAGAAATTTATTTTGTTTAGAGATTGCAGGAAAGAGAAAAAAATACAATCTATTTTTGTCAATAACTTTTAAACGGTAATGAATATTTTAATGAAATAAATGCCAACAAACTCCTTATAAAAATACTTTATAACAAGACCAAGTTTGATACATTTTGAAAAAAATAATAATAAAATAAATATTATAAAAGTATGGATAACATAATAACATAAATATTTTTAAAGTATGTTAGCATTATAACATAAAATAATATTGCATGTAGTAGTAATATATATTTTAAAATAATATGAATAACATAATAACATAAACATGTTAAAGTATTGATAACATAATAACATAAATATTTTGAAGTATGGATGACATAATAGCATAAATATTTTAAGGTATGGATAACATACTAACATAAAATAATATGGATAACATAGTAACATAAATATTTTAAAGTATGGATAACATACTAAAATATGTTAAAGTATAGATAACATATAACACAGTAACCATGTTATCCATAATACAACATGTATAAGATGATAAAAAATACTTTATAACAAGACCAAGTTTGATACATATTGAAAAAAATAAAATGTAAAGTCAAAAATGATTTAGATAATGTGATTATAAAAAATTAAAAAATAGGAGACAAAAAATTATTTTGTTTAGAGAAAATGATTGCAGGAGAGAGAGAAAAAAATACAATCTATTTTTGTCAATAACTTTTAAATGGTAATGAATATTTTAATGAAACAAATGCCAACGGACTCCTTATAAAAATACTTTATAACAAGGCCAAGTTTGATACGTTTTGAAGAAAAAAATAGTCTAGAAGTATGGATAAAATAATGACATAAATATTTTAAAGTATGTTAGCATTATAACATAAAATAATATTTCATGTAGTAGTAACATATATTTTAAAATAATATGAATAACATAATAAAATAAACATGTTAAAGTATGGATAACATAATAACATAAATATTTTGAAGTATGAATGACATAATAACATAAATATTTTCAAGTATGGATAACATACTAACATAAAATAATATGGATAACATAATAACATAAATATTTTAAAGTATGGATAACATACTAAAATATGTTAAAGTATAGATAACATATAACACGGTAACCATGTTATTCATAATACAATATGTATAAGATGATATGACATGGTATAACATGTTATCCATGTTATTCCATGTTATCCAAATTATCTATGTTATTCATGTGTTATATCACGTTATAACATTGTTACAACTTGTTATAGCATGAATTATATTTATTTCTAAAAAAATTATTATCAAAATATGTCGTCATTAGTTTTATTTTAAAGTATTTTCTTAGTAACTCAATACTTTTTGTTTCATTAAAAAATTCATTACAGTTTGAGAGTTATAAACAAAATAAATTTCTCTCTCCTGTTTTTAATTTTTTAATAGCATAAATTAATATTTTAAAGTATGGATAACATAATAACATAAATAATATGGATACCATAATAACATATTACCATAATATGTTATCCATGTTGTACATGTTGTCCATGCATAATATTTTTTATTTCATTCAAAAAATCATCATAGAGTAAAAGTTATTAGAGAAATAACATTTCTCTCTCCTCATTTTTTACTTTAATAATCACTTTATATCTCATTTTTAGATTGTATGTATTTTTTATATTATGTCGAATTTGATCTCGTTGTAACACATTTTTTGTACAGAGTGCAATAGTATTTATTTCGTCCAAAAATACATTACGGTTCAAAAGTTATTAACAAAAATAACTTATTCATTTTTCTCTCTCCTATAGTCTTTCTCTACCTACTCTCCTCTTTCCACCCCATCTTTCTCTCCCACTCACGTTTCTCTCTCTTTCTCTCACATACGTTGGGAACCAACCCCACAAAAACAGTCTGTTGTACAGCAGCAAGCAGCAATCACGAGCAGCGGATGGGACAGATTTTGTTTGTACGTGAGTGTTCGTTCAGGATGGCGTCTATAGATGACTCCATATAGCAAAGCTCAATTTCAAATATGAATGTTCGCTACTTAGGTAGGGCCCTAAGCTTGTCGACCATGCTCCTGAACGGCTCAACCAGCAGCGCGTATTTGCTGGTCCTTCTCGCAACCAGGAGCACATTGCTCCTTGTTTCCTCGGTTGCCGCGTGGACAGCCGTCTCTGCTACCCTTCCTCTCCGTTCCAATCTCAAAAGGTAGTGTTTCCTGTAAATGGCAAGTCTGGAAATTTATACTGAAGTCTAGATTTATAAGACGTCTTTTCTGTAAACAATTAAACCCTCACGCCGCTTGCCAATTAAACCTTTTACCCAACTTCTAACTGCAGTAGTCTCGGGCACGTTATTTTTAGCATAATTTTAGGCTGCTTTAGAATTACGGTTAATGTCTCATTGATGTGATCACGTTGCAAACTACTGTATTTTTGTATGATGCAAATTGTTTAACAATACATCTAATTCACTCAGGTTAGCATTTGACGAAGTGTTAAGGAAGTAGTGAAAAATTATGGACAAGTAGGGGCATATTAGTCGTTACCTATGATGCTTATAGATGTATGGTTTTTTACCGCTCTTATTTTATATGATTTACATTTTGTTTGGCAAGGCGGTGGTGATTGTCCAAACAACGATTGGAAATCACAAGAAGCAGGTAAGTTGATGTCAATCACGTTGTCAAATAAAAGGTTTGTCTATTGTTTTATTTTTACATTATTTTTTCTCTCTCTCTGGTGCGATTGACAAACTCTACCAAACGCTCAATTCTCAATGTTGGTTCGTTCGGAAAAGCGTCAGGTAGCGAGCGATAGAGACTAACAAACACGGGCAGCCCACAGAACTATACAGGCAGCATTAAAGTTGTCACCACTAACACTGATGGGCCTCGCCGCTGTTTAAATAATGCTTTCTTTGCAAACTAAACAACATGGAGCGATTGAAATGCGGAAAAGTCACTGCTTTATTTTAGAGCAGTGACGAGCGTCCAACTCAATCACATTGTCGAACAACGCATGTGAGAAATTCTCGCGATGGGCCATCAACGACGGGCTACACCGGCAATGAATGCAATCATGTTGCCAAACGCTGCATTAGTCTGTCTATAGTGGTCGACAAACTCTATCAATTGCTTAATTTTCCAAATATATATTTTAAATGCTATATTAATTTTTTATGTTAGATAAAAGCATTCGACTATTCATTGTACCACTTATGGAACAAATTTACACATAAAATTGCAGTCAATGAAGAGACAACGTTCATCCTCTTGTCTAGGATAATTGATTGCTACTAGGCTGATGGAACATGTATCTTCAAATATAATGGTTATAAATAAAATGACGACCATTAAAAAGATTTCAAAAGCAAACGAACATTGTCAAAATATGTAAAAAGTAGTTAGCTATAGATAATAAATCCGGTTCATGTTTCTTTAATTAACAAAAGCAAACAAAATGTTGTTTGAAATTAAAAAGAATTTATTTTTCTTTCTTTTCCTCATGTGACAAGAGTAACAAAATAAATTCCTTCACAAAGCGCTTATTTATTATCTGAATCTTCAAGATGTGTCCAAGGTAACATTTGTTGTACCTGTAGCCAAGAAAATATTTTAAATACTCAAAGATTAAATAAAAAATGGCTATCGAGTGATGGGAGAAATTAACAACTACATTGTTGATAAAGGTGATTACTTGTTCATTTGCATTGGATTCTTCGGGCATATCAACTCAATCTCTAAAGTAGCAGGCATGGTTTGTTCAACTCCCTGAAATGTAATACATGAAACTATAAACTCATTAAATATCTAAATAATTTTTAATTTTTTCACTCACCATTAACAGTTGTAACATGTTGCCACTATGAGAGTTATATTGTTCATTGTATGGTAAACAACCATGCATACTTTGAGTCACCTGTAATTAAGTGAAGAAAATGAAATGATTTAACTTTATGTCATGTGATCTATTATTGAAAGTATACTTTGTATGAATTTACATGGTTTCTCTTCCTTTAGTCTTATAGCATAGATATTCATTGTCAAGAAGAGGATGCAATATACTTGTGTTCTCGTCTCGACATCTATTGCTTTATTGCTTAGGTCTTTTCTCATTTCATTGTTTCCATCAATTGTATGGTCCTTCTAAAGGTAAAGAAAAAAATATTTATATCTTCTAGTAAAAATAAAATAACACGTTGTTGTAATAAAATTAAAAAGATACCTTGAAAGTCACTCTTTTCCTTTTACTCCTTTCAATGAAACTCTTTTTACGTTTTCTACTTCCTTTCTCTCTATCCCGTTTTCTTAGTTCAACACTACTTAGAGTATGTTCATCTTCAAGGACACATTGAACAGGTTGCTTTCCTCTAGATTTCACATTTTCTTTAAATCTCCTAACCTCTTCCAAAGCTTGTTCGACATGTTTCAAGCTTATGTCAAATGTTTCATCGAACTCAGATGCTTCTTCACACAGTTTGATGTAAGCTTGGCATAAGATATTATTGCATTTTGTACGAGCAGCCTTTGGATCAACATCAATTACAATTCCACGCCAATCTAAGGAATTGTTGGCTTTGGCATTTTGGTCCATCTTTTAAGGATATATTTTGAAGGAATTTTAAAATTTCAAGTTGATGGAAGACTCGAAACACATGTCGACATAAGATTCCAGCAAAGTCAAACTTTTTGCAACTGCAATCAATTATGTGATTCACAATATCAATATTGACTGTATGTGGTCGGCTACTTCCTATCATTGTGACCATAAAACTTTTGATTGGTCCATCATCAACCAATTGTGAAGAATAATTAATAAAATTAACATACTCATCTTGAGCCTTTTCAAAGATCTCTGGTGTATACACACTAACCATTTGTTTTGATATATTGGAAGGAATAAACATTTGTGGGAATGAATTTTTCATCTGAAAATCAGCTTCCAATTCTCTATATCTCCTCTTATTCAAAACACGATCAAAATGTTCAAAAAACTCCAACAAATTATAATGAGGTAGCATATAACGTTTCAATTTAGAGTTCAGTGACTCATTTCTTTGTGTTGACTTCATATCGGCTGTAAAAAAGTTCCTACAATAGACCATTGCCCATCTATCTTTATCATCAAAGATTTTTTGTAGCCATTTATCTTCTTCGAGGTTATACTTTTGCAGCATTTCGTCCCAAGCTCTTAAGAACTCATATTCCTCTTCGTAATCATACACACATCTACCAAGGTCATGACCAAATGATTGTTTTCCATTGACAGTTATTTTAAATTGAGCACTGAGATGTTTAAGAGCATTTTGATAGACGTGCCAGACACAAAGTCGGTGGTGACATCATGGTAGAACTTCTTTTATAGCAGACTTCATAGCCTTATCTTGATCAGTTAATATTGTTTGTGGCTCCTTGCCACCCATAGCTTGTAAAAATGTTTTGAATAACCATGTAAAGCTAGAAATGGTTTCATCATATAACAATGTTGAACCAAAAATTATAGTTTGTCTATGATGATTCACACCAACAAATAGACCAAATGGTCGACATTCTACATTTGTTCGATATGTTGTATCAAATCCAACCACATCACCAAAATTGAAATAATCACTTATGGATCTAGCATCTGCCCAAAAAATGTTGTTAATTCTATTTTCTTCATCATACTGCATTTCATAGAAGAAACTAGGATTTTCAACCCTCTTCTTTTTTAAGTACTCAATTATGGAAATTGCGTCCCCCCTTTCAATATTCTTTCTACGTTTGCTACTTTGATAATTCTTATAGTCTTTTTCAAGAAAACCAAGATTTTCAATACCACCAGCTTGTCTACCATATATTCCATCATTTGCCCAACACGAATTCCAGAAAGAACACCAATATCAGCTTGTGCAGCTTGAGCATCAGAAATTTTTCTTTGAGACCTATGCATGTGGCTTTCTGGGGTACAAGTAAGATCATGATTGTGATTTAGTTCAACTTTTATCACTTTCCACTTTCCATTTTGAAGGTGAATATCTATAAAAGTATTACAACCTGTCTTTGTTTCTTGTCTACGCTTCTTTACAACAATTCATCAATGGTCAAAAGACTTAAACCCTTGTTTTGAGCAACACAATCTCCTATAGATTATGTCATTATTGACATTTCTACGACACTTACTTTTACGAATATTGAATCCAACTCTACGAGCATAATGGTTATAGAATTCACATGCAAATATTTCTGACTCAAATTCCATATCTAGCTCAAGAACCCCAAAATCTAATTTGCACCTTGTTGATTGAGGCGTCTTGTTAAATTGGTCAACAATGTTATTGCTAGATAAATCCGCATTTTCAGTATTCGTTGATCTAAAGATGAAAAAGGAATTAATTTAGTTCTCTAAAATATAGTTAAATTTATGGTTGTAATTATACATACCTTGTATCTATGCTAGTAGATAACACATCATCATCTTCAAATGTTGATTGTTCCATATGAAATGAACCAAGACTAAATATAGGAGACTATATTGTAGCAGCCAGAGAAAGAGGGGAACACTTTTAAGTCAGCGACAGATTAATCGGACAGCCAGACGCCAAAGATACACGATAGTGAGCAAGCACAATTCAAAGTTGTGATAACAATGACAGACCAGTGCACGCCGGCAGCAACTGTGGGCTCCTGGACGACAGTCTTGATGAAGTTGATGACGACCACAAGGATTTGATATAGTTATGATGTCGTCGATGTAAATATCTTACAACTGGATGGATATACTAACTGAGTCTGGCTCCTGGATGAGTAGCCCGTGAGGGGAACACTTAAGTCAGCGGCAGATTAATCGAACAGCCACACGCCAAAGATACACGACCGTGAGCAAGCACAATTCAAAGTTGTGATAACAATGATAGACCAGTGCACGCCGACAACAACTGTGGGCTCCTGGATGACAATCTTGATGAAGTTGACGATGACCACAAGGATTTGATATAGTTATGATGTCGTTGATGTCAATCTCTTACAACTGGATGGATATACTAACTGAGCCTGGCTCCTGGATGAGTAGCCCGTTATTTATGCCCCTTGATGAGGTTGACAACCATCACAAAGAACTGAACAAAGTTGCCGCTAAGTACGACGGTCTTGTTCTCGCGGCGGCAAGCAGTTAGAAGTTGGGTAAAAGGTTTAATTGGCAAGCGGCCTGCGGGTTTAGTTGTTTACGGAAAAGACGTCTTATAAATCTGGACTTCAGTATAAAATTTCTAGACTTGCCGTTTATAGGAAATGCTGCCTTTTGAGACTGGAACGGAGGGGAAGGGTAGCCGAGATGGCTGTCCACGCGACAACCGGGGAAACAAGGAGCAACGTGCTCCTAGTTGCGAGAAGGACCAACAAATCCGCGCCCCTCAACCAGGTCTCAGGATTTGTTGTTCCTGATTTATCATGGAGCACGTTGCTCCCAATCGGGATGATAGAGCCGATGATGTGTATCTGAACACATACGTGTAAATATCTCAAGTAAGGAGTAGCCTACTCCCTTTAAAATAGGGAGCAGCAAATCCTTTCTCCTCAAGCAGGTACGCCTACGAGTGCGCTGCCAGGTCCTGCGCAACTAGGCGCATCTCCGGCCGCGATTGCAGCTGTTGTTGTACGCAGGAAAAAGTGAGATGAAGGACAAGCACCACTGCCTCCTCCGTTTCTCCAGCCGGGGCCTGCAGGCGATTGCCGACCAGGTCCGCTATGAGAGTCCGGTCGTTGTAGGCGGCTTCAGTCTTGGTTTCAGAGGGCCGGTTTGGTGCTAGGGAAGCAAGGAGATCTCCCGGGTGTTTGCCCATCATGACTTCCAGTGAGAGGACTCCGAAGCTGTAGACATCGCACTTCTCTGTCGCCTTCATGGTGTAAGCCATTTCTGGTACAGACAAATGAACAAAACAGAGATCAGCAATCCTGGTAGGCGATAGAAACCTTTACAGCAAGATCCAGAGTTAATTAACTAGTAATGTACCTGGGGCGATGTATCCATACGCGCCGGCGACGCCAGTCCAGTTGGAGGAATCCTGGTTGAGGAGCTTGGTTGTGCCGAAATCAGCCAGCCGCGACTCGAAGTCAGGATCAAGCAGGATGTTGTTGGCCGTCACGTCCCTGTGCACAATCAGCGGTGAGCAGTCGTAATGGAGATACGCTAACGCGTGCGCCACCCCTCTAATGACGCTAAGCCGCTCCTCCCACCCAAAATTCCCGGCGGCCTCCTCACCGCTGTTGAGCACCCTTGTGAGGCTCCCTCTCTCGACGAACTCATACACCAGGAACATGGCCCCTTCCCGTGTGTAGAACCCGTGGAGCCGCACCACATTCCGGTGCCTCACCTCCGTTAAGGCGCACACCTCGTTCTGAAAGCTCTTGATGTTTGCGTCACGGCTGACGGAGCCAGAATCCGGGACGCTGAGGCGTTTCACGGCGAGGACCTGGCCTAATGGGAACTCATCGCGATATACACTCCCGAACCCACCCTTGCCGATGCAGTACGCGTCGCTGAAGTTGTCCGTGGCGTTCTTGAGGTCCAGATACGTGAGCTTGCACTCGTGATCCCATAACAGCGGCTCCGGTGACATGCTGGCCGAGACTCCTCTTCCTCTGTTGTCCCCTATTCTTTTCCTCCTGACATAGGAATGCGAGTAGCAGCAGGATGAGGAGCACAACGACGGCGATCGGGATCGCGATGGCTAGGGCAAGACACAGAGATTTGTTACTGTTGCTGCTACTGTTGCTGCTACAGGCTGGATTTTGGTTCCGCAGAGCCCTGGGTTGTTGGTGTAGCTCCCGTTCCGGAACACCTCGGTCTCAGGTACTGGGCCGGTGAGGTCATTGTTGGAGAGGTCGACTGACAGAAGGCTCTTCATTTCCGAGAAAGAACTAGGGATGGATCCAGAGAGGTGATTGTGCGAGAGGTTGAGGCGTTCAAGGCGTGTCAGCGTCGACAGGTCAGGGGGGATGCCGCCGGAGAGGTTGTTTCTGCTGAGATCAAGCAAGTTTGGTGTAAGCTTGGCATAATATATTATTGCATTTTGCAAGAACAACCTTTGGATCAACATCAATTACAATTCCACGCCAATCTAAGGGATTGCTGGCTTTGCCATTTTTGGTCCATCTTTTAAGGATATATTTTGAAGGAATTTTAAAATTTCAAGTTGATGGAAGACTCGAAACACATGTGGACATAAGATTCCAGCAAAGTCGAACTTTTTGCAACCGCAATCAATTATGTGATTCACAATATCAATATTGACTGTATGTGTCCGGCTACTTCCTATCATTGTGACCGTAAAACTTTTGATTGGTCCATCATCAACCAATTGTGAAGAATAATTAATAAAATTAACATACTCATCTTGAGCCTTTTCAAAGATCTCTGGTGTATACACACTAACCATTTGTTTTGATATATTGGAAGGAATAAATACTTGTGGGAATGAATTTTTCATCTGAAAATCAGCTTCCAATTCTCTATATCTCCTCTTATTCAAAACACGATCAAAATGTTCAAAAAACTCCAAAAAATTATAATGAGGTAGCATATAACGTTTCAATTTAGAGTTCAGTGACTCGTTTCTTTGTGTTGACTTCATATCGGCTGTAAAAAAGTTCCTGCAATAGACGATTGCTCATCTATCTTTATCATTAAAGATTTTTTGTAGCCATTTATTTTCTTGGAGGTTATACTTTTGTAGCATTTCATCCCAAGCTCTTAAGAACTCATCTTCCTCTTCATAATCATACACACATCTACTAAAGTCATGACCAAATGATTGTTTTCCATTGACAGTTATTTTAAATTGAGCACTGAGATGTTTAAGAGCATTTTGATAGACATGCCAGACACAAAGTCGGTGGTGACATCGTGGTAGAACTTCTTTTATAGCAGACTCCATAGCCTTATCTTGATCAGTTAATATTCTTTGTGGCTCCTTGCCACCCATAGCTTGTAAAAATGTTTTGAATAACCATGTAAAGCTAGAAATGATTTCATCATATAACAATGTTGAACCAAAAAATATAGTTTGTCTATGATGATTCACACCAACAAATAGACCAAATGGTCGACATTCTACATTTGTTTGATATGTTGTATCAAATCCAACCACATTACCAAAACTGAAATAATCACTTATGGATCTAGCATCTGCCCAAAAAATGTTGCTAATTCTATTTTATTCATCATACTGCATTTCATAGAAGAAACTAGGATTTTCAGCCCTCTTCTTTTTTAAGTACTCAATTATGGAAATTGCGTCCCCCCTTTCAATATTCTTTCTACGTTTGCTACTTTGATAATTCTTATAGTCTTTTTCAAGAAAACCAAGATTTTCAATACCACCAGCTTGTCTACCCATATATTCCATCATTTGCCCAACACGAATTCCAGAAAGAACACCAATATCAGCTTGTGCAGCCTGAGCATCAGAAAAAAAATTTTGAGACCTATGCATGTGGCGTTCTGGGGTACAAGTAAGATCATGGTTGTGATTTAGTTCAACTTTTATCACTTTCCACTTTCCATTTTGAAGGTGAATATCTATAAAAGTATTACAACCTGTCCTTATTTCTTGTCTACGCTTCTTTACAACAATTTGTCGATGGTCAAAAGACTTAAACCCTTGTTTTAAGCAACACAATCTCCTATAGATTATGTCATTATTGAGATTTCTATGACACTTGCTTTTATGAATACTGAATCCAACTCTACGAGCATAATGGTTATAGAATCCGCATGCAAATATTTCTGACTCAAATTCCATATCTAGCTTAAGAACCCCAAAATCTAATTTGCGCCTTGCTGATTGAGGTGTCTTGTTAAATTGGTCAACAATGTTATTGCTAGATAAATCCGCGTTTTCAGTATTCATTGATCTAAAGATGAAAAGAGAATTAATTTAGTTCTCTAAAATACAGTTAAATTTATGGTTATAATTATACATACCTTGTATCTATGATGGTAGATAACACATCATCATCTTCAAATGTTGATTGTTCCGTATGAAATGAACCAAGACTGAATATAGGAGACGATATTGTAGAAGCCTGAGAAAGAGGGGAACACTTTTAAGTCAGCGGCAGATTAATCGGACAGCCACACGCCAAATATACACGACCGTGAGCAAGCACAATTCAAAGTTGTGATAACAATGACAGACCAGTGCACGCCGGCAACAACTGTGGGCTCCTGGACGACAGTCTTGATGAAGTTGACGACGACCACAAGGATTTGATATAGTTATGATGTTGTCGATGTCAATCTCTTACAACTGGATGGATATACTAACTGAGCCTGACTCCTGGATGAGTAGCCCGTGAGGGGAACACTTTTAAGTCAGCGGAAGATTAATCGGACAGCCACACGCCAAAGATACACTACCGTGAGCAAGCACAATTCAAAGTTGTGATAACAATGAAAGACCAGTGCACAGCGACAACAACTGTGGGCTCCTGGACGACAGTCTTGATGAAGTTGACGACAACAACAAGGATTTGATATAGTTATGATGTCGTCGATGTCAATCTCTTACACCTGGATGGATATACTAACTGAGCCTGGCTCCTGGATGAGTAGCCCGTTATTTGTGCCCCTTGATGAGGTTGACAACCATCACAAAGAACTGAACAAAGTTGCCGCTAAGTACGACGGTCCTGTTCTTGCGGCGGCAAGTAGTTAGAAATTGGGTAAAAGGTTTAATTGGCAAGCGGCGTGAGGGTTTAGTTGTTTACGGAAAAGACGTCTTATAAATCTGAACTTCAGTATAAAATTTCCAAACTTGCCGTTTACAGGATACGCTGCCTTTTGAGACTGGAACGGAGGGAAAGGGTAGCGGAGACGACTGTCCACGCGGCAACCGGGGAAACAAGGAGCAGCGTGCTCCTAGTTGCGAGAAGACCAACAAATCCGCGCCCCTCAACCGGGTCTCAGGATTTACTGTTCCTGATTTATCACGGAGCACGCTGCTCTCAATCGGGATGACAGAGTTGATGATGTGTATGTGAAGATATATGTATAAATATCTAAAGTAAGGAGTAGCCTACTCCCTTTAAAATAGGGAGCAGAAAATCCTTTCTCCTCAAGCAGGTACGCCTATGAGTGCGCTCCTGCGCAATTAGGCGCATCTCCGGCCGCGATTGCGGTTGTTGTTGTACGCAGGCAAAATCGAGCTGTAGGACAAGCACCACCGCATCCGCCGTTTCTCCAGCCGGGGCTTGCAGGCGATTGTCGACCAGGTCCGCTATGAGAGTCCGGTCGTTGTAGGCGGCTTCAGTCTTGGTTTCAGAGGGCCGGTTTGGTGCCAGGGAAGCAAGGAGATCTCCCGAGTGTTTGCCCATCATGACTTCCAGTGAGAGGACTCCGAAGCTGTAGACGTCGCACTTCTCTGTCGCCTTCATGGTGTAAGCCATTTCTGGTACAGACAAATGAACAAAACAGAGATCAGCAATCCTGGTAGGCCATAGAAACCTTTACAGCAAGATCCAGAGTTAATTAACTAGTAATGTACCTGGGGCAATGTATCCATACGCGCCGGCGACGTCAGTCCAGTTGGAGGAATCCTGGTTGAGGAGCTTGGTTGTGCCGAAATCAGCCAGCCGCGGCTCAAAGTCAGGATCAAGCAGGACGTTGTTGGCCGTCACGTCCCTGTGCACAATCGGCGGCGAGCAGTCGTGATGGAGATACGCCAACGCGTGCGCCACCCCTCTAACGACTCTAAGCCGCTCCTCCCACCCAAATTCCCGGCGGCCTCCTCGACGCTGTTGAGCACCCTTGTGAGGCTCCCTCTCTCGACGAACTCATACACCAGGAACATGGCCCCTTCCCGTGTGCAGAACTCGTGGAGCCGCACCACGTTCCGGTGCCTCAACTCCGTTAAGGCCCGCACCTCGTTCTGAAAGCTCTTGATGTTTGCGTCATGATTGACGGAGCCAGAGTCCGGGATGCTGAGGCGTTTCACGGCGAGGATCTGGCCTGATGGGAACTCAGCGCGATATACACTCCCGAACCCACCCTTGCCGACGCAGTACGCGTCGCTGAAGTTGTCTGTGGCGTTCTTGAGGTCCAGATACGTGAGCTTGCACTCGTGATCCCATAACTGCGGCTCCGGTGACATGGTGGCCGAGACTTCTCTTCCTCTGTTGTCCCCTGTTCTTTTCCTCCTGACATATAGGAATGCGAGTAGCAGCAGGATGAGGAGCACAGCGACGGCGATCGGGATCGCGATGGCTAGGGCAAGACGCAGAGATTTGCTGCTGCTACTGTTGTTGCTACAGACTGGGAGGCCGTTGATTTTGGTTCCGCAGAGCCCTGGGTTGTTGGTGTAGCTCCCGTTCCGGAACACCTCGGTCTCAGGTACTAGGCCGGTGAGGTCGTTGTTGGAGAGGTCGACTGACAGAAGGCTCTTCATTTCCGAGAAAGAACTAAGATGGATCCAGAGAGGTGGTTGTGCGAGAGGTTGAGGCGTTCAAGTTGTGTCAGCGTCGACAGGTCAGGGGGGATGCCGCCGGAGAGGTTGTTTCTGCTGAGATCAAGCAAGGTCTGCAAGTTGGTCAATTTGCCCAGCTGTCGCGGGATCGATCCTACCAGACGGTTCCCGCTGAGGGTGAGAGTGATTAGCTTTCCTAGATTCCCAATCGCCAGTGGTATCTGGCCGGAGAAGTTGTTGTTTGACAAATTCAGCGTCGCCAGGTTGCTGAAATCGCCAACCCATGCCGGGATCTCACCCGATAGTCTATTGCTGCGCAGGTTCAGGAGAAACAGTTCCAAGTTCAACCCTTTGCGATGGGAGAGTCCCGGTGAGTTGGTTGGAGGACAGATCCAGCTCATGCAGCTTCGTCGTGTTAGACCACAAATCCACCGGGATCTCACCGGACAAGCGATTGTCGTCGACGTGCAGTACAGTCATGATCCTGCACTTGCTCCAGTTGGCAGACAGAGAACCAGTGAATTTATTGTTGGAAAGTCGAGCCGTGTTGAGATCGGGATGCATGCCGAACGCGTTGGATAGGTTGCCTGTAACCTGATTATCCTCTAGTCGAACTCTTATGAGGCCAGTGCATTCACGGAGGCAGCTCAGGAGCTTGCCTGTGAATTTGTTATTTTCCACCGCGAGTCGCTGCAGTGTCCTGCCAGAATAGAGATTTTGCGGGAGTTCTTCCTCGAAGTTATTATCGACAACATCAAATATTTGGAGAAACGGCATCTTGGCACCCAGGTCCTTTGGGAGAGCGCTGGTGAGGTTGTTGGAGAAGAGGTACAGTAGAGTGAGGTTTTTGAGGTTGGATAAGTTGTCCGGGACACTGCCTTCCAGCTGGTTGTTGCTGAGGTCGATTTCCTGGAGATTGACCATGTTGCCGATGTCCTTTGGAATGGTGCCCGTGAGGTTGTTGGAGGAGAGGTCGAGAATGGTTAAATTTACGAGCTTGGTGATCCATTCGGGGATCGAACCACTGAGGTTGTTGGAGAAGAGATCCAATTTGTTGAGTTTCATCAAGTCCCCAATGCTCTCTGGGATGGTTCCGATGATGTTGTTGGAGAAGAGGGACAGTAGAGTGAGGTTTTTGAGGTTGGATATGCTATCTGGGACACTGCCTTCGAGCTGGTTGTTGCTGAGGCCAATAATCTGGAGATTGACCATGTTGTCGATGTCCTTTGGAATGGTGTCCGTGAGGTTGTAGGAGGAGAGGTAGAGAATGGTTAAATTTACGAGCTTGGTGATCCATTCGGGGATCGAACCACTGAGGTTGTTGGAGAAGAGATCCAATTTTTTGAGTTTTGTCAAGTCCCCAATGCTCTCTGGGATGGTTCCGGTGATGTTGTTGGAGAAGAGGGACAGTAGAGTGAGGTTTTTGAGGTTGGATATGCTATCTGGGACACTGCCTTCGAGCTGGTTATTGCCGAGGCCGATTTTCTGGAGATTGACCATGTTGTCGATGTCCTTTGGAATGGTGCCCGTGAGGTTGTTGGAGGAGAGGTAGAGAATGGTTAAATTTATGAGCTTGGTGATCCATTTGGGGATCGAACCACTGAGGTTGTTGGAGAAGAGATCCAATTTGTTGAGTTCCGTCAAGTCCCCAATGCTCTCTGGGATGGTTCCGGTGAGGTTGTTGGAGAAGAGGGACGGTAGAGTGAGGTTTTTGAGGTTGGATATGCTGTCTGGGACGCTGCCTTCGAGCTGGTTGTTGCTGAGGTCGATATCCTGGAGATTGACCATGTTGTCGATGTCCTTTTGAATGGTGTCCGTGAGGTTGTTGGAGGAGAGGTAGAGAATGGTTAAATTTACGAGCTTGGTGATCCTTTCGGGGATCGAACCACTGAGGTTGTTGGAGGAGAGATCCAATTCGTTGAGTTCAGTCAAGTCCCCAATGGTCTGTGGGATGGTGCCGGTGAAGCTGCTGCTGTTCAGGTACAATATACTGAGTTTGGTAGCGTTCCCGACGTCAGCGGGGATGGGGCCCGAGAACCTGTTCTTACCGACCTCGAATGAGATGAGCTGCGTGGACATTGCGGAGAGCAAACCTTGGGGGATCTCTCCAGTGAGCTGGTTCCTGTAGCTGTTGAACCTTATCATCTTGGTGAAATTTTGGAACGAGGCCGGCAGGCTGCCGGAAAGACGATTGTTGGAAACATCCAGGTATGTGAGATTCCGGCAGCATATTTTGAAGTAGTAGCTGTTTACAATGTTCAGGAACTACATAGACCCTATCATATATGAGAAGGAACTGCGCTAGTCTACAAGAATGCAAACACAAATAATATTTGATTTTTGTTATATCTAACAGACATTTGAGGAGGCTGACACGAAGCATAATGGGAAAATTGATAAAGAAGAGTGGCGTAGTCTTGTTCTGCGGCATCCTTCTCTGCTAAAGAACATGACCCTTCAATATCTTAAGTGCTTTCACCTTTATATTAACCCTAACATACGGTTCCCTTTTAGTCTAGTACTTTTGGTTTTAAATACTGCAGTTATTGGCATATTTGGACTATGGAAACTTGCCTCTGTTAAGTAAATGTGGTAGTTTTCTGGCTCAAATATTGTAGGAGCAATTGACTGCATTATATTATTTTGCCCATTAGGCTACTAGGATATTAGTAAAACGCTCTAAATTAAGTAGCTCACGGTTAGATTCTAATAGAATATTTTTTAGTCTTATTAGGATATTAGTAAAGCGCTCTCAAATAAGTAGTTTAAAGTTGGTTATAATGGGATATTCTTTACTCTTGCTGCAAAAAAAAGGACCACTTTCAGAACTGCTAATGAATTAAGAATGATATAGGTGGATTGTTGGTGATAGACCATATATTGTAAAACGTCACTTCCAGTAAAAGTGGATTGAGTTTGATTGACACAATGAATGCATACTTATAGTGATTCATTCATTGTATTGTAAACGCTTAACAAAATGAACAATTGAAGTTTTATTGTACTATAGAATATGAAGTTGCAGTCCCACAGTATTATTGTAATATATAACTTTACTCTGTTTTTGAGCATGTATATACAGTGCTTTCCTTTTGTTGTGGGATTTTTTTTGTTTTGCAAATATATCTAATTCGAAATTATGTCATCTATGAGCTTTATATCCAATGATACATGCTCATGCTAGTTTGGTCAATAATTGAACCACGGCAACCCAGTGTGTCACCCTATTTAATCGTGGTTTGTAGTTTTGAGTTTTCTATCATGCTGAAGGCGTCGTTTGTCAGTTATACACCCATCTACATCCTAACTGAAAACTTGTTACTTCTAGAGTTGTACCTAATGCACTTTCTTTCCCCTTCTCAACTTGCAGGGATATCACGACTACCTTTCCAAGCTTTGTTTTTCACTCCCAGGTTGATGATAATTAAGGCTGGTTGGTATCTCAGCCTAAGGTTGCTTTTAAGGACAGCCACTGGTGTAAAGCTGTCAGTGTACATTTGCGCAGTTGTACAGCAGGTGATGATGATCGTTAGAAGACGTTGGAAGCTGCAGTTTTTTTTCACAATTATTCGTGTATTTTTTTTAAATCTAAGAGGGGCTTGTGATAAATAAGGCTGTACTCTGTTTTGTCTTCCCCATATTGGTATTCAGCAAATAGAATTTTGGTTCATTGCACCTTTGGCATTTAAGCGGTTATATACTTATATGTTCTTCCAAATTCCAATGGAATCTACCGAATCAGTCATTGAATTTAAACAAGATACATAAAGCATGCATCTGGTATATCCGGAAAAGTATTATGTGCAGTTTGGTAATTGAATATAATAGTGATATCTCGTATGGCTGATTGAGTAAGTCCGCTGTTGCATTAGTTTGGCTGGCAATAAGATTGGCGAGAAAGGAGTTTCGAATGCGACACCACAGATTATTTACTTGCTAACTTAGTTGTATATGTAAACGCATTAAGTGCAAGCGAAATTTGCTAAGGGCCTGTTTGGTATGTGTTTTGTATTCTTGATGTTGAAAACAATGACTTCTGAGAAGATTTTTGCTTGGTATGATGCAGCTTGGTGAACTTCTTTCATTTCTAACTGCGTCCTTGCTCACGAATTCCTTATAGAAGTTAGATGTCTAGTTGACATCGCGCTCCTACTGTGAACGATGCTCCAACCGGTTCTAATAGCAATCACAATACATTATTTTAAATGAACAAGCCATCAGGTCATCACCTGCGATCAGCAAAACAGCAGTTGCAGGGTGGTGGGACGCCATACGTCGCTGTTCTGCGGCTGGCTGTAATTGGTCCAACGAGTATATAATCTATTATTATTCTAGTTGTACGCTTTCTAAATTTACTGCAATGCAGATGACTGAAATAAAATCCGCTAAACTCTAGAGTACGCCTAGCTAAGTGAAGCAATTGTAGTTTCAAATGCTGACATTCAAGTTCGCGTTTCTCAATCCTCACTTTTGCTCCAACTACGCTCAGCTAAACCAGACCTAATATATGTATATGCAGCGGTCCTCACTTTTGGTAATCATGTATATATATGTATATGCAGCGGTCAGTTGATTTTGTATTTTTGGCGTGAGTATACGCTTAAAGGGTGACTACTGGTCGGCATTGATTATGGATAATGGGCGCTCCTACTCTGAGAAAGATGAATTGCTATTGGTCAGCATTGATTGTGGATAATGGGCGCTCCTACTCCGGGAAAGATGACCGACACGTCAACCATTTGGATTCAAATGCTCCAATTGTTGTTGATGATATCTTTTATATTTCGATTTATATGTTCCAATCGATATTAAAGAGACAAATTGTAGCATCCCTGACCTGGGTTATGTGTTAACCCTAGATGTTTTGCCTAATAAGGTTAAGTAGATGATTAATCTTATCTTGGGAAAAGTAATTAGGGCTCATGAGAAACTTATGTTTCAATTTTAGTCCTGTTTGAATAATGTTGAAGCAATGTTTGCTTATTTTGGACTAAAGTGCAAATTACCCAAGTTGAGGGGTTAAATTACAAATTGTACATGATAATATGTTCCTCTGATGTTGAGACATCATAAGAATGAATATGATGTAGTGGTATGGTTTTCACAAGCTTGGGCACCAAGATTAAGCTTGTAAAGCAATGTTTGTGCATTAAAACCTAGTTTTGGTGTAAAGTGTAATTTACCCAAAACCTAGGGTTCAACATGCAAATTGCCACTTCAATAAGGTCCCTAATGTTTTTTGGCATCATGTAGAGTAAAGAAAATGATAGGGGCGCCTCATTTGAATTAAGTTGGAGGAGAGAGAATCTTGATATTAAAATAATCAAGATTCAATCCTAATTGAAACCCTAATTCAATTTAGGGCAAAAATGAATGTATTAATTAAAGGGCCTTCAACCAAAATTAAAATGGTTGGATTCAGATGTGTGTGGAAGAGCTTAAAGTCTTGCAAAGGCACGAGCATATCCTAAGGATGTGAAATTCCACTCACCATTATTATAAGAAAAAGAATTTCCACTCAAATATGCATATTCTTATTATACATGTTAAGGTGCTTAATTTATTTTCCCTTAATTCTTGGATAATGGAAGGGATCTCGGTGGGATAGAGATGCCTTTGCATGTAAGAAACCAAGGGGGGAGTTGTGGCAACAATTTTGGAATTAAAAGACTTTTATAAAACATTTTCTCTCTCATCATTTTTCTTATAAAAGTACCCTTTCCAAGCCAAAACAAAGGCTTTTTTGGATCCCTTTCTTTCCCCTTGCTTGGAAAACGACCAAGGAGCTTGGGAGGAGCAGGAGGACGACCCTCAACTTGTTGGTAAGGTTCTTGACATCCTTTCACCTTGAATCCATGGTGAAAATCGAAAATCAATGTATGAATTCTTCATATCTCGATCCCCTCTTCAATTCTAACCATTCCTTTTCACTCAAAGCTTGAGGAAGACTCTTGGAATAGTGAAAGGAGTTGCATCCACCATTGCTTCCGTGAACTTGGAGCTTTGGAGCTCAATTGGAGGCGGGTTTTATAACTTGAACCCTTAATTTTATTATTGCAATCAATTCCTTATCAATTGGTGATCATTTCTACATTTCTGAAATTAAGTTTGGTTATTGATGCAATCTCCATGGAAATCACAGTAGATTTCGTGAGTTTGGAGCTTGACGATGATGACATCATCATAAGCACACACCTCCCCAAATATCTAGGGCAAACGGTTTCAATGTTGAGTCCAAATGGTTTCACCAAACCGTTTGGTGGTTTAGGTTCCAAACAGTTTGGAATGGTTGACCGTTTGAGATGGTTGACCGTTTGAAGATATATGTTGTGGTACTTGGATCTTGATGCAATGGTTTCAATTGGTTTAATCTTGAAGGCTTCAATTGTGAATAATTCCTTAAGTGCAAACCCTAATCGGCTAAGTGCTGATTTTGAAATTGATTGAGATGATGTTTTGGGTTGATTGTCCCAAACGGTTTCAAAACCGTTTGGGGATCACCCAAACGGTCTCAGGACCGTTTGGGGGTCACCCAAGACTGTTTGGAGGTCTAGGGTTAAGTATGGCTAAGTGTTTGAAGGTCCAAAGGTACCAAATTGAATTGCAAATAAGTGTTGATTTGATAATCAATCCAATGGTCCAAAACCCTAATTGGATGTCATGGATTTTGATGATGAAATGGGAAAACGGTCTCAAGACCATTTGGATATCACCCACATGGTCTCAAGACCGTTTGGAGGTCATCCAAGACCATTTGAGGTCAGGTCATATCATGTGATGATGATGGTTCATTGATTTCAATTGATTTGGTTCCACAATGTCAACCATTGATGGATCCTCGATTTCAAACCCTAAGTGAGGGTTTCTTGATTATCAAACCTAGTTCAATTGGGTTCAAAACCCTAAATTGAAGGTCTAATTGAATGGTGATTCATTGGTCCAATTGATGAATACTTTAGTGGTTCAATTTATAATTGGTCCATGGATTGAAACCTTGAGTTGATTGAGTGTTGAAGTACCTTTTTGGTCCATGCGGTTTGGAGAAGGTTTGGACCAAACGGTCTCAAGACCGTTTGGGTCCAAACAGTCTCAAGACCGTTTGGGACCAAACAATCTCAAACCGTTTGGAAACCCAAAGTGCAAACGGGTTCAATACCTATTTTGTCCAATTGGTTTCAAGTACAACTTGTTCAAATGGTTTTCAACCAATTGATTTATGAGAACCAGTATCATTGAGGGTCTAAGTAATTAATATTGTGAAGATCAACATGGTTAATCCATTTGAATATCTCATGTAATTGAAGGTCCAATATGGTGAACCTATTTGGATACATAATGCATTTGAAGATTTCAATGGTTAACCCAATTGATCACTTTGTGGAATTGAAAGTTTAATTGGTCAATTCTTTTGAATTTCTTATATAATTGATGGTTAATTGATTAGACCATTTAGACATCTAATATGATTAAAGGGAAATTAGCTATGTGATTATTAATGATGTAGACCCATGATGATTATGAAGGTTAACCCTAGCTTTGTGTACTCAAGTGAAGAGTTGACCTAGATTAATCTTGTAGTAGTTAACATCCTAGAGAGGATGAAAGGGAGAGTGCATGGGAGAGATGATTGCTTACTTAATAAGCCCTAATACTCTCATTATGGATAAATGTGTAATCAGGGTTTTGATCCATAAAATGGGATCATGAAATCCTCATTGAAAAGATTGATGTACCTTGTCCCTAATTTAGGGCAAGGCTATGTGAAACCCTAATCTAGGGCTAAGCTTAGTGAAATCATAATCCATGGTGATGATGTAACCCTAGTTTAGTTTGATAATGAAGGAAACCCTAATTTAATGGGAATTGTATATCCTAACCCTAATTTGGGTATGAGGAAAGAGAAACCCCACTTGGATGTGAACGATAAACCCTAATTCCTAAAATGGAATAAAGGTATATGAAACCCTAATGAAGAGTAATCCTAGGTGAAATATTTATATGTTTGTGAGATGTTAAGTGAACCTCAATTTATAATTGTGAAAATCCTATTCCTATTAATGGAATAGTGATTAATGTATTGACAAATGAAATACCTAGAGGGGTTGATTATGGATATCCTTACATTAATAGTCCCTGACTAAAAGGGTGAGTCCATATCATTGGAAATGGTTGTATATCCTAAGTGAGTGACTAATGACCAATACATTACATGATAAATGTGATATACTGGTGTGTAAAGTATTAGGATGGGAATACCCTAATATAAGCTAATTGGATGAACTCAAGTAAGATGAAGATCTTGAAGGAAGTGATACATAAAGATATGATAGATATCACATCCAACACCCCAATACTGATATGCCTTGATGTGTTATAAGTCCAATATAATTGAATAAGTGACACATGAAATGTGTCATGACATTTGTTACATTGAGATGTAATGCACCTTGATGAACGTAGGCTAACATGCCTTGTGAAAAGGTTAATCCAAATCAATAGACTATGATACAATCATATTCTGATAAAGATGAGAGAGAAACTCATACTTTGTGTTGATAATACATTCAATGATGAATGATGAGAATAAATAAGTATGATTGAATACTTATGTTATCCATATTGATTCCTTGTTATGTGAACCCTAATACAGGGTAATGCTATGTGAAATCCTAATATAAGTTAATGCTATATGAACCCTAATACAGGGTAATGCTATGTGAAACCCTAGTACAAGATGATGTTATGTGAAGTCTTAACACAGAGTAATCCTATGTGAAACTCTAATACAGATTGAAGAATTATGAATGTAATAAGATAACCCTTGTTTTGTATAGTGTTGATTTAAAAGAGATACCATGAACCCTAAAGAGGGAATAGTGGTATTACTTAGTGTTGTATGGTACTGATGTGAAAGAGAAATCATGAACCGTAAAAAGTGAATAGTGATATTACTTAGTGTTGAATGATACTGATATGAAAGCATTACAATTATTATCATGAATACTAATCATGCAGGGATGATGAGATGAGGAGTATAGCCAGGAATGGGCTATGATGCTTTATTTATTGAGAATGATTTATAGGATTTATAAGCCTTCATATGCTTTGTGTAGTAAGAATCATTGGACTTTGTGTACTATGTGCAATATATTGTGTAGCAAGAATCATTATGTCCTTGGTCAGATGATCTGAAGGTATTAAGTTACCTAATAAGTGGTAATAAGTATCATATGGTGAGTTATGGGTTGAAATACCCAGATGCTATAATTATGATGATGAACTTGTCAAGAAGTGAAATTGTACTTGGTGAGTTGAGGGACTAAGATCCCAACACTTTGTGAAAAGAGTATGGCTACATGCCATGACTCCACAATGACAATGCCAGGCTTTAGATATATGATCTAAGCCTGAAGAGAGTTAATGTTTGGTAATGATTCTGTAGTGAATAAATGTTATACATGTTCTTCATATTCCTTAATAAATAAGTGACATGTGGCTCTTTCAAGTTATAGCTGCAATGTTTTAGATAAGAATGATATTCTAATTTATTAGACATTGAATTAACTGTTGCCAAACAAATATGATTCCTTTGTGCATATTTGTCTTCTTAAGCTGCAATAATAATGTTACTGGCGGAGAGTTATATCTCTCGCTGGGACAATTTATAATTACCTCACTTCCGTGGGAACTATATTTTTAGGTGGACGCAGACGAGGAGGCAGGAATCATTCAGTAGCTGAAGGACAGCAGCAGCAGTAGCAGGGACAACAGTGAAGTCTCAGGTGGAGACATTGGATGTTATACCTTGTATAGATGTAGATAGAGTCCTATGTTTCATCTCTGTACTCTCATGTCCTCGGAGTTGTAGTTAGTGCTTTCGATATTTTGGCTCAGTGCCTCAAGATTTTATACTGCCTGTATTTAGCTTGATAGGATGGTTAATGTTTGTAATTCTTAAAAGGAGATGATACAGAATATGTACCTTTGAACAAGAATGTAAATGTGTTACTTTAGTCCTATGTGAGAAATTTTTCCTTTGATGGATCACTTAATAAAAAAGGTTTTAATATTTAGTGATTTTTGATAATCCGCTGCTTAGTGAACACTTCCGCATTAGTAATTATGTTTTTGTGAGTTGTATGCCACAATTAAGTGGTATCAGAGCTCTAGGTTCGCTGAGTCTACGGAGACATAGGACTAAGATTGTAGAGTTTGTTCTAAGTGTCTTCCAGTTTATCTTATAGTATCTTCTGCTCACATAGGAGAAGAAGAACTTGAAGATGTCTGGATCACATGAAGAACATGCTGCTGAGGGCAGCACTACTGCACCAGGAGGAGGTGCAAGAGACCAGAATAGGGAAGGACCTGTACCTGAACAGCCCCAGATTGACCCAGTTGTGATAGAAAACCCAGCCCTCTATGCTCCGTTTGAGAAATTCCTGACAGCCATGACACATATGGCAGACAGGATGCCACCACCTGCACCTAGGGCACCAGCCCATCATGAGGGCTATGGAGCTGGCAAGACTTTTGAGAGACTTTGCCGGGTTGGAGCCATAGACTATGCTGGTACATCTGATCCAGTAGATACTGATATGTGGCTGACAGAGCTGGAAAAGGCTTTCAGGATCCTTGATATTCCTGAAGCTGAAAAGGTAAGACATGTTGTGTACCTCCTAAAAGGGAGTGATGGTCATTGGTGGATGATAGAGGAAGATAAGAGACTAGGTGAAGAAATTGGATGGGAAGTTTTCCGATGAGAATTCATCAGTAGATACTTCCCTAAGACGTATCTAGATGAGAAGATATCTCAATTTGAGAGGATCAAACAAGGACATATGAACGCTAGCGAATATGAAGCTAAGTTCATGGAGTTGTTGCGGTTTTATCCGCAAATGGCAGTTAGTGATGAGGAAAGAATTCGGCGTTTTGAGAAGAGGTTGAACGCTGAACTAACCACTCCTGTGTCTGCCTTAGAAAATAGGGAAAGGTTTGCCATCTTTGTGGAGTCGGTAAGGAGAATAGAGAGGTCTAAAATTGAGAAACGACAGACTAGTGGCAAGAAGGTGTACCCCAGTCTCAAGAACAAAGGTCTGAAAGTTTTAAGAAGCCGAGATTTTCTGCATTGGCAACATCATTGAGATTCCATGCCCAGACACAATGGATGTCAAGTAGGGGTAGGGATCGTAATAATATTCCAAGTAGAACCTCCGACATAGCATCAACATCGGTGACTGGATCTCATAAGCATTTTGCACCTAGGATATGTTATCAATGTAGACAACTGGGACATTTGGCAAAGGATTGTCCAGACAAGAATTCAATGATGGCTCAACCTCAGGGATAGAGTCAGCAAGACTCACAAAGGAGGCAATTTTCTAGTAACAATAGAGGACGTGGACAGACATCCCAGACAGGTCAGATGAAATAATTTTGTTTTGATACTTCATATCATTATTCTATGTGTTAAAGATATGAAAGTAGTTGTTTTTGAACTTCCCTTTACTAGTCCTATAAGGACACAAGGAAGATGAGAATTTACATTTTACCCAGTACTTTTTAAAATGCTTTATAATCTCTCTTATCTGTGTGTTAAAAGATGAGATATAGAAGTGGTACTTGAAGAAAATTCCAGAATGAAAAATCCTGTGTGTATAATGATATGAAAAGTGAGGAATATGATAGCAAATAAAAGTGCATACTACCTAATCTCAATACTTGTATACCCTAGCCAGGTATATGATTATTGTAGATAGGGCAAGTATGAAACTCTTAGATTGTTATCTTTTTTATTACTCTGATCAAGTAGTCATTCTAAAACAATCTAGAGAGTATAATGAAATTAAATAGGAAGAGCGAAGTGAAATTTTTCAAACAAATTATTTAGTGAACATTCTTAGTGAACATTCTTAGTGAACATACTCAGTGAACCTTCTCAGTGAAATTTTCCAAAATAAACTACTCAGTGAACATACTTAGTGAATATTCTCAGTGAACTTCCTCAGTGAATATTTTTTAAAACAACATACTTAGTGAACATTCTCAGTGAACTTCTCAGTGAATACTTTCAAAACAAATTACTTAGTGAATATTCTCAGTGAACATTCTCAGTGAACTTCCTCAATGAATACTTTCAAAACAAATTACTTAGTGAATATTCTCAGTGAACTTGCTCAATGAATATTTTCAAAACAAATTACTTAGTGAATATTCTTAGTGAACAATTCTCAGTGAACTTTCTCAGTGAACTTCCTCAGTGAATACTTTCAAAACAAATTACTTAGTGAATATTCTCAGTGAACATTCTCAGTGAAATTCCTCAGTGAATACTTTCAAAACAAATTACTTAGTGAATATTCTCAGTGAACATTCCCAGTGAACTTCCTCAGTGAATATTTTCAAAACAAATTACTTAGTGAATATTATTAGTGAACAATTCTCAGTGAACTTCCTCAGTGAATACTATCAAAACAAACTACTTAGTGAATATTCTCAGTAAACATTCTCAGTGAACTTGCTCAGTGAATATTTCCAAAACAAATTACTTAATGAATATTCTCAGTGAACATTCTCAGCGAACTTGCTCAGTGAATATTTCCAAAACAAATTACTTAGTGAATATTCTCAGTGAACATTCTCAGTGAACTTGCTCAGTGAATATTTTCAAAACAAATTACTTAGTGAACTTTCTCAGTGAACTTTTCCAAACAAATAAAGGATTGCTGAGTGAATTATCTGTGTTAGATATATATGTTTCTCTTTTGGTAAATATTCTTGGGTGATGATAGAAGTATGTTCTTTTATGCTTCTTCCTTTCAATAATATGGACATCACATGTTAGGGATTTATGCTCTGCATAAACATAAACAGTGATAAGGTGGAATTAATGAAAGGAACTTTGTGTGAATTACAGATCTATGGTATCTCCATAACATTGAGAAGTTAGGTGGGGACTTGAGAGCATGATTAAATAAATAAATATGTCCCTCCTTTTTCCTGAGATTTCGGGGATGAAATCCTTGTTAGGGGTTTATAATTTGTAACATCCCTGACATGGGTTATGTGTAAACCCTAGATGTTTTTCTTAATAAGGTTAATTATATGTTTAATCTTTTCTTGGGAAAAGTAATTAGGGCTCATGAGAAACTTATGCTTCAATTTTGGTCCTGTTTGAATAATGTTGAAGCAATGTTTGCTTATTTTGGACTAAAGTGCAAATTACCCAAGTTGAGGGGTTAAATTGCAAATTGTACATGATAATATGTTCCTCTGATGTTGAGACATCGTAAGAATGAATATGATGTAGTGGTATGGTTTTCACAAGCTTGGGCACCAAGATTAAGCTTGTAAAGCAATGTTTGTGCATTAAAACCTAGTTTTGGTGTAAAGTACAATTTACCCAAAACCTAGGGTTCAATATGCAAATTACCACTTCAATAAGGTCCCTAATGTTTTTTGGCATCATGTAGAGCAAATAAAATGAGAGGGGCGCCTCATTTGAATTAAGTTGGAGGAGAGAGAATCTTGATATTAAAATAATCAATATTTAATCCTAATTGAAACCCTAATTCAATTTAGGGCAAAAATGAATGTATTAATTAAAGGGCCTTCAACCAAAATTAAAATGGTTGGATTCATATGTGTTTGGATGAGCTTAAATCCTTGCAAAGGCACGAGCATATCCTAAGGAGTTGAAATTCCACTCACCATTATTATAAGAAAAAGAATTTCCACTCAAATATGGATATTCTTATTATAAGGGTTAAGGTGCTTAATTTCTTTTCCCTTAATTCTTGGATAATGGAAGGGAGCTCGGTGGGATATAGATGCCTTTGCATGTAAGAAACCAAGGGGGGAGTTGTGGCAACAATTTTGGAATTTAAAGACTTTTATAAAACATTTTCTCCCTCATCAATTTTCTTATAAAAGTACCCTTTCCAAGCCAAAACAAAGGATTTTTCGGATCCCTTTCTTTCCCCTTGCTGGGAAAATGACCAACGAGCTTGGGAGGAGCAGGAGGACGACCCCAACCTGTTGTTAAGGTTCTTGACCTCCTTTCACCTTGAATCCATGGTGAAAATCGAAAATCAATGTATGAATTCTTCATATATCGATCCCCTCTTCAATTCTAACCATTCCTTTTCACTCAAATCTTGAGGATGACTCTGGGAATAGTGAAAGGAGTTGCATCTACCATTGATTCCGTGAGATTGGAGCTTTGGAGATCAATTGGAGGCTGGTTTTATAACTTGAACCCTTAATTTTATTATTGCAATCAATTCCTTACCAATTGGTGATCATTTCTACATTTCCGAAATTAAGTTTGGTTGATTGATGAAATCTCCATGGAAATAACAGTAGATTTCGTGAGTTTGGAGCTTGATGATGATGACATCATCATAAGCACACACCTCCCCAAATATCTAGGGCAAACATTTTCAATGTTGAGTCCAAACAGTTTGCAAACCGTTTAGTGGTTTAGGTTCCAAACCATTTGGAATGGTTGACCATTTGAGATGGTTGACCATTTGAAGATATATGTTGTGGTACTTGTATCTTGATCCAACGGTTTCAATCGGTTTAATCTTGAAAGCTTCAATTGTGAACGATTCCTTAAGTGCAAACCCTAATCGGCTAAGTGTTGATTTTGAAATTGATTGAGATGATGTTTTGGGTTGATTGACCCAAATGGTTTCAAAACCATTTGGGGATCACCCAAACGGTCTCAATACCATTTTGGGGTCACCCAAGACCGTTTGGAGGTCTAGGATTAAGTATGGATAAGTGTTTGAAGGTCCAAAGGTACCAAATTGAATTGCACCTAAGTGCTGATTTGATAATCAATCCAATGGTCCAAAACCCTAATTGGATGTCATGGATTTTGATGATGAAATGGGAAAACGGTATCAAGACCATTTGGAGATCACCAAAATGGTCTCAAGACCATTTGGAGGTCATCCAAGACCGTTTGAGGTCAGGTCATATCATGTGATGATGATGGTTCATTGATTTCAATTGATTTGGTTCCACAATGTCAACCATTGATGGATCCTCGATTTCAAACCCTAAGTGAGGTTTTCTTGATTTTAAAACCTAGTTCAATTGGTTTCAAAACCCTAAGTTGAAGGTCTAATTGAATGGTGTTTCATTGGTCCAATTGATGAATACTTTAGTGGTTCAATTTATAATTGGTCCATGGATTGAAACCTTGAGTTGATTGAGTGTTGAAGTACCTTTTTGGTCCATGCAGTTTTGAGAAGGTTTGGACCAAACGGTCTCAAGACCGTTTGGGAGCAAACAATCTCAAACCATTTGGAGACCCAAAGTGAAAACCGTTTGGGACCAAACAATCTCAAACCGTTTGGAGACCCAAAGTGTGAACGGTTTCAATACCTATTTTGTCCAATTGGTTTCAATTACAACTTGTTCAAATGGTTTTCAACCAATTGATTTATGAGAACCAATATCATTGAGGGTCTAAGTAATTAATATTGTGAAGATCAACATGGTTAATCCATTGGAATATCTCATGTAATTGAAGGTCCAATATGGTGAACCTATTTGGATACTTAATGCATTTGAAGATTTCAATGGTTAACCCAATTGATCACTTTGTGGAATTGAAAGTTTAATTGGTCAATTTTTTGAATTCCTTATATAATTGATGGTTTAATTGATTAGAGCATTTTGACATCTAATATGATTAAAGGGAAATTATCTATGTGATTATTAATGATGTAGACCCATGATGATTATGAAGGTTAAACCTAGCTTTGTGTACTCAAGTGAAGAGTTGACCTAGATTAATCTTGGAGTAGTTAACATCCTAGAGAGGATGAAAGGGAGAGTGAATGGGAGAGATGATTGCTTACTTAATAAGCCATAATACTCTCATTATGGATAAATGTGTAATCGGGGTTTTGATCCATAAAATGGGATCATGAAATCCTCATATGAAAAGATTGATGTACCTTGTCCCTAATTTAGGGAAAGGCTATGTGAAACCCTAATCTAGGGCTAAGCTCAGTGAAATCATAATACAGGGTGATGATGTAACCCTAGTTTAGTGTGACGATGAAGGAAATCCTAATTTAATGGGAATTGTATATCCTAACCCTAACTTGGGTATGAGGAAATAGAAACCCCACTTGGATGTGAATGGTAAACCCTAATCCCTAAAATGGAATAAAGGTATATGAAACCCTAATGAAGAATAATCCTAGGTGAAATCTTTATATGTTTGTGAGATGCTAAGTGAACCTCAATTTATAATTGTGAAAATCCTATTCCTATTAATGGAATAGTGATTAATGTTTTGACAAATGAAATACCTAGAGGGGTTGATTATGGATATCCTTACATTAATTGTCCCTGACTAAAAGGGTGAGTCCATGTCATTGGCAATGGTTGTATCTTAAGTGAGTGACTAATGACCAATACATTACATGATAAATGTTATATACTGGTGTGTAAAGTATTAGGATTGGAATACCCTAATACAAGTTAAGTGGATGAACTCAAGTATGATGAAGATGTTGAGGGAAGTGATACATCAAGATATGATAGATATCACATCCAACACCCCAATACTGATATGCCTTGATATGTTATAAGTCCAATATAATTGAATAAGTGACACATGAAATGTTTCATGACATTTGTTACATTGAGATGTAATGCAACTTGATGAACGTAGGCTAACATGCCTTGTGAAAAGGTTAATCCAAATCAATAGGCTATGATACAATCATATTCTGATAAAAATGAGAGAGAAACTCATACTTTGTGTTGATAATACATTCAATGATGAATGATGAGAATAAATAAGTATGATTGAATACTTATGTTATCCATATTGATTCCTTGCTATGTGAACCCTAATACAGGGTACTGCTATGTGAAACCCTAATATAAGTTAATGCTATATGAACCCTAATACAGGGTAATGATATGTGAAACCCTAGTACAAGATGATGCTATGTGAAGTCTTAACACAGAGTAATCATATGTGAAACTCTAATACATATTGAAGAATTATGAATGTAATAAGATAACCCTTGTTTTGTATAGTGTTGATATAAAAGAGATACCATGAACCCTAAAGAGGGAATAGTGGTATTACTTAGTGCTGTATGGTACTGATGTGAAAGAGAAATCATGAACCCTAAAAAGGGAATAGTGATACTACTTAGTGTTGAATGATACTGATATGAAAGCATTACAATTATTATCATGAATACTAATCATGCAGGGATGATGAGATGAGGAGTATAACCAGATATGGGCTATGATGCTTTATTTATTGAGAATGATTTATAGGCTTTATAAGCCTTCATATGCTTTGTGTAGTAAGAATCATTGGACTTTGTGTACTATGTGCAATATATTATGTAGCAAGAATCATGATGTCCTTGGTCAGTTGATCTGAAGGTATTAAGTTACCTAATAAGTGGTAATAAGTATCCTATGGTGAGTTATGGGTTCAAATACCCAGATGCTATAATTATAATGATGAACTTGTCAAGAAGTGGAATTGTACTTGGTGAGTTGAGGGACTAAGATCCCAACACTTTGTGAAAAGAGTATGGCTACAGGCCATGACTCCACAATGACAATGCCAGGCTTTAGATATATGATCTAAGCCTGAAGAGAGTTAATTCTTGGTAATGATTCTGTAGTGAATAAATGTTATACATGTTCTTCATATTCCTTAATAAATAAGTGACATGTGGCTCTTTCAAGTTATAGCTGCAATGTTTTAGATAAGAATAATATTCTAATTTGTTAGACATTGAATTAACTGCTGCCAAACAAATATGATTCCTTTGTGCATATTTATCTTCTTAAGTTGCAATAATAATGTTACTGGCGGAGATTTATATCTCTCGTTGGGACAATTTACAATTATCTCACCTCTGTGGGAACTACATTTTTAGGTGGACGCAGACGAGGAGGCAGGAATCATTCAGTAGCTGAAGGACAGCAGCAGCAGCAGGGACAACAGTGAAGTCTCAGGTAGAGACATTGGATGTTATACCTTGTATAGATGTAGATAGAGTCCTATGTGTCATCTCTGTACTCTCATGTCCTCGGAGTTGTAGTTAGTGCTTTCGATATTTTGGCTCAGTGCCTCGAGATTTTATACTGCCTGTATTTAGCTTGATAGGACGGTTAATGTTTGTAATTCTCAAAAGGAGATGATACATAATATGTACCTTTGAACAAGAATGTAAATGTGTTACTTTAGTCCTATGTGAGAAAGTTTTCCTTTGATGGATCACTTAATAAAAAAGGTTTTAATATTTAGTGATTTTTGATAATTCGCTGCTTAGTGAACGCTTCCGCATTAGTTAATTATGTTTTTGTGAGTTGTATGTCGCACAAATATTTTGTCATTAGAGATGATCCTTGCAATCCAGAATTTTTTGTGCTCCGTGTTAACATGTCTCATCTTATAGATTTTAAGAGGTCATGTTTTTATGGATTAAGATCTTGCCATCAAACTTTTTAAATAGAGTGAGCAAAAGCTCTTGTAATAATGCATCGCTTTCACTTTACTTCACAACCCACAATGAAAGTTGCTTCTTCGATCATGTATTGGAATATCCAAGTTATTGTTTATTCTTTGAACAATGTCACCACTTCAATCGGCTTTGTATTGGATGATTATGATCGTGGGCTTTATTGATGCATGGCATCACATTGTGGTTGATGACAAATCATGTTTTGCTGATTTACAGTGGTGTTTAATCATGCTTCACATGTAGCTCGGAGGCTTGGGCATCAAATGTTCACATAATTTTACCAGTTTTTCTTATGTTTCCTTTTGGATCTATACCCAAAGATTACAAGACCATATGCAGTCGATGTTGGAGCCTCCTTCATTACAATGCATGCCGCAATATGTAATATTATGTCCTCCTTTAGTTATCCTCAGGTATCAAGTACGCTTCTACCAACTGAAACCCCCCCAGTCTATTTTGATCAGACACTTACTATAAAATTATCTTGCAGTAATTCACCGCAAGTGGGCTCTCTCAGTGACAACTAGATATCCTCACTTCTCTCAAAGTTGACCATGCACAAGACGCCACGTTTGTAATTTCTATTTATGGTTTTGATTTGTCCATATCACATATTGAATATCGAACCGTCCTTTGATATCAGTTCATGATTTTTTTGTATCCAAGTGTTAAATGTTGCTTGCTTTGCAATATTGCAAACTTTGACGCCTTCTTGATCATGTTGTGCATTGCCGCACAAGATATGGCCCTAAGCTTTGACATTGCATAATTCATGATAGTCATTTTGACCTTATCTCATGTTGGATTAATGGTCCTAAAAGAAGCTCCTATGGTCTTTTTGGTGCATGACATGATAGTCTCCACTCTCAACTTCCTACTAACATCTTGTTATTTGATTAGACAGATGACAAGTACACATATGATGATGTCATTAGAGACTCTCCCTTGATAGATGCTCTTTCAAATAATTTTAAAGTAGGCTAGTCATATTGTGACATTGCTACAATCATAGTCACCCAAAAACTGGCTGGTTTCAGTCCCTTCACCTATTGTGATGCTCTTTTTTTGTTTTTACATTGTTTTTTGTTGTTTCTTCTTCTGCTACTCCCCTTCACCTATTGTGCTGCTATCTTGTACATTTTTTTCTTCATCTCTTACACACCTTCACCTATTGTTATTGTCATTCTTCCTTTTTTCATTTTCTTCCCCTCATGCGTTCATGCTTCATCTACTATTTGCATTACTGCATAACTACTATTTACATTAACCCTTGTATTCTTTTGTAGAGAGTAGAAATGACACTATGTTGTAAGGAGTCTTTTTTGTAGGCAAAGTTTGATACCACTTGGGAGTATGTCAAAACATTATTGTATAGAGTGGGAAAAAGATTTGGACTTGCTTCATGATAGTTTCTATTGGGTCATATTCTTCTAATCTTCATATCTTGTATACTTTTTAGCATAATATATTTATATATGACCTCATTGATGAGGTCACTGGTTGAACCGGTCCAACCACTCATTAGACTGGTTAACGGGGAACCGATAGCCTCACCGTTTTGATGATTGGTCTAGTTCTGATAACCATGCTTATGGTGGATAGTTACATGTATGTTTCTTCTATTGTAATGGGTATCTATGTTACTAAGTTTTCAAGTGATGCAATTCTTGGTGTGTAAGTATCTAGTATTGTGCATTTCAAGCTCTTAGACTTGTGGTATGAACTTCAAGTTCTATATGCAATTTTTGGCAGACAACCCAGGTGAACTTCTTCATAGAGGACGAAAACATTATAAATCACAAAATAATTCCATTTGGTTGGATACCTTCACGTAGTTCAGAACTTGTAAGTAAGGGATATCATCTTGTACTATTACATCCTCTGCCTACTAACCAGAACATTTGGGGATGCACAGAGACCATCTATTCCATCTTTCAACTGCACCTCAATCTCCAATGTGACAAAGGCATTTCAAACATAATAGTTCCTTACTCTACCACTTTTAAGCTTGTTGTAGTTTTGGAAGTAATATGTCTCATGATTTTTATGCAATAATATTTGAGCATATCTCCCAATCGTAATTTGGAGTGTCTGTTATAAAAATAAAAACAAGAAGAGGCAATATACAAAATGTACCACTAACAAATTATTCCAAGAAATGAAGTTCTTATGCAAAAAAAGCTTTAGTTGTTGACTTACTTGTTGTATTTTGATTTTAAAGTCTCGATGTTTTACTGAGATTACTGATATACACAGTTGGTGCATGTACACAAGTTAGGTTACTATGTTGGATTGATAATTTTATTTAGGTTCGTTTGAAGTTGTCGCTTGTGTCCCTATTTTCTGCTCTAATGCTACTGCAAATGTTAGATGCTTACCAGTGCTATGAGATTTTTGACTAAGTTAGCCATTTAATTTTCTTGAAAATAGTGCTCCTTGAAACATAATCAGATATTGGTCATGACCTTCTCTTTTTCTTTCTTAGGTATCATGTTTTCTGACCTTTGACATCCATTAAGTTCTCTTCAAGCCGTTGATATTACATTGTTGACCATCTGATTGAATATGTTGTAAATCTCACTCTAGTTGGCATGTTAGAACCATCTTCTCATTTTGGGATGTCTTATGAAACTAAGCCTCTAAGAGTTTATAAGCTTAGGTGACCATGCTTGTGATGCTCTACCTAGAAGGTATTTTGTAGTCAATTATTTTCTCAAAGTGTCTTAGATTACTTACAACTCAGAGTATTATTGTTGCTCCATGTTCTGTTTACATTTTTGCAACCCCTCTACTTACTCTTTTACAACTTGTTGTTGCTACTCAATTGTACTACTTGGTAATTCTTAACTATAGTATGCATTACTACCTTTGTACATATAAACCATTCGTATGCTATTGATAATGCAATTTACTTTGTTGAATGGTGTACGTTTGGGTCTTTTTGGGCCTCTTCTATACATGTCTAATTAGTTTACTGAGATCAACAGTTATAAGTTATTGTCTTTTACCTGAAAAAATACTGCAAGACGACTACACAATCCATCTCGAGAGGCCCAACTAGGAACATAGACTGATACTCCTCAATGCATCTCCCACATTCAACTTATCTTAGAGCCATGTTTTGTTTCTCCCATATTTATTGGTGTTAAGGTCTTAAAACCATGAAAGTGAATTGTTTACTTTAAAACCAAAGGATTTTTTTATTGATCAAGGTATTATATACTATGCCACATTCAAAAAACACATTCTAAAGTCAAGGGGGCACAATGTTGATTATGGAATGTTGGTTAAGAACATCTTAATGGTTAGAACCTTGCACTTTTATAGGTGAAGTTCAATGGAGTCTAGATCAATGAACGAACCATTAGTTGTCTTACTCTTGCTTAAGGTGAAATCACATGACCAGTGAATCAAGATTTTAGTTGTATTTATTATTCCAAAAGGCAAAATTGAGAAAGTGATATTTGCTCTCTGTTTTAACCATTATATAACTTCATACTACTCCTAGCCACATAAAGGATAAGGACACTGTAGAGAGGATCTACAAAGTGATGACATTGTTCTTGTATGGCTTTGATTTGAAGTTGATGGAATCTATAAAGTTGCTAGTCCATGTGTATGGAATCTATAAAGTTGCTAGCCCTTAATGTATATAATCTATAAAGTTGTGGTTTGTTGCATCCTTATTCAAAAATCAACTAACATGTGAATAATCTGATATCAATTTCAGATTGACCTAGCAGTATTTGCAGTTAGCTTCCAGTTCGCTGAGGCATATATTTCAAGGATTTGAAAATATAAAAGGACTAGGATGGGTCTTAAAGTTTTGACCATGCTTCCTCGATTTATAATTGCACATTTTGGATTTTTTCATTTGATTTACATCATGATGATCCTTCTTTGTTTGGTTGATCTAAAGTAAATGGACTCATAGAGAATTTTTTCTTTGGACTTTGCATGAAGGATTTTCTAATATGTCTTTCTAATTTAGTTTTACCTCTTTTAAAGTTTGTAGGCATCTGATATGTTTTTCTAGGCTTCTTTCTAAGAAATCTAGTGTTGATTTAATTTCTTTTCTGAGGGCTTTGATTTTGAATTTTGTATGGTTTTGTCATCTATAGTTGGGTGTTCAATCTTGTTGCTCGAACTATTTTTCTATGATAAGTTGGTGTTCTCTTATGGCTGTTTTAATTTATTAAAAACTAAGAACTTCATATACATGTTCTCTTTCTTCTAAATTCTCATTATGAAGATTGGTTATAATGTTCTATTCTACAACATTTTCTCATCTATGATTAGTGAACATCTTCATATTTTTTGTTGATTTCTGGACTCATTTTCTATGTTGATCCCATGTAGCATGTTGTTGTTTTGAAGCTTAATCTGAGTAAATAGTAAGTTCTTTACCATGGTTTTGGTGGGTTTTGAATGTTAATTTGCTGAAAGGGTTTATGAAAACTGGTCTTGTTGTTGTTAGATGAACATGTGTGGAACTCTTGGGTTATGTTTATGCATCTGTCTTTATGTTGCTGACTTTTTTGTGCTACAATTTTGTAGTCTCCTATTTCCCTATGATACAGTGACCGGACGGTAAAGAGTAATTAATTATGATACAAATATGCAGAGTGCATGTGGTTGGGGTCCTTACAAAGTAAGATCTGTGATTGATATGAAATATATCTATTTGTTGGAGCTGGTTAGTCTTTGTTGGAGATGTGTGACAAATCTTATGTGGCTCCTGGATTCATGTCCCAAGGTTGATATTGTGGCATTGGTAGAAGGCAGCTGGTTTGACAAGGAATCCTTACCTTCTTTTAGTGTCTTTAGTGTATTTTTCCTTTCTTGCTTCTCATTCAACATCTTTTTCTTTAATGCCTACAATTTCCTTTCCCTCAATAGTGACTTCATCTTTTGGATGTCAGAATCTATTGCAGCTTTTTCCTGGTGAGAGATTGCATGGAGTGCAGACCAAGAACACAATGAAAAGAAATGATCAGGTGAACGATGGTACGCATATGTGTAGAGGTGAACAAGTTGTTGTAAGATTGGTGAGGTTTGTATGCAGAACACATCATTTATTCTTTTTAGATTTATCTATCCTTTGTATTATACACATTGTATACTTATTTTTCCTGATGTTGAATTTGTTGAATATTGTAGGTGGACTTACTATATTTTCTTCAGCTTCTTGGGTCATTGGAACATGTCAGTGTCCTATCTTTTGATTGGGAAGATTTATGAATACATTTTCTCAACATGATCTACCTTTTAGTTGGCTTATGATATTTTTTCTATGGGTTGAATATGTTTCATCTTTGCTTTTTGCTTTAGTGGCAATCTAGCTTGATGATATGAAATTTTAACCTGATCCTATGGATATTGATCCAAGTGAAAACTGCATGATGATTTTGATTTCAAGATTCTTGAAAATATTTTGAGATCTAGAGTACAATATGGATTGAAACTTCGAGAGTGATGTAAACTTATATTCTCATGGGGGTCATTCTAAACATATATCTTATTTCTAGGTTGCAAAATTGGGGCAAGGTTTATATCCTCCCCATGTGTACTCATGTTTCAATATAAATAAAAGTATGATTATTGACATCACAACCACAACTTTATTTAATTTAACACTGATCTTTTCTTCTGTATTGATAATTTAATAACTGCATATATAATTTAACTACATATACATGCATGTGTAGTAAATGATATCTCTCACTGCACACTAACTATGATTACAAATGTAGTAAGTGCTAAATTTTTGTTACACGTGAACTACATATACAATTGTAACAAATGCCATTTCCCCCTACATGTCATAGATACAAATACAATTGCAGTCACATATTTAACTACAATTGCAACTACATTTTTATGTGTAAGAATAGTTTTTACCTAAAATTGGAGTTACATATGCATTTTTAGCAAGATGAATATCTAAATACACTTTTAAAAAGTATAGCAAAATCAATTATCTACACGAGTATTAGCTTCATATTCTAAATGTAAGAATAAATGTAGCTAGAGCTTTTTGTAATAAAATTTGTGGTTTTCGCTACAATTTTTTGTAGTTAAAGACCATTTTTTGTAGTGGTACTGGTGCTGCAAGGACAACCGTGTTGATGCACTACACCAACTTTGGATCTGGATCAAGAAATACAAGAATGACATCAACATAACTTATCTACTTGTTTGATAACAAGTTTGCACTAAGATATATTTATTATCCCTCTTTGTCTTTGATTAACTGATGTATTATGGCTATGATGGATGTTTGGTGTGCACCCCATTCTTCTTCTTTCTTCCTTATCTCAGTTTTTTCCCTTTTATACATTCCTCCATCATATCTCTTATCATCCCTATGAGGTCCATTTACCACCTTCTTGAAGCATCTTTGATGAGGTAGATTCTGCCCTCCTTCCCCACACAACATCATCTGAGTGTTGATATGGGTTCGTGAGGTCCCAATGGAGATGGGCGGCTAGTTCCCATCTGAGCTCACACTTTCTTCCCCCCTTTTGCTCCCTTTATAGCGACAAGGTCTCTGCCATGGCGGGCCTGATGGCCTTTGCTTTGGCTGGGCGAAGGTGATGACCCTTTTGTCATGAATTTTGATCAAAGTCCATCTTGGACCGCATCCAACAGCCTAATGACTGTGGCCCCACGTACCCTAGTCTCCCTCTCTTGCCTTCGTTCCCTTGTGCAGGTCAGTCAAAGGTGCAGGTTGATCACAATCCTTTTAGCAGTAGTGTGCACAGACAACGAGGGGGCTAGATTGTAGCTGCATGATCCACAATTGATGGCCTAGATCGATCCTTCTTTCAGTAAAAAATTCTCCTTTTCCATGATCAATGTGCTCAACTTCAAAAAATTATAACGTATTCACCCTTGACCATAATATATCATCCTATATATCAAATTGATCAGGAGAAGAAGATCTACCATTCACAAATACTTTCAAGCCCTAAATCCATACCAAATCCCACCTTTTCCATAATTAGTTAACTTTGATCATGAATTGATATATATAATGCACTAATATGATGATCATAGACAAATATGGTTCTAATCCACTTTAAACCTACAAATCACTAACTCATGTGTACTTCTGAACCTAATGGAGAGTTGAATCGTCCCCGTTAAAATTTTATGGCCCCTTATGCATTAATATGACATTTATGTGATCTTTTATGAAAAACTTTGGTTAATTTATAAACCTTAGTTTATAGATGCATCAAAACTTATTCTAATGCAAAATCAACCTTTGACACTTTATGATATGTATATCCAATTTTCTACCTTTCTTATGCACCCTTTTATCTATATGACATCAAATTCAACAAGATGACTCTATATGACCTTGCATGTTAGTGCCTTGGTCAAAGCGTCGACTTTGGATTTATTATGCATTAAGCTCATTTATACCTTTGAAGTTAATTAACTTGTTGCCTTGTAACCAAAATGCCCAATGTCAATCCCTCTTGTTCTATGATTCTATTTGTGACACTAAAGCCATCATATATGGCCTATGTGACCCATACTTACTTGATTTGTGCTCTTGCCCTAATGTAACCTATAGTGACTTGATTTGTGTTCTTTTACCTAATTTTTTATGAAAATCCAAATCTTATGAATTTTCCTTATAAATTATTGAATTCCTTAATATTATTGACTATTTTCATGTGGAGGTTTCACCTACGACTAGTGAGTACTTGTGACATATAAATTGTATTGATGAATGCATGCATGATTGAACTATTGGAGATATTATTGAATTTTTTGGAACCTAGACCTAAGGGAAACATACACATGCATGGAAATGTACTTCTCATGTTCTTATATTGTTTATCTAAATCACCTTTCTTGTCTAAATGGCGAATAATAGTCTTGTTTGTCCTATTGTGAGTATTATGGCTTTAAGCTGTAATAAGTGTCATAAACCTCATAATAATAATAGAAAATGAAAGAAACATCAAAAAGATATGAAACTTGAACCACACCTTTATGAAGAAACCTAAATTAGTAAAAGATTACAAAATATGCTAATAACCAACTTTGAATATAAGTTTGAAAAAAACCTTAATCATGGACCCAATAACTAAAAAAAATGAACATTTGATGCTAATTAATGTTTTAATCAAATGTTTCCTATGACTAGATGATCAATAATAAGTTATAAAATATATGAATCATGAATGTGGGTATTAGTAATATTTTTAATATGATTTTCTTGGTTGAATGCATGATATGTATGTATGATCTTTTAGTTGCCAATATTGACATGTAGTATTAATCATGTAGTACTTGATGGTTTCATCTCAATGTTTTGTCACTTAAAACATAATATAGATCTCCATTATAAAAAAATTTAAATTGGGTTTTCTCACTGGGATTGTTCAATCGAGGTCCCTCACGTAGATATAGGGTTAGATATTTCCTTTTAGCCTTGAAGTCCTCACGACCTCCTTCTGACAGGAAGTTGGTCAAAGACCTTATATTGATGATTTGCATGTAATGGAGTAAAATAACTAAAAATATGTTTGTGTTTGCTACATTACTAATTGTTGTTTCCCTTGAAAAACTTTTCAAGTTATGAAAACCTTAAATATATGTATATTTATGGCCATGTGCCAACACCCTGTGTGTTGATAATCTTATTTGTCATATGTTTTAGGTTCAAAGGCAGTTTGGGAGTTGTTGGTTTGTGAGAAGGTGTTAAGGTTGTACCTTTCATAAGATCCTATTTAGTGTAAATATTTAGAATTATATAATTATCTCTTAAACATGTAACTGAAAGAATATAATAAATTATATTTCTATTAATACAATTATTTAATGTTGAGTTTATTATTGGTGTATGCATCTTTTAGTTGTTCATGTATGCTAAGCTTTTCATGATTCTGCATTTTCACTTTGATATTACCTATGTATGAAGGCTTCATGGCTCATCCTCTCGGATCCCACAAGGTTTTGACAAGGTGAGGTCCAAGTCTGTCACATCTAGCATTAAAGCACGGACATTAGCTACACTGGGCATTTTCTCACCATGAAACACAAATTAAGTTCAATCTTTCATCTAAAACCTAGTAGCTTCATAAGTTGTTGTTTATAGACTAGCCTTGACTTAGCCTCTAGGTTAGAACCTAGATGTTCTAGAACTAGGTGTAGACTTTTGTAATTCTTGAAGCCTTTCCTTTTCTACTCCTTCAGTCCTGTAGTATGGACTGTGAGTTCATGAGGGTGAGACACGGGAGATATTACAGATTGTAAACCCTAGACATATGTTCATGACATGTTCTTAGGGTAGCTACAGAAGTGTATGTAATGTTGTTACTAGTTATCTATGTGTCACAATACTAGACTACATGATGAGTGTGGTAACATGTTTTTAGTTTTGGTTTGATTCAAAGGAGTAAGGTGGTTTCCATCACATGTTTTCATGTTGTAGAAATTCTATTTCAAGTATATGTATATATTTATATAAGTATGAAAATATTACCACACAAAGAAAGGAAGTAGGTGTTCATGTGATATAAGATAAAGAGACATAATATCAGTCTAGTAGAGAGTGTTTAGAGGGTAAATGTAGTATATATGTATTTTCTAGATACATTCTATAGGTTAGACCAGTAGGTATCCTATATGATCTAAGTTTTATGTTGATGTTACAAGTTTGCTTCATGATGATTAATTTTTTTTAGAAGATTTAAGTTTTTTTTTGATGATATGAGATGAGATCTGACCATGCAACCCTAGATACTCTAGAACCATGTGGTATACATATGGCTTCTTTGTTGTGCTACATATAGCTAGTGGGATGGCATGCTTGCATGTGCCTAGTTTTGTCTATGTTTAGATATGATTTGGGATCGACATGGGCCTAAATCTCATTACAAAGGAAGGCCTCTAGCATGGGACATATTATAAGGGTGAATTCTATAGTGGATGAACCTAACATGAGAGAAGGTCAGAGTACCTAACCTCCAAAATAGGTGAAATCTAAAATATGTAAAGATGAAATATGTGACAATGAGTCCCTATTTATAATACTTATGATTACATGAGTTGACTCACCTAGTGTATAGTTCATTGTATAATGTTAGACCCCATATTTCCTATGAAAGGACATAAACCTAGAGAGAGGGGGATTTGACATATGCATGGTTTCCATATAGGTGAGGGATATGTCCTAAAAATATGCATGATGTACATGGTAAGAAATCTCCACAATGAGCCTCATACTTAGATTGGTGGTCCCATGTCGAGAAACCTAGTTTTTGCCCTCAATATTTAACGTTTGGTGAAAGATTGTTATGGGTGGATTCATGTGGTTAGCATGTCTTTCCTTAATATAGATATTTCTTAGCTTGACTGTCTTAGACTTGTGAAGATCTTTTTATCTATAAGTGAGATACATACAAAACCTCGATGTTAATAATAATGTTGTTCCTCAAATGATGTATGATACATGAAAAAATATAACTAGAGTGGTGAACTTGATATATGTATGATACTCTTATAAGCTTGACCTAATTTGAAACCATACCATATATGAAGGATGTAAGTTTCAAATCCTAAGCTAAAAATTAAGATGATCTAGGAATGTTGTTTGAATGATCATGATGTATAAATGTGTAACCTGCATCTAATGAAAGATAAGAAACATAATTTATGAAAATGTATAAAGTTTGTGGTGAAACTAAACCATGGAAGTACTTCAGCTTAATGATGAAATATAAGTAAGATCTTGATCATGAATGAAAGTTATAATGATCGTGTTCATTCAAGTAGTTAATGAAATGAATCTAGATATCCTACCTCAACATTATTATATGAGAAAATCCTAACGTCACGTGAATAAGAGAGATAAATTCCTAGTCTATGGACACATTGAAAGCTCCATGGACACCTCATGCTTGACTCCTTCCTTATCCATAAAGGCTTGAATGTCTATGGGCACCCTTATCCATGGACACATGGAAAGTAACTTGACACCTCATGCTTTGATTATTCCTTATCCATAAAGGCTAACATAGAATCCTAGATCTTCTATGTTACGGTTTGTATCCTTGAGAAAAAGGTGATTCTTGCTCAAGTTTAGAGCTTGTGCTTGGAGCTACCAACCCATCTTGCTCGAGTTTCCTGATGATTGGGATCTGATCTTGATCCTAGAGGCAAGTTATATAACTTTATCCACATTTATTTCTTATTATAAGCTTTTTAGTTCATATTCTTATGCTGAAATGATGATCTCCACCTTTAGATGATGTTCTTGTTTAGGGTTTAGTTTCTTTGTTGTTCTATACTTTGTTACTAGCTCTAGATGAACTTGAAATGATTGGTACATCCCTCTTAGGGTAAAGGATGACCTAGGATAGGTTGGGGGTGGGCAAGTCACGGGTCGGCCCCTCTCCCTCTCTCTCTTCCTCCCTTGCAACTAAATTGCCGACATGTCATTTTCTGGTTGGTCAGAATCGGAAAATTCATATATTTTAAATTTTGTCCAAAATTAACAAAACAAATATGTTTTGTAATTGGAAAATTAAAATACATCTAATAAAAATTCTTTTGAGGTCTGATTTCAAGGTTTTTTGAAAGGTGATTTTTGGAAAATGATTTTACATAAAATCCATAAAAATTACAACTTAATCACCATAACTCCAAACTTGACAAAGATATGTTTTTATTAGGAGAACCTAATTAGTCCAATGGTGAGATTTTCATATTCTAAATATGAGTTTTGTGAAAAAGGTCCAATCTTAGGGTTTCTATGCAATGATGTGCAATATGTACACTATTGAATGTTACTAAATTGAAATAGGCCAAAGTTGAACTTGGAACATCTAGAAGTGGTGGAACTTGGTGTTTGAACACAGTAAAGAGGTATGTGCATTCTTACACCCTTAGTTGGGATATTTGCAAACCAAACCCTATATTCCCTAATGAGGCATTGTATGAACCCTATTTTCTCTATTCATGACTCTTTTACTAAATTTCCTCAAAAGTTAGCATTTATATTTTATTTCTTGGGTCTTGTACTCCACTACCATGTTTTAAATATAATTCTTCTACTTGCCATATTTTCTCTTACCATGTTGATTTTATTAGACTGTTTAGCTAATGTAGTGGTACTTATGTACAACCACCCATAGATAGGGCATGTGTTATTTTGACCTGGGGATTGTGTTATTATCCCCCACATATAATTTGTGTAGGTGATTGGGAATGTGTTATTTCTCCCCTCACCTATAGGTTGGGGTCCAATGAGTGCCTCAACCCTACTTATTTAATGTAGTCAATATTAATCATTCATGCAATTCCTTTACTATTTTAATGTTATGGCAAGCATATATTTTGATTATGCCTCATTCTATTGATCTCTTCATCTATTGATTAACTTATAGACTTTACTTCAATTTTTTTTCTTTCCTCTATTCTTGTTCATTATTTGACACATACCTTATTTCTCTCTCTTGTTGGGTGATTCCCAACCACCCAGAATTAGGACAAGGTGTTGAATAAGACCAAGGAGAACATAGCTTTCAACTTGGACCTAGCTCATGGAGATGTTTATTGGAGACAAACTTGAATTAGTTTAGATTTCCCTATATCTTATATCCTTTTGTGGAATCTTCGTGTAAACCCTTATTGGAGATTATGATGTTCTTTTGTAATCTTGTTGTAAAGTTGAATATCGTCAATTCTTTTATTCTACTTCTACACTTTGGTCTTTTACATAACAATAATATAGAATTGAAAATTTTATTCCTATTCCAACATACCTTATGTGCATGTTTAGAATGAATGTTTTATTCTTCAAATTTTAGTAAGGGGTGATCTCGCCTCTTTACAATGTGGCCTTTGAGGGAAATCTTGGATGAATTCCAAGGACGAAATTCCTTTTAAAGGAGAGGAGTATATGACAAAGTATATTTTGTCATTCATTTAATAATGCACATCTTTACTCAAATAGTGATATTTGCACTCAATGATCCTCTCTTGATCAATTGAATGATTTGAACCTCTTGATGCCCATTTTTTTGGGAAGTGAAGATTTTCATTTTGATAATTTAAATGTACTTAATTGAGTGTTGAAATCAACTTTTACAATGAAATTTAAATGTTGAGACCCCTGAACATCCTCAATTTGAAATCAAGCTTTTTATGCAAGAAGAGGGTGAAATTTGTGAACTAAGGTGAATATTTCACCTCAAGTGGAGCTATTTTCTCATGTAAAAACTTATGGATTTCCCAAGTTGGTCCAAGAAACGCAACTTGAAGTTTTCTTTTAAATTTTCATTTTTCATAGTCAGCAATCTGGATCATGAACACACAACCTACCATAGCCCTCCTTTCCTTGGTCATGGATCGCCCTCAGATCCAACAGTTTTGGAGTCATTCCCTACCTCCATGTGTCCATGTGATTAGCCAAATACAAGGAGATGTACCTCCATCTACACCCCTCCTTGTGTCAGAGTGAGCATTCCATCCTTCTTCTTTCTTCCTTCTCTTTCCTTTTTATCTTTAGTTCACTCCTCCCTTGTCTATCTTGCCCTCTCAGGAGGTCCCTTTACCACATTCTTGGAGCAATTCTAACAAGGTTTATATCCACCATGTGTCCACACCCAACATGATTTAAGGGTGTCTATGGGTTTGTGAGGTTCCTACAAAGCTCGGGGGCTAGCTCCTAGTTGTGCTTGAGCTTTCTTGCTCCCTTCGCCCTTTGCACCGTATAGGGCTCTGTCGTAGCAGACTTGTTAGCTTTTGTGTTGGCTAGGTGAGGGTGATGACCTCGATGTCGTGTATTGGGGTCAACAGTTCATCTTGGACCAGATCCAACAACCCGATGATTGTGGCCCCACTCACCTCGATATCCCTCTCTCGTATCCCCTCCCTTACGTGGGTTGGTCAAAGGTGCCGATTGACAAAAACCCTTTTGGTAGAAGTACACATGGGCCACGAGGGGACTGGATCATAGCTGAGGGATCCACATTCTACGACCTAGATCGATCCTTCTTTCAGTTAAAAAAACTCCCCTCTTTCCAAGATTAATGTGCTAAAGTTTGAAAAATAATAAGTTATTTATCCCATAGACAAAACACATCATCCAATATATTAATTTGACCAAGAGAAGAAGAACTACCACATAAAAATATGTGCATGCCCTAAGTCCCCATGAAATTTCAATGTTTTCCTTAACTAGTTAACTTTGATCATGAATGGGATGTATCTAATGCATTAGTATGATGATCTTGGACCAATAATATTTCAATCCACTCTTTGCCTACAAATTAGTGACTCGTGTGTACTTGTGAACCTAACTGTGGGCATGATAATGATGTTTTGCTTTTTTATGGCCCCTTAAGCATTAATATGACATGTATATGAGCTTCAATGAAGCACTTTGGTCAGTTTCTAAACCTTGATTTAATGATGCATAAAAAATTATTCCAGTTTCAAATCAGTAACCTTTGGCACTCTATGACATGTATATCCAAATTTTCACCTTTCTTATGCACGTGTTGATCCATATGGCATAAAATGCATGAAGATCACTCTATATGACCTAACATCTTAACACCTTGGTCAAAGTGTTGACTTTGTTCTTATTATGCATCAAGCTCCTTTATATCTTTTAAATCAATTATCTTGTTATTCCCTGTGACCTGAACGCCTAATGTCAATCCCTTTTGTGGTAAGATGGTGTTTGTTACACTCAATACATCATATATGACCTAATGTCGCCTATAATGGGATTAAGAGAGGTATTATCTCCCCCTCTCCCATGCCCATGGTGGAGGTCGAACGCCTATAAGGGTGGTAAATCAAGGCAGCAACTGGGATGTGACCTATAATGACTTGATTTGTGTTTTTGTTCCTAAATATTTATGAAAATCCAAATCTTATGATTTCTCCCTTTCAAATCAGGGTATGTCTTAATCTTATGTATCTTTTCATGTGGAGGTTTCACCTAGGACTAGTGATACTTGTGACATATGAACTATATTGATAAATGCCTGGATGATTGAAATGGAACTAATGTTCAAAATTTTGACACCTAGACCTAGGGAAACATCCACATGCTTTGAAATGTGCTTTTCATGTTCTTATCTTGCGGATGTGAAACACCTTTCTTGTGCAACTCTCATGACTTGGTGAATCATAACTTTGTTTTCCCTAATATGATTCATTTGGCCTTAAAATGTACATAAGTGTTATTAACCTCATAACAATTATAGAAAATAGAAGAATGCTCAGAAAGATATGAAACTTGAACCACATCTTTGTGAGGAAAACTAAATAAATAAAAGATCACCAAATATTCCTATAACCAACTTTGAACCTAAGTTTGACCAAAACCCTATGTATGAACCTACTAATTAAGAAACATGTTGAACCTTGTTTTAATGCTAGCTAATGGTTTAATCAGGTGTTTCCTATGACTAGATGAACAATGATAAGCTAGAAATCTCTAAATCAGGTATGTGGATTTTATTAGTTTAAAGAATATAATTTTCTTGGTTGAATAAATGATAAGTATGTATGCTCTTTTACTTGCAAATATTGACATGTAGTATTATTGCATAGTACTTGAGATTTTCTCTCGATGGTTTCTCACTTTAAATCAAAATATAGATCACCATTATACAAACTTTGAAATGTGGTTTTGCTCAATGATATTGTTCATTTGAGGCCCCTCATGTAAAATAGGGTTAGCTCTTGGATTTCAGTATTAAAGTCCCTCATGGACCCCTTATGATGGGGGAGTTGGTCAAATTCCATAGTTGATGATTCACTTGGTATAATGGACTAAAATGACTTATATATATATATATAGTCATATATATATATATATACATATATATATATATATATATATATGTTTTCACTTTCCTTTCTTAATAACTAATTGTTGTTCCATTATTTCTTTTATCCTAGAAACTTTGCAAGCATATTAGACATTAAATATTTGTATTTTTATGCCCATGTACAAGCACCTTGTGTGTTGATATTCTTGTTTCTCGTACATTTAGCTTTAGAGATAACTTGGGCATTGATGGTTTTGAGCAAGTGTTTAGGTTGTACCTTCCATAAGATCCTAGTTAGTGTGCATGTTCATATGTACTTGTATAATTTGCTTTTAAACATGTAATTGGAAGTATGTAATAAATGATATTGCTATTAATAGAATTGTTGTATGGTGAGCTTATTTTTGGTGTATGCATCTTTTAGTTGTTCATGTATGTGAAGTATTTCACACTTTTGCATTCACACTTTGATATTACCTATGTATATTAGTGTTGGGGTTCGTCCTCTTGGGCCCCATGAGGATTCCAAAAGGTGGGTTTGGTTTCGTCACAACACTCAGCTTTAGTCCATCCAAGAGAGCTACCCATATATAGTGATATTTTCTCTACCATATAAGGCACATAATTATCTTCTTGTTGTAGGTTATATGCATAGGTTGTCATTGTACTAGGGTGTCTTGGGAATGAGTGTGTATATGTATAGTTGTATTCTATCTTGATGTATGGACATGATATGTAAATGTAATAGTATAACTTTCTAATTCATGTTGTAATGGTGTTTTATCTCAAATTAGTTTTTTCCTAGGGTTTTTTGTGTATATGATCAGAAGACAAATGGTTATACATTTTCGTTAATATTTTAGGTAATATTCAAATATCTACATCAAATAAGGATGAACACATAACTTGTTTCATGTGCATATACCTGATATATCGATGCCTAATATTCAATTTCGGAGATAAATAATAACATTTAACATAAATGTAAAAGATTTAGTACCATAATACTAAAAATATCCCATGATAATTAAACATATTAATATGATAAATATGTGAAAGTTAAAGTAGTGACCACTACTACAGAACCTACCTTTAGTGTCGGTTATTTAGAGCCTTTAGTGTCGGTTTCTAAGCGACACATATGTGGGCGACACTAAAAGTCCACCCATTAGGCGTCGGTTTCAAAACCGACGCCCAAACACTTCGCGCGCCACCGAAAATGCATCATCATGGGACTATAGGCGTCGGTTATTAGGTAAGAAACCGACACCCAAACCCTTCACGCCACAGAAAGGGCGCCATCTTGGGCACTATCAGTGTCGGTTATTTACAAATAACCAACGCCATATCTTTGCGCCACACGAAATAGACGCCGGTTATTTGTAAAAAACCGACACTATATCATTATGTGTCGGTTATTTACAGATAACCGACGCCTATTGGTTTTTTTTTTTGACATCAGTCTGCAGACCTGCTGTGGTTGGTCGCAGGATGAGAAACATGTTCAGTTCAGTTATGAACTACAGGTTTTACGACATCCATTGATATCAGCCGACAACAGGCCGCAAACCTGCAAAATTAACAATAAAAAAGTAGCACATGCATTTAGCAATACAACCTGCAGTTCCGTTTTATTTTCACACATTTATAAACATTCACAAATGCTAGCAATTTGTAGTTCCATCCATTCACATTCACACATGTAGAAACATTCATATAGCAACCAACACTTTCATTCATTTTCACTCAGACACATGTAGAAACATCTAGACATGTAGAAACATTCACACATATATTATAATTCAGAAATTCATTTACAAAGTATCATTGTTTAGTCATTATTTGCTATCATGATCCCAATTATATTTTAAAGCCCCCACTAATTGTATGGCTGTTGCCCATTCTTCTCTTACTTCATTTAATTCTCCCATTGTATAGGGAGCATTAACATTTGGTAAGTCCTTTCCTGTAATGGGGTCAGCTTTAAACACCTGTAAAGAGAATGATGTATATATATAATTAATGAGCTATAAATAAGATTGATATATTTCGATCATATTATCTAATGAGACTGTATAATACCTGAGCAATACATTCGATATCCAATACGGCATGTTTGATAATCATGTGCATATATCGCAGGACATAGTATCCACATACCCATCCGTTGTCTTGTGTAGCACACTATAAATTCAAACATACAAAATATTAAAAAATACAACTAATTAAGCATTGTTCACATAAATAATATATACATATATTGTAGTCGGGAACTTACTTGCACGTTCTTCCAAATTATTGGCTGGTTCTTTTTCGTGGGGACCTTTCCTCCAGCCTTTTTGTACTCCTCAAAACCCCTACATGTTAATGTAACACAGAACATTGCAATTAAATAGTAATGTAATAAATATGTTAACGGATATGAAAAATGAAATATTTCTCACCGAAATATTGCCATTTTCATTATGTGTCCAAATCTTGTATCCAATTTACCCCCCTTAGGATCTAGATAATACACAGTGAACGTCTCGGGGGCAATAACCAATAACTCCCAATGCCTACCCCTAGAGGAAAAAAAGTTAAAAATTAATAACTCAAAATCCACAATAAAATGTAATTTTCTTAAGTCCAAATTATAATAAGCAAAGTAAACTTACTCTACATTGAATGGAGCCATTATCACTGTCTTCTTTTTTACATCAAAATTTGAAAAAGACTCACAGCAGTATTGTTGAACTGATGTAGGGTCTTTAGCTACTAGACTAATCAAGGATGGAATCAAAGTATAAATCTCACATTGTAAAGTTCACATTATTACAACAAAGTATATATCACAACAAAATTGTAAAGCTCTATGATCAAAGAGAAAACAAGTATATATTACAACAAGATTACGGTCTAGGGTTAACAAATACATGTGATGTCATTCTTATATATAATAAATGTACATGTACCACCTATCCCATCCTTAAACACCTAATCTCACTAGTAAGTGTATAATGTGTATTGGGTTTTCAAGAAAATTTCGGCAGCATTTCCCCGCTGTTCTCCAAGTACATATGTACTTAGAGAACAAACGGGAAAATGCTGCCGAAATTTTCTTGAAAACCCAATACACATTATACACTTACATCCTAAGCGAGATTAGGTGTTCAAGAACAGTCCCAAACCGGGGACTATCCAAGATTTACTCCTAATGAGTAAATCTTGGACGGGTTTCTAGGCCAACAAATACATGTGTTTTCATTCTTATATATAATAAATGTGTACCACCTATCCCATTCTTGACCACCTAATCTCACTAGTAAGTGTATAATGTGTATTGGGTTTTCGAGAAAATTTCGGCAGCATTTCCCTGCTGTTCTCTAAGTACATATGTACTTAGAGAACAAACGGGGAAATTCTACCGAAATTTTCTCAAAAACCCAATACACATTATACACTTACATCCTAAGTGAGATTAGGTGTTCAAGAACGGTCCCAAACCGGGGACTATCCAAGATTTACTCCTAATGAGTAAATCTTGGATGGGTTTCTAGGCCAACAAATATGTGTGCTGTCATTCTTATACCTACAATCCTAGTTTCATCATTCATATCCTAGTTCTTCAAGTTAGGTGATTAACATTGTCAATATACTCAAAAAGGAAATAAGTTACCAATTTCATAGTTAGGATGGTAGAGATACCCTAAGATCTAGGCAATTTAGGGAAAAGTTCATCATTTACATTCCAAGCATGTCACATGTGTGCATTACAGTTCATCATTAAGCAAGAAGGGTGATTAGGATTCTCAATATACTCAACAATGAAACAAGTTAAACATGTGTGCATTACAGTTCATCATTTACATTCCAAGCATGTCACATGTGTGCATTATAGTTCATCATCAAGATATCTATAACTTACTTAAACATTCAATTATGAAGTAAATATACACTTAATTCAGAATAGCATGACGCACAAAGTTGCAGTCAACATCATTATGCTTTGTTCTATCATGGACTATCAGATTGGTATAGCACATATGTATCAGTACATAATTAAATAAACACAATCAGTAAATAACTTTAAAAAAAAATCCACTAGCTTGGTGAAATCACTACATAAATAAACACAATCAGAATATTTTTCATGGCTTTTGGGGTGACTTGGTGAAATCAGTGCATGTTTTGGGCATCCAGTAGATGAATCCAAACCCCAGCAGCAGCCTAAACGTGCCATGGCGCCGCCCAAGCATCCGCCCAGAGGCCTAGCTAGGCAGGGCACCTGGGCTTGGGACCCTAGGCGTGCCCTGGCACCTGCTTAGGCGCCGCCTGGGTGAGTTCCAGGTCGGCGGCGGCAGAGAAAAGCAAGGCAGAGGAGAAAAGGGGGTGAAGCTTTTGTGGGTTACCTTGCAGGAAGCTGGCGGAGGAGAAAAGTTGCTTCTACCGGCGGGGGCGGCGGTGACGAGGAGAGCACCGTAGCTGCTTCTACCGGCGGCGGCGAGGGCGTCGAGGAGACCAGCAACCGGCGGCGACGGCGACGACGGTGACGGCAGCGACGGCGACGGCGGCGAGCGACGTGCGACGGCGGGAGCAATCGGGGGAAATCGCCAGACCCTAGCGCACGGCAATGAAACAGAGACAATGGGGAAAGTTCTGTTCGCGGGGCTATTAAGTTGACAATATGTGTCGGTTATTTAACAAAACCGACAACTAAACCAACAGTGTCGGCTCTTTGACAAAAACTGACAACTATACTACTTAATATTCGTCGGTTTGTAAATAAAAGACAACCGACAACTATTCCTGTCTCGCGCATACCCTTTAGTTGTCGGTTATTTATTAAAAAGCCGACGACATATGTCCAATTTTGAAGGTAATTTTTTCACTGGAATTTTGGTTTTGGCGGTTGATTTTAAGTGTCGGTTGTTTATTAAATAACCGACACTTATTGAAAGCGGTACCCGTGTCTGGTCGACCTTCACATATTGAATGTCGGTTTATGTTAACAACCGACATAGTAGGTTTTATGTGTCGGTTTTTGTATACAACCGACACCTTGAAAACTGACTTTATAATCCATTTCTGTAGTAGTGGACATACTTGAAAAATATGATAAACAATGTAAATGGTCATATATATTTAGTAGATCAACACGGCAAGTAATATCAATCTCATTTAGCTTTCCACATTTACACACTACTCGATGTATTATTCAATCTCAAGTGACTTGATGAAATTGGGAACCCTCCAAGCTACAACTACATGGACACTTCAAGTATCTCAAAGTACAAGTCTTAAGGTTGTTGATACCACTAAGACCACAACAACTACACCTTGATCCATTGTAAGGTCAATGTGTTTGAAAAAAACATGCTAAATACCTAATCAAGTGTGCTACCCCATGTCATGGGTACTCAGAGGAATGTAAACAACTATAGAATAAAAACTAATGGTGAATTCCAATATTTCTCATACTTGAAATTACAAGTACAAGGGAGTTGTAAAAGCATAGAGATTCTTGGGTTTCTCCTCACTCTGTTGGGTGCTACCGTAACAAAGTATTATTGTTCAATTTATATGCCCCCCCGGCTCCTGTGAGGTCCAATATGCTCCCTATGATATAAGATTACTAGGGCTTAGGAAATATATCCATGCATTGAGTGCCTTTTAACAACCCATCTAGTCATTACATGGTCAACACATTCCTCCCCCCAATGGACATGGGGGAAATTTTCTTCATTGAACAAAGATCTAACATGTATAACCCAGTACATTTCACTTTGCACATTCTACCACATGTAAACTTATTATATGAATAAAACATAAGAAACAAGAATGGTGTGCAAACCCTAATTCATAAAAAATATATGAAAGAAACCAACTATATTGATAACATGTTCAAATAAACATTGAGTTTGTTAGCTTTAATCATTCGTCTTATTTGATCACTTGTCATAGATTTATACATTCATATTACATTTTTATGGCACCACAATCTAATATGAAAACAAAGACTACAATCATATAGCACATGAAAACCTTTGACCATCCATGCGGTCTTGAGGTGCTTGACCTCATTCGGTTTTGAAACTGAATCACTTCAAACGACCTTGAAAATGATTCTAATAATTCGATTTTGAAACTGAATCACCCATTCGGTTTTGAAGTGATTTATCCAATAAATCTTGGGTATAATTACCCATTCAGTTTTGTGTATATTACCCATTTGGTCTTCAATGGAATTACCCATTCGGTTTTGAATGGAATTACCCATTCGGTCTTGCACTTAATTGGCTATTCGGTTTTGAAATTGAATCCACTCATTCGGTTTTGAAATTGAATTAGTTCATGCGGTTTTGCAAACCGTTTGCTCCTATTCTTGATTGAGGTGTGTTCTTGTAATGATGTCATCACCATCAACCTTCAATCCCACGAAACCTACTGCCATCTTCATGGTAATTGCATCAACTAATCAAAGGTATTGCAAGAAGAATAATTGAATCAATTGAATTGAGAAATTGAGTTCAATAACAATAGTTAAGGGTTCAAGTTATATAACCCGCCCTCAATTGAGCTTCAAAGCTTGGAGCTCCACGTCAACTATGGTGGAAGAAGCTTTTGCAACTCCCCCAAGGCTCGTCCTCAAGCTTTGGAGTGAAAAGATTGGCTAGGGTTGAAGATGGAGTGAAGAAAAGAAGAAATCAATGCTTGATTTGTGATTTCCACCATGAAATCAACATGAAAGAAGGTCAAGAAGCTTACCAACAGGTTGGGGGTCGTCCTCCTGGTCCTTCAAAGCTTCCTTGGTCGTTTTCCAAGCAAAGGGTGGAAGTGAATTCGAAATTCCCCTTTTACTCTATGGATAAATGAGCATATATGTGAATTTTATTGAAAATTCAATTAAGAGAGAGAAAGTAGGAATTATCTCTCCCAAATTCTTGCCACTTGCCCCCTTCCTTTCCTTAGAGACGAGTATATCCTATTTGCCTCTTATTCCTCTCAATTATCCATGTTTTAAAGAAAAGTAAATTAAGCACCTTAACCCTTTTTATATTAATATCCATAAGTTAGTGGATATTTCTTTTTCTTATAATAATGTGAGTGGGTTTTTTACCTCCTTGAGATATTTCGTGGCCCTTGCAAAGAACAGGGACGTCCACACATATCTGAATTCAACCATTTCAATTTTGATTGAAGGTCCTTCAATTGTTTTATTTATTTTTGCATTAATTTGAACTAAGGTTTCCATTATGCTTAAATCTTGATTATTTTAATATCAAGATTCTCTCTCCTTCAAAGAGATACAAATGAGACACCCCTCTCATTTTCTTTGCTCCACATGATCCCAAGAAATAGTAGGGACCATTTTTAAGTGGTAATTTGCATATTGAACCCTAGATTTTGGGTAAATTGCACATTACTCCAAAACTAGGTTTTAATGCACAAACATTGCTTTATCATCTCTTTCTTGGTATTCAGGCTATCAAAAGCCATACCTCTACATCATCTTCACTCTCATGATGCTTCAACACATGAGTAACATATTATCATGCACAATTGCAAATAAACCCCTCAACTTGGGTAATTTGCACTTTAGTCCAAAACAAGCAAAACATTGATTTCAACAATATTAAAAAAGGACTAAACTTGCAATATAAGTTCCTCTTGAGCCTTAATTACTTTTCAAAAGATAAGAGCAAGCATATAATAACTTTTATTAAACAAAACACCTAGGGTTAAAACATAACCCAGGTCAGGGATGTTACAAGTTATCCACCACTTACAAGGATTTTGTCCCCGAAATCATCAACGAAAACATCAAGAGAAAAGAGAAGGGTACTTTCTCATCATTTCTTCCTCTAGCTCCCACCTAGCTTCTTCAATGCCACGGTCATGCCAGAGAACATTTATAAGACAAATGTCTTTCTTTTTCAACTTCTTGATTCTTCTGTCAAGAATCAATATAGGTCCTTCAACATAAGATATATCATTATTTAGTTCTACCTCCACAGGTTGTAGAAGTAACTCTGTGTCAGGATGACACTTCCTCAGCATGGAAATATGGAACACTGGGTGCAATCTATGCAGCTCAGATGGTAACTCCAGCTTATAGGCTACCTTTCCCATCCTCTCAATGATTGGATAAGGTCCCATAAATCTAGGAGCTAACTTCCCCTTCTTTCCAAATCTAAGGATACCTTTCCAAGGTGAGACCTTGAGGTATACTCTGTCTCCAACTTGGAATTCTAAGGGTCTACGATGCTTATCAGCATATGATTTCTACCTATCCTGGGCAGCTTTCAGTTGTTGTTGTATGACTTTAATTTTCTCAGTTGTTTGCTGAACCAGCTCAGGACCCAAGAGTTGGTACTCCCCTATTTCATACCAACATAAGGGAGATCTAAAACATATACCATATAATGCTTCATATGGTTCCATCTCAATACTGTGTCGATAGCTATTATTATAAGCAAACTCTATCAAGCTCAGATGTAGATCCCAACTTCCTACAAATTGAAGGACACATGCTCTAAGCAAGTCCTCCAAAGTTTGTATAGTCCTTTCAGATTGTCCATCTGTCTATGGGTGAAAGGTTGTACTAAACCTTAACTGCGTACCCAAAGCTTTATGAAGTCGCTCCCAAAAATGACTTGTGAACTAGGGACCTCTATCAGAAACGATAGTAGCTGGAACCCCATGCAACCACACTATCTCATCTACATATTACTGTGCTAGCTTTTCAGCAGTGTATGTTGTTTTAACAGGTAACAAATGTGCTATCTTTGTCAACTTGTCAACTATCACCCAAATGGAATCATGACTTTTGGCTGTTCTAGGCAAACCAACCACAAAGTCCATGGTCATATGATCCAAGTTCCACTGCAGTATAGGTAGAGGTTGCATTGTTCCTGCGGGCTTTTGATGTTCAGCTTTAACCTGCTGACACACTGGACACCGCATAACAAACTCAGCTACATCTTTCTTTAATCCAAGACACCAATACATATCTTTTAAGTTATGATACATCTTGGTGCTTCCTAGATGCATAAAATACATCGAAGAATGAGCTTCTTCCAGAACTAACTTCCTTAAGTTATCAACATCAGGTACTACCATCCTATCATGGTAACAGACTACATGATCATCTGAATCATGGAAACCATCCCGTTTCTCACTACCATACTCTGACCTAATCTGTTGAATCACAGTATCAGTCTGTTGTGCTTCTTTAATCTGCTGTCTCAGAGTAGGTTTTATGTGCATCTCAGCTAACAACCCGGCTAACAATGACACTTTAAGTTGTACATTGTCTTGCCTCAAGGAGATAAGCATATCTCTCTTAGAGCACACTAAGGAATTCAACTGTGCTTTATTTAAGGTTGGTGTTGCTGATTTTCTACTTAGTGCATCAGCAACCACATTGGCTTTGCCTGGATGATAATCAATTGTACAATCATAGTCCTTGATTAACTCCATCCAGCGGTGTTGCCTCATGTTTAGCTCATGCTGAGAAAAGATATACTTTAGGTTCTTATGGTCTGTGAAAATCTGGAATGTTTCTCCATAGAGATAATGTCTCCAGATCTTCAAGGCATGGACCACAACAGCTAGCTCTAAATCGTGTGTCGGATAATTCTCCTCGTGTTTCTTAAGTTGTCGAGAAGAAAAAGAAATCACTTGTTTATCATGCATCAACACACATCCTAATCCATTCTTAGATGTGTCACAGAAAACTATGTACCCCTTTCCTTGATTAGGTAGCACTAACACAGGTGCACTGGTTAACCTTTCCTTCAGCAACTGGAAAGATTGTTGACACTTGTCATTCCAGACAAAAGGAATCTCCTTCCTAGTCAACTTGGTTAGAGGTAAAGCTATTGAACTAAAGTTCTTAATGAACCTCCTGTAATAGCCTGCCAGTCCTAGGAAACTGTGTATCTCTTTCGGTGTCTTTGGTTGTTCCCATTGCAGGACGGATTCTACTTTCTTAGGATCAACATGAATACTTGAAGCAGATATTACGTGTCCAAGAAAACAAAATTCTGGTAACCATAACTCACATTTGCTAAACTTAGCATACAACTTATGCTTTCTTAGCAAAGTCAAAGCTTGACGAAGATGTTTCTCATGTTGTTGGGCATTTCTACTATATATCAAGATGTTATCTATAAAGACAACTACACATTGATCAAGAAAGGTTGAAAGATTCTATTCATGAGTTCCATAAATGCAGCTGGTGCATTAGTTAGTCCAAACGTCATAACTACGAACTCATAGTGACCATACCTTGTCCTGAAAGCAGACTTAGGTATGTCACTTTCCTTGATACGCAACTGATGGTATCCTGACCTCAGATCTATCTTAGAAAAGATATTTGCACCATGCAACCCTGATCAAACAAGTCATCAATCCTTGGCAGAGGATACTTGTTCTTTATAGTTACTTTATTTAACCGCCTATAGTCGATACATAAATGCATAGACCCATCCTTCTTCTTAACAAAGAGGACTGGTGCACCCCATGGTGAAGTACTCGGTCGGATAAAACCCTTCTCAAGCAACTCTTGCAGTTGTTTCTTGAGCTCTGCCATTTCAGCATGTGTCATTCTATACGGCGTTTCTGCTATTGGTTGCGTTCCCGGGATTAGATTAATTTCAAAATCAATCTCTCAGGGCGGTGGAACACATGGAAGTTCTTCAGGAAATACATCTTCAAATTCCCTGACTATTGGAACTTCAAAAAGATGAGGGCTCTCCATTGTGGTATCAACCACATGGGCTAAGAATGCAAAGCATCCTTATCTCATCAACTTCTCAACTACCATAGCTGACATAAGACATGTTGGAAGAATCTTTCTATCTCCCTGAAAGATCCATGTGTCACCATTATTTGTGAACATAGCCTGCTTAGAACCAAAATCCAAGACAACTTTATACTTTTCTAAGGTGTCCATACTAAGAATTATATCAAACCCATGCATTTCAAGTGGTATAAGATCCACCTGAATGCGATGATCAGAATAGATAAGAGTGCAGGGAGAACACACCTCCCGTAACACTGCAGATCCCAACAAAGGGGTTTCTAGCATCAAACTATCTGCTCTATGACTAACAGTCATGTTGCAGTCACAAATCACTTCTCGAGTGATAAAAGAGTGTGTAGCACCCGGATCTTTTAAAAAAGATATGAAGCAGGATGAAGACATATCAGAATAAAATAATTCCATCTGACCTGTCACAACCCTAGGATTGACAACTACTTCGGGCTGATTCATTGCATAGAATCTAGTCATTTCTTGTTGTTGACCCTGTGCTCGATTGTTGGATGTCGACAAACCGGTTTGGGACGTTTGTCCACGTCCTCTAGCACCACTGCCAGACTATTGCCTCTAAGAGCCTTGCTGACTCTGCCTCGGTTGCTGGGTCACATTCCTGACTTTTTTAGGACAGTCCCTCACCACATGGCCTTCTCTCCCACATCTATAACAGGTTACATTTCCCCTTTGTGGTCTGGGTAGTCCTATTACTGACATTGAGGCTGAGCTATGAGCTCCCTTCGGTGGTAAACTACGGCCTCTACCCTTACTTGACTTCCATTGCGTCTGGGTATTGAACCTTGGTGGTGGTGTAGGCACAGAATACCTTGGTTTCTTAAAACTTCCAGAACTCTGTCCTTGGAACTGTGGGTACTCTTTCTTACCCTTGGTTTGTCGCTTCTCAATTACAGACCTCTCTATTTGTCTTACAGACTCCACAAAAGTGGCAAACCTCTCCCGGTTCTCCAAAGCAGACACTGGAGTGGTCAACTCAGCGTTCAACCTCTGCTTGAATTGTCGAATCCTCTCCTCATCTATAGATGCCATATGCGGACAAAACTACAAAAGTTCCATGAACCGAGCTTCATATTCGCTAATGTTCATTTGTCCTTGCCTCAACCTCTCAAATTGAGAGATTTTCTCATCTAGATACGTCTTGGGAAAGTATCTAGCAACGAATTCACACTGGAACTCATCCCATCCGATCACAACACCAGGTCTTTTGCCTTCCTCAATGGTCCACCAGTGGCCAGCACTCCCTTTTAGGAGATATACAGCATGCCTCACCTTCTCATCATCAAGAATCATGAGGATTCTGAAGGCTTTCTCCAGTTCAGTCAACCATATGTCAACATCTGCTGGGTCGGCTGTACCAGCATACTCTATGGCTCCTACCCTCCTAAGACGTTCAAAAGTCTTATCGGCTCCATGTCTTTCATCATGGGCTGGTGTCTTAGGTGCAGGTAATGGCATCCTATCTGTCATATGGGTCATAGCTGCCATAAACTATCCAAACATATTTTGGAAAGCTGGATTCCCCATATCAGCTTGGTTGAACTGGGGTTGATAAAGTACAGGCTCCTCCCTATCTTGATCTCTTGCACCTCCTCCTGGTGCAGCGACGCTGCTCTCAGCAGCATGTTCATCGTGTGATCCAGACATCTTTAGTTCTTCTTATCCTCCTATATGAGCAGAAGACACTATCAGACAGACTGGAAGACACTAGAACAGACTCAACAACCTTAATCCTATGTCTCTATAGACTCAGCGAACCTAGAGCTCTGATACCAACTTTGTTTGTGGCATCCAACTCACATAAATAATATTAACTAATGCGGAAGCGATTACTAACAGTGGATTATTGAAAATCACTAAAAATTAAAACCATTTATCAAGATATACATTCACAGGAAAACTCTTTCATTCAGAACCAAAGTAAATTATTACATCCTGGTTCATATATACATATCATGTATCATTGCTTCTCGAGGCATACAAACATTCACTACACTGTCTCAACTATACACAGGTAGTATAAGAACCTCAAGGCTTGAAGCCCAAAATCTCATATCGAATTATTAAAAGCACTAACTCCTAGGACCCGAGAGTACAGAGACGACTCATAGGACTAACTATACAAAACCAGACAGCCAATCTCTCCACCTGATGGATCACTGTTGTCCTTGTAGCTGCTGCTGCTCTTCCCCTGCAGTAGGGTTTCTGCCTTTTTGTCTACATTTACCTAAAAATGTTGGATCCTACGGAGGTGAGACAATTATAAAATTTTCCCCAGCAGGAGATATAACTCTCCGCCAAAAACATTATTATTGCATTTTAATAGAAATAAACTGAGCAATGGAATCATAAGCTTAACAGCAGATAATTTAATATCTATGCAGATTAGAGCAACATTCTCACTTAAGCTTGTCAGTTGTAACTTGATAAACAGCATGTCTAATATTCAAAAAGAATTGAAGAACATTTATAACACTTATCCATCTAGGATATACTAAGTCAGATATCATCAACCAGTGATTCTCGTATTTCAATCTAATGCAAATACGCTACACGGCTGATTGCATATTTAAAACATACTTAAGCTCTGAGGAGATGAGGTATACCGCTCATACTCCAACCGACCATTTCTAAATCAAAATCGGTACCATAAATAGGTCAATGGAAGAGCCGGATTCCCATGACCTCCCACATCCCGGTCAGTACGGGACCACAAGAAGGACTATGTTAACTGCTCAATATAGCTTTCCAGAGTATACTGGCAACTTCGCTATAGAGTTACAGCGTCAACTGCACTCTCATCGGCAATCAAGAGAATTAATGTTTATCTCCATCGACCCGACATTAAATATCATTGGGAGATTAATGATACATCCATCCCAACCATCAGGAGATTTGTGATACATCCATCCCGACACATGAAGGATTGAGAGGTTTAATGTTTACCTTCCATCAATCTCTTCACCAGGACGTAAGGATATTTTCGCCCATTTACCCCTGCATATTCAGATAATGCGAACTCTAGGAAATTCCATAGGAAAACCTGTTTCACCATCACCAACTACTGACGATCATGGATCTATGGTCAGAACACTACATGAACAGATTTCACTTGATTAATTAAGTACATTTTCATATTCTTTTAACATCAGCCAATTCTTAAACATAACTTATTATGACAATGCTATAAAGAAACATGTACTATTTTCATCAATTACTTATCAGTCTTTAAAAGACATTGGGAACTCAGTCCCTCATTTCAATATTGGGAATTCTCATTCCTTCACAATTTCATTACCATAATCATATGGTTCTGGGTATTCAAACCCTTAGCTCATCATTGAGCATTGTTACCACTTTTCCAGGTAACTATCACCTTCAGGTCATCTGACCAAGGTAAACATGATACTTGCTATTACAAGCATCACTCATGTTACTTGAGGCACATTAACTCTCTTGTTACCTCTTACCAGGAAGCAAGGTATATTATGGCACACAAGGCCCAATCACAATAGTGAATTAAACATCATAGGTCATACCTGACTATGATCATCATTTCAAAATACCTGCATGGTTAGCACAGATGATAACAATGATATCAATTGCATATCAGTACCATGTAAAACAAATATGGATTCACTATTCACGGGTAACACCACTATTCCCTTACTAGGGTTAGGGTTTCCCATTTCATGTCTTTCGAGGATATTCATCCCATTACCCACATCAAGGTTATGGTTTATCACCATATTTCCCAAGATTAGGGTTTCATAAAGCATTACATAGTATCACCCTGGATTTGAGCTCCATATCACATCATACATTAGGGTTTCTCATAAAATCACCCTAATTTAGGGTTTCACATAAATTTCACCCCAGAATAGGGTCTACATTCAATAACCCACAATTAGGGTTTACTATTCATCCCAATTAGGGTTTCATGTTCCATTACCCATAATTAGGTTTACACATATCATCACCCTAGATTAGGGTTACATCCTTTTCCTGGATTAGGGTTTCACTTAGAATTGCCCTGAATTAGGGTTAGGGTTCAATAACCTTGACAATTAGGGTGTATGCTCATGATTAGGGTTTCATGATCTCTTTGCTAAGGATCATACCCTTAATCACCACATGAATCATACTCATGTATGAATTCCATTCTATCATCCTCTCAACTTGATTAGGTTATATCAACCCTTCAATCAAGTACATACAGCTATGATTAACATAGTGTACTAAGTTATTATTCTTATAAGAAATTAGGGTTTATCCCTTTATTGGTACTAATCATTTAGGTACTTTTAGGATTTCAACCTTTGTACCTTCATTGATTACCATCACTATCAATCACTGGATCATTGGAACAATCATCACCTTCAATTTCCAAATAATTGAATCACAATTGACCTTTATTTGGTTTTGAGGTTTCATCACCAAACGGTTTTGAAACTGTTTGATCTCCAAACGGTTTTGAAACCGTTTGACCCCAAACGATTTCAAGACTGTTTGGACTCAAACGGACTCAATACCATTTGGGCCAAATCAGTCTCAAAACCGCAAGGATTCATTAGGTACATTCATCAATTGGTTGAACATGATTTGCTACATTGAAACCTTCAATCAATTAAGTTATTGAAGTTCAACAATTATTGGCCCTTGGATTTTCAATCCTTCAATCACCACCTTTGACCATCCATGCGGTCTTGAGGTGCTTGACCTCATTCAGTTTTGAAACTGAATCACCCATTCGGTTTTGAAACCGAATCACTTCAAACGACCTTGAAAATGATTCCAATAATTCGATTTTGAAACCGAATCACCCATTCGGTTTTGAAGTGATTTATCCAATCAATCTTGGGTATAATTACCCATTCAGTTTTGTGTATATTACCCATTTGGTCTTGAATGGAATTACCCATTCGGTTTTGAATGTAATTACCCATTCGGTCTTGCACTTAATTGGCTATTCGGTTTTGAAATTGAATCCACTCATTTGGTTTTGAAATAGAATTAGTTCATGCGGTTTTGCAAACCGTTTGCTCCTATTCTTGATTGAGGTGTGTGCTTGTAATGATTTCATCACCATCAACCTTCAATCCCACGAAACCTACTTCCATCTTCATGGTAATTGCATCAACTAATCAAAGGTATTGCAAGAAGAATAATTGAATCAATTGAATTGAGAAATTGAGTTCAATAACAATAGTTAAGTGTTCAAGTTATATAACCCACCTTCAATTGAGCTTCAAAACTTGGAGCTCCATGTCAAAAATGGTGGAAGAAGCTTTTGCAACTCCCCCAAGGCTCGTCCTCAAGCTTTGGAGTGAAAAGATTGGCTAGGGTTGAAGATGGAGTGAAGAAAAGAAGAAATCAATGCTTGATTTGTGATTTCCACCATGAAATCAAGATGAAAGAAGGTCAAGAAGCTTACCAACAGGTTGGGGGTCGTCCTCCTGGTCCTTCAAAGCTTCCTTGGTCGTTTTCCAAGCAAAGGGTGGAAGTGAATTCGAAATTTCCCTTTTACTCTATGGATAAATGAGCATATATGTGAATTTTATTGAAAATTCAATTAAGAGAAAGTAGGAATTATCTCTCCCAAATTATTGCCACTTGCCCCCTTCCTTTCCTTAGAGACGAGTATATCCTCTTTGACTCTTATTCCTCTCAATTATCAATGTTTTAAAGAAAAGCAAATTAAGCACCTTAACCCTTTTTATATTAATATCCATAAGTTAGTGGATATTTCTTTTTCTTATAATAATGTGAGTGGGTTTTTCACCTCCTTGAGATATTTTGTGGCCCTTGCAAAGCACGAGGACGTCCACACATATCTGAATTGAACCGTTTAAATTTTGGTTGAAGGTCCTTCAATTATTTTATTTATTTTTGTATTAATTTGAACTAAGGTTTCCATTATGCTTAAATCTTGATTATTTTAATATCACGATTATCTCTCCTTCAAAGAGATACAAATGAGACGCCCCTCTCATTTTATTTGCTCCACATGATCCCAAGAAACATTAGGGATCATTTTGAAGTGGTAATTTTCATATTGAACCATTAGGTTTTGGGTAAATTGCAAATTACACCAAAACTAGGTTTTAATGCACAAACATTGCTTTATCAGCTCTTTCTTGGTATTCAGTCTATCACAAGCCATACATCTGAATCATCTTCACTCTCATGATGCTTCAAAACATGAGGAACATATTATCATGCACAATTGCAAATAAACCCCTCAACTTGGGTAATTTGCACTTTAGTCCAAAACAAACAAAACATTGATTGCAACAATATTCAAAAAGGACTAAACTTGCAATATAAGTTCCTCTTGAGCCTTAATTACTTTTCAAAAGATAAGAGCAAGCATATAATCACTTTTATTAAACAAAACATCTAGGGTTAAAACATAACCCAGGTCAAGGATGTTACATATAATGTGTGATATGTTGTACTAATATCTGATATGATGTCTCATATCTAGATTGAGTTGTAGATATGGAAGAAAATCTCCCTACAAGGATACTTTCACCTGAAGAAGCATTTACATTATACTTAATTCTATATCCCTTTTAACACGAGCTAAGTAATAAATTTGTGTTGTAACATCATAAGAATATGAAGATAAATGTATACTCAAAGATCTATATTTATTGGGTGATGGTAGATATCATAATCATCATCCTTTACCAACTAAAATCAGAGTTTCTAGCTCATCTTCATATCTTTTTTAGAATCTACTTTTAGATCTTATGATCTATGCAAATCTTATCATTGTTCTCCATACATGTAATGCCTCTAAATATTCAAGAAAATGTTTTCTCTAACTCCATGTCATGATTTTGAAAGTTATTTATGTTTGAGCCCTTTTCTTGAGGAATCACAAAATATAAGTGATACCCACCTATCTTAAGTAAAACAAAAAGTATAGATAAAGTCAATGTCACATTAAAAACATAAAAAGTGTGATGACAATGATAATCCTAGACAAAAGCTACTTATTTCTTGGTCAACTTAGACAATGATATCACTATAGAACTAAAAGCATGTATAAACCATCGATATTATTCAACCATGGTATAAAAATTCTTCAAACAAAATTGAGTGTATTTTCCTACTCCCAATATAGGATTAACTTTGCCTTCCTAGGATCAACATAAACACCCTTTGTGACATGACATGGCCTAGGAAATCCACTTGTCCAAGCATAATAGCACACATATTCAATTACACATATAGGATCGTCTTAACAGTTGTAGAGGCAATCTCATATGACTTCTTGTTGCTCCACGTCAATTAGGTAAATCAAAATTTCATCTAAAAACACATATATAGTGTGATTTATAATTGATATCAACACTATATTCATTAGGTTTTTTAAAGTTAAAGGTGCATTACTTATCTTAAATGACATAACAAAAAACTCATAATATATGTATCTTGTTCTAAAAGCAATTTTCACACATCCCTTGTTTTAGATCTCAAATCATGATATCTTGATCTGAGATGCATCTACAATAACAATGTTAGCAACCTTCTACTGACAAATAGATAATACATCCTTGTAAATAGACACTTGTTTCTAGTTTAACCTTATTTAGTGGTAGATAATTAATAAAAAATTATGGTTGTATGAAACTCGTATATGAAAACTTAAAGTTTCTTCTTCAAGTATCTCAACTCTAATGGAGTCATTTAATATGTTTTATGTGCTTTTATGAGCATGTTCATTGTCTTGAATGAATTTAATTGAAAGATATGGTGGAGGATCTTGTTGTTACTATCCCATAAGGATGTCACATGATGCATATTGCATATTGTAGGATATTCAAATGAAGAGAAAACAATTACAAACATGATATGTTGATAATAAAGAAACATATTGATATTGAATAAAGGAGCCTGGATCTAAGGGACAACATAAACATATACATACAGTATATCAAATAAAAAAAATGAAGATTGGATTACATGTAAGGGAGAAATGGACCATGGGTGTAATGAATACTAGAAAGAGTTTATAAGGAAAAAAGGTTCAAGGAAATAATAAAGACTTAATTTTAAATATAAGTAATAATCAAGCAGCAATGTACAAAGAATGGAACACATGTGCAGGAATATTAGAGTAGGGGTGTAATAACAACTGCTACGTCCTACGTATGTACAAAATAATGGAGAAGTAGTGTTATTGTGAGTGGAACATATGAAAAGTATGTTATGAATCAAGGGTGTGGAGAATGGAACGCATGTAGAAGAAAATTGAAAATGGGATTAAGCGGATTATATGTATTCTTGGAATGGTTGTTAGGACAAATGGTTGAATACATAGTATTGTTTGGTTTTCTTGTTGTATAATTGAAAAGTGGGCAAATGAAAGAAAGAATTATAATTATTAGAAATGTACAACAAATTGAAAGTTAAATGACTAACCATCCAACACAATAGGATAGAGATAATCGAAAAGAAACTATTTGGTGTTGCATTTAAAACTTATACACATCTCGTTTAGATCTAGTTTGGTCCTCACAACATCTTGTGGATTCACATCAAAAACGTTCACACAATTCTCATATTTGGGAGATCTGTTGTTTTGTTAGAAAACATACAAATTACAACGCATGTATCAAGTTGTAAGATTCCTTGACAAGCGTGTTATTCAAAACCAATTTCATCCTCACTCTATGATCAATCATGCCAATAATTAACATTTGAGTGGTATGCATGTGACGCTCCTTGATAGTCATGTTCTCGAGAAGTCATCTCACCCATCTCATTGATATCTAAGCTAAGCCAAGATGTAGCAACGTAACTTTATTGTTTGGATTGATAGTCTTTCTTCCGCCTATGATAGAAATTACTTTTTCCTCTCCAATCAACTAACAATGCAATAGTTGCCAAATTTCTTTACCCTAGGCATAAGCATAGAGGACTTAGAAAGCACAGATATCCTTACCGGGTGATAATGGCACCTTAGCACCTAAACTTTGTTGTCGTACTTTGAAAGCCATGTCCATCTTATAAATCCATTCATCGACAACCATGATGTATTTTTGGCTGAAAATCCTTCACGGGGAGTTATATGATATGAAGAAAATTATAGATACAATATAAAAAGCAACACTTTACAATGTAACTGCAAAATCTAGTAATAAAAGAGTCTCCTTTAGTAGAAAAATGCAACTTTTTAAGAAAAATAGATCAAGTCCATGCTAACTAAATAGAAAGTATCTTTGCAAGATCAAAAGGGTAGGAAGAAGAGAGCGAGATAAAGGCGACGCCAAAGTAGAAGAACAACAAAAGATCTAGTTGTAGTCGCAGATGAGGCCACATTAGCCACCAAAACACTCAACCTTCAATGGACCAACCGGCCAAATCTTCATGGTCGGTGCATCCCAACCCCACCCCACATGATAAAAACACCTAGACAAGAAGGGGGGACTAAGATCCAACCGTGACCTGCCTACTGCTATTGTAAAGGTCTCTACCTATGGCCACCATGAGGCTAGATTTTGGGACGGATAGGGGACACAAGAGGGGAAACGGGAGAGGGAGAATTCAAGAGAGTGAGAGAGGAAAAACCCTCTCATATGCATTGGGGTGTGGTTATCAGAGGCCTTTGTGGCTTCATGGCTCCACTAACATATTTGCATTGTTCCTTAAATGTCCCCACGGTTTAATCTAGTTGTTCACAAAAAGGTGACATTTTTCAACGTCTGAGGTCTCGTTCAACACATCCTTAGAGAAGAACCCTTCAACACTGAATATTTTTACAGAACAACCTAGGTTTTGTGATGAAAAGAACGGAAAACTAAAGTCTGACCTCAATTTGGTCATTGTTGTTTACCTCTAATGGTCGTGGATCTAGGTTTTGTAATGGAAAGGCAAAGAAAGAGAGGAAAAGCTCAAGAGAGTGAGAGAGGGAAATACAGCTCATATGCATGGAGTGGGGATGTCAACGGTCTTTCTAAATTCCTGACATCAAAAATATGTGTCATGTCCCTAAAATGTCACTAAATTTAACCCATTCATTCTCAAAAAGTGACCTTTTAATGGTCGAAATCTCATTCAGGTACGTCCTGACATAAGACACATTCGGCATTGGATTTTTTGAGATATAGATAGCTGAGCAAGATCTCAACTGTTCAAACACGCAACTTTTGCAAAATGCTAGATTAATCCCGAGGGCCTTCAAATATATATCTACGTCAAGAATTCGGACTCTGACAACCGCACCCCATTCATCAAGCGGTCATTTCCTCTCCCATTCTCTCTCGAGCCTCCCCCCTCATGTTTTCCCTCTCTATCCTGAAATCTATCCATTGGGACAATCATCACGCCATATTTTGATATGAAAAATGTTATGCAGAGGTAGAATGGAGGTAAAATGGGAGGCATTTTGTTGTTGTGTACTAAATAACAAAATAGAGGAGGAAAGTAAGTTTACTAACCTCCTCTATTTTGTTGTTTAGCACACAAAACAACAAAGTATGTCTCATTTACTTCTCTCCTCTTTGTGTTTAGCACACAAAAAAATAAAGTGTCTCCCATTTTACCTCTTATTCTGCCTCCCAATAGCAGATCTCTTTTGACAACCAGTAGCAGGTGGGCGATCGTCACGTCCTCAACAACTGCACCATATACACTCGTCCGCAAGCCAAAGTGGCATGCACGCAGTGGGCGGCGAATGCAATCTTGAGCGGTTGGCAAATGAATGAATTACGCCTGTGTCGATCGAATGACTAGGAATAGAGCAATGCAAGCGAGATTTACTTATCCCTGTCATCGAGATGTTGTTTAAGACATGCTGACAAAATGGAATGTCAACACCGAATCTAGGTTACTATGTTTCTACTATGCGGATCAATTGTTATTCATACGGCATTCTAACTACATTCCGCAATTCACATAACAGAAACTACGGCCTTCTCTAATCACCCCAATTTCAGGGGTGACAACTGCCGCTTTCCTCGCCGTTTCTACTTTTTCTGTCGCAGCTCACAAGGCCGACAACAAGCCGCTCACACTGCCACCATGAATCGCGCAACATCTACCATCCTTCTGTAAACTGATCTAGCTTGGAAGTACCGGGATTCAAAAAAATGGGGGCGAACGGCCCCTAACTTTCTTCTTCTTTGCTTCCGCAGTGAACGAGCGAGCTAGCATTGTGGACTACATTTGGGATTTCTTTTCCTCGGAGATTTGCATGTTAGCTGCTAAGACACTCAACTAGTTTGTTTCGCTTCCGTTCAACTCTTTTAACCCTATACATCTATTTTATGTATTAACCCTATCATCAAAGAGAAAAGGTAGTGTGTTGGAGATTCTCAAGAAAGAAAAGGTACTAGGAGCAAAGAGAGTTGGAGCCCACCTCCAGCACACATACAGAGCCTCTTTTATGCACAAGATGCTTTGAAACCATTAGAAAATCACTAATCATACTCAAACAAAGGGTAAGTGAGGTGCTCCTGTACTTCAGTCAATCTTTCAATATTAATCATTGCAAAACGAAGGTCCACGATCAGTCAGCAAACATTGGCCTCCAGCGGATAGTAGACCGGAAATAAGACTAGAGAATTGGAACATTAACAAGCTAAATTTAGACAATAAGGTAAACTGCTTGATAGAATATGAATATCATCCGTAGAAAGACAACTGCGCCATGTCTCATATTTCCAACGAGGTAATTTACCACAGTGCTCAGCATTATATTTTTGTTTCGGAAATTAGTTGGTCATGGGCAGCACCCTCACGCGTGGGTGCTACGCACGGCCAACTGTAGGTGGATAGTTTTGTGGGGGTGGGGGTGACGTGGCGGGATTTAATTAGATGGGTAGGTGGAGGTTGTGTAATTGATAAATAAATTTGTTTTGCTTATAACTTTTGAACTGTGATGAATTTTTTGACGAAACAAAAATCATTCTATTCGTTATGAAAAATGTATTCCAGCAAGACTAATATTGATATATTTTTTAAAAATATATATATAAATGATATGAATAGGTTATTCTGAATGTCAATGAACCATTTTAGACGTCAATTAACCATCTTTGGGTGTGATTAGTCATTTATAAGCGCTAATAAGTTATTATTGGACGTGAAGTGCCCTTATACCCTATTTGATGTGTACAACCATATTTGAGATTGTTCTTAGGTGTCAAACAGATCTATTTAGAAGCATTTTTATATTTTGGGTGTTAATACTCTTTTGGGTGTCAATTAACCATTTTTGGGTGTCAATAATGAACCATTTAGGACACCATTAAGTGGTTCTAAGGTGTCAAACAGACCTATTTGGGTGTCATTATATTGTTTTGATTGTCGATACCTTATTTAGGCGTCATTTTATACTTATGGGTGTCAATGAATCATTTTGGGCGTCAATTACCTTATTTGGACGTCATCTTTATACTTTTGAGTTTTAATGAACTATTTTAGACGTCAATTAACCATTTTTGGGAGTCACTAACCATTATGGGCGCCATAGCATCCAAATGCCTTATTTGGGCATCATTTTAAATTTCTAGGTGTCAATAAATCATTTTGGACGTCAATTATCTTATTTAGGCATCATCCTTATACTTTATGGGTGTCAATGCACCATTTTAGACGTCAATTAACTATTTTTGAGTGTCAATAACCATTTATAGACATCATAACATCCAAAAATAGTTAAATAACGCCAAAAAACAATTAAATAGTTGTTTTGATTGTCAATACCTTATTTGAGAGACATCTTTATACTTTTAGGTGTCAACTAAGACGTCAAATAACCATTTTTAGGTGTCAATAACTATTTATGAATGCCACAGTTGGTTGTCAATTAACCTATATATATCATTTTTATATTTTTTTTCTCAAAAATATGTCAATATTAGGTTTGTTAGATTGCATTTTTTTAACGAAACCAACGATTTTTGTTTCATTAAAAAATTCATAACGATTCAAAAGTTATAAGCGGAATAAATTTATTTGTAGTACAATCTTTTACTGTTACATATATTACATATATCCGTGGCACGATTCACAACTTCTATCTAGTGCCCAGAGACAAACAGGTGAACTCCAGAAAAAAAAGCCGATCAAACAGAAAAGCCTTATAGTAAATATGTATGCTACTTTAGTGCCAGTCCATGTGTCCCTCTCTGAATTAGAGCTGGCATTGTCACGTTGATAATTTCCTATATAGGCAGCGACGGGCACTTTCACAGCTTTAACTTCGACACCATGTTCTCAGACCACTGCAGGAAAAAACACACAAATTGAAAAATCAAAACCCAATAAAACCTTAGACACCTTTGCAGGTAATGTGAGTACTAGCAGATAACTGGGGTCAGGAATCACCTCCAGAAGGCCGATAGCCTAATAAAGTGCGCATTATACATGCTACATCAAGATACCCACTAGGGAAACTGATACCAAAAAGTACAAATTACTAAAAGTGGGCATGACAGACCCAATCTCTAGTTATCCCATCATTTCAGAACTTTAAATATTATAAAACTCCTATGCTTTAACACCCCCCCTCCTAGTGTGCATATTAATATTCGTGACTAAAATCTCAAGAAAAGAAAACCCTTCACCCCCAGCTCGCCCTATTCTGTCACAAGCTGTCACTACTATGCCTCAATCACCCGACCTTACTTGCTGCTATTGCAGGTTCTCAGAAATACTGGTAAAACAGAAGGAAGACGGTGGGTAGAAGATGTGGTGGTGTCAAGAGAGGGTAGGAAGGTGAGAGTAACCAACCAAGGGCTGAAAGACGAGCAGCAAGGGGATAAGTGTTGATAGGCACCGAAAAAGAGGATTCACAAAATAGGAATTGCACAATGATAATCATCTTAGTTTTAGGCCTATTTTTGTTATAAAAGAAATATGTAAGATATTAATGGACACATCATGCTTAAGAGAGGAAATCAGACATAAATTTTATCTCCTAGAAAATGAGACGGGAATTGCCTCAAAGTTGGTAGTAACCTAAAGCCAAGCGTAGCTGTTACCATGCTTATCTTGCGGGACCCATCCAAACAGGTCAAACCCCAGCGGAAGACATGAGCGCTAGACGAGTGGCTGGTACTCAGCTGGTTGATATTTCTTTCCTTCTTTTTTGGAAAGGACAAGTAATATTGTTTGAATTTCAACAGATAAATTTATTGTGATTAATAATTAGATGCTGAAAATTTCTGCACTTGAGGCTGCAATATATTTTAAAACTTCATTGTGGTAGACAGGTTTGCACGGAGGGCGGGAGCTAATATTGAGTAATTCTATAATACCCAATTAGTTTACCAGCTAAGCAAGAAATTACTTAGCATAATCAAACTCTTTCATCTACACAACCCAACGGCTAGCACTGGCTATATTAACTGAGTTCTAGTATATTTCACATTATACAAGAAACAATGTGTCAGAAATCGGACTCATTTGTGGGTTCGCATATATGGGTTCAAATTGTCCCCCTGGCCCCACTCCACCCAACTATAGTTGTGGTTCACAATATATTTCAGAGTTTTCAACTTAGGATCAAACCATGTACCAGTCTACAACAAATTGAACATCCAAACCATGAGAAGAATAACATCACATGGATGTGCGTATGGTTAAGGATACTGGCATAGGCAATCAGGCAGGACACAGCAGTTTATAAAAGTACAGCATGGAATGCATCAACTTATTTGAATATTAAAACACTAACATCATTTAAACCTAAATGAGATTTTTTTTTTCATAAACCAGAACCCACCCCAATCAAGGTCACTTAGTGACCTACCCATCCATAATCATGAAATGTATCAAAAACTGCCACCAGCAATCCCACTTGTGCTAGCTTGAGTGCCACTCTGGACTGGTGGGAAAAGGAGAAGCCAAGAGAGGGAAAGACAACTCAACCCCTCAACTTAAGCTAGGATTTAGTTTTTTTTTGCAGAAGCTAGGATTCAGTTGAAATCGCACAAAGTGAGCATATTTGTAATTCTTTATGCACAGTTGTTATGACAAATAATTGCACGTATACAGTAGGGATTTCAATAAGTGTTGCGAGAGAAATGACTAAGTGTTGATTACCTCTATGAAAGAAACTGTGGTTACGATGGAATAGGTAAATAATTAGTATCTAGTAAAAAATTTAAATCTTATAGAAGTTATACTTTTGGTTGTTTATAGCTTGGCATCCATGCAGGGGCGGAGCCAGGATTTTATAGTTGTTTTTTTTTTGGTGGGGGGGGGGGGGGGGCACTTTAGAAGTGTGCTAATAGTTATCACAAAAAATAGTGATAGATTGTAGCTCACAATTAATTTGGTCATATATATGTTCAACTAGATGATCTATGAGCACTATTTCATGGTTTTATAAAAAAAAGAATATCTTATAAATTTCAACCATATAGGTGGATCACAAAAGTGAGTTACTCTTTGAACAAATTAAAAAAAAATGTTAAATAGACATATATGTAGACATATTGTTAATGTAACAAAATGAATTAAACCAATAACCCCGAAAAACTCCCATACTAGTATTTTTGTGTTTTCTTTATTTGTCATGAAAACATAAAGAAAAATTAAGATAAATACTAACAAAAAATAGTTGTCAGGAATCGAATACCCGACTTCAAAGTTCACAAGATAAAACATAAAGAAAAAATTAAGATGAATACTAACGAAAAAATAGTTGCTAGGAATCGAACACCCGACTTCAAAGTTCACAAAGTATAACAGCGACAAGATTAATCCAATAGGCCAACATTTGTGACTTTATTGTACGGATATGCATTTATACATACTTCTGAACGTGGTAAACTAAAGTTTAAAGCGGCTACTAACAAAATGTGGTCACGGAGAGTCAAAACTCGCGACCACGCATGCTAGCGCGCCAAACCACTAGACTAGTTGCCAACTTGTGATGTGTATTACAGTACTAAATATATATTATTATTCGACATATATACATACATGTATATGTAATCTTCTTCCAATTTTTTTTGGGGGGGTGCGTGGCCCCGACTTACTCCCCGTGGCTCCGCCCTTGCATCCATGTTTCTTAGTCTTGGAGTTGAGGATGTTCAGAGCAAGAGCGGATGCTTTGGACATACAAAAGCAGTTGAGGATAGAGGCCACACCAACCCTTGTGAAATGTGGCTTCAGAACGGCACAAGGCTATACCTCAAGAACAATCATTAAAATTTTATCTCAAACCACAACTATTAAGGGTGTAAAATACTAGAATGCCTACAAGCTCAGACACTAGAATATACAAACTCGCTTCACAGTTCTTGAGTGGTCTATGTCCATTATAATATAAGATTAAAGGCTGGAAATTGGAGGTTTCAGGGTTCAGAAAAATTGAAATTTGTATGATTCCCAATCCCATTGACACTGTACACACTTTTCATGATGATGAAGTGCGAAATATCCATTGCAACAGCGGAGTAATCGCATTGGTGCTCCATTTCTACACAACAAACAAGAGAGACAAAATCAAATTGGCGAGGACACTTTTTGAGTCTCTATCTGAAGACGATCAAGAATAGAGAGGTCAAAGCCTAAAACTTTAACAGAAAGCGAAAACATGTACAACTGAAATGGACATTGGAAGGAAGATTGGAGATGATCTCGTATCTGGTAACCAAACCAAGAGTCAATCTTCCTTGACATGTGATGGTCATGATAATGATGGTAGTATGATGGTAGTGGTAAAGATGGTGGCTCGAAGACCACCATTCTTCATGATATATGGTTATAACAATGACTGTGATGGTCTCTACTGCCCTAGTACAAATGCAAAGTTGTAACCCCACTAATGTAAGAGTAACCATTTACTTAGAAAATATATCATAAAAAGAAAAATACTTGAAAACAGAAAGTACAATGTTGCACCAAAAACTTCCTAGGTCCCTGTAGCTCCTCAATCCTAAAGTAATGCATTTTCCTGACTTGGCTGAATCAAAGAGCATGAGCACTATATTTTTGTATGTCCTCTTGTTGACCAATTGTTTGTGCGTCCACACCACTCAAACAAGGCCATAAGCACAGGGTCGTCATGGTAATTGATCACAGTCTTGGCGGAAATGCTTTTCCAGAACTATGTCCATCAGCACAGGGTCAATTGTCTAGAACTATGTCCATGCTTCCTAGAAGAAGTGTTTTTCCAGAAATATAGGGCCCTCCATGTAGCAGAATTTATATTTGCATTATCTGCTCGCTACTCAGAATATTTATTTCCTGTACTTTATTTCTGCCTTTTTGAACTAGAAATATCTATTTAGTAACAGAAAACATCCATTTCACCCATATATCATTATCCTTGCATGATGACACTACAATATTCGCCATCGTTTCAATTTTTTTCTCCGCCAGAATGTTAGGAAAACAATGTTAACTAAGAAAGATAACAGCACAACCATTGACCATGTCATTCTGTTCCGAGGCAGCTACATTCAATATTTTGCCAGTGCAATCTCATGAATTTACAGGGAAAAGTCATTTTGAGGGAGGTCAGGCTATGTTAACATCACAACCTCACAGACATCCTGTGTTCAAGTTAACGACTGATGTTGCAGTGCCTATATTCTAAAGTTGATTATTGTTATCTGCAGGAAATTACAGATTTATATCCTGGTCGTTGGGATAGTAAGAGTTTCTTCAGGAATTTGCATCCTTATGATAGTGACAGGCTTTGATACTGTTCTTGGCCTACAGAGCTGCTTTTGTTTCACATTTGTACATGTGTTCTTTACATTTAAAACTGATGGTCTAAGACATCCAAAGTATAAGATGCTTCTAAACATCCAAAACAAGGCCAGAAGTAAATCAACTAATTGATACAGCTATCACGGTGAGACCTGCATATTTTAGAAACTTAAGGGAAAGCTTCACGCACCTGTTCAGTATAGGGCAAGTACTTCCCATCAAATGTAATAACCACACGGTCTTTTTCGTCAGCGCCTTTTACTTTGTCCACAGAACAGTAGAAGTCTATAGCTGACATGCTGAGAAATAAAACATGCAATACAAGTCGATTAGCAACAGCAAGACCTATTTACCACAAATCAAGAAAGCCCATACAACTTTGACAGATATGAAAGAAGCTGATAGCAAAGAGCAAAAAGGATTTCATAAATCACAATTGTGCGAGCCCAAAGAAGCTCTCCACCCAGCATCCACAACCGGTAAAAAACACAATGTAGATGGCTGGCATAGTAGAGCTAGTGCAACCTCCTGCATACCACCTGGTTCCTATGACCAATGTGCCACAACTTTGTAGGTGGATAATGCATAATTTCTAAAACTATATCATACATATTCTATGGAAGTAATGACATTTCAGAGTCCAATCATGGGCCATATTTCCTCATTTTGTTGTTTTCCCATATTATTTTGATGTAAGAATGTTATCTATCTTGTTCTCTTTTGCAGATTTTCTGGCTCAAATACGTTTTTGGATTCATATCCACATTTTGATTTATCTCTATTCTCACCCCCATTCCCCCATATGTATAACACCCCTGTGCTCAATCAATTGAGGAATACTTTGGTGATTGTTGAATTAAAATTTTATTTTTTTCAGATATCAAGATAACATAATTCAGTTCATCTATCAGTCTCTCTTAGGCTCCATCAATGACTCTTCAAAGAAAGGACACCACATGAGTGAGAATGACAGAGTAGAGTAAGCTCCATATAACCTGATTTCAGGCACACTGGATAACTTCATAGCTATGTGGTTGTACGCAATAAGAAAGAGGAAGCAATTGTAATAGGCTCATAACATAAAAATAAAAAAGCTAGACTTCAAATGCAGTACATGTTCCTCAAAAACTTAAAGTGGTGAATGAACATAGATCTCAGTTGGGTATTGAATTAGTTAGTTCGGTTGGTACTATAATTGTATAGTTAAAACATTTTTGAGTTAGTAGGCTATGCCAAATCTTCGATTTCAGACTACCAGGTTAGGGATTCCAAGGTACGGTTAGAACATAGTTCAACATCTGGGTGTTGCTTTCTATGTGATCTACTATGTAGAGAAGTCACATGCTTCAAAAAAGGATAAAGGTAAGACTACCTCTGTGTTTCGAATAGTAAAACTTGATCTTACAATCTCAAGTTTTTTAAGCAAGAAGGGAGTAACAATTAGGAGAAATATTAATTACGCTGAACCGGTTCTGATTTCAGATGCCTTTTATGTGCCACCCAATAAAATGACAATCTCCTTTCACATGCAACCACAGGTACATTTGTTTTATACATGCACAAACCGAAGTGATTCAACAGTAACATCATCCTTTATATCCATCTTATCCAAATTCACTTACTATGTAAAACATAGTGTCGCACCAAAACTAGTAAAGTTGTGAGCTTAATTTCCTATTCCAATCAACCATAGTGACAAATTCAGGATTCTGCAATTTTCTGACTTGCTTCAAAAAAGTCAATTCGAGAAAAATTGGGAAAATTCGGGAATCATTAAAGTTCAGTCAAAGTCAGTCTACTGTTTGAGAAAAAATCGATAATAAATTGTGTGTGTGTGTGTGTGTGTAGATGTATGTGTACAACATGGAAGATTTCATACACATGTAAGAGAATATTGTACTGGATGCAGAGAGAAAGCCTTTAAAACTGTAGCGAAGGAGAGGGAGAGGGAGATCCTGATATTGAAATCAGTTAGGGCGCATCATAAGAGGGACATTAAATTGTTGAAAAAGATTACATGGAAGTTAACTTTGAAAAATATTTTCTATTAAAAAAATCCATACAAAATTGTGAAAGTTCGTAAAAATAAATGTATAAGTTCATTAAAATCATGAAAAGGCTTGAAATTCACGAAAAGCCGTAATAAATCACGAAAAGTCGCTGACCTACAATATATTTGGGAAGAATACTCAGGCTGACAAAAAAATATGGATTTCTTCCAGAAAGACCATCAACGAATTAACTGCATCTGAGTCCTTAATGAGCACCTAATAACGTCACTTAAGAAATTGCTGTCAACTTGAGACTTTGAATCAAACGATCACACAGATTGCAAAACCATTGCCGGTATATATATTAGGTGTTTTTTGCAGGAGAGTTGTCTCAACAGACAGGCAGTGGACAAAATCCGCTTAATCAAGTAAGTTATTACAGCTAATGGCCCCTAAAGTTCCGACATTAATAAGGAGAGCACAATCAAACAAGTATAAACCGCTAGAGATAAAGATAGCTTACATTCCATCACCAAACTCCTCGTTGATTATATCCTTGATGCTTTCCCCAAAGTGCATGATGGCTTCGTTCAGCCTAGCATAACATGAAAAGGCATCAGACGTAAATCCAGCACCCACACTGGCTCTAGTTAGAATCAACGGGAGTTCACTGGCAGTTGAATCTTACAAGCCAGCAAATAGGAAAGAAACAGGAAAGAGAGAAGCAAACAATTAAGTACAAATATGAGGGATGGAAAGGTTGGGAAGAAGGGGCTTTCGAAAATAAGGAAAGTGCGGAATTGGGTAGAAACTTAAGGGGTCTTTGTAGAGTAACTCGAAGTGAACGAAAACAAAGGGTGCGAATTTTAGCAGGAAACTCGAATTAAGGGGACAGAGAGTCACAGAGCGCCACGGAACCAAGCTACAGCTAAGTTACCCACACCAATTTGGATGTGGCGCGGGTGGGCAGGGTAGGCACGCACCTGTAGATCGCGGGGTCCTTGATGAGGTCTGGGTGGTAGGACCTGAGTGGCGGCCGCATCATCTCCTCAATCAGCTCGTCCGTGAGCCCCGGGAGCGCCGCCCTCAGCGCGGGTGCGGACCGCGGGCTGAGCTGCGCCTGCCGGCGAAGCAGCTGCGCGACGTACACGTTGGTGAGTCCCGTCTCGGACGCGACCTCGGCGTACGTCTTCCCCGACGCCCTCTTGACCGCAGCCAGCTTGGCGACAACCGCATCCTTGGACTGCACCTCGGCTGGGGACGCAGCCGGCGCCGAAGTCACTTCGCTGGAGCTGCCCTTCTCCATTGCGGCTGGACTGCGGGTGTTGGCGCGTGGCAGGGAGCAGGTGGGCGCGTTGGTAGAGAGAGAAGCGAGCGCGGCGCGACAGACTCGGGAGGGACGGGGGTGTATATTAACAGGCCCTGCAGGCTAGAGCCTTGTCGTGGTGGTCTCGCCGGCTCGACTGATGACTGATGTCGGCCGCTGGGTGAGGCTGGAGTTGACAAGTATGCGGGCATCTCTTTATTTTGTGAGGCTGTGATTGCAAACGTAAAGGGCCACGGCGGCTCGCCGAGTCTCTCTCAAACTTTTCCTCCAAATGCTTCTGTCTACCGTGACTAATTATGCTACGTGGACACATTTTGGAACCAAATAATGCTTTAAAATTTCCATGTCCTTCGGTCTCTTCTTGTACTAGCGGGTTGTTCGTGCTAAGCACGTGAAGCCCGGAAATATTTTTTATGACCATATTCAGGAATTTCAATATAATGTAGACAACTTGGCGATGTACTTAAATAAAAATAAATTTATGTAGACACAATTTTTGACATATGTACAAAAAAATACATTAATTTGAAAAGAAAAAACTCAAATACTATCTTAGAGTTCAAGTACAAAAATTGTACATAGAAAGTATTCACAGATCTTAATATTTATATGTAGGTAAATGTAATATCATTTTGGTTAAAAAATATGTATACCGACTTGAGAAAACCGATAGTAGGAGTTGTCAATTAATTGTTGACAAAAGATGAACGACCCATAAAACATGTGCAAAGATAGACTGCCACACAGATGCAAGGAGCACGTTGGCACACAGGTGCAAAGAGCAGACAAAGAAAAAAATAAATAATTCAGCTGAAGTAAGTTGCTTGGACAGTAATTGACACTTCTTTTACTTTTTATAAAAAAATATTTGAAAGGAAGTTGGTCAAATCGACGTTATATGTTTGTACATGTGATGACTCATCATCATATGTTTGATTTAGGGGTTACTATGCTTGGGGTTTAATGTGACCTTGCATGGAAGGTGTTTCTAGAATAATATAATGTTCACTGATTTTTTTCACTTTTATAAAAAAAAGTTACGTACAAGCAAAACCAGATTGTTAAAATAGCACCCAACACCGCCTATGTTGCTATTTTAGTAAAACTATTAACTTAAGTGAGTTACTCGAATAACAATTGTCCATACTTTTGTGAAGTTTCTCAAAACAGAAGACACATGCTAAGCATGTGTTACACAATTATGTAATTGAATAATAATTGTTTTTGCATGGAATGGATTTTTAAAAAGATATAGGGTTCAGTATTTTTTACTTTTATAAAAAAAAGTTACGTACCAGCTGAACTAAGTTGTTAAAATAGCCTTCAACATTAGTCCATGTCACTATTTTAATAAAAATATAAATTTATGTGAGTTACTCGAAAAACAATTGCCAACATTTTTTAAAGTTTTTTCAAAGCAGAAGACATGTGCTAATCACGTGTTACACAATTAAATAATCTGTTAAAAAAATAATTTGACAAATTTATATGATACTCCTTCTAGCTTGTAGTGTGTCATTAGCAAAAAAAAATTGAGTTAGGAGAGACATTAGTCTCCCCTTTCCCTCAAAGCCCATGGCGGAGGCCGAACGCCCGGGAGGGTGGTAAAGTCAAGGCGGATTTTGGAAATCGAACCTGGGTCCCTTCATGAGGGACACCGTGCTTGACCACTTGGACCACTCCTTGCCGGCGTCATTAGCAAAATTATATGTACTTTCCTTCTTGAGCATGTGTCAATTTACGATTCCCTAATAGGTGACCCCATCCATTTAGCATGTGATCACTGAAATTACTTATACAAATACCTAAGGAACCATATGTTAAACATATATATATATATATATATATATATATATATATGTGTGTGTGTGTGTGCATGTCTACTCGTGCTAACAATTAATACATAATTTACATTGAGCGCATATGAAACAACTTCCTAAAGAATAAAGAATGTGTAAATAGGGATGAGCATCGGGTTGGGTCACCCCAGGTTTTGGCAAGTCCATGTCTAAAATCATATTTTTAACTAGGTCTCGGGTTGGATTTAGGCCGGGGTAATGTTTGGAAAACTTGACCCATACCCGGCCCACATAATAGAGTTGGGTTTTGGGTCGGATTTGGGCCTGACCAGATAACATAATAAATGAAGATATCTTCAACATATACATAAGATAAAATATTAACATAGTTTTTAAAATGCATACCACTAGGAACATGTAATCGATGTGTATCAAGGGCAGAACTAATCCACTTACAGACCATTATAAACATACAATTTAGATCAAACGCATTTAAAATCACAGTCTTAGCCCATATATTTATGTAATATATTAATACAATCCAACCACTAATGGGATTTAGTTAATATTGAATAGAAGATGCACGTTTTTATTTCACTAATGGTCTAATAATGTATCTGTGTGATTTGTGAAACCTGTGTTAGTAGTATAAATCCAATCTCTTATATTATATTATATTATAAATTCCAGTAAATGTGTAAAATACAAAATGAATGTGCATATCCTAGATTTACTCTAGTTCATTGATCTTTTAGTCTTAATTATAGATTGAAAAATATATATTATTCAAATGTAATTTTAAAAGTTTGTACTTAAATGTATCTTACAATAGATACATATCATGTACAAACACGTGGTTACACATACACTTGTATATAATTAATCTAGGTATCTGGATTTTCAGACCTGGGTTTACCTTAGTCCTGACCCACCCATATAAGCATTTGGATCAAAATATTAGGCCTATCCCACCCATATAAATCACATGGATCGATTCTGGCTGGGCTTATACGGGTCGAGACATGGGTCAGATCGGGCTGGCCCTGTTTGATGTGTTGGATCGAAGGGCTCTAGAGGGGGGTGAATAGAGCTAAAATCACTTGTACATAACTTGTTAGACCTTCAAGTTACTTCAGATAAACACAATTGTAAATATTGAATTTGTTGACAATTTAAACATACATAGTAAGTATGAGAAAGATTGAAGAAACTAATTTAATAAGTTATTTTAGAGTGGTTTGACTCTCCAAACTAGGAGAGCGTCAGTCCACTACCTAGAGAGGTCAAGATATAGGATTTCTTAATCATGTTCACTCTTTATATTCACTTATAAGAGTTACAACAAATGACCTTCCTTTTCTGGGACAAGGATACCCAACTTCCCTTTGAGGTCAAGGGAGCCAACAACCTTACAAATAATGTCTTAACTATCCAAGAGCTAGTATTCTACCTCACCAAGGCCTTACCCACTCTTGCAAGCATTTGGATGCCTTCACCAAGGAGATCCCCTTCTTGCACCGAGTCATTTGTCTTGAAAGATTTACCCACTCAGCTCCTTAGATCTTCTGCCTTGTCCTTATCCTTCACTCGGAGAAGCTTGAAGCACCTTCTTCTACAGCTCGAAGAAGCTTGCACCTCCTTCTTCACTTGGATAAGCCTTCATCAACATGATCCTGAAAAAAACTTTGAGAGCTTTACAAGTGAACAATGAGGTAGCTCTCTCACATAAATCCTACCTCATTCCCATGGATTAAATGAAGTATAATCGAGAGAGAGAGAGAGAGAGAGAGAAATGTACTCAAGTAGACTAAAAGCACTCAACAATGGAAAGGACCTTGAATAGCATGAATGAGCAAACTTGTAATGAACTCTAAAGGGTCTCCTATTTATAGTTCGGGTGTCCACTAGAGTGTGGGAACACTTGTGAATGTTTTCTAGCCATTTGGAGGGTTGTAACAAATATAATTTTAAGTTTGGAAACACTCCAATAGTTAGAATCACTTTTTCTACCTTTTCCATAGAGTGCATTCAGTCGAGTTTTAATAAAGATAACTCGATTGATCACACTATGCGAAAGTCAATTTAAACCATCAGTCGAGTTTGTCCTGGTGGAAACTCATCAGATCCACTTAAATCAGTTTTTCTCTATAGAGGGATCAATCGATGTATGTAAATATATAACTCGACCGATCAAAGTCATTCTCAAAATCCATTAAATACCTATTTGGTAGGGTGTAGTCAGAGTGAAAACTATGTTTTAGAATGTATGAAGCCTTAAAACATAGAGTTTAAACTACTGATAACTTATTTGGTTGGGTGTAACAAGAACTCTTATTTTTCATTTTCATGTATTTGGTTGACGTAATAGGTCTAGTAATTAATGGTGTTCCATCTGTATTCAGACCCGTACAGCAAGCATCTGCTAATCTGACACTGCCTCCCAGGGAGAGATAGATAGAGAGAGAGAGATGGGTCACATTCTCTCGTATGCCCATGTATTCCTCAAGCGTTACTATGGCCTACAGTTCGACTGGTGTGATAGCCATGAAAGGATGGTAGGACATCACACAAATAGCTCACTACTACACATGACCGCACTCTATTCAGGGGTGGTACATTTTTCATGAATTTTGGACAAAATGGGTAGTCGGGTGCAATTGTAATTCTGAGAACTGCACCCTATTACACCCTACCAAATAAATTCTAAATAAAAAAGCATGAAATTTGAACTCATATTTTTCTACCAACACCCTACCAAATAGGGCCTAAGGATCGGTTGAGTTTGTAACTCAATCGATGAACAACCTATAATGAATTTACAAAATAAATTTTAAGTGACCAAACATTGGAATAAGTGTCCTTGATTTTTTCTCATCCTAGTTACAAGTCATATCATCAATACAAATAATTATAAAAATATTTTGAGGTGATTTGGAGTGTTTTCACAAATGCGCATTTGCATTGCTATTGACTTGAACTAAAATAAGCTAGGGCTTGATCGATTTGATCTTTTTCATATACTTAATGCCTGAAATCAATCTCAAACAAACATACTAGATACATATGAATGGAATGGTTAAATCATTATCAAAATATAGACAATGTGTACACTTAGGTCAACACGATGCTCATCCCTATGTACAAATAGCTAATGAACTATATGTTTGTATGTATGTATGCATGTCTAATCTACTGATGATTAATACATAATTTATACTCATAATAATACATAATTTACATACAACTTCTGGAAAGAGAACAACTCATGTAATTATCAGTTGAGTTCCTACTACCTATAAATGTGGTTAGCAAAATGCAAATGTGTTGTCCTTCTTGGATATGTTCATGTTGACACTAATATATAATTAACACTCATAATAAATTCATATAATATTCTAGAGAAATAATTAGATTAATTGATAGTTGATTCCTTCCAAACTATAACGTGTAGTACTAAAATTATTTGCTCTCCTACTTTACATGTGCCCATTGAAGATCAATATATAGTTGGACTAAAAATTATTTATGTACAACACGTCAAAATAGAACAATTTAATTAATTGCCAACTAACTCCCTCCAATTCGTAACATACAATTATCAAAATTATATCTCTTCCAAAAACAATAAGCAAAAAGCACAACTATAAAGGATTAAATGAATCTAATAAGTGATTACTAAATATATAGGTGTGAGTAGTAAATATGCACAATTATATTAATCTAATAGTTGGTTCATGACCAATGATGCATTAATATAGATATATATTAATTTTACGATTAATCGATAAATATCTTGAAATGAAAAATAAACATATACACCACACAAAAATTCTCTGAAACAAATAAACAATCATATCAACTTACTAACAATATTTTATACACATCCTGCTAAAAGAGAATGACTCAATTAGTTACTAATTTGATGACTCCCTACATCATGTTTCATGTACTTTTGTCCTCCTTCTTAGATATGTGCTTGTTGATGACTAATATATAATTAATACTCACAACAATCTATAAAAAACAAATATATATATATATATATGCAAATTGCAAAATGAGAACATAGTGCCTACTGACCTTTCAACATGTACTTGACATTATTAAAATTACCTCCATCATGTAAACTAAATGATTAGTATTCACAATAATTTACATACAACTTGTTAAAAAGAACAACTTGATTATGTAGTCTGACTCCCTCCAACATGCAACATGATATCATTAGAATTATTTGTACGTCCTGATTGGGCATGTGTATGGGCTAATAGATACTTATTATTTACAATAATTTGCACATATCCTGCTAAGAGAGAAACTCAAACACTTGTGGATTGACACCAACCACCCTACAATGTCGGATTATCAGAAAGGTCACTAATTTAAAAGATGATAAGAAAGTAAGTACACAAATTGGTTGTATTGTTGAGCTCATGGACAGACTGCCAAGGTACATAAATAGACTGGTGAAACACATAGATTTTTTGTTGAACTATGCAGACAAACCTCATAGACATTCTCCTAAAACATACACACATGCTACTAAATACACACAATTAAATTAATCTAATAGTTGGTTCATGACCAATATTGCATGTATATATAAATTAATTTTATACTTAATAGGTAAAAACTTAAAACAAATAATTAACATATAGACACAACAAATAACCAAAATATTCTAAAACAAATAAACAAGTTTACCAACTTATTAACAATATTATATACACAACCTGCTAAAAGAGAACAACTTGATTAACTGTTGAGTTGCTGACTCCCTCTAGCATGTAGTGTGTACTCGTGCCCTCCTTCTTGGGAATGTGTTTGTTGATGGATAGTATATAATTAGTACTCACAATAATATATATACAACCACTAACATATACACAAATCATGAAAAGAGAATAACTTGATTAATGCATATTGGTTCCCTCCAATATGTATTCCTTCCAACTCGATTATACATAAAATCTATATAAAAAAGAACAACTCAATTATTATATGTTGACTCCTTCCAATACGTGGCAAGATGTAAAAATAATATTTGCTCATTTATTGAGCATGTTCCTATTGACGATTAATAAATACTCATTATTTATAATGATTTATGGACACCCTGCTAAAACAGTTCAACTCAGGAAATTATTGATTGACACCCACCACCCTAAAACATCGAATTATAAAAAAGACACTAATTTAAAAGACGATAAGCAAGTAAGTACACAAACTGGTTGGAATTTTGAACTCACGGATAGACTTCTTGTTACGACCCATATCAGGGTTAGTCAATAAATACCTCGAATTATGTGAAACACCTCAATTAGTATTGAATATCAAATTAAACATCAAGGTTAATTAAGCCACATCATGAATCAATAGTTGAGCTAACCTAAGTGCTCATGTGATGATTAGTGCATAATTAAGATGATTAATTTGAGTAAAGTAATAATTAGATGTAAGTGGAATTTTGAATCAGTAAAACAGTGTGATTAGCATGTTTTTATGTCTTGAGTTTGTAGTGGACATTTTTCTTGAAAGTATGCAAAAGAAATCACCTAATTTGGACCTTCGAGGCAAGAGTTGTGACATTTTCATGTTCCTTTGGACTTGGATGCAATTTTTCCAGAATTTGTTTTTGATTAAGTGGGTCAGTTGCTTTTCTTTCCTTTATCATCGTTTTCCCGATCAATAGAACAGGATTTAGCCACAGAGCGGCGCCCATAGCTGCTGCTCGACCGAGCAGCTTAGGGGGAAACTCTTGGGGGAGATTCAGGCGCCTTGAGCCCGATCCATGGCGCCCTTCTACCTTCTCCACCTTCTTTCCCTCCATCCTTTCCTCCTTCTTCGCCCAAAGCCACAGCCACCAACCCGGTGGGTGGCGCCTCATCAAGAAGCAGCAACATGGCAGCCACAACAACGACCTAGGTGATTCAATCGGCAAATCGACCTCCGCCTCTTCCTCCTCTACCTTCCCTTCTCCTTATTCTCTTCCTCCCCTACCCGCCTAGCCACTTGCAGCGTAGCTGCTTGGCTTGGGCGGCCATCCTGCAGCTAGCGAGCTGCTGCGGCAGCAAGCAGGGGCCCGTTTTGGGTGTGCCAAACACCAGGGGAGGTGCCCTTGAGGCTGGCCGTGAGGTCCAAGCAAAGATTCGCCGTTCCTAGTCAAGTATCAGCCACCAATCGAACTCCTTCCGTCAACCTACACTTGTATGTGTGGATGCTGTGTGCAACAGAACTGTAAAAAGGAAATATTCCAAGGTAGTTCTGACTTCAGCTTATAGTCTTGATTAGGAATTCGTAGTCTTAGCTTAAGACTTAGCTTTTGATCGAGCTATCCTTAGATTTTCTTTTGGGTTAAGATGCTAATTACTGTTTTATTGCAGGGTCAGCATTTTGATCGGCCAAATTTGGTGTGATTCGGCCGAGTTTCTTTTATAGGAAATCGATCAGGGTTTTGATTGGCTGAGTTGCAGGTGGATCGGCTGAGTTTCCAGCTGATCGGCCGAGTTCCCAGATTGGTCGGCCGAGTTTCAGTACAGTGAGTAGTAGTTCATTTAGAAATCATTATTTAACTCAAATTAAATGCTTAATTGCTTCTATATCAGTCGGTATAACTTCTAAACAGTGTAGTACATACAATAGAGTATGTTAGATTCATTGGAACTTGAAATACGTAATATGCTTAAGGAAAATGATGAAATTTCCTGTATTATGGTTGCAATGTATTTGTTGATTTAAAAATGGATATTTAGCATGGAAACTGGATAAATGATACTGAATCATGTTTAAGGATGACAAATGTTATATATGTGTTTCAAGTAATGTTCAGAATGTGCAGTAAGTATGGAATGTGATATTCTTGTTTTAAATGGTTATAAGTTAATCAGTTAATAGACTTAGGTGCCCCAACACCGTAGAACCCCATTGCGCGGTCTGTACCTTTGGGGGGAAACGGTCGATCTAGCCTTATGCCTAGATGATCGGTGGCTCGTGTTCAACAATAATCCGTGCGTGTGTCACGGTGGCACGAGGGCAGAGAGACAGTGTTCAACAATAATCTGTGTGTGTGTCACGGTGGCACTAGAGTAAATAGGGGTTATTCAACAATAATCCGTGCGTGTGTCACGGTGGTAACCCAGACCCTCTGACTGTGCACTACAGGTTGCGGGAGGAGTCCAGAGCACTTAGAGTTAGTGCAGACAGGCCCTTGTGCGCCTGAGAGTCTTGTGCAGACCAGGACGGACAGTCAGACTTAGCATTTCCCGGGTGTGTCGCTAAGTCTTGTACGGTGGGATCGTAGTTCGCTACAGATCTTCATATGTAGAGTGCGGTGCATATGTTTGGGGCATAATAATATAAATATGTAATCATATAGGATCACAGTAAATTAATATATCCGAACTTTTGTGCCAATTCATTATATCTGTTTATTGGTTTAAATTATCTGTTGTTGCATAGAAATGTGATTATATTCTGTAATCTGCTATGTCATTAGAAATGCTCTGTATAGTATTGTTCTTATGCTTTATTTCAGTTTAATAAACCTGATGAGTTGTTTAGTGATAGCTAAATAAAATGCTATTCACTGAGCGAGTAGGCTCATACCTCTACTCAAAACATTTTCAGGTCGTCATCAGTAGCAGGAAATCTGAAGGATCCTTTCATCCTAACGCTTAGTCTGTAGAAGGTATACATAGTTAGTAGTTAGAGGTCTCTTAGTCCTTTCCCCTCGATCTTTGGGACATGGTGTGGGGGTGAGAGAGAAGGTGTATAAAAATGTAATTAGCTGTTATGCTTTATTTTATGTCGAGCAATGTAATATGCTGTAGTCTCTGTTTATATTGCTAGTCAGTTTTAAATAAAAATGCTTCCGCAGTTTGTTTAGATTTAGTTTACAGCATAAATCAGATTATCTTTTTAATATCTTTAAAATGTTTTAAAAAGCTTTGAGTGGTTTGTCTTGTGTGTAATCCCTCCGTCGTGCCCTAATCTCGTGATTTGTGGTTAATGCGAGATCGGGGTGTGACATCTTGGTATCAGAGCATAGGTTGAGTATATAAATACTCTAAGTCAAGGTCAGGGGACGATAAGAGACCAATAGGATTAAGGTTTAAGAGTTTTTCTTCTGTCTGTAATTTTCTAACAGGAAGTGTTCTGTTATACTATTATAGATGGCAGGAAAAGGATGTGTTCACGAGAACCAAGTAAAGAGTTTAAGTTGAGTCGTTAAGAATCATTAAGGTCAAAAGATAAAGTTATGAGTGAGACGAATAATAAATGATGAGTTTTAGCTCTGGAAGGTCTGAGTGTTTAGATACCCTGGCCAGGTGTCTGAATACTTAGATTGACCAGTATCAAGCTACTCTGTCTGTTCTTCTCTGGATGCCCTGACCAGGTATGCAGAGGAAGGGTGGGCTAGAGAGAAACCCTAGAAATCTTAGGGTTATGAGATAAGAAATTAATGTAGGAATAAGAGATTACATATAGGATGCGACATAACTCTTACTTGATTTTGCTTATTTGATATAAAGATCACTAGAAATGCTCTTATATGCATGAAATTAAATTTTTCAGTTTGTAGAGTAAATATGGTTCTTTTATATTGTTGTGTCATGAAGTGAAAAGTTTAATGTTTGTTTTCTTTGTATTAAAGTAGACCCGAAATTATGTTTAAATGAGTTTTCCCTAAGTGGATATTCTTTCCACATGTTTAAGATTAATAGGGGTTGATTAATCTCGAGTAGCTCTTGGCTTCAGGACTACAGGTTCGGCCTGGTCCGGCTGGCAGGATGCGTTACTGAGATCTAATGACTCCTATTAACAGTAAAATAAGAATAGACTCTGGATGATTTAGACCCGTAACATAGTGAGAATGTATATACACTAGGATGTTTTAACTATGATAAGAAGTCTAAATGTTCTTTTGTCTTGAGAATTAGGGTTTGAGAAGCATAGACCCTAATCGGCCCAAAATAGGGTTTTAATGATACATAAACACGAAATTTGATAAGTAAAGTGTCTCAGTAAATGATTTTTTGTATTTTATTTGTAACTCTGATTTAGCTCAAATTTGGATATGATTTGGATATATAAAATGTAAACAACATTGGAAAATATCAGAATTTTTGAAGAATGGTCTGACCTGTTTATCGGCCGAGTTTCAAACTCGACCGATCACATTTTCAGAATGATATAGCAGTGTAGTAATTGAATTTTATGTTTTTATTGGTATATCCAATTGATCTCAAATTTTAACTGTGCTTGAAAAACACAATTTTAGACACTATACTAAATTTACGTAATTTTTGGATGACTTTTGATCTCTACAGTGAGGGTGTCGGCCGAGTTTGCAACTCGACCGAACCTGCTGCAGACTGCCATATAATAGTGCACTGTTTGATTTGTAATTATTTATTGGTAATTAGAAATGATCTCAAATTTTTTATGGAGGTCTGAAACTTCATTAGGTATAACATATAAAATTTCCAGAATTTTTGGAGCTTCTGTTAGCTATTTAATAAACGAATTACAGAAACTATTGTGAAAACTGAATTTTCAGCCAATATAATTAAAGTTGAGTGTTGGGTTAATATGCTATTGACCCAAGCAGCTCAAATTGATATATATGATCGACCACACACACACACAATAATTCTATGTTAATGATAAGGACCAAACCCTAGAATGATTAGAGTTGTAGTAGTTCAAGGGATATCACTAGTGATTTAACCTTGAATACTAGTATCTATGTAAAATAAGACCTTGAGATTTGTTCTATGTAAAGTAATCTGACAGTGATAGTGATCTAGGGTTTATAGGTAGCTAATCTGAACGGTACATGAATAACATGAAATGACTTAGAGAAAAGAGTAAAACATAAAACTGAAATGTAAACAATAAGAAAGTAGCATAGAATGCGGAGTATTATCCGATATATGGTCTGAAGATAGCTGACGTAGTTCATGTTTTTAAGACATGGCGTCACTATCTTTATGATGTGACAATAGATTATCACCCTGGTAAAGAGAATGTGGTGACTGATGCTTTCAGCAGAAAGTCAAGTTCAACAGCTAATGCATTCTCTATGGCAGGTTTCAATAGAGACCTGTTAGTAGAAATGTGGAAGTTGAACTTAGACTTAGGGGTGACGACACAAAGTGGTTTGATTGTACAGATGCAAGTCAAGCCTACTTCTTATGATCAGATTAAGGAACTACAATAGGGTGATAGTGAGTTAAACCAGACCATGCATGACATGATAGGAGGAAAAGAGACCAGATTTTAAGTTTTTAGATGATCAGGTGTTGTATTAGCATGACATGTTGTGTGTACCTTGAGATAGTGAATTGAAAGAAAAGACTCTTATGGAAGTGCGTGTATTGATGTATGCTATGCTTTCAGGAAACACTAAAATATATGTATATGAATCTCAAGAGTTGTATTGGTGACCTGGTGTGAAAAGGATGTAGCTGAGTATGTGGTTAAAAGTAGTGTGTACCAGTAGATTAAGGCTGAACCCTAGAAATCTACAGCTACCTTGTAATCTTTTTCTATGCCTGAATAGAAATGGGAATATATCACAATGGATCTTGTGGTAAGGTTACCCAGGACACCTAGAGGTTGTGATTTGATATGAATGATTGGGGATAGACTAATTTAGTCTGCTCGCTTTCTTCATATTAAGTCAACCTTTGATGTCTCAAAACTTGACTAAGATATACATGGATGAAATAATTAGGTTGCCTGGTAATTCAGTTTCAATCATATCTTATTGAGATCCTAAGTTCACATCTAGGTTGTGGAAACAGTTGCATCGTGCTTCGGGCACAAAGTTAAGAGTCAGTATAACCTTTTCATCTGCAGACGGATGGTTAGTCTGAGAGAACCATTCAGACTCTTGAGGGCATGTTGAGAGCATGTGTTATGCATCTCAGTGGAAGTTAGGAAGAACATTTAAGTCTTATAGAGTTTGCTTAGTATGAATGTTGAGTTAGAAATACACAACTGATAATGGTTCGGTTTGAATATAAACCCAGGCAATACAAATTTGGTAAATCATTAGGTACATGATTTCAAGATAGTAAGATAGCATTAAAATATGTAAATAAATCTAGTTGCATGCTTCGTGTTATGTTAATGTGTATGACTTAACATCTACATGAATTGGCACATTTCTCTGAGACATCATTAGAAATTCTCAAGTACTTTTAAATATTTGTGTTATGATACGAAAATAACTCTTAATTGAGTTATGTGATGCACAAACCAGGATTTGGGTTAATGTACACGTTCTTTGAGAAATTTCAAATAATTGATAAATATTACAGATGGTTTCTTATAGGTGAAGTAAATTACTCTTATTGGTGTAATAAGATGTTCAATTACATGAATTCAGTATGTATGTGCCAAAATTGATTTGAGTTTGGGATATTTATGAATTTTAAATCTGCATGCATGCATGATATAAAGATTACTCAGTAATTACAATGATTTTGAATATACTGCTCTTCCAGTTCTAGAATGATACCGTATTGTGATTTGAATTGCAACCAAACAGATGAGATAAAGGAAACCCTAAGAATAGGGTGTTTCCATGTGACAAGTGAATGAGATAACCCTAAGAATAGGGTGTTGGCATGTGATGAATGTATAAGGCAAATGAAACCCTAAGGATAGGGTGTACGATGAATCAAGTATTTTGATATCAATTTTCATTATGAGATGTGATGATGTTTAACAGTTAAATTGCATGATTTTATTTTAGTACCAAATTGACATGCATTCTGTTTATTTAAGAATTTTAGTTTGTCTGCATGTATAGTATGATAATTTCTCAGTAATTACCATAAATTGAGATACTGTTATAATAGTTCTACAAATACAATGTTTTGTGGTTTGATCTGGAATTAGATCAGATGTGTCCTATGTTGAGGGACCAATACAAATAGCTGATCTGAGGATCAAGAAACTTAAGAATCGTGAGATACCTTAGAGAAGGTTTTGTGGAAAAACTACAACCTAGAAGGAGCCACATGGGAAGTTTTGGGGTTAGATGTGCGTAACAAGTTTCCTTTTCTCTTTTAGGAATTTCGGGACGAAATTCTTATAAGGGAGGGAGATTGTTACGACCCATATCAGGGTTAGTCAATAAATACCTCGAATTACGTGAAACACCTCAATTAGTGTTGAATATCAAATTAAACATCAAGGTTAATTAAGCCACGTCATGAATCAATAGTTGAGCTAACCTAAGTGCTCATGTGATGATTAGTGCATAATTAAGATGATTAATTTGAGTAAAGTAATAATTAGATGTAAGTGGAATTTTGAATCAGTAAAACAGTGTGATTAGCATGTTTTTATGTCTTGAGTTTGTAGTGGACATTTTTCTTGAAAGTATGCAAAAGAAATCACCTAATTTGGACCTTCGAGGCAAGAGTTGTGACATTTTCATGTTCCTTTGGACTTGGATGCAATTTTTCCAGAATTTGTTTTTGATTAAGTGGGTCGGTTGCTTTTCTTTCCTTTATCGTTGTTTTCCCGATCAATAGAACAGGATTTAGCCACAGAGCGGTGCCCATAGTTGCTGCTCGACCGAGCAGCTTAGGGGGAAACTCTTGGGGGCGATTCAGGCGCCTTGAGCCCGATCCATGGCGCCCTTCTACCTTCTCCACCTTCTTTCCCTCCATCCTTTCCTCCTTCTTCGCCCAAAGCCACAGCCACCAACCTGGTGGGTGGCGCCCCATCAAGAAGCAGCAACATGGCAGCCATAACAACGACCTAGGCGATTCAATCGGCAAATCGACCTCCGCCTCTTCCTCCTCTACCTTCCCTTCTCCTTCTTCTCTTCCTCCCCTACCCGCCTAGCCACTTGCAGCGTTGCTGCTTGGCTTGGGCGGCCATCCTGCAGCTAGTGAGCTGCTGCGGCAGCAAGCAGGGGCCCGTTTTGGGCGTGCCAAACACCAGGGGAGGTGCCCTTGAGGCTGGCCGTGAGGTCCAAGCAAAGATTCGCCGTTCCTAGTCAAGTATCAGCCACCAATCGAACTCCTTCCGTCAACCTACACTTGTATGTGTGGATGCTGTGTGCAACATAACTGTAAAAAAAAAATATTCCAAGGTAGTTTTGACTTCGGCTTATAGTCTTGATTAGGAATTCGTAGTCTTAGCTTAAGACTTAGCTTTTGATCGAGCTATCCTTAGATTTTCTTTTGGGTTAAGATGCTAGTTACTGTTTTATTACAGGGTCAGCATTTTGATCGGCCGAATTTGGTGTGATTCGGCCGAGTTTCTTTTATAGGAAATCGATCAGGGTTTTGATCGGCCGAGTTGCAGGTGGATCGGCCGAGTTTCCAGCTGATCGGCCGAGTTCCCAGATTGGTCGGCCGAGTTTCAGTACAGTGAGTAGTAGTTCATTCAGAAATCATTATTTAACTCAAATTAAATGCTTAATTGCTTTTGTATCAGTCGGTATAACTTCTAAACAGTGTAGTACATACAATAGAGTATGTTAGATTCATTGGAACTTGAAATACATAATATGCTTAAGGAAAATGATGAAATTTCCTATATTATGGTTGCAATGTATTTGTTGATTTAAAAATGGACATTTAGCATGGAAACTGGATAAATGATACTGAATCATGTTTAAGGATGACAAATGTTATATATGTGTTTCAAGTAATGTTCAGAATGTGCAGTAAGTATGGAATGTGATATTCTTGTTTTAAATGGTTATAAGTTAATCAGTTAATAGACTTAGGTGCCCCAACACCGTAGAACCCCATTGCGCGGTCTGTACCTTTGGGGGGAAACGATCGATCTAGCCTTGTGCCTAGATGATCGGTGGCTCGTGTTCAACAATAATCTATGCGTGTGTCACGGTGGCACGAGGGCAGAGAGACTGTGTTCAACAATAATCCGTGTGTGTGTCACGGTGGCACTGGAGTAAATAGGGGTTATTCAACAATCATCCGTGCGTGTGTCACGGTGGTAACCCAGACCCTCCGACTATGCACTACAAGTTGCGGGAGGAGTCCAGAGCACTCAGAGTTAGTGCAGACAGGCCCTTGTGCGCCTGAGAGTCCTGTGCAGACCAGGACGGACAGTCAGACTTAGCATTTCCTGGGTGTGTCGCTAAGTCTTGTACGGTGGGATCATAGTTCGCTACAGATCTTCATATGTAGAGTGCGATGCATATGTTTGGGGCATAATAATATAAATATGTAATCATATAGGATCATAGTAAATTAATATATCCGAACTTTTGTGCCAACTCGTTATATCTGTTTATTGGTTTAAATTATATGTTGTTGCATAGAAATGCGATTATATTCTGTAATCTGCTATGTCATTAGAACTGCTCTGTATAGTATTGTTCTTATGCTTTATTTCAATTTAATAAACCTGATGAGTTGTTTAGTGATAGCTAAATGAAATGTTATTCACTGAGCGAGTAGGCTCATACCTCTACTCAAAACATTTTCAGGTCGTCATCAGTAGCAGGAAATCTGAAGGATCCTTTCATCCTAACGCTTAGTCTGTAGAAGGTATACGTAGTTAGTAGTTAGAGGTCTCTTAGTCCTTTCCCCTCGATCTTTGGGACATGGTGTGGGGGTGACAGAGAAGGTGTATAAAAATGTAATTAGCTGTTATGCTTTATTTTATGTCGAGCAATGTAATATGTTGTAGTCTCTGTTTATATTGATAGTCAGTTTTAAATAAAAATGCTTCCGCAGTTTGTTTAGATTTAGTTTACATCATAAATCAGATTATCTTTTTAATGTCTTTATAATGTTTTAAAAAGCTTTGAGTGGTTTGGCTTGTGTGTAATCCCTCCGTCGCGCCCTAATCTCGTGATTTGTGGTTAATGTGAGATCGGGGTGTGACACTTCTGAAGTACACATTCAGATTGGTGAAACACATAGACATGTTGCTGAACTATACATGCAAACCTCATAGACATTCTCCTCAAACATACTCACATGCTAGTAGGATCTTTTTTATATAAACATGTGTATGAAGGATTTCTTTTAGAACTAGAATAAAAAACAATTTTAGAATAAAAAAATAAAAAATACGGAAGCAAGCACTCAGGCACACAACAATGAAAAGTGAGCTGGTCACCTTCGGTTCTTTATATGGTTTAAGATGTTTTGATTTAGTCATATTTTTATGTCTTTTGTGTTGGGTCTAAGGGCTCTAGAGGGGGTGAACATAGCTTTAAAACTTACACAAAACTTGTTAGACTTTCAAGTTACTTCAAATAAGCTTAATTGTAACTAGTGATTTTGTGGCAATTGAAACATATAAAGCAATGATGAGAGAGATTGAAGCAACCAAGAGAACAAGATAATTTAGAGTGGTTCCACTCTCCAAACTAGGAGAGATTCAATCCACTACCTAGAGAGGTCAAGCTCTAGGATTTCGAAGATATCTACTCCTTATATTCCTTATAAGAGTTACAACATATTACCTTCCTTTTTTGGGACAAGGATACCCAGCTTCCCTTTTAGGACAAGGGAGTCAACAACCTTACAATCAAGGTATTACTTATCCAAGAATTGGTCTTCTACCTCAAAACAAGTCTTACCCACTCTTACAATCAATTAGATGCCTTCACCAAGGTCCTCCCCTTCATGTAACGAGTCTTCAGCCTTGAGGATTTACCCACCAAGCTCCTTGGATCTTCCACCTTGATCTTCTCCTTCACTTAGAGCGGCCTTGATCACCTTCTTTTTCAGCTCAAGAAGCTTTCTCCTTCTCCTTTTCTTGGAGAAGCTTTCACCAATGGAGTCTTTAAGAAAGGGGATTGGAGAAAGAGAGATCTTGAGAGCCTCACAAGTGTACAATGAGGTGGCTCTCTCATAGGAATCATATCTCACTCATAATGAATGAATTGAGTTGTAATCAAGAGAGATAAAGGGGCTCAAGTGGAGTAAAAGCACTCAACTATAGCAAGGACCTTGATTAGCATGAATGAGCAACCTTGGAATGAACTCGAAGAGGTCCTATTTATAGCTAGGGTGTCCACTAGAGTGTGAGAACACTTGTACACATTTATTGGCCATTTGGAGGGATGCGACATATATAATTTTGAGTTTTTCACCCCTCAAACGGTTAGAATCACTTTTTCTACATTTTCTGTGCAATGCATTTCGGTCGAGTTTTCATAAAGATAACTCGATCGGTCACACTATGCAACAAAGACAATATAAACCATTAGTTGAGTTTGTCCTGGGATAACTGGACCGATCCACTTAGATTGAGTTTTCTTTAAAGAGGGATCGGTCGAATTCTGTGAAAATGAAACTTGACCGATCAGCATTCATTTCCAAAATCCATCATGGATCATTCGAGTTGACAACTTGACCGATGAAGTTATTGTGATGAATTTTACAAAATGAATTTTAAGTGATCAAACGTTGGAATAAAGTGTCCTTGATTTTTCTCATCTTAGTTACAAGTCATATCATCAATAAAAATGATTAAAAAATGTTCTACGGTGATTTGGAGTGTTTTCTCAAATCATGCATTTGCATTGCTTTTGACTTGAACTAAGCCAAGCTAGGGCTGGAGCGATTTGGTCCTTTTTTCATGTACCTAATGCCTAAAATCAATCTTAAACAAACATATTAGATACATATGAATGAAATGGTTAAGTCTTTATCAAAATATGGACAATGTTCAACAGTTAGGTCAACATTCTCCCCCCTTTTGACTATGACAAACCATTCCTCAACATATTGAAAAGGATATGAAAGTTTAACCTTTACCTTTGATAAAGGATTTGAAAGTTAATCATTTACCTTGTGAACTACAAGAGGATACATGATTGAACAATGTGAATTGCTCCCCATAAATTCATGCATACCTATACCTGCATGGCTAGCCTTTCCACAAAATAACCAAAGCACATATACATACTATACGGTCCTTTAGAAAGTCACATGATACATGATAATTGACAAGAAAAGGATCATACAAGTGATAAAACAATATGGCTGAGGTCATTTCTTCCCCTTTGTCAAGTCAAAAATATAGGGAGTAAAAGAGATAAAACACATGTCTTCTCCACAAACACAAGATAAAGCAATCAACCACATAACACACATCAAATAGAGATGAGGTAGAGAGAAACAAGCAAACCAATGTCATAATCAAAATATGGGTAACTGATGCAGCTTTATTTTAGGGCTCCACCTTGTGTCATATTGCATATCAATCTCATATATACCTTCTAGATTACATGTTATTTCCCCTAATATGCATATTTGTGTAAAATTCACTTAGGGACATTATTTGCATTTTTTTAGGCATTTGGACCATGCTTGGATGGAAGAGAGAGAATGAGTGATCCTAGGGTTTCTCGACCCTTGGAGAGGCCCAAAGTGAAGTATGTGGCTCCCTCAACCTACCCCTTGTGGACAAATATCCATTGAAGCAAAGATCTCTAAGAAAACACCAAGTTTCAACTCAAAGTGTTGATCTAGAGACCAACACGAACGTGGTACCACAGAACGGCCGTTCTAGCTCACTCCAAAATAAATAGAGTCCACATTAAAGCAATGCAAGAATCACCACGGCTGTGCCACTAGAATGGCTGTGGTAGATTGACCCAGAATGGTCATGCCACCTTGCATGGTTGTGTAGCAGCTCAGTACAAAATAGTCATATTGTCAAGAATCAGCAAGCCAATTCCAAGCCACACGGTCGTGGTGACCACCATGGTCGTTCCACTCACACCCCACCACGACCATGGTGACCACCACGGCCATGCCACTATCAGTTTACATCCACAACTATTACTGTCATTTTTCACCATTTTCCTCCTCGATCGTTCCACCCCACCACGGCCCTGGTCATCCCTACCCACTATGGCCGTGTTTCCCCGCACGACCATGCTACTCACAAAAACATAACTACTTTTCCACTACATTGTCAACTTTACCCCTACTTGACCTATTGCTTCCTCCACACCTATGGGATTAAGAGAGGCATTATCTCCCCCTCTCACATTCCCGTGACAGAGGTTAAATACCTAGGAGGGTGGTAAACTAAGGAGGCAGTTGGGATTCGAACCCGAGTCCCTTTGTTAGGGGACACCGTTCTTGACTACTTGAGCCACTCCTTGTCGATGCTTCCTCCACACCTATATATATGTGGGTGGCGGCTGGAGGCCAGGGTTATCTACCTTTCTACCCCCTCTTAGGTCACCATTTGTGCATTCCACTCATTCCACTTCATTTCCACCTCCATTCCACTCCATTTCACCATTTCCACCACCTAAACCCTAGTTTCCTAGTATTTTGACCCTATTCCACCATCATTCCATGCCCCTTACACCTTGGAGGCTGTAGGAGGACATCTTGTAGCAGCAAAAGAAGAGCATTGTTCAATCTACACCAATCTCCATGGCTTCTTCTACCTCTTTCTCCTTTCTTTTTGTATTTTGCATTTCCATGAGTAGTTAGGCCCCTTGGGTGGGCTGTTTGGGGCCAAAAATGTTACTTTGATACCATGTTGGGGGGAAATGATATGTAAACATTGTAATTTAGTTTGCTAATGATTATTTTCTATTTCTATGTCACTCTTCATGAATTGCTTGTTTGTTTGTGCTTGAAATCACCTAGGAATATAGGGGAATTGCTTATATGTGTGAATTTTAGGATTTGCACCTAGGTCCAATTCATGAATCCCTAGCTAGCCACCCATCTTCCTACATGCTAATAAATTCTCCTAACCCTAGTTGAGATATCTAAGTAGCTAGTTTAGATGAATTTAGTGTGATTATCTTAGAGCTTTCTCAAGGCTAGAATGTGGGTGACGTGAAGCCTAAAACCTTAGTTCCACTCCCATTAATACCCTCAGCCCCTAATCACCCTAACATCTTCTAAACTAGAAACCTAGGCTTTTTTAAGACTCTAATTGAATGAACCTAAACCCTAACCCAATTGAGCCTCGTAAGGGTAGTAGGAGGTGTTAGGGATTAGTTCCCCTATACACAACCTATCATATCCATGGCCAGTTAGTAGTCTAGGGAAATTCATTAGACTCTAACTTGTTGTTTGGTTTGGTAATCCAAATGAAATTATAATGTCCACATGTCACCCCTCAACCTAATTGATAAGTGCATCCTCCAAACAGCCCAACATCTCTTTATTGCATTAAAACCCTGATTGTCTTCTTACTTAGATAGTGTTAGCTCAGTTATCTATTTACTTGCTTAGTTAGCTTCTTACCTTGTTCTTGCTTTTCTCTTGCTAATTTAGTTCTTTAATTTCTCTTTTGCCCTATTTTCTAGCTTGGTGTAGTGTGGACCTCTTATCACTTGCTTTAGCATAGCTTACTCTTTTCTTTGCTTGCATTGTCTTTTCTTTCTTAGTAGAATTAACTGTCTAAGCTTAACTTAGGTTTTTATCTTGTTTGCTTTCCTTCATTTTCTTGTTTTCTCAACCCTTAGTGTAATCAACAAACAACCATCAAATCCTTCAACCCTAGACTTCTCCGTAGGAACCTATCCCAAAAACTAATCTAGCTCTAGTGCCTCATTTTCTTACTGTTGATCAACCCTATACTTGCCGCCCTCCTATACTACGACACAACCCCGTGCGCTTGCGGGTGTTATGTTTTAGTAGAAGTAGGTGTGTCCGTGTATGTCCTTGTAAATTTTGAAAGTGATACTTTGTGTGTCCCGATCTCGTGGGGTGAATCTAGTCAAATCCCGTTTGATTAGTGTGTGCACCTCTGGAGGGACACATGAAGCTTTCTGGAACCAAAATCGGGGACAAAGGCGCTCAACCTAGCTAGTTAGTTTTGCTTTGATCTATTCCTACTACCCTCATCATTGCTATTATTTATTATTTATTATTTACATTCTTTGTGCATATTGGTTTTCTAACTTGTTTTCTTTGTTTGGTTGTTCCTTTTGCATGTGACAAGCCACTCGGGGAATACAAGATGGAAGGCCAAAATGCACCTAACAAGCCACTTCAAGACCACTTCATGTAGCAACTACAAATCTCCAATTGTTAGCAGAGTTGATCAAATGACAAGGGAGCAATTCTCCATCCCTCGAAGTCTTCTTGGGCTCCTGCCTACCTTCTACGGCTTGGAGGATGAGAACCCCTACAGGCACTTAGAATCCTTTCTTGAAGTATGCTCCACCTTCAGGACGTGGACAACTAGTGATGACACAATCAGATTGATCGTGTTCTCATTCTCCCTTAAAGGCAAAGCCAAAAATTGGTATGATTCAAGGAGGTACATCATGAGTTGGGAAGAGATGAAGAATTCCTTCTTAAGGCAATTTTTACTTTATTGCAAGGTTGACACAAATGTGGCGTGCCATGGAGAGCTTTAGTCAAATGGGCAATGAGTAGTTTCATGATGCTTGGGAGAGATTTAAGAAGATGTTAAGAGGGTGCCCACACTATGAGATCTCTTTGTGGAAGCTAGTTCAGTCATTCTACTCTGGTCTATCTTCAATGGGTCAAGCTACAGTAGATTCTTCTTGTGGAGAAGTTTTCATGGCTAGGCCACCTGAGGAGATATAGCCATTGTGTGAGCAGCTGGAAGAAAGTTCATCTGAGCTTCTAGCATGATGAATGATGGTGACTTCCCCTTTGGTGCAATATCTCCACTTCATAGTGATTCAAGCCTGCAAATGATGAAGATTCTTGGTGACATGATGAGCTTCATGAAGAACCAATTGAGAAGTGTTCCTTGTCACTCGATTAATTCTATTGAGTTCTATGGTAAAGAAATGAAGTCACCTCACTCCTATAGCTACCCAGAACAACAAAGTCAAAGATATAGCTCAAGGTTTGAGGAGGAAGTTCTCTCTAGGATGAAAAGCTTTGGTGATGTGCAAAAGAATGTTACAAGGCTTGAGGAGAGGATAGACCATTTATCTTCCATACTTGCTCTCTAAGAAGAAAAATTGTCTTCAAAACCCATCTTATGTTTCAATGAAGCAAGTGGACCTATGCAATCCACTCAAGTTCTCTATAGTTCACCTCCCAAGCAAGTGCAACACATATACAACTTCTAAGGCTATCCAAAGCATTACACTCCTCCCCCCATCACCACAACTTTCTCAACAATTCACCTTCCAACCTCAATTCTCCCCTCCACCTCAATTTCAATACCAAGTGCAACCTCCACCTCCTTCACAACCACAACTAGATCCCCCTCTCCACCATGAGCAAGGAAGTGTTGTGACAGTTCTAAGGAGTGAGAAATCTCTTGAGCAGCCCACAAGTCGAAGAAAGGTTGATAAAGCAAAGCAAAGGCAACCAAGTGGTGATACTATGATTGAGATTGTCGAAGATGATTCTGTGATACCTCCTGTTGAGTTTGGGATACCATGTGCTCCAACTCACACTCCATTTGTAGGTATCAACATCCCTACTGTTCCACCTCATGTTGATACAAGTAAGGCCAAAGTTAGTGAGCCACCATTCACTGAAGCATGAGATGAGCCACCGAAAGTAAAAGCACAATGTTGACATTCTTGAGGCATTTCTCCAAGTGAAGGTCAACATTCCATTGTTGGATGCTATCAAGCAGATCACATTGTATGCCAAGTTTCTCAAGAGCCTATGTACTGTGAACATAAGGTCAATGGGGAGAATACCAAAGGGAATCAAGTTGACCAAACAAGTGAGCTCAATCCTTCAACACTCACTCCCCATGAAGAGAAAAGACCCAAGAGCCCGACTCATACCTAGCTACATTATGGGACATTGCATAGACAAATCCCTAATTGATTTGGGATCTAGTGTGATTTTAATTCCATATGGTGTCTATATTGAGTTGGGCTTAGGCAAGTTGAAATTGGCACATTGCACTCTTCAATTGGCGGACTGTTCCATTAAAGTGCAAAGAGGAAGAGTGGATGACATTTTTATAATGATAGATAAGGAAAGAGAAGAAATATGATAACATGTTACACTAAACAACTTGTGATAACCCATTACACTAAATGAGATTACTCAAAACATAAAACACAATCAAACACCAATTAACCACATACCCAAATATATGGGTAAATTAAAACCGATTTCAACGTCAGCACCCGCTCAGAAACATTTACATAAGAGCCCAACATCTTTATTATATCCATGATATGCCAAGAATTTGATACAAATTGTTCTATCACCTTAGCCACAATATATATACACATGAGAACAATATTTGTATATGCCACACAACAAACATAACATGCTAACAAAATTCTGATTCGTTTGAAACACCATATACAAACTTTTCCTTCCCGGACCTGAGAGTACAGGGATGACTCTAGGACACACTAGACATATAATCAACTTTCTCAAAGATTCATTACTATACCTCTTCTTTACTGCCACATTTTTGTTTTCATCACTTCCAATTACCAAAAAAAATGTGGCAAACTAAGGGTGAGACCCAGTCCCAACAAGAGATATAACCTCCAACAATGCTTATTGATTACAAAATTTTAAATAGTAGATAACTGAGCAGTTGGAGTATATAATAATCAATTAAATAGATTGAATAGTTCAAGTATACTAAACAGATTAAGCAATTCATCTTAACAACAAGTATGATTATCAATGTATATATGGGTAACAAATAAATCCATTTTACGGGATATATATTTACTCAAGTTTCTTCAAATTGCATTTATAGTAATCATCATCATTAATATGGCTATCATCGTATTCCTTTCTAACAACACAAGCAATCTGATAGCATAAGCATCCCTGACATCATGAATATGTCTAGTTACATAACATGGATATCAATATTGGCATCTCAAATAAAGGGAACAAATCTATATCATAAGTAGAACTAACATCATAGCACAATTAACTGTGTAGGCATGATTAGTAGTTTAAGCATTTATAATTACATAGGCAAGGCTAGTAATATTAAACATAGCTATCAACATCATCTCAACCATCAGTGTCAGTATATTTGACAACATAAGCATGTTTACAACATGAGCATAACTACAACACTAGCACATCTATTATCTCTTATTGCACTATACATAATCTTAGTGAAAAGAAAGCAAGCAAGGATTATCATCCAACATGAAGTGTTGTGTATAACTCTAAATAGATATGCTACATGACTATCTTACATCTTTTATTTCCCTAGGGAATTTGAATCAAACCATCCAAAGTCCAGCTGACCCCTATGAAGGGCTATTCAGTTTCGTACAAGATCTAGGAGTGTTGGTATCCTAAGATCTCTTCCCCTCAGCCAGTATGAGTAAAAAGGCAGTGACATATCAGTCAAATATGCCACCACAATGACATATAGTCAAACTTCTAACCATTAGTCCGCCCTTGGTATAGGTTACAACACTAGAAACCAGGGTATACAAAACCCTCTAATTCAAGGTACAACCGCAGTTGTCCTCAATCACATCAGATGTATGAGGCATGACCATAGCCATCCTCCACAACCTACATTGTGGATGACAAGGATATATCCTCAAATTGCCACCCCCACATACTCAACAGTATGCGCTCTGAGTTTCCCTTAGGAATATTTGTTTCACCATCCAGAATGTTTTGACACTGAAGATGGCTCTACGGAATATGGCACTACATGATTAGAGTTGCACTTGATTAGTTATGCCAATTGGGTGAATTAAGGTTGCATCAAACAAGTGGACATACAAACCCTAATTCACTTCTAGTAAGCATATAAATATCACAACTTTCAAAAGATATAAAATGTATGGAACATAATTTCTCATTTCATCATCACATGGTACTATTCACTTGCCATTCATGAGACCACACTAGTCAGCATACTATCACAAGATATAAATCCTTTTCGCAATATCACAGGGTATCAACCCTTATCAACACAAGAGGATTACACCTCATTTAGAGCCCAACCATGCCCAAAGGCCATTAAGACCATCATACTATCACAAGATATAAATCCTTTTCACAATATCACTGGGTATCAACCCTCATCAACACAAGAGGATTACACCTCATTCAGGGCTCAACCATTCCCAAAGGTCATTAAGACCACCATACTATACCCTGCAAGATCATCATTATTGCATGCCTTATAACAAGGCTCAACAACATCACTTACATAAAATACACTAGATCAACACAATATTACATTAATGAGATAGGAGATATTCATAAACAATCATAGCATGGTTATATTAACTTTAAGAACATTCATTTATTACATCAACATGCAGGGAATCTAGATATGATTAACCCTCAGCATATTCATAATGCACATGTTTAGCATAAAAATGTATCAACCATGTGTCTATGATAACCACCAATTAACATATTAAGGTTATGATCATATTAAGGAGGTTATTCCACAATCATTCCATCATATAATAATGTTAAACATGAATACTCATCTTTATTTATTTGCATTAGAGTTATGTTTAACAAGATAAATTATGTTAATGTTACTAATCAACACTTTACCCAAACCCTAACTTACGACATCCCCATTGGATCATGGATGCATAAGGTGAAGCATCACCCTCACATTCCATACCATTCTCAAGTATGAACCCACACATAAATCATGGTGTAACCATCGAGTTATAGCATACTAGGGTTTCAACAATAATAAGAGAGTACTCCATGATTGTATTAATCATCCAAGGACTATTCATACCCAATTACCATCATTTAGTTATATTAAAGCTAGGTATAACAAGCTATACATCATTAGGGTTACACATTAATTCATTATGGTGATTATAAATCATAATAATATGAGGGAAAGGGTAACACTACAAGTTTAAGGCATTAAACCATCAAATTCTCATCATTAGAATCATAACATTACACTACACGCTTCACCCAAAACAATGGGAATATTGAGGCATCAACTTCTAACCATGAAATGTTGAAAAGGTAAAGCCATTGGTTGTTTACATAAGCAAACACCTTGAATGAATCATCTATAATGTTATTGAGTTGTGATATATAAAAGTCACCATTTAACCCTAGACATCCTTTGAATAACAACAATAGGGGTTCTATTGAGAGTAGGTGATAACACTGTACTTTATGTACTTTCTATATATATTTTACATCACTTTTAGTATAACTTTAGTTAACTTTTCACATAATTTCACTATCTTTTTTACTAAAGCCTCACCTACATGTTTTCAGGAACATACACAGCTCAAGTCGCGGTTTTGGATGACCGTGACCACGGTCCACTTATCTCTCAACCGCGACCGTGGTTCTAGAGTACCCCAGAGACCTCGATCATCAGACAATAAGAGAAGATCGCGACCGCGGTCATCACCAGGCCGTGGACGCGATAATTAGAAGACAGTGAACGTGGCTATCTCAAGAATGTGACCGCGGCTATCTCAAGACTGCGACCACGGCTATCTCAAGACAGTAACCATGACTATCTCAAGACCGCGATCACTGATGGACTCCTGATGTAGCATACAACTCATAAAAACATAATTTACTAATGCGGAAGCATTCACTAAGCAGCGGATTACCAAAAATCACTAAAAATGAAAACCTTTTTATCAAGAGATTCATCAAAGGAAAACTTTCTCATATAGATCCAAAGTAACATAGTTACATTTCTGATCAAGGTACATATTCTGTATCATCTCTTTCTGAGAGTTTACAAGCATTATCTATCCTGTCAAGCTAAACATAGGCAGTATAAAATCTCGAGGCACTGAGCCAAAAAATCGAAAGCACTAACTACTACTCCGAGGACCTGAGAGTACAGAGACGACACATAGGACTCTATCTACATCTATACAAGGCATAACAACCAGTGTCTCCACCTAAGACTTCACTGCTATCCCTACTACTATTGTTGCTGCCCTTCACCTACTGAAGTATTCTTGCCTCCTCGTCCGCGTCCACCTAAAAATGTGATTCCCACGGGGGTGAGACAATTATAAATTGTCCCAGCGAGAGATATAACTCTTCGCCAGAAACATTATTATTGCAGTTTAAGAAGATAAATATACACAAAGGAATTATATTTGTTTGGTAGCAGTTAATTCAATGTCTAACAGATTATAACATCATTTTTATCAAAAGCAATATAGCTTATAATTTGATAGAACAACATGTCACTTATCCTTTAAGGAATATGAAGAACATGTATAATATTTACTACACAAGTATTGCACATAGATCATAAAGCTCATATCACCTCTCATTACCCCATATTAGGCAACAAGGTATAAGAAAACTTATAAGGTCTACAAAACATTTTCAGTGTACAGAACATCATAGCCCATACATGGATGTGCTCATCTTCTCAATATATCTGCATGATTAGTAATCATGATTCAATTACATATTAGTACTATGCAATACAAGGGTTATCTTATTACATTCATAACCCATTAGTCTGTATTTGAGCTTCACATAGGATTACTTTGTATTGGATCTTCACATAGCATCACCCGGTATTAGGGTTCACATATCATTAGCTTGTATTAGGGTTCACATAGCATTATCAATATGGATAACATAAGTATTCAATCATACTTATTTATTCTCATCATTCACCCTTAAATGAATTATCAACACATAGCATGAGTTTCTCTCTCCTCTTTGCCAGAATATGATTACATCATAGTTTATAGGTTTGGATTAACCTTTTTGTAAGGCATGTTAGCCTACACTCAACAGGGTACATTACATCTCAATGTAGCCATTGATATGACACATCTTATGTATCATTCATCCAATTATATTGGAATTATAACACATCAAGGTATACCAGTATTAGGGTGTTGGATGTGATATCTATCATATCTCAATGTATCACTTCCCTTAATACCTTTATCTTACTTGAGTTCATACACTTATCTTGTATTAGGGTATTACCCATCTTAATACTTTATGTACCAGTTCATCATATTTATCATGTAAGGTAGTGGTCATCAGTCACTCACTCAAAATGTAGAACCATTGCCAAAACTATGGACTCATCCTTAAGTTAGGAACTAACACAACAACCATGCTGGGTCATTTGCAAACCAACTCCAAGTCAATCATAGAGCACCACGGCTGTGTAGCCAAGAACGACAGTGTAAGGGGAAGCCACTACGGTTTCCATTATCCAACTCCTTTAGCTTAATTATGAAAAATATTCTCCATATTTATAATTTGAGGATTCACATAGAATATTGCATACATCTGTGGATTTCATATAGTATTATTCTCCAATAGAGTTTTACATAATTATCCTTCTATATCAAGGATTCACCTAGTATTATGTGAGTTTAGGATTTCACAACACATCACCTAGTGATAGGACTTCACATAGAATTAGTAGCACAACCCTATATTAGGGTTTCATATATCTTTATCCCATTTTAGGGATTAGGGTTTATCATTCATACCCAAGTGGGGTTTCTCTTTCTTCATACTCAAATTAGGGTTAGGATATACAATTCCCATTAAATTAGGGTTTCCTTCATTGGTACACAAGCTAGGGTTACATCATCACCCTGGATTTATAATAACACTCATCCTTGCCCTAGATTAGGGTTTCACACATAGCATTGGTCTAATTAGGATTAGGGCTCATTGATTAGGGTTTCATGATCTCATTATTATGGATCAAACCCTTATCACATAGTTTACTCATAAAGAGAGAATTAGGGCTTAATTATATAAGCATTCAGCTTTCTCACTCTCTCTCATCCTCTTTAGGATGTTAAGTACCACAAGATTAATCTAGGTCAACTCTTCCCTTGAGTACAGATAGGTAGGTTTAACCTTCACAATTATTAGGATTACTTCCACTAATACCCTCAAATTAGGGTTAAGGTTCATTAACCATCATAATTAGGGTTTTCATGATCTCACTATGAAGGATCATACCCTAATTTGACATACTCATACATATTGGAGATTTATTACTTGATTCTCATTCATATAAGGAGTCTTCTCTCTCCTTTTTCTATTAGATGATGTTTACATCACCCTTGATTAGGCTAAGTCAATTCAATATTGACATCATGGGTTATGTCATTACTATTGTGATCATTAAGGCTCACTTGATCAAAGAGTATTGGTCACTCTATCCCATCAAGGTACCTTTGTAATGATCATCACTGATTATAACATGCATTAATCAACTAATTACTTGGTCCCTTAATCACTTTAGGAGTCTATGAGGTTTAGGTTAATCAACCACTGAACCATCTTGACTACTAAGGCATCAAACGGTCCTGACCTTTTTAGACCTCAAACAATCTTGCACACTAAACCCCCAAACGGTCTTGGACAGACCTTGAAACCGTTTGGTGTTGAAGATCGTTTGGTCTTGTTGACTTTTGAAACCATTTGGTAAAGTGCACACTCAAGACCGTTTTCCCAATATGGGGTGAAGACCGTTTGATCATGAAGACTGTTTGGTCATGAAGACCGTTTGGTCAAGTTTGACTTTGAAACCGCATGGACATAACAGATCTTAAAACCGCATGAGATCAAACAGTTTGGGATCGTTTGGTCCCAAACGTTCTTGAGACCGTTTGGTCCAAACCACCTCAAAACTGCATGGACCAAAAAGTGTCTCAACCACTTCAATTGAGTTAGGGTTTCCAATGTTGAACCCCTCAATCGATCATGCAGTTAGTAGCTACTCATCAATTGAGTCAATTAGGTCAACCCTCAACTGATTTGACACTCAATTGACCCTCAATTGATCATCAATTAGGGCTTGTATCAATTGGATTAGGGTTTGGAATCGATTACCCTTCAACATGTTTCAACATGAGTCTAATTGATTTGAAACCATTGAACCATCACTCAATTTGGTCATGACCTGACCCCAAACGGTCTTGGGATCGTTTGGATGACCTCCAAACGGTCTTTAGACCATTTTCTCAAGTCAACACCAAAAACTAACTCAACTAATTAAGGTTTGGCTCATTAGATTGATCACTAGGTCAACCATCAATTGCATTTCAATTTAGAACCTTTGGATCTTCAACCTCTTAACCATAGTCAACCCTAGACCTCCAAATGGTCTTGGGTGACCCCCAAACGGTCTTGAGATTGTTTGGATATCCTCCAAACGGTCTTGAGACCGTTTGCACATTATTTCATCATAAACCAAGTCATTCACTTAAGGTTTGAACCCTAGGTTTGGTCACCAAATCAGCAATCAATTGTTCATCAACTTGATATCATTGGACCCTCAACTGGTCAACCCTGCTTAACCCTAGACCTCCAAACGGTCTTGGGTGATTACCAAACGGTCTTGAGACCGTTTGGGTGATCCCCAAATGGTTTTGAAACCGTTTCGGCCACTCAACCCAAACTTCAACTTAATTCAATTATTGAAATCAGCATTTAACCCGATTAGGGTTTAGATGGTTGATGGGCCTTCAATTGGTGATTTACTTGGAATTACTTGATGATTTTTTGTAAGTGATTAGTCCACATTATTAACAACAGACCTCCAAATGGTCAACACCTGGTCAACGCCTCCAAACGGTCTTGGACCATTTTCTTCCATGCGTTCTTGGTTGAAACTGTTTGCATTCAAACGGTTTGAAACCGTTTGCTCGAAACGGTTTGGCAAACCGTTTTCTAAAGTTGGGAGACCGTTTGTTAAAGTAGATTTTTGGATAAACATAAGAATTAATGTCATCATCTTCTACCTCAAGAACAGAGGCTGTTCTTCATGGAAATAATAGCAAGAACACCCAAAGGTGTCTAAAGAAGAAGATTTAAGCAACGATTTTAGGAAAGAAGGATGCATTAACAAAGATTAAGGGTTAGAGTTATAAAACCCACCTTTAGATCTGATCTAGATCTCCAAGCTTCGTATCTTTAATGGTAGCTCTAGATCCAATAGTTGTCCAAGGTCTTTCCTCCACTTTTTGGATGAAGAAGATGGCTAGAAGGAAGAATCATGTGAAAAACACCAATAAACCAACCTTGTTTTAGGGTTCCCACCATGAATTCGAGGTAGATGGTGATCCATACTTACCAAACCAGCTTGATTGTCCTTCCTCTGCTCCATATCTCCTTCTTGGTTAGTCAAGGCAAGAAGATAAGGGAGGATACTAAGGGAAACGATCCTTTTCTTTGTTGTTAAGGATGCTATATATATTTATGTGTATTTTCAAGGAAAGTGAAAAGAAGAGGATTATCTCCTTTTATTTCCCAACTAAAACCACCAAAACTTCCTTCATTCTTTGGCCACGTTTCCACCTTCTATCCACATGCAAAACTCCTCTATTATCCAAGGTTTAAAGTAAAACATCATAATAAGTTGTATATATAAAAGGCCATTTGCTTAAATCTTGATTATTTTAATATCAAGATTATCTCTCCTCCTTGATCATTCAAATGAGGTGCCCTTCTCAATCTATTTACTCTACTTGATGCCAAGAAACATGAGAGATCCTCTATATGGTATATTTTTCATGTTGGACCCTAGGTTTTCGGTAAATTGTACTTTACTCCAAAACTAGGTTTTAAAGCACAAGGATTGCTCTACAAGCTATATCTTGGTGCTCAAGCTTGTGGAAACAATACCACTACATCTTATTCATTCTTATGATGTCTCATTATCAGAGGAACATCTTAACATGTGCAATTTGCAAGTTAACCCCTCTAATTGAGTAATTTGCACTTTAGTCCAAAATAAGCAAACATTGCTTCAACATTGCTTAAACAGGACCCAAAATTGAAACATAAGTTTCTCATGAGCCCTAAATACTTTTACAAAGATAATATTAAGCATATGCTCAACCTTATTAGGAAAAACATCTAGGGTTAACACATAACCCATGTCAGGGATGTTACAAATTATAAACCCCTAATAAGGATTTCGTCCCCAAAATCCCAGAAAAGGAGGGACAGATTTATTCAGTTATCATACCCTCAACTCTTGACATAATGTCTTAATGTTATGGAGATACCATGGATCTGTAATCCACACAAGGTTATTTTCATTAATTCAACCTTATCAATGTTTATGCAAAGCATAACCCCTAACATATGATATCCATATCATTGAAAGGAAAAAGCATAAAAGAGCATACTTCTATCATTTCCCAAGAATATTTATCAAAAGGGAAAGCATATAGATCTAACAGAGATAATTCACTCAGTAATCCTTTATTTGTAAAATTCATTTAGCAAACTCTATGTAATTGGGAATGTTCACTTAGCTTTTCCTTTTTGTTGGGAATGTTCACATAGCTCTTCCTTTTAGTTGAGAATGTTCACATAGCTCTTCTTTTTAATTAAGAATGTTCACATAGCTCTTCTTTTTAATTAAGAATGTTCACATAGCTCTTCGTTTTTAGTTAAGAATGTTCACATAGCTCTTCTTTTTAATTAAGAATGTTCACATAGCTCTTCTTTTTAATTAAGAATGTTCACATAGCTCTTCCTTTTAATTAAGAATGTTCACATAGCTCTTCTTTTTAATTAAGAATGTTCACATAGCTCTTCTTTTTAATTAAGAATGTTCACATAGCTCTTCTTTTTAATTAAGAATGTTCACATAGCTCTTCATTTTAATTAAGAATGTTCACATAGCTCTTCTTTTTAATTACATTATACTCTCTAGATTGTTTCAGAATGACTACTTGATTAGGGTAATAAAAAAGATAAAAATCTAAGAGTTTCATACTTGCCTTATCTTCTATAATCATATACCTGGCCAGGGTATATAAGTGTTGAGATTAGGTAGTATGCACTTTATTTTTTTTATCATATTCCTTACTTTTCATATCATTATACACACAAGATTTTCCATTTTCCTAGATTTTCTCTAAGCATCATTTCTATATCTCATCTTGTATCACAAAGATGAGAGAGATTATAAAGCATTTTAAGAAATTCTTAATAAGGTATAGATTTTCATCTTCCTTGTGTCCTTATAGGACTAGTCAAAGGAAGTTCAAAAGTAACTACTTTTATATTTTTAACACATAAAACTAGGAAATGAAATATCAGAATGAATTTATTTCATCTGACCTGTCTGGGACATTTGTCCATGTTCTCTGTTATTACTGGAAAACTGCCTCCCTTGTGGTCCTTACTGACTCTGCCTCTGTGGTTGAGTCATCATTGGATTCCCACCTGGACAATCCTTTACTAGATGTCTCGGTTGTCTACATTGATAACAGATCCTAGGTGCAATATAGGGTCTGTGAGGTCCAGCTATCGATGTTGATGCTATGTTGGAGGCTCTTTTTGGAACATTACTACGATCCCTATCCCTACTTGACATCCATTGTGTCTGGGTATGGAATCTTGATGATGCTGCCGATGTAGAAAATCTCGGCTTTTTAAAACTTTCGGACCTTTGTTTTTTAGTCTGGGTGTACACCTTCTTGCCACTAGTCTGTCGTTTCTCGGTTTCAGACTTCTCTATCCTCCTTACCGACTCCACAAAGGTGGCAAACCTTTCTCTGTTATCTAAAGCAGACACAGAAGTGGTTAGTTCGGTGTTCAACCCCTTCTCAAAATGTCAAATTCTTTCCTCATCATTAACCGCCATTTGCAGACAAAACCGCAACACCTCCATGAACTTAGCTTCATACTCGCTAACGTTCATCTGTCCTTGTTTGATCTTCTCAAATTGAGAAATATTCTCATCTAGATACGTCTTAGGGAAGTATCTACTGACGAATTCTCATCGGAATACCTCCCATCCAATCTCTTCACCTGGTCTCTTATCTTCTTCTATCATCCACCAATGACTAGCACTCCCTTTTAGAAGGTACACAACATGTCTTACCTTTTCAGCTTCAGGGATATCAAGAATCCTGAAAGCCTTTTCCAGTTCTGTCAGCCACATATCAGCATCCACTGGATCAGATGTACCAACATATTCTATGGCTCCAACCCGGCGAAGTCTCTTAAAAGTCTTGCCGACTCCATAACCCTCATGGTGAGCTAATGCCCTAGGTGCAGGTATTTGCATCCTGTCTGTCATGTGAGTCATGGCAGCTATAAACTGCCCAAACATGGCTTGGAGGGTTGGATTCCCCATGTCAGCTTGATTGAACTGGGGCTGTTCAGGTACGGGCTCCTCTCTATTATGGTCTCCTGCACCTCCTCCTGGTGCAGCAGTGCTGCCCTCCGCATCATGTTCTTCATGTGGTCCAGACATCTTCAAGTTCTTCTCCTCCTATGTGAGCAGAAGATACTATCAGATAAACTGGAAGACACTTAGAACAGACTCTACAACCTTAGTCCTGTGTCTCTATAGACTCAGTGAACCTAGAGCTCTGATACCACTTAGTTGTAGCATACAACTCATAAAAACATAATTTACTAATGCAGAAGTGTTCACTAAGCAGCAGATTACCAAAAATCACTAAAAAATAAAACCTTTTTATCAAGAGATCCATCAAAGGAAAACTTTATCATATAGATCCAAAGTAACATAGTTACATTTCTGATCAAGGTACATATTCTGTATCATCTCTTTCTGAGAGTTTACAAGCATTATCTGTCCTGTCAAGCTAAACACATGCAGTATAAAATCTCGAGGCACTGAGACAAAAACTCGAAAGCACTAACTACTACTCCGAGGACCTGAGAGTACAAAGACGACACATAGGACTCTATCTACATCTATACAAGGCATAACAGCCAGTGTCTCCACCTGAGACTTCACTGCTGTCCCTGCTACTGTTGTTGCTGCCATTCACCTACTGAAGGATTCCTGCCTCCTCGTCCGCGTCCACCTAAAAATGTGATTCCCACGGGGGTGAGATAATTTTAAATTTTCCCAGCGAGAGATATAACTCTTTGCCAGAAACATTATTATTGCAGTTTAAGAAGATAAACATACACAAGAATTATATTTGTTTGGTAGCAGTTAATTCAATGTCTAATAGATTAGAACATCATTTTTATCAAAAGCAATATAGCTTATAATTTGATAGAACAACATGTCACTTATCCTTTAAGGAATATGAAGAACATGTATAATTTTTACTACACAAGTACTGCACATAGATCATAAAGCTCATATCACCTCTCATTACCCCTTATTAGGCAACAAGGTATAAGAAAACTTATAAGGTCTACAAAACATTTTCAGTGTACAGAACACCATAGCCCATACATGGCTGTGCTCATCTTCTCAATATATCTGCATGATTAGTAATCATGATTCAATTACATATCAGTACTATGCAATACAAGGGTTATCTTATTACATTCATAACCCATTAGTCTGTATTTGAGCTTCACATAGGATTACTTTGTATTGGATCTTCACATAGCATCACCCTGTATTAGGGTTCACATATCATTAGCTTGTATTAGGGTTCACATAGCATTATCAATATGGATAGCATAAGTAATCAATCATACTTATTTATTCTCATCATTCACCCTTAAATGAATTATCAGCACATAACATGAGTTTCTCTCTCCTCTTTGCCAGAATATGATTACATCACAGTTTATAGGTTTGGATTAACCTTTTTGTAAGGCATGTTAGACTACACTCAATAGGGTACATTACATCTCAATGTAGCCATTGATATGACACATCTTATGTATCATTCATCCAATTATATTGGACTTATAACACATCAAGGTATACCAGTATTAGGGTGTTGGATGTGATATCTATCATATCTCAATGTATCACTTCCCTTAATACCTTTATCTTACTTGAGTTCATACACTTAGCTTGTATTAGGGTATTACCCATCTTAATACTTTATGCACCAGTTCATCATATTTATCATGTAAGGTAGTGGTCATCAGTCACTCACTCAAAATGTACAACTATTGCCAAAACTATGGACTCATCCTTAAGTTAGGAACTAACACAACGGCCATGCTGGGTCATTTGCAAACCAACTCCAAGTCAAGCATAGAGCACCACGGCCGTGCAACCAAGAACGACCGTGCAAGGGGAAGCCACTACAGTTGCCATTATCCAACTCCTTTAGCTTAATGAGGAAAAGTATTCTCCATATTTATAATATGAGGATTCACATAGAATATTACATACATCTGTGGATTTCACATAGTATTATTCTCCAATAGAGTTTTACATAATCACCCTTCTATATCAAGGATTCACCTAGTATTATGTGAGTTTAGGATTTCACAACACATCACCCAGTGATAGGACTTCACATAGAATTAGTAGCACAACCCTATATTAGGGTTTCATATATCTTTATCCCATTTTAGGGCTTAGGGTTTATCATTCACACCGAAGTGGGGTTTCTCTTTCTTCATACTCAAATTAGGGTTAGGATATACAATTCCCATTAAATTAGGGTTTCCTTCATTGTTACACAAGCTAGGGTTACATCATCACCCTGGATTTATAATAACACTCATCCTTGCCCTAGATTAGGGTTTCACACATAGCATTACTCTAATTAGGGTTAGGGCTCATTGATTAGGGTTTCATGATCTCATTATTATGGATCAAACCCTTATCACATAGTTTACTCATTAAGAGAGAATTAGGGCTTAATTATATAAGCATTCAGCTTTCTCACTCTCTCATCCTCTTTAGGATGTTAAGTACCCCAAGATTAATCTAGGTCAACTCTTCCCTTGAGTACACATAGCTAGGTTTAACCTTCACAATTATTAGGATTACTTCCACTAATACCCTCAAATTAGGGTTAAGATTCATTAACCATCATAATTAGGGTTTTCATGATCTCACTATGAAGGATCATACCCTAATTTGACATACTCATACATATTGGAGATTTATTACTTGATTCTCATTCAAATAAGGAGTCTTCTCTCTCCTCTTTCTATCATATGATGTTTACATCACCCTTGATTAGGCTAAGTCAATTCAATATTGACATCATGGGTTATGTCATTACTATTGTGATCATTAAGGCTCACTTGATCAAAGAGTATTGGTCATTCTATCCCATCAAGGTACCTTTGTAACGATCACCACTAATTATAACATGCATTAATCAACTAATTACTTGGTCCCTTAATCACTTTAGGAGTCTATGAGGTTTAGGTTAATCAACCACTAAACCATCTTGACTACTAAGGCATCAAACGGTCTTGACCTTTTTAGACCCCAAACGGTCTTGCACACTAAACCCCCAAACGGTCTTGGACAGACCTTGAAACCGTTTGGTGTTGCAGACCATTTGGTCTTGTTGACTTTTGAAACTGTTTGGTAAAGTGCACACTCAAGACCATTTGCCCAAGATGGGGTGAAGTCCGTTTGATCATGAAGACCGTTTGGTCATGAAGACCGTTTGGTCAAGTTTGAATTTCAAACCACATGGACATAACCGATCTTGAAACCGCATGAGATCAAACGGTTTGGGATTGTTTGGTCCCAAATGGTCTTGAGACCGTTTGGTCCAAACCACCTCAAAACTGCATGGACCAAAAAGTGTCTCAACCACTTCAATTGAGTTAGGGTTTCCAATGTTGAACCCCTCAATCGATCATGCAATTGTTAGGTACTCATCAATTGAGTCAATTAGGTCAACCCTCAACTGATTTGACACTCAATGGACCCTAAATTGATCATCAATTAGGGCTTGGATCAATTGGATTAGGGTTTGGAATCGATTACCCTTCAACATGTTTCAACATGAGTCTAATTGATTTGAAACCATTGAACCATCACTCAATTTGGTCATGACCTGACCCCAAATGGTCTTGGGATCATTTGGATGACCTCCAAACGGTCTTGATACCATTTTCACAAGTCAACACCAAAACCTAACTCAACCAATTAAGGTTTGGCTCATTAGATTGATCACTAGACCAACCATCAATTGCATTTCAATTTAGAACCTTTGGATCTTCAACCTCTTAACCATAGTCAACCCTAGACCTCCAAACGGTCTTGGGTGACCCCCAAACGGTCTTGAGATCATTTGGATATCCTCCAAACGGTCTTGAGACCGTTTTCCCATTATTTCATCATAAACCAAGTCATTCACTTAAGGTTTGAACCCTAGGTTTGGTCACCAAATCAGCAATCAATTGATCATCAACTTGATATCATTGGACCCTCAACTGGTCAACCCTGCTTAACCCTAGACCTCCACACGGTCTTGGGTGATCACCAAACGGTCTTGAGACCATTTGGGTGATCCCCAAACGGTTTTGAAACCGTTTGGGCCACTCAACCCAAACTTCAACTTAATTCAATTATTGAAATCAGCATTTAACCCGATTAGGGTTTAGATGGTTGATGGGCCTTCAATTGGTAATTTACTTGGAATTACTTGATGATTTTTGGTAAGTGATTAGTCCACATTATTCAAAACAGACCTCCAAACAGTCAACGCCTGGTCAACGCCTCCAAAGGGTCTTGGACCGTTTGCTTCCATGCGTTCTTGGTTGAAATCGTTTGCATTCAAACGGTTTGAAACCGTTTGCTCCAAACGGTTTGGCAAACTGTTTGCTAAAGTTGGGAGACCGTTTGTTAAAGTAGATTTTTGGATAAACATAGGAATTAACGTCATCATCTTCTACCTCAAGAACAGAGGCTGTTCTTCACGGAAATAATAGCAAGAACACCCAAAGGTGTCTAAAGAAGAAGATTTAAGCAACGATTTTAGGAAAGAAGGATGCATTAACAAAGCTTAAGGGTTAGAGTTATAAAACCCGCCTTTAGATCTGATCTATCACTCCAAGATTCGTAGATTTAATGGTGGCTCAAGCTCCAGTAGTTGGTCCAAGGTCTTTCCTCCACTTTTTGGATGAAGAAGATGGCTAGAAGGAAGAATCGTGTGAAAACACCAATAAACCAACCGTATTTTAGGGTTCCCACCATGAATTCGAGGTAGATGGTGATCCATACATACTAAACCAGCTTGATCGTCCTTCCTCTGCTCCAGAGCTCCTTCTTGGATGATCAAGGCAAGAAGATAAGCGAGGATACTAAGGGAAACGATCCTTTACTTTGTTGTTAAGGATGCTATATATATTTATGGGTATTTTCAAGGAAAGTGAAAAGAAGAGGATTATCTCCTTTTATTTCCCAAATAAAACCACCAAAACTTCCTTCATTATTTGGCCACGTTTCCACCTTCTATACACATGCAAAACTCCTCTGTTATCCAAGGTTTAAAGGAAAACATCATAATAAGTTGTATATATAAAAGGCCATTTGCTTAAATCTTGATTATTTTAATATCAAGATTATCTCTCCTCCTTGATCATTCAAATGAGGCGCCCTTCTCAATATCTTTAATCTACTTGATTCCAAGAAACATGAGAGATCCTCTAGAGGGTATATTTTTCATGTTGGACCCTAGGTTTTGGGTAAATTGCACTTTACTCCAAAACTAGGTTTTAAAGCACAAGGATTGCTTTACAAGCTATATCTTGGTGCTCAAGCTTGTGGAAACCATACCACTACATATTATTCATTATTATTATGTCTCATTATCATAGGAACATCTTAACATGTGCAATTTGCAAGTTAACCCCTCTAATTGAGTAATTTTCACTTTACTCCAAAATAAGCAAACATTACTTCAACATTGCTTAAACAGGACCCAAAATTGAAATATAAGTTTCTCATGAGCCCTAAATACTTTTCCAAAGATAAGATTAAGCATCTACTCAACCTTATTAGGCAAAACATCTAGGGTTAACACATAACCCAGGTCAGGGATGTTACACCTGAAGACCGTGACCACGGTTATCCCAACACCGCGACCGCTGATACCAGAAAACCGCGACCAAGCTGGACCGCAGAAAGAGATGAATTAGGCACAGACCGCGACTGCGGTCTCACCCTCACTTATCACCAGACCGCGATCATGGTTCTAAGTCGGTGGAGTGTGCCTGTAAATAGCGCACCCATCGGTCTTGTCAAGGATCTCGAGGGGGGGGGAGATCAGATCCTGAGGCCACAAAGTGTTGCTGCGTTCCAGACTCGTCTCCAACCATTGATACATCAGTATTGGATCTCCAAGGGCAGAAGCCGATCTAGAGAAGATGGATGCCCGCCCCTTATTCAAGAGGATAAGGTCATCCACACGGTAGATCTAGATCTGAAGAAGTAGTGTGTAGTATCATGTTTCTTCTCTTCCAGATCTATCGTTTCATCCCGCTGTATCCCTTTTCCCCCTTCGTGGTATCATATGGATCTGTCTTTTTGTAATGTCGTCATGTTGTCTGCAAACATGAGCAGCTAAACACCTTAACTTGGGTTGGGAGTAGCCACTAAGGCTCTCCAAACATGTAGATTGTCTCTTTCTTTTGAATATACATATTCTTATCAAGATTATCTCCATGCACCTATTTTAATGCTTCACTTATATGTTTAGCTACCATCTTGTGATGTTTGATTGTTGATATCTCAAGAGAGTAATATCACTTTTATCCTATGTCATGGAGTGGTATGAATGCACGAGAGTGTTGGAATGCTAAAGCTTTAACCATTTGTTTTACTGCAAGGTTTTTGAGTTGTCATCTCGAGAGAGAGGCTTCTTTTAGACTTAGATCTATCCTCATCTCAAGAGAGAGTGGAATAGATGTTTGAATGGTTGCTTGTAATCTTGATATGTGTATGCAAGAGAGAGAGATAGTATTACATGTTGGTGAGGTGCTTTAGTTGGTGAACCCCAACCGGGGTTTTCCCCATATACTTGTTTACAGTTTGTTTCTTTTGCATCTTTTTGTTTTACAGTTCTTGTTAATGTGCTACCATTCGTTAGGGAACATTTCTTTATCCCCTTTTTTGACTGGAGTATAAGAGTGTTTGATTCCGTGTTCTTAACACGACCAACCTTGTCCCAGTGTTCGACTTCGATCGCTACATCGGACCCCATTTATTGTTGCGGGGGCCTGAGAGTCGAGTTATCTCTTTAAAAGTCTGACTACTTTAATCCACTCCTTTTGGATGTGCAATTTAGGCCGGTCAGCTTTTTGGCGCCATTGTCGGGGACACGACAAAATGGCACTATTAAGAACTCGTGTCCGCTTACTATACTCCTGTGCCTTAAGCTTATCAATAAGCTTGACAACACAATTACTTTAAATTTGCTAACCTAGGATTGTGCAGAGTAGTTTGTTTGGACCAGTTCAGTTTTCTAACTTGACTGTACGATCTATTCAGGTACCCAAGAAGAAGCAACTTGTTCGACTTTACTCCTTTTTGCCACGCCGCCTCACGTAGACGTTACCCTTTCAGGCAACGAGCAGAACGTGAGGAATGAACAACACCCACCTCCACCAGTAACGGATGAAGATAGAGGTGGCCGTTACATGACAGCCATCAGTACCAAGAGCAAGAAGAGCAACATGAAGAGGACGATCGTCACTATGAGGAGAGTCATCATCGTCGCAGGTACAGAAGGAACCATAACAACCACGAGCACAATCACAGGAACATCGATAGTGAAGATGATGATGAGGAGGAGAAGACTCTTTGGGAGTTGGCAGCTACAAAAGCCAAAAACTCAAGATGTCTTGTGATCATCCCAAGGTTCAATGCATCGGACTTTGAATTGAATCCAATTGTAATATCTATGATCCAGAACAAATGCTTTCGAGGGAGTTCAAAGAACGATAACCCTTGTCATCACCTCGACACTTTTAAGAATATCTAGGACACCATCAAGATGTGGGGAGTTCCGTAAGAAGTCATTTATTGCAAATTTTTCATTTCTCCTTGGAGGACAAGGTACTATCCTGGTACCTTGGATTACCGCATCAAGCTTTGAATGGATGGAACGCATTGGCTGATGCTTTTGTGAACAAGTTCTACCCCACAGAGAAGATTGTTCATAACAGGTAGAAGATCACGTCTTTCACACAGAGACTAGGTGAGAATCTGCATGAAGCCTGGGAAAGGTACCAGGAGTATCAGAGAGATTGCCCTCACCATAATTATAAGAAGGGTTTCCTAATAACAACGTTCTACAATGGTTTAACACCAGACGAGAGAGTCTCGCTAGATCCAAGAAAATCATTGAAAACATGGTTGAGTTACAATATGGGACTGACTATGACAGGACCGACAGAGGGTGTGCCAAAAAGTCCACCAATGAAGGGTCTTCAATTAAATCAAAGGCTCTCGAGGCAATCACATCTCAGATACAAAAGATAGCCATTGATGTTTGACAACTGAAGAAATTAGGAGGAAAGGGGAAGAAGCACATTGAAAAAGTGATGAAATGCGTCACTTGCGGTGAAGGTGGGCACGGAATAGATAACTACATATACGCCCAACCCGAAGAATCAAGCAAAAGTGAGTCTGAGGAGGAGGAAGTTGAAAATGTCTCTTATGCTAACTTTAAGAGATCGGATCACCCAGGTTTCAGTTATGGCAACAAAGATGATGCAGAGAATTCACATCAACTGAATAATCCACCCAAGCAACCACCAGGTTTCGAGAAGAGAGGCGGATAAGGTCAGTACACCAAAACAAGTACTTTCCAAATAAACAAAGCCAACTATCAAGGTCAAGGGAAGTATCAAAACTGCCATGCTACAAGCACAAGTCAAGGACAAGGACAAGCTCAAGGACAGTGTCAGGCAAGGAACAATAGTCAACCTGACTTAGTGGGCCAACTATTCAATTTCATCAAGAGACAGGACACGATAAACAATCAACTAGCACAAAGTGCACTATCCAACTCTGGCGTCCTGAATACGATGCAGGTCCAAATGGCGAATATGCAAACACATCAACACTAGATAGACCAACAGCTCACTCAGTTGGCTGAGCTGGTGAAGAACCCTTCAAGGAAGATACCATCTAACACCGAGTCTGCCAAGATGGTGGTCCTTAGATCGGTAAGGATGGTAAAGCACCCTGAGGTGACAAGACTTGAAGAACCGGAGCTAGAGATTATTACAGAGAAATTAGCCAAAGGAGAAAACCAACAAGCTCAAGTTAGAGAATCGAAACCTGTGGAGGACATATTAGCCAAAAGGAGTCAATACTCCCTAAGATTGTCATTTATGTACAAACTCATAAAGGCACATCTCAAAAAGAGGTATGCAAAGTTTATGGAATCGGTGAAAAAGCTCCACCTCGATGTGCCACTTCTGGATGCTTTAGAAGAAATGCCAACATATGCCAAGTTTTTCAAGGACCTAATCACAAAGAAAAGAAGAGGAGGAAAGATTGAAATAATGCGCCTTGCAAGTATGTCAACTGCTTTCGTAAAGACAGAATTACCTAACAAGAAGAAGGACCCTAAAGCCTTTACTATACCTTTTGGTGTAGGGGATAACATCAAAAGGAAGGGTCTCACTGACTTGGGGGCTAGCATCAGTCTTATGCCTTTAAGCCTCGCACAATTATTGGCACTGATTGATATGGTCAGGACCAATATGAGAATCGAGTTGGTGGACCATACCTTCAAAAGGCTTGTGGGAGTAGTTGAAGATGTTCTGATTCGTGTGGGAAGATTCTTCATCCCGTGTGATATTTTTGTCATTGACACTATTGAAGACCCTAAATGCCCTATCATCTTCAGACGTCCTTTCTTGGTGACCGGGAGGGCACTGATTGATGTCGCTGAAGGCATCATAACTCTGAGGGTCGGAAACGACCACATTGATTTCAAGGTAAAAGATGCCATGAAGGAACCATCCCTGCTCGAATCTACTTACTTCATGGATAGCTACAACCAATATTGTGAAGAAGTAGAAGAAGATACCACAGTGGTAGACCCTCTTATGAGGGCATCATAGAAAATTTGTTACCACTTATTAGGTAACTTAATATCTTCAGGTCATCTGACCAAGGACATTATGATTCTGGTTACACAAAGCATTGCACATAGTTCACAGAGCTCATATCACCTCTTATTGCCCCTTAATAGGCAACAAGGCATATTTATGGCTTATGAAGCCCATAACCAATTCCAATAATCAAAACATCATATGGCACACATGGCTCATAAATTTTTGGATTACTTCTCACTGAGCAATAAAGCATATGAAGGCTTATAAGGCCTATAAAGCATTCTCAATATATAGAACATCATAGCCCATACCTGGCTATACTCCTCATCTCATCATTCCTACATGACTAGTACTCATGATAACTGTAACACCCCTGACCTGGGTTATGACCTAACCCTGGAAGTTTTGCCTAAATATGTAATTAATATACTTGTGAACACTCCCTGGCATGTAATTAAGTTCCTCAGGAACATTTACTTTCAATTTTGCTCCTTTTTGTATAAAGTTGTAGCATTGTGTTGTATGCAGGGACCTATGTGCAAATTACCCAGTTTAAGGGTTGAACTTGCAAAATTCACAAGATAAGATGTTCCTTTGATGTTGAGACATCATGAGAATGGTTATGGTGAAGTTTGAGGGATTTCCCAAGCTTGAGCACCAAGGTGCAGCTGTGGAAGCAATTCCCATGCTTAGAAACCCTAATTTGGGTTAAAGTGCAATTTACCCAAATTGAGGGGTCCAAGTTGTAATTCTTAATATCTAGAACATCTTTTATGACTCTTGTCATCATTTAGAGTAGAAATGATGAAAGGGATACATCATTTAATAATCAGATGAGAAAAATGATCTTTGTGATAGAAATCACCTAAAATGGGTATGAAACCCTTCCAAGTATGTACCCTAGTTGAAGGTTGGATTCCTTTACCCCTAGATTTTGAGATTTCATGAGATTTTCATAAGGATAGATAGGTTTGGTCGTGCCTTTGAGCAAGGAGGGACCTAGATGAGATTTCCAATCTTGTGAGGTCCTTAGGGTGTAAAAGAGGCTAAAGTATATAAGCCCTTTTCTCTTGCAATTAAGTAAACAAACTTTCTTTCCTTCACTTCTCTTCCTTTCTTGCTCAAACGACCAAGGATAGCTTGGAGCTCAGGGGGGGGAACGACCAACCTGTTCAAGGTAAGAAAACCCCACCTTCTAGCTCGAATTCATGGAGGAATTCACTTTCTAAGGTTGGTTTTATGGTTAGCTTACTTAGTCTTCTTGTTCTAGCCGACCAAAGCAACGTTTCCTTGGAGAATTCACCTCTGACCAAGTTGTGGAAGCTCAAGGACGCCATTAAAGCTTGGAGCTTGAAGGCTTGGAGCTCTAAGATCAACCTTTAGGCAGGTTTTATAACTCTAAACTTATGCTTTATATGTATGCTCAATTCTTGCAATTTACTTGGTAAATTCTCCTTCTACCTCCCTTCTTCCTTGCACGTTTGCAAGAAAATCAGTGGAGAAACCGACCTTGCTAGAGGTTGAAGATGAGGGGCGTGATTCCCTATGTTACTTTTTCAAACGACCATGGACCCTTTTGGTCCAAACGGTTGCAAACCGTTTGGGTTCAAACGGTTTCAAACCGTTTGCTCTCAAACGGTCTTGCAAGACCGTTTGGATTGAAACGATCTCAAGACCGTTTGAAAGAGTTGACCAAGGGACGACCGTTTGAGGGTCTGTTCCTAACATATTGAGTTTCATCTCTGCAAAGAATCAAAGTCTAATTCTTAACCAATTGAGAGTTGAAGGCACTTCAACATGAAACCCTAATCGGGTGAAAGAGTGCTGATTTGACATATAGATCTTGTTGAGTTTTGGGTTGAAGGACCCAAACGGTCTCAAGACCATTTGGGGATTCCTCCAAACGGTCCTAAGACCGTTTGGGCACAACCCAAGACCGTTTGAAGGTCTAGGGTTAAGTTAATCTAATGGTTTGAGGGTCCAATTGTAGGAAATTGATGAATTGATGAAAATTGCTGATTTTGACCTAATTGGACTTCAACCTTAGTCAAAACGACTTGGATTTTGGTCAAACTTTGGGAAAACGGTCTCAAGACCGTTTGGATGATGTCCAAACGACCTCAAGACCGTTTGGGCCAAGTTTGAGCCCAATTGGAGGTCAATTGATAGGTTCAACCTTGAATTGATTCACATTGTTGAACATTGATGACCAATCGATTTGAAACCCTAATTGAGGAGGATTGAACCCTAATTGGCTTGCAATTGAGGGTCAATTGGATGTCTAAGTGGTTAAGGCTAACCCTAATTGACTCAATTTATAAGTGGTTAGCATAGCTTTAACCAATTGAGGGCTTCAACACACATATCCATGAACATTGGTGACCTTTGAACCCCTTTGGAGGTCCAAACGGTTTGAGCCCATTTGGACCAAACGGTCTCAAGACCGTTTGGATCCAAACGGTCTCAAGACCGTTTGAGACCAAACGGTCTCAAGACCGTTTGGGGCCAAACGGTCTCAAGACCGTTTGGGCTCAAACGACCTCAAGATCGTTTGGTCCAATCGATCTCAAGCAAGTTTGATCAAACGGTTTCAAACCGTTTGAAGCTCCAAACGGTTTGGAAGTCAACCCTTCCAAACGGTCTTCACCTCCAAACGGTCTCAAGACCGTTTGGGGCCAAACGGTCTCAAGACCGTTTGGGTGGTTGAAACCGTTTGGAGATTGGTGATGGTTTGTACTTAACCATTTGATGGTGTAACTAGTGCAATGGTGATCCAATCTAAACCCTAATGGTAACCTAGGTCATTAAGGGACTATGTGATTAGTGAGTTAACCCATGATGGTAATCATGTTGCAAATTACCAAAATACCCTTGAGGGGTCTAAAGGGGTAAAACCTTGTTCTAATCAAACCCAAATCACATGATGTTGATGTTTTGGATCATGTTAGTCAATGGAGACTTGTCTCAACCTGATCTAGAGTGGTGTTGTCACCATCTACTAGTGAGAGGAGAGAGAAAGTATTTCTAGAGAGAGAAAGTATCCTAGAGAGAGAAAGTACCCTTTTTAGGAGGAAACTCTAGTGAGATACTTCAATTACACATGAATGTGCATGATTAGGGACTGACCCACCTATGTGAGGTCATGGAAACCCTAAATATGATATCTAATGGATCTTAATCTTAATTAAGAGTCTTAATGATGATGTTTCTCTTCCATGATGATGTAATGAGTACCATTCACCATGGTGTGAATAGTAAACCCTAATTTTAGGGTGATGACTTGAAAGATGAATAGTAAACCCTAAATGGTTGAATTGTTTACTATTATCTGTTGAACTAACCATGCAGGTTATTATGAGATAATGGTCATACCCATGTATGAAATACCATGTTATATTCATTGAAAGCATGTCTTAAGCTTTATGAATAGTGAATCATCTTGATGCACTGCTAAGTGACATCTTTTGTGATTTATGGGCTGTAAGAGCCATAAACACCATCAAGGTCATGCTTGACAGATGACTTGTGATGAGATAATTGAGAACTGGTAATTGAAATGAGTTAGGCCTGCTACATTTTAGTATTCTCATATATAGCTGTGATGCTAATGTTTTTGTATGATGATATGAATACTGAATGTACTTAACTAATCAAGTGAAATGTAGAGCCCTGATCATAGATCCATCATTGTCAGAGTCTAAATGATGGTGAAACAGGTTTTCCTCAGGGAACTCCTGGATCACATACTTTTGAGTATGTGGGGTACATGGATGTGTAGAACCTTACATCCTAGTGTAGGTATTTGATGTAGATTCTTGTAGTCCGTCATACCTTCACTATAAAAGAAAAGGTGAGAGGATGATGTAGATTCTAGTAGTCCATCAGACCCCACCATAAAGTCCTAAAGGTGAGATGTATATCTACACTCCCTTAAAGACACAAATACCGTATCGGTGAAAGATAAACAAGAAATCTTCCGATAACGAAGAGAGTACAGAATGCCACTGTAACTCTAAAAATAGCGAAGGACCAGAGTACCCTGGTGAGCTATTACAAAGACATCCCGCCAGATGTCAAACAATCAATCCTCTAACTGACTGAGGAAGATGAGGTCATAAGAATCCGGCTCTTTTAATGACCTAGTATGATACCGAGGTGACTTAATAGTGATCGGTTGGAGTATGAGTGGTATACCTCATCTCCACAGGGCATAACAATGATGTTTGAAAAACATAATCAACAACGTAGTATATCTGTTAGAGTTATCTACGAGTTATTTGATTGATGTTACCTTCAATGGCATAGATGTTCTCATATTTTAATATTGATTGAACTCTTGCTTATCATCAGAACTGCTAGTGAATATCTTGAAGGCTCTTATTGCTTTAGTTATTCCTTACTTTGCTTATAAAGCCTAGTGGAGAGTTATAACTCTCGCTGGGGCAATTATGTATAATTGTCTCACCCCGTAGACTTCTACTTTTAGGTGGTCGTCGAAGACGGAGGAACAAGAACTCTGGTGACCAATCCCAGCAACAGCAGCATCAGGAGTAGTAACTATCTCAGGTGGAGATCTAGCCTGCTTCATGGTGTAGATAGAGTCAAGTCCTATATGTCCTCTGTACTCTCAGGTCCTGGAGTGTTTTGGAGTATGAACTCTTGAGAGATTTTGTACCCTATTGTATATAATTACTCAAGAAGTAATTGTCAGTGATGTAAACAGTTAAATCCTTTTTCTATGGAAAAGGTTTGTGGTTTCAGGCTCTTGTCTCGAAAAGTTTTAATTTCCCGTGATTTTTGTCTTCCGCTGTTTACCGATTGCTTCCGCACATGTTTAATTCGAGATTAATTCGTGGTTTGGAGATCGGAGCCCACAATTAAGTGGTATCAGAGCTCTAGGTTCGCCGAGTCTACAGAGGCATAGGACTTAGGAAGTCGAGTCTATCTTTAGTATTCCTTCCTTATCTAATAGAATCTTCTACTCCTCAGGAGAAGAAGATACTTAAGATGTCAGAGCCACATGATGAGTATGTGGAAGAAAGTAGTGCCAGTGCACCTCAAGGCGGTGCAGGAGTACTAGAGGTGGAACAGCCTGTACCAGAACAACCTAGAGAGCCACCCCAGTTTGACCCAGCTGACATAGGTAACCCAACAGTCCAGACAATGTTTGGGCAGTTCATGACTGCCATGACACACATAACCGACAGATTGCCTATGCCTGCACCTAGGGCACCTGTCCAGCCTGAGGGGTAAGGTATCGGGAAGACGTTCGAGTGACTACGTCGTGTCGGAGCTACCGAGTACCATGGGACTGCTGACCCCGCAGATGCTGATCTGTGGTTGACAGAGCTGGAGAAGGCTTTTAGGATCCTCAACATCCCTGAAGCTGAGAAGGTTAGACATGCTGTCTATCTTCTCAAAGGAAGTGCTGGTCACTGGTGGACCATGGAAGAGCATAAGAGACCTGGAATAGAGATCTCGTGGGAAGATTTTCGGCGGGAGTTTGTCCAAAGATATTTCCCAAAGACCTTCCTAGACGAGAAGATCTCTCAGTTTGAGAGACTGAGACAGGGTATGATGAACATTAGCGAGTACGAAGCTAAGTTCATGGAGTTGTTGCGGTTTTGTCCGCACATGGCTGCCACAGAAGAAGAAAGGATCAGAAGGTTTGAGAAGGGGTTGAATGCTGACATGTCTACCCCAGTGTCTGCCTTAGAGAACCGAGAGAGATTCTCTACCTTCGATGAGTCAGTCCGAAGGATAGATAGATCTGTGGTTGAGAAGAGGCAAACACAGAAAAGGTATCCACAGTTCCAGGGTTCTTCATCTATGGACTTTAAGAAGTCTAAATCCTCTGCACCTAACCCCCCACCATCTAGATCTAGTCCTCAGACTCAGTGGTCTCCTAGTAGAGGTATAGGAAGAGGACAACCACCTCGGGAGACACAAAGTTCTGCATCAATGTCTGCTACCGGACCACAAAGACCACAAGAAAGAAGATGCTACAACTGCGGTAAGGTGGGACATTTGATGAAGGACTGCCGATCTAGGCCTGTCAGTGTGACACAGCCTCCGAGACAAGGACAACAGGGATCACAGGGAGGACAATCTCAAGGAATAGGTCGAGGACACGGGCAAGCGTCTCAAGCTGGATCATCAGCACCACCTCAACAACAGGCTACGACGAGGTTCTATGCTATGAACCCACCAGAGGCAGTGGTCAATCCGCAAGTAGTGACAGGTCAGATGGAACTTTTATATTCTGATATGTCTAAATCTTGTGTAGTATCTGTTTTGATTGACTCGGGTGCTACGCACTCTTTCATCACTCGAAGAGTGATTCGTAACTGCAATATGATAACTAGTCATAGGGCAGATAAGTTGTTGTTGGAGACTCCGTTGAGTGGGTCTGCTGTTCTGTAAGAAGTATGCTCTCCTTGTGTACTTTTCTTTTCTAAGCATCGCATTCAAGTGGATCTCATACCGCTTGATATGCAAGGATTTGATATAATCCTAGGGATGGATACCTTGGAAAGGTATCGAGTTGTCTTGGATTGTGAGTCCAAGCTGGCTGTGTTTGCTGATGAAAGCAACACATGGATCTTTCAAGGTGAAAGAAAGATTCTGCTCACCTGTCTTGTATCAGCTATGGTTGCTGATAAGTTGATGAGGCAAGGATGCTATGCATTCTTGGCCCATGTGGTAGATGTTACCAAGGAGAGTTCCAACCCTGCTGAATTTCCGATAGTCAGGGAATTCGAGGATGTGTTTCCCGAAGAACTTCCTGGTATACCACCACCCCGGGAAATTGATTTTGAAATCAATTTGGTCCCAGATACGAAACCCATAGCCCAGACTCCGTATAGGATGGCGCCTGCTGAGATGGCAGAACTCAAGAAACAGCTTCAAGAGTTACTTGAGAAGGGTTTCATCCGACCGAGTACCTCACCTTGGGGTGCTCCGGTTTTGTTTGTTAAAAAGAAAGATGGATCGATGCGGTTGTGCATTGATTATAGACAACTCAATAAAGTAACCATAAAGAATAAGTATCCTTTGCCGAGGATTGATGATCTCTTCGACCAGTTGCGTGGTGCAACAGTCTTTTCCAAGATAGACTTAAGGTCTGGATATCATCAAATCCGCATTAAGGACAGTGACATATCCAAGTATGCCTTTAGGACAAGATATGGTCACTATGAGTTCACGGTTATGTCGTTTGGACTAACCAATGCACCAGCTGCATTCATGGAACTCATGAATAGAGTCTTTCGACCTTTTCTTGATCAGTGTGTTGTCGTCTTCATAGATGACATACTGATTTATAGTAAGGATGCTCAGTAGCATGAGCAACACCTTCGCCAGATTTTGACCTTGCTAAGGGAACATAAGCTATACGCTAAGTTTAGCAAGTGTGAGTTCTGGTTATCTGAAGTATCCTTCCTTGGACATGTGGTATCTGCCTCGGGAATTTGTGTTGATCCTGCAAAGATAGAATCTGTTCTGCAGTGGGAACAACCGAAGACACCGACGGAGATTAGAAGTTTCTTGGGGTTAGCTGGCTATTATCGAAGGTTTATCAAGAATTTCAGTTCTATAGCCTTACCTTTGACCAAGTTAACCCGAAAGGATGTTCCTTTTGCTTGGAGTGATAAGTGTCAACAGTCTTTTCAGCTGTTGAAGGAGAGGTTAACGAGTGCACCTGTGCTTGTGTTACCTGAGCAAGGAAAGGAATATATAATCTTTTGTGATGCCTCCAAGAATGGACTTGGATGTGTGTTGATGCAGGATAAACAAGTGATTTCTTTTGCTTACCGACAACTTAAGAAACACGAGGAGAATTATCCGACACACGATCTAGAGTTAGCTGCTGTGGTCCATGCTTTGAAAATCTGGAGACATTATCTCTACGGAGAAACTTTCCAGATTTTCACAGACCACAAGAACCTTAAATACATCTTCACTCAGCATGAGCTTAATATGAGGCAAGGTCGCTGGATGGAGTTAATCAAGGACTATGATTGTACAATTGATTACCATCCGGGCAAAGCCAATGTGGTTGCTGATGCCTTGAGTAGGAAATCAGCAACATCAACCATGGATAGGGCACAACTAAGTTCCTTAGTATGCTCTAGAAGAGATATGCTTATCTCTTTGAGACAAGACAATGTGCAGTTGAAGGCATCATTGTTAACTGGTCTGTTAGCTGAGATGCAGATTAAACCTTCCTTAAGAGAGCAGATAAAGGAGGCACAACAAGTAGATGTTTTTGTACAGCAGATTAGATCTGAGTTTGGAGATGAGAAGCGAGAAGGTTTTCATGAGTCAGATGACCAGATGGCATGCTATCATGGAAGGATGATAGTTCCAGATGTGGACAACCTGAGGAAGTTAGTCCTGGAAGAAGCTCATTCTTCGATGTATGCTATGCATCCAGGGAGCACCAAGATGTATCGAAACTTGAAGGATATGTATTGGTGGCCTGGGATGAAGAAGGATGTAGCTGAGTTTGTTCTGAGGTGTCCTGTGTGTCAGCAGGTCAAGGCTGAACACCAGAGACCTGCAGGAACAATGCAACCCTTACCCATACCACAGTGGAAGTGGGACCATGTGACCATGGACTTTGTTGTTGGCCTACCTAGGACAAACAAAGGACATGATTCCATTTGGGTAATTGTTGATAGGTTGACAAAGACAGCGTATTTCTTACCTATCAAAACAACCTATTCTGCTGAAAGGTTATCCCAGATATATATTCAAGAGATAGTGCGGTTGCACGGAGTTCCTGTCACTATAGTTTCTGACAGAGGTCCCCAGTTTACAAGTCGCTTTTGGGAACAGTTACACAGAGCCCTAGGCACCAAGCTAAGGTTTAGTACAGCCTTTCATCCCCAGACTGATGGACAGTCAGAAAGAACTATACAGACCTTAGAAGATCTGTTGAGAGCATGTGTTCTCCAGTTTACCGGGAGTTGGGATCTACATCTAAGCTTGATAGAGTTTGCCTATAACAATAGCTATCAACATAGCATTGATATGGCACCATATGAAGCTTTATATGGTAGACGTTGTAGATCACCCTTGTGTTGGTATGAAACTGGTGAGCACCAGTTGTTAGGCCCTGATCTTATGCAGCAAACTATAGAAAAGATTAAAGTAATACAACAACAGCTTAAGACTGCACAAGATAGACAGAAATCATATGCCGATAAACGTCGTAGACCCCTAGAATTCCAGGTTGGAGACAGAGTGTATCTCAAGGTCTCACCTTGGAAAGGAGTCCTTCGTTTTGGGAGAAAAGGAAAGTTAGCTCCTAGATTTATGGGACCTTATCCAATTGTTGAAAAAGTTGGAAAGGTGGCCTATAGACTAGAGTTACCTCAGGAGTTGCAGAAGCTGCACCCTGTGTTTCACATTTCCATGCTGAGGAGATGTCATCCAGATACCGAGTCAGTTCTACAACCTATGGAAGTAGAATTGAATGAAGATATAACGTATGAGGAGGGACCAGTGTCAATCCTCGATAACAGAACTAAAAAGTTAAAGAAGAAGGATATAAGCCTTGTAAAAGTCCTCTGGAACCATCGTGGTGTTGAAGAAGCCACATGGGAACTAGAAGATGAAATGAGAAGAAAATATCCTGCTCTTTTCTTATAATATGCTTTATCGATTTCGGGGACGAAATCCTTTTGAAGGGGTAAAGAATTTGTAACACCCCTGACCTGGGTTATGACCTAACCCTGGAAGTTTTGCCTAAATATGTAATTAATATACTTGTGAACACTCCCTGGCATGTAATTAAGTTCCTCAGGAACATTTACTTTCAATTTTGCTCCTTTTTGTATAAAGTTGTAGCATTGTGTTGTATGCAGGGACCTATGTGCAAATTACCCAGTTTAAGGGTTGAACTTGCAAAATTCACAAGATAAGATGTTCCTTTGATGTTGAGACATCATGAGAATGGTTATGGTAAAGTTTGAGGGATTTCCCAAGCTTGAGCACCAAGGTGCAGCTGTGGAAGCAATTCCCATGCTTAGAAACCCTAATTTGGGTTAAAGTGCAATTTACCCAAATTGAGGGGTCCAAGTTGTAATTCTTAATATCTAGAACATCTTTTATGACTCTTGTCATCATTTAGAGTAGAAATGATGAAAGGGATACATCATTTAATAATCAGATGAGAAAAATGATCTTTGTGATAGAAATCACCTAAAATGGGTATGAAACCCTTCCAAGTATGTACCCTAGTTGAAGGTTGGATTCCTTTACCCCTAGATTTTGAGATTTCATGAGATTTGCATAAGGATATATAGGTTTGGTCGTGCCTTTGAGCAAGGAGGGACCTACATGAGATTTCCAATCTTGTGAGGTCCTTAGGGTGTAAAAGAGGCTAAAGTATATAAGCCCTTTTCTCTTGCAATTAAGTAAACGAACTTTCTTTCCTTCACTTCTCTTCCTTTCTTGCTCAAACGACCAAGGATAGCTTGGAGCTCAGGGGGGGAACGACCAACCTGTTCAAGGTAAGAAAACCCCACCTTCTAGCTCGAATTCATGGAGGAATTCACTTTCTAAGGTTGGTTTTATGGTTAGCTTACTTAGTCTTCTTGTTCTAGCCGACCAAAGCAACGTTTCCTTGGAGAATTCACCTCTGACCAAGTTGTGGAAGCTCAAGGACGCCATTAAAGCTTGGATCTTGAAGGCTTGGAGCTCTAAGATCAACCTTTAGGCGGGTTTTATAACTCTAAACTTATGCTTTATATGTATGCTCAATTCTTGCAATTTACTTGGTAAATTCTCCTTCTACCTCCCTTCTTCCTTGCACGTTTGCAAGAAAATCAGTGGAGAAACCGACCTTGCTAGAGGTTGAAGATGAGGGGCGTGATTCCCTATGTTACTTTTTCAAATGACCATGGACCCTTTTGGTCCAAACGGTTGCAAACCGTTTGGGTTCAAACGGTTTCAAACCGTTTGCTCTCAAACGGTCTTGCAAGACCGTTTGGATTGAAACGGTCTCAAGACCGTTTGAAAGAGTTGACCAAGGGACGACCGTTTGAGGGTCTGTTCCTAACATATTGAATTTCATCTCTACAAAGAATCAAAGTCTAATTCTTAACCAATTGAGAGTTGAAGGCACTTCAACATGAAACCCTAATCGGGTGAAAGAGTGCTGATTTGACATATAGATCTTGTTGAGTTTTGGGTTGAAGGACCCAAACGGTCTCAAGACCGTTTGGGGATTCCTCCAAACGGTCCTAAGACCGTTTGGGCACAACCCAAGACCGTTTGAAGGTCTAGGGTTAAGTTAATCTAATGGTTTGAGGGTCCAATTGTAGGAAATTGATGAATTGATGAAAATTGCTGATTTTGACCTAATTGGACTTCAACCTTAGTCAAAACGACTTGGATTTTGGTCAAACTTTGGGAAAACGGTCTCAAGACCGTTTGGATGATGTCCAAACGACCTCAAGACCGTTTGGGCCAAGTTTGAGCCCAATTGGAGGTCAATTGATAGGTTCAACCTTGAATTGATTCACATTGTTGAACATTGATGACCAATCGATTTGAAACCCTAATTGAGGAGGATTGAACCCTAATTGGCTTGCAATTGAGGGTCAATTGGATGTCTAAGTGGTTAAGGCTAACCCTAATTGACTCAATTTATAAGTGGTTCGCATAGCTTTAACCAATTGAGGGCTTCAACACACATATCCATGAACATTGGTGACCTTTGAACCCCTTTGGAGGTCCAAACGGTTTGAGCCCATTTGGACCAAACGGTCTCAAGACCGTTTGGGGCCAAACGGTCTCAAGACCGTTTGGGGCCAAACGGTCTCAAGACCGTTTGGGCTCAAACGACCTCAAGATCGTTTGGTCCAATCGATCTCAAGCAAGTTTGATCAAACGGTTTCAAACCGTTTGAAGCTCCAAATGGTTTGGAAGTCAACCCTTCCAAACGGTCTTCACCTCCAAACGGTCTCAAGACCGTTTGGGGCCAAACGGTCTCAAGACCGTTTGGGTGGTTGAAACCGTTTGGAGATTGGTGATGGTTTGTACTTAACCATTTGATGGTGTAACTAGTGCAATGGTGATCCAATCTAAACCCTAATGGTAACCTAGGTCATTAAGGGACTATGTGATTAGTGAGTTAACCCATGATGGTAATCATGTTGCAAATTACCAAAATACCCTTGAGGGGTCTAAAGGGGTAAAACCTTGTTCTAATCAAACCCAAATCACATGATGTTGATGTTTTGGATCATGTTAGTCAATGGAGACTTATCTCAACCTGATCTAGAGTGGTGTTGTCACCATCTACTAGTGAGAGGAGAGAGAAAGTATTTCTAGAGAGAGAAAGTATCCTAGAGAGAGAAAGTACCCTTTTTAGGAGGAAACTCTAGTGAGATACTTCAATTACACATGAATGTGCATGATTAGGGACTGACCCACCTATGTGAGGTCATGGAAACCCTAAATATGATATCTAATGGATCTTAATCTTAATTAAGAGTCTTAATGATGATGTTTCTCTTCCATGATGATGTAATGAGTACCATTCACCATGGTGTGAATAGTAAACCCTAATTTTAGGGTGATGACTTGAAAGATGAATAGTAAACCCTAAATGGTTGAATTGTTTACTATTATCTGTTGAACTAACCATGCAGGTTATTATGAGATAATGGTCATACCCATGTATGAAATACCATGTTATATTCATTGAAAGCATGTCTTAAGCTTTATGAATAGTGAATCATCTTGATGCACTGCTAAGTGACATCTTTTGTGATTTATGGGCTGTAAGAGCCATAAACACCATCAAGGTCATGCTTGACAGATGACTTGTGATGAGATAATTGAGAACTGGTAATTGAAATGAGTTAGGCCTGCTACATTTTAGTATTCTCATATATAGCTGTGATGCTAATGTTTTTGTATGATGATATGAATACTGAATGTACTTAACTAATCAAGTGAAATGTAGAGCCCTGATCATAGATCCATCATTGTCAGAGTCTAAATGATGGTGAAACAGGTTTTCCTCAGGGAACTCCTGGATCACATACTTTTGAGTATGTGGGGTACATGGATGTGTAGAACCTTACATCCTAGTGTAGGTATTTGATGTAGATTCTTGTAGTCCGTCATACCTTCACTATAAAAGAAAAGGTGAGAGGATGATGTAGATTCTAGTAGTCCATCAGACCCCACCATAAAGTCCTAAAGGTGAGATGTATATCTACACTCCCTTAAAGACACAAATACCGTATCGGTGAAAGATAAACAAGAAATCTTCCGATAACGAAGAGAGTACAGAATGCCACTGTAACTCTAAAAATAGCGAAGGACCAGAGTACCCTGGTGAGCTATTACAAATACATCCCGCCAGATGTCAAACAATCAATCCTCTAACTGACTGAGGAAGATGAGGTCATAAGAATCCGGCTCTTTTAATGACCTAGTATGATACCGAGGTGACTTAATAGTGATCGGTTGGAGTATGAGTGGTATACCTCATCTCCACAGGGCATAACAATGATGTTTGAAAAACATAATCAACAGCGTAGTATATCTGTTAGAGTTATCTACGAGTTATTTGATTGATGTTACCTTCAATGGCATAGATGTTCTCATATTTTAATATTGATTGAACTCTTGCTTATCATCAGAACTGCTAGTGAATATCTTGAAGGCTCTTATTGCTTTAGTTATTCCTTACTTTGCTTATAAAGCCTAGTGGAGAGTTATAACTCTCGCTGGGGCAATTATGTATAATTGTCTCACCCCGTAGACTTCTACTTTTAGGTGGTCGTCGAAGACGGAGGAACAAGAACTCTGGTGACCAATCCCAGCAACAGCAGCATCAGGAGTAGTAACTATCTCATGTGGAGATCTAGCCTGCTTCATGGTGTAGATAGAGTCAAGTCCTATATGTCCTCTGTACTCTCAGGTCCTGGAGTGTTTTGGAGTATGAACTCTTGAGAGATTTTGTACCCTATTGTATATAATTACTCAAGAAGTAATTGTCAGTGATGTAAACAGTTAAATCCTTTTTCTATGGAAAAGGTTTGTGGTTTCAGGCTCTTGTCTCGAAAAGTTTTAATTTCCCGTGATTTTTGTCTTCCGCTGTTTACCGATTGCTTCCGCACATGTTTAATTCGAGATTAATTCGTGGTTTGGAGATCGGAGCCCACAATTAAGTGGTATCAGAGCTCTAGGTTCGCCGAGTCTACAGAGGCATAGGACTTAGGAAGTCGAGTCTATCTTTAGTATTCCTTCCTTATCTAATAGAATCTTCTACTCCTCAGGAGAAGAAGATACTTAAGATGTCAGAGCCACATGATGAGTATGTGGAAGAAAGTAGTGCCAGTGCACCTCAAGGCGGTGCAGGAGTACCAGAGGTGGAACAGCCTGTACCAGAACAACCTAGAGAGCCACCCCAGTTTGACCCAGCTGACATAGGTAACCCAACAGTCCAGACAATGTTTGGGCAGTTCATGACTGCCATGACACACATAACCGACAGATTGCCTATGCCTGCACCTAGGGCACCTGTCCAGCCTGAGGGGTAAGGTATCGGGAAGACGTTCGAGCGACTACGTCGTGTCGGAGCTACCGAGTACCATGGGACTGCTGACCCCGCAGATGCTGATCTGTGGTTGACAGAGCTGGAGAAGGCTTTTAGGATCCTCAACATCCCTGAAGCTGAGAAGGTTAGACATGCTGTCTATCTTCTCAAAGGAAGTGCTGGTCACTGGTGGACCATGGAAGAGCATAAGAGACCTGGAATAGAGATCTCGTGGGAAGATTTTCGGCGGGAGTTTGTCCAAAGATATTTCCCAAAGACCTTCCTAGACGAGAAGATCTCTCAGTTTGAGAGACTGAGACAGGGTATGATGAACATTAGCGAGTACGAAGCTAAGTTCATGGAGTTGTTGCGGTTTTGTCCGCACATGGCTGCCACAGAAGAAGAAAGAATCAGAAGGTTTGAGAAGGGGTTGAATGCTGACATGTCTACCCCAGTGTCTGCCTTAGAGAACCGAGAGAGATTCTCTACCTTCGATGAGTCAGTCCGAAGGATAGAGAGATCTGTGGTTGAGAAGAGGCAAACACAGAAAAGGTATCCACAGTTCCAGGGTTCTTCATCTATGGACTTTAAGAAGTCTAGATCCTCTGCACCTAACCCCCCACCATCTAGATCTAGTCCTCAGACTCAGTGGTCTCCTAGTAGAGGTAGAGGAAGAGGACAACCACCTCGGGAGACACAGAGTTCTGCATCAATGTCTGCTACCGGACCACAAAGACCACAAGAAAGAAGATGCTACAACTGCGGTAAGGTGGGACATTTGATGAAGGACTGCCGATCTAGGCCTGTCAGTGTGACACAGCCTCCGAGACAAGGACAACAGGGATCACAGGGAGGACAATCTCAAGGAATAGGTCGAGGACGCGGGCAAGCGTCTCAAGCTGGATCATCAGCACCACCTCAACAACAGGCTACGACGAGGTTCTATGCTATGAACCCACCAGAGGCAGTGGTCAATCCGCAAGTAGTGACAGGTCAGATGGAACTTTTATATTCTGATATGTCTAAATCTTGTGTAGTATCTGTTTTGATTGACTCGGGTGCTACGCACTCTTTCATCACTCGAAGAGTGATTCGTAACTGCAATATGATAACTAGTCATAGGGCAGATAAGTTGTTGTTGGAGACTCCGTTGAGTGGGTCTGCTGTTCTGTAAGAAGTATGCTCTCCTTGTGTACTTTTCTTTTCTAAGCATCACATTCAAGTGGATCTCCTACCGCTTGATATGCAAGGATTTGATATAATCCTAGGGATGGATACCTTGGAAAGGTATCGAGTTGTCTTGGATTGTGAGTCCAAGCTGGCTGTGTTTGTTGATGAAAGCAACACATGGATCTTTCAAGGTGAAAGAAAGATTCTGCTCACCTGTCTTGTATCAGCTATGGTTGCTGATAAGTTGATGAGGCAAGGATGCTATGCATTCTTGGCCCATGTGGTAGATGTTACCAAGGAGAGTTCCAACCCTACTGAATTTCCGATAGTCAGGGAATTCGAGGATGTGTTTCCCGAAGAACTTCCTGGTATACCACCACCCCAGGAAATTGATTTTGAAATCAATTTGGTCCCAGATACGAAACCCATAGCCCAGACTCCGTATAGGATGGCGCCTGCTGAGATGGCAGAACTCAAGAAACAGCTTCAAGAGTTACTTGAGAAGGGTTTCATCCGACCGAGTACCTCACCTTGGGGTGCTCCGATTTTGTTTGTTAAAAAGAAAGATGGATCGATGCGGTTGTGCATTGATTATAGACAACTCAATAAAGTAACCATAAAGAATAAGTATCCTTTGCCGAGGATTGATGATCTCTTCGACCAGTTGCGTGGTGCAACAGTCTTTTCCAAGATAGACTTAAGGTCTGGATATCATCAAATCCGCATTAAGGACAGTGACATATCCAAGTATGCCTTTAGGACAAGATATGGTCACTATGAGTTCACGGTTATGTCGTTTGGACTAACCAATGCACCAGCTGCATTCATGGAACTCATGAATAGAGTCTTTCGACCTTTTCTTGATCAGTGTGTTGTCGTCTTCATAGATGACATACTGATTTATAGTAAGGATGCTCAGTAGCATGAGCAACACCTTCGCCAGATTTTGACCTTGCTAAGGGAACATAAGCTATACGCTAAGTTTAGCAAGTGTGAGTTCTGGTTATCTGAAGTATCCTTCCTTGGACATGTGGTATCTGCCTCGGGAATTTGTGTTGATCCTGCAAAGATAGAATCTGTTCTGCAGTGGGAACAACCGAAGACACCGACGGAGATTAGAAGTTTCTTGGGGTTAGCTGGCTATTATCGAAGGTTTATCAAGAATTTCAGTTCTATAGCCTTACCTTTGACCAAGTTAACCCGAAAGGATGTTCCTTTTGCTTGGAGTGATAAGTGTCAACAGTCTTTTCAGCTGTTGAAGGAGAGGTTAACGAGTGCACATGTGCTTGTGTTACCTGAGCAAGGAAAGGAATATATAATCTTTTGTGATGCCTCCAAGAATGGACTTGGATGTGTGTTGATGCAGGATAAACAAGTGATTTCTTTTGCTTACCGACAACTTAAGAAACACGAGGAGAATTATCCGACACACGATCTAGAGTTAGCTGCTGTGGTCCATGCTTTGAAAATCTGGAGACATTATCTCTACGGAGAAACTTTCCAGATTTTCACAGACCACAAGAACCTTAAATACATCTTCACTCAGCATGAGCTTAATATGAGGCAAGGTCACTGGATGGAGTTAATCAAGGACTATGATTGTACAATTGATTACCATCAGGGCAAAGCCAATGTGGTTGCTGATGCCTTGAGTAGGAAATCAGCAACATCAACCATGGATAGGGCACAACTAAGTTCCTTAGTATGCTCTAGAAGAGATATGCTTATCTCTTTGAGACAAGACAATGTGCAGTTGAAGGCATCATTGTTAACTGGTCTGTTAGCTGAGATGCAGATTAAACCTTCCTTAAGAGAGCAGATAAAGGAGGCACAACAAGTAGATGTTTTTGTACAGCAGATTAGATCTGAGTTTGGAGATGAGAAGCGAGAAGGTTTTCATGAGTCAGATGACCAGATGGCATGCTATCATGGAAGGATGATAGTTCCAGATGTGGACAACCTGAGGAAGTTAGTCCTGGAAGAAGCTCATTCTTCGATGTATGCTATGCATCCAGGGAGCACCAAGATGTATCGAAACTTGAAGGATATGTATTGGTGGCCTGGGATGAAGAAGGATGTAGCTGAGTTTGTTCTGAGGTGTCCTGTGTGTCAGCAGGTCAAGGCTGAACACCAGAGACCTGCAGGAACAATGCAACCCTTACCCATACCACAGTGGAAGTGGGACCATGTGACCATGGACTTTGTTGTTGGCCTACCTAGGACAAACAAAGGACATGATTCCATTTGGGTAATTGTTGATAGGTTGACAAAGACAACACATTTCTTACCTGTCAAAACAACCTATTCTGCTGAAAGGTTATCCCAGATATATATTCAAGAGATAGTGCGGTTGCACGGAGTTCCTGTCACTATAGTTTCTGACAGAGGTCCCCAGTTTACAAGTCGCTTTTGGGAACAGTTACACAGAGCCCTAGGCACCAAGCTAAGGTTTAGTACAGCCTTTCATCCCCAGACTGATGGACAGTCAGAAAGAACTATACAGACCTTAGAAGATCTGTTGAGAGCATGTGTTCTCCAGTTTACCGGGAGTTGGGATCTACATCTAAGCTTGATAGAGTTTGCCTATAACAATAGCTATCAACATAGCATTGATATGGCACCATATGAAGCTTTATATGGTAGACGTTGTAGATCACCCTTGTGTTGGTATGAAACTGGTGAGCACCAGTTGTTAGGCCCTGATCTTGTGCAGCAAACTATAGAAAAGATTAAAGTAATACAACAACAGCTTAAGACTGCACAAGATAGACAGAAATCATATGCCGATAAACGTCGTAGACCCCTAGAATTCCAGGTTGGAGACAGAGTGTATCTCAAGGTCTCACCTTGGAAAGGAGTCCTTCGTTTTGGGAGAAAAGGAAAGTTAGCTCCTAGATTTATGGGACCTTATCCAATTGTTGAAAAAGTTGGAAAGGTGGCCTATAGACTAGAGTTACCTCAGGAGTTGCAGAAGCTGCACCCTGTGTTTCACATTTCCATGTTGAGGAGATGTCATCCAGATACCGAGTCAGTTCTACAACCTATGGAAGTAGAATTGAATGAAGATATAACGTATGAGGAGGGACCACTGTCAATCCTCGATAACAGAACTAAAAAGTTAAAGAAGAAGGATATAAGCCTTGTAAAAGTCCTCTGGAACCATCGTGGTGTTGAAGAAGCCACATGGGAACTAGAAGATGAAATGAGAAGAAAATATCCTGCTCTTTTCTTATAATATGCTTTATCGATTTCGGGGACGAAATCCTTTTGAAGGGGTAAAGAATTTGTAACACCCCTGACCTGGGTTATGACCTAACCCTGGAAGTTTTGCCTAAATATGTAATTAATATACTTGTGAACACTCCCTGGCATGTAATTAAGTTCCTCAGGAACATTTACTTTCAATTTTGCTCCTTTTTGTATAAAGTTGTAGCATTGTGTTGTATGCAGGGACCTATGTGCAAATTAACCAGTTTAAGGGTTGAACTTGCAAAATTCACAAGATAAGATGTTCCTTTGATGTTGAGACATCATGAGAATGGTTATGGTAAAGTTTGAGGGATTTCCCAAGCTTGAGCACCAAGGTTCAGCTGTGGAAGCAATTCCCATGCTTATAAACCCTAATTTGGGTTAAAGTGCAATTTACCCAAATTGAGGGGTCCAAGTTGTAATTCTTAATATCTAGAACATCTTTTATGACTCTTGTCATCATTTAGAGTAGAAATGATGAAAGGGATACATCATTTAATAATCAGATGAGAAAAATGATCTTTGTGATAGAAATCACCTAAAATGGGTATGAAACCCTTCCAAGTATGTACCCTAGTTGAAGGTTGGATTCCTTTACCCCTAGATTTTGAGATTTCATGAGATTTGCATAAGGATATATAGGTTTGGTCGTGCCTTTGAGCAAGGAGGGACCTAGATGAGATTTCCAATCTTGTGAGGTCCTTAGGGTGTAAAAGAGGCTAAAGTATATAAGCCCTTTTCTCTTGCAATTAAGTAAACGAACTTTCTTTCCTTCACTTCTCTTCCTTTCTTGCTCAAACAACCAAGGATAGCTTGGAGCTCAGGGGGGGAACGACCAACCTGTTCAAGGTAAGAAAACCCCACCTTCTAGCTCGAATTCATGGAGGAATTCACTTTCTAAGGTTGGTTTTATGGTTAGCTTACTTAGTCTTCTTGTTCTAGCCGACCAAAGCAAGATTTCCTTGGAGAATTCACCTCTGACCAAGTTGTGGAAGCTCAAGGACGCCATTAAAGCTTGGATCTTGAAGGCTTGGAGCTCTAAGATCAACCTTTAGGCGGGTTTTATAACTCTAAACTTATGCTTTATATGTATGCTCAATTCTTGCAATTTACTTGGTAAATTCTCCTTCTACCTCCCTTCTTCCTTGCACGTTTGCAAGAAAATCAGTGGAGAAACCGACCTTGCTAGAGGTTGAAGATGAGGGGCGTGATTCCCTATGTTACTTTTTCAAATGACCATGGACCCTTTTGGTCCAAACGGTTGCAAACCGTTTGGGTTCAAACGGTTTCAAACCGTTTGCTCTCAAACGGTCTTGCAAGACCGTTTGGATTGAAACGGTCTCAAGACCGTTTGAAAGAGTTGACCAAGGGACGACCATTTGAGGGTCTGTTCCTAACATATTGAATTTCATCTCTGCAAAGAATCAAAGTCTAATTCTTAACCAATTGAGAGTTGAAGGCACTTCAACATGAAACCCTAATCGGGTGAAAGAGTGCTGATTTGACATATAGATCTTGTTGAGTTTTGGGTTGAAGGACCCAAACGGTCTCAAGACCGTTTGGGGATTCCTCCAAACGGTCCTAAGACCGTTTGGGCACAACCCAAGACCGTTTGAAGGTCTAGGGTTAAGTTAATCTAATGGTTTGAGGGTCCAATTGTAGGAAATTGATGAATTGATGAAAATTGCTGATTTTGACCTAATTGGACTTCAACCTTAGTCAAAACGACTTGGATTTTGGTCAAACTTTGGGAAAACGGTCTCAAGACCGTTTGGATGATGTCCAAACGACCTCAAGACCGTTTGGGCCAAGTTTGAGCCCAATTGGAGGTCAATTGATAGGTTCAACCTTGAATTGATTCACATTGTTGAACATTGATGACCAATCGATTTGAAACCCTAATTGAGGAGGATTGAACCCTAATTGGCTTGCAATTGAGGGTCAATTGGATGTCTAAGTGGTTAAGGCTAACCCTAATTGACTCAATTTATAAGTGGTTAGCATAGCTTTAACCAATTGAGGGCTTCAACACACATATCCATGAACATTGGTGACCTTTGAACCCCTTTGGAGGTCCAAACGGTTTGAGCCCATTTGGACCAAACGGTCTCAAGACCGTTTGGGGCCAAACGGTCTCAAGACCGTTTGGGCTCAAACGACCTCAAGATCGTTTGGTCCAATCGATCTCAAGCAAGTTTGATCAAACAGTTTCAAACCGTTTGAAGCTCCAAATGGTTTGGAAGTCAACCCTTCCAAACGGTCTTCACCTCCAAACGGTCTCAAGACCGTTTGGGGCCAAACGGTCTCAAGACCGTTTGGGTGGTTGAAACCGTTTGGAGATTGGTGATGGTTTGTACTTAACCATTTGATGGTGTAACTAGTGCAATGGTGATCCAATCTAAACCCTAATGGTAACCTAGGTCATTAAGGGACTATGTGATTAGTGAGTTAACCCATGATGGTAATCATGTTGCAAATTACCAAAATACCCTTGAGGGGTCTAAAGGGGTAAAACCTTGTTCTAATCAAACCCAAATCACATGATGTTGATGTTTTGGATCATGTTAGTCAATGGAGACTTATCTCAACCTGATCTAGAGTGGTGTTGTCACCATCTACTAGTGAGAGGAGAGAGAAAGTATTTCTAGAGAGAGAAAGTATCCTAGAGAGAGAAAGTACCCTTTTTAGGAGGAAACTCTAGTGAGATACTTCAATTACACATGAATGTGCATGATTAGGGACTGACCCACCTATGTGAGGTCATGGAAACCCTAAATATGATATCTAATGGATCTTAATCTTAATTAAGAGTCTTAATGATGATGTTTCTCTTCCATGATGATGTAATGAGTACCATTCACCATGGTGTGAATAGTAAACCCTAATTTTAGGGTGATGACTTGAAAGATGAATAGTAAACCCTAAATGGTTGAATTGTTTACTATTATCTGTTGAACTAACCATGCAGGTTATTATGAGATAATGGTCATACCCATGTATGAAATACCATGTTATATTCATTGAAAGCATGTCTTAAGCTTTATGAATAGTGAATCATCTTGATGCACTGCTAAGTGACATCTTTTGTGATTTATGGGCTGTAAGAGCCATAAACACCATCAAGGTCATGCTTGACAGATGACTTGTGATGAGATAATTGAGAACTGGTAATTGAAATGAGTTAGGCCTGCTACATTTTAGTATTCTCATATATAGCTGTGATGCTAATGTTTTTGTATGATGATATGAATACTGAATGTACCTAACTAATCAAGTGAAATGTAGAGCCCTGATCATAGATCCATCATTGTCAGAGTCTAAATGATGGTGAAACAGGTTTTCCTCAGGGAACTCCTGGATCACATACTTTTGAGTATGTGGGGTACATGGATGTGTAGAACCTTACATCCTAGTGTAGGTATTTGATGTAGATTCTTGTAGTCCGTCATACCTTCACTATAAAAGAAAAGGTGAGAGGATGATGTAGATTCTAGTAGTCCATCAGACCCCACCATAAAGTCCTAAAGGTGAGATGTATATCTACACTCCCTTAAAGACACAAATACCGTATCGGTGAAAGATAAATAAGAAATCTTCCGATAGCGAAGAGAGTACAGAATGCCACTGTAACTCTAAAAATAGCGAAGGACCAGAGTACCCTGGTGAGCTATTACAAAGACATCCCGCCAGATGTCAAACAATCAATCCTCTAACTGACTGAGGAAGATGAGGTCATAAGAATCCGGCTCTTTTAATGACCTAGTATGATACCGAGGCGACTTAATAGTGATCAGTTGGAGTATGAGTGGTATACCTCATCTCCACAGGGCATAACAATGATGTTTGAAAAACATAATCAACAGCGTAGTATATCTGTTAGAGTTATCTACGAGTTATTTGATTGATGTTACCTTCAATGGCATAGATGTTCTCATATTTTAATATTGATTGAACTCTTGCTTATCATCAGAACTGCTAGTGAATATCTTGAAGGCTCTTATTGCTTTAGTTATTCCTTACTTTGCTTATAAAGCCTAGTGGAGAGTTATAACTCTCGCTGGGGCAATTATGTATAATTGTCTCACCCCGTAGACTTCTACTTTTAGGTGGTCATCGAAGACGGAGGAACAAGAACTCTGGTGACCAATCCCAGCAACAGCAGCATCAGGAGCAGTAACTATCTCAGGTGGAGATCTAGCCTGCTTCATGGTGTAGATAGAGTCAAGTCCTATATGTCCTCTGTACTCTCAGGTCCTGGAGTGTTTTGGAGTATGAACTCTTGAGAGATTTTGTACCCTGTTGTATATAATTACTCAAGAAGTAATTGTCAGTGATGTAAACAGTTAAATCCTTTTTCTATGGAAAAGGTTTGTGGTTTCAGGCTCTTGTCTCGAAAAGTTTTAATTTCCCGTGATTTTTGTCTTCCGCTGTTTACCGATTGCTTCCGCACATGTTTAATTCGAGATTAATTCGTGGTTTGGAGATCGGAGCCCACAATAACAATTATAATGCTTTCATATCAACACTATACAACCCTAAGTAATGCCACTATTCCCTCTTTAGGGTTCAGGGTTTCGCTTACATATCAACACCCTCCATTAGGGTTTTCCATAAATAACCACTTAGGTTCTTAAGATCATATTATTAATGATCCAACCCTATGTCATTGCTTCACACAGCTAGGAGCCAATATTGATAACACAAGTATTCAATCATACTTATTTATTCTCATCATTCATCATTAAATGAAGTATCAACACAAAGTATGAGTGTCTCTCTCATCTTTACCAGAATATGATTGCATCATAGTTTATTGGTTTGGATTAACCTTTTCACAAGGCATGTTAGCCTACACTTATCAAAGTGCATTACATCTCAATGTAATAATTAACATGACATGTAACATCCCTGACCTAGGTTATATTTTAACCCTAGGTGTTTTGCTTAATAAAGTGGATTATATACTTGCTCTTATCTTTGAAAAGTAATTAAGGCTCAAGAGGAACTTATATTGCAATTTTAGTCCTTTTTGAATATTGTTGAAATCAATATTTTGCCTGTTTTGGACTAAAGTGCAAATTACCCAAGTTGAGGGGTTTATTTGCAAATTGTGCATGATAATATGTTCCTCATGTGTTGAAGCATCATGAGAGTGAAGATGATGCAGAGGTATGACTTGTGATAGCCTGAACACCAAGAAAGAGCTGATAAAGCAATGTTTGTGCATGGAAACCTAGTTTTGGTGTAATGTGCAATTTACCAAAACCTAGGGTGCAATATGCAAAATAGAACTTAAAAAAGGTCAATAATGTTTCTTGGCATCATATATTTCCACTCAAATATATATTACTATTATAAGGGTTAAGGTGCTTAATTTCTTTTCCCTTAATTCATGTATAATGGAAGGGAGCTCGGTGGGGATAGAGTTGCCTTTGCATGCAAGAAACCAAGGGGGGAGAGGTGGCAACACTTTTGGAATTAAAAGATTTTTATAAAACATTTTCTCTCATTGATTTTCCTTATAAAGGACCCTTTACCACTTAAACCAAGGACTTTTTCAGATTCATTTCTTCTCCTTTCTTGCAAAAACAACCAAGGGAGCTAGGAACAGCAGGAAGACGACCCCCAACCTGTTGGTAAGCTTCTTGACCTTCGTTCTTCTTGATTTCATGGTGGAAATCATAAAACAATGCACAATTTCTTCATATCTCAATCCCATCTTCACTTCTAACCATTCCTTTTCACTCAAAAGCTTGAGGAACAATCCTTGTGGTTAGAGAAAGCTCCTTCCACCATTGTTAGCGTGAAGCTCCAAGCTTTGAAGTTCAATTGAAGTCGGGTTATATAACTTGAACCCTTAATCTTTGTCATTGAATTCGATTTCTCAATTCAATTGATTCCATTGTTATTCTTGCAATAGCTTTGATTAGTTGATATAGTTGCCATGGAAATGGCAGTAGTTTTCATGGGTTTGAAGGTTGATGATGACAACCTGATCACAAGCACACACCTCAATCAAGAACAATGGCAAACGGTCTTGGACCTTTGGTCCAAACGGTTTCACCAAACCGTTTGAGACCAAATGGTTTGCAAACTGTTTGGTGACTTGAACTCCAAACTGTATGAGAGGGTTGACCATTTGGTTATGTTGACTGTTTGAGGTCTGAACCTAAGTATGTGTTGGATGATGATCTAATGGATCCAATTGATTGATTCAATGTGTGTACAATCCTTCAATTGGAAACCCTAATCAAGTTGATTGAAGAATCCTTGATCGGTCCTCACGATTTCAAGACAAATTGGGTCAAATGGTCTTGAGACCGTTTGGAGGGTTAGTGGTTGATCCTTGACAATTGGATAATGATCTAATGGTGTTGATTGATGAATCCTTCAATTGCCAAATCAATAGTCAATTCAATGGTTCAATTACATTTGACTGGATTGATGAATGTGCTTTAGAGCCCTTGCAATTTTGGGACTGATTTGGCCCAAACGGTCTTGAGACCGTTTGAGACCAAATGGTCTTGAAACCTTTTGGGGTCAAACGGTTTCAAAACTGTTTGGTGTTAAATGGTTTCAAAACCGTTTGGTGTTAAATGGTTTCAAAACCATTTGGTGATGAAACCTTAAAACCGAATGAAGGTTGAATGTGGTTCAATCATTTGGAAATTGAAGGTAATGATTGTTCCAATAATCCAATGATTGTTAGTAATGGTAATCAATGAAGGTACAAAGGTTGAAACCCTAAAAGTACCTAAGTGATTAGTACCATTTAAGGGATGAACCCTAATCGCTTATAAGAACAATAACTTGTACACTATGACAATCATAGTTGTATGTACTTGATTGAAGGGCTAATATAACCTAATCAAGTTGAAAGGATGATAGAATGGAATTCATACATTAGTATGATTCATGTGGTGATTAAGGGTACGATCCTTAAGTAGAGAGATCATGAAACCCTAATCATGAACATAAACCCTAATTGACAAGGTTGTTGAACCTTAACCCTAATTTTGGGCAATTCTAATTGAAACCCTAATCCAGGGTAAGGATGTAACCCTAATCTAGGGTGATGATATATGTGAATCTAATTTAGGGTAATGTGATGCAATATCCTAATTAGGATGATTTGTAAACCCTAATTATGGGTAATGAAACATGAAACCCTAATTAGGATGAATAGTAAACCCTAATTGTGGATTATTGAATGTAAACCCTATTCTGGAGTGAAAATTATGTGAAACCCTAATTAAGGTTGGTTTCATGAGAAACCCTAATGTTGATGTGCTGTGAATCTCAAATCCAGGATAATACTATGTAATGCTTAATGAACCCTAATCTTGGGAAATATGGTGATAAACCATAACCTTGATGTAAGTAATGAGATGAATATCCTCAAATGACATGAAATGGGATACCCTAACCCTGATAAGGGAATAGTGGTGTTACCCTTGAATAGTGAATTCATATTTGTTTTACATGGTACTGATATGCAATTGATATTACTGTTATCATTTGTGCTAACCATGCAGGTATCTTGAAATGATGATCATGGCCAGGTATGAGCTATGATGTTTAATTCACTATTGTGATTGGGCCTTGTGTGCCATAATATACCTTGCTGCCTGGTAAGAGGTAACAAGAGAGTTAATGGGCCTCAAGTACCGTGAGTGATGCTTGTAATAGCAAGTATCATGTTTACCTTGGTCAGATGACCTGAAGGTGATTGATAGTTACCTGGAAAAGTGGTAATAATGCTCAATGATGAGATAAGGGTTTGAATACCAGAACCATATGATTGTGGTAATAAGAATGTGAAGGGATGAGAATTCCCAATATTGAAATAAGGGACTGAGTTCCCAATGTCTTTTAAAGACTGTTAAGTAGTTGGTGAAATTAGTACATGTTTCTTTATAGCATTGTCATAATAAGTTATGTTTGAGAACTTACCTGATGCTAAAAGAATATGAAAATGTACTTAATTAATCAAATGAAATATGTTCATGTAGTGCTCTGACCATAGATCCATCATCGTCAGTAGTTGGTGATGGTGAAACAGGTTTTCCTATGGAATTCTTGGAGTTCACATATTATGAATATGTGGGGGGTAAATGGGCGAAAATATCCTTACATCCTTGTGAAGAGATTGAGGGAAGGTAAATATTAAACCTCTCAATCCTTCATGTGTCGGGATGGATGTATCACAAATCTCCCGATGGTTGGGATGGATGTAACATTAATCTCCCAATGATATTTTATGTCAGGTCGATGGAGATAAACATTAATTCTCTCGATTGCCGATGAGAGTGTAGTTGATGCTGTAACTCTATAGCAAAGTTCCATTATACCCTGGAAAGCTATTTTTGAGCAGTTGACATAGTCCTGCTTGTGGTCCTGTACTGACCAGGATGTGGGAGGTCATGGGAATCCAGCTCTTCCATTGACCTAATTATGGTAGCAATTTTGATTTTAGAAATGGTTGGTTGGAGTATGAGCGGTATACCTCATCTCCTCAGAGCTTAAATATGTTTGTAAAATATTATCATCCGTGTAGCGTATTTGCATAAGATTGAAATATGAGAACCACTGGTTGATGTTATACTGCTTAGCATGTCCTTGATACATAAATGTACTTATGTTCTTTTAATTCATATTGAATAAGTGACACGCTGCTTTATCAAGTTATAATTGAAATACTTGCATAAGAATGTTGCTCTAACCTGCATAGATGTTGATTCATCTGCTACTGATTTATATTATCCCACTGCTCAGTTTTTTTCTTTTAAACTGCAATGACAATGTTTTGGCGGAGAGTTATATCTCCCGCTGGGGCAATTTTTATAATTGTCTCACCCTCGTGGGATTCAACGTTTTTAGGTAGACACAGACATCAAGGCAGAAACCCTTCTGAAGGGGGAGAGCAGTAGCAGTCACAAGGACAGTAGTGATCCATCAGGTGGAGACATTGGCTGTCTGGTTTTATATAGTTAGTCCTATGAGTCGTCTCTGTACTCTCGGGTCCTAGGAGATAATGCTTTTAATATTTCGATCTGAGATTTTGGCTTGATGCCTCGAGATTTTTATACTACCTGTGTACAGCTGAGACAGTAGTGAATGTTGTAACTCTCAAGAAGAAACAATATAAGAGATGTACTAGTGAACCAGAATGTAATGAATTACTTTGGTTCTGAATGAAAGAGTTTTCCTGTGAATGGATCTCTTGATAAATGGTTTTAGTTTTTAGTGATTTTTAGTATTCCGCTGCTAATAATACGCTTCCACATTAGTAAATCTCGTTTTGTGAATCGTATGCCACAAGTTAAGTGGTATCAGAGCTCTAGGTTCGCTGAGTCTACAGAGACATAGGATTAAGGTTGTCGAGTCTGTTCTAGTATCTTCCAGTTATCTGATAGTGTCTTCTGCTCATATAGGAGGAGAAGAAGAACTAAAGATGTCTGGATCACACGATGAACATGCTGCTAAGAGCAGCATTGCTGCACCGGGAGGAGGTGCAAGAGATCAAGACAGGGAGGAACCTGTACCTGAACAACCCCAATTCAATCAAGCTGATATGGGGAACCCAGCCTTCCAGGCTATGTTTGGGCAGTTTATGGCAGCTATGACCCATATGACGGATAGGATGTCGTTACCTGCACCTAGGGCACCGGCCCATGATGAAAGACATGGTGCCAGTAAGACTTTTGAACGGCTGAAGAGGGTAGGAGCCATAGAGTATGCTGGTACAGCTGACCCAGCAAATGCTGACCTATGGTTGACTGAGCTGGAGAAAGCCTTCAGAATCCTCATGATTCCTGATGATGAGAAGGTCAGGCATGTTGTATATCTCTTAAAAGGGAGTGCTGGCCACTGGTGGACTATTGACGAAGGTAAAAGACCTGGAGTTGTGATTGGATGGGATGAATTCCGACATGAATTCATCACTAGATACTTTCCTAAGACGTATCTAGATGAGAAGATCTCTCAGTTTGAGAGGATAAAGCAAGGACCAATGAACATTAGCGAATATGAAGCTAGGTTCATGGAACTTTTGCGGTTTTGTCCGCATATGGCATCTACAGATGAGGAGAGAATTCAGCATTTCGAGAAGGGGTTGAACGCTAAATTGACCACTCCGGTGTCTACTCTGGAGAACCGGGAGAGGTTTGCCACTTTTTTGGAGTCTGTAAGACATATAGAGAGGTCTATAGTTGAGAAGTGACAGACCAAGAGTAAGAAGGAGTACCCACAGTTTCAAGGACAGAGTTCTGAGATTTTTAAGAAACCAAGGTATTTTATGCCTACACCACCACCAAGGTTCAATACCCAGACACAATGGATGTCAAGTAAGGGTAGAGACTGTAGTTTACCACTGAAGGGAGCTCACAACTCAGCCTCAATGTCGGTAACAGGACCACCCAGACCACCGAGGGGGAATGTAACCTGTTATAAATGTGGGAGAGAAGGCCATGTGGTGAGGGACTGTCTTGAAAAAGTCAGGAATGTGACCCAGCAACCGAGGTAGAGTCAGCAAGGCTCTTAGAGGAAACAGCCCGGCAGTGGTGCTAGAGGACGTGGACAAGCGTCCCAATCCGGTTCGTCGACATCCAATAATCGAGCACAGGGTCAACATCAAGCAACGACTAGGTTCTATACATGAATCATCCTGAAGCAGTAATCAACCCTCGGGTTGTGACAGGTCAGATGGAACTATTTTATTCTGATATGTCTTTATCCTGCTCCGTATCTATGTTAATTGATCTGGGTTCTACACACTCTTTTATCACTCGAGAAGTGATTCATGACTGCAACATGATTGTCAGTCATAGAGAAGATAGCCTATTGTTAGAAACACCTTTGATGGGATCTGCAGTGTTGCGGGAAGTGTGTTCTCCATGCAATCTTTTCTTTTCTGATCACCGCATTCAGGTGGATCTTATAACACTTGAAATGCATGGGTTTGATATAATCCTAGGGATGGACACCTTAGAGAAGTATAAGGTTGTCTTGGATTGCAGTTCCAAGCAAGCTGTATTCACAGATAATGGTGACACATGGATCTTTCAGGGAGATAGAAAGATTCTTCCAACATGTCTTGTGTCATCTATGGTAGCTAAGAAGTTGACGAGATGAGGTTGTTTTGCATTCTTAGCCCATGTGGTTGATACCACAATAGAGAGTCCTCATCCTTATGAAGTTCCGGTAGTCAGGGAATTTGAAGATGTATTTCTTGAAGAACTTCCAAGTGTTCCACCGCCCTGAGAGATTGATTTTGAAATAAATCTAATTCTAGGCACGCAACCAATAGTACAAATGCCATATAGAATGGCACCTGCTAAAATGGCAGAGCTCAAGAAACAGTTGCAGGAGTTGCTTGAGAATGGTTTTATCCGACCAAGTACTTCACCATGGGGTGCTCCGGTCCTCTTTGTTAAGAAGAAGGATGGGTCTATGCGTTTATGCATTGACTATAGACAATTAAATATAGTAACTATAAAGAACAAGTATCCTCTACCAAGGATTGATGACTTGTTTGATCAGTTGCGTGGTGTGACTATCTTTTCTAAGATATATCTGAGGGCGGGATACCATCAGTTACGTATTAAGGAGGGTGACATACCTAAGTCTTCCTTTAGGACAAGGTATAGTCACTGTGAGTTCACAGTTATGTCGTTTGGACTAACTAATGCACCAGCTGCATTTATGGAACTCATGAATAGAATATTTTGACCTTTTATTGATCAGTGTGTTGTCGTCTTCATTGATGACATTTTAATATATAGTAGCGATGCTCAACAACATGAGCAACATCTTCGTCAAGCTTTGACTTTGCTAAGAGAGCATAAGCTATATGCTAAGTTTAGCAAATGTGAGTTCTGGTTACCAGAAGTTTCTTTTCTTGGACACATAATATCTGCTTCAGGTATTCATGTTGATCCTAAGAAAGTAGAATCTGTCCTGCAATGGGAACAACCGAAAACACCAATAGAGATAAGAAGTTTCCTAGGACTGGCAGGCTATTACAGGAGGTTCATTAAGAACTTCAGTTCAATAGCTTTACCCCTGACCAAGTTGACCAGGAAGGAGGTTCCTTTTTTCTGGGATGACAAGTGTCAACAATCTTTCCAGTTGTTGAAGGAAAGGTTAACCAGTGCACCTGTGTTAGTGCTACCTGAGCAAGGAAAGGGGTACATAGTCTTTTGTGATGCATCTAAGAATGTCTTAGGATGTGTGTTGATGTAGGATAAGCAAGTGATTTCTTTTGCTTCTCGACAGCTTAAGAAACACGAGGAGAATTATCTGACACATGATTTAGAGTTAGCTATTGTGGTCCATGCCTTGAAGGTCTGGAGATATTATCTCTATGGAGAAACATTCCAGATTTTCACAGACCATAAGAACCTAAAGTACATCTTTTCTCAGCATGATCTAAACATGTGGCAACGCCACTGGATGGAGTTAATCAAGGACTACGATTGTACAATTGATTATCATCCAGGGAAGGCCAATGTAGTTGCTGATGCACTAAGCAAAAAATCAGCAACACCAGCACATCTAAACTCCTTAGTGTGCTCTAAGAGAGATATGCTTATCTCCTTGAGGCGAGACAATGTACAGTTTAAAGTGTCATTGTTAGCTGGGTTGATAGCTGAGATGCACATAAAACCTACCCTAAGACAGTAGATTAAAGAAGCACAACGTACTGATTCTATGATTCAACAGATCAGGTCAGAATATGGTAGTGAGAAACATGATGGTTTCCATGATTCTGATGATCAGGTAGTCTGTTACCATGGTAGGATGGTAGTACCTGATGTTGATAACTTAAGAAAGTTAGTCCTGGAGGAAGCTCATTCTTCAATGTATGCTATGCATCCAGGAAGCACCAAGATGTATCATAACTTAAAAGATATGTATTGGTGGCCTGGTTTGAAGAAGGATGTTGTTGAGTTTGTTATGCGGTGTCCGGTGTGTCAGCAGGTCAAAGCTGAACATCAGAAGCCCGCAGGAACAATGCAACCTCTACCTATACCACAGTGGAAATGGGATCATGTAACTATGGACTTTGTGGTTGGTTTTCCTAGGACAGCTAAAGGTCATGATTCCATTTGGGTAATAGTTGATAGGTTGACAAAGATAGCACATTTCTTACATGTCAAAACAACATACACAGCTGAGAAGCTTGCACATATCTACATAGATGAGATAGTGCAGCTGCATGGGGTACCCGTTACAATAGTTTCTGATACAGGTCCCCAGTTCATGAGTCATTTTTGGGAACGACTCCATACAGCTTTGGGCACGCAGTTAAGGTGTAGTACAACCTTTCATCCTCAGACAGATGGAAAATCTGAGAGGACTATACAAACCTTGGAGGACTTGCTTAGGGCATGTGTCCTTCAATTTGTAGGGAGTTGGGATCTACATCTGAGCTTGATAGAGTTTGCCTATAATAACAACTATCAACACAGTATTGAGATGGCACCATATGAGGCTTTGTATGGTAGACGTTGTAGATCTCCCCTATGTTGGTATGAAACTGGTGAATATCAACTTTTGGGTCATGAGCTAGTTCAATAAACAACTGAGAAGATTAAAGTCATACAACAACAGTTGAAAGCTGCCCAGGATAGACAAAAATCCTATGCTGACAAGCGTCGTAGACCCTTAGAATTCCAAATTGGAGACAGGGTGTACCTCAAGGTTTCACCTTGGAAAGGTATCTTGAGATTTGAAAAGAAAGGGAAGTTAGCTCCTAGATTTATGGGGCCTTATCCGATCATTGAGAGGATGGGAAAGGTAGCCTATAAGCTGGAGTTACCACATGAGTTGCATAAATTGCACCCAGTGTTAAATATATCTATGTTGAGGAAGTGTCATCCTAACACTGAGTTAGTTCTACAACCTATGGAGGTAGAACTAAATGATGACATATCTTATGTGGAAGGACCTGTGTTGATTCTTGATAGAAGAATCAAAAAGTTGAAAAAGAAAAACATTAGTCTTGTAAAAGTCCTTTGGAATCACCGTGGCATTGAGGAAGCTACATGGGAATTAGAGGATGAAATGAGGAGGAAATATCCTACTCTTTTCTCTTAATGTTTTGTTGATGATTTCGGGGACGAAATCATTGTAAGGGGTGGATAACTTGTAACATCCCTGACCTGGGTTATATTTTAACCCTAGGTGTTTTGCTTAATAAAGTGTATTATATGATTCCTCTTATCTTTGAAAAGTAATTAAGGCTCAAGAGGAACTTATATTGCAATTTTAGTCCTTTTTGAATATTGTTGAAATCAATATTTTTCCTATTTTGGACTAAAGTGCAAATTACCCAAGTTGAGGGGTTTATTTGCAAATTGTGCGTGATAATATGTTCCTCATGTGTTGAAGCATCATGAGAGTGAAGATGATATAGAGGTCTGTCTTGTGATAGCCTGAACACCAAGAAAGAGCTGATAAAGCAATGTTTGTGCATGAAAACCTAGTTTTGGTGTAATGTGCAATTTACCCAAAACCTATGGTGCAATATGAAAAATAGCACTTCAAAAAGGTCCCTAATGTTTCTTGGCATCATGTGGAGTAAATAAAATGAGAGGGGCATCTCATTTGTATCTCCTTGAAGGAGAGAGAGTCTTGATATTAAAAATAATCAAGATTTAAGCATAATGGAAACATTAGTTCAAATTAATGCAAGAATAAATAAAATAATTGAAGGACCTTCAACAAAAAAATTAAAATGGTTGGTTTCAAATGTGTGTGGACGTCCTTGCGTTTTTCAAGGACCACGAAATATCCCAAGGAGGTGAAAACTCCACTCACCTTATTATAAGAAAAAGAATTTCCACTCAAATATATATATTACTATTATAAGGGTTAAGGTGCTTAATTTCTTTTCCCTTAATTCATGGATAATGGAAGGGAGCTAGGTGGGGATATATTTTCCTTTGCATGCAAGAAACCAAGGGGGGATAGGTGGCAACAATTTTGGAATTAAAAGATTTTTATAAAACATTTTCTCTCTCATTGATTTTCCTTATAAAAGACCCTTTACCACTTAAACCAAGGACTTTTTCGGATTCATTTCTTCTCCTTGCTTGCAAAAACGACCAAGGGAGCTAGGAACAATAGTAAGACGACCCCCAGGTAAGCTTCTTGACCTTCGTTCTTCTTGATTTCATGGTGGAAATCATAAAACAATGCATAATTTCTTCATATCTCAATCCCATCTTCACTTTTAACCATTCCTTTTCACTCAAAAGCTTGAGGAACGATCCTTGTGGTTAGAGAAAGCTCCTTCCACCATTGTTAGAGTGAAGCTCCAAGCTTTGAAGTTCAATTGAAGGCGGATTATATAACTTGAACCCTTAATCTTTGTCATTGAATTCGATTTCTCAATTCAATTGATTCCATTATTATTCTTGCAATAGCTTTGATTAGTTGATATAGTTGCCATGGAAATGGCAGTAGTTTTCGTGGGTTTGAAGGTTGATGATGACAAACTGATCACAAGCACACACCTCAATCAAGAACAATGGCAAACGGTCTTGGACCTTTGGTCCAAATAGTTTCACCAAACCGTTTGGTGACTTGAACTCCAAACCGTATGAGAGGGTTGACCGTTTGGTTATGTTGACCATTTGAGGTCTGAACCTAAGTATGTGTTGGATGATGATCCAACAGATCCAATTGATTGATTCAATGTGTGTACAATCCTTCAATTGGAAACCCTAATCAAGTTGATTGAAGAATCCTTGATTGGTCCTCACAATTTCAAGACAAATTGGGTCAAATGGTCTTGAGACCGTTTGAGCCCAAACGATCTTGAAACCATTTGGGACCAAATGGTTTCAAAACCGTTTGGAGGGTTAGTGGTTGATCCTTGACAATTGAATAATGATCTAATGGTGTTGATTGATGAATCCTTCAATTGCCTAATCAATAGTCAATTCAATGGTTCAATTACATTTGATTGGATTGATGAATGTGCATTAGAGCCCTTGCGGTTTTGGGACTGATTTGGCCCAAATGGTCAAACCATTTGGTGTCAAATAGTTTCAAAACCGTTTGGTGTTAAACGGTTTCAAAACCATTTGGTGATGAAACCTTAAAATCGAATGAAGGTTGAATGTGGTTCAATCATTTGGAAATTGAAGGTAATGATTGTTCCAATAATCCAATGATTGTTAGTAATGGTAATCAATGAAGGTACAAAGGTTGAAACCCTAAAAGTACCTAAGTGATTAGTACCATTTAAGGGATGAACCCTAATTTCTTATAAGAACAATAACTTGTACACTATGACAATCATAGTTGTATGTACTTGATTGAAGGGCTAATATAACCTAATCAAGTTGAGAGGATGATAGAATGGAATTCATACATTAGTATGATTCATGTGGGGATTAAGGGTATGATCCTTAAGTAGAGAGTTCATGAAACCCTAATCATGAACATAAACCCTAATTGACAAGGTTGTTGAACCTTAACCCTAATTTAGGGCAATTCTGATTGAAACCCTAATCTAGGGTAAGGATGGGACCCTAATCTAGGGTGATGATATATGTGAATCTAATTTAGGGTAATGTGATGCAATATCCTAATTAAGATGAATAGTAAAGCCTAATTATGGGTAATGAAACATGAAACCCTAATTAGGATGAATAGTAAACCCTAATTGTGGATTATTGAATGTAAACCCTATTCTGGGGTGAAAATTATGTGAAACCCTAATTAAGGATGATTTCATGAGAAACCCTGATGTTGATGTGCTATGAAGCTCAAATCTAGGGTAATACCATGTAATGCTTAATGAACCCTAATCTTGGGCAATATGGTGATAAACCATAACCTTGATGTAAGTAATGAGATGAATATCCTCAAATGACATGAAATGGGATACCCTAACCCTGGTAAGGGAATAGCGGTGTTACCCTTGAATAGTGAATTCATATTTGTTTTACATGGTACTTATATGCAATTGATATTACTGTTATCATTTGTGCTAACCATGCATGTATCTTGAAATGATGATCATGGCTAGGTATGAGCTATGATGTTTAATTCACTATTGTGATTGGGCCTTGTGTTCCATAATATACCTTGCTGCCTGGTAAGAGGTAACAAGAGAGTTAATGGGCCTCAAGTACCATGAGTGATGCTTGTAATAACAAGTATCACGTTTACCTTGGTCAGATGACCTGAAGGTGATTGATAGTTACCTGGAAAAGTGGTAACAATGCTCAATGATGAGCTAAGGGTTTGAATACCAGAACCATATGATTGTGGTAATAAGATTGTGAAGGGATGAGAATTCCCAATATTGAAATAAGGGACTGAGTTCCCAATGTCTTTTAAAGACTGTTAAGTAGTTGATGAAATTAGTACATGTTTCTTTATAGCATTGTCATAATAAGTTATGTTTGAGAACTTGCCTGATGCTAAAAGAATATGAAAATGTTCTTAATTAATCAAATGAAATTTGTTCATGTAGTGCTCTGACCATAGATCCATCATCGTCAGTAGTTGGTATGGTGAAATAGGTTTTCCTATGGAATTCCTCGAGTTTGCATATTCTGAATATGTGGGGGTAAATGGGTGAAAATATCCTTACGTCCTTATGAAGAGATTGAGGGAAGGTAAACATTAAACCTCTCAATCCTTCATTTGTCGGGATGGATGTATCACAAATCTCCTGATGGTTGGGATGGATGTATCATTAATCTCCCAATGATATTTTATGTCGGGTCGATGGAGATAAACATTAATTCTCTCAATTGCTGATGAGAGTGCAGTTGACGCTGTAACTCTATAGTGAAGTTCCAGTATACCCTGGCAAGCTATTTTTGAGCAGTTGACATAGTCCTGCTTGTGGTCCCGTACTGACCGGGATGTGGGAGGTCATGGGAATTCGACTCATCCATTGACCTAATTATGGTACCGATTTCAATTTTAGAAATGGTCGGTTGGAGTATGAGCTGTATACCTCATCTCCTCAGAGCTTAAATATGTTTGTAAAATATAATCATCTGGGTAGCGTATTTGCATAAGATTGAAATACGAGAACCACTGGTTGATGTTATACTGCTTAGCATGTCCTTGATACATAAATGTACTTATGTTCTTTTAATTCATATTGAATAAGAGACAGGCTGCTTTATCAAGTTATAATTGAAATACTTGCATAAGAATGTTGCTCTAATATGCATAGATGTTGATTCATCTGCTACAGATTTTTATTATCCCACTGTTCAGTTTATTTCTTTTAAACTGCAATGATAATGTTTTGGCGGAGAGTTATATCTCCCGCTGAGGCAATTTTTATAATTGTCTCACCCCTGTGGGATTCAACGTTTTTAGGTAGACGCAGAAATCAAGGTAGAAACCCTTCTAAAGGGGGAGAGCAGCAACAGTTACAAGGATAAAAATGATCCATCAAGTGGAGATATTGGCTGTCTGGTTTTATATAGTTAGTCCTATGAGTCGTCTCTGTACTCTCGGGTCCTAGGAGATAGTGCTTTTAATATTTCGATCTGAGATTTTGGCTTGATGCCTTGAGATTTTTATACTACCTGTGTATAGTTGAGACAGAGTAGTGAATGTTGTAACTCTCAAGAAGAAATAGTACAAGAGATGTACTAGTGAACCAGAATATAATGAATTACTTTGGTTCTGAATGAAAGAGTTTTCCTGTGAATGGATCTCTTGATAAATGCTTTTAATTTTTAGTGATTTTCAGTAATTCCGCTGCTAATAATATGCTTCCGCATTAGTTAATCTCATTTTGTGAATCGTATGCCACATGACACATCTCATGTGTCACTCATCCAATTATATTGGACTTAAAACACATCAAGGTATATCAGTATTGGGGTGTTGGATGTGATATCTATCATATCTTGATGTATCACTTCCCTCAACACCTTTATCTTACTTGAGTTCATCCAATTAGCTTGTATTAGGGTATTCCCCATCCTAATACTTTATGTACGAGTTCATCACATTTGTCATGGAATGGACTGGTCATAAGTCACTTACTTAGAATATACAACCATTGCCAATGATATGGACTCATCCTTGAGTTAGGAACTATTAATATAAGTATATCCATTATCAAACCCTCTAGGTATTACATTTGTCAATACATTAATACCTATTCCATTAATAGGAATAGGATTTCCACAATTATAATTTGAGGTTCACATAGCATCTCCCATATATATAGATTTCGCATAGTATTGCTCTTCATTAGAGCTTCACATAACATCCTTCTATATCAGGGTTTCACATAGTATTATGTGAAACAAGGATTTCACCACACATCACCCAGTAATAGGGATTTACATAGCATTAGCAGCACTACCCCTTTATTAGGATTTCATGCACCTTTACCCCCTTTTAGGGATTAAGGTTTACCATTCACATCCAATAGGGTTTCTCATACCTCATTACCCAAATTAGGGTTAGGATGTACAATTCTCATTAAATTAGGGTTTCTTACATTGTTACACTAAGTTAGGGTTACATCATCACCCTATATTATGGTTTCACTCAGCTTTGCCCTAAATTAGGGTTTCACATAGCCTTGCCCTAAATTAGGGTCAAGGTACATCAATCTTTTCAATGAGGATTTCATGATCTCATTATTATGGATCAAACCCTGATTACATATTTATTCATCATGAGAGAATTAGAGATTATTATGTAAGAAATCATCTCTCCCATTCTCTCTCCCTCTCATCCTCTCTAGGATGATAAATATTCCAAGATTTATCTAAGTCAACTCTTCAATTAAGTACACATAGTTAGGGTTAACCTTCATAATCATCATTGGTCCACATCATTAATAATCAAATAGTTAATTGACCTTTGATCATGTTAGGTGTCCAAATGGTTTAACCAATTTGAACCTCAAAAAGTCTTGATCACTAGACCTCAAACGGTCTTGGTCACTTAGACCTCAAATGGTCTTGACCAATTAAGTTCAAACGGTTTGAAACCGTTTAGCAAAGTTGGTGCTTGAAACCGTTTAGACCTAACATATTGAAACCGAATGAACTTGGGTCTTCAAACGGTTTGAGACCGTTTGGTCTCAAACGGTCTTGAGACCATTTGGACTCAAACGGTCTTAATACCATTTGGTCCAAACCTTCTCAAAACCGAATGGACCAATCAAGTCTTTCAACACTTAGTCAATTCATGTTTTCAATCATTAAACCCTCTATCAATTGAACTACTAATTTGTTCTTCAAATGAATCATTGAATCATCCTTCAATTGAACCTTCAATTAGGGTTTTAAACCCAATTGAACTAGGGTTGAAAGAAACCATCACTTAGGGTTTGCAAATCGAGGATCCATCAATGGTTAACATTGTGGAACTAATTCGATTACAATCATTGAATAACCACTTAGCTATGTCATGACCTAACCTTAAACGGTCTTGAGATCATTTGAATGGTCTCCAAATGGTCTTGAGACCATTTTCCCAATCCATCATTGAAATCCACGGAATTCAACTAGGGTTTGCATCATTGAATCAATCATCAATTGAGCTATTGATTGTATTTCAATATAATATCATTGGATCTTCAACCATCCAATCATACTTCATCATAAACTTCCAAACGGTCTTGATTGACCTCCAAATGGTCTTGATTGACCTCCAAACGGTCTTGAGACCGTTTGGGGTGACCTCCAAATGGTTTTGAAACCGTTTGGGCTAATTAACCCAAAACATCAACTTAATCAATTGTAAATTCAGCACTTAGCCGATTAGGGTTTCTTCTTGGAAATTTGTCCATATGTTGAATTAATCAATTGGAGTCATTGGATCATCATCCAACAATAACTAGGGTTCTGACCTCAAATGGTCAACCCATCCAAAGGGTCAACTCCTCTAAACGGTTTGGGGTCCAAGTCTCCAAACGGTTTGGAAACCATTTGGTCTCCAAACGGTTTGGTGAAACTGTTTAGACCATTTTGTTGAAACCATTTGCAAGAGATATTTGGAGAGGTGTGTGCTTATGATGATGTCATCATCATCAAGCTCTAAACCCACGAAACTTTCTGTGATTTTCATGGTGATTGCATCAATCAACCAAATAAAATTCCAAGAATGAAGAAAGCATCAACAATTGATAAGGAATTGAATGCAATAACAATATTAAGGGTTCAAGTTATAAAACCTGCCTCCAATGGAGCTCCAAAGCTTCAAGCTCACGTCAACAATGGTGGATGAAACTCCTTTCACTATTCCAAGGCTCGTCCTCAAGCTTTGAGTGAGAAGGAATGGTTAGAATTGAAGAGGGGATCGAGATAAGAAGAAATCATGCATTGATTTGTGATTTCCACCATGGATTCAAGGTGAAAGAAGGTCAAGAATCTTACCAACAGGTTGGGGGTCGTCCTCCTGATCCTTCAAAGCTCCCTTGGTCGTTTTCCAAGCAAAGGGAAGAAGGGGATCCAAAAAAGCCTTTGGTTTGACTTGTAAAGGGCGTTTTTATAAGAAAATCAATGAGAGAGAAAATGCCTTAAAAAATTTCATTTAATCCCAAAATTAGTGCCGCCTCTTCCCCCTCAACTCCTTGGATTCTAGGCTATCTTCTTTGCCTCATATGCCTCTCAATTATCCATGATTTAAAGAAAAATAAATTAAGCACCTTAAATCATATTATACTAATATCCATAAGTGAGTGGATATTTCTTTTCCTTATAATAAGGTGAGTGGGTTCTTCACCTCCTTAAGATATTTCCATTTCTTTTGAAAAGAAAAAGGACGTCCAAACTTGTTGATTTTTAACCAACATAATTTTGGTTGAAGGGCACTTCAATTAATATATTTATCTTTGCATTAAATTGAAGTAAAGTTCCAATTATGCTTAAATCTTGATTATTTTAATATCAAGATTCTCTCTCCTTCAAAGAGGTACAAATGAGGCGCCCCTCTCATTTTATTTCCTCAAAATTATGCCAGGAAATATTAGGGACCTTATTGAAGTGGTAATTTGCATATTGAACCCTGGGTTTTGGGAAAATTGCACATTACACCAAAACTAGGTTTTAATGCATGAACATTGCTTTATCAGCTCTTTCTTGGTACTCAGGCTACCACAAGCCATACATCTACATCATATTCATTCTAATGATGCTTCAACACATGAGGAACATATTACCAAGCACAATTTGCAATTTAACCCCTCAACTTGGGTAATTTGCACTTTAGTCCAACACAAGCAAAATATTATTTTCAACATAGTTCAAAATGGACTAAAATTGAAATATAGGTTCCTTTTGAGCCTTAATTACTTTTCAAGAGATAAGATTAAGCATCTACTCAACCTCATTAGGCAAATCATCTAGGGTTAACACATAACCCAGGTCAGGGATGTTACAAATTATAAACCTCTAACAAGGATTTCGTACCTGAAATCCCAAGAAAAGGAGAGACAAATTTTAATCATTTATCATACCATCAAGTCTCCACATAACATCTTAATGTTATGGAGATACCATAGATCTTTAATCCACACAAGATTCCTTTCATTAGTTTAACCTTATCAATGTTTAGGTTTATGCAGAGCATAAATGAGGCATCCAACTCACAAAACAAGATTAACTAATGCAGAAGCGTATTATTAGCAGCGGAATTACTGAAAATCACAAAAAATTAAAACCATTTATCAAGAGATCTATTCACAGGAAAAATCTTTCATTTAGAACCAAAGTATTTCAAGTACATTATGGTTCACTAGTACATCTCTCGTACCATTTCTTCTTGAGAGTTACAAACATTAACTGCTCTGTTAAACTGTATATAAGCAGTATAAAAACCTCGAGGCTTAAAGCCAAAATCTCAGATCAAATTATCAAAAGTACAAACTCCTAGGACCCGAGAGTACAGAGACGACGCATAGGACTAACTATGCAAAACCAGACAACCAATATCTCCACCTGATGAATCACTACTATCCTTGTGGTTGCTGCTGCTCTTCCCCTAGAGAAGGGTTTCTGCCTTGTTGTCTGCGTCTACCTAAAAACGTTGGATCCCACGGGGGTGAGACAATTATAAAAATTGCCCCAATGGGAGATATAACTCTCTGCCAAAATATTATTATAGCATTCTAATAGAAGTAAACTGAGCAGTGGGATAATATAACTCAGTAGCAGATGAATCAACATCTATGCAGATTAGAGCAACATTCTTATGCAAGTATTTCAACTATAACTTGATAAAGCAACATGTCTCTTATTCAATATGAACTAAAAGAACATAAGTAACATTTATGTATCAAGGACATGTCAAGCAGCATAACATCAACCAGTGGTTTTCGTATTTCAATCTTATGCAAATACGCTACATGACTGATTATATTTTACAAACATATTTAAGCTCTGAGGAGATGAGGTATACCACTCATACTCCAACCAACCATTGCTAAATCAAAATCGACACCATAAAAAGGTTAATGGAAGAGCCGGATTCCCATGACCTCCCACATCCCGGTAAGTACGGGACCACAAGAAGGACTATGTTAACTGCTCAAAATAGCTTTCCAGGGTATATTGGAACTTCGCTATAAAGTTACAACGTCAACTGCACTCTCATCGGCAATCGAGAGAATTAATGTTTATCTCCATTGACCCGACATAAAATATCATTGGGAGATTAATGATACATCCATCCCAACCATCGAGAGATTTGTGATACATCCATCCCGACACATGAAGGTTTGAGAGGTTTAATGTTTACCTTCCATCAATCTCTTCACCAGGACGTAAGGATATTTTTGCCCATTTACCCCCACATATTCGGAATATGTGAACTCTAGGAATTCCATAGGAAAACCTATTTCACCATCACCAACTACTGACGATGATGGATCTATGGTCAGAGCACTACATGAACAGATTTCACTTGATTAAATAAGTACATTTTCATATTATTTTAGCATCAGCCAAGTTCTCAATCATAACTTATTATGACAATGCTATAAAGAAACATGTACTATTTTCATCAATTACTCATAAATATTTAAAAGACATTGGGAACTCAGTCCCTTATTTAAATACTGGGAATTCTCATCCCTTCACAATCTCATTACCACAATCATATGGTTCTGGGTATTCAAACCCTTAGCTCATCATTGAGAATTGTTACCACTTTTCCAGGTAACTAACACCTTCAGGTCATCTGACCAAGGTAACCATGATACTTGCTATCACAAGCATCACTCATGGTACTTGAGGCCCATTAACTCTCTTGTTACCTCTTACCAGGCAGCAAGGTATATTATGGCACACAAGGCCCAATCACAATAGTGAATTAAACATCATAGCTCATACCTGGCCATGATCATCATTTCAAAATACCTGCATGGTTAGCACAAATGATAACAGTGATATCAATTGCATATCAGTACCATGTACAACAAATATGAATTCACTATTCAAGGGTAACACCACTATTCCCATACTAGGGTTAGGGTTTCCCATTTCATGTCATATCTTTTGAAGATAATCATCCCATCACCCATATCAGGGTTATGGTTTATCACCATATTGCCCAAGATTAGGGTTCATTAAGCATTACATAGTATTACCCTAGTTTTAAGCTTCACATCACATCAAACATTAGGGTTTCTCATGAAACCATTCTTAGTTAGGGTTTCACATAAGTTTCACCCCAGAATAGGGTCTACATTCAATAATCCACAATTAGGGTTTACTGTTCATCCCAATTAGGGTTTCATGTTCCATTACCCATAATTAGGGTTTCCTATTCATCCCAATTAGGTTTTTGCATCACATTACCCTAAATTAGGTTTACACATATCGTCACCCTGGAATAGGGTTACATCCATACCCTGGATTAGGGTTATAATTAAAATTACCCTGAATTAGGGTTAGGGTTCAATAATCTTGTCAATTAGGGTTTATGCTCATGATTAGGGTTTCATGATCTCTTTACTTAAGGATCATACCATTGATCACCATATGAATCATACTCATGTATAAATTCCATTATATCATCCTCTCAACTTGATTAGGTTATATCAATCCTTTAATCAAGTACATACAGCTATGATTGACATAGTGTACAAAATTATTGTTCTTATAATCAATTAGGGTTAATCCCTTAAATGGTACTAATCACTTAGGTACTTTTAGGGTTTCAACCTTTGTACCTTCATTGATTACCATTACTGACAATCATTGGATCATTGGAACAATTATCACCTTCAATTTCCAAATGATTGAATCACCATCAACCTTCATTCGGTTTTGAGGTTTCATCATCAAACCGTTTTGAAACTGTTTGACCTCCAAACGGTTTTGAAACCGTTTGACCCCAAACGGTTTCAAGACCATTTGGACTCAAACGGTCTCAAGACCGTTTGGGCCAAATCAGTCCCAAAACCGCAAGGGCTGTTTAGGTAACTTCATCAATCAATTGAATGTCATTTGCACCACTGAATTAACTATCGATTAGGCTATTGAAGGATTCATCAATCAACACCATTAGATCTTTATCCAATAATCAAGGATCAACCATTAACCCTCCAAACGGGTTTGAAACCATTTTGTCCCAAACGGTTTCAAGACCGTTTGGGCTCAAACGGTTTCCAAACAGTTTGACCCAAATTATCTTGAAATTGTTAGGATCAATCATGGATTCTTCAATCAACTTGATTAGGGTTTCCAATTGAAGGATTGTACATACATTGAATCAATCAATTGGATCCATTGGATCATCATCCAACATATACTTAGGTTCAAACCTAAAATGGTCAACCTAACCAAACGGTCAACCCTCTCTTGTGGTTTGGAGTCCAAGTCACCAAACGGTTTGTAAACCGTTTGGTCTCCAAACGGTTTGATGAAACCGTTTGGACCAAAAGTCCAAAACTGTTTGCCCTTGTTCTTGATTGAGGTGTGTTCTTGTGATCAGGTTATCATCTTCAACCTTCAAACTCATGAAAACTACTGCCATTTCCATGGAAACTCCATCAATCAAACAAAGGAATTGTAAAAAGAATAATTGAACATAAAGGGTTGAGAAATTGGATTCAATAATAATGAAAAAGGGTTCAAGTTATATAACCCGCCTTCTAATCTGATTCTAATCTCCAAGATACCCGGCTCCAATGGTGGATGAAGCTTTAACAACTGTCCAAGGTCCGTTCTCAAGCTTTTGGAGTGAAAGGATCGGCTAGGGTTGAAGATGGAGTGAAGAAAAGAAGAAATTATGCATTGTTTTATGATTTCCACCATGAAATCAAGAAGAACGAAGGTCAAGAACTTACCAACAGGTTGGGGGCGTCCTTATACTGCTCCCAAGTTCTCTTGTGGTCGGCCAAGGCAAGAAGAGAAAAGGAATTCCGAAAAAAATCCTCAAATGGGTAGGAAATGGGATATGTATAAGGAATTTCCAAGGAAAGAGAAAATGAAATTAATTCCTTTAATGTCCAAAATTGTTGGTACATATCCCCCTCAACTCCTTGGCCATGAAGACACCTTCATTATCTTGCAAAACCTCTTCATTATCCAAGAATTAAAAGAAAAGAAATTAAGCACCTTAACCCTTATAATAGTAATATCCATAAATGAGTGGATATTTCTTTTTCTTATAATAAGGTGAGTGGAGTTTTCACCTCCTTAGGATATTTCGTGGTCCTTGCAAAGATAAAGGACGTCCACACACATATGAATACAACCATTTTAATTTTTGGTTGAAGGTCCTTCAATTATTTTATTTATTTTTGCATTAATTAGAACTAATGTTTCCATTATGCTTAAATCTTGATTATTTTAATATCAAGATTCTCTCTCCTTCAAAGAGACACAAATGAGACACCCTCTCATTTTATTTACTCCACATGATGCCAAGAAACATTAGAGACTTTATTGAAGTGCTATTTTTCATATTGCACCCTAGGTTTTGGGTAAATTGCACATTACACCAAAACTAGGTTTTAATGCACAAACATTGCTTTATCAGCTCTTTCTTGGTATTTAGGCTATCACAAGCCATACCTCTGCATCATATTCACTATCATGATGATTCAACACATGAGGAACATATTATCATGCACAATTTGCAAATAAACCCCTCAACTTGGGTAATTTGCACTTTAGTCCAAAACAAGCAAAACATTGATTTCAACAATTTCAAAAAGGACTAAAATTGCAATATAAGTTCCTGTTGAGCCTTAATTACTTTTCAAAAGATAAGATCAAGCATATAATCACTTTTATTAAACAAAACACCTAGGGTTAAATCATAACCTAGGTCAGGGATGTTACAAGTTTATCCACCCCTTACAATGATTTTGTCGTCGAAATCATCAACAAAACATTAAGAGAAAAGAGTAGGGTATTTCCTCCTCATCTCTTCCTCTAATTCCCATGTAGCTTCTTCAATGCCACGGTGATTCCAGAGGACTTTAAAAAGACTAATGTCTTTCTTTTTCAGCTTCTTGATTCTTCTGTCAAGAATCAACATAGGTCCTTCAACATAAGATATGTCATCATTTAGTTCTACCTCCACAGGTTGTAGAACTAACTCAGTGTTAGGATGACACTTCCTTAACATAGATATATGAAACACTTGGTGCAATTTATGCAACTCAGGTGGTAACTCCAGCTTATAGGCTACCTTTCCCATCCTCTCAATGATCGGATAAGGCCCCATAAATCTAGGAGCTAACTTCCCTTTCTTTCCAAATCTCAGGATACCTTTCCAAGGTGAAACCTTGAGGTACACCCTGTATCCAATTTGGAATTCTAAGGGTCTACAACACTTGTCAGCATAGGATTTCTGTCTATCCTGGGCAGCTTTCAACTGTTGTTGTATGACTTTAGTCTTCTCAGTTGTTTGCTGAACCAGTTCAGGACCCAAAAGTTGGTATTCACCAGTTTCATACCAACATAGGGGAGATCTACAACATCTACCATGCAAAGCTTCATATGGTGTCATGTCGATACTGTGCTGATAGCTGTTATTATAAGCAAACTCCATCAAGCTCAGATGTTGATCCCAACTCCCTACAAACTGAAGAATACATGCTCTAAGCAAGTCCTCCAAAGTTTGTATTGTCCTCTCATACTGCCCATTAGTTTGGGGATGAAAGGCTGTACCAACATACTCTATGGCTCCTACCCTCTTCAGTCGTTCAAAAGTCTTTCCGGCACCATGTCTTTCATCATGGGCTGGTGCCCTAGGCGCAGGTAGTGGCATCCTATCCGTCATATGGGTCATAGCTTCCATAAACTGCCCAAATATGGCCTAGAAGGCTGGGTTCCCCATATCAGCTTGGTTGAACTGGGGTTGTTCAGGGACATGATCCTCCCTATCTTGGTCTCTTGCACCCCCTCCTGGTGCAGCAACACTGCTCTAAGCAACATGTTCATCGTGTGATCCAGACATCTTTAGTTCTTCTTCTCCTCCTATAGGAGCAGAAGACACTATCAGATAACTTAAAGACACTAGAATAGACTCAACAACCTTAATCCTATGTCTTTATAGACTCAGCGAACCTAGAGCTCTGATACCACTCTTACTTGAGGCATCCAACTCACAAAACAAGATTAACTAATGCGGAAGCGTATTATTAGCAGTGGAATTACTGAATAGCACTAAAAATTAAAACCATTTATCAAGAGATCCATTCATAGGAAAACTCTTTATTCAGAACCAAAGTATTTCAAGTACATTATGGTTCACTAGTACATCTCTCGTACCATTTCTTCTCGAGAGTTACAAACATTAACTGCTCTATTAAACTGTACATAAGCAGTATAAAAACCTCGAGGCTTAAAGCCAAAATATCAGATCGAATTATCAAAAGCACAAACTCCTAGGACCTGAGAGTACATAGACGACTCATAGGACTAACTATACAAAACCAGATAGCCAATATCTCCACCTGATGAATCACTGTTGTCCTTGTGGCCGCTGCTGCTGCTCTTCCCCTGCAGAAGGGTTTCTGTCTTGTTGTCTGCGTCTACCTAAAAATGTTGGATCCCACGGGGTGAGAAAATTATAAAAATTGCCCCAGCGGGAGATATAACTCTCTGCCAAAACATAATTATAGCAGTTTAATAGAAGTAAACTGAGCAGTGGGATAATATAACTCAGTAGCAGATGAATCAACATCTATGCAGATTAGAGCAACATTCTTATGCAAGTATTTCAGCTATAACTTGATAAAGCATCACATCTCTTATTCAATATGAATTAAAAGAGCATAAGTAACATTTATGTATCAAGGACATGCCAAGCAGCATAACATCAACCAGTAGTTTTAGTATTTCAATCTTATGCAAATACGCTACATGGCTGATTATATTTTACAAGCATATTTAACCTCTGAGGAGATGAGGTATACTGCTCATACTCTAACCAACCATTGCTAAATCAAAATCGGTACCATAAATAGGTCAATGGAAAAGCCGGATTCCCATAACCTCCCACATCTCGGTCAGTACGGGACCACAAGCAGGACTATGTTAACTGCACAAAATAGCTTTCCAGGGTATACTGGAATGTCACTATAGAGTTACAGTGTCAATTGCACTCTCATCGGCAATTGAGAGAATTAATGTTTATCTCCATCGACCCGACATAAAATATCATTGGGAGATTAATGATACATCCATCCCAACCATCAGGAGATTTGTGATACATCCATCCCAACACATGAAGGATTGAGAGGTTTAATGTTTACCTTTCATCAATCTCTTCACCAGGACGTAAGGATATTTTTGCCCATTTACCCCCACATATTCAGAATATGCAAACTCCAGGAATTCCATAGGAAAACATGTTTCACCATCACCAACTACTGACGATGATGGATCTATGGTCAGAGCACTACATGAACAGATTTCACTTGATTAAATAAGTACATTTTCATATTCTTTTATCATTAGCCTAGTTCTCAATCATAACTTATTATGACAATGCTACAAAGAAACATGTACTATTTTCATCAATTACTCATCAATCTTTAAAAGACATTGGGAACTCAGTCCCTTATTTCAATACTGGGAATTCTCAACCCTTCACAATCTCATTACCACAATCATATGGTTCTGGGTATTTAAACCCTTAGCTCATCATTGAGCATTGTTACCACTTTTCTAGGTAACTAACACCTTCAGGTCATCTGACCAAGGTAACCATGATACTTGCTATCACAAGCATCACTCATGGTACTTGAGGCCCATTAACTCTCTTGTTACCTCTTACCAGACATCAAGGTATATTATGGCACACAAGGCCCAATCACAATAGTGAATTAAACATCACAACTCTTACCTGGCCATGATCATCATTTCAAAATACCTGCATGGTTAGCACAAATGATAACAGTGATATCAATTACATATCAGTACCATGTACAACAAATATGAAATCACTATTCAAGGGTAACACCACTATTCCCATACTAGGGTTAGGGTTTCCCATTTCATGTCATATCTTTTGAAGATAATCATCCCATCACCCATATCAGGGTTATGGTTTATCACCATATTGCCCAAGATTAGGGTTCATTAAGCATTACATAGTATTACCCTGGTTTTGAGCTTCACATCACATCAAACATCAGGGTTTCTCATGAAACCATTCTTAGTTAGGGTTTCACATAAATTTCACCCCAGAATAGGGTCTACATTCAATAATCCACAATTAGGGTTTATTGTTCATCCCAATTAGGGTTTCATGTTACATTACCCATAATTAGGGTTTACTATTCATCCCAATTAGGGTTTTGCATCACATTACCCTAAATTAGGTTTACACATATCATCACCCTGGATTAGGGTTACAATTAAAATTGCCCTGAATTGGGGTTAGGGTTCAATAATCTTGTCAATTAGGGTTTATGCTCATGATTAGGGTTTCATGATCTCTTTACTTAAGGATCATACCCTTGATCACCATATGAATAATTCTCATGTATAAATTCCATTATATCATTCTCTCAACTTGATTAGGTTATATCAATCCTTTAATCAAGTACATACAGCTATGATTGACATAGTGTACAAAATTATTGTTCTTATAAACAATTAGGGTTAATCCCTGAAATGGTACTAATCACTTAGGTACTTTTAGGGTTTCAACCTTGTACCTTCATTTATTACCATTGATGACAATCATTGGATCATTGGAACAATCATCACCTTCAATTTCCAAATGATTGAATCACCATCAACCTTCATTCAGTTTTGAGGTTTCATCACCAAACGGTTTTGAAACTGTTTGACCTCCAAACGGTTTTGAAACCGTTTGACCCCAAACGGTTTCAAGACCATTTGGACCAAATTAGTCCCAAAACTGCAAGGGCTCTTTAGGTAACTTCATCAATCAATTGAATGTCATTTGCACCATTGAATTAGCTATCGATTGGGCAATTGAAGGATTCATCAATCAACACCATTAGATATTTATCCAATAATCAAGGATCAACCATTAACCCTACAAACAATTTTGAAACTGTTTGGTCCCAAATGGTTTCAAGACCGTTTGGGTTCAAACGGTTTCCAAATCGTTTGACCCAAATTATCTTGAAATCGTTAGGATCAATCATGGATTCTTCAATCAACTTGATTAGGGTTTCTAATTGAAGGATTGTACATACATTGAATGAATCAATTGGATCCATTGGATCATCATCCAACATATACTTAGGTTCAGACCTCAAATGGTCAAGCTAACCAAACGGTCAACCCTCTCTTGCGGGTTGGACTCCAAGTCACCTAACGGTTTGCAAACCGTTTAGTATCCAAATGGTTTGATGAAACCGTTTGGACTAAAAGTCCAAAACCGTTTGCCCTTATTCTTGATTGAGGTGTGTGCTTGTGATCAGGTTATCATCTTCAACCTTCAAACTCACGAAAACTACTGCCATTTCCATGGCAACTCCATCAATCAAACAAAGGAATTGTAAAAAGAACAATTGAACATAAAGGGTTGAGAAATTGGATTCAATAATAATGAAAAAGGGTTCAAGTTATATAACCCGCCTTCTAATCTGATTCCAAGATCCAAGCTCCACGGATCCAATGGTGGATGAAGCTTTAACAACTGTCCAAGGTCCGTTCTCAAGCTTTTGGAGTGAAAGGATCGGCTAGGGTTGAAGATGGAGTGAAGGAAAGAAGAAATTATGCATTGTTTTATGATTTCCACCATGAAATCAAGAAGAACGAAGGTCAAGAACTTACCAACAGGTTGGGGGCGTCCTTATACTGCTCCCAATTTCTCTTGTGGTCGGCCAAGGCAAGAAGAGAAAAGGAATTCCGAAAAAGATCCTCAAATGGGTAGGAAATGGGATATGTATAAGGAATTTCCAAGGAAAGAGAAAATGAACTTAATTCCTTTAATTTCCAAAATTGTTGGTACATATCCCCTTCAACTCCTTGGTCACGAAGCCACATTAATTATCTTGCAAAACCTCTTCATTATCCAAGAATTTAAAGAAAAGAAATTAAGCACCTTAACCCTTATAATAGTAATATCCATAAATGAGTGGAAATTTCTTTTTTCTTATAATAAGGTGAGTGGAGTTTTCTCCTCCTTAGGATATTTCATGGTCCTTGCAAATCTAAAGGACGTCCACACACATATGAATCAAACCATTTTAATTTTTGGTTGAAGGTCCTTCAATTATTTTATTTATTTTTGGATTAATTTGAACTAATGTTTCCATTATGCTTAAATCTTGATTATTTTAATATCAAGATTCTCTCTCCTTCAAAGAGACACAAATGAGACGCCCCTATCATTTTATTTACTCCACAAGATGCCAAGAAACATTAGGGACCTTATTGAAGTGCTATTTTGCATATTTCACCCTAGGTTTTGGGTAATTTGCACATTACACCAAAACTAGGTTTTAATGCACAAACATTGCTTTATCAACTCTTTCTTGGTATTCAGGCTATCACAAGACATACCTCTACATCATATTCACTCTCATTATGCTTAAACACACGAGGAACATATTATCATGCACAATTTGCAAATAAACCCCTTAACTTGGGTAATTTGCACTTTAGTCCAAAATAAGCAAAACATTGATTTCAACAATATTCATAAAGGACTAAAATTGCAATATAAGTTCCTCTTGAGCCTTAATTACTTTTCAAAAGATAAGAGTAAGCATATAATCACTTTTATTAAACAAAACACCTAGGGTTAAATCATAACCCAGGTTAGGGATGTTACAATAAACCCCTAACATGTGATGTCCATATTATTTTAGGTAACTAGATTGATTTTCACAGTTGGCTAATATAGGTAACCAACATAAATCATCTGTTATATCTCAGATACCAGAATCCTTACCCTGGTATTCATCATATTTGTTAAGAACACATCTCATCCTTATCTTATTCATTTCTCTGCTATTACCACCAAAGGTACATGCACAAAGTATTTCTTTTATCTTAGGACGTTGCTTATTCCATATATCATTATCTTGGAACCGAAATCCAAAGCAAACTAATACTTTTCTAAGTATCCATCAACGGATTATTTCTAATCCATGTACATCAAATGTCATAATACTTACTTGATTGCCATGTTAATTGAAAGGAAGAAACATAAAAGAACATACTCCTATCATCACCCAAGAGTGTTTATCAAAAGGGAAACATATATATCTAACAGAGGTAATCCACTCAGCAATCCTTTGTTTGTTTGGGAAAGTTCACTTAGCAAACTCTATGTAATTGGGAATGTTCACTTAGCTATTCCTATTTAATTGGGAAAGTTCACTTAGCAATTCTTATTTAATTGGGAATGTTCACTTAGCTATTCCTATTTAATTAGGAAAGTTCACTTAGCACTTCCTTATGTAATTGGGAATGTTCACTTAGCTATTCCTATTTAATTAGGAAAGTTCACTTAGAACTTCCTTATGTAATTGGGAATGTTCACTTAGGTATTCCTATTTAATTAGAAAAGTTCACTTAACACTTCCTTATGTAATTGGGAATGTTCACTTAGCTATTCCTATTTAATTAGGAAAGTTTACTTAGCACTTCCTTATGTAATTGGGAATGTTCACTTAGCTATTCCTATTTAATTAGGAAAGTTCACTTAGCACTTCCTTATGTAATTGGGAATGTTCACTTAGCTATTCCTGTTTAATTTCATTATACTCTCTAGATTGTTTTAGAATGACTACTTGATCAGAGTAATAAAAAAGATAACAATCTCATAGTTTCATACTTGCCTTATCTTCAATAATAACCTGGCCAGGGTATACAAGTATTGAGATTAGGTAGTATGCACTTTATTTACTATTATGTTCCTCACTTTTCATATCATTATACACACATGATTTTTCATTCCTAGATTTTCTTCAGGCATCACTTCTATATATCATCTTTTATCACACAGATAAGAGAGATTATAAAGCATTTTAAGAAATACTGAGTAAAATGTAGATTCTCATCTTCCTTGTGTCCTTATAGGACTAGTCAAAGGAAGTTAAAAAACAACTACTTTTTTATTTTTAACACATAGAATCAGGAAATGAAATATCAGAATAAATCTATTTTATCTGACCTGTCTGGGATGTCTGTCCATGTCCTCTATTATTACTAGAAAACTACCTCCTTTGTGAGCCTTGCTGGCTCTGTCTTGGAGGTAGACTCGTCATCGAATTCCCATATGGACAATCCTTTGCTATATGTCCCAGTTGTCTACATTGGTAACAGATCCTGGGCGCAAAATAGGGTCTGTGAGATCCAGTCACCGATGTTGATGCTATGTCGGGGGCTCTACTTGGAGAAATACTACGGTCCCTACCCCTACTTGATGTCCACTGCGTCTGGGTTTGGCATCTCGATGGTGCTGCCGATGCAGAAAATCTTGGTTTCTTAAAACTTTCAGATCTTTGTCCTTGAGACTGAGTGTACACCTTATTGCCACTAGTCTGTCATTTCTCGATTTCAGACCTCTCTATCCTCCTTACCGACTCCACAAAGGTGGCAAACCTCTCCCTATTCTCTAAAGAAGATACAGGAGTTGTCAGTTCAGCGTTCAACCCCTTCTCAAAATGCCAAATTCTTTCCTCATCATTAACTGCCATTTGTGGATAAAACCGCAACATCTCCATGAACTTAGCTTCATACTCGCTAACGTTCATCTGTCCTTGTCTGATCCTCTCAAATTGAGAGATCTTCTCATCTAGATACGTCTTAGGGAAGTATCTACTGACGAATTCTTATCGGAATACCTCCCATCCAATTTCTTCACCTGGTCTCTTATCTTCTTCTATCATCCACCAGTGACCAACACTCCCTTTTAGGAGGTACACAACATGTCTTACCTTTTTAGCTTCAGGAATATCAAGGATCCTGAAAGCCTTTTCCAGCTCTGTTAGCCACAAATCAACATCTGCTGGATCAGATGTACCAGCATAATCTATGGCTCCAACCCGGTGAAGTCTCTCAAAAGTCTTTCCAGCTCCATAACCCTCATGGTGGGCTGGTGCCCTATGTACAGGTGGTGGCATCCTGTCTGCCATGTGTGTCATGGTTTTCAGGAATTTCTCAAATAGAGCTTAGAGGGCTAGGTTTTCTATCATAGCTGGGTCAATATGGGGTTGTTCAGGTTCAAGCCCTTCCCTATTCTGGTCTCTTGCACCTCCTCCTAGTGCAGCACGTTCTTCATGTGGTCCAGACATCTTCAAGTTCTTCTTCTCCTATGTGAGCAGAAGATACTATCAGATAAACTGGAAGACACTTAGAACATACTCAACAACCTTAGTCCTATGTCTCTGTAGACTCAGTGAACCTAGAGCTCTGATACCACTAAATTGTGGCATCCAACTTATAAAAAACATAATTAACTAATGCGGAAGCGTTCACTAAGCAGCGGATTACCGAAAATCACTAAAAATTAAAACCTTTTTTACCAAGACATCCATCAAAGGAAACTTTCTCACATAGAACCAAAGTAACACATTTACATTCTGGTTTAAAGGTACATGTTCTGTATCATCTCTTTCTGAAAATTACAAGCATCAACTGCTCCGATAAACTAAACACAGGCAGTATAAAATCTCAAGGCACTAAGCCAAAATCTCAAAAGCACTAACTACTACTCCGAGGACCTGAGAGTACAAAGACGACACATAGGACTCTATATACATCTATACAAGACATAACAACTAGTGTCTCCACCTGAGACTTCACTGCTATCCCTGCTGCTGCTGTTGCTGTCCTTCTCCTACTGAAGGATTCCTGCCTCCTCGTCTGCGTCCACCTAAAAATGTGGTTCCCATGGGGGTGAGACAATTGTAAATTGCCCCAACGAGAGATATAACTCTCTGCCAGAAACATTATTATTTCATCTTAAGAAGATAAATCTGAACAGAGGAATCATAATTGTTTAACAGTAGTTAATTCATTGTCTAACAGATTAGAACCTTATTCTTATCTAAAACATTGCAACTATAACTTGACAGAGCAACATGTCACTTATCCATCAAGGAATATGAAGAACATGTATAACATTTATTCACTATAGAGTTATAACCACAACATATACTCTCTTCAGGCTTAGATCACATAGCTAATGCCTGGCATTGTCTTTGTGGAGTCATGGCCTATAGCCATACTCTTTTAACAAAGTAATGGGATCTTAATCTCTCATCAAGTACAATTCCATTTCTTAACAAGTTCATCATCATTATTATAGAATCTAGGTATTTGAACCCTTAATACATCATAGAAAATTTGTTACCACTTATTAGGTAACTTAATACCTTCAGGTCATCTGACTAAGGACATTATGATTCTAGTTACACAAAGCGTTGCACATAGTTCACAGAGCTCATATCACCTCTTATTGCCCCTTAATAGGAAACAAGGCATATTTATAGATTATGAAGCCCATAACCAATTCCAATAATTAAAACACCATATGGCACACATGGCTCATAAATTTTTAGATTACTTCTCACTGAGCAATAAAGCATATGAAGGCTTATAAGGCCTATAAAGCATTCTCAATATACAGAACATCATAGCCCATACCTGGATATACTCCTCATCTCATCATTTCTGCATGATTAGTACTCATGATAACAATTATAATGTTTTCATATCAACACTATACAACACTAAGTAATGCCACAATTCCCTCTTTAGGGTTCAGGGTTTCTCTTACATATCGGCACCCTCCATTAGGGTTTTCCATAAATAACCACTTAGGTTCTTAAGATCATATTATTAATGATCCAGCCCTATGTCATTGCTTCACACAGCTAGGAGCCAATATTGATAACATAAGTATTCAATCATACTTATTTATTCTCATCATTCATCATTAAATGAAGTATCAACACAAAGTATGAGTGTCTCTCTCATCTTTACCATAATATGATTGCATCATAGTTTATTGGTTTGGATTAACCTTTTCACAAGGCATGTTAGCCTACACTTATCAAAGTGCATTACATCTCAATGTAACAATTGACATGACACATCTCATGTGTCACTCATCCAATTATATTGGACTTAAAACACATCAAGGTATATCAGTATTGGGGTGTTGGATGTGATATCTATCATATCTTTATGTATCACTTCCATCAACACCTTTATCTTACTTGAGTTCATCCACTTAGCTTGTATTAGGGTATTCCCCATCCTAATACTTTATGTACCAGTTCATCACATTTATCATGGAATGTACTGTTCATAAGTCACTTATTTAGAATATACAACCATTGCCAATGATATGGACTCATCCTTGAGTTAGGAACTATTAATATAAGGATATCCATTATCAGCCCCTCTACGTGTTACATTTGTCAATACATTAATCACTATTCCATTAATAGGAATAGGATTTCCACAATTATAATTTGAGGTTCACATAGCATCTCCCATATATATAGATTTCACATAGTATTGATCTTCATTAGAGCTTCACATAACATCCTTCTATATCAGGGTTTCACATAGTATTATGTGAAACAAGGATTTCACCACACATCACCCCATAATAGGGATTTACATAGCATTAACAACACTACCCCTTTATTAGGGTTTCATGCACCTTTACCCCCTTTTAGGGATTAAGGTTTACCATTCACATCCAATAGGGTTTCTCATACCTCATTACCCAAATTAGGGTTAGGATGTACAATTCAAATTAAATTCGGGTTTCTTATAGTGTTACACTAAGTTAGGGTTACATCATCACCCTAGATTATGGTTTCACTCAGCTTTGCCCTAAATTAGGGTTTCACATAGCCTTGCCCTAAATTAGGGTCAAGGTACATCAATCTTTTCAATGAGGATTTCATGATCTCATCAATATGGATCAAACCCTGGTTACATATTTATTCAAAATGAGAGAATTAGAGCTTATTATGTAAGAAATCATCTCTCCCATTCTCTCTCCCTCTCATCCTCTCTAGGATGTTAAATATTCCAAGATTGATCTAAGTCAACTCTTCAATTAAGTACACATAGTTAGGGTTAACCTTCATAATCACCATTGTTCCACATCATTAATAATCAAGTAGCTAATTGACCTTTGATCATATTAGGTGTCCAAATGGTTTAACCAATTTGAATCTCAAAAATTTTTGATCACTTAGACCTCAAACGGTCTTGGTCACTTAGACCTCAAACGGTCTTGACCAATTAAGTTCAAACAGTTTGAAACCGTTTAGCAAAGTTGGTGCTTGAAACCATTTATACCTAACATATTGAAACTGAATGAACTTGGGTCTTCATACGGTTTGAGACCGTTTGGACTCAAACGTTCTTGAGACCATTTGGACTCAAATGGTCTTAAGACCGTTTGGTCCAAACCTTCTCAAAAATGAATGGACCAATCAAGTCTTTCAACACTTAGTCAATTCAAGTTTTCAATCATTAAACCCTCTATCAATTGAACTATTGATTTGTTCTTCAAATGAATCATTGAATCATCCTTCAATTAAACCTTCAATTAGGGTTTTGAACCCAATTGAACTAGGGTTGATAATCAAGAAACCATCACTTAGGGTTTTGAAATCGAGGATCCATCAATGGTTAACATTGTGGAACTAATTCGATTACAATCATTGAATAACCACTTAGCTATGTCATGACTTGAGCTTAAATGGTCTTGAGGTCGTTTGGATGGTCTCCAAATGGTCTTGAGACCATTTGCCCAATCCATTATTGAAATCTATGGAATTCAATTGGGGTTTGCATCATTGAATCAATCATCAATTGAGCTATTGATTGTATTTCAATATAATATCATTGGATCTTCAACCATCCAATCATACTTCATCATAAACTTACAAACGGTCTTGGTTGACCTCCAAACGATCTTGAGACCATTTGGGGTGACCTCCAAACAATTTTGAAACCGCTTGGGCTAATCAACCCAAAACATCAACTTAATCAATTGTAAATTCAGCACTTAGCCGATTAGGGTTTCTTCTTGGAAAATTGTCCATATGTTGAATTAATCAATTGGAGTCATTGGATCATCATCCAAAAATCACTATGGTTCTGACCTCAAATAGTCAACCCATCCAAATGGTCAACTCCTCTAAATGGTTTGGGGTCCAAGTATCCAAACGGTTTGGAAACCGTTTGGTCTCCAAACGGTTTGGTGAAACCATTTGGACCATTTTGTTGAAACCGATTGCAAGAGATATTTGGGGAGGTGTGTGCTTATGATGATGTCATCATCATCAAGCTCTAAACCCACGAAACTTGCTGTGATTTTCATGGTGATTGCATCAATCAAGCAAATAAAATTCCAAGAATGAAGAAAGCATCAACAATTGATAAGGAATTGAATGCAATAACAATATTAAGGGTTCAAGTTATAAAACCCACCTCCAATTGAGCTTCAAAGCTTCAAGCTCACGTCAACAATGGTGGATGAAACTCCTTTCACTATTCCAAGGCTCGTCCTCAAGCTTTGAGTGAGAAGGAATGGTTAGAATTGAAGAGGGGATCGAGATAAGAAGAAATCATGCATTGATTTGTGATTTCCACCATGGATTCAAGGTGAAAGAAGGTCAAGAAGCTTACCAACAGGTTGGGGGTCGTCCTCCTAATTTTTTAAAGTCTCCCTTGGTCGTTTTCCAAGCAAAGGGAAGAAGGGGATCCGAAAAATCCTTTGGTTTGGCTTGTAAATGGCATTTTTATAAGAAAATCAATGAGAGAGAAAATGCCTTATAAAATTTCATTTAATCCAAAAAATAGTGCTGCCTCTTCCCCCTCAACTCCTTGGATCTGAGGCTATCTTCTTTGCCTCATATTCCTCTCAATTATCCATGATTTAAAGAAAAACAAATTAAGCACCTTAAATCATATTATACTAATATCCATAAGTGAGTGGATATTTCTTTTCCTTATAATAAGGTGAGTGGGTTCTTCACCTCCTTAAGATATTTCCATTGATTTTTCAAAGCACAAGGACGTCCACACTTGTTGATTTTCAACCAACATAATTTTGGTTGAAGGGCACTTCAATTAATATATATTTTTGCATTAAATTGAAGTAAAGTTCCAATTATGCTTAAATCTTGATTATTTTAATATCGACAGCAATGAGGATGTATTTATACCCTTAGGATGGAGGGAATGGGCCCATGTAGTTGACTCCCCATACATCAAAAACTTCTACTTCAGCCCATTCTGCCATAGGCATTTTATTTCTCTTCCCAATATTCCCTATCATCTAACATTCCTTGCAAGATTTGACATAAGCAGCAACATCTTTGAACAGTAAAGGCCAATAGAAGCCTGATTGTAGGACCTTAGTGGTAGTCTTTTCACTTCCCAGATGTCCTCCATAGGGTGAGGAATGGCATTCCCTCAGAATGTCAGGAACCTCTTCCTCAGGAATGCATCTTCTGTACAAATTATCTGAGCATCTCTTAAAGAGCATAGGATCATCTCAATAGTAGTTCTTTATATCTAAAAAGAGTTTCTTTTTTTGATGGTAAGTTATCTCCGGGGTAACTCCCCACAAGCAAGATAATTGCAAATATCTGCAAACCACAGAAATTTTTGTTCTTCGACTTCTATCATGAGCAAACCCTCATCTGCATAGTTATAATTGACAGATGGCTCATTCTTGTCTTTGACGACAATCCTTGACAAGTGGTCGGCAGCTACGTTTTTTGCCCCTTTCTTATCAATGATTTTGTGATCGAACTCCTGGAGTAATAAATCCCACCTTAGCAACCTAGGCTTAGTGTCACTTTTCTGCATTAGGTATCTTATTGCTCTATGGTCAGTGTACTTTTTCCCCAATCAGATAAAACCTGAACTTATCAAAGGTGAAGACGATAGCGAGCATTTCTTTCTCTGTGGTTATGTAATTTATCTGCACTTCGTCAAGAGTGCGGCTAGCATAGCAAATGACATGGTGTTTCTTGTCTTTCTTCTGCCCCAAGGCTGCTCCTACGGTGTAGTCACTAGCATCGCACATCAGCGCGAAGGGTAGCTCCCAATATGGAGCTTGAAGAATAGGTGGGGTTACAAGCACTTCCTTCAATGTCTGAAAAGCCTTCAAACAATCATTTGTAAAATCAAATTCGGCATCCTTGATAAGAAAATTCAACAAGGGCTTTGAAATCTTAGAAAAATCCTTTATAAATCTTTAATAATATCCAGCGTGACCAAGAAAACTTCGTACTCCAGTCACTGACTTAGGTGGAGGCAGTCTAGAGATAGCTTCAACCTTGATGACATCTACTTCAATTCCTCTTTTTGAGACCTTGTGGCCCAAGATTATGCCCTCTTGCACCATGAAATGGCATTTCTCCCAGTTGAGGACCAAGTTCTTCTCTTCATAGCATTGCAGGACCAACGATAGGTTTTTCAAACAACCATCAAAATCTCTTCCATAGATAGAAAAATCATCCATAAAGATCTCCACAATGTCCTCCAAAAAATCTGAGAACATCGAGATCATGTAACGTTGGAATGTTGCAGGAGCATTGCACAATCCAAACGGCATTCTTCGGAGAGCATAGGTACCATATAGACAAGTGAAGGTAGTCTTTTCCTGGTCGTCGGGTAGGATAGGGACTTGGTAAAACCCGAAATAACCATCTAAAAAGCAAAAATATTTGTGATGCGCTAGTCTTTCTAGAACTTGGTCGATAAAGGGAAGTGGGTAGTGATATTTCTTCGTCGCCTGATTTAGCCTTCGATAATCTATACACATTCTCCACCCGGTGACAGTCTGGACAACTACTTCATCTCCTTTCTCACCCTTCACAACTGTCATCCCCCCTTTCTTTGGTACAACATGAATAGGGCTCACCCATTTGCTATCGCTGATCGGGTCAATAATGCATGCGTCTCTTAGCTTGATGACTTCCTTCTTTACAACCTCTTTTAACATTTGATTCAGCTTCCTCTGGGGTTGAACTAGGGGTTTTGCTGACTCTTCCAGATTTATGCGGTGCATACATAGAGTAGGGTTAAGTCCCTTGATATCATCCACTAAATAGACTATAGCTTTCCTATGGAGCTTTAGCTACTTAAGAAGTCTTTCCAATTTCTCTTCAGCTAGACTAGCATTAACTACAACAGGGTTTCCCTCTTCGTGATCAAGAAATTCGTACTTCAACCCTTCCGACAACTGTTTCAGTTCTGGTTTGGGTTTAGTGTAACATCCCTGACCTGGGTTATGTGTTAACCCTAGATGATTTGCCTAATGAGGTTGATTAGATGCTTAATCTTATCTCTTGAAAAGTAATTAAGGCTGAAGAGGAACCTATATTTCAATTTTAGTCCATTTTGAACTATGTTGAAAATAATGTTTTGCTTGTGTTGGACTAAAGTGCAAATTACCCAAGTTGAGGGGTTAAATTGCAAATTGTGCATGGTAATATGTTCCTCATGTGTTGAAGCATCATGAGAATGAATATGAGGCAAATGTATGGCTTTTGGTAGCTTGAGTACCAAGAAAGAGTTGATAAAGCAATGTTCATGCATTAAAACCTAGTTTTGGTGTAATGTGCAATTTACCCAAAACCCAGGGTTCAATATGCAAATTACCACTTCAATAAGGTCCCTAATATTTATTGGCATCATTTTGAGGCAAGAAAATGAGAGGGGCACCTCATTTGTACCTCTTTGAAGGAGAGAGAATCTTGATACATTATTATATATGACCATTATCTTTAATAATTTGGATTTAGACTCCATTATCAATTGTATCAGATTATTTTGTATGAAATAGGATATTTTATCCGATTTGTTACAATTTATCCAAATATTATCACATTAATTACTTAAATGTATATTAGACATTGTTACTTTACCATTCTTTCTCACATTAATGTCATCATTAATCATTCTCTCATATTTATTCACTTGTTATTATTTATTATGAAGATTTGTGTGAATGAATTACTTCTTATCCATATTGAAGTAATAATATATATTTTAATGATCAAATTGGGACATATTACATATTAATGATTTGATTCACATACTAAGTCATTACGTGAATAATTAGGTGTGTATTAGAGAACAAGGTGATATGTGTTTCATATTGATGACCTGATTAATCTATGATTTGTGTGTATTAAAGTATGTTATTCGATTATGACACCTAGTGACACTAATGTATCATCAATGTCATTAAGGATGTATAGGTTAAGGTGAGATGATTACAACTTAGGGTTTAGGTTAACATGATCATTATTCTTTACCTATACCTTCTTAGGATGCATTAAGTCTTAGGTTAGATTACAATTATCTTGCCCATCATATCATTAGGGTTTATTGGTTTATGACATGGTCAACATCATGCTTATCCATTATTAGTATTAAAATGCGAGTTACTCTTATTATGTGCATTAGATATTCATTAGGGTTCAAACATATGATCTATTCATTAGATGATCGTTACCAAGAAACATGTGGTTACAGCTATAACTTGTTTGGTCAAAACTAAGGATTCAAGCACACAAACTTCCTAATTAGGGAGTTAGGGTTTCTAAAGTCAGAGTAGCTAGATTTTAGTATGTTACATGACTCAATCCCCTTGGAAAGGATTTCATCCTCCAAATCTAACTACCCAAACATCATCAAACCAACTACTCTCAACCCCTTAAAAGGTTTAACCTACCAAGCCAAATTAATCTAGAGGTAAAAGGGTGAGTCTAATGAAACCATATACAAGATCCAACACGCTTCACTACACACTCTGATTGCTTACTACTAAACACCAAACTTCAAAGTCTAGGTTCTAGGGATAACTATCCAAACATGTGGTTCTATGGGTCATAAGGGAACTATATTGGGTATCCATCCTCAACAAGTAATTACACTTGGGATATTAGTTCAACATATTAGGGTCCCTAAAGATAAATCATATATATGTCTAAGACTACTATTGCCTAAAAGCATGCTATTTTAGACAATTCATATCATCTCAGGCCAAGCCAGTATCATATGGATTCGGGAGTCCTTGTAAACCAAGCTAGTGGTGCGGAGGAAAATCTTGCCAGCCCCCGAACCCTGATCCTTTCTAGACACCTTTGCTTTCAGCTTCATGTCTTAGTAGTTGGCTAAAGGACAAGCTAAACAACCTCAAGTTACTATGGTTACTTATGCATCTTTCAGTTGTAAGTATTTTACGGATCTATTCATCATTATTCTAATGTGAAAATATAGGATCCTAAATCAACCATTCATCATCTATTAATCAACTCTAGGACAAACATGTCACTTAAAGGGAAGGCAAGTATTCTAACTAGGGAGACAAAATTGAAATAATCAGATTCTGACTACCATGGGCTCTGATACCATTCTGTAAGGAGGCGGGATCACCCCCTTACTAAATTTTTTGAAGAATTAACACCCATTCCAAACACACTCAAAGGTATGCTGGAATAGGTACAAAATTTTCAAACTTCAATAAATGGTATTCAAAACAACCAAAGTGTAGCAGCGGAATAAAAATAATAGACTATATTCAACTTTTATAAAGATTATACAAGTACATCAAAATCTCCCATTAGGGTTTACAACAAGATACAACAAAAAGGATATAGATAGAGGGAAGTCTAAACTACTTCAAATCTATCTCCAAGCAACATATCCAAGAGCTAGGTCCATGTTGGAAGCTATGTTCTCCTTGTTCATGTTTAACACCTTGATCTAAACCTGGGTGGTTGGTAAATCACCCAGCAAGAGGGAAAAAAACAAGGTATGTGTCACAAAACTAGTCTAGGATAACAAGATAAGTGAAGCAAATAAGAACAAGCTAGGGTTCATCATAAGATGAAGATAATAAGAGTATGAAGATATATTCAAAATAAACTTGCCATTAACAATTATATTAAAAAGGATTTACATGTAAGATAATTATGTCTGCCTAAGTAGGGTTGAGGCACCTACCGGACCTCTAACCTAGAGGCGAGGGGAGAATAAGACATTCCCAGTCACCTATACAATTATATAGGGGAGAATCAAAACATTCCCCAGGGTGATTAAATACATGCCTTCTGTGGGTAGTTGTACATAAGTATCGCTACTTTAAATTAAATAGAACATAAATCTACATGCTAGAAAAGTAGTCATGGCAAGAGTAGTCATAATATTCAATAAGCATGGCAGTGGGCTATAAGACCCAAACAAGAAGAAATCATAATCTGATTTGAGGCATGAACAACATTAGGATTCAAGAATAGAAGATTTAAGGTTCATTTAAGCCTCATTAGGGAAATATAGGGTTTGGCTGCAATTATCCCAACATAGGGTGTAAGGAATGTACATACATAAATAGGGATTGCACATACATAGATAAGGATTGCACATACCTCTCTTACTATTATCAATTGCACATACCTCTCTCACTGATAGCAATTACTAACTTTCACCACTTTAATGGAGTCCAAGTTCCACTTTGCCTATATTCAATGTATTAACATGTATTAGAGTACATAGTGCACATTAATGTATAGAAACCATAATTTCAGAACTTTTTAGAAAATCTCAGATTTCAGTTTTGAAAATATCACCAATTAACTTATTAGGTTCTCCTGATGAAGAAAACATATTTTTATGTTAATTTTGGAGTTATGATGATTAAGATGTAGGTTTTTTGGATTTTATGCATCAAATTCATTTTATAAAAACCACCCTTCGTCACACCATTAAATCAGACCTTGAAAATATTTTTATTAGATAGATATTAATTTTCCAATTCCAAAACATATTTATTTGTCAAATTTGGATAAGAAAATTAGAAGATATGAATTTTTCAATACTGACCAATAGGAAATTGCCGCATCATCAAACCGATCGAGATAATTGAAGAGAGAGGGAGGGGAGAAAACACCATTTGACCCAAGATCAGGTTTGAAGTTGCATGGATAACCAAACTAGAGCTTCTAGAGAAGGTAAAACAACAAGAAACCAAAACCCTAGAAGAACATGGTAAATAGAGATGGATATCATCGATTTTAAACATATAAGCATGAGTTTTAAGCATGTAGTAAACAATATATGAGAAGGGAGTTAAAAAAACTTTCCTATAGGAAGGTAAGAAGGTAAAAACAGCAAGGATCCCGAGATTAGAAGGTCTGGTTGCTCCAAGCCAAGCTCCTTTCTTGAGCAAAGATCACCTTCTCCACTTTAGAGGTGTAAACCTTAGCAAAAGAGCATGGAGATGAGATGTTTTAGGGTTCTTGGTGGAGTTTTACCATGGAAGGTCATGGTTCTGACCTGGAAGAAGGTGGGAGGAATACTAACAACATGAAAATAGGGAAGGAAAGGAGTATACTTACTAGTTTTGGTCAAAATCACCAAGGAGGAGCTTAAGAAATCCTAAATAGAGAAAATTTGGAACCCTAGGGGCCTTCTTCACCAAGGTAAGCACTCTCTTTTACCTTGGGATAGCACCTTTGTGGAAAAATAGAGTAGGAATGATGCTCTAATCTGGGGGAAAGAGAAGGAGAGGATTGCTTCTTGGATTGGGAGGTGGGAAGGGGTAGGAATGGCTTTCTAAAGAAGGGGGCAAGCATGAGGTGTCTATGAGACTTTCCATGTGTCCTTAGGCTAAGACTTCACAGCCATGCAAGAGGATAGCTCATATAGACTTCTTGTATATCCAAGGTCGGTCCTAAAATGCCTTAGAGACTTCTAAGCCATCCCCACCATCCTTTAAACAAAGAAATAACCTCATTGGTTGATAGCTTTTAAAGATAAGCTCATTTATAAAGATGGTAATCCCTATAATGCCCTTGGAAAGTAACACCTTCAAACCAAGGTGGAAATAGGTTCCCCATGGTTCAAAAACTCAAAAATGGTAAGGGAATATATATAAATATTATAATGCATGTGACAATTTACAAATAAAACCTCCGTATTGGGTAAATTGTATAAAAGTCCACAATGTGCATATAATTGCATAACTTGCACAAACAACATCCAAATTGGACCAAACTTGAAACTTAATCTTGTTTCATGATTTCAAAACACCTAAAAAGGTTATATTAAGGTTTAGAGTACTTAATTATGGTAGTTAAGATTGTTCAATACATTAAGTAAGGTTTGGTGCCTTACACTTCTAACATGGATTTATTTACCACTATTTTACTTAAGCGGTGATTTTACATTTTAGATCCTTAAATAAGATTTCACTGAGGTATTTGTGCATAAAGCCTTCTATTGGTATAATTATTGAAAAAATGTTCACCAAACCACTATAACTTCCACAATTTAAGCATCAAGGCCAAAAAGGATAGAAATGATAGGAGAATATTGGGAAAGGGCCAAAAAGAGAATATGTCAAAGTTTCAATATGTTACAGGTCCCCTTTCCACCTTTTTGTGATTAGATTATTTGAAGAATTTAGCATATTTAGGCATCATTTCGATTGCAACTAGAAATAGAATATTCAGTTGTAATCTCTTTACTACCTCCATAAAATTCTCATATATCTTCTTCAGATGCGCCTTAATTAGTTTGTAGGGAAATGGGACTCTTGGGGCATAGGGATTTTGTGACGACCCTAATTTCTATATACTTTCCTTAGTGACATTTAGAGATATGTGTGCACTCATATCTATAGATGTCAGAAGGGAAAATACAAGAGATTGTGGTAGTCAATTAAATCATAAAAAGGAGCCGGATCATGTTCACAAACATCATTGATCAGCCACACAAAAAACATTCATTGAAGATAATAAAAGTCATACATATTATTCATGGAAAAGAAAGGACTAGTTCTATAGGATGACATTACACAAGATATAGAGAATCCTATACATCTCCTAGAAGAATAATGAAAACTATCTACTAAAAAAGAGATAAGGAAGCAATCTATCTAACTATCCTCCATTCCCAATTATTCAGTAGCTTCTGGTACTTTGAGATGCTTTCTTTATTCCTGATACCTATAAAATATGAGAAATAAAAACATCAACATAAAGTTGGTACGTAGTTGCAAAATATACTATACTATGTTGGCATAATAAAATAGTTGAAAAGAAGAAAGAAAAATAAAACATTATTTAAGGTGGAAAATTAGGTAAACCCAAGTTATTAATCATATTTCAATGGACATGTATTAATATTGTGGACTTAGCACAAACATATATTATTGGGTCCTATCCCTACATACCTTGTACCATTAGGGATCTCCCAACGTACCTTGTACCATAGGGAGGTTCTAGTCATCATTAATACTTTCCTTCCTTAATAGGGAGATTAATGAACTACTAGTAACTATACTCCATTTTCTTTCCTTAGTGTCTTTAATGTTCAAGGAGAAAAGGGACAATATTTTGTAGATATACATCCAATCAAGATAATACAACTACATACAAGCAATTACTCATAAATAGATCATCCAACAAAACTAGTCTTATGCTTAATTCCACATACCTCGAATCTCAGATCTGAATTTCCACAAGTCTAGATTAAGAATGTAGATCACCCTGAAAGAGAAACAAGGACATAATGTCATTATGGGTTCTCATCATCCCATATTAGGGTTTGATCTTTATTTGGGGTGACTTTCACCTTCCTATGATTAGATCAGGGATTATCAATTAATTTTTATCTCATTATTGGAGTCACAAGATCAGATCTTGAAATTAGGGTTTCATCTATTTTATATTATCCATTAATATTTAAGAAGGAGACATTCACTATAAGGCTTTGTATGGGGGTTAGGTTGTTAATAGTTTCCTTTTAAGATTCATATGATCCAAAGGGATATGAATTGGATCTAGGGTTTTTTGGGTCATTAATGAACACAAGGTATCATTACTTAGTTGGGACTCGACATGTGAAATGGAGTATCCTCATGTAAAGAGAGAAACTAGGTTTTAGGGTTTTCTATATATATTAAATTAAATAACCCTACCTGATTAGAGTTTCAAGCCCAATTAGGATCAGGGACTCAAATAGGGTTTTAGATGTCCACATGTCAGATCTCAACCATGGATCACTATTATTACAAAATATGATAATAATAAATGATCATTAAGGATTTAGGCTATTATTTTTGAAAAAGAACTTGGATCTAGGTCATGATAGTATTTTATTTGGATAGCTTACATTTTTTTGATGAAAATGGTATATTGGTTCATTATAATCTAACATTCCTAGCATTTTCTTGGATTTTTCTAAGATAACCCATTTTCTTTGATATTTAATTAAAAAGATTAAAAAAAGGTGTTACCTTGATCAACGACCGGATCCGACTGGACCGAATGTTCACTTTGATCCCAGGTCACGTGAGATGGCTTGTGGATCGCTAAGTTGGTGCACTGGCCAGCGAATCCTTTAGTTGACGAGGCAGCTCGCGATGGGTCCACCTGGTCCATGTTGGCACCTCACTGCCTCCTCTCTTCTATTCTCACAGATTGGAGGAGCCTGGAGCAACTTCGGCAATGGCTCAACACAAGGGTGGTCCGCTTTGGGGGCAGGAAGGAGACCTATCACCTTCGTGGTGATGATCTGAGCTGATCTGGAGCTTTCTAACATTGCAGCTCCCCCTGGAGCTCAGAGCCGTCGTGAGGCAGGGCGAGGTCGCTGACGAGAGAGGGGTTAGAGGTGAGTGAGGGGTCTGGGATTAGTGGAGGTAGCCGCATACACTCACAGTGAGTTGGTGAATGTGATGGAGCGGTGGATTTGATCCACGAAGGATTATGGCTGCAGGGTGATGAAGTGTTGGGAGGTTCAAGATGATGGAGTGGTGGAGAAGTTCTCGGGTAGACTTGCTCGCAATTGGTAGTGCGTGATTAAAGGGGGGGGGTCTGCGGTGCTAATGGATGGCTTAAATAGGTGTGGGAAGGAGTAGAGGGAAAATCACTAAATTCTCCGCCGTCGGAGTGAGGAGGTCAGGTGATCAGGAGGTTTGGATGGCACAATAACGCACAAAACTTGGTCAGGGTTAGGGTTGTTAGCCCCAAAATCATGAGATAGAGTTATTTCATCGAGTGAAAAGTCAAGATAAGGGGGAATTAGCAGATCAGGTTATTGGGTCTTCACTATCCTCTCCGCCCTTTATAGGAGGAGGAAGATGAAGCCATGAGTCATGATATCTTCCTTGATCCATGATTTGCCTCATCCAATGACTGAGGTAAAGGCCGATATTGATATAGTCACGTGACACATCAAATGTCACATATTTGACCCATTAAAATGAGAACTTAGATCCTGAATGAATCATTGTACATTAATTTCAATTGCCCATATCTCCTAATTAGTTCATTCAATTGCAATGAAATTTTAGTTTTAGCTCTATGATGTCATGATGTAACTGTGGTTTAAAATTGAGATTGAAATTTGAATGTTGATCATGATTATTGATTAAATACGTTAATACCTATTATTCACCTTCATATGACACTAGGGTTTGCATTATTTTGAAATTTGTGACTCTTTTCTATTCAATTTAGTGAGGGAGGTATTTGAGGACATTTTTGTCAAAAATTTGAGAAATAAAGCTATAAGATGGAGGGAATAATATGAAAAACTCACTCTGTCACATTCTCCCCTCCTTTTAAGACTTTTGTCCCAAAAATTCAAGCAACTTCAAATAGATGTGGGTATTTCTGCTTGATCTCAGACTTGAGCTCCCATGTGGCATTGGTCTGATCATGGTGGCTCCAGAGAAGTTTCACCATGTCTATATGTTGATTACTGCGAAGCTCCTTTATCTTAAAATTAAGACTTTTGACCGAGGACTCATCATAAGACAGGTCATCTTTCAACTCGAGAGGCTCGTGATTCAGAATGTGACTAGGATCTTTGACATAAGGCTTAAAATTCGATACATGGAAGACATTATGCATTACACTGTACTGAGTTGGCAAAGTAAGACAATACGCACATTCACCAACCCCTTCTAGGATATCAAAGGGTCCCACATAGAGAGGACTGAGCTTCCCCTTGTTCTTGGCCAAAGCTCTAATAGGTCAAATTTTCAGAAAGACGTGATCACCTTCTTTGAAATGATGTTCTTGTCGGTGAGAATCTATGTAAGATTTCTGCCTATTCTATGCCCGCTTCATCCTCTGCCTAATCAGTGCAATCTTATATGTATAGAACTGCATCTCTTCAAATTTCATCAAAGTGTGTGCTCTGACGTCATCCCAGTATAGTAGAGACCTGCATGGACGGCCATATAGAGCTTCATAGGGGGGCATCCCAATACTCACACGATAGCTGTTATTATATGCAAACTCAGCTAAAGGCAGGTAATGGTCCCACAAGCCTTCCCAATAAAGTACACAAGCTCACAGAAGGTCCTCTAGAATCTACACTGTATGTTCTGACTGCCCGTCTGTCTGTGGATGGTATGCAGTACTGAAGTTCAACTTGATGCCTAGTTCTTCTTGAACCTTCTTCCATAGCTTTGAAGTGAACTTTGGATCCCTATCCAAGACAATGGACGCTGGAACTCTATGTAGACATACTATCTCCCATATATAGAGGTCGGCTAGCTCTGAAACTTTTGCAGTAGTCTTCACAGGGAGAAAATGAGAAGACTTTGTGAGATGATACACTATGACCCATGCAGCGTCGTATCCCTTCCTGGTCCTAGGCATCCCCACCACAAAATCCATGGTGATGCGTTCCCATTTCCATTCCGGAATTTCAAGGGGTTGTAGTAGACCACCTGGTCTCTGGTGCTCGACCTTTATTCTCTGGCATGTCAGGCATCTAGACACAAATTCAACGATATCATGCTTCATGCCCCTCCACAATAACTGACTCTATAGGTCTTTGTACATCTTGGTCGTGCCGGGATGAACTGTGTACTTTGACCCATGTGCCTCACTGAGCATCATTGTCTTCATAGCTGACTGCCCAGGAACGCACATACAGTTCTTGTATCAAAGACCACCATCGAGACCCATAGATAAGTGTGTTTGAGGCTTTGATAACAGAGATGAAAGTTCTACCAGCTCAGGACTAACTTGATGTGCTTCAAGAAGTTCAAACTGCAGAACATGCATAATAGAAATATTATTGACATGGACACGATCATGTAAAAACTACAACTTCTAGCCCACTAGATCCTCCATGTTCCTCCACTCAGGAATGGATAGAGATGCACACACTACCCTTTCCTTACTAAGGGCTTCAAAGACTACATTTGCCTTACCTGGATGATAGACAATAGTGAAATCGTAGTCCTTTAGATACTCGATCCATTGACGTTGCCGCAAATTTAGGTCCTTCTATGTCAGAATGTACTTCAGGCTTTTGTGGTTGGTGAAGATGTAAAACGTTGCCCCATACAAGTAGTTCCTCCAAATTTTGATAGCATGAATGATTGCAACAAGTTCCAAATCATGCGTGGGGTAATTAAGCTCATTGGGTTTTAGCTGTCTGGATGCAAATGCCACCACCTTTCCATTCTGCTATAGGACACATCCTTGTTGGCTAAATTGGACATTATTATAATCCTTTTGTTTTGATGATGACAAACATTTCATTCTTGTGGATCTAACATGCGACTTAAGTGTTGCAGGAACTAGGTGGATGACACAACTTTGGAAGATCTATATGCTCAAAATGTTTTAGTTTCATGATTGTAGTCAAATGTAAAAACTTATACAAGTATATAATGTACAAGTACTTAGATATCATGTAAATCAAGCGTTTAGATCTTCCCTAGCCATTCACAACACTTAGATAGGTCATCCCCTATAATAGTGTCACAACTGCATACTAATACACATACTTAGTACATAGTTCAAAACATTGAAACAGAGTCATTCTCGGTCGACAAACTTCTCGACCAAGACACTCTCGTTCAACAAATTCCTCGACCGAGAATTTGTCGGGTTTTAGGGGAGACAGAGAAGGCAGCGGAAAGAAAAATTTTTCTCCCCCAACCCATACCGAGGAAACACGTCAACGTCTATATAATAGGAAAGGATGGTTTGTGGAATCATACCTTGTCCCGAGGCTTGCTCGGAGACAATACCTCGCGCAATGTGCGGTCTTCAACTCCAGTCTTGGACGGTGTCTGTGCAGCTCCTGGTCGCACCGGGACTGACGACTCCTCCTCCTACCGGACTGTCGGATGACAGTTGTCCTCCTGAGCGGCAGTGACCTCCCGCCTCTGTAGTAGTCCACACGGACCACCTGGAACTCCACACTCCTTGTCCCACAAGGAAGTGGAAGGAGTCGCACCCTCCTGTTGACGTACTAGTCGCCAACACACTCTCCTGCTACCGGTTGCAACTGCAGTTGTCCTTCCCTTGCTGCACCTCCCTTTTGCGGGAAGCACTTGCTCGGGATCTCTCACGGTTACCAAAACCAGAGAGAATGACAACTTTGCAAAGCAACCGGCTTGCATTGAGTTGTAGTCTGAGAAGCCCCCAATACCCCTATATATAGGTGGGTCATGGGACAGGGTTCTCTGTGCCCGGCAATATGGGACTAAAGCAGGAGTAGAAGGGTTCGGGATTTTTTCACAAAAAGCAACCAACTCGCAACCTGAACCGATTGGTTCACAAGTGAACCGGTCGGTTGGGGACCTGAAACGGTCGGTTGGAGCACCAACCGATCGGTTGGGACCCATGAGCCGATCGGTTCACTTCTGAACCGTTCGGTTCATGGTCCTGATCAGTTCCCGATTGACTTTCCAACTTTTGTTTGTAATTGGTATCGAATACCAATCCTTGTTCCAATCAAATTGGGCAAGGGAAACGCAAGGAAAATTCTCACCGACCTGACTTTCCCAACTTGCTTGGTTGCACCAGTTGAACCGATCGGTTCAACACTTGAACTGCTCGTTTCACCCTGGGCTTGAGCCGATCGGCTCAATTCTTGAGCCGACCGGTTCAGCAACCTCAGCCGACCGGTTCAACACTTGAACCGATCAGTTGGGAGTACAGGTTGTGCAGAATCAGTCAAATGCGATTTCAATCAATCCGATACTCCAATCAATGCGTCCAACACCTTGAACCATATGATACTGAGCTATCTACTGATTGAGTGTTTAATTGAACTACTAAACTCCTTTAGTAATCAATCTAAATGTTGCTTGTGGACAAAACTCCTCTTCCAGGTTAAATCCTATGTGTGTGACCCTGCAGGTCCATTTCACGTTGGCAGTGAAAGTCCATAACACTTATGACTTCACAAGCAAAGAGCGGTGCCTAGTCACACATCAGTGCTACCCAAGTGAAAGTAGAAAGTTGGAGAACAACTTTCATCCTACAATCCGTGAATGGTGTTACAGTGAATGTATAATTCCTTTGTCACTGATATCCCGAATGAACTCAAGGCATGGAACAGTCATCCTGTCAACGTTCATTCACTTTCTTGATCTCAGAGCAGATTGAACGAGATATGTATGACATCAATATCACATACTGATTCACACATGCGTGCGCACGCCTATCTCAATCCTACTCATCAAGTGGCCTTGGATATAAAACTCCCTCAGGAGGGACAAATCCCATATCTATCACTCACCCCTCAAAAGCCCCATGTGTCAAAGCCACCCAATCATCACCTTTATAACAACCCATGTTTCAGGACTGCGTTTGATGATGTCAAAGTGTGCCCAACGACATGTGTTGAGTGTAGTGATTTCAGGTCTAAGAATCACACTCACCACCATCACTGTGAGTACTGACTGTGACTACCATCTCATGGTTCCATGTGTCAAACTCACGGTGGGTCTGTCTGGTACCTTGTTCTCAAACAAGTACCTATGTGTTTGGTTTGATATCTCTATATCATGACTAATGAGATTCTGTCATCAACCAACACCACAATCTAGTCTTGTGTGTCATTGCTGTCTATCTACCTTCCACAATGACATCCGACTAGGGACATAACAAGAATGTACAAACTCTTAGCATCCGTATGATCTCATCGTTCAGGTCATGAACCTGAAGGCATACGTCATTGAGTACTGTCATTCTCTAGACATTCAATCTGTTCTATCACTATCTCATATGACTGAACCAGAAAGAATTGGAAGCTTGCCTTTGATGTTTATCAAATCAATCTTAATGTATCCCACCAATCATCCCATGATTGGCTCTCAGGGCATACATACCAACAGACTCCCACTTGCACTGCGAGCCAATCACTCTTGAATCATATTCATAGTGATCTTCAAACATGTTCCACATGTTACTGTGCTCTAGTGTGAACATAGTGAGTAATGGCAACACCTTGCCAAAGTCAGTATAAATTGCATGTCTCTCATCTATTCGTTGTACGTCACACGTATGAGATGGAGTTGCCGTAATATGCGATCTAGTATTCCTTTGCTAACATTTAGCCACATTGCATGATCAAGGATTCCAGACTTGTCATCAATGAGTGGAATATAAGTTCATCTCATGAACTATCAGATCCATATAGTATCCACTGTTGTTCTCTAACACACGAATACTCGACATTTCCCTTTTAAATGGTTTTATTGGAACACTTCCAATTATCAACAAAATTTCACTTTTATACATCCTATGTATATTTTGCGATTAATTTTCTGTCCTTTCGGAAGTTCGCATCAATGTAACTCTTTACATCGAACTCTTCCTTATCTCCATAGAACTAGTACTTCCCAAGTACTTATCAAGTTCTTATGGTATTCCAGTAACCCTTACTGGAAGTAGACAGACATCCACTCGTCATGTCCTACATACGAGTTATCAGGATGAGCACATCATATTGCCATGTCCTACATACAAGATGATGAATGCATTTTATTCTTGCCATGTCACACATGCAAGACAATGGGATGATTACATACATGATAGATCCATATCTATTCTTAGTGTTCCCATTCTTCATAAGAATTGGACACTTGGCCTTGGGATACTAATATCTATATAACATGGACAAGTTTTCTCCCACTGAATCTGTGCATACTGAACACTTCAGTACAGATTGCCAATGTATGCTTTCTCTTTCCAGGTCAAGAGATTTTTCGAGAAATATCTCTATAGATCTCTATTCCTATCACATAGGAAACATCTCTATCTTCCTTAAAGATAATTTCCACTTTTGGATTTCCATTCAAGAACATTTCCATTTCACATCAATATGTGGAATGTGAACACGCTCCCACTAAATCACAGATCCCTTCTTTATCTTTGACATGTCAGTCAAACCCTTTGACTATATCATCAAAGTAAAGATCCAATTCTGAGTTGCTTGTACTCAATCAATCACATTGATTAGTCCATTGTAACTTATATACTTCATTTGCATTAGTGGATTCATAAACCTTATAGGCTGTGTCACGTACACATCCTGGTTTTATTCCTCATAGGAATGCAGTTTTAGTATCCATATGCCAAATGTCTTAGTCATTAAGTTGCAATCAACAAGCATCATCCTTCTTAAAATGTTATCCATGTGTCTTAACACTTAAGACTCATTTGCACTTATGGATATGATCCAATGAGTGCTACCATCAAGGTCATACCTTATGGTTCACATGGATGTCATTTAGGATGTAATGGTCATAAACCATAACTCAAGAATCGGTTCCTCATATTCATCTTGATAGTTGACTCATCACATGAGCAACTGATCACATAGATAATTGAGGTGTATCTGTCAAGAATATAAGAATTCACAACCCTTGTGATTCTTAATGTCCTTTATTAGTGTGGGGTATTCTTTTATTAAGAAGAATTCAGTTATTTGATAATCATTCTCTAACTCCTTAGAGTATGATTCCTTCTTGATTTAGACATCACCATGCCTTAATCATGAGTTCACTATGATACACTATCATAATCACTCATAAGGATCTCAAACATTTGGTCCAAGTATTTCATTCATTGATCTCATCAAGAATTAATACTTTACCAAATTTGTACTTCATCTATGACAATCTTGAACACTTCAAGATGTTCATATTGGTATTTCTCTAAACACCATTTGAAGTATTAGCATTTGTTCCAATTGGTATGTAAATACATCACATGTATTATACCTAATAGGATAATCATTCTCCCACTACCTTTAGTGAAGATTGATTAATCATGTCCAAGATATTCATGTCTCTTAATGGTTCTCTAACCAAAAGAGTCTAGGTTTATCCATCATATGGAAACTAGAAATGAATTTCTCATGATTGATGCTAATTTGATTGTTTGAGTTATCAATAACTTTAGGTATCATTTTATCTTATGCATACCATGTATCACAAGATAAACAAGGCATTGCCACAAAGATCATATCTTTAAGATTGAAACATCAACTTTATTAATTGCCATCATTGTCATACAATATGCAATAATAAAGTGTTTCTATCTATTGGCAATATATGAAATAGCAGTTCTCAACTCTATTTCGTGCCCTTTAGGCTGAAATAAACTGAAATATACTCCTATCTATGGACGCAACACTTGCTCCAATGATGGGTACTTCTTTCTTGGTCCTTTCACAAAGGCCATCACTTCTTTGCGGATATTGCATATCATATATGACATATCCATATCTTGGTATCATATACCTCGGATAAAGAAGCGGTTCATTTCATGATACCTTAGGTGGAGATCTCCATCCCCTCCTTCATCTTCTTTTGTTCTTCCAGATATAGAGGGCAATCCCTCATACACCCTTTCCCCTTGTGCCTTGAGGCTGAAGACGGCTTGGATTTCTGGCTAGCATCAGAACACTTCTTAGCTTTGCCCTTGTCCTTACCCTTAAGATTACCTTTTCTTTGATCATATCAAAGACTATGGTTTGTCTTTCTTCATCTTTGCCTCTACTATCCTCAACATGTCCAACAACTCTGTCAACGCTTGTCAAAGTTGTTCATGTTGTAGCTTATCATGAATTGTATGATTCTCACAACATTTGCAGTATCATACTAATAGACAACTCTTGGCTCAGATGGAATCCTTCTTAGTCAGGTCTTTCCACATACCCAATCACATTGAGTGTGTGAATACCTTACTGGATCTCCTTCTGTCATGCCATACTAGGTCAGTGTTTTGGAGACATCATATGTCTCATGTTGTCTCTGCAACTCATAGTTCAGAGAACACAACATCAAGCACTCCTCATCAATGTCTTTCTCAGTATGCTTCCATAATCATACTTTCAGCCATTGATGTGGTGGGATCGAGTTCGTCTGGTTCTGGTATAACTAGGACTTGGAGCTTTCGCTCTTTGAGAACACTTCTCACCATCCTAACCAGTCATGGAATGATTCCCATTTAATTTGTTGGTTTCAAAGACCGATCGCAAATAAAGTGATTTGTTGATTAAACATTTATTTTAACAAAAGGAAATATATGCAATTTCAGTCCAAAACTCTTTTGACTTATTTGATTGATTTGAAAAGTTGACGATAAAATTAGGCCTTTAATTAATTATCGCTCCCACTATTTTACTTCAAATTGATAGCCCTCACCATCAATTTGGAAGATTGCAGCGTACAACCTTCTAGTGGGCAAGATCCTGAAATCCTCTAAGCCATGGACCAGCTAGGGCTGTCACCCACAACATAGATCTCTCAGGTAGGCAACTTTTGCCAATTGCATCATATGCAACTCTCGATAAGATGTCATATACAACTCCTTGCAATGATCATCTCCATGCCTCAAGGCGCTAGATCCTATCTAGGTCACCTTGTTAAGTCCGACCCAAAGCAAACACGATGAATATGCACCCTGCTAGGGAAGACCCACACATTCATCCTTCACGCTTCCACGAGGTAGACGGTGCACCACGCTAGGGCGTGCCCACACTTGGTCGAACAAGCTTTTCACGTGTGTCGCATTTGGAAGGCATCTAAAACTTAATATTTTAATGAGGGATTTGGTTTTTATATACATATACATATCCAATCACCACAATACATAGTATGTATCATATACATGCTATATCCCACAGAAAACATGCACAAAACGATAAAAGCAATGATTATGGCCATCCTAATGTGATTCCTCGAGCCAAGAGGAATCACGGTCATCTAGGTCTACATCACATGCAACCTATACAAGATGAACTCTGTGCCTTGCCATCCGAGTTGATCAACTCATCACATGAATGATCTGTACTCTCCAGCCGGTCGTCTGGGTGCCACCAGCCGATCGGTTGGCTCCTCCAACCGACTGGTTCGCCTGGTCGTCATGCATCTCGTCATGTCCGCCACCCGCTCGTCTCGCTCCTCGAACCGGTCATCAACCGATCGGTTCACTCCTTGAACCGACCGTCTGGAACGTCAACCGATCGGTTCACCCCTTGAACCGATCGTTTCAGCTGTCGTCTTGATGTCCGCCGGTCTTTGACATAACAGGAAATAAAAATCTATCCTATTATTACATTGCTTTAAAAGGGAAACCCCGAGTTACATTCGGGGGGAGCAAAGGTAGGAAAGAATCTCGAATTATTTCGAGTTACATCAGGAATAAGAGAGGGAAGATCGGTGCGCAGACCGAGATGCAAGCAACCACAAACAACCACACACAGATAGGGGTTTATAGGCCATAATCATGCTACACACATCCACCACAAAACTCATTTAAGGGCGACGCGTATCAAGTGCATTAATAATACATATCATATATGTAATTAGGGATTTGTGGATTTAGGATTGGACATGCATAAAGCCGATATTATTCGCATCGTATGCAATAAATAAAGGCGACAAACCAAAATCGATCATATCGATATTCCTAAAATATAGAACAGCTGACTTCGCTCTGATACCACTGTCGGGTTTTAGGGGAGACAGAGAAGGCAGCGGAAACAAAAAAATTTCTCCCCCAACCCATACCGAGGAAACGCGTCAACGTCTATATAATAGGAAAGGATGGTTTGTGGAATCATACCTTGTCCCGAGGCTTGCTCGACGACAATACCTCGCGCAATGCACGGTCTTCAACTCCAGTCTTGGACGGTGTCTGTTCAGCTCCTGGTCGCACCGGGACTGACGACTCCTCCTCCTACCGGACTGTCGGATGACAGTTGTCCTCCTGAGCGGCAGTGACCTCCCGCCTCTGTAGTAGTCCACACGGACCACCTGGAACTCCACACTCCTTGTCCCACAAGGAAGTGGAAGGAGTCGCACCCTCCTATTGACGTACTAGTCGCCAACACACTCTCCTACTACCAGTTGCAACTGCAGTTGTCCTTCCCTTGCTGCACCTCCCTTTTGCGGGAAGCACTTGCTCGGGATCTCTCACGGTTACCAAAACCAGAGAGAACGACAACTTCGCAAAGCAACCGGCTTGCATTGAGTTGTAGTCTGAGAAGCCCCCAATACCCCTATATATAGGCGGGTCATGGGATAGGGTTCTCTGTGCCCGGCAATATGGGACTAAAGCAGGAGTAGAAGGGTTTGGGATTTTTTCACAAAAAGCAACCAACTCGCAACCTGAACCGATCGGTTCACAAGTGAACCGGTCGGTTGGGGACTTGAACCGGTCGGTTGGAGCACCAACCGATCGGTTGGGACCCATGAGCCGATCGGTTCACTTCTGAACCGGTCGGTTTGTGGTCCTGATCAGTTCCCGATTGACTGTCCAACTTTCGTTTCTAATTGGTATCGAATACCAATCCTTGTTCCAATCAAATTGGGCAAGTGAAACGTAAGGAAAACTCTCACCGACCTGACATTCCCAACTTGCTTGGTTGCACCAGTTGAACCGCTCGTTTCACCCTGGGCTTGAGCCGATCGGCTCAACTCTTGAGCCGACCGGTTCAACAACCTCAGCCGACCGGTTCAACACTTGAACCGATCAGTTGGGAGTACAGGTTGTGCAGAATCAGTCAAATGCAATTTCAATCAATCCGATACTCCAATCAATGCGTCCAACACCTTGAACCATATGATACTGAGCTATCTACTGATTGAGTGTTTAATTGAACTACTAAAATCCTTTAGTAATCAATCTAAACGTTGCTTGTGGACAAAACTCCTCTTCCATGTTAAATCCTATGTGTGTGACCCTGTAGGTCCATTTCACGTTGGCAGTGAAAGTCCATAACACTTATGACTTCACAAGCAAAGAGCGGTGCCTAGTCACACATCAGTGCTACCCAAGTGAAAGTAGAAAGTTGGAGGAAAGTTGGAGAATAACTTTCATCCTACAATCCATGAATGGTGTTACAGTGAATGTATAATTCCTTTGTCACTGAAATCCTGAATGAACTCAAGGCATGGAACAGTCATCCTGTCAACGTTCATTCACTTTCTTGATCTCAGAGCAGATTGAACGAGATATGTATGACATCAATATCACATACTGATTCACACATGCGTGCGCACGCCTATCTCAATCCTACTCATCAAGTGGCCTTGGATATCAAACTCCCTCAGGAGGGACAAATCCCATATCTATCACTCACCCCTCAAAAGCCCCATGTGTCAAAGCCACCCAATCATCACCTTTATAACAACCCATGTTTCAGGACTGCGTTTGATGATGTCAAAGTGTGCCCAACGGCATGTGTTGAGTGTAGTGATTTCAGGTCTAAGAATCACACTCACCACCATCACTGTGAGTACTGACTGTGACTACCATCTCATGGTTCCATGTGTCAAACGCACGGTGGGTCTGTCCGGTACCTTGTTCTCTAACAAGTACCTATGTGTTTGGTTTGATATCTCTATATCATGACTAATGAGATTCTGTCATCAACCAACACCACAATCTAGTCTTGTGTGTCATTGCTGTCTATCTACCTTCCACAATGACATCCGACTAGGGACATAACAAGAATGTACAAACTCTTAGCATCCGTATGATCTCATCGTTCAGGTCATGAACCTGAAGGCATACGTCATTGAATACTGTCATTCTCTAGACATTCAATCTGTTCTATCACTATCTCATATGACTGAACCAGAAAGAATTGGAAGCTTGCCTTTGATGTTTATCAAATCAGTCTTAATGTATCCCACCAATCATCCCATGATTGGCTCTCAGGGCATACATACCAACAGAATTGACCCAAATAGCTGTTAGACCCAGCAGACAAGGTGGTTGGGAGTTAGAATCAAACTTTATATACACTTGCTCCAGACCATCCCTCGGTCGACAAACTCCTTGACCGAGAGACTCTCGGTCGACAAAAACTTCGACTGAGAAGGTGTCTGTCTGCACTTTTTAGAATTAATTAACTAGCCATTACTAAAGCAATTAGTGGATACCTACCGACTAGTTAAGCACTAAGAACCCCCTAGAAAGTGTCTAGAATGTCCTTAAGCATTCATAGGCCATTCCTATAAATAAGACATGCCTTAGGACACCCAAAACACACTTCTGCAATACTTGAGCATACATACTTGCAATTGGCAATCCATTCTTGTGAGCAATTGAGCAACTCCAACATTTGCTATTCATTTCCATTGCTCCAAATTCGTGTCCTATAGGCTAGCATCTCCTACCCACTGCACTTACACTTTCATACACATTGGTTAGGAGATCAAAACGCTTGATATAGGAAATCAAGCCTTGTGCTACAACGGTAATTGTAATTTCCATTTTCCTTTCGTGTTCCTTCTTATCTGTTTTGTACTCTCCTTGCTACTCCTAGGTTGGAGGCTACAGATTGGAGAGGGTTTATCTTCTCAGGTGGAGAAGGGTCTTCTCGGTAGAGAAGGAGGACTTTGGACTACTTCAAGAAGGCTGTCTCAACGGGAAGCTACTTCAAGAGGAAGACTACTTTAAGGGGGAGCTTGAAGTTACTTCAAGGAAGGCTGCTTCGAGGTTGGTGGGACTACTTCTAGGTGAAGACTGTCCAAAGGGTGGTGAAAATATTTGTAATTTTATGTAACATCCTTGCGAGGTAATAAAATTTAAATACTTTCAAAATCCCAATTGGAAACAATTGTGTAGTGGACTGACTCCCTTAGTTTTTGCTAAGGGTGTAACCACTCTAAACACTTTGCCTCTTTCTCCTTATCTCAATTGTGGTTGTTGGAGTTGAATTATTATTAAAATATTTATAAAACCCTATTCACCCCCCTCTAGTGGTTTTTCAATTGGTACTAGAGCAGGCTTCAAGGAACTCTAATCGAGTCTTGAAGAATGGAGGGTGGTGGTGTCTACAACCACAAGCAAAGGCAAAGCTTGGACAAATCTTCAACAAGCTGTAATTGGTGCTTAGGAACAAGGCACACAACACCTAGCTATCCATGGAGGTTAAAGAAGGAAGATGTGCATAAAGAATGCCTTATTGCTACAATAAGTGAAGAAGAAGAAGAGGTAAGCCTTTTTTATTTATCTAAAGAAGAGTTAATTGCTAGCCTTCAAGAGACACATGATAAGTATATTGAGAGCAAAAAGAAATTAAAGAAATCTAATAAAGAAAATGATGAGTTACATGCTAAACTTCTTTCTCTCACATCTAAAAATGAAAATATGTATGCTAAATTAAATGATCTTGGATTTGATAAGGATAGTATTATTTCTGAAAATAGTACTTTGAAATCATCTCTAAGTGATTGTAAGGTGAAGATTTTTACTCTAGAAACAAATTATGATATTCTTTCTCAAGAAAAGGTTGGACTGCTTGCAAAGTTAAATGATTTTCAAACTCAACCTATCCTATGCACTCATCTAGATTATGATACTATTGTGAAAGAAAGAGATTTTTTATTATCTAATCTAGATCAAGCAAAGTTAGATATAAAAAAGAGAATGGATAAGATTGCTAAGTTACAACAAGAAGTTAGTAGCTTAAGAAACAATGATGTTCTTGATACGATCTTAAATGATTCTCATGGTCAAATTGGAAGGAGAGGACTAGGTTACAAGCCTAAAGGAAAATCCTGTCAAAAACCTAGTGGGAGAAGGACACAAGTTCCAAAGACTCAATCCATGTATGTACCTAAAGGCAAGTATACATATGTACCCAAGAACAATCTAGATCAAACTCATAAAAAGAGAAATGAGATTGATTCTATATGTTGCCATTATTGTTTGCGTCTTCGACATTATTCCTTCTCATGTCCTTACAAGAAAAAGGATGTTGAGTTGGTATGGGTTCCAAAACCCCCAAAGTAAATAGATTAAATTAAGTTGAGATATGACCAAAGACTCAAAATTGTATATCCTTATGTCTATCTCAACTTAACATAATGAGATAACAAATTGATTCAAGTAATTAAAATTTCTAACTTGAAAATACACATTTTTATATAAACTTGCAGAGACACATCTTTAATAACTTGTTTTAGTTTAGGTTCCTAAAACCTAGAGATTTGAATATGATTAGTTGACTCAAATATTACTATGAAACTTAAATGTTTTATCTCAACTAAACTAAGTTTTAAATTGCATAACTGAATTGGAAGTGATATATGAAATAATTACTGAAAAATGATACATAAACTTTCTCGGTCGAGAAAATGTTCGACCGAGAACATTGTTGGTCGAGAATTAGTCGACCGAGTAGGTTACTATTTTTAAGCTTGCAAAAATATGATAAAACCTGTACAAACAGCAGAATACTCGGTCGAGAAAATCTTCGACCGAGATAAATTCGATCGAAGAAAAGTTTGACCGAATCCAGCTCCGCTGAACCTTTTTAAATTGATCTAGTTTGCCATCAATTTTCTATTAATGATTGATTTAATATGCAAATCAAGAATGAATCTTAGAAAAAATTCTTTAAACATATAGCATAAATTGCAAGCTCATTTTTTGCTATAATCTCCTACATGGTTTGGCTTAAAATTGAAAATTATGAACCATGTTGATTTAATTACTATAATAATCCACATGGTTTGTCCTAATTATTCCTTGGTCTATCCATATAAAAACCATGTGTCTTGAAAATTGCTTTTAAATAATCATAATCATTGTAATTCATGGATATGCTTCTATTGTTCTATCATGATCATTGTGGATATGCCCTTACTATTTCATCATGATCATTGTGTTCCATCTTTTACTTGGTTTGCCTATAATAATCTTTGATCTATATATATACAAACCATGAATGCATATTGTTTTCAAAATGATCATTGTGATTCATCTCATAAAAATGATTTTATCATTAAAAATGCCATTTTGCATAACAGTAAAACTCTATGGCACAAATTCATCTTGACATGATAGATAATGATTATCGTGTGCATGGTTTGTATCATTCCGTGTAATAAATGAATGATTTCTACTAGATGACACTATGGCAAGCTAAATAGTTTGTTTCTTAGAACAAGAATATTAATGTCTTATCTAGTTGTTTGTTCTAAGTAATCAAAAGAAAAATCTTGATTTCAAGAACTTGAGTTCTATGAGATATAAAACTTGTTCTCAATTTACACTCAAGAATGACTGATTCTAAAGAGTTAATAAGAGACTTGTTTAGAATAAAGAGCTATTTTAATGTTACATTTAAAATCTATTTCAAGAGCAAGGTATTGAATTCATATATTGCTTAAAACTCTACACAGAATTGCTCTTAGGATATAATTTTGCATCATGGTGAAAAAATGACTTATGGAAATTTCTATTGATGCAAATAATCTTGCTTATAAATAAATGATTGAAAGCTACATTCTTGCCATGATTGAACATATTGAAGATGTAGTTCAATTGAATAACAATCACTGTGGATATTAAAATTAAGAACAAAGAGTTCATTGTGATGCCTATATTAAGTTTTCAATTGATAAAACTTCTTCAAAATAGGTATCACTCAAAGTGCCTCAAATTGATATACATAAAGACTTTATGTTTCACATATTAATGTGTAACTCAATGAGAATGCTCAAATTGGAAATATGCAGAAATTGCATCTTGGTTGAAATCAAATTTGACCAAGGGGCGCCCTGATCGAAGTCAAGGTCGACCTAAAATAAGCTTGACCAAATGCTTATTTGTAAATCATTTTCTTGCAATCAATCTTAGTATATTGAAAACAAGATTTTAGTGCATAGCTCTTATAAAAGGTTAACTTATTATGATCTAATGCTTATTATGACCTTAGAATCCTTAAATTATCTTGATTATAAGATTAAGGGGGAGTTCACAAAAAATTTTGTAAACATCTTTAAGAAAATTTGAAAGAAGTTATGACCTTAGTATTTTTTTAAAAAGTAACCTTGGCTATGAAAATAAAGGAGCCTACAATATTCCTGAATGTGATATATATCTTGTTCTTAATGGAGTTCTCTAAACAAATTTGGACTTAACATCCCATGTATTTGGTTAGAGATACATTCATGTACTCTACTATAAGCTTAAAGGATTCTAATATCATTTCAAGGCTTAACATCCCTTGCAAATGATTGAGAAATAAATTGTGGCTAAATTTGACAACACGTAGTTTGCATTCATATTAAATCCCTTGCTTTTAAAACTGAATATCTTATTAAGGGGGAGTATAGCAATACAATTAAGGGGGAATGGTAAAATTCATACTTAATGATTATCTTGGTTATCTTTTTGAAATGAAAAAGGGGGAGAAATAATATAAAATCAAAAATATAAAATAAAATGAGTTTCCTCTCAGCCAACACACACTTGCAAAACAAGAGAATGGCTACAAAAGGTAAACTTCAGGTATGAAACTCATATGATTTATATTTCCTTATTTTATAATTTGGAAATGTTTGTCATCTTTAAAAAGGGAGAGATTGTTGGCTAAATTGGACATTATTATAATCCCTTTGTTTTGATGACGACAAACATTTCATTCTTGTGGATCTAACGTGCTACTTAAGTATTGCAGGAACTAGGTGGATGACACAACTTTGGAAGATCTATATGCTCAAAATGTTTTAGTTTCATGATTGTAATCAAATGTAAAAACTTGTACAAGTATATAATGTACATGTACTTATATATCATGTAAATCAACTGTTTAGATCTTCCCTAGCCATTCACAACACTTAAATAGGTCATCCCCTACAATAGTGTCACGACTGCATACTGATACACACACTTAGTACATAGTTCAAAACATTGAAACAGAGTCATTCTCAGTCGACAAACTTCTCGACCGAGACACTCTCAGTCGACAAATTCCTCGACTGAGAATTGACCCAAATAGCCGTTAGAACCAGTAGACAAGGTGGTTGGGAGTTAGAATCAAATGTTATATACACTTGCTCCAGACCATCCATTGGTCGACAAACTCCTCGACCGAGAGACTTTCGGTCGACAAAAACTTCGACCGCGAAGGTGTCTGTCTACAATTTTTAGAAATAATTAACTAGCCGTTGCTAAAGCAATTAGTGGATACCTAACAGCTAGTTAAGCACTAAGAACCCCCTAGAAACTATCTAGAACATCCTTAAGCATTCATAGGCCATTCCTATAAATAGGACATGCCTTAGGACACCCAAAACACACTTGTGCAATACTTGAGCATACATACTTGTAATTGGAAATCCATTCTTGTGAGCAATTGAGCAACTCCAACATTTGCTATTCATTTCCATTGCTCCAAATTCGTGTCCTATAGGCTAGCATCTCCTACCCACTGCACTTACATTTTCATACACATTGGTTAGGAGATTAAAATGCTTGCTATAGGAAATCAAGCCTTGTGCTACAACGGTAATTGTAATTTCCATTTTCCTTTCTTGTTCCTTCTTATCTGTTTGTACTCTCCTTGCTACTCCTAGGTTGGAGGCTGTGGATTGGAGAGGGTTTATATTCTCAGTTGGAGAAGGGTCTTCTCGGTGGAGAAGGACTTTGGACTACTTCAAGAAGGTTGTCTCAGCGGGAAGCTACTTCAAGAGGAAGGCTACTTCAAAGGGGAGCTTGAAGTTACTTCAAGGAAGGCTGCTTCAAGGTTGGTGGGACTACTTCTAGGTGTAGGCTGTCCAAAGGGTGGTGAATGTATTTGTAATTTTATGTAACATCCTTGCAAGGTAATACAATTTAAATACTTTCAAAATCCCAATTGGAAACAATTGGGTAGTGGACTGACTCCCTTAGTTTTTGCTAAGGGTGGAACCACTCTAAACACCTTGCCTCTTTCTCCTTATATCAATTGTGGTTGTTTGAGTTGAATTATTATTAAAATATTTATAAAACCCTATTCACCCCCTCTAGTGGTTTTTCAATCCTAACCCATTCCTTGAAGCATCCGTGATCACCACAAACACTTCATTTCTAGATGGTAGGACTAGAATAGGAGCTGACGTCAATTTCTGCTTTAATTTCTGGAAACTAGACTCACTAGCAGCTGACCAGATGAAGTGCTCATCCTTCTGAGTTAGCTTAGTCAAAGGAAGTGCCACTTTGGAGAAGTTTAGAATAAAGTGACGATATTATCTGGCTAGACCCAAGAAACTCCAAATTTTAGAAGGATTTCGAGGAGGTTGACAATCAAGTATAGCAGATACTTTGACGGGATCAACAGATATGTTAGCCCCAAAAATGACATATCCAAGAAACATGACTTTATCAATCCAAAATTCACATTTTGAAACCTTGCATAAAATTTCTGGGCTCGAAGAATGTCAAGAACTTCCTTCAAGTGCTCCTGATGTTTTTCCATAGAATCTGAGTAGATCAGGATATCATCAATGATGACGAATACAAACTCATCAAGATAAGGTTGGAAGACTTTGTTAATCAAATTCATAAATATTCCACGTGTGTTGGTCAACCCAAATGGCATCACTAGAAATTCGTAATGCCCATAACGAGTTCAAAAAGCAGTCTTAGAAATATCAAAATCTTTGACTTTGAGTTGATGGTAGCTAGAGCAAAGATCAATTTTTGAGAAAACTTTGGCAGTCGAAGATGATCAAAGAGGTCATCAATGCGAGGGAGAGGATACTTATTTTTAATAGTGGCTTGGTTCAACATGCACTAGTCAATACACCTTCGCATAGAACCTTCTTTCTTTTTGACAAAGAGAACGTGTGCACCCCAAGGGGAAACACTAGGATGGATAAAACCTTTATCGCAAAGTTCTTATAACTATTTCTTCAACTCCATAAGCTCAGTATGAGCCATCATATACGGCGACCTAGAAATCAGAGTGGTTCTAGGAAGAAGATATATGGAGAATTCAATGTCTCTATTTAGAGGCAGCCCAGGAAGCTCCTCCAGAAATATGTCAAGAAAGTCATGTACCACCTTCAGTCTTTCTATAGGCCCACTACTAGGAATGGTCTCTGAGACTAATGTGAGGAAGACCTTACATCCTTTAGAAATGAGATTTTTATCTTTAAGAGAGGAAATTATAATATTATTACAGAATCCACTTCCCCTAGGGATCACCATGGGACAAGAATGAGGTTGAGAGAGAACTACCCTCTTGTTTCTACAATCAAATTGAGCATGATACTTGTATAGCCAATCGATACCAAGTATAATATCAAAGTCTTCCATAGTTAAGAGAATGAATTCAAAGGGCATGTCATAATTTTTTAATTTTAGAGGTAGGACATCTGTTTTCTGTAGGGTAGTGAGTATTTTGCCACTAGGAGTAGACACATCTAGGATATATCCCAAGTCTCTTATATGCAGGTGTAGCATAGGTGCCAGATTTTGAGAAATAAATGTATTTGTGGATCTATAATCAAATAAATCTTTAATAGGATGATCATTTAACAATATGGTGCCTACACAGGATAATTGATTTATGATTAATTTGAAGGCATTTGAATAGATATTATAAATATGAAAAGATTTTTTGGTTACCTTCAACAAGCTGGTTGGGATTTGCCTTTGCTTCCTCTGCTGTCACTGCAAATACTCTAGCATTGTGGTGTCCTAAAGGGGGTGGAGCACCTACTATAGGATTGCCAAAGATAGAGGGAGTCTGGCACTTGGCGATGAAATGGCCCTCCTTCTTGTACTTATAGCAGACCGACTTGGTATGGCGGCGTACCCCTCCATGGAAACGCCCACAAGTATTACACTTGGGATGATTCATCCTTTGCTAATTTTGGTGGCTCTCCTTTCCTCCCTTACTCGAAACCTCCTCCTTTTCCTGATCCCTTGTTGTTATGCCCAGGGTGGAACTTTCTAGACTTATCCTCCTCGGTGGTGGTTAACGCTAAGTGTCCCATGCTGGAAGGCTTCTGCAAACCCTATTACCTTTCCTGCTTGAGGGCCATTTATATGGCTTCATCTATGCTTCTAGGATGGGAGGATATAACTAGGGTTTTAAGATGGGCGGCAAGGCAATCGACATAATGTTCGATGAGGCATTCTTCAGTCTTAATAGGTGCATAATGCTCCAAAATCCTAAACTTCCAGGTTTAGTCAACTACTGAGAGACTGTTGTGCTTAAGTTCCATGTACATATTCTCCTTCCTCTTCCTCTCATCTATAGGCATAAAACAGTCAGTGAAGAGGGTTTTGAAGACTTCCCACCCCATGTTATCTACTTCTTCTCCCCTATTCCTGCCATAGTTTTTCCACCAGATTTTTGCCCCCCCTTAAGTATATGGGTGGAAAATTTGACCTTCTTTTCATTGGGTACTTCTAGGGTACGAAAGGCATTCTCCACAGAGAGGATTCAAGCCTCAACCTTATCCATGACTTCAAGATGGTCTTCCCCCCAAAAGGTATCAGGGTTAAGTTTGATGAAATATATCACTGTCACTTCCTTTTTCGTAGAGGAGCTGGGTTCAGGGGTTCCTTTTGTGGCACAGATCTCCATGAAGTCTAGCAGGATTTTCTTGTGTTCTTCCCACCTTTATTTGGCCGCACTATCAGGATTAGGTAACTCAAAGATTTCAGGTTCCTTCCTCTTCTTAGAGGACGACTCTTCAGAAGCCTTGGAGTTAAGGGTCTTAGGAGGCATCCTAAAATTAGGTGGAACATATTAGATTTATCATCATTCATCATTGTTTTTCTTTAAACCATATGATATTTCATTATTCTCATTTATTAATTATTAATGACCTTAATGTTATGATTTATAGAGGATACCCTAAAATCCTTATCAAAGTCGGTCCTTAGAACTTTTTAAATAGAGTGACTCTTTTCCTAACCTTATATCATAAAGGTAAGAGGGAAATATTAGAAAAAATGAAGATGAGGGGGGGCTTTTTCCTATAGAAGAGATGATAGGGAATATCTATAGATGAGACTGGTCCTAATTAAGGTATGCCCAAGAAGTTGGGGACATTTAGGACATCAGCCAGGTAGACTTATACTGCCGTATAGGTAGCCTCGTGATTACCAAGCTAAGTGGCTATGAGACTTTATCCAGACCCATGGCAAATGCTTTCCTAGACACCTCCACCCTTCATATCACTAACTTAAGGACTACCCTAGACTCATAATAGGGTTAATGAGTTTCATGTGACCATGATGTGTGAACCTTGGATTTGATACCAAATGTGACAACCCCAATTTCTATATACTTTCCTTACTGACATTCACAGATATGCGTGCACTCATATGTATAGATGTCAGAAGAAAAATACAAGAGATTGCGGTAGTCAACTAAATGATAAAAAGGAGCCAGATCGTGTTCACAAGCATCATTGATCAGCCACACAAACAACATTCATTGAAGATAATAAAAGTCATACATATTATTCATGGAAAAGAAAGGAATAGTTCTATAGGATAACATCACATAGGATATAGAGAATCCTATACATCACCTAGAAGAATAAAGAAAACTATCTACTGATAAAGTGATAAGGAAGCAATCTATCTAACTATCCTCCTTGCCCAGTTATTCAGTAGCTTCTAGTACTTTGAGATGCTTTATTTTTTCCTGGTACTTAGAAATATGAGAAACAAAAACATCAACATAAAGTTGGTACGCGGTTGCAAAATATACTATACTATGATGAAATAATAAAATAGTCGAAAAAGAAGAAAGAAAAATAAAATATTATTTAAGGAAAAAAATCAGGTAAAGCTAAGTTATTAATCATATTTAAATGGAAATGTATTACTATGGTGGACTTAGCATAACCATATATTATTGGGCCCTATCCCTGCGTCCCTTGTACCATTAGGGATCTCCCCATGTACCTTGTACCATTAGGGAGGTGCTTGTCATCATTAATACTTTCCCTCTTTAATAGGGAGATTAATGAACCACTAGTAACTACACTCCATTTTCTTTCCTTAGTGTCTTTAATGTTCAAGGCAAAAAAGGGACAATATTTTGTAGATATACATGCAATCAAGATAATACAACTACATGCAAGGAGTTACTCATAAATAGATCATCCAACAAAATGAGTCTTATACTTAATTCAATGTACCTCAGATCTCATATCTAAATTTCCACAAGTCTAGATTAAGAAAGTAGATCACCCTGAAATAGAAACAAGAACCTGATGTCATTATGGGTTCTCATCACCCCATATCAGGGTTTGATCTTTATTTGGGGTGACTTTCACCTTCCTATGATTAGATCATGGATTATATATTAATTTTTATCTCATTTTGGAGTCAAAAAATTAGATCTCGAAATTAGGGTTTCTTCTATTTTATATTACCCATCAATATTTAATAAGGAGACATTCGCTATAAGGATTTCTATGGGGGTTAGGCTGTTAATGGTTTCCCTTTAAGATTCATATGATCAGAGGGATCAAAATTGGATCTAGGCTATTTGGGGTCATTAATGAACACAAGGTATCATTACTTAGTTGTGACTCAGCATATGAAATGGAGTATCCTCATGTAAAGAGAGAAACTAGGTTTTAGGATTTTCTATGGCTATTAAATTAAATAACCCTACCTGATTAGAGTTTCGAGCCCTGTGAGGATCAGCGACTCAAATAGGGTTTTAGATGTCCACATGTCAGATCTCAACCATGGATCACTATTATTACACAATATGATAATAATAAATGATCATTAGGGCTTTAGGCTATTATTTTTGAAAAAATACTCAAATCTAGGTCATGATAGTATTTTATTTGGATATCTTGCATTTTTCTGATGAAAGTGGTATATAGGTTCATTATAATCTAACATTCCTAGAATTTTCTAGGATTTTTCTAAGATAACCCATTTTCTTTGATATTTAATAAAAAGATAAAAAAGGTGTTACCTTGATCAACGGCAGGATCTGACTGGATTGACGACTCACTTTGATCCCATGTCATGCAAGATGGCTCACGGATCACTGAGTTGGTGCACTAGCCCGTGACTCCTTTAGCTGATGAGGCAGTTCATGATTGGTCCACCTGGTCTACGCTCGCACCTAGATACCTCCTCTCTTATGTGCTCACAGATTGGAGGAGCCTAGAGAAACTCCGACGATGGTTCAACATGTGGGTGGTCTGCTTTGGGGACATTAAGGATACCTATCACCTTCATGGTGATGATCCGAGACAATCTGGGGCTATTCAGTGTTGTGACTCCCGCTAGAGCTCAAAGCCGCCGCAGGGTAGGGCAAGGTCACTGGCGAGAGAGGGGTTAGAGGTGAGTGAGGGGTCTGGGATTAGTGGAGGTAGCCGCATATGCTCGTAGTGAGTTGGTGAATGTGATGGAGTGGTGGATTTGATCCGCAAAGGACTATGGATGTAGGGTGATGAAGTGTTAGGAGGTTGAAGATGATGGAGTGGCAGAGAGGTGTTCGGGTAAACTTACTCACAATTAGTAGTGTGTGATGATTAAAGGGGTGTCTGAGGTGCTAATGGAGGGATTAAATAGGTGTGGGAAGGAGTAGAGGGCAAAGCCCTAAATTCATCTCCATCAGAGTGAGTAATTCAGGTGATCGGGAGATTAGGATGATGTGATAATGCACAAAACTCAGTCAAAGTTAGGGTTGTTATCCCCAAAATCACAAGACGGAGTTATCTCGTCGGGCAAAAAGTTAAGATAAGGGGGGAATTAGCGGATCAGGTTGTTGGGTCTTCTCTATACTCTTCGCCCTTCACGGGAGGAGGAAGACAAATCTAGAGTCATCAGATCTTCCTTGATCAATGATTCACCTCATCCAACGACTGAGGTAAAGGCCGATATTGATATAGTCATGTGACACATCAAATGTCATGTATTTGGTCCATTAAAACCATAAATTAGGTATGTGAATTTCAATTGCCCATATCTCCTAATGGATTCATTCAATTGCAATGAAATTTTAGTTGTAGCTCTATGATATCATGATGTAACTGTGGTATAAAATTGAGACTGAAATTTGAATGTTGATCGTGATTATTGATTAAATACAGTAATACCTATAATTAACCTTCATATGACACTAGGGTTTGCATTATTTTGAAATTTGTGATTCGTTTCTATTCAATTTAGTGAGGAAGGTATTTGAGGAAAATTTTATCAACAATTTGATGGAGGGAATAATATGAAAAACTCACTTTGTCACATATTTATTTTTGTAGAGACCTCTTTGGGAGGATCTCATTTCTTGGTCTTTGCACTTTTATTCCTTTTGTCTTTTTCTTCATTTGTGTCCTCATTCGCTGGCTCTTCTCTTTCAGATTCTTCTTTTACAATCATTATTTTTGGTTGTGGCCCATTACAGTTTCTTTCCTATGTGGTGTCCTTGATACTAGAATCTTCCAATGTCCTTCCAGATCAAAGGGTAGCCATCTTTGCTATCTCTGTGTTGGAGGGGATCTTTCCTTGGGGATTCTTCATGAGCTCAAAAAGTTGAGAAAGCTGCTGGTCAATCGGTCTCTGATGTATCTACATGTCCATCATCTGAGTCTGCATAGTACTCAGAATACTAGTGTTTGTCATGGCACTTTGAGTTAATTTTTCAGTATCATTTGTCTATCTTTTTGTGAATTTGAAGAGCTCTGACACCAGATTGGGTTTGCTGTTACTACTACTCTTGCCTTGACCTTGGTTTTGATTTTGCATGTTTTTATTCTTATTCTGGTACTAGCCTTGACCTTGTCCTTGGCCTTGATAATTGTTTCTATTTTGTTGGTAAGTTGTAGTTTTGGTATACTGGCTCTATCCACCTCTTTTCTCAAATACCAATGGCATCTTAGATGAACCACCCAGTTGATATGAATCCTCAGAAGCATCTTTGTTTCCATAATTGAATCTGGGGTGGTCTAGCCTTTTCAAAAATTTGCATAAGAGACATTCTCTATCTCTTCCTTGATTTTGCTTTCTTAACTATCTTCTGGTCGCGTGTAAATGCAGTTATCGATTTCTTGACCTCCTTCATCACAACATTTCATAACCTTCTGAACAAACTTCTTGCCTTTTCCTGCAGAGTCTTTTCGTTGTTTGACATCTGTAGCTATCTTTTGAATTTGAGTCATGATAGTTTCTAAAGCCTTGGCTTTATCAAATGGTCCTAAGGGTTAGCCTTCTTTGCTAAACCCCTATTACTTCTTTCATAATCCATGCATGCTTGCAGTGCCACCATGTTATCAATGATCATCATAGTTTTACTTGGTTTCTATCCAAAAAAATCACTCCCACCAACAACACTTAGCGAGGTCGCTCTGTAGGAGTTAGCCCATTGTAGAATGTTGTCACGAGAAAGCCCTTGCAGTACTTGTGATGAGGACAATCCCTTTGATACTCTTGGAATGTTCCCATGATTTGTGAAGATTCTCTCTAGGTTTTTGCATGAAGGAAGTGACATTTTGCCTATTTCAAATAGTTTTCTCAGTGGGATAGAACTTAGTGACAAAAGCATCACTAAGAGGCCTCCATCCCTCATGGGATTCGTGAGGTTGGTTAAGATACCAGGATAGAGATTTGTCCTCCAGAGAGAAGCTGAATCCTTTGTAGTATGTAATTTTTGGAGGCACTCCCCTAATCTTGATAGTGTTGTAGTATTTTTGAAGGTGTCAAGATGATGGTATGAATTCTCATTCTTTAAATTCCTCTGAAAGGCTTGTTCTAGATCATTGAGATGACTGCATGTTTCAGCACAAAATTAGCTGCATCAAACTGTGGAATAACGATTGGGATCTTGATTCATTATCTCTAGTTGCAACCAACTCTCTAAGTGTTTCATCTTCTTCATCATCTTCTTCCTCGTTTATATGGTTGTCACATTTTCAATCATGATGATTCATTATGTGTCTTCTATTACAGTGGTGGTGGTGATCGTGATGGTGCTGCTCCTCTTCACGTTCTTCATCCTCATGGTGTTGATCATATAAGTGACGTTCGTTGTGTTCTTCTTCAGTTTTTGGAGGTACTCTTGCATTCCGATCTTCTCCAGAATGCCCTCCTTCTATACGAGGCAGCATGTTCACATGAGAGGAAAGAAAGTTGAGGGTTACAATCTACCTCTTCTCAAGCTACCTAAATAGTTTGCATAGTCAAGTTAGAAAATTGGACATGTATAATGAAATATTCTAAGTAATCAAGATAGGGCAGATTTAAAGTTTGTGTAGTCAAGCTTATTGCTAAGCTTGAGGCATGAGTGTTTCATGAGTTGACTCAAGTTCTTAACAGTACCATTTTCCTTCTCCCCAGCAATGGTGCCAAAAGGTTGACCAGATTGAATCACACGTCCAAAGTGGAGCAGATCTAGAATAGTCAGACTCTTAGATTTATAACCTAACACTCACACCCCTGACAACAATTATACTGGCTCCACTGTAACCGATCAGGGTCGAACCATAGGGACAAGGTTGGTAAGTGTTAGGAATGTAGAGGCTTAGACTCAAATACACCAAATGAATGGGTAGATTAAGATGGTGTTCCTTATGGAATGATGTTACTACAAACAAAGCAAGAAAAGCAAAGTTAAGAAAACAAACAAGAGAATAAGATCAAACAAGAAAGTTGTAACCAAAGTATGGATAGAAACATGGATTGGGTTTCACCTACTAAGATCTCTCACCAACATGCAATACTCACACCCCTTTGTATACCCTTAGCAAGATTACATGCAATCATCTTATATGTCTATTCCCTCCTCTCTCAAGCTTAGAAAAGATCTAGATTATAAGGTTGTCTCTCTCGCAAGATGGCAGAAAAAATAAAAAAGAAAACTATATGATCATTAACTTTAGCATTCCAACATTTTCATGCATTCATGCAACTTCATGACACTTAGATAAGATTAATACTACTCTTTTGAGGCATTACCAATCATACATCACAAGATGGTAGCTAATAATGCAAGTGAAGCATTTAAGAGTAAGAGTATGGAGATAACCATTTCTAAGAATATATATATATATATATATATATATATATATATATATATATATATATTCAAGAGGATGCAAATATATACATGTTGGGAGATCCTTAGTGGCTACTCATAACCCAAGCAAGGTGTTTAGCCACTCGTGTTAATGGGAATAATAACAATGCTACAAAAGTGTAGATACATCAAGACAAACAAAGAGGGGGAGGTATACCATGAGGGAGATGATAGATCTAAAGTACAGAGGAGGCGATACATCAATTGTACTTCTTCAGATATAGATATGGTGTAGGTGTGGAAGGTGAATTCTTCTTCTTCCAAAGAAGAGGATGATGAGTCTTCTTTCTCCTTAAACTTTCATCTCCAGAGATCCAAGACCAATGGAGATGAATGAGGATGGCTCTAGAGTTGGGCATCACTTTGTTTCTCTTGATGATCTGGTCCCCTTGTATGTGTGAGGTTGGGGCCTATTTATAGGTGCTACCCACCGACTTAACTCTTTGTCACAATGGTGACTCATGTCTCAATTGAGACCATTGTCATGATCATGACTATCAGTAGCAGTCATAACCTATGTCTCCATTGAGGCAAGGAGGTGTTGTTACGACTGAGACCTTAATAGTGGCCGAGACCGATACACCCATTCGTCATAGGATCTATCTCGATCAAAATCATTGTTCGTGGTCATGACGATATTCTTAGTTGTGGCTGTTGTTACGATTGGAAAGCACTGAGACTCCTGATGTACAACCACGGTCATAACAATGGCTATTGCTCATTGGATCTGTCTCAGGAAAGACACTCACAGACCCTTACGGTTGAGATGATGTCACGGTCCCAACTTATGACGAGTCTGCATGGAGTGAGAAAGGGTATTAAGTCAAATCTAGATTTTGTTCAAAGATATTAAAATAGATAGGTTGATCCATAAACGAGATGTCAATATAGAAATAAAACACATGTAAAAACCTCACAAAATATCATATTATCAGTTGCCTCTCAGAAAGCGTCCCGGTTTATCATCAGGGACCTGACCGATAATAATGTTTTTCAAGTGACATCAGTGGACATGGTAGCCTAACCTTCAAACATGTGGGGTTTTGGTCATGGTTAGACAATATGAATGGACTATCAATGGGCATGCCTCTATTGTCTCGTTCAACATCTTGTTGGCATACTTGTCATGGTTCTATATTTCCTTCCGCCTTAAAAGCTTTGATCGAATTATGCACCCTCTTCAAGTCTTCGATGACTCAATACTCAATAGTCTTCTTCCATGGTCGTAGAACAAGCTTGCCAGCTTCGACGTCCACTGGAGCTCGTGCAGTGGCTAGGAATGGTCATCTCAGAATAAGAGGGAACCGGTTGTCTTCTTTGATATGCATGACCACAGAATCACATGGAATGTAGGTGTCATGACCTAGCTTTATCGAGATGTCTTCAATGATCCTTTGGGGCTTGGTGATGGATGCATCCTACAACTGAATGGTCATTTCCATGGGTAGAAGATCTGTGAAACCTAGGCACTAATATAAGGTGCGAGGCATGATGGATATGCTAGCGCCTAAGTCAATGAGTCCTTTTCAGCATGTGTCATCACCAAAAAAATAATCTATCACAAAGGGCCTGGGGTCTTTTTGCTTCTGAGGCATCTGATTTTGAACTATGATAGAAGTTGCATGTGTAAGTTTCATGGTCTTAAGGTCTTTGGTTGTATATTTTATGCAGAGTAAGGTTGTGAGGTATTTTCTCCAAGCTGGGATTTTGGCCAAGGCATTGAGGAATATGATGTCAACATGTAATTTCTTCATGGTTTCTTTATATTTTATGAACCAATCAACCAACTTGGTTTTCTTGAGATGCCCTACGTAGGGTATTCATGGTATGTATATAGGGCTTGCAGGAGCTTTGGAGTTGCCTGGAGTGGTTGCTTCTATTGCCTTCTCACTGGAGTTAGACTATGTTGGAATTGTGGGGGATTCCATCACATGATTCCCTAGATGGCTGGCTGAATATTATGGAGTTTCAATTGAGGTGCTCTCAATTTCATCGGCAGGGATAGAAACAAGAGGTGTGATATACACATTCCCTGACCTGATTGTCAATGCATGTTGCTGCTCCAACTATTTCAGATGCTTGGGGTCGTTTTCTGGTTGGCCAGTGATTAATCCCGTTGGAGGTTGTTGACTAGCCGCCAGTCGGAAAATTTGGGATTCCAACGCCTTTCGATTTGTAGTGGCATTGGCTAGCTGAGTATGATATGATGCCATTATCTCCTAAAGTTTCTTCATTGGGTCTTGTATTGGTGCAACTTTGATCTGTAGTGGTGGGCTTGATTTGGGTTTTGGAACTGTTGTCATTGTTGGTAGTTTGGCTGGGAAAATTGAACTAAACTTTTCCCTGGTTACGTGACCAATTGTAATTCATTGGCGCTATCGCCTCCACATTTTGCATCGAGGACTAGTTTGGTCCCTCAGCTCCCGTGGGGTTCCCGTATTGGAAACTTGGATGAGTGTGGGCTTGATTTGGATTATAGTACTCTTTCCCTAGAATATTATGGATTGACTTCAAATATTCATCTTGAGTAACTATGTAATATCAGCCAGTCTGATGCTCGTGGAATGCATCATATAGCTACTAGGAATGAATGGTTCTATGGACTAATCCATGGTATAACTCGCATAAAGGTGTGGTGATTTGTATTGGGGAGTCTGGCTCTTTATCTCATATGCACTGAAGGACTTCTTGAGATTTTCTTGATGGAGGAAGATGACTTTTAATGCTTTGGAGATAGATTTGAGTTTTGATTGGTCTTCTACCATGGAAACCTTAAGAACTCCCTTGCCTGAAGGCCTTATCCAGTGGACCTGATTTTCTGCCGCAAGGTTGATGATCTTAAGGGCACTGTCAAAACCCTGTCACATGAAATTTCCTTTGGAGGAGGAGTCAAGAAATTTCTTTGTCTTATTGTCAACTCCTCAATAAAAGAATTCAATAATTTGATTATTGAGGATGCCATGATGTGGACACTTGTGTAGGAGTTCATTGAATTGCATCCATGCTTCATACAAAGACTCCTTGGGTACTTGATTGAATCTTGTAATATGTCCCCAAATTGAGTATGTCATAGAAGGAGGGTAGAATTTCTCTAGGAATTTGCTCTCTAGAGCCACCCAGGTATTGACCAGATCTCCTTGAAGAGTGCTATACCTTGCCCTTGCTTTTTCAGTCAAGAAATACTTGAAGATCTTGAGTCGCATGACATCATCAATCAAAGGTCGATGAATTTAAGGAGATGCTCCCTAAAATCATATCCAGTCCTTCCCGTAAAGGCAGAGTTTTGCAACAAGCTGAGCCATTGAACTCTAATCTCGATTAGGTCACCTGGGGGTTGAACTAGATGAGTCATGTCAGTTCCTTTGGGGATGGAGAAATCACAAAGTTCTTTTGCACGCTCTATGGCTTGGGTGGCTTCTAGGTTGTTTTTGAACTCAACCTCCTCCTATTCTCTAGCTTTTGTGGCAAGCAATTCTCACTAAGCCACGATGGTTACGTCGATGCATGCTTGGATTGCTGCTTTTGTAGCCGTCACGTGCATGGCTCTCTCTTTGCGAAGTTTTCTGAAGGTTTTCTTAATTTCATGATTGAAAGGAAATCTAGAGTTAAGACTCATGGATCTTTGCAAAGACTAGAGGTGCCTAAAAAAGGTAAGAACGATTACGAATGGTGTGCTTGGGCCAATATGATTTTCAATATATCAAGAGAAATAAATAAAAAAAAAGAAAAACCCTAATTATGCTTATACTTCTAAAAATATTTAATTATCATTGTCCCCGACAGTGGTGCCAATTTTTAATGGGCTACAAATGTTGCACAAAGAAAAAACCTATAAGAATAATCTCTTAAATTTAGCAAAAGTAGTGCACTAATTCCCCACTCTACATGAGTGGAAGCCTTATTGTAGTATACTTAAGGATTGAATCCAAAGGACAACCTTTTTAAGTAATAAAATATGATTTAGAAGTAATAAGAGTAATACTTATCACCGCATAGTTGAAAGATTGATGAAACTAAATTGTTGCCAAAAGCAATGAAGATTAAAGAAGTAAATAACACGTAACAAAGAGCATCAGGGCATGGGGTTTTGCTACCCGGTCTTGTGTAATTATCCTAACTAGATCTAACTATCCAATAACTGTTGCTAAATCAAGGCTTAGTTGTTACACCCATACGGGATACAGGTCATCACCTAGTATAGACTCCGTTGGAACTGACCATCCTTGGCACCCAAGTTCCTTGCCTATACTACTGAACTCCTTTACTTATGATTGACCATCCTAGATACATAGCAAATCAAAGTCCAAACACCTCATTATCCCGTATTGACAATTGAGGGGGATAATAAGATCATTATGTTGTTCTAATCATGCTCACAACAACCTACATATCCATGATTTTAATTAATATACAGAACAAGTCGTCAAGTTGCAAAGAAAGACATCGAGCAAAATGCTACTTTATTTAGAAACTATATTATCAAGTCTAGATACAAGCTAAGATAAAATACAGGTGATAGGGGATAGTCCCCATGCCCCAGCATAAGGACTCTACTCACTCATGGTGAGGGACAACAACAGAGAGATAGTAGGAATGATGGAGAAGGCCATGACGCCTAGTATAGGAAGACCAATCTCTCTACTGTGGAAGCCGCCTCCTCACTTCTCGCTTGGGTTTGTCCTACAGAATGTGGATTCTAATCACCAATCTGAGACCCCTTTAATGGGCGATGAGGGTTCCCTTTTATTGATGCATTTGTCACCTCTAATACCCTAAAGTTGAATGCTTTTGGTTGAAGGCATCTGATTGCATGACCCGTACTTGATCCGATAGGCAACTCACGTGGGTTGCTCAATTTGAACCTCGCTTCTAGTCCTCTAGCAAGCCAACATGGATGAACCGAAATGGGCTGGATGTTGAGAGTGTGTGTCATTACATAGGAATCTACAAGACTTCAGATGAAGAGTGGCTCGAGTCGGGCGAATGGAATGACTGCTCGCTTGACTAGGTGGTTGGAAGATGATCTAAAGGAAAATTTTTGGGCCTTGCTTCTCTTGAGGTGTAACATTGTGAGGGCTTAATCGACCATCTGGATGTCACAGTGCAACTTTGGTTGATTCAACACGAAATACATATGAAAATGCATTAATATATGAAAAGGGGAAATGATTGCATTTAAGTGAATATAAAGATAAACCTGAGATGTAGCTGAGCACATATTGTCCATCCTGACTGGAGGAGGTAACCGTGAAGACTTGATAGCATGGGAACTAAATGCTATAGGGGAGTTCTACACCAGATCAACGTACAAACACTTGACAGGGGGGACATGAAGTAGTTCCACGAGGAGGACAACAAGTGGTGGGATCTGTGGAAGAAGAAATGGCCACCGAAACTACTGCACTTCCTATGGCGATACTTCAAAGATATACTGCCAACAATGGATAAAATGACTTCCAAGTGGGTAACAGAACATAGCCTATGCCTGAGATGTAAATATAGCAGCGAGAACGCAGATGCAATCTTCCAATGTGAATATGCACTTAGGGTGTGGACATGCACATACCTTGACTACACAGGAATCATGCAGACGGTGGAGTCCAGGGAGGCAATGCTACAATATCTATTGAACCTAAATAGTGAAGAGGAGGCAACAAGGTTTGCAATGATGATTTGGATTGCTTGGACAGCTAGAAACAAGAAGCTGTTTGATGACACCCCAATCAATGAAGCAACAATGGTGCTTGGCTTCCTGAACATGGTCACCGATTATAGAAAATACTAGGTACATATAGGAATAGCGACGCCACTCCCCAACAGAAATGAAAGAATGAGATGGCAACCCCCAAGTGGAGACGTGTTCCGTTGAAGTGTAGATGCAGGCTGGAGACCAGGAACGGTGGCCTCGGTGGGAGAAATACTGAGGGATAACACAAGCAAGGTGAAAACTACACTGGAGGGTAGGACATTCATGGCGACCACAGCTTAGATGGCAGATGCACTAGCACTGAGAGAAGTGATAAAAATGATGATGAAGGAAGGGCATACCATCCTAAGCGTCAAGACGGACAACCAGACCTTGGCATAAGCGATAAAAAGAAGGGAGCATGGTAGAGGGTATGAGGACCTGATCGTCAAAGACACTATCACACTCAGCGATAATCTGCTAGCTTTTAACATTAGGCATATCTACAGAGAGGCCAACAGAGCTAGTCATTACCTAGATAGTAGGGCTCTTCAATGTAATGAAACAATTCTCTCTTGGGAAAACTTCCCAAGGGAACTACTAGTACTCACAGATGTTGACCTAATGAAATGAAAAGGCTAGATGTCTTATCGTCAAAAAGAAAAGCTAAATCTGAGAAATAGAGACACAACAACCCCTAAAAGGTGGATAGCATAACATGTAAAAATGGGTAAATATATACTCATAAGTTACCAAACTTGTGTCCTTTCCCTAACGATATGGGCAAGTGCACCGACACTTGTTCCCTTTACCCAAAGGCTGGTGAAACAAGGTAAGACAAGTTGTATAATGGAGATTTTAACTTATTTTCAAGTTTGATAAAATTAAATATAAGAACAAAAAAACCTTATTCATAAGGAAAAATAACTTAAACAAATATAATAGGCCACACATATGAATCATACTTATAATACACAACCAAACTATACCATAGTCAACGTCAATATGATGATAAAGCGTACATTTCATTGAATATTCGAGTAAGATCTTGAGAGTAAAAGTAGGGTCAAAGTCAAGCCCTAGCACAATGGTGGGTATTCATGCATTAGTATTCTAGTCAATAATATGGAGGGGTCAAAAGGATCATATAGGGTTTCTTAAGACTCATTATGACAATGATTTCATGTTTCTCAAAATTATTAAAGTATAATATCAAGATCCATACTTAATTCATAGTAGGACCTTACCCCAAGTCAAGGTCATTGGTCAAATTCTAGATCAAGATTGATATAGAGATTTCTACAGAAAGTATTTCATGATCTTAGAAAGATTAGTTCACAAAGTTTCATCTTTGTTAGATTTAAAGATCATAAGACCAAGATTAAACAATAATATTTAGATTTCATGAGCAAAAGTAGCACATAGATATAAGATTGAATCTAGACATCATTTTTTCTAGATCTAGGCAGTAAGGAATCAAAATTAATTGAATAGGGTAGTTCCATAGAACTAGAATCATAACCTTGATGTTAGATCAATTACACATTGTCAAAAGTGGAACAAATAAGATATGAGTAATTGATACAAAATTAATTCTACAAGATTTTATGATAATATGATCAAGATTTCATAAAGTCACCACCAAATATCATTAGATAAAAATATTTTGGAAAAATATCAGCAATTAGATGTTGACATTCATTCCATTGCATCCACCTTGTTCAAGAGAACGAAATGGACTATAATTTCATGTATGTCCAAACATGGAATCAAAAGTTATGACCAATGTAAATTTATACAGAGAGAAGTAGGGAGAGGCTAACCTGAGGAGAGAGAGGTAGGTTGTGGTAATATAGAGTCGTTGTTGTATCACACCATAGAGATAAGTGTGGAAGCAAGAGGAAATGAGGGTGGAATCTGAGGGTACCATTGCTTACGTGAGAGCAAGACAGAGTGAAATAGGGTCATTTATAGTGTAAGATCTAGGGTCTTAGATGGATTTCAAATCTAACAAGCTCCATGGTAGCGTCCATGAGAGCTTCTTCTCAAACCTTCATGAAAGAACCATATTTTTTATGTAAATGGTGTGGAATACAGATCCGAGTTGCAAGGAATCCGTTTAGGGTAAAGATGATGTCTAGATCAAGTGGATCCGATAGTTTTTATGTGGGAAGTGGTGGAAATCCTAGTCGTATAAGTTAGGGGACAACTTGCTGGTCAGATCCCCTGCCTTGGGCAGGCTGGGGTGCCTATGCGTGGCCCACTAAGGGGTAATTCCGGTCCAAAAGAGCTGAAAATAGAGGGGGGAAATAGATGCTTTATATGTATTCTTTAAAATTTATGGAAGGAGCTAGGAAACTTTGTTTGGGATGAAATTTGGATACAAAGCTAAAAATATGGTTTAGAATATTCACAAAAAATTTGGGATCCAAAGAATAAAGATGGATACTAGAATAAAATAAAATATTAGCAAGTCTAAAATAAGTAGAAATCCATGTCTCGCTCCTTCTATAAATTTTTAAAGAATGCATATGAAAAATGTCTCGCCCGGCTCTCTTTGGCACTGGAAATGGTGATGCCCAAGGGGGTGACAGTGGAGGTGTGGGAGGGGGATCTGAACATGTTAAGTGTGATGGGAGGCCTCCTCCTCCTAGTATTCCGCGTCGACCTGATACAAGGAATAAGCCAAATCTGATAGGGGTTGAGAGAGAGTCGAGGAAGTGGTCAGATCTATTCAATAGGTTGGCGGCTATGGATGAGGTTGGATATTTAGAGATGAAGGAGCTTATGATCTGTGAAGGTTCTATAGTCTACTCAAAAAGGATACCAGAGAAGAACTCAAATAGATGGAAGCTTTCTGTTGTAGGGTACATTGTGGATCTAAAGCCACACTGGCCCTCGCTACATGTATATCTTTAGAACCTGTGGAAAGTTAAAGGGACAATAGAAATCATATTGAGAGGGAATGGATACTTTATAGTTAACTTCTTTAAGGTGGAAGATATGGAGACATCGATTGACAAAGGGCTTTGATTTATAGCTGGTAAACCTCTAATCATGAATAAAAGGGTAAGGGGGCCTCGTTGGAGAAGCTGAAACTCATGGAGGTGCCTGTCTGGGTGAGATTGTTTGACTTGCCATTAGAACTGTGGGATGAGGAGATATTTAGTATGATTCCTCCGTACCTGGGAACTCTGCTGAAAGTTGACAAAGACATATTGGAGTTTTGGAGGCTAGAATTCTCTAGAATGCTTGTTCTTATACATGCTATTTCTAAGTTTCTCACTGACATTCCTTTAGTTAGTGATGATGGGGTTGAAGACAGAGTGAGAATTGAGTATGAGTGGTACCCGACTAGATGTAATACCTATGGAACATTTGGGCATGATAATGATAGATGTGGGAAGATGATTGAGAAGACTAAGAAGAAAATGGTTTGAGTTCCGAAGAAGGTGGTGGTTGAAGGGTTATCTGAAGTTTCTATGTGGAGACGTCTTTTGATGTTGAATAGTTTGTTGATAATAATGAAGCTCCTCGAAAAGAACCTAAGATGGAGGTTGTAGTTGGCTCACCAGTACTAGAGAGTGAGTTGATTACGGCGGTTAACAATGCAGAAAGGAATGATGAGTTTGTTCTTGTAATGAGTAACTCGAGAAAGAATAGGCGGAAAACTAGTTCTCTTCCCAAAGGCCTCTCAAAGTCTTTGGAGGTGGCATTTCATTCAAGAGTTCATATTTCCCCAAATTCGTTTCTGCAGTTGTTTGTAGAATAAGGTGAGAGGGGTGTTACTAAGGTTGGTAGGATTCCAATCACTAATATTCCTAATGGTTAATCCCTTTATTCTTGCCTCCTAGAATGTGAGAGGACTGAATAATGTTGGGCGTTAGTCAGCATTCAGGAGTTGATGAGGAAGAATGGTTGTTCTTTTGTGTGCTTCTTGGAGTCTAAGTTGAGAAAAAAGACAGTTATGAAGACCATGAATAGGTTCTTTGCAGAGGGTAATTAGTTGTCTAATCATGATATTCATGCCCAGGGGAGGATTCTTATTGGGTGCATGAATGAAGATATCAAGGTCCGCAAAATATGTGAATCTGATCAGTTTCTACATGCTTATGTTTCTACTACTAGGGGTGACTTCTTTCTTACTGCTAGTTATGGCCATAAAAATTTGAATAGAAGGAAAGAGATGTGGAGTTCTATTAATGGTCCTTAGATTATTTGTGGGAACTTTAACACTGTGAGGTTTGTTGATGATAAGTATGGGATGGCTGAGCCATGCTACACTTCTATGAGTGATTTCAATGAGTGTATCCATTCTACATCCTTGGTGGAGTTGGACTTAATGGGGTCAATATTCACTTGGGACAATACAAGAAGGATAGAAATTAGTCATGTCTAAGTTGGACAAGATGTTTTATAATTTGGATTTCTTAGAAAGATTTCCAAGATTTTGGGGTGAAGTGATAGTTAGTATTCACAATGATCATAGGGCTATTATTCTTCATCTGGACAATGGAAAAAATAGGAAGAAAGCTCCTTTTCACTTTGTTAATGCTTGGTGTCAAAGAGAATATTTCTTGCCAGAAGTTGAAAGTGTCTGGGGGATTGAGGTGGAAGGCAATCCTATGTACCATGTGTGTAGGAAGTTGGATAATGTTAGGTTTCATTTGGCCAAATGGAATAAGGAGGTGGTTGGGGATCTTACTGAAAATAGAAGGATGAAAGATTATGAAGCTTTCCTTTCTCAGAATCAAGTAGATATTGACCCTACTGACTCTCAGGATGTGAAAGAGGTTGTTTCCAAAAGAAAGGAGGCTATTATTGCTTATAATGTGGAGGAATGTTTTCTTTAGCAAAAACAGTGTGTCAGTTGGTTAAAGTTGGGAGATAAGAACTCTAAGTTCTTGTATTCTTATATTCAGACTAGGAGGATGAGAAATTCTATTAGGAGTGTTGCTATTGATGGGAATAGGTGTATGGATGAACATATTATTCATGATCACTTTGTTCAGTTCTATGATAATCTTTTCAACTCTTATTATGGTGATGCTGAGTTGGATTGGGATGATGACTGGTTGATTCCTTGTTTATCTAATGAACATGTGAAGTCTATGAGTGCTTTGGTGACGAAGGAAGAGATTGAGGGTGTGTTATGAGTAGTTATGGTGATAGGGCCCCGGGCCTAGATGGTTTCAACTATACATTTTACAAGACTTGTTGGAATATTGTAGGTGATGATGTGGTGAAGATTGTGCAAATTTTTTTTAGAAGTGGATGCTTATTGAAAGAATTTAATAGGACCCTTATAACTCTTATTCCAAAAAAAAAGAATGCTACTGATGTTAGAGATTGTAGGGTGATTTTATAGTGCAATACATTATACAAGATTATTTTAAAACTCCTAGCTAATGATTTGTAGCCTATTTTACTAATGGTAATTGATAAAGCCCAGTGCACTTTTATTGAAGGTTGATCAATCTTAGATGCTACCCTTATGGTTAATGAGTTACTAAATATGATTATGAAAATTTGTATCCTAAAAGTTGCATAAAAGTTGATATCATGAAAGCTTATGATTCTACTAGCTGGCCTTATCTGTATCTTGTCTTGACAAAGATGATATCCCCCAATGTTGGATTAACTGGGTGTTTGAAATCCTCCATATTGTTAGCTTTTAAATTCTTATAAATGGGAATCCTTCAGACATACTTTACTCGTCAATGGCATTAGACAAGGGGACCCTTTAGCCCCATATTAGTTTTTCATTGCAATGGAGGGTTTATCTTCTATGCTTTCCAGCTCAGTAAGAAAGAATTTTCTTAAACCTCTAAAAGTCTGTAATGATATGGTGGTATCTCATATACTATTTTCTAATGACGTGGTTATGTTTGTTGAAGGCAAGAATGAATCAGTGGTTGAAGTGAGCAACATTTTGAAGAAGTTTAGTAAGTGTTCTAGGATGAACATTAGTAGTAATAAATCCTCTTTCTTTTCTAACAAGGTTACTGATTCTGATATGGTGGAAGGTTTGTTGGATATTAGAAAGGAAGAGTTGTCAGTCAAGTACCTTGGTCTCCCCTTATTCTATGGAAGGCTATCTAAAATACTTTGTTCTCCTGTAGTAGATAAGATTAAATGTAGACTGGAAGGTTGGAAGTCAAGGCATCTTTCCTTTGCAGGAAGAGTAGAACTGATTAAATCTACATTATCCTCCTTTCAAGTTTATTGGGTGACTTATTTTCCATTTCCGGTAGTTGTCACTAATGAGATTGATAGGTTGTGTAGGGAGTTCCTCTAGGGAATTCTAGAGCTTAAAAAGAAGATTCATTATGTTGCTTGGGAGCAAGTGTGCCTGCTTAAGAAAGAAGGGGGTTTAGGCATCAATAGATATTGTTCATGCTTGTATGGTGTTGAATTTGTGGAACATTGCCACCAAGTAAGATAGTTTGTTGGTCCTGTGGATTCATGGGAAATACTTGAAAGGTGACTTTGTGTGGAGATGTAAGGTGACTTCTATTTCTTCATGGGTATGGAAGAACCTACTGTATCACAGAGACAAAGTTGTTGAAGATATTACTTTCTTTGTGGGAGATGGAGAGCTTGTTAAGTTTTGGAGAGATACCTGGTTTAAGGGAGGTTATCTTGAAGTTGCTTTGGGTGATGGTGATGTTATGAGGAGTGGGACTGGGAAATTTGCTAGGTTCAGGTGCATGTTTTCTCATGGTATGTGGATTGAGCCTAGATCGAGGCATGTCAAATTCACCATTGACTTCATTTAGAAGTATGTTAATCCTATATTTTCTGATAAAGGTAGTATTCTTCTGAAGGGAAAAAAGGTTTGTAACTTGAAGAGTGCTTGGGAGGTTACTAGATCGAGAGCTATTAGTCCTTTTTGGGTTGAGTGGCTGTGGGGAACAAAAGGACCTCAGAGCTTTATCATTAATGGTTGGAAGCATTTTTTAGATAAGTTACTATTGAGCATCTTCAGAGGAGAGGTTTTTCTTTCCCCTCGAGGTGTGCTCTTTTTCAAGAAGTAGTTGAAGATCTGCCTCATGTGTTATTCTATTGTGAATAATCTATTAGAGTTAAGTCTGAAGCTGTAAAGGGCCTGTATATACCTTTTGTGCATGTCTGTTTTGTTGATGTGTGTTCCTTGCAGGTGATGAAGAGTAGAGTTACTATCTTGGTGATTTTCCATTATCTTTGGGAGGAAATGAATATGAGTATCTTTATAGATAACAATTTTAGTATAGATAGAAGATGTTCCTTAATTAAGAAAGATATATATCACTTTGTATAGCATGTTATTTTCTTTCTTCTTTTTCTTCAAGCATTGCTCAAGTTTTGTATATATTTCACCAAAATTTACAAAAAGGGGTAACACGCTGTTCTGATAAAAAAAAGTAGAAATCCATGTATTCAATGTATACAATGTTATCAAATTCCTCAATTAAGTGTCATCAAAGTCCTCAAATCATACTATTTTCCATAATTCCTCAAAAATGAGTCTCCAATACTTATTTGAAGATAAAGTATGGTTATCGAGAGATTAATGGGTGAAAATCCATTTTATCACATCCTTCCTTCCTAAAAAAAAATTTAATCCCCAAAATTCAAAATATCATCAACGAGTGGGACTATTGAATCCATGTAACATCCTAAAAATTGGGAATCTCTAATCAAAGCCATATCCTCAAACACATTAAAATAAAAATTCTCTTATAAACTTGTATTGATGAACTAGATGTTGAAAGGTCATAGTTCACTAATCAAGTTTATTTTCACGTCATGTCTCCATATTGAGTGAGAATTAGGATCAAGAGTCAAGATTATAAGTCATGGATCAAATCGGGTCAAGTACTGACACGATTGTGATTCAAGAGTCAAGATTCAAATATCCAAAATTTGGGTTCCAAATGTGCAAGTATAGGGTTTCAATTCCTATCTAGACCACAGGCGTGATTCACTGATAACAACAATCTAGAAATATTTTGAGATTTAATCATTAATTTCTTCATGAAGTATATTCAAGGTGGGTGAATGATCCATACGTAGGTCATTTTTAGGAAATAAAACCTGTGCATATATTCAAAATTTTCATCACCATCTTTAAGATATGATTTTTATGGTCAAAGATCAAAAAAATTGGATGATCATATCCTACATCAAATAAATAGAGTTCTTGGGTCAAGAGTACAATAATCCCAACATCTTAGTGTCCTATCTTCGACATGTCCTAGATGGGGTTATACGTCCACGATAGAGTTTTTTTATTTCAAAAATTCAAGACAAGCATCATAATTTCATGCTCAAAATCAATGGAAGGTCCCACCCTAGTCCACAAAAGAGTTATATCATAAGTGGAGTGCATCCAAATAGTATTTTTTTCAAAAATTTGGAGATGTGGGAATAAGAAAGGCACTAGTCATATACCGAGGGTAATCTCAAGATCCACATTGGGTGATTATATGATTCACATCAATATCAGGATCATGTGTCAAGATTTTGTACATTAATATCGAGAGTCAAAGTTTGGGCATTAGGTCATAGGTCCAGATATTTCAAAGCTAGGGTTTAGGTTCCCATTCAGACCTTTGAGAGGTCATTCATGCATATTCAATAATCGAGCAATATTTGTGATACCAATCACCAATTTTATTGCCATGGTCTCGAGATTTGATAAATGATCTGAGCCTATATCTTTCTATGAAATTTAGCCACAATTTATAGTCAACATTTCATTTAAATTGTGATTGAAGATCAAGTATCAATATTTTCATAAACCTGACCTATTGGATACTTGGGTTAAGGAACCATAGTTGGGTGAAAGGGGCTACCTTTCTAAAGTCTAGTTAATCAATGAGGTGACAATATAGTGGAAGTCATAAATAGGGATGTGGCCAAGACTAGGGGAGTCATATGTTAACTACCACCCTAATCTAGAACATATGTACTCATAGTCATTGAACATTTATCATAACAAAAGTAGGATGAATATCAATTATTAAATTGTACTTCATAAGGTCATGATATCAAATATCAAGGTCATAATAGGGTAACCATATTTTAAGATTTTGCAAATTTGGGATTATAAAATAGCTCCCTTCCTTTCATAGATCAAGGAATTGGATGAATTTTGGAAATAGAGAAGTCAAATTAAGAACCCAAGAATTTAAGCATATTCATGTGTGGTAAAATCCTATTTACCATAGACATCTTGCGTCTCCTTCTTTGCAAAAACCCTTGTACTAAGAAGGTAGTGCATATATCGGAAAATGGGATGAATAACGGATGCCCTAGCCTTCTTGGCGTCATGACGATCTTCCTCAGAGATATCAAACTAGAATTCATCACTATCAAAAGATGGTGGATAACCTAGTGCCCCTTTGTAGTGGCAGTCTAAAACTTCACAGAAACGTCTGAAAGTGAGCTTGAAACTTCAGCCCAAAAGATTGAAACAAATGATAGCATAGGGTTCCAATTTCTTTTGGGGGTTGTTCTCAATAGTAAGAGTCGTCAAAAACTCATATATGAGGTGGGGGTAAGTATTTATTATCGAACAACAGATGTAATGCAAATCAAGAACTTTTAGGCAAGAGAGGACTTCGTCTTTGAATTTGAGAGTGGTGAGTGTTTGCTCACAAGAGAAACAAGTAGGGAACACCCTCCTTGCGATGTAGAACTGGTAGATAGGGTCTTCCTCTAGTGTGACCCTAAATTGGGCTGTAGAGACGTAAGCCACAACCGAGGAGGAGCTTGCTCCATGCACATAGTTGAATGTTTGCTTGACAGGTGCCATTGCTGCTGAGTATGTGCTAAACGTAATTGAACATGGCATGTTGCTATCGAGACACAACATGTTCTTTTACAGCAGGACCGGTCAAACAGGGGAAATACACGGTGTGTCTTTTCTGAGACACATCATGTACATGGGACTGAGGTGCTTCTGGATTGCAGAACATGGTCGATTTGGAGGAGCTCACGTCGTGTATCTGAGGTGGGAAAGGAGACAAAGGTTGGCAGAGATGGCGGCGGTGGGCTTCAAGCAACTTGGTGAAAGCCTCATGCCGTGATGGGCCAAGGAAACGGTGGACTTCAAGATTCGACCTCCAGTAGAGTGAGGGAGGAAAAGGGGAATATTAGGGTGGTAGATAAGTAGTTTCTCAGTTTTGCGAGGTCAAGGATGCTATCGGTGGTGGCTCGAAGATGGAGGTGGCTTGCAGTTGCAGGTTGCACATGGCTGGTTGGAGGCAACTGGTGGTGGCGACAGCTTGCACATAGCTCGAACGAGGTGAGTGAGAGAGGGAGGCGGCGTGGTATTTAGGGTTAAAAACCCCTTCCTATCAAAGAACACAACGTGTGCTTTGGAGGACACGACCTGTCTAATTCCAGAGGATCCCCGCAATCTTATGAGCAAAATTGTGCTTTGTAAGACACACCATGTGAATTTATGCACACATCATGTACAAATCCAAAAGCCAAATGTATAACCCTCTCATTGATAATGACACGCCGTGTGCAAATAAAGTCATGGCATGTTCGATTCTAAATAATACATGTTCGATGTTTTCTATGAAGTAGTTGTCGTGTCTTGATTAGGACACACCGTGTACGTTTCCAGATGAGAACTTTGTATGGTCTTCCTTATAACATCACGACATGTCGTATGAGGACACGTCATGTCTTTTTGAGTTTCTACTTGTGTTGTGCTATCATTGAGTGACGACACATCGTGTCAAATAAAGACACATCGCATCTTTTCAAATTTCTATAGAATTCAACTTCTTATCAGCACCTACAGAAGTGATGAGATGCAAGCATAAGTGTCTACATTATTACATTCACCCATGACAAGCTTGTTTCAGGAAATTAAAGATTGTTCTTGACTCAACCTACAAAAGAAAATCTATTCTAATGTGGGGTCAACTCCCATGAGTTCCTCCATTTAAAGTCTGGAGTAGGAAACTTTAATCTGTTGATCAAGCATCTTGGAGGGAGAAATAGGCTCCCTTGTCAACTTCATCTCCTTTGATGTACAACTTGCAACATTTTCCATTGAACTTGAAGGATGATTGTTTCCCTTGCAACTCCACGGTCCCATATGGAAAGACATGTAAGACCAAGAACAATCCAGACCACTTGGATCTCAATTTCCCGAGAAACAATTTCAGTTTGGAATTGAAAAGTAGGACTTGGTCTCCTTCTTTGAAGTCTTTGATCTTTATTCTCTTATCATGCCATCTCTTTGTCTTTTCCTTGTAGATTTTGGCATTTTGATAAGCATCCATTCGTAGCTCTTCCAGCTCTTGGAGTTGCAACAATCTCTTCTCTCATGCCTTCTTAAGGCCATAGTTCAGGAACTTGATTGCCCATAATTCTTTGTGCTCCAATTCTACAGGTAAATGACATGATTTGCCATAGACAAGTTTAAAAGGAGTTGTTCCAATGGGTGTTTTAAAAGTTTTCTTGTATGCCCATAACACATCGTCTAACTTAAGTGGCCAATCCTTTCTTGAATTGGAGACAGTCTTTTCTAGAATAGCCTTCAGTTGCCTATTTGAGATCTCCACTTGTCTTGATGTTTGAGGATGATAGGGTGTGAACACCGTATGCTTCACCATATATTTGCTAAGCATGTTGTTGAAGTTTCTCTCATTAAAATGGCTGCCACCATCTGAAATAATTGCTCTTAGAACTCTAAATCTGGGGAAGATGATCTTCTGAAATAGTTTAATGACCGACTTTGCATCTGGAACTTGAGTGAGGATTGCCTTCACCCATTTGGAAACATAATCACAGGCCACCAAGATGAACTTGTAGCTGCATGAAGATAGAAAGGGGCCCATGTAATCTATGTCCCACACATCAAAAACTTCTATCTTCATAATTGAGTTCAGTGACATTTCTTCTGTCTTTGAACTTCCCCCACCTATTTGACAATTGTCACAATCCTTGACAAATGTGTGCACATCACGGAATAGACTTGGCCAATAAAAATTGGATTGTAGGATTTTTGTTGCTGTTTTGTGTGCTCCAAAATGTCCATCGCAGGGAGATGAATGACAATCCAAAATATCATTAGCAATTTCATCATTTGGGATACATCTCTTTATGTGTCCATATACGCATTGCGTGAACAATAGAGAGTATCTTAATAGTAGAATTTAATGTCATGAAGAAGCTTCTTTTTCTGTTGATAGGTGAAATCAGGTGGAAGGCAACCGATGGCAACATAATTTGCAAAATCAGCAAACCACAACAAGGCTAGAGAATTCACTGCACATAACTTCTCAATGGGTAGCTTGTCATCAATGGATACTTTGTCGTCAATGTTTGTAGAGAGACATGAGAGATGGTCAGCTTCACTATTATACATTCCTTTATTGTCTTTGATTTAAAAATCAAACTCCTATAGAAACAATATCCAACGGATGAGACATGTTTTAGCATCTTTCTTGCTCATAAGGTACCTCATTACAGCGTGATCCATATACACAATGACCTTAGAACCCACTAGATACTATCTGAATTTATCAAATGCATAAACAATGGCAAGCATCTCTTTTTTTGAAGTATCATAGTTGATCTGTGCATCATCAAGGGTCTCACTTGCATAGTGTATAGCATGGAGTTTGTTGTCTTTTCTTTGTCCCAAGACTGCTCCTATGGCGTAGTCATTGGCATTGCACATCACTTCAAAAGGAGAACTCCAATTTGGTGGTTGGATAATAGGAGCTGAAACTAGGGCATCCTTTAATTTCAGAAAGGCAGTTTGACAATCCTCATTGAATTCAAACTTAGCATATTTGGCTATCAAAGATCATAGAGGCGTTGCAATCTTTGAGAAGCCTTAATAAATCTCCTGTAGAAACTTGCATGACCCAGAAAGCCACAGATTTCTTTGACATTGGTTGGAGCAACCATCTTTTCAATGGACTCCACCTTGGCTTTATCCACTTCAATCCCTTTATTGGAAATGACATGGCCTAGAATGACTCTAGTCTACACCATAAAGTGGTATTTCTCCCAATTCACCACAAGATTGACTTGTTGACATCTCTGCAAAACTTTAGTTAGATTCAACAAGCAATCATCAAATGAATTACCATAGACACTAAAATCATCCATGAATATTTTCTTGATTTTTTCAATGTAATCAGAAAAAATAGCCATCATACACCTTTGAAAAGTGGCGGGTGCATTGCAAAGCCCAAAGGGCATCCACCTATATGCATAAGTTCCATAGGTGCAAGTAAATGTGGTTTTCTCTTGATCAAGTGGATAGATGGGGATCGGAAAGAACTCACAATACCCTTCAAGGTGGCAAAAATATGAGTGATGAGCAAATCTTTAAAGCATTAAATCAATAATGGGTAAAGGAAAATGGTCTTTTCTGGTGGCTTTATTGAGTTTTCTATAATCAATACACATTCCCCATTCGGTGACGATTCTTATTTGATTTAGTTCATCATTTTCTCCTTTAATCACAATTGTTCCTCCTTTCTTAGGCACAACATGTATAGGACTTACCCAAGGACTGTCACCTATTGGATAAATAATTCCAACAACTTTAAGTTTTAAGATTTCTTTCTTTACAACTTCCATCATGTTCTGGTTTAGTCTCCTTGGTGGGTCTATACATGGTCTGGCATTCTCTTCTAAAGCTATCCTATGCATGAAAATCAATGGGTTAATTTCTTTGAGGTCGTCAATAGAATAACCTATCGCATCTTTATAGCATCTAAGTTCATTCAAAAGTTTTTCTTCTTGATCATTATTCAATTTGGCATTTACAATGATAGGAGAAGAAGAGTTTGGGCCTAAGAAAGCATACCTTAACCCTGGTGGGAGGGGTTTTAGTTCTACCTATTTGCATGGTGTTGCGGTGTTGATCCCTCACTTTTCTTTGAGATTTATTTACTTAATGGATTCTCCAAAGTTTCAGTTATTTCGTCATTGTGAATGGCATTAACATCATCTTCATCAAGATCACCCAAAGCAGTATCAAGAGAATTTTTTTCTTCTTCTAGCAATGTGTCAATGGTGTCAACAAGGCATAGATATTCCTTGAAGTTGGGCACCTTCATTGCATCATAGACTGAAAACACAAGTTCTTCATCTCCCACCTGGATGGTGAGCTTTCCTTCTCTAACATCAACTAAACAGCCCGCAGTGTGCAAGAAGGGTCTTCCAAAAAGTACATGATTGGTTGGGTCTTCATGCATGTCTAAGACCACAAAATCACATGGGATAAAGAAATTTCCTATCTCAACTGGGACATCCTCTATAACTCCCCTTGGATGCTCAATAGAGAGGTAAACTAGCTGAATTGTCATAGATGTTGGCTTAAGATCTCCCAAGTCTAGCTTTTCCCATAGGGAAATAGGAATCAAACTAATGCTAGCTCCTGGCATACAGTTCTGGATGATGGAGCTTAGCCTTTCAGAAAGTGTCACTGTTTCAACATGTCCATATCTCCTCTTCTTTATTAAGATATCTTTTAAGAACTTGGCGTAGGAGGGCATTTCAGCTATTGACTTCGACTAGGGGAAGGTTTACATATAACTTGTTTAGAATGTCCACAAATTTATTGAACTTCACATCATATTTTGTGCTACCAAATTTGTGGGGAAAATGAGCATTTGGCTTGCTTGAAAAATCACATTGATGCAGATTTCTACTAGTTTTCTTCCTTTGTGTTTGAACTACATCTTCAACAGTAGTATCAACAATTTCTCAAGATTTCCTCTTGGATGGTGGTGAATATCTTCCTATGATAGCTCCACTCCTTAAGGTCACAGATTTACAACTCTCCTTGGGATTCATGATGGGTTGACTAGGCAAGGAAGCTGAAGATGATTCTTGATTGGATAATGCTTGCTGAGCTATCTGATTCTCCAACATTTTGGTGTATGTGACAAAATCATCAACCTTTGAAGAGAGCTGTGTGATAGCATCTTCAACAAGTTTCCATGTGCTTGAAACTCATTGTTTTGCTATATTTGTGTAGTGACAAAGGTCTCAAGGAGGCATTCTGAGAGGGAGGAGTCACTTGCTAAAATTGGTTGAAATTTCTGTTGTTGCTAGACTTGTACCCCGGTGGCTGTTGGAGATTGGTATTCATCGGTTGACAGTTTCTCATAGGTTGTTGACCTTGAGCCTGGCCTTGCTATTGGTTCTCTAAATTATTGTTCCTATAAGAGAAATTTGGATGGTCTCTCCGTCCTGGGTTATAGGTTTCAGAAAATGGATTATAGGCTTGTCTATTATTGAGATTCCCAACTGCAATGACTTGCTCAGGTGCTTCATTGACATTCATCTGTGGTGCAAAATAAGAAGCAGACTTGTGCCTAGATGTTCCACAAGATTCACAAACTTGCTCAATTGCTTGAACTGAATGGGTAGTCAACCTTTCAAATTTCTATGTCAAGGCATCAAGTTTGGCTAAAATTAAGTCTACAACATCAACGATATGTTTCCCACTGGACTTCTCATTTGAGATGGTGGAGGAGAGGGGCTGGCTGCTTCTTTCATAGAACCACTGGCTATGGTTGAGTGCCATATCTTCAGTGATGGCAAAGTCTTGACTGTATGACTTGTTCATAAAAGCTCCATTTGCAGTGACATTAGTGGTCAGACGGGGTTGTAGAATAACCCGTTATAGAAGGTTTGTACAAGAAACCAGTTCGTCAGGCCAGGGTGAGGGCATAGGTGTCGGATGTCTGACCGGCCTAAATCGCGCGTCCAGAAATGGAGGTGGATTTGAGGTAGTAGAGATTTTACATTTATAACCCGAAACCTTCTAGGCCCCCACAATTTTGCTTACGGGGTCGAAGTAGATAGACGGGGTCGAACACAGGGACAAGGGTGGTAGTGTTGAGAACTCGTAATCGACACGCTACACTTCGACAAGGATAAGACATGATAAAATTCCCAAAAGGGAACATCAGAACAAGATCGATAAAATAGAAGAAAACCCTATCTCCAAGTGGAGCTATGAGAAAGATTAAGGTTTTAGGCATGTATCAGTTTTTAGGGGTTTTCATGCAACAGAAACAGAGAGATAATACTAAAGCTAAAGCAGGGTACCAAGGAGAAAACTTTGGTAAAACAAGCGGCAGCAGAAACATCCTGTACCCCTCCTCTCAGAGCGGGTACCTCTAACCAAGCATCAACACCCCTCTCGAGGTTGCTGGACTTAAATTAGAGTGGCAAGGTTACTAAAGCAACTCCAATTCCGGGCACTATCGTACTCCAGAATCGGACCAAACACTAGAGCCACAACACCTCTCTCAAGGCTGTTGCAATGGGAAAACATGATTCGATAGCTAATCAAAATGAGGTCCAACGTACAAGCTAGAGCCCATATGTTAAACATAGCATTCATCCAACAAGGGTACCAAGCATAAAGCAGCAGTTAATTAAACTCTTCTAATTCTATTAACATATAAAGGTTTGATTACATTGCGGAAATAAAAGAAATAAATCACAGAAATAAAGGATAAACGTCGCCTTCTTGACATAGAAGGTCGACAGGCTACAGATGACCCTCCGGCCTGATACCGGGTAGAACCCTGGCCCGATACGGCCGCGTCAGGCGGCACACCCTCTCAGGCGGCATGCAGTGGCAGGGTGTTATATCGTGCGAGAACCCTGGCCCGATACGGTCATGTCGGGTGGCACCCTCTCAGGCGGCATGCCACGACGGGTGACACATATCGGGGTTAGTATCACGCCGGCCTAAAATGAAGTGCATCTAGTATCAGTCACTTGTATCCAATATCTACATTATGTCGGCCGATGTCGGCCTGCAGTGGTGCTCGGGATGACACTAAGTGAACCATTCCCTCCCTCTCGGGATGGGGAAATGCTCACCTAGTGTCGCCCGTTACAACCACTGAGACACGATACTCTCGCTCTTTGCAACCTTCCTGAGATGACTTGCGCAGCGTTCTGACCTATCTTTTCGGCTTCTTGTAACTACTATTTATAGGCAATGGTTGGGGGAAGTTATGGTGCTCAGGGCGCCACGTGTCCCCCTTATCTTTGCGGTCAGTGGATGGCCGATATCGGTATCGCCCGATACAAGGATGTCGGCTGTCGGCTACGTGACGAGCGGCGCCTGCCGGTGGGTGGCTATGTCACACGACAAGCTTTGTTGTCATGGAGAGACGGCTCCCTGTCGGGTAAAAGACATATCACCCGCTAGTTCCTTCTTGCGCGGCATCCTCATGTCGCGCGACAAGCTTTGTTGTCGTGGCGAGATCGGCTCCCTGTCGGGTAAAAGATGTATCACCCGCTAGTTCCTTCTTGCACGCCATCCTCATGTCGCACGTCGGTGCGTTGTGCTTACCCTGTCGGGCAATGGTCTTATCAACCATCTGGAAGGCCGATGCAGGTGGAACTTGCTTGTGGGCCGGGACAGCCTTATTGACGATAAATGGGTCAAAATTGGAGGAAAACACTGCAAAATATTGAAATATTGAATTAAGAGCATCGTTTGGCCAATTATTGCAAAAGTACATATAAACATAGAGAAAAACAGTTAAAAAGGCAGTTTTGATAACATAATAACAGTCTAAAACATCACAAAATTTGGTGTTATCAACTCCCCCAAACTTAGCATTTTGATTGTCCTCAATCAATATTTAAACTTTATTTTGTGATGTTTCTTCTTGCTCGGTTTAGTTTTCAGCTCAAGAGGTAAAACAAGAATTGTGATGCCTTTAGGGATAATGTTGTCCCACAACGAACAAAAGACCTCGTGTTTCCTGCTTTATTATTTCAGTAAAATTTTTCTCTACAACTTCAGCGAGACTTTGGTGCATGATTCCGAAGTTAGCTTTCACACCAAACAACTTATTTTTGGGGCAGAAAGTTGTGTGTTGGGTAGGTCGAGGCTTTTTGGGGTTTTTCTTGTTTCCCATCAGTCCATCCAGGTAAGGGTCCGTTAACGGGCAAGTAGTCCCTGCAGTCCAAGCCAGTTGGCTTTAGAGCAGTGATTTCACATCCTACGTACCACTGCCCCGGATCTACCATGCCTAAAGATGGGTACTTTTGGAAGACAAGTGTGTATATAATTTTTTTTCTTTTCTTTTATTAGGCACAACTCTCATGCTTTTATTCACCCTCATAAGGCTGCTTTCTATTTTTGGGATTTTTGTTGGGTAAGGGGAAACAAGAGGGAATGTTGCTGTTTGGGCAGCTTTTTCCTTCTCCATACTCGTCTCTTAGCTGTTGTGAGATTATTATTTTTTTCGAAATTGTTTGGCACGGAAAAACGTAATCTTTTGTTTGTTTGAGGCAGCATTATCAAAAAGATATAATGAAATTTGCATCTAGTTAAGCACATAGAAACAAACTGGCAAGAAGTCGCATCAGGTTTTTACTAATATAGCGACGTTGTACATATGTATGGGAACAAAATAAGCAAAAAAAATTTCAAAATTTTTATATGAGCATGGCATTTCGTACTAGCATGGGTACATACATATGATATAGGAGAAGAACAAAATGGCACAAAGGGTGGAGGTGAAGAAGAAAATTTTTATACCTCCTTCACTGGTACATGGGTACCCCCCCCAAACATACTCCACTCCCTGTCCCAGAGTAGTGAAGAAAACAGGGTGAGGTCATGTTAGCCCAGTGAAGGTTAGCTGGAGGTTGCATTTGTGCCTTGGAGAAGCTGCAATATGTCCTCCTTATCTGCAGACTCCATTTTCTTTCCCAGTTGGATGCAGCTGGAACAAGTGCAAAGCTCTCAAAATTATTTGGCCTCCCCTTAATCCTGGTACTTCCGTTGTGAACATGAACAAAAGGACTGATCTTCAATCCTAGTTTCGGTCCATCTGAGTCCATTTTATTTCCCAGGAGGGTGCAGCCGGAGTGCCTCTCTATTTTTATTATCTTTCTCTTTTGGAGATGGTCCTAAACCACCGCAGAAGACAGACTATGATAAGGAAATGAGCTTCTTTTGACGACCCAGCTGTCTTGGGATTCTGACGTTTCTGTGCGACTGTTGTTGCTTTAGCTGTGGTCGCAGTGTGTGTGTCAACTCGACCGGAGGTTTGTTTTGTATGAGCCATACCTGTTATCAAGTTCATTGATCATTTAAATGTTAGGTAGGAAAATATGAAAACTAGATAAAACTTGTTTCGTTGTACAGTCCGGGTATCGTCTATCAAAAGAAAATCTGGGGCGATACGAGATTGGACGATACGTGGAGAACAACACAGCACAACACGCTGCCCAACATGGGGATATTGGGCGATAAGGCTGCATGAAACAACTACCCGATAGGACGTCACGACGGAAAAACATGTCGCTCGTTATGGCGTATCGAGCAAACGCTATCGGTTGACATGTCGTGCTTCACTGTGTCGGTCGATACAAGAAAATTCGACTAAGCTCATCAACCCGACACGTGGCATGCGATATGAAACCGTGTCGGTAAACAGACTATTGGGCTATAACTTTTCTCTTAAAAGCTCTCACCCGACACGAGGGCGAAGGTGAGCTGCCCGACATGTGAGCAAAAGGTGGATTACTGCATGTGGTACAGGTGGCTGAAAGGGTAAGTGTAGTAGCCCGACACGTTGAACCCTCCTTACTATATATAGCAAACTCAGCTGGGGGTAAAACGGGCAGTTCTGGGGCGCTCATCGGCCGGTGAGACATGCCATTCTTGAAAGGACGGTTCCATCAGTCTCATTAAGGGTGATTACTCGCATGCTCGATACGGTGCATGTCGCCCATGAATGCCATCCGTAGCGGCCGTTGCGATGCCCGAGAGACCACATCCCGATACAAGCGGTCCTACACGCCAGCTGAGATGCCACCTGATACTGTTAATAACAGGCAGCCAAAACAAGGCGAGGAAAAAGTGAAAAGGGTAAAACATCATCGGCTTAGGGTTAATCTCCCAACCTCAGAAGGTATTACCCCTCAAAGCTTCGTAAAATACAGCGGTGACCCATAAAATAGAAGAGTCAGTACGCTCGGCGCGTGCACTGACTCGAACCTTATTATAGTCCATAATGTTTGTTTTACAAGGAAGAAAAATGGATCCTACTCTACAAAAGAAAGAAAAATCCGGGCTGCCCCCGAGGAGTGCTGAAGTTTGCATCGCCAGCTCGATCGGTGTAAGCTCTTCACGTTCAACCTTCGACTGTTCCCATATCCTGCAAGTCGATTTCTGCTCTCCTGACAAAAGCTTCATCTTCATAATACCTCTTTACTCTATGCCCATTCACCTTGAAGACCTTGGTCAGATCATCTTTGTCGTAGAGCTCCATCATTCCTTATGGGTATATCTTTGACACAGTAAACGGTCCCACCCATCTTGTTTGTAACTTTCTAGGAAAGAGTTGAATTGAGGATTTAAATAGTAGAATTTTATCCCCTTCGCTCACATCCTTTCTTCTCAGGTGAGCATCATGCCACACCTTCATTCTTTGTTTGTAGATTTTTGCATTTTCATAGGCGTTCATCCTTAGCTCTTCGAGCTCTTGAAGCTGCAAAAATCTCTTCTCTCCTGCTTTTTCAAGGTCCACGTTTAAGAATTTGATCGCCCAAAGGGCCTTGTGTTCTAGTTCTAAAGGTAGATGGAAGGATTTCCCGTAGATCAGCTTGTAGGGAGTGGTTCCAATGGGCGTTTTGTAGGCGGTCCTGTAGGCCCATAGTGCGTCGTTAAGTTTCATAGACCAGTCTTTCCTCGTTCCACTGACAGTTTTCTCCAAGATCTGCTTAATCTATCTGTTTGAAACCTCTACCTGCCCTGAGGTCTGTGGGTGGTATGGTGTAGCAATCTTGTGTTTCACTCCGTACTTGCGTAGGAGTGCTTCGAATTGTCTCTCTCCGAAGTGAGACCCTCCGTCGCTTATTACGGTGCGTGGGACTCTGAACCGAGGAAAGATCGTCTCCTCGAATAGCTTGATTACAGACTTGGCGTCGCATGTTTGGGTTGCAACAACCTCTACCCACTTCGATACGTAGTCTACTGCCACTAGTATGTATTGATACCCCCTGGATGGAGGAAACGGCCCCATGTAATCAATCCCCCATATGTCGAAAATCTCTACTTCGATCCAATTCGCCATCGGCATTTCATTCCTCCGCCCTATATTCCCCGTAGACTGGCACTCTTTGCAGACTTTTACAAATTGTGCAACATCTTTGAAAAGTGAGGGCCAGTAGAAACCTGATTGCAGCACTTTTGCAGCCGTTCTTTCGCTACCCAGGTGCCCACCGTAGGGGGAGGCATGGCACTTTTTCAGAATGTTCGTGGTTTCTTCCTCGCGGATGCACCTCCTATATAAATTGTCAGCGCATCTTCTGAAGAGGAGGGGATCATCCCAATAGTAGTTTTTAGCGTCCGCAAACAACTTCTTTTTCTGATTGTAAGTAATGTCAGGAGGCAGCTCTCCGCAAGCAAGATAGTTGCAGATATCTGCAAACCAAGGTAAGTCTTCTTCTTTAGCATCAGCCAACATAAGAGCCTCATCGGCATAGTCGTCGTTAATCGGCGGTCCCCTTTTTCTGTCAGCTACGATCCTTGATAGGTGGTCGGCGACCACATTTTCTGTTCCCTTCTTGTCAATAATTTCATGGTCGAACTCTTGCAGCAATAAGGCCCACCTCAACAGACGGGGCTTTGTGTCTTTCTTTTGCATTAGGTATTTTATTGCCCCATGATCTGTATATACCTTGACCTTTGCTCCAATGAGGTATGACCTGAACTTATCGAATGCAAAGACGATCACGAGCATCTCCTTTTCGGTGGTTGTGTAATTTACCTGAGCTTCATCCAATGTGTGACTAGCATAGCAGATCACATGGTGCCTTTTATCTTTCTTCTGCCCCAGGACTGCTCCTACTACATAGTCGCTAACGTCACACATCAGCTCAAACGGTAAATCCCAATCTGGTGCTTGGAGGATGGGTCGGGATACCAAAGCATTTTTCAAAGCCTGAAAAGCATTGAGACAGTCATCAGAGAAAACAAATTCAACATCCCTTACCAGCAGATTGGACAAAGGCTTTGAAATATTTGAGAAGTCCTTTAGGAATCTGCGGTAATAGTCGGCGTGACCGAGGAAGCTTCTCACTCCCATCACGGACTTCGCGAGAGGGAGCTTGGATATGGCTTCGACCTTGCTGGTGTCCACCTCGATTCCACGCCTTGAGATCTTATGCCCCAGAACAATGCCCTCTCATTCCATGAAATGGCACTTTTCCCAGTTTAAAACAAGGCTGTTCTCCTCGCACCTTTGTAGAACCAAGGACAGATTCTTTAGGCAGGTATCAAAGTCCTTTCCATAGAATGAAAAATCGTCCATGAAAACTTCTATGATATCTTCTAGAAAATCTGAAAACATTGATATCATGCATCTTTGGAACGTGGCGGGAGCATTGCATAGTCTGAAGGGCATCCTTCTGAAAGCATAAGTGCCGTAGAGGCATGTGAATGTCATTTTCTCTTGGTCGTCGAGCAGGATGGGTACCTGGTAAAATCCTAAAATGCCATCAAGGAAATAGAAAAAGTCATGATGTGCTAATCTCTCGAGAACTTGGTCAATAAAAGGTAGCGGAAAATGATCTTTTTTTGTAGCCTGGTTTAGCTTTCTGTAATCTATGCATATCCGCCATCCGGTGATGGTCCTAACCACCACCTCATCGCCCTTTTCTCCCTTCACCACTGTCATCCCGCCCTTTTTGGGTACTATGTGGATCAGACTTACCCAGTTGCTATCGCTGATTGGGTAAATGATCCCCACATCCCTTAGCTTGATTACCTCTTTCTTGACTACTTCCTTGAGCATCTGATTCAGCTTCCTCTGGGGCTGTGCCAGAGGCTTGGCGGATTCTCCCAAGTTGATGCGATGCATGCATAAGGCGGGGCTAAGGCCCTTGATGTCCTCTACTGAATATCCTATAGACCCCCCTGTGGTGCCTCAACTCCTCAAGAAGTCGGTCCAGCTGGTTTCTTGAAAGATTGGCATTTACGATGATAGGGTTTCTCTCTTCTTCATCTAAGAATTTATATTTCAGACCTTCGAGCAATGGTTTCAACTCAGGCTTTGCTCTGGATTCCTTCTCTTGAGGCCCCTCCTCGAGAGAGGCATACTTCACAGACTCCACCACCTCATCCTTTTCGTGCAGATCTTCGTCAGACAGGTCAAAAAGGTCGAGATACTTTGCAACTTCTGGATCTTCGAAGCCGGAATCCTGACAGCTTATAGCCCTCACAAGGGGGTCCACTATCTGGATGTCCTCTTCTATCTCCTCGCAAAATTTATCGTAGCTGTTCGCAAAGCATGCGGATTCAGACAGGGAAGGACCTTTCATCGCCTCCTTCAGCTTGAAGTCCAGGTGGTCGTTTCCGACCCTCAGCATGATAATCCCCTCTGAAACATTGATCAACGCCCTTCCCGTTGCCAGGAAAGGGCGTCCAAAGATGATTGGGCAACGGGGGTCTTCTGCTGTGTTAATGACTATTATGTCGCAAGGAATGAAGAAATTACCGACCCTGATCGGTACATCTTCAACAACGCCGACTGGTCTCTTGAAGGTATGGTCTTCCAGTTCAATCCTCATATTGGTATGAACCATGTCGGTTAAACTCAACCTTTGCGTGAAGCTCAGGGGCATGAGGCTGATGCTTGCCCCTAAGTCGGCCAGGCCTTTTCGCTCGGTGTTGTCCCCGATGGAAAATGGGATCGTAAAAGCTCCAGGGTCCCTGCTTTTGTTTGGCAGGCCAGGCTTCACAAAAGCTGAGGAGGCAGATGCTAGGTGCACGATTTCAACCCTTCCTCCTCCCCTTTTCTTCGTGATAAGATCATTAAGGAACTTGGCATAGGTCGGCATCTCCTCCAAGGCGTCAAGGAAGGGCACTTAAAGATGCAGCTTCCTGATCGATTCCATGAACCTTTCGTGACGCTTTTTCAGATTTGCCTTTATCAGTTTATACGGAAACGATAGTCTGGGAGCATAAGGATTCCTCCCACTTGGTAGTTCCTCGGGAGACTCCTATGCAGGGTCTCGAACTTCTGCTTGTCTACCTTCATCTTCTGCTGGAATTGCACCCTCAGGCCTTGGCTCAGGCTCTGGTCTGGCTTCATCAGTGCGCTCTACTGTCCTCCCAGATCTTAATACTGCCATTTTGGCAGTTTCAGGGTAGGAGAGTGTCTTTCCTGCAGGGTCCGTCATCAGAGTGGCCATCCGGGCCAGCCATTGATCGACCTTGTGCTGGCGCATCTGCATGCTTGCCATTTGGTACTGCATCGAGTTCAAAGCTCCAGGGCTGGGAAGCGCACCCTGCGCCAACTGGTTGATGATAGTGTCTTGTCTTTTTATGTAAGCAAACAGCTGACCAACCAAACTGGGTTGGTGTGAAATCTCATCTCAGCCTTGACGTTCACCCCCAGACAGGGATTGCTCACAGCGAGACATGGTGTCAGAGCTCGGGGGAATGGGTCACCATTCTTCAAAATTCCTGAAATGGCACGAAAAATCTATTTTTAGAAAATTGAATTATTAATTTTAGGCAAAGAATAATAATAATAATAATAATAATAAAAGAAAAGGGTGCTGTCAAGATCATTTCTAAGCTTGAGGCATGGGAGTGTAGTTATTGGACTCAAATTCGTCAACAATGCCGTTTTTTCCTGTTCCCCGGCAACGACGCCAAAAAGTTGACCAGCCTAAATCGTGCGTCCAGAAATGGAGGCGGATTTGAGGTAGTCGAGCTTTTACATTTATAACCCGAAACCTTCTAGGCCCCTACAACTTTGCTTACGGGGTCGAAGTAGATAGACGAGGTCGAACACAGGGACAAGGGTGGTAGTGTTGAGAACTCGTAATCGACACGCTACACTCCGACAAGGATAAGAGATGATAAAATTCCCAAAAGGGAATAGCAGAATGAGATCGATAAAATAGAAGAAAACCCTATCTCCAAGTGGAGCTACGAGAAAGATTAAGGTTTTAGGCATGTATCAGTTTTTAGGGGTTTTCATGCAACAGAAACAGAGAGATAATACTAAAGCTAAAGCAGGGTACCAAGGAGAAAACTTTGGTAAAACAAGCGGCAGCAGAAACATCCTGTACCCCTCCTCTCAGAGCGGGTACCTCTAACCAAGCATCAACACCCCTCTCGAGGTTGCTGGACTTAAATTAGAGTGGCAAGGTTACTAAAGCAACTCCAATTCCAGGCACTCTCGTACTCAACAATCGGACCAAACACTAGAGCCACAACACCTCTCTCAACACTGTTGCAATGGGAAAACACGATTCGGTAGCTAATCGAAACATGGTCCAATGTACAAGCTAGAGCCCAAATGTTAAACATAGCATTCATCTAACAAGGGTACCAAGCATAAAGCAGCAGTTAATTAAACTCTTATAATTCTATTAACATATAAAGGTTTGATTACATTGCGGAAATAAAAGAAATAAATGACAGAAATAAAGGATAAACGTCTCCTTCTTGACATAGAAAGTTGACAGGCTACAGCTGACCCTCTGGCCCGATACCGGGCAGAACCCTGGCCCGATACGGCCGCGTTGGGCGGCACACCCTCTCAGGCGGCACGCGGTGACGGGGTGTTATATCGTGTGAGAAACCTGGCCCGATACGGTCATGTCGGGCGGCACCCTCTCAGGCAGCACGCCACGGCAGGCGACACGTATCGGGGTTAGTATCGCGCTGGCGTAAAATGAAGTGCATCTAGTATCGGTCACTTGTATCCAATATCTACATTATGTCGTCCGATGTCGGCCTACAGTGGTGCTCGGGACAACACTAAGTGAACCATTCCCTCCCTCTCGGGATGGGAAAATGCTCACCTAGTGTCGCCCGTCACAACCACTGAGGCACGATACTCTCACTCTTTACAGCCTTCCTGAGATGACTTGCGCAGTGTTCCGACCTATCTTTTCAGCTTCCTGTAGCTGCTATTTGTAGGCAGCGGTTGGGGGAAGTTATGGTGCTCAGGGCACCACGTGTCCCCCTTATCTTTGCGGTCGGTGGACGGCCGATATCGGTATCGCCCGGCACAAGGATGTCGGCTGTCGGTTACGTGACGAGCAGTGCCCTCCGGTGAGTGGCTGTGTCGTACGACAAGCTTTGTTGTCGTGGCGAGCTCGGCTCCCTGTCGGGTAAAATACGTATCGCCAGCTAGTTCCTTCTCGCATGGCATCCTCATGTCGTGCGTCGGTGCGTTGCGCTTACCCTGTCAAGCAGTGGTCTTATCGGCCATCTGGAAGGCCAATGCAGGTGGAACTTGCTTGTGGTCCGGGACGACCTTATTGACGATAAATGGGCAAAATTGGAGGAAAACACTACAAAATACGGAAATATTGAATAAAGAGCATCGTTTGGCCAATTATTGCAAAAGTACATATAAACACAGAGAAAAACAGTTAAAAAGGCAGTTTTGATAACAGAATAACAGTCTAAAACATCACAAAATTTGGTGTTATCAATATCTTTGAACATCTCCCAAGTCTCGTAGATTGTTTCACCTTCTAGTTGGTTGAAGTTTGTGATTTGATTCCTCAACTGGGATGTCTTGCTAGTAGGAAAATACTTTGTTAGAAATACATTCAACAAATTGTCCCAGCTCTTGATAGAATGTTGAGGCAAAGAGGAGAGCCACGCCTTAGCTCGGTCTCGCAGAGTGAATGGAAACAAGAGTAGGCATAATCCTTCAGCTGGAACACCGTTAATCTTGAATGTGTTAAGGTACTATAGAAATTCAGTAATGTGGAGGTTTGGATCCTCCATTGGCGTTCCCTAAATCGGTTCTGTTGGATGATCTACATGATTGTAGGGCTGATGGAGAAATTGTTGGCCTCTATCACATGACAACCAATGGCTCCAAAAATATTTATGGAAGCCGGAACAACAAAGTCCTTGAGTGGATAGTTGTCCTCCATCTTCGACTATAGAGGAAGATCTGGTGAATGTGGAGAATGTGCAGAATGTGGTGATGAAGGTTGTGATCCCTCCAAGCTTGAAGATTTCTCACCCCTCTGTGCTCGTCTATGGCTACTGAAAGTTCGTTCTATCTCTAGGTCTAAAAAGATGGATGTTTGTAGACCTCTGTTAGAATGACGCATGCAACCTGAAAAGCAAAATTTGAGTGAGATTCACAAAAACTAAGAAGTATCACATTATATGATGTGGAAATGGTAACATAGTCTCAATTACTAGTTAATACTTTAACTAAAAATTACCATAGCTCTCAGGCAATGGTGCAAAAACTTGTTGGGAGTTTTAAAGAGAGAGAATTCTCAACTCACTAATCATCCGCAAGTGTATGGGAGTCAATGTAGTCGAGTGTCGAACACAAGGAGCTAGGCTAGTTAGGCACAAATTCGTTAACTTTTGTTAATCTAAATCAGGTTATAAAAGTTGGATTGATACACACTAAAGAGGTAAACAAAAGCAAAGGTTTAAAGTCAAAGGTGTTGATTAAGCAATTAGGAGCTTGGGTATTAGATTTCACCACCATACCATCATATCATATGAACATACGAAACAAAGATCACTGCTAACAAGCAAGGAGGTTGTCCCAATGTCATGAGATGGTTCTCAACATCACATACATCTATGATTAGTCTCAAACACAACATAAACCCTCAATAATCTCTATCCACTCTCGTGGTTAAGATAGTATTGCCATAGATCCTACTCCTTACTCCCTAATGCATTCTTCTGAAGCATAAGGCAAGCATAAAACCTATACAAGAGGTGGCCAACCAACCATAAAAGCAAGAAAACACTATAGGTGTAAGGACTCTGACCTTTGTTTTGGGCTTACCCTATTTGCTTTGCGTAAACCTGGTGTTTAGAGGCTTGCTTAATCACATAAGGTGTGATTAGGGTTGTTGTGCTTTGTTGCAGATCTTTTGGGTGCAACTTGCAATTTACCCAAGTTCTAGGGTTTCTGTGTAAGTTTGTCACCTTGAGAGATCTCTTTGTCTCTCTTTGCATCCTCTAGGGCTGAGAGGATGAGTTGCGCACCTTGCTTGAGTTGTTTGGGACTCGTTTGGGTTTGCTTGTTTGGTTTTGGGCCTTGGGGTGTGCCTTGCTACCCTATGTCAGGCAAGAGTGTTGTCTTGGCGCCTTGTATCGACTAGTAGTGCTTTGTGTGTGTCGGGCAGATGAGAGTGTCTGCCATGGTGTGTTGGGTTGTGGGGTGTGTCAGCCAAAGGAGTGTTGGTGGGTATGTCAGGTTGCCATGTTGGGTGACACACACCCCTCCACCTAGCAGTGTTTGTGTCACCCTCTCTTGGATACATGGTGCTTGTTACTAGCATGTGGCCTGGTCCTTGGACAAGTGGTACTTAGTGGATGTAACCTTGCCTTGCTCTCCCCCTTTACCCTCTTGTATATATACCACACACCTTGCTTGCTAGTAGTCCCTTTTAGTTCCTTAGCTGCTGCGCTTCCCTTGCTGGCCAAGAACGAGGAGAAGAAGGAGAGGAGGTGGCCGATATACCTTGTTGTTGTTGCTGCTTTCTTCTTCCTTAGTGGCGGACGATACATCCTACTGCTCTTGCTCCTTCTCTTCTCTAGTTGGTGGCCAAAGCTTGAAGGAGGTTCTTGGAGCTTGGAGCTTGAGGAAGTTGTGCTTAAGGTGGGTTACATAACTTCTAACCTAGCTATACCATCTCCCTTATATAATGCTTTGATATGTTATCTTGATTGGATATTCATATCTTTCTAGTAGTGATTTTGCCTTAGTCGGTGATGTTGCTTCCCGATATGTTGCTTAGATCAGGTTGGGCGATATGTGACAGTTACCCTTGTGTTGGCCGACCCCTTGGATTATGTAATCTCAAGCAACACCCTCTCTCTCATTTAGTTGAGAGGTGAGCTTAGGGTTTCTTAACCCAAAGGTTTATGGTAGTGTGTCCTTGAGGCAATACCCCTCTCTCACTTTGTTGTTGAGAGGTGAGCATATGCTCTAGATGTTGGGCGACATGGTCAGTTGGTTTGGCCGATAGAGGTGCTGACCTTGGTTCTACCCTAGTTGCACATTATGTCCTTGTTGGTACCTTGGGCGACATGAGTGACCATGCCTTTGAGGGTGGGCTTTTAAGCAACACCACTCCTTCCTTGAGTTGTGAGGTGATCTCTAGCCCTTTCCTGACATGCTTGAGATTGTGCAAGACCCCTCTCTCTTTTTAAGTTGAGAGGTGAGCTAATGCACTTGATGCCTTGGGCAATATGGTGAGGTTGGCCCACAGAGTTGTCCTAACCCTAGTTACACGATATGATTCCTTGAGAGTGTTGCCCGATATAGTGATGGGTGTTATGGTCTTCTTGGATGCGGGGGTGGTGTTGGGCAACATGGCTTGTTGGTGATTGCATGACATCCTCTTTGATGGTGCTTCCTCACACCCTACTAGGAGATGCCTTGCCCAATAGGGTGCTCGACGTTGCGATGACCTTGTGGGTGATAAGATGCCAACTACCCTTAGACGATAAGGCTAACCCTTAGTTTGGGTGTTTCCCGGTATGAGGCATTGCACGATACAACGCCCACCTGATGAGATGTTGTGTTGACCTTGTGGGCGACAGGGGTGTGTCGTTTGGGCGACATAAGATGGCTCTTAGAGTGCTGACTGATATCAGTTCTGTTGTGGCCTGCCCGATATGGTGATGACCGTTATCTATATGTTGGCCGATACATGTGTGAAAGAGGTGTGCTGGTTGTTACAATAAATAGTGGCTAGTTTTCTTGTTAACCGATACCTTGAAGATGGGTGGTAGTATACCTTTGGGGAGGGCCGCTGTACCTTTGGTGAGGGCCGTTGTACCTTTGGTGAGGGCCATTGTACCTTTGGTGAGAGACGTGGTACCTTTTGGTGAGGGTTATCCCTTACCCGATATGCCGTTGTGAGGGTTATGCTCTATAATCAATTTGTAACCCTAATATCATTTGGAATTCTTATGTGGATATTATGTATATGCATGATCATCTAATGTTGCACAAATATATCTCGATGATGAAGTGTTTACCTACTCTTGAGCATATTAACCATGCATGTTTCATCAATTGAGATGTGTGACTAGGTATGAGCTGTGATGATGTCATTAGTGACATTTGCTTAATGTTAAAATGATGTGTTATAAGAACTATAAGAATGCATGATGTGTGCTGCCTACAAGATGGTAACATGTGCTTAATGATGGGATGGAATCCCTATGATGATTAGATCCTTGTGATGGATCATAATGATTAGCAAGAGGCCAAGTGGTAATATGTGATGTAAGATCCTTGAGATAGATCATGATGATGTTGATGGCATTGAGAAAAATAGTAACATTGTGATACAGAATGATGGAATCCATGTTGTTTATTCTTGTTTATGATAACTTGGTTGACCCCAACAATCCACTTAAAATGTATTAATTAATTACAGATGAACCTTTCATGTAGTTTTCCCTGGCCATAGATTCATCATCGTCAGGAGCTGGTGATGGTGAAATGGGTTCTCCTACGGGTTAACCTGGAGCGCATATTGTTGAATATGTGGGGTTTCTACTAGCCGAAAATAGGAGGATTAGAGTGCAACTTTGGTTCTAGACTCAAGAAGTGTATAAGAGCATGGTGAATATGCCCATGGCTTAGTGTGTTAGAGAATGAATGTGTTCATGGCTTAGGAGCACAGTGAACAAGCCTGTGGCTCAAGGTATGCTAGCGTCGAGACCTGTACCAAGGTGGGCTAGAGGAAAGGGTAGCCTGTGGGAGCTGACCCTGTGACTGAGGTCACTTAAGCAAGAGATTGTGGTCCTACTTTGGATATTGTGCACTAACCACGAGGAGGTTAAGGTCATGGAGTCCAGCTCTTCCATTGACCTTGTATGGCACCTGCTTTGGGTTTAACAACTGAAGGTTGGATTTGAGCGGTACAACTCACTTCCTCAGGGCATAATAAATGGTAATCCAACCGTATAGTATATTTGCTTAGAGCAAACATGAAACATTGGTTGAGGCCTTGCATAATGTATGATTGTCTTATACACATGCTCTAAGTATTTCTTGCAGTTAGTTATATGCCTCTCAGATATCATGGTAAGTTGTTACATATATAATCTTGTTCTTCATATTTCATATATGATCTGGTTATATCTGCTACATGCTTTATTTGTTCTAGCTTTTGCGATTTTATATTTCGGCGGAAAGTTATGTTTCTTGCTAGGACTGTGTGTCTCACCCCGCTGGTATCAACCTTTTTAGGTGATTGAGCTAGACGTGGTGGTGATCCTAGTGTTATGGCTGAGGAGCAAGAAGATCAGTAGAAGGCAAGGTTGTATATGCTTCCCTTGTGGTTGTTTTTTACTAGAGTCTTAGAGTCTTCCCTGTACTTTCAGGTCTTTGTAGGTGTTTTGACAAGGTTTCATGATATATGATCTTAGTATGGTTTCTTGTATCCTGATGTTGGCCCTGGTCAGGCCTGCTATGTACATAAATAGGTGATGCATCCTTGATGGATCTGGAATAGCTGGATCCTATGTGTTGGTGGACATGTATCATGCTTATATATATAACATGTTCTTTGCAGGATGTGGATCTGGTTGTGATAGTTCCTTTCTTATGATGTTTTCCACAATTGGTTATAATTAACCCCTATTTTTGGTAATGTGTTGATTATGGTGGTTCCACATGTTTTCGCGTGACATTTTGTTGTCTGTGTGATAGAAGGATGTCACAACAGTTTTTGGTATCAGAGCTCTAGGTTCTCTGAGTCTACAAGGATCTAGGACTAGGCTTGTATTTGTTCTTGTGATTTTCCAGATTTTCTTATAATGACTTCTGCCCCCAACATAAGATAAAGCTAAAAGATGTATGAGAATTATGAAGAACATGCTTCCAAGAGTAGTGAGGTTGCATCTGTTGATGGAGCTAGTGCGTAGGCACATGAAGATCGGGTGCCTGAGGTCCCCCAGTTTGACCCAGTCATTCTTGAGAACCCTACCTATCAACACCTTATGGGGCAGCTAATGGCTACGGTGAATCATATGATGGAGAGATTACATGTGCCTCCGCCAAGAGCACCAATTCCCCATGGTGGATCTTCGTGTATTGGGAAGATCTTTGAGCGGATTCGCTGAGTCAGAGCTTCGGATTATGCCAGGATGACTGATCCAGTGGATGCAGATCTGTGGCTGACAAGTCTTGAGAAGGCCTTCCGGATCCTCGACATCCCTGAGGCAGACAAAGTCAAGCACGTTGTCTACCTCCTGAAAGGTAGTGTTGGCCACTGGTGGGCCATCGAGGAGGAGAAGCAACCTAGTGAGGTGATCGGTTGGGATTTTTTTTGGTAGGAGTTCGTCAGATGATACTTACCAAAGACGTATCTGGACAAGAAGATCAGCTAGTTTGAGTGTTTGTGCCAAAGTCCTCTAAGCATCACTGAGTATGAAGCCAAGTTTATGTAGCTGTTGATGTTCTATCCTCACATGGCGAAAACAGATGATGAGAGGATCAGAAGGTTTGAGAAATGTTTGAGTGTCGAGATGACAACACCTGTTGCTACTTTGGAGAATCGAGAACAGTTTGCCATGTTTGTGGAGTCTGTTCGGAGGATAGAGCATTCAGTCCTGGAAAAGAGAGAGGCTATGTCTAAAAAAGACTTGTTTAGTTTTAGAGATAGAGGTTTGATGGCCTCAAGAAGCTGAGGTTTTCTACACCTTCTATGATGCAAAGTTCTAGTGCGCCGTTATAATGGTCACCAAGTAAAGGAAGAGGGCATGGTTTTTTACCATCTAAAGCCTACAGTACAACTTCAGTAGCAGTGACAGGGCTGTCTAGGCCGCAGTTAGGGGACAGGTCATGCTTTCTCTGTGGACAGACAATGCATCTAAAGTTGAATTGCCTGAGAAGAGACGTTGAGGTGACACAACAACTGAGGTAGAGTCATCAAGGTTCAGATAGACAACATTCTAGTGGTGCTAGATGGCGAGGACGTGACCAAACGTCACAAGCAGGATTATCTGCTCAAGGAAGCAGAGGAAGTGGGTGACAGTAAGTAACGGCTCGATTATATGCTATGAGTCAACCAGAGGCGTTAGTCAACCCACGAGTAGTTGCAGGTCAAATGGAGTTGTGTCATTTTGATTTGTCTTCTTCTTGCTTTATATTTGTTCTGGTTGACTCGGGTGCTACACACTCTTTTATCACATGTAGTATGCTTGATAGCTGTCTTTTACCTGTTAGTTGTAAGAAAGATAGCTTGTTGTTAAACCCCTTTTATTGGTCCTATGATGCTTCGATAAGTGTGTCCATCTTGTGTTCTATCTTTTTTGGGACACAACATACAAGTGGATCTCATATCACTTGATATGCATGGGTTTGATGTCATTCTTGGGATGGATACCTTGGAAATATATAAGGTTGTGCTAGACTTTGGTTCCAAGCAAGCGGTGTTTTATGATGGAAGTGAGAAGTGGATCTTCCAAGGAGATAGGAAGATTTTTCCGATGTGTTTGGTGTCAGCAATGGTGGAGGAGAAGTTGTAGCGGCAAGGTTGTAGAGCATTCTTGGCTCATGTTGTGGATACCAAGGCTAGAGGTTCTAGCCTTCAGGACATGCCTGTCATCAGAAAGTTCACATATGTGTATCCCGATGAGTATCCCGGTGTTCCTCCACCTTGAGAGATTGATTTTGAGATCAATCTAGTACCATGGACGCAACCTGTTGATTAGACACCGTATAGGATGGCTCCAACAGAGATGATAGAGTTGAAGAAATAGTTGCAAGAGCTTCTTGATAAAGGTTTCATCAGGCCGAGCACATCACCCTGGGGTGCTCCGGTTCTATTCATAAAGAAGAAGGATGGATCTATCTGTCTGTGCATAGATTACCGATAGTTGAATAAGGTTACGATCAAGAACAAGTATCCTTTACCAAGGATAGACGATCTGTTTGATCAATTGCACGGTGCGACAATATTCTCAAAGATCGATCTGCGGTCTGGATATCATCAGCTCAGAATCAAGGAGGATGACATACCAAAGTTAGCTTTCGGGACGAGGTATGGGCACTACGAGTTTGTGGTTATGCCATTTGATCTAACCAATGCACCAACAACATTCATAGATCTGATGAACAAAGTGTTTCATCTATTCTTAGATCAGTTTGTTGTAGTCTTCACAGATGATATCTTGATCTATAGTCGAGGCAGTCAACAACACGAGCATCATCTTCAACAAGTATTGACTCTTCTTCGATGGCATCAGTTGTATGCCAAGTTTAGTAAGTGTGAGTTTTGGATGAAGGAAGTGACTTTCTTGGGTCATGTGATCTCAGCAGAAGGGATCAAGGTGGATCCCAAGAAGGTGGAGTCAGCAGCAGAGTGAAAGCAATCAAATACACCGACTAAAGTCTGTAGTTTTCTGGGCTTAGCAGGATACTATCGGAGGTTTATAAGAAACTTCAGTGTGATAGCATTTCCATTAATGAGGTTGACCAAGAAGGATGTACCTTTTGTTTGGGATGGTCAGTATCAGCATGCTTTTTAGAGTTTAAAGGAGAAGCTGACAAGTGCTCCAGTGTTAGTATTGCCAGAACAGGGGAAAGGCTATGTTGTTTTCTGTGATGCTTCCAAGAAGGGCTTAGGTTGTGTGCTGATGCAGGAAGATCACGTGGTTTCTTTTGCTTCTAGACAACTTAAGAAACATGAGGAAAGCTATTCGACACATGATTTGGAGTTGGCAGTGATGGTTCATGCGTTGAAGATATGGAGACACTATCTTTATGGAGAAGTGTGTCAGATTTTTATGGATCACAAGAACCTGAAGTACATCTTCTCACAGAATGAGCTGAACATGCGTCAGCGGCATTGGATGGAGTTAATTAGTGATTATGATTGCACCATCGAGTACCACCCAAGAAAGGCAAATGTGGTAGCAAATGTTCTTAGCAAAAAGTCATCATCACCTTCCACGAGGAAAAGCCAGTTAAGTTCTTTGATATGCCATAGACGGGATATGTTCGTGTCTCTGTGGCATATGAATGTAACGTTGGAAGTCTCTTTGTTGGCAGGATTTTTGGCACAGATGCAAGTGAAGCCTACGCTGAGACAACAGATCAAAGAAGCACAACAAGTAGATGCTACAGTGCAGCTAATCAGATCAGAGTTCGGCAGCGAGAAGCACGATGGTTTCCATGAGTCTGAGGATGGGCTAGTCTGATAATAGGATGATGGTTCCTGATGCTGATAATCTAAGGAAGTTAGTGCTCAAGGAAGCGCACATGTCTATATATGCGATGCATCCAGGCATCACCAAGATGTATCACAATCTAAAGGATATGTATTGGTGGCCCAGTTTGAAGAAAGATGTAGCTGAGTTCGTGGCAAAATGTGTAATATGTCAACAAGTTAAGGCAGAACATCAGAAGCCGGCAGGTACGTTGCAACCCATGTTGCTACCACAGTGGAAGTGGGATCATGTAACCATGGATTTTGTAGTTGGTCTTCTGAGGACAGCTAGGAATCATGATTCCATCTGGGTGATAGTGGATAAATTGACGAAGTCTGCTCATTTTATACCTGTGAAGATAACATACACAGCAGAGAAGCTTACACAAGTATATGTTGATGAGATTGTGTGTTTGCATGGAGTGCCAGCAATGATAGTCTCTGATATAGGTCCTCAATTCACAAGTCATTTTAGGGAACATTTGCACAAGGCGCTGGGAACACAGTTGAGGTTCAGTACCACTTTTGATATGCAGATAGATGTACAGTCTGAAAGGACTATTCAGACTTTGGAAGATCTTCTAAGAGCTTGTGTCTTGCAGTTCCTAGGAAGTTGGGACGTGCATCTCAGTTTAATAGATTTTGCTTACAACAGCAACTACCCGCAGAGTATCGACATGGCACCTTATGAAGCATTGTATGGTAGGAAGTGTAGACCCCTTTGTGTTGGTATGAGTCTGGCGAGTATCAGCTTTTGGGTCCTGAGTTAGTGTAGCAGACGACAGAGAAGACTAAGGTGATACAAAAACAATTGAAAGCGGCACAGGACAGATAAAAGTCGTATGTAGATAATCATCGCCGACCTTTAGAGTTCCAAGTGGGAGATAAGGTGTATCTCAAAGTCTCTCCATGGAAAGACATGCTAAGGTTTGGAAGGAAAGGCAAGTTGGCTCCCTGGTATATGGGACCATATCCAGTGATAGCACATGTGGGAAAAGTGGCTTACAAGTTGGAGTTACCACCAGAGCTGCATAGGCTGCATCCAGTGTTCCATGTTAGTATGATGAAGAAAAGTCATCCAGGAACAAAGGCAGTAATACATCCAGTTGAGGTCGAGCTTGATGAAGACGTGACCTACGAGGAAGGTCCAGTGTTGATCCTTGACAGGCGAGTGAAGAAGTTGAAGAAGAAGGACCTGGTTCTTGTGAAAGTTCTCTGGCATCACCGTGGCGTCAAGGCCACATGGGAGCTTGAGGAGGAGATGAGGAGGAAGTATCCCTTTCTTTTATCTTTGGATTTCGGGGGTGAAATCCTTTTGTAGGGGCTTATGGCTTGTAAGGACCCTGACCTTCGTTTTGGGCTTACCCTATTTGCTTTGCCTAAACCTGGTGTTTAGAGGCTTGCTTAATCACCTGAGGTGTGATTAGGGTTGTTGTGCTTTGTTGCGGATCTTTTGGGTGCAACTTGCAATTTACCCAAGTTCTAGGGTTTCTGTGCAAGTTTGTCACCTTGAGAGATCTCTTTGTCTCTCTTTGCATCCTCTAGGGCTGAGAGGATGAGTTGGGCGCCTTGCTTTGAGTTGTTTGGGCCTCATTTGGGCTTGCTTGTTTGGTTTTGGGCCTTGGGGCGTGCCTTGCTACCTTGTGTTGGGCAAGAGTGTTGTCTTGGCACCTTGTATCGACTAGTAGTGCTTTGTGTGTGTTTGGCATATGAGAGTGTCGGCCATGGTGTGCCGGGTTGTGGGGTGTGTCAGCCAGAGGAGTGTTGGTGGGTGTGTCGGGTTGCCATGTTGGGCGAAACACACCCCTCTACCTAGCATCGTTCATGTCACCCTCTCTTGGACACATGGTGCTTGTTGCTAGCATGTGGCGTGGTCCTTGGACAAGTGGTCCTTAGTGGACGCCACCTTGCCTTGCTCTCCCCCTTTACTCTCTTGTATATATACCACCCACCTTGCTTGCTAGTAGTCCCTTTTAGTTCCTTAACTGCTTCTCTTCCCTTGCTGGCCGAGAACGAGGAGAAAAAGGAGAGGAGGTGGCCGATATACCTTGTTGCTACTACTGCTTTCTTCTTCCTTAGTGGCATCCGATACATCGTGCTATTCTTGCTCCTTCTCTTCTCTAGTTGGTGGCCGAAGCTTGAAGGAGGTTCTTGGAGCTTAGATCTTGAGGAAGTTGTGCTTAAGGCGGGTTACATAAATTCTAACCTAGCTATACCATCTCCCTTATATAATGCTTTGATATGTTATCTTGATCGACTATTCATATCTTGCTAGTATTTCTTTTGCCTTAGTCAGTGATGTTGCTTCCTGATATGTTCCTTAGATCAGGTTGGTCGATATGTGATAGTTACCCTTGTGTTGGCTGACCCCTTGGATTATGGAATCTCAAACAAAAACCCTCTCTCTCATTTAGTTGAGAGGTGAGCTTAGGGTTTCTTAACCCAAAGGTGTATGGTAGTGTTTCCTTGAGGCAATACCCCTCTCTCACTTTATTGTTGAGAGGTGAGCCTATGCTCTAGATGTTGGGTGACATGGTCAGTTGGTTTGGCTGATAGAGGTGCTAACCTTGGTTCTACCCTAGTTGCACGTTATGTCCTTGTTGGTACCTTGGGTGACATGAATGGCCATGCCTTTGAGGGTGGGCTTTCAGCAACACCCCTCCTTCCTTGAGTTGTGAGGTGATCTCTAGCCCCTGCCTGGAATGTTTGAGATTGTGCAAGACCCCTCTCTCTTTTTAAGTTGAGAGGTGATCCATTACTCTTGATGCCTTAGGTGATATGGTGAGGTTGGCCGACAGGGTTGTCCTAACCTAGTTACACGATATGGTTCCTTGAGAGTGTTGCCTGATATAGTGATGGGCGTTATGATCTTCTTTCTTCCTGGATGCTGGGGCGGTGTTGGGCAACATGGCTTGTTGGTGATTGCATGACATCCTCTTGGATGGTGCTGCCTGACACCCTGCTAGGAGATGCCTTTCCCAATAGGGTACTCAATGTTGCGATGACCTTGTGGGCGATAGGATTCCTGCTTCCCTTAGACGATAAGGTTGGTCCTTGGTTTGGGCGTTGCCCGGTATGAGGCATTGCACGATACGACGCCCACTTGATGAGATGTTATGTTGACCTCGTGGGCGATAGGGGTGTGTCGTTTGGGTGACATAGGATGGCTCTTAGAGTGTAGAATGGTATCGATTCTTTTGTGGCCTGCCCAATATGGTGACGATCGTTATCTGTATGTTGGTCGATACATGTGTGAAAGAGGTGTGCTGGCCGTTACAATAAACAGTGGCTAGTTTGCTTGTTAACTGATACCTTAAGGATGGGTGGTATTGTACCTTTGGTGAGGGTTGTTGTACCTTTGGTGAGGGCCGTTGTAACTTTGATGAGGGCTGTTGTACCTTTGGTGAGGGCCGTTGTACCTTTGGTGAGAGACGTGGTACCTTTTGGTGAGGATTATTCCTTACCCGATATTCCATTGTGAGGGTTATGCTCTATAATCAGTTTGTAACCCTAATATCATTTAGAATGCTTATATGTGGATATTATGTATATGCATGGTCATCTAATGTTGCACAAATATATCTTGGTGATGAAGTGTTTACATACTCTTGAGCATACTAACCATGTAGGTTTCATCAATTGAGATGTGTGACCAGGTATGAGTTGTGACGATGTCATTAGTGACATTTGCTTAATGTTAAAATGATGTGATATAAGAACTATAAGAATGCATGATATGTGCTGCCTATGAGATGGTAACATGTGATTAATGATGGGATGGAATCCCTATGATGATTAGATCCTTGTGATGGATCATGATGATTGGCAAGAGGCCAAGTGGCAATATGTGATGTAAGATCCTTGAGATAGATCATGATGATGTTGATGGCATTGAGAAAGACAGTAACATTGTGATATATAATGGTGGAATCCATGTTGTTTATTCTTGTTTATGATAACTTGGTTGATCCCAACAATCCACTTAAAATGTATTAATTAATTACAGATGAACCTTTCATGTAGTTTGCCCTGGCCATAGATCCATCATCTTCAGGAGCTGGTGATGGTGAAACGGGTTCTCCCACGGGTTAACTTGGAGCACATATTGTTGAATATGTGGGGTTTCTCCTAGCTGAAAATAGGAGGATTAGAGTGCAACTTCGGTTGTAGACTCAAGATGTGTATAAGAGCATGGTGAACAGGTCCATGGCTTAGTGTGTTATAGCATGAATGCGTTCATGGCTCAGGAGCACGGTGAATAGGCCCGTGGCTCAAGGTATGCTAGCGCCGAGACCTATACCAAGGCAGGCTAGATGAAAGGGTAGCCTGCTGGAGCTGACCCTATGACTGAGGTCACTTAAGCAAGAGATTGCGGTCCTGCTTTGGATATCGTGCACTGACCACGAGGATGTTGAGGTCATGGAGTCTGACTCTTCCATTGACCTTGTATGCCACCTGCTTTGGGTTTTGCAACCGAAGGTTGGATTTGAGCGGTACGACTCACTTCCTCAGGGCATAACAAATGGTAATCCAGCTGTATAGTATATTTTCTTAGAGCAAACACAGAACATTGGTGGAGGCCTTGCATAATGTATGATTGTCTTATATACATGCTCTAAGTATTTCTTGTAGTTAGTTATATGCCTCTTAGATATCATGGTAAGTTGTTACATATATAATCTTGTTCTTCATATTTCATATATGATCTGGTTATATCTGCTACATGCTTTATTTGTTCTAGCTTTTGAGATTTTATAGTTCGGCAGGAAGTTATGTTTCTTGCTGGGATTATGTGTCTCACCCCGTTGGTTTCAACATTTTTAGGTGATCGAGCTAGACGTGGTGGTAATCGTAGTGTTGCGGTTGAGCAACAAGAAGATCAGTAGAAAGCAAGGTTGGATATGTTGCCGCTGTGGTTGTTTTGTAGTAGAGTCTTCGAGTCTTCCCTGTACTCTCAGGTCCTTGGAGGTGTTTTGACGAGGTTACATGATGTATGATCTTAGTATGGTTTCTTGTATCCTGATGTTGGCCCTGGTAAGGCCTGTTACATAAACATGTGATGCATCCTTGATGGATCTGGAATAGTTGGATCCTATGTGTTGGTGGACATATATCATGCTTATATATAACATGTTCTTTGCAGGATGTGGATCTAGTTGTGATAGTTCCTCTCTTATGATGTTTTCCACATTCATTTTTAATTAACCTGTGTTTTTGGTAGTGTGATGATTATGGTGGTTCAGCACATTTTCGCGTGGCATTTCATTGTCTGTGTGATAGCGGGATGTCACGACAATAGGCATCCATGGAAAAGGCAAGTTAACTAGCAATGAGCATAAATTTTGAGTGCACATGATCAATGGCATGAAATCTACTCTCCCATGATTAAGAAAAGAGTTCTACTTGTCCATAATGAAGATATGCAGATACAAGGTAGTGATTTTAGAGTTTTGCATGCTTAAGAGAAGGAAAAGTAGAGGAACCAAAGATGTAGCCAAAGGAGAGTAGAACTCTAGCTAAAGGATGAAATTCCACCCTTGGAACTGCTTGAACTCGGACAATCTTCCCTCCCAGAAAGCTTGGTTGAGAGAAGTAGCTCTACTGCACCTTAGGAGAAGAGAACAAACAAGAAATGAGGTATAATGGAGGTTCTGTCGCAAGAAACCACCTTCATCCACCCCAAAATCACCCTCCTAAGATTTGGAACTTCTCTTGGATGTGAGACACGTCAAAAATGATGAGAGATAATCGTCCATTGGGTTGCATTTCTCTTTTAAAATGAAGGGCGGTCATTTTTAGTTTTATAGAAATTGATAACGACACAACGTGTCTTTTGAAGGACACGCCGTGTGATGTTGTTTGATCCCACTGAGTATTACTTCTGTAGTGAGGCACACAATGTGTCAAATAGAGACACACTATGTGACGACTTCCTGGAGTCGATTCAAGTGAAAAGCACATGATGTGTTTGAATAAAAACACGCCGTGTGCGTTGGTAGAAAAATGTAGTTGGCCTTCATGTCCCAGGAACACGCCGTGTTCTCAGGGGAACACGTCGTGTCACCACTTCTTCATTCTAGGCTAGGGGTTGCTGGAAACACACACATCGTGTGTGTCATAACACATAATGTGTTGTTCATCTCATGAGGTTTTCTCTGTGTTGCCGCTTCTTCATTCCGGGCTAGGGGATGCTGGAAACACAGACGTTGTGTGTGTCGTAACACATGATGTGTTTTTCATCTTGTGAGGTTTTCTTTGAAGGGATACATCATGTCTCTTAGGGAATACGCTGTGTCTGATGTTGTTTTTTTGGAAATGGCTCTAAATCAGTTGCAAAATGTGGAGAAGTCCCATTATGGTCGGATTTGAGTTGGGCTATCTCCAATTTGACCTTTTCAATACATGTCTACAATGAACATCGTGCGATAAGCAAAAATAGCTGAAAATGTGACAAGATGAATATGAATAGAGGATAAATGGAGACAATATGAACTTAAATTGTGTGTGAGTATGTGCATATGGTCGATATGAAATACACACAACAACAATGATGTGGTAGGACTAGCTTCATTACCCACACCCATCCAAGGTGTGGGAACCCTTGGTTTTCCTTCAACACAACTATGTGTCACTGCGTTGAAACCCCTTGTGATTTATCACTATACCTGGGTGTCGATGCAATGCGTCCCTAAGTAGGGACACTCCAAATTTTTTTTGTAAGGATTCGATGTCATAAAAGAGTGACAAAGTTGTTATGGATGGTTGTCAACCTACCACCAACCCTCCTCCTTTACCTGGGCTTGGGACCGGCAACATTTGCATAGCATAGAGTGAATGAAAACATAGGTAGAGTTACATACCACAATTTGCATATGTAAAGAAAAATGTAGCTAAATTTTTTATACAAAATATGTGGCTTTCGCTACATTTTTGTATTTAAAGACCATTTTTTATAGCTAGAGCCAGTGTCGATTGTAATGAAAATACAAACCGGTGGCAAAAAACAATATCACAAAAAAATTATAAGATTTTTCTAGGTGTATATCCATCGTTTCAGTTGAATGGAACCAATGACACGACATTGTGTTGATGGTTCTAAAGAAATAGATGACACAAAGAGATATTAGAAAATACTTAGACATCATGTTTCCTCAAATAACTAGCATTATACTTCCTTCTCAATTAAATTTTTAGCAAATAAGGACACTTGGGTCATCAGTTTTGATGGGAAAACAATGACTCATATCTACAATTTTATTTTTTTTATGGGAAAACAACGTGCAAGGTATATTTTTTATATAGCACATTTGTAGACATATTGTCCCGTTGTTCAGTAGGATGTGGAACCAGTTGTTCACTAGAACTACATGTTCCATCTTGTGTTCATTTTAACCATAGGGCAGCATACCTACAAAAGATGTAATAACAAACACATATAAGAGTCCACATCCACACAATTTATTCAAGAACATGCATTTTCATTCTCATCAACACTTAATTCCATTCTCATGTGCATGCACAATTCACAAAAATCACATGAAATTCCAACCTCGTCACATGTACAGATGTAGTTCTTATTGTATCCATTCCTTTTCAAATTCATTCACACACATATGCATATATACATACATCATCCAGACATGCACCAACAATACACTTGTGCCAAACTTAATTCGCAAAAAATCATAACCATCACATGTATACAAAAATAATGACATCAAAGTTTTGAAAATTCATATAATGCTAAGTTGAATTCCTTAACAAAGGATTGTGCCCACTCTTCTCATATCTCATATATCTCTTCTTTAGTATTGGGATTTGTTCTCTCAACCAGATATAAAGAGAATGACATCATTCAAGAGTTTGATTTAATTTTTCATATCATCAAATGAGACTATTTACTTATGATGATCAAGACTATAAGATTACCATTTTTCATATAATGGATGTCTTGTGACTCCTATTTGAAAATTGAGTCCATATGATGCATCATGTAGTATTCTCATGCCCTATAATTATCTTGTATAGGGCATTACAAATTTACAATTATGCAAAACATTAATAAATAAAATTAAGCATAGTTGGCATATATATGCATTGGAGGTAGAAAACTCCTTACCATTCTTAAAAGTTAATATTTCCTTTGTTTATCTACTTTTCATCCATCCTATTTGAATTATTTTATACCCCAATGTGTTGAGGTAATACATCTAATAATGATGTAGACATTAATAAATGTTAATGGATAAAAACATACTTATGCTACTAATGTCATTTTTATTGTGTGTCCCCCACTCCCTATTTTGTTACCCAAAGGATCTAGCTAATGCATAGATAGTGTCTCAGGGATAATTACCAACAACTCCCTATGCTTATTACTGAGTAAAAATAAGGAAAATAAAATATACCTTCAATTCCACAATGAAATGAAATTTATAATCAAAATTATAAAAAAAGTGCCCAAAACTTACTTAACATTGAAAGGAGCTATAATCACACTCTTTCTTGTAGTACCAAAATTTATAAATACAATAGAGAAGTAATAACTAACAAATGGTGGGCTTATGTCTACACAACTAATTAATGATGGAACTAGAAATGCCATATTGGTTAATCTGAACTGTCCACACATAGTATAGAACTAGTTGCAAAACATATATGTACGAATTACTATGTAAGAAAACAAATGAACATATATTTTGACATACGTAGAATAAGGTAGTTAGCCATAAGATATCACTATCTCCAAAGTTATATACAATTGAATTCAACCAATGATAAGTAAACAAATCCACAATATATGTCAAGAATACTAGTTCGTGATCTTGACCTACATTGTCCTCCTTGATATAGACCACAATAGTCAACCCTTCTTCTAAATTGCGTGACCATGGTTCCAACCCCCTACACTCAGGACCTAGCGATCAAATAGGTTGTTTGCAATCTAGGTAGATAATTGAGAAGGAATTGGAGGTGGAACTGTAGGTGGTTTCTTAGGTACTATGATCTCCATGCATTCTAACATCAATTCCCAATTCTACACACAAATAGACAAGAATCACAAATACAAATGCAATGTAATTTTTTCATACATTCTCATGATAACTTTGGCCTTGGGCAATTTAACCACATCACATTTTTTGTCTCCTACTGTGTCATGGTTATGGTGGCCATAGGGGAGTGGTGTTTGTCTCAAATATGGGTAGACAAGTCTGACAGTCATACAAACCGCATTGATGGGAATTCGAGCACCATGAATTGTAGCACCTCGAAAAGGTGGAAAAGCATCTCCCGATGAAATGACGTAGAATATAGGTTCTAGTAATGCAAGAAGGCATGACCTCAACATTGAAATTTTTGTATGTAGTTATATATATATATATATCCAAACACAACATATTATAAATTCACCTAAAAGAATATTATATCACAAAAACTTACATTGGGCCTGCTTAGTGGGTCCACAAAATTTCTTCCAACCCACTTTGTGTGAGAATGGTCCACCTCATAAGAATAGTGGTGTGGTTGATGTAGTCAGAGGAGGTTGAGAGTGAGAAGCTTGAAACTTTCTCTGATGTGCCAAGAAAGGATCTTACATCTACACCAGCCCTAGAATCCCTAACACAACCAAAATTCTATAGAGTACCCAGGTTAATTCATCCATCTGGCCATCAGGGATGAATTTTCCTTCTTTTCTTTGCTTGTAGAGATCCCACTAATCATCACCAATAGTAATTAGTTAGTAAAACATAACAATCAAAGTCAAAAATGAATATGCACTGTCAGAGTTGAATTTTTATCATTTTTGCAGCCACCTCAGTGGTGGTAGATTTGGGTATGTATCCATAGTGTCTTGTCCTTGCATTTATCCATGCCTCGTGGCAAGATAGAGGTGTAGGAGTAGCAGAAGATTCAGTAGAATAAGAAGTAGGTTTCTCAGAACAAGATGTTTGTTGTCTCCATCAGTGATTCTAGGAGTAACCACCTAGACCCAACTTGTGGTCATGCACGTTCTTTAATTGCCTTTATTTTTAGCATTGTGTAATGCCTGGTTAATCCAAAACATATGTCTAATACATTGAATTTATCCAATTAATCATTAAGAAGGAATTTTAAAGGAGGATTAATACCTTTAATTAATCAATTTGTCTTGAAGCAACAAATGCTTCCCACACATTCTTATAAGATAGGTCCATTGCTCAATGGTGGGTTCTTCTTCTAGTCTCACATTATGTATTCTCTTGTCAGATTTTCCCTATAATTCCTTAATATCCTCCCACAATGATGTAGTATTTTTTATGATATAGTTTTTCATCAAGGTCAAAGATGTTCCGTAAAAGTTCATATACTTAATGGAATATTTTAAAAATAGAATTGTGAATATATTTAAAATAATAGAATATCTCACAGCTGTCCCCTTCCATATGAGGTCCTTAACGGCATGATCAACTTTATTTCAAGATTCCATTGTTATATCCACTTTTCTATGAGTAATATCTTATATATTGCCTAAAATAATTATGATTTTTCCCAATAGGATCTTCTATTTCATCAAAGTCAATAGGCAACTTTGGAAATTGTCCCCTTTGGGCTACTAACTTGTTCATCAAAGTGACCTCTTTTACGTGCAGAATCCCACCACTCCTCAATAGACCCAACAAGATCCTCAAGATGCATATCCACATGTTGCTCATCCTGAAGCTATCAAGATACACATATAACTAATAAAAGTGAAACTTATATAATTGTAATAGAAAATGTAAAATGCACACCTATGTAATAAGACAATACAACTTATCCAGACTCATCCTCATGGTTCACATCATTGTGGTTCTCATCTTGATGGTTCTCATCCTCACGGTCAGACTGCCATCTAAAAAATGTCATATTGAAATTAGTCAAAGAATGAAATATATGTGATAAAGAATGTAAATACATATATAGCATATAAAACATATATAATTACAATAAAGGATGTAAAATTCACATCTAGCATATAGAAAGTAAAACGCATATCTATTGTATCGGTTGGATCATTGATCAATAATATTCCTTTTGTGTGATTTCACAAGTATATTCGTTAGTGTTAGATTCAACATTTACACTTGGCAAGCCAACTGATAATAGTACTAGAGTCATCATACTTGCCATAGTAGTCTTCTTCATCTATAGGAACTACGATGAACTATCTTTTCTCATGAAGAACAATAAATTATTTTTCATTTGCATGATCAACGATGTAGAATACTTGCATCTCCTGTGATGCCATTATGAATGGTTCACCATTCTTGTCAATCTTATCATAACTCACTATTGTCAAACCCAATTCATACATTACAACTCCTTTGTTATTATCAACCTAGATACATTTAAAGACCAGAACTTTAAAATATATGTAGTCAAAGTCCCATATGTCTTTAGTGACATCATAATAAGATGTTTTAGCTTCATGGGGACTCTTACCCTTCAGACTATAGAAATACAATGAATACGCTTGAAGGGTGAACCCGCTATTTCAGACAACACTCTTATCATCTTGACATTTTGTTTAATATGAAAATCCATTATTGCAAAACCCTTCGTAAGATATAACATTCTTTTTTGGCTTAAAGGCAAGCCATTTGACATTTTCAATAGTATTATTTGGTGTTTGAGATAGTTTACGGAAGACTTTATCTTCAAACACCTAATAAATATCCTATTATACACTCTAGCAAGCCACATTGAATTGGCTTGAGGATATTTTTTCTGGACAAACTTGTATGTTTGGTGAAACAAATACCCACTTTGTCTATGTTGTGTAAAAAATACAAGTGTGCTTGTTACCATAGCTTACAACTAACTACTTACACTCTTTCTCCTAAAGTCCCTTTACTAGAATAAGCATCAATATGAGTAGGGGAATCATGATGTTTGGATTTCCATGAATGTTCAACCATGTAAGATCATAACTAGGCATATTAGATCAATTCATGCAATATGGTTACTTTTTGAGGTCATAGAGAAATAAGGTACATGGGGAGTTTAGAGCTATAGTATGATAATTATACTAACTTGAAGTCATCAAGATATGACGGATAACATTAGAGCATCATTCTTATAATATTAGAGTGCCATATATTTACATGTAAAATTAGAGAAAGTCAAGTGTCATAGGTAGGTCATATGTAAGCACATGAGTATGTTGCATGGTGGTTTGAAATCACAAGTCATAATAGGGTCTGATTTTAAGGCACACATAGAGATTGGTTCATTTAGAGATCCACATTAGCATAAGGGTTAAAGTTCCAAACATATAAGTATTTGAACATTACGATTAGGGCATAGTAATGCACAAGGGTGGGCCCTTAAGTCATATGAGTTATTAAAGGAAAACATAGCATAAGTCTTTAGTAAAACATGACACTTAGCATAACCAAGATTATTGATTTCAGGGTGGAATAGTCATTTGATGATCACAAGAAATCAAAGTTCTAACATTAGACAAGTGGCATCATATATGCATAAAAGAGCATTTTAAGGTAAAAGTGTAAACATAAGTGCATCAAGGAAATACATTTCATGATTCAATCCAATAGGTGGATAAAGGTTTCTTATCTAAAGTTTAAAGGTGACATAGGAAGCAAAAAAAGTATTCTAGAGCAAGATACACTATTAAACATTCAAAAAGTGCTTAAACAACATGCTTTTAAGATATCACGAGTAAACGAAGAAGATTTAGCTTCCAAAACTAATTCCATTGGATCGATCTCAACGAGAGGAACAAAATTCCTATACTATATGTTGTATATGGCTAAAGGATGTGAAATATTTCATTTTTCAAAGATTTGTAAGAGAACTATAGAAAATATAGGTTACGTCATATTCATTCATTAACGAAACAAAGCCATTGATCTAAGATCCTACGATGGTGCTTGACCACCTCTTGCTAGAGGCACATGAGGGGCCACATGTCACGTGTCTCTCCATGATTGGTTGTAACCACCCATCCGCCCCAGTTCTAAGTCACTCACAATCTTTGTTGATCGTCTATCTGTAGTTGTAAGTCACACACCAGCATTGTGGGTCGCCAGCTACTGTTGCGGTTGCATGCGTGATGCAACGTCAGTGTAGTGTGGCATTTCCCCCGATCGATACCACCAAGCAACCGCCCAAACCAATGTGTCCATCATGAACATGGGGGTGGTCTTAAATGAAGCTGGAGGGGCTTGAACATGGAGATTGAAAAGGGCAAAAGAGGCGGCAGCTAGGGTTTCAGAGGTAGAAGATGAAGTTGGAACAAGAGCTATAGTGCACGAAAATGCAAAAAATAAGGGTGAAAATGATAGAGGGAGGAGAAAGAGGAAGAATGGAGGTTTAAGGAGCCATTTTATAGGTGCAAAAAGGGCTCTACACGTGGTGGCATTTTTTCTCCAGCCACCTACTCCCATCCATGGGAGCAGGTAGGGAAGATGGTCCCATGGTCATCAAATCTTGTCTGGGTCCATACCTATCCAATCCAAGGGTTGTGGTTGGCTGAGGCATGAAAGGGAGATTGATGATATCAGAAATCCATGGATATGAAAGGAAACATTTTGATTGGTTGAGAGAAACTTGCTCAGATCAATGACGTGGCACATTAATATATCAAAACTAAAGTTTTTAAATCATGTTTCTTGAGCAAACATGTAAAAATCATATCTCCTGAACTGTATTTTTTATTTGCATGAAATTTTCACCATCAGTTCAAAAAGTCCCTATACTTATTATGTACAAAGTTTGGGTAAAGAATTATAATGTTAATGGCACTCAATTTTTGAAATACACTTTCAAGTGTAGTTATGCACTCAACTTTAGTAAATTTAGCACATTGTGACATTTATTCAATTCTATTTCATCATATGAGTAGAAAGTGACTCCAAGTCATGTAATTCAGGGTGAGGGAGGTCATTAGACATAATAGAGAATCTAATGAGTCAACATATAGATTAACTTAATGAGATTGGAAATCCAATTTATCACATCCTCCCCAACTTAAAAAGAAATTTTGTCCCCAAAATTAGACCAATTCATCAATCGAGATTGATATTTCATATTCAATATCATAATAACTAGGTATTCCCTAAACCTCAACACTATTTCAGAAGGAGAAATTGAGTATCTAGATCTAATTACAGTCTCATCGATCAATGAATTGGGAAGATGATCGTATGAGTCACAAATCAGGAGAGATCATCCTAAAGATCACAATTTTGGGAGATCATATTTTTTTGAACAAATAGAGCTCTTTGAATCAAGAGTAAAGAATGACTTTCATTCCCAACAATTAGGGTCCTATATTCTACATTGGCCTAGATGAGGTTATACATCCATGATCAGAAATTCATATTTCCACAATTCGAGACATACATAATAATTCAACATCCTAATTTCGTGCTCAAAATCAATGGAAGGTCCCACTCTGGTCCACATGGAGCTCACAAGTTGATCAAATCAACATAGTCATAATTTCAAAATTTTGAGATTTGGGAATGTGAAAGTCATTAGTCATATATCGAGGGTGATCTCAAGATCCAAATAGGGTGATCATAGGAGTCAAGTCAAAACCAAGATCAATAATCATGAGTCAAGATTTCATACATCAATATCGAGGCTCAAGTTTGGACATAAAAGTCATAGATCCAAACATTTTGAATCTCAACTTAGATTCCTACTCAAGGCCTAGGCATGATCATTCATCCATATACATAAACTGGTCAACATTTGATCATTATTCAAGCAACATTTGGATATTTCAAAATCGAGTTCATTATCATGGTGTTCAAAGTTGATGAATGATCTAAACCTAGGTCTTTTTAGGAACTTAACCTCTAACTATGGTCAACATAATCATATTTCAAGATCACCGTAAAATCAAGATTCAAAAATAGAGTATCAATATCAGCATAGGTCTGACCTATTCGGCACTTAGGTCAAGAAATCACAATCGGGTGGAAGGGGTTTCCTTTCCAAACTCTAAATATTCAACAAGGTGAAAATTTAGAGGCAGTCATAATAGAGATGTGTCATAAGTTAGGGGAGTCATAAGTCAACTACCACCCTAATCTATCACATTTGTCCATAATAATCATGAGTCATCAAACATGTCCAAATAGGGGAGTATCAACTACCAAATCGTATTTCACAAGATCACGAGTCAAACATTAAGACCATAATAGAGAAATCTTATTTCAAGATTTTACAAGGTGAAGGTCGTAATAGGGAAACCATATTCAATACTTTGCAAGATCAAGGTCATAACCATGTTCCCTTCCTTTCATGATCAAAGTAACAATATGTTTTGGAAATTGCAAAGTCAAATTGAGTAGTCCAAGAGTTAGAGCATAATCAGGAAAGAGTGAGATCCATGTCCATCATATCATTCGGAATAGAGATTACTAAGAGGGAATTTGCCTCTTGTATCAAAGTATTTCATCAAGATTTTGAGAGTCCAAGAGCTTAGTCATTCCATGGCACGATCATGGTACGTATCATAAAAGGGAAAAGTTTTGCTTAATCATGTTTGAGGTTTGGTCAATAATAGGGCATCAAGGACTTAATCAAAATGGGGACCTCATAAATTTAAATGAGGTATAAGTATAATATCCTCCTTATCTCATCTTATCAAGATTGTTATCATTTTACCTCAAACATTGAGCTGTGCAGTCTAGATTTGGTAAAGTTGAGTTTACATGATCTGAGGGATCGTAAATCATACCTTATCTTTAGCTAGTATTACTCATGATGTGGATGTATCACCTAGACCTAAGATGTTGATGTGAATTTTGAACTATGCTTGATTGATTGCATGCACGTATAGAACTTCAGACCTAAGTTGATCTATTTGAAACCTAGTTATAGGAAAACATCCAAATGAATCGTATGATGCTTATCGTATCATACCATAGTAATGTAAGACTCGATCTTTATCTTTTGCATCTTAGGTTCACTTGGGATGGACCACCTTAAGAGATCTTATCATATCATGTACTCTACGTGTAAGGTACGACTTTCTCTTGACCCTACTATGTTATTGGCTTGTATGTATGTATTCTCATATGTATGCTTGGTTAGATAATTACTTGTTTGAGCTACTCGTTCCCTGTGATTAGTACGTTCTCTTTCTTGAAATATGTTGAACAAACCTCAAACATAATTGAACTTGTACATTATACAAACCTTGTTTACCTACATGTATTCACGGGGTAAGGGCACAAGGCATGTTGAAAATAGGGTCAGCTCATTGACTTAGGTCTTGAGGTCCCTCACATATAAAATGGTGGTTAATGTTGAGCACCCTTACAGACCCTACCTTTTATGAAGTTGGTCAATGGCCATGATATATTGTTGAGTATAATGGAAATGAACTGAAAACATGCCTTATATAAAATAACATCTTTACTTATTCTATCCTTATTTCATGTTCTTACTTAGTACCTTGTGTGATGGACTCAATTTTGGCTTAATTTTGAGGACAAAATTTCTCTTAAGGTGTGTGGAGTGAACTTTTTATATTCCTAGATACCCAATTAGATAATATTAATAAGTTTGAGAATGGGTTATGGTTGATGTGGTGATGATACCACTTTACCTTATTTTGGGTTTATGAAGTAGACTATGAAGGTAGAGGCTTTTAGGAGTGTTTATAATCAAATGACGGTCCTTCAAGTATGATTAATCATACTAATGTATATCAATAAATTTGATGTAGTTTGGGGGTCTAATGATGTTGAATGAATGTTTGATACCCTTTAATATATGTCTTAAGTTTCATAATGTATTGATGTTGATATCATAATGAATATTCATAAGTTTGTGCCTTTTTGAGGTATTCAATTGACTGGTCATAGAATTGAGTTTAGGGAACAAAATGAACAAGAATGTACCTTGAGTTGTGATAAAGATATGGTTATAATGTTTTGAGGTTCCTAGAGAGAGATATTTAGGTTTGAAATCAGTTAAATGGTTGTTGCATTATGTAAGTTGGACTAATTTTTATCCGAAGTTCAGATATTTATGTGTCCCACGCCTAACCCGTTCAGTAAAATTAGGAGGCCATGGAATGGGGACGTGGAGCCTTAGTCACCCTTGGATGGTCATAACAGAGGGTTAAGATATCATCTCCTACCTTACAGTTAGACAAGGCAGTGGCACATATTAGAACTCCGACCTCCCCACCATCGCACGTCAAGATCATGGTCTGACAAAGAAAGTTGAATGGGCAGTTGTATTGAACTTTCAAAGACATATAAGTTGACCCATCACATGAGTTATTTTGAGGGAAGATGAGAGAAAATGAGAAGCCGTACGCCATGCCTTCTCCATCGCAACATGTAGCTATGGAAGCAATGGGTGGGAATCGAGATGGATGAGGTGTCTACGGACTTAGATTACTCCGAATCAAGGTCGAGTTGAAGGGAGTTCAGAATAGTTGTCCCCAAGGACTATTTTGGTGGTGGACGAGGAGCACTTTTCTACCAATTGAAGATGGAGCTCGGGGATGTGGGAGGAGTGCATCACACTGCATATGGTGGTTATAGTCCAGTTCCTAGAGGTTTGGAGATGCTACCTGGTATGATAAAAAAGATGCTATATGGTGTTCTATTTTGGAGAATCATCACTCAGGAGTGTTTTTCCTCTTTTGTTCCACCATGGAAGCAGCCATTGGTCGGTGAACTCCTCAAGCTCATGAGGAGGAGCTTCGAGCAGAAGGGCGAGAAGCCGACTAAGTGGAGGGAGTAGGTCCAACTCTTTTGGAGATATGCATTTTAGATGATCAGGAGATGAGCTATCATGATACCTTGCCGAAGTTGCTTGCCACGACGGTGGCCCTCATGCAATGGAAAAACATGATCCCCTTAGGGTCTCGGATGGGAACACAACAAAGAAAAGATGATATTGAACCGGGTCCAAACCACAAAATGAACATGTCCTAATCCTAGACTGAACCAGCTAGAATTCGTGTTAAACTAGACAGTTCATCCACACCTGACCAGATGGCTCAAGCCCCTATACAACAAAATAGCAAGGAGTTGCACCCCTTGCTAGCCACATGGTGATATACTATTGGCCAGGAAAAGGTATAACCGAGAAAATGTACCGATCTTCTATAATTCATTGTAATTAGATCTGACATTAAAAGATACATTCAATATACCAAAATTCTCAGAAAAATAAGTAGAACAACATGGAACCATGATACCTGGATTTTGATGCACAAATATTAGGAATATCATGTAAGTTGTGAAATACTCATATCATGTATTATAAATGTAAAATGATGACCTAAAATTATGAGAACTTGTCAATAAATCCACAATTATGTGTCTGTTCATGCACAAAATCACATAAAATGCTTCACATAGCTATTTAGGGCTAATAACCCTAATTAATGTGCAATAATTAGAAATATTATTAAAGAACCCTGGAAATTATAGAGTATGCTCATATCAATAATTGGAAGATAATATATAAATACGAGATCGGTTTTATACACAAAATTTATGTTATATGAAGATGACTTTTAATACATGGTTTCTAACCCTAATATGACTAATGAATGTGACATATGGTTGTTCTGTGAACAAACTGATGTGAAATATAATTAGTAGTTAATGAACCCAAATATGGAACATAGATGTAAAATGAGATTAGTAATGTAAATATGTATTAACAAGACAAGTAGTGAAGGAGAATATCCAATGACCTAAGAAAAACCCTAATGAATCTTAACTAGGGTTAAGATGATGAGAATCTGATGATGGAATATATGATCTTGTCTTTATTAGGGGTAGACAAAGGATACTGATAACCTCATGAATATGTGATGATTATGATATCTCTCTTCAAGGTATGCTTTACCTCTTACTTGGATTGTTATACAGTATGCTTGTATTATATGTGTAGTAAAATACATGGCATATGATATTGGATGGAAAGATCATTCTTGTATGATATCTTGCTTGATTTTCCATACTTATGTCTATGAACACATGAAACATAAGATATATGATCCATCATATGATAGCACTAAACTCTTTGGTACTACAATGCATTGAAATGATCTAACTCTTTGGTAGAAGATCACGTTGTATATATGGTCTAACTCTTTGGTAGGAAATCATATGGCCTAAAAGCATCTATCCCTTTGATGGCATATGTACGAGATATATGATGGAAATGTGCTTAAAATATGTGTCCTCTTTTGTTAATAAATATTCTAGTTCAGGTATGCTTTTGTTATATTTGTTTATTAATGCCAAATATTAGTTTTATCTTATTGCCAAGTCATTGTAATGAGAGGTATATAAAAGACACGTAGGCATACTTTGTACACTATTCTTGAATATCGTGTTGACGTGTACCACATGTAATCTTTGTTTAGGTATGTGTACATATGATCTTGATGAATCGGGATAGTTGAGAGTTGTGTAGTGACATGATTTACAGATGGACCTATTATCTTAAGATCTTGTTGTAGAATGTAGTACATATTTATGTATAAGTTTGTTGTTCAATATGTAATCTCAAAAGTTGTAACAATTCATTTTGTAATTGTATGTTGAATGGTGAGCTCGTGTTGTTGTGGTTTGTTTATTGTTCATGTGCATGTGCTACTGTTGTTTCCTTTTGACTTCGTCTTTTTTTTTAATTAGACTAGTGTGTGATGTTTAAATTAGTATTATCACTGAGGTGAGGTTTCAATTTTAAAATCACACATCAGATTAAGTTTTAGAAAATCTGGGGACGTCACAGGTGGTATAGAACATGAACGATAGAAAAGCTTGACATTTACTCATTATGCAACTCCCAAACTAAAGATAACCTTGAACTTGAAAACCTTTACGGTTAGGTTAGTAGTCATGTGGACACTAGATCTGACTTAGACTCTAGGTTAGAATCTAGATGTCATAGAACTAGGTCTAGACTAATGCTTGTTGTATAACAAGTCCTAAGATGTCATTGTTTCCTTGTAATGTGGCGGTATGACACGTTACATTATTTGGAGACGATGTCCATTGAGGGAAGAGAAATCTTAGACATATATCACTCATTGTGTATGGTAGCTACACTAGTCTAAACCATTTTCACATCCTTTTCACTATTTGACATTATTACACTAGACACTCTACTATGTGTGGGACACTTGTTTTGTAGATTTGTTTTTTTATTCTAATCGGATCGAAACTCAATAGTTTTCTCTGACACATGTTTTATCAAAAAAAATTATATAATATTTTATTATATGCGTAAGTATTAAAAAAATGTGTCCTCATACATGTACGAGTAGGAGGTGGTCATGCAACCTAATTGAAAGTGAATGACATCAGTCTAGAAGAGAGAGTTGTTCTAGATTAGATGTCTAGAGCCTTGTTAGAATTTATGATGGATGAAATAATGAAGTGAGTTTAGATGATATGATCTAAGTTTTATGTAATGTGATAAGATGTTTTATGATGATCAATGTTTTTCTTTGAGGATTAAGGTTCGATTTTGAGGTTTTCAGGTAAGTGTAATGCAAGTATGTTGGCCTTTATGAAATAAGATAAGATAAGTTAAGACAAGATGTAAACCAACAAAAGCCTCAATCTCTTTTTCAAAGGAGGACCCCTAGAGTTGGGACCAATTGTAGGGTTAAATCTAGAGAGAGTGAGACCGATAGGGACAAGGTCATAGAACCTAACCTCCAAGATATGAGAAATATGATAATATGTGTTATGATATGTCCTAAACTAGACTAATCTTGAGTGAATGAGTTGAGTTGCTTAATGCATGATTCCTATTGATATCTTGAACCCTAGATGTCCTTGGGAGGACCAAATCCTAGAGTCAGAGAGAAGCTAGTTAAATATGCATGTCAAGATATGAATATGAGTACCTAACATCTGGGTGAGGGAGAGAGATAGAGTCCCATGACCCTAGAGGAGGTAAATGTGTTAGTTTTTATAAACCCTCAAGCTCGTGTTGGTGGTTCCCTACATAGGAATCTAGTGGTGTATACGAGAGAGAAAGTGGAGTAGGAATATATCATGGGTAGAGAACCTATGAAGAGAATGTTATACCAAGTTTTGGTTTGTGCTTATGTGGCTAGAGCTCGTAAAGCAATCAACTAGTGCCAATGAGGTAGACCTGATAACCCTAGACCAAAGAGGGAAGATAGAGCTAGTGTATATATGATACTCATCGAGTTGAGTGAGATCAAAGAGGTTGAGCATGACACTACCCTCAGGTAAGGGTTAGGAGAACCTCAATTGGATTAGATAAAGTTTTGATACATGTTTGATAAGCCGCTTGTATAATTTTTCTTAGCACCACCATGATATAATACGAGAAAAAATATGATCGAATCTTGAAATGTGATACATGAAGGTAACATGGTGGAAAACCTAGTAATGGTTTAATAGATATCAATGTACAAATAGTTAACCATCTATATGAATGATGATGATAATGTAATGTAGTTGGTTAATAAAGTTATGAAGTAACTAACAAAGTTTGTAACTTAATATGTGATAGAAATGAGATCATATTAATGATATTCTTTGACTAAGGTGTTAATGTATGTGGTAAATAAAGATGACAAATATAGTTTGAAAAATTACCACACATAATGATGGTGATATCGTTATAATATCCAGATGGATGACAAGGTTTTTGATGGTGGACAAGGGGCACTTTTCTGCCAGTTGATGACGGAGCTTGGGGATGTGTGAGGAGTGCATCACACTACATGTGGTGGCTACAGTTGAGTTCTTAGAGATCTAAATATGCTATCTGATGTTCTGTTTGGGAGAATCATTACTCAGGAGTGTTTTTCTCCTTTTGTTCCAGCATGGCAGTAGCCAGCGGTGGCGACCTCCTCGAGCTCACGAGGAGGAGCTTCAGGCATAAGGGTGAGCGGCCGATGAAGTGGTGGGAGCAAGTCCGACTCTTTTGGAGGTATGTGTTTCACACGATCAAGAGAGGATCTATTGCGATCCCTCACCTGAGATGCTTGCCATGGAAGTGGCCCTCAAGTAGAGGAAGAATAGGCCCCCCTTCAGGGCTCAGACGGGAACGCAACGAAGAAAAGAAGATGTTGAATTGGGTCCAAATCACATAATGAATTGGTCCTAATCCCAGACTAAACCGACCAGAATTCATGGTGAACTAGATGGTTCATCCACACTAGATAGGATGAATCAAGCCCCTACCTAGCAAAATAGCAAGGAGCCTCACCCCTTGCTAGCCACATGGTGATACACAATTGGCCAGGAAAAGTTAAAACCTAAAAAATGTACAAATCTTCTATAATTCTCAGTAATTAGCTATGACATCAAAAAAATCCAAACATGTACAGAAGTTATCAAAAAAATAAGTAGAACAACATGGAACCATGATATCTAGATTTTGATGCACTAATATCAATAATATCATGTAAGTTGTTAAATGGTCATATCATGTATTATAAATGTCAAATGATGACCTAAAATTATGAGAACTTGTCAATAAATCCATAATCATGTTTATAGTCTATTTGATGTCAGTGATCATAATGTAAATGCACGAAATCACATAAAATGGTTCACATGGATATTTAGGGCTAATAAACCTAATTAATATGCAATAATTAGAAATATGCTTAAAGAACCCTAGAAATTACATAGTAAGCTCATATCAACAACTAGAAGATAATATGTAAATCTAAGATCAATTTTATACATAAAATTCATGTTATATGAAGATGATTTTTAATGCATGATTTGTAACCCTTATATGACTAATGAATGTGACATAAGGTTGTTATGTGCACAAAATGATGATAAATATAATCAACAGTTAATGAACCCTGATCTAGAACTTAATTGGAAAATGAGACCAATAATATAAATCTGAGTTAACAAGACAAGTAGTGAAGGAGAATATCCAATTATCTAAGAAAAACCCTAATGAATCTTAACTAGGGTTAAGATGATGAGAATATGATGATGGAAAATATGATCTTTTCTTTATCAGGGGTTGAAAAAAGGTATAGATGACCTCATGAATATGTGATGATTAGGATATCTCTCTTCAAGGTACGCTTTACCTCTTACTTGGCTTATTATACAATATGCTTATATTATATGTGTAGTAAAATACTTGGCATATGATATTGGATGGAATGATGTTCTCATATGATATCTTGCTTCATTTTCCATACTTATGTCTATGAACACGTGAAACATAATATATTTATGATCCATCATATGATAGAACTAAACTATTTCATAGTATAGTGCATTGAACTGATCTAACTCTTTGGTAGGAGATCATGTTGTATATACGACCTAATTCTTTGGCAAGAGATCATAAGGCCTAAAATCATCTATTCCTTTGGTGGCAAATGTCTGAGATATATGATGGAAATGTGCTTAAGATATGTGTGCTCTTTTGTTAATAGACATTCTAGTTAAAGTATGCTTTTGTTATATTTGTATATTACTTCAAAGTATTACTTTTGTCTTTTTATCAAGTCATAGTAATGATAGGTATATAAAAGACACATAGGCGTACTCAATACAATATTCTTGAATATTGTGTTGATGTGTACCACATGTAACCTTTGTTTAGGTTTGTTTACATATGATTTTGAAGAACTGGGATAGTTGAGAGTTGTATGGTGAGTTGATGTACATGTGCACCTTTTGTCTTAAGATCCTGTTGTAGAATGTAGTACATGTTTATGTATAAGTTTGATGTTTAATTTGTAATCTCAAAAGTTGTAACAATTCATTTTCAGGTTTTTTTATTGTTCATGTACATGTGCTAATGTTGTTTCCTTCTGACTTGCTCTGATTTTCTTCTTCTTAGCCTAGTGTGTAGTGTTTAAATTGGGATTCTCGCTGAGGTGAGGTTTCAATTTGGATGTCACACATCATATTAAGTTTTAGAAAATACGGGGACGTCACACCTTGTTTCTAGCCAAGAATCATTTTATAAAGTCTTAAATTGTTTACTAGCTTTTCATAGCATACTTAATGCTCTAGCATTAATACGGTTTTGTTTATCGAACTTTAGTTGCCAAAGGAAGATCCGTTGTACTCAAGGCTCTACTCAGTGAAATGAAATGCCAATGGGTTACTTGAATATAGTAATGGGTACATATATCCTACCTCCATGTTTAGTATCTTGTTATCTCTTAGTTTTGTTATTGCCTTTTCATATATGTTGCTTGTTGAAAGTATGTGTCATTCTAGGGACGGATGCCAAAGTCCACTTGCCTTTGGCTATGAAGCCATTAGGAGTGTTGACTTTGGGTAACAAATAGTTCTGTGACATCAAGTGTGCCCAATGAAGTATCTCAAGAGGATTCATTAACCACTAGTTTCATTTCTGAGCACGTGGAAAGGATGACAAATGTGGGGGGTGACTCAGAACAAGCTATTTTTGAATCTGATGATTCTGAAGAAATGGTTGAACCTAGAAGAAGTAAACGGTCCAGTACATCTAAGGATTTTGGAAGTGAGTTTCTCAGTTACAATGTTGAGGATGATCTTGTAACTTTCAAACAAGCTATGTAATATCTAGAAGCTAAGTTTTTCAAAGAAGCCATTAATGATGAAATCCAATCAATTCTATCGAATGGAACTTGAGAATTGGTGGATTTTCCTCCTGGTTGTTCTATAGTTGGATGCAAATGGATCTTTAAGAAGAAACTTAATGGAAATGAGATAATCAATAAGTATAAATCTAGATTAGTTTCTAAGGGTTACAAATAGAGGGAAGGAATATATTATTTTGATACATATTGTACTATTTTTGATATGACCACAGATTGAGTGCTTATAGCATTGCCTTCCATTTATATCTCTGTAACCATCAGATGGATGTGAAGACAAAATTCTTACACGGTGATCTTTAGGAAGAGATATATATGGAAAAACTTGATGATTTGTGGGTTGTGGGAATGAGTCTAAAGTGTGTAAACTTATAAGTCATTATATGGCTTGAAACAAGCCCCTAAGCAATGATATGAAAAGTTTGATTCTATGATATCATCATTTGGCTTTGTTTCTAATGAATTTGATAAGTGTCTCTACTATAAAACCGTCAATGATGGATTCATTTTCTTATGCTTATATGTCGATGATATCCTGCATTTTGGTTTCGATATAAAAGTAGTAAATGAGACAAAGTCATTCTTGTGTAGAAAATTTAAGATGAAGGATATGGGTGTCACTGATGTGATTTTAGGCTTTAAAATCATAAGGTCTACTGATGGTATAACTCTCTCTCTCTCTCTCAGTCTCACTATGTTGAGAAGATATTGGAGAGGTTTGAGTACACATCACATAAACCTGTTAAGACTCCATATGATTCATTCAATGCCTTGTTTAAGAACAAAACTGGAGTTTCAGTGTCTCAATTATGATATTCTCATATTATTAGAAGTTTGATGTATATTATGAACTGCCCACGTCCAGACATTGTGTTTTTTGTGAAAAAGTTAAGTAGATGCACCAGTTGTCCCAACAAGACCCAATGGGAAGCTCTTGATAGAGTTTTGAGGTATATCAAGGGAACTTGTTCTCTTCGGCTGTATTATGGCAAATATCCTTTTATAGTCGAAGGATATAGTGATGCCAGTTAGATTTCCATGAACTCTGGGAGTAATGTTGTCTCTTGATATGTATTCCTATTGGGAGGAGGAGTTATTTCCTATAGGTCTAAGAAACAAACCATATTGTCTCAATCTATTTTTGAGGCAAAGTTGTGTGCTTTAGATGAAACTGGATTGGAAGCTGAATGACTACATGGACTTATGTCCACTTTACCTATGGTAAAGAAACCGCTTCATGTAATTTCAGTTCATTGTAATAAAACTATAACTATTGCTAAGATAAAGAGTTTCAAGTACAATCAAAAATAGCGTAGACACATCCAAGTCAGAATCAACTCTGTAAGGGAATTAGTGTCTAATGGGGGTGTGGCTATGGACTACGTTGGTCCCAAAGATAATACAACTGATCCTTTCACTAAAGGTCTTACTCTAGCCTTAGTGGAAAAATTCAAGTTGGGGATGGGACTGAAACCCCTCATTATTTGCAGGAAGTAGCAACCCAACCCAACAGAGTGGAGATCCCTCAAATTGGGTTCAATGTGGCAATGACAAGTTGATGACACTATGTAGTTTCATTTGATGCTTCTTGCATTTGTGTGTCTATCCCCTGAGAAACCTATTAATGTCATGACTGTAAGTTAGTAAAAGACAACTCTCTAAATGATGTCAAGTCTTAGGATAGGATGCTAGCAGTACATCCTTGGAGACCCCAACTAAATGATTTATTTTGTGTAGGCTGTAATAGGAGAATTGGGTTGTTCCCTAATATTAATTAAGAGATATGCCTTTTGGATGCATGGCCTTTAATGCATCATATTTCTTTTTTGCCATGTATTTATTGTGTTGTTGCCAACCTATACTTTTGCACCCAAGGTTTAGGTTCAAGACTTTTGTTCACCTAGTTCCTACGAGGGTCACAGTTGGATAACTCAGGTAGATTCAAACTGAAAGGTATCTAATGAAAGCACGGTATGGAGGATTGATTAGCAGAGCACACTCACATTGTTATTTATTGGAGATTGTTAGATATATGGTTGTTAGCCATCTATATAGCATGGGTTAAGCCCAATGTAGTGCAGATAGTACACAAAGGATATGTAATTTTGTGTCTAGTGCAAATGGGGAAGAGTTTTATCCCACATTGCTCACTTTTAGAACTTTTGTGGTCCTTATATGTAGGATCATGTAAAGAGGTGAGATCACCCCCTTACTAAAATTTGAAGAATAAAACATCCATTCCAAACATGCACATAAGGTATGATGGAATCGGAGTACAATTTTCAAATCTATATTATTGGTCTGCAAAAAACCAAAGTATAGCAACGGAATAAAAGCATTGACTATATTTAATCTTACAACAGGATTACAAAAAACATCATAATATCCCATAAGGGTTTACATGAAGATTCCACAGAAGGATCTAAGATAGAGGAAAGTCTAAACTACTTCAAGTTTGTCTCCAAGAAACATCCCCATGATCTAGGCCCATGTTGAAAGTGATGTTCTCCTTGGTCTTGTTCGACACCTTGTCCAAAACTTGGGTATTTGGGAATCACCCAGCAAGAGAGAGACACAAGGTATGTGTCAAATAATGAATAAGAACAAAATAAAGAAAATAACATGAAAGTAACGACTATAAGTTCATCAATAGATGAAGAAATCAAGAGTATGAGGCATAATCAAAATAGAAGATTGCCACAACATTAAAATAGTAAAGGAATTGCATGCATGATTAATATTGACTACATTAATTAAGTAGGATTGATGCACCTACCAGACACCAACCTATAGGTGAGGGGAGAAATAAAAAATTCCCAGTCACATACAAAAATTATATATGGGGAGAATAACACATTCCCTAGGGCGAAATAACACATGCCCTATCTATGGGTAGTTGTACATAAGTACCACTACATTAGCTAAATAGTCTAATAAAATTAACATGCTAAGAGAATCTATGGCAAACAGAAGCATCATATATATGAAACATGGAAGTGGGGTACAAGACCTAAGAAATAGAATATCAATACTAATTTTTGAGGCAGTTTACCAAAAGAGTCATGAATAGAGAAAACATGATTCATATAGTGCCTCATTAGAGAATATAGGGTATGGTTTACAAATATCCCAACTTAGGGTGTAATAATGCACATACCTCTTTATTGTGTTCAAATATAAAGTTCCGTCACTTCTAGATATTACAAGTTCAACTTTGGCCTATTTCAATTTATTAACATTCATTAGTGTACATATTGTACATTATGGCATAGAAATCGTAAGATTGGACCTTTTCACAAAACTCAGATTTAGACTCTGAAAATCTCACTATTAGACTATTTTGGTTCTCCTGATCAAGAAAATATATCTTTATGTCAATTTTGGAGTTATGGTGATTAAGTTGTAATTTTTATGGATTTTACGTATTAAAACCATATTCCAAAAATCACCTTTATAAAAACCTTGAAAGAAGACCTCAAAAGCATTTTTATTAGATAGAGATTAATTTTCCAATTCTAAAACATATTTTTTTATTTATTTTAGACAAGCGGTTTAAAAGATATGAGTTTTCCAATTCTGACCAACCAGACATGGCATGTCAGCAATTAAGTTGCAAATGAGGAAGAGAGAGGGAGAGGGGTCTGCACGTGACTTGCCCCCCCACAATCTGTCCTAGATCATCTTGTACCCTAGGAGGGATGTACCAATCATTTTAGGTTTATCTAGAGCTAGTAAAAAAGTATAGAACAACAAAGAAACAAAACCCTAAATAAGAACATCATATAAAGGTGGAGATCATCATTTAAGAATAAGAATATGAACTAACAATCTTATAATAAGAAATAAACATGGAGCTAGGAAGAAGATCAGATATGAATCATCAGGAAACTTAATCAAGATGGGTTGTTGTCTCCAAGCACAAGCTCAAAACTCAAGCAAGAATCACCTTCTTCTCAAGGATACAAACCCTAAACAAGAGGACCATGGACAAAAGAGTTTTTGAGATTTAGATGGAGTTTCATCATGGAAGACCAGGGTTTCAACCTAGAGTAAGGTTTAAGGAAGAAGAACAGTAGGGAAAACATATGAGAAGGGGAAGAAACCTACTTGCCATGGTCGGAAACATCAAACGATGACTTTAGAAACTCTAGATGAGCTTAGATGAAATCCTAGAAGACCTTTTTCACCAAGATGGTGTCTTCTTCTACCTTGGGATAGATCCTCCATGGACAAAAAGAGAGAGAGGAAAAAGTTCTAAGTAGCAGGTAGGTGATATGGATCAACTATTTTGGTTGGGAGGTAAGGAAGGAGTATATTAAACTTTATGGTTAAGGAAGAAGCAAGGCATGAGGTGTCCAAGCTACTTTCCATGTGTCCATGTCTAAGGGTGCCCATGGTCATGCAAGACTTTATGGATAAGGAAGAAATAAAGCATGAGGTGTCAAGTTACTTTCCATGTGTCCATGGCTAAGGGTGCCCGTGGACGTACAAGTCTTTATGGATAAGGAAGGAGTCAAGCATGAGGTGTCCATGGAGCCTTCCATGTGTCCATAGCCTAGAGCTTCTATGGCCATGAGAACAGCTATTCCACATATCCTAGAGACTTATTAGCCATTAATTGTCAGTTATCCAGACCCACCCGACCACCAAACAAAAAAACCACCCCATTGGTTGATAACTCCTAAAGATAAGCTCATCCATAAAGGGAGAAATTCTTAAAATACCTTTGAAGAGAAACACCTCCAAACCAAGGTACGACTAGACACCCCATGGCTCAACAAGTTAGAGAATGATAAGGAAACATCTAAGGAACATAAGGCATGTGACAATTTGCAAAAAAAACTCCCAATTGGGTAAATTACAAAAAAAATCAAAATGTGCATAAAATTACATAACTTGCACAAACAACATCCAAATTGGACCAAACTTGAAACTTAAGCTTATCTCATGATTTGAAAACACCTCATAAGGTAGGCTTAAGGTTTAGAGAACTTAATTATGGTAATTAAGCTTGTTCAAAACATTATGTAAGGTTTAGGGCCTTGCACTTCTAGCACGAATTTGTTTACCATTGTTCCACTTAAGTAGTGATTTTACATTTTAGATCCTTAAATAAACATTCATTGAGTTATTTATGTATAAACTCTTCCATTGGTACAATTATTGAACAAATATTCACCAAACCATTATAAATTTCACTAATTCATGAACAAGGACATAAAGGACAAAAATTAGAAGAAAACTTAGGCAAAAGGGTTACACGGAGATTACATTCAAAATTCAGTATGTTATAGATCATATGTGACACTAGTATCTAAAGGGTCCTAGGGGAGAGTATGATCACCTCCTTGGTGGGTATGAGGACCACAAAATATGTGTATGCACACGCATGCGCGCCACACAACGCCTCGCCTGGTCGAGCCAGGTTGAGCCGAGCACGGACTCGGGCTTGTGGGTTGTAGGTTGTGAGAATTGTCTCCTGACTTCCATCTTTTTTTTCTACTAGGATACATCTACTTAATTAATTAATAACTAATTTGATTACTTGTTTCTTTTCAAAATATTTAAAAAAATATTTTTAAATCCTAAATGAAAAGTGTTTTCCTCGTGAATTTTCTGTAATGTGTACAAGAGCGATCGAGTAATCGTGTGTTAATAGAAATAGAATTTTGGTGTGTATAAGGCTATAAATAAGCCTCTGGTCATTAGGGTTAAACACAACTTTCAAACTTTGGTTGTCATCCATTCGAGAACGTGTTTTGCAAATCCTAAAATCAGAGTCATTTGCCGCCGTTGCTCCCTCCCGTTGGCTTCTGGATATTCCTCTCATGTGCCAAATAACGTCGTCCTTCCTCTCCCTAATGGTGTGATCTGTCAAGCGTTGGTTCTTGCGATCACTGAGTTGCACTAGTGGTGTACGTCTTCAACGTCTGCATTGTTCGCCGTCAACACGAATGAGACGTCTTCATCGGGTTCGTGACCAGATTGACTAGAAGAACGACGTCTATCCAGAAGGATTGCGGGCGGATGATTTTTTTAAGTGTCACGTTCGTTTCTCAATGAACGGTGTGGTCTGTTTTCCTAACTTTTGTCTTTATGTTCTTCTGCATTAGTTTATTTTGCATTTTCTTATCTGAATCTGTCTGAATACGTTAATTAAATTGCACATACTGCTATTGTATGTAACGACGTAATTAAAAATTAACAACATGTGTTAGATATCATTTTCTGTTGATACATTTATTTATAACTCCTCTCATTGTGCTATATCAGAAGATATACGTAAACGCTATAAATACAATTGTCAACATTTTGAATTCGTTAGGAGTTACATTGGCGTAGACGTAAAAAGTTAATTTTTCTGTTCCGCTTAGATGACGCCCTATTTAAAATTATATGGATAACGTCATGCATTATTGGACGAATGCAAACGTGATAGCAATATGAGTTTATAATACTATTTCAGGATAAATCTAAGGATGATAATTCATGGATTTTTGTATGAACTTTCTATTTTCTCAAGAGTTCGATATATACCACTGATGTGAATCGTACATTGCATTGTCTATTCCTTTGATACGATCAATATAATGTAAATGCATCCATGGAGTTTTAAATAGTGGTTGGTTATGCATGGACGACGTTCTCTAGGATAATTGACATGTCTTGGGTATGCATCTCTCGGAATATAGTGTGCTACTGCGTGCTACATGTTAAGTGCTCCGTTGACTTTGTCTTCAATTAGAAGTAGAATGTTAAATACTTTATATGTGAGACGGTATCATTGAAAAGGCTTATATATATAATGGTTTACCAAGACACGACGTTGGACTTGGTAATTTTCTTGTGAGAGAGGAAGAACCTGGAGCTGGCAATAATACATGATAAGTGGGAATGAAATATCCTGAGATTCATGGACGTCTTATTCTGGGGTGCTGATTATGGAGGTCTCCTACTGTTTTGCAGCACATACACTGGCAGCATGACTTAAGAAATGTAGCAAAACTTCCTTGGGGCTGAGTATTAGGATGCCACAAGCATTGGGTTCAGCTAGTAGTTAATGTTGGGTTTGCACAAAGTGGGTGGCCTACGTGGCTGTTTGTGTTAGAATTGTACAGTTATGCTGTTTTTTTTCTTCTAAAGATTCATTTTTCTAATTGAAACTGAGCTTGACCGAAGGTAAAACTCATGATTTTTCTATAAGATGACTTGTTACAAATGGAAGACTCTTGTCTGGTATGCTTCACGTTTGCGCTATGTGAAGGCCGCATGCCTACTACATTGTTATGAAATTGTCATATTATAGAAGTGGGTATTTCACTTCTGTTTAGACTCGATATGACAATAGGATATTGGGGTTACATGTACCTTCTCTTATGCTAGGCCAATCCCTTGGTGGCAAAGCCACATGCATTGGTTACTATATTTTTTCAGGTTTTCAAGTTTATTTCAGAAGAAATTAAATGATAACTCAGCAAGGTCAACATATTATACTGAATCCGGGTAGAAGCCCTTGCACTTCCTCTCGATAACTGAATATAAGCTATTCTCATGTAATACAATCCACTTTATCCAGAACATAGCATCCTTTGAACCATTAGTATCACACCATAAAAGTTAGTGTAGTTTATTCTCCACATTTATGGACCTCCATTTTTTTTTGTTGGCTCGCTACAACATTTTTTTATAGTATCAACAAAAGATTGATATACAATGTAAGCATAACATACTTGGTGGCCAATCTACATGTGTAATTTTACTGTTAACACAATGGCCAACAAAATCATGGTGGGCAATGCACAATGGGGATCACAATAGGCAAGATCACTTTTCCATGGCCAACAAACATCACGGTGGGCTATGCACAATGGGGATCACAATACGCAAGATCACTTTTCTAGACAACACATTAGATACCATCCATAATTTTTTAAGAGCACATAACACAAGATCATATCATCATTATGATTCATATTTTGAATAACAACAAGAAGATATTAAAGGAAATTATATCTCAGTTTACAATATGGTTTCCTATGCACAATTGCAAATATTGTTAGAATCTTGACCCCACTTGATTAGCAAGATGCATTTAGTATAGTGTGATATTATGATCAATGGTTGTGCATCAACATACTAGTATTCAAGTGAAGATGCATTTCGATACTGTGATCATAATTATAATAGGAACATGACTTTTGTAATCATGTACTGACATAATATCACAAAAATACAAACATACTAAAATTTTAACTAACGACATACTACAATTTAAATGTATTGATATGCTACCATTTAACTACTATCATACTAGTATTTAAATGACGGTTTGGGTTTCTTAGAATCTGCCACAACCATCCTAAGTATCACATGCAAGCAATTGGGTAACTCTAAGTCACAACCCAGACAACTAGCCAACCAACTAAACAACTGAAAAACTCTCCTAAATACCATTTATATGAAATATATATGATAATAAGTAGTAACATACAACCACAAGTAGAAATTTTGACCTTATCACCTATTATTTTACTAAATTTACTGATATGTATTCAGTTTGATGGCTTTACTATAACTACATTTTGAATTTATCTCATAGATGGCCGGGTTATGATGTTTTCTCTTTGTTATCTGATGTTGTCTGAAGTTAATTTATTTTCTATGAAGATTACTTCCTCACCAGTACACTCATCTCTTGTTCAAACAATTATGTGTGTCAAGTAGACTCTTATTAGTTAGTTATGTTAGCTAGACTCTGAGATGATGATTTGCAACAACAAACTTGCCCCTAGTTGTGTAAGGAGTGGGATCCCATAGGGATCCACTCCCTACTAAAAATAAAAATGACAACATCAACCAACAAAAACCTTTTCTCAAAAGGGGATGAAACCAAATTTATTTAACATGATTGTATCATAACACAAAGTAGCAGTGGAATTGAAAGATATATCTAACCATTACAAGGCTTCTTATCATATGAAACTTTCACCACGTAGGGTGACATAAAGGAAAACTAATTACATATGTAGAACTAGCTGAGGATTACCTAACAACTTCAAGCCAAGTCTCCCAGGAAGTCAGCTACACTTGTTGTCGTCCTGGTCCTCCTAAATCTCAATCTCCTTGTCCAACACCTGGGGTTGGAAGCATGCCCCACAAAAGAAAAAGAAAAGAGGATATCAGCAAAACGCTGGTATGGGTATGCTAAAAAGGAATTGAGCATTATATTTTAAGAAAAATGTACATCAAATATAGAAGGCTTCCCATACAAAGAGGTAAGAACTACCCAACCGAGCATAAAAGGAAAGAATCACAAACATATGACAAATTGGATATTGGCCATTAAAATAATAATAGAAGTGGTGCCACAAAAGCACACATAAATAAATTTAGGGCACAAAACCCATAACAACATGTATGTAGGTGAGATAAACATAACACCAGAACAACAAAAGAAACAAAGGTTGCCAAGTCTCATCCTAATAAGCCAAACTACTATCTACTATAGGACTAAGGGTTACCTTCAACTTGATAATCATCACGGACTTCTTCTCCATCCAAAGCAAAAGCTCTTCCAGCTCACCTTTCCACAGGTCTCTTACCATTGTTGTTACCATTGTTCTAATGAGGTACTTGAGGTAGTTGTTGTTGAACCGATACATCTCCATTATGAAGCTGAGGGCACCTAGGCCGAATATGTCCAGGTTCATTGCAATGATGGCACACAACCCTATAGTCAGGTTGATACTTTGCTTGGTTCTTATCGTGAGAGCACTTCCCTGGAGGATGTTAACCATTGTACTTAGTACACTTGTCTCTTTTCTTCTCATCTCCTGAAGGTTTCCTCTTCTTATCAAACTCCCTAGGTTGAAACCATGGGTATGACTCCACAACCAACGCTTTATCAACCATCTGTTGAAAGGTCAAGGGCAGTTGTGGGATAAGAGCATGTACCACATTGTAGTTGAGTCTTTGAAGGAATAGGTCAGCCCTACGTTCCTCACCCAAACCTACTGCATATCATTCCAACAGTAGAAACAATTGTACAAAAGAAGAAACGGATAAGGAACCTTGCTTCAAGTTGTAGAACTCTACTTATTTCTTCTTTAAGGCAGCCGTGCAGATGTACTTCTTATGGAAAAGAGCCAAAAAATCCACCCAACGCATGGTTGAGACGTCTCTAGTCCTTGAAATCCCATTCCACCAAACTCTTGCAGGTGCATCTCAAACATATTAAGCAAACCTAACCTTCTGATGTGGAGGACATGCCATACTTCAAAAGTCCTCTCTATGGCTAACACCCAATCATCATATTTGTCAACCATCTCTATCTCATGTTCACCCTTAAAGGAAGGTGGTTGCATCTTCATGAACTCCATGATTGAGAACTCCTTAGGCTTCTCAGGTACATACAGGTCTTTCATCTTCCCCACCATAGAAGAAGCAAAGAGTTGTCGAAACATGGCCAACTCTTGATCTGGAGTCATAACTACTCCCGGACTAGCAGAAGCTGAGGTCTCCTAACCAAACCTAAGGTTTTGGGGTGTCTTGTAACCATACTAGTTGTTAACAGTCAAGTTATCTCCCACCATTAGGGTTTTGCCTGCACAAGGCAAGGTACTAGGTATAAGCAACCTAAGATAAAGGTAAACATCCTAAGGGAGACATGTTTGAAATAGTTAGATAACTAACAACTACAGGCTCTGATACCATGTTGTAAGGAGTGGGACCCCTAGGGATCCACTCCCTACTAAAAATAAAAAGGGCAACATCCACCAAAAAAAACTTTTTCTCAAAATGGGATGAAACCAAATTTATTTAATATGATTGTATCATAACACAAAGTAGTAGCGGAATTGAAAGATATATCTAACCATTACAAGGCTTCTTATCATACTAAACTTTCACCACGCAGAGTGACAAAAAGGAAAACTAACTACATATGTAGAACTAGTTGAGGATCACCTAACAACTTTAAGCCAAGTCTCCCTTGAAGTCAGCTACACTTGTTGTGGTCTAGGTCCTCCTAAATCTCCTTCTCCTTGTCCAACACCTGGGTTTGGAAGCATACCCCATAAAAGGAAAAGAAAAGAGGATATCAGCAAGATGTTGGTATGACCATGCTAAAAAGGAATTGAGCAGTATATTTTAAGAAAAAGGTACATCAAATATAGAAGGCTTCCCATGCAAAGTGGTAAGAACTACCCAACTGGGCATAAAAGGAAAGAATCACAAACATATGCCAAAAGGGATACTTGTCATTAAAATAATAATAGAAGTGGTGCCACAAAAGCACACATAACTAATTTTAGGGCACAAAACCCATATCAATCTGCATGTAGGTGAGATAAACACAGCACGAGAACAACATAAGAAATAAAGGCGGCCAAGACTCATAAACTTGAAACTTGATAGAGATTGATGCATAAACAAACACCCAAATATATAAAGTTGGGGCCAACCTCATAAATTTGAAACCCGACTATGGAGCACATAACCACCATCTCAAAATAAACAATAAGGGAACATAACCCAAAACCAATGCAAATTATATTACTCTAGGGATACTGAGTCACACAACATGCTTAATAGGGAGGCAAGTAAAAAGGTATAGTCGGATTTTACAAATTAATCACCACATAAGTGATCATCATTATCAACCACCTCAAAGTGGGCATATAACAACAAATTGAGTTCCATAATGAACAAGGCATAATAAAGATTCCAAAAGAATGTCAATAAGATATAATGACCACAAGATCAGTAACAAGTAGGGTGCTTCACATGAAGCATAATATTCAAGAGGAAAAGATATGGTTTTTAGGCTATTGTCCGTAGGACCAAGAGAAACACAATTTAGGTTATTGCTCAATAAATAAAAATAGGAGATGCTAACATACCTCTCACAGAGTCTTAAAAAACACTTTCCAAAATCCTGAGCAATATTAGAGTCCACTTGTCCTATTATAATAACCATATACATGTATTAACATTATAGGCTTTTATTAAGAATTCAAAATTCTAAAGTTGTCAACTTTTTCTACAAACCACCGATTTAGGTCTTGAAAACATCACCGTCATCTTAGTTCTGATCAAAATAACATGTAATATTAAGTGTTTTGAAGATATGGACTTTTAGTGTTATTTTTAGTGATTTTTAGTTAATTAAATAATCCTCAAAAATTCTTTTTTGAAAAACTCAAAACCAGGCATCCAATTTATTTTTATTAGATAAATCATATTTTTCTAAGTCTAGAACATATTTTACTTTTAATTTTGGTCCAAGCGTTTATTAGTTATAAATTATACAAATTATTAATTTATTAATTAGATCCATTAAAATCACCTCTTCAAAAAATCAGATTCAAGTAACAGAATGAATACCATTATAAAGCTTGCATTTTTCTAAATTCTATGAGTATTTATTTGTATTTTTTATTAGTAAATAATTAGTTATCAATTTTTGAAAATCGACCAATAGGAAAAATCCAAAAATTGTTTGAAACAGAGAGAGAGCGAGAGTGTGTGGCTACGCAGTCCGAGTTGGCCCAATTAAAGCCTGCCAACTCGGTCGGCCCCACGCATAACTCAGCAAGATGCTCGAAAAAAAATGAAACTATGAAAAGACCGAATTACCCCTGGTGGAAAAACAAATGATCGAAGTGAAGCGGAGGGCAAAGGCGAACTTTTCCACATGGGATTCATCCCTTCATCTCGTCCACCATTCTAGCATACAGAACAGCTACAAGGTGCGAGCCAGATTGGGAAAATCAATCGAAGCAACGGTTTGACGAAGTAAGCACACAGAAACAAGGAGGAAGGGTTGACAAACTTACTGCTGTGACGAACTGAAGCAAGATGCCACACGTAGGAAGCAAATAGCACTGGTGGTGACCTTTGTTCTTTGGGAACCGAACACCGATGAAAAGGGTGGAAGACAAAATTAGCACTAGAGGAAAGTTGCATAGGTACTAACGAAGGCATGGGCATGGGTTTATATAGGTGCGGTTCGGTGTAGAAGCTTCTAGGTATGGGGTGCTCGAGAGACATAGAGGAGAAATTGGGTGTTTCCCCAAAACTTGACAAAACGGCTCAAGTATAGGATCGCTAGATGCATAATTTAATTTAGAAACTATAGGTGAAGAAATTTTGAAGAACGGTCCATTAAGGAAAGAGAAATCCCCAAAACAAAACCGAGCCAGTCGGTGTCCTAGTTTCCTTTATAGTGTGAGGAAGGGGATGAAGCCTGAGTCGTATGATCATGAAATCAACAATCAATAGCTATGATTCAACATGATCAAAACAAGAAAACCTTATCCAATTCGAAAACAAATAAAATGATGCATATATAGTATTAAATAAATTTCTCTCTCTTCATTTGAGGGCTCAAACAAATTCCAATTTGGCTAAACTTTTGCACAGAGGCTATTCTGGATATGTAGAATCTGAATATAAAATTAATTTTTCATTTTGAGAATCTTTAATGTGCTAAATAAATCAATTACTATTTTCTCTTTCTTCCTTCATTAATGGTGATAGAATTACCCAAATTTGATAAAACTTCACCCATAATCCTTATTTAATATGTTGAATACGAATTTTCCATTAATTTTACATTTTGGAGTTATTTGTGTACTTATTTAATATTTTAAGGTTCTACACGCTTTATCTCTCCTGATTTGATCTTTTAATCAAACTTTCTCAAAATTGAGTGAAAATTCACCCAAAGACATATTTTATTATGTAGATTACGAATCTAAAATATTTTCCACTTTTGGAGTCATTAAATATTTATTCAATATTTTTAAGGAAAAACACCCTTTTCTTTTCTAAATAAAATAGATATGGTTATTATTATTCTAAATTGGTGAAACTTGGCCTCCAATCCAAAGCATATCCCAAGAAAATGAATATGAGGTTATTATTTTCCAATAAGTTTCCCTTTTAACACATTATCCATTATTTCTATTATTGCTCTCATTAATAATCCAATATCTCATTATTCATGTTTTAAGCATTATCTTTGATTCCTTTTTCTCTTCCTTGCACCATAAGGTAAAGGAATGATCTAGAACAAACCTTCACCACCATTATCCCACATAAGATTATTTATTTCATATTTTGTGGTATTATAACTCATTATTCTCAATTATGGACACCTTGTCTTTTATGCACATATCTTATGTACCTTTTATTGATTTTATGATTAATTTGAATGTATATTCTACATTTTAATGTGGTTTATTCATGCATTAATATATTTAAGGTCACTAAAGAGCATATTCTAATCCTCATTTGGCTAAACCTGCAAGAACTAAGGGTTCTAAGTTCTTAACCCCAGAATAAGATTAAGTTCTAGGTTTCGGTATGTTACAAGTTGCTACCTTTCTTCTCAATTGTTCCTCTTTCTTTGTGTCAACTGGTTTTACAATTCCTTCATTGACATATGAAGCTGTTTGGGGTCTAAGATCCTTGGAGGAACAAAAGATGTAAAACCATACATGTTGTTGATTTTCAATTGTCCACATATTTGTCAACTTCATATTATTAGTTGTACCCAATAATCTCTGATAGTAAGCCCATTTCTTAGATAGTCTTTACAACTTCTACTCAAACTATTATTTGGTTGCACCTTGAGGTATCTACTTCATGTTTTAGATCTCCTTTCAATTGGGAGGTGGAGTTTTAAGTTTTTCTTCTTGCTTAAGCTTCCTTTACTTTGTTGTCAAAAATGTTGCTTCATGTCATTCTAGTGTTAAAAGATACATATGCTTCTTATTTTACACTGAGGTATGTTAGTATACAGCTTTACTTTGAAAGATCTAGAGGTGGGGTGAATAGAGCTTTTTGGAGTTTTAAAAATAATTAAAACAATTGAACAAGAAGTAGGAGGAAACAGGTAAGACACAAGGATGTACAATGGTTCCTACCTTAGAAATCTAAGGTACTTAGTCCACTACCTAATTGTTTTCATCGAGATTTTGAAAGCAATTTATTTTATTACCTCTCAAGGATGTTACATAAAATACAATTTCTTTCTATCTACACCATTGAAGTAGCCTTCACCTGAAGTAGCCTCAACCTCCTTGAAGCAGCCTTCTGAAATAACTCCAAAGTCCACGGAGCAGCCTTCACCACCTTGAAGTAGCTCTACGACCTTGAGATAGCCTTCCTTTAGAAGTAGCTCCAACCTCCCTTGAAGCAGCCTTCCTTGAAGTAATCTCAAGCACACCTCCTTTCAACAACCTCCAACCTAGGAGTAGTCAAGGAGAACAATATACAATAAAAAGGGAACAAGATTGGAAGAAAGAAATAACTTTACTAATGAGTACATCGCTTTGATCATATATCAAGTGTATAGATCTCCTATCCACTATAGATGAACATGGTTATGTGGTATCTAGGAGATACTTAGCTATAGGACACGAAATTAGAGCTCAAGGAAACAAGATTGCAAGTATGACTTTGCTTGTTGCTCATTAAGATTGATTATCAAGTAGTAATGTGTGTTTTGGGCGTCCTAAGGCATGTCTTATTTATATGAATGGGTTGTAAGGGCTTAGGGACGTTGTAGAGAATTTCTAGGGTGTTCTTAGTTCTCGACTAGCCGTTAGATGTCCATTAATTACATTGCAATGTCAAGTTGTTTAGTGCTGAAAAGTGCAATCCAGAACCTGTCTCGGTCGAGAAGTTTGTCGACCAAGATGTGTCTCGATTGAGAAATTCTTTGAACGAGGGTTGGTTTGGAGTATATGTATTCAACGTGTATTGTGACTTTCCAACTACCAACTACTCTCAGTCTAACAGTTATGGAACCTACTTGAAGGTCTATCTCTGTCGAGAATGTAGTCGGCCGAGGGCTATTCTAGGGTTACATGAGTAGGTCAACAATCAGTATTCGTGAGTTAGACTGAGGTGGTTCTCGGTCGAGGATTTTTTTGACCGAGGGTGTCTTGGTCGAGATGTTTGTAGATCGAGAATGTCCCTATTTCAATATGTTGAGTTATCCACTAAGTGTGTGTATCAATGTGTAATTGTGATTCTATCTTTTGGGAGGATCTATCTAAGTGTTGTGAGTGGATAGGGAAGATCTAACGCTTGATTTACATGATATCTATGTACTTGTACATTATATACTTGTACAAGTTTTTACATTGAGTACAATCATGAAAATAAAAGCAATCCAAGCATATTGATCTCCAATTTGTATTGATCTTCAACTATCCATTGCCTTATCTGTGTATCCCTGAAATGCTCAAATAGCAAGTTAGATCCACAAGAATTAAATGTTTGTCATCATCAAAACAAATGGTTTATTAATGTCCAATTTAGCCAACAATGTCCCCCTTTTTTAAGATGACAAACATTTCTAAAATATAAATCAAAGGAATTTAAATAGCATGAGTTTCATACCTAAGATTTACCTTATGTAGACATTCTCTTGTTTATTCATAGAGTGTGTGCTAGTTAATTCCCAAAGAGATGTGGAACATAGTATCCAACTCTTTAAGGAATATAGCAACAATTTATGTGAAGCCAAGAGATTATGAAACTCATTTAATTTTGATTTATATAATTTTGTTTTTGATTTATATTACTTCTCTCCCTTGTCATTTCAAAAAGATAACGAAGCATAGTATTATTATTATTATTATTTTTAGTACTCCGCCTAAATATGATGCTCCCCCTCAATATGATACTCATTTTGAAAAGAAAAAAAGGTATAAAAAATGTCCAATGCAAGCCACGATATAAATATTTTATTATCATGACAACAAGAACAACAAGCTCAAATACATATATAGATAAGATAGTTCACTAAAAGAAATTACAATCATTTCATTACATAATGCCACCTTACTAAAAAGATCTCAAAATAACATCAACTTCAGGATCCTTCCCAAGGAATGCAGTGACACCATAATATTTGACCAGTGTCTGCCAATCCAATGCACCTGTCTTGGTGAGAGCATAAGCTTCCAACAAGGTGGGTGCTCAATCAAAGAAAAAATGGGTAGCAATGTCTTGAAGTTCCATGGGTGAAAATTATGTTTGGGAATGATCAAGAGAAGGTGGAGGTGGAACTTGAGAGAAGTTGAGAGATGAATTATAAGGGTAGAGAGTTCTAGGATAGAGTGAATAAAGATAGTTGTCTAGAACATTTGAAGAGAGAGCTTGCATTCTTTGGTTTAGGTAGGTCATGGCAAGATGAGTATACTCCATTTGTCTCCCTAAGTGATAGGTGGCCCTAGTGAGACAGGTAATGTTATTGAATAGGTTATCAATGGGTTGGCTAGGAGGATTAGGAGGTGGAGGAATGTCTTGAGTGGATGGCTCCCCTTCAGTCCTAGCCCTTTTATGTCCAAAGTCAATTCCCATTTTTTCAACTGTATTTCTGGTAATCTTTTAAGGTTTCCTATCACTTATAAATCCTAGGTCCTCAAGGCTTTTCTTAAGGCAATGTTGGGTGATCTGACATACAAAGTCAGCATAAGGAGGGTTTCAAGTAAATTCAACCATGTTTTTTAGGATAAGGCGAATGAAGTTTATGGCTATGCTATTGAGAATGGCATAAATGAGATACATTCTAAAGGTTGGTACTTCTGATTTATTAGCTCTAGGATAAATATTAGTTGTAACAATAAGGTTCACTACCCTAGCTTCAGGTTTTAGATTGATTGCATAATAGGTACCCCATTCTTCATGGCATGAGGTGTTGGGAAGAAAGATGGTTCTCTTAATGTCACTTCAGCTAATTGTGGTGTCATCTTCAGATAGTTTAGACAAGGGATTTCCATTGGTTAAGTCAATAAACCCCATATACTCCTCTACATTGATGTCTAGCATTTTGAGAATATCTTCCTCAGAAAAATGAAATCCAAACCCACCAACCATAGAGGAAAAAGATAGGGAGTGATTAGGATTTGCGACCAGATTTGCATAGAACTTATTCACAGCCTATGTAGAATAGGAGCGGAAGGATGGAGTAAAAAATCTAGAAAGATGTTGCACCTCAAATAACTCATCTAGATCAACAATAGTGATGAAGTCGTTGACATCAACCGGCCATCGAGGAAGAGTAGTCTTTGAGGACAGTTGTAGGTAGCGTTCTCCGGCGGCAACATCATTGAAGGAAATGTCATTGATGATCATTTGATCCGGAGAGACCTTCCTTCCTTTCCTCAATGCAACTTGCTTCTTTCTACATGAAAAAGAGGAAGACATCTTGAGAGTATAAAGGTGGAAGATGACCAAGGGGAGATGGTGGATGAGAGCAGCTAAAATAGTTCACACTAAGAAGCACTAGAGAGGGACTAGAGAAGAGAGTATGTGAATTGGTGAGAAGAGGGGCCATTTTGGGCTTTATTTATAGAAAAACAGTGACTTTCTCGATCGAAAAATTTGTCGATCGAGAGCCCAATGGATCTCTGTTGCACGCTCCTCTCACAATGGTCGATCAAGATTTTAAAAAATAATCGTTACTCGGGCTCGGTGCATGTGGAGCCAAAAATTTCTGGTCAAGGAAGTCTTCTAGAAACACTAGAGATCATATTGCCACGTGGATAATTCAAGTTTTGGGTCCACCAAGAGGCTTCTCGGTCAAAATTTTTGTCGACCGAGACCATTCTTCAGTCCAACATATCCAAAATAGGACAAGTGGGAGTTGGTCGAGAAAGAGGCTAACTGAGTGATTCTCGGTCAACAAATTTGTCGACCGAGCCAGTTCTCGATCAATAATTTTGCTGACCGACTAGAACGCTATGAATGGTTGTTGTGAAGATTGTTTGAGATTGTTTTAGTGGCAGTCAAGATAATATAATTTTTGGACTTAGCAAGGATTTTATGCATTAAAGATCTCTTGAATTTGGAGTAATCAAAATGTTGGAGCATACAAAAAATATCTTATTAGGGGTGTAATTGATTTTAAGATAGTTAGTGCTCTTAAAATGTCATTTTTATTAATTATTTATTTCAAAAAGAATGTCAAATTTAGCCACAATTTAATAACCACTATTTATTCCTCAATCATTTGCAAGGGATGTTACGACCTGAAATGACATGAGATCCATTTAGGTTCATCGTGGGATACATAAATGTTTTCTCATATATTATTTTCTCAACAATTTACAAGGGATGTTAAGCCCTGAAATGATATGAGATTTATTTAAAATCATAGTGAGATCAATAAATATATCTCTAACCAATAATAAGGGATGTTAAACCCATATTGATAGAGAATTCTATTAAGATCAAGATTAAATACATTGTATCCAAGATTTTTTTTGTGAACTCCTCCTTAATCTCATAATCAAGATTATGTAAGAATTCTAAAGTCATAACAAGCTTTAAAGTTTAATTTTAATTAATCAAATTTTATAAGGAATTTGCACTATCATCTTATTTTGAATATATTGAACGAATTTCAGATCAATATACTAAGATTGAATGTAAGTGAATGATTTGATTTCACAAATAAGCATTTGTCATGCTTATTTTCGGTCGACCATGACTTTGACTGGAGCGACCCTCAGCTGAACTCTTTTTCGATCGAGAGGAATTTATGTATATTTCAAATATATGCATTTTCATAAGTTATCCAATGAGCCACTTCTTCTAGAATATGATCCCATTTAGAAATGCACTTTTTACATCCATTTGGAATAGTTTGATGTCTTTGTGGGAAGTTATGGCTAATAGCATTCTAATAGCTTCAAGTCTTGCTATGGGTGCATATGTTTCATCAAAATCTATTACTTCTTGTTGATTATACCCTTGAGCCACCAGTCTAGCTTTGTTTCTTACTACTTCCCTAGCTTCATTAAGTTTATTTTGAAAAACCCATTTAGTTCCAATGATGGTTTTGTCTTGTGGTTTGGGAACTAAGTCCCATACATTGTTTTTTGTGAATTGATTTAGTTCTTCTTGCATATCCATTATCCAATATTCATATTTTAGAGCTTCATTTACCTTTTTAGGTTCAATGATCGATACAAGTGCCATATTTGCAAAATCTCTAAATGATGATCGGGTTTTTACTTTATCGTGAGGATTTCCAACGACTAAATCTTGAGGATGATCTGTTATTAATTTAGGAATATGTTTTTGTGTCTCATTTTTTTGATTATTTTCAGATTTTGATTGTCTTTTGTGGTTATAGTTAAGTCTTCAATTTGATGAGTAATGTCATTTATATCCTCATTTTCATTTTCAGTATTTTGAGTTGTTACTTCATGAAAAGTGATTTGGATGGATTCTTCAACTTTTCTAGTAATAGTATTGTAAATTCTAAAAGCTTTGCTAGAAGATGAATATCCCAAAAAAAATGCTTTATGTGATTTATAATCAAATATGTCTCTATCATCTTTGGTATTTAGGATATAACAAGTTGTACCAAAGGTATGAAAATAATCAACTCTTGGTTTTTTTTGTTGAAGATGAGTTCATATTGAGTTTTCTTTAGATGAGAATGTAATGTTACTTTATTTAACACATAGCATGTAGGTGTATTATGTTTCAAGTAACATTGTTCTAGCCATTTCTTGTAAGGATCTATTTTTTCGTTTCTACTATGCCATTTTGTTGTGGAGTGCGTGGAGCTGAAAAATAATAAGTGTATCCTTGAGATGTACAAAATTTTTCAAAGATGTGATTTTTCAAATTCCTCACCATGATCACTCCTAATTGTACATATTTTATTTTGCAATAGATTGTCAATCTTAGAGCAAAATTTTATGAATATTTGGATTGTATCATTTTTTTGCAAGAAAATGAACCCATCTGTATCTACTATAATCATCTACAATGACAAAGCAATATCTTTTTCCACCAATAGACTGAGTTCTCATAGGACCAAACAAATCCATGTGAATAAGATCTAATGATCTAGTAGTGCTAAGCATTGTTTTGGATTTGAATGAAGTTTTGTTTTTGCTTTCCTAAGGTACATGGTTCACAATTTTCAGGTTTATCAAAGGATATTTTAGGTAACCCACATACAAGATCATATTTAATTAACTTTTTGATAACATGTGAACTTGTATGACCTAATTTTCTATGTCACAGTTGTAAGGATTCATCTTTTGCAAGAAGGCATTTTCCAATAATGGTTTGCATAGAATTAGGCCTATATATGTATAGATTTCCTATTCTCTTTCCTACATAAACAACTTTATTAGTGTTTTCAATTAGTAGTTTACAACAAGTTTTATTGAATAAGACATCATAGCCACTATCACACAATTGACTAACAGTAATTAAATTATGATGTAGGTCATAAACAAGTAAAACATTTTTATTTGAAGATTTGTACCAATGTTACCTATTCCAACAATTTTTCCTTTTGGATTGTCTCCAAATGTGATTGTTCTGATTTTCTTTTCAAATATTTGCAAAGCTTCTTTGTTTTTGATCATATGCGTAGAGCATCCACTATCAACCACCCAATCCTACAAAAGAGATAGATTTTGGTACCCATGTGATGGTCCTTTTTGGTTACCAACATTTAATAACATACTAAATATAGTTACATGATTTATAAATTGAATGTTTTAAGCTGAACAAAACTAACTAAATATAGGTACATGATTTATAAATTGAATGTTTTAATCATAACAAAACTATCTTCGATCTACAAATTTCTCGACCGAAGAGTGTCTTGGTCGAAGGTTTTGTCTATTTTACAGGTTGATATATGCATGAAACAATAACTTTCTTGGTCAACAATTTATTCGATTAAATATATCTCGATCGAAGATTTTATCGATCAGGATTGTTACAATTTTTTTAGTAGGTGCATGCTTGAGACAGAAACTCCCTTGGTCAATTATTTTCTCAACCGAAGAGTGTCTCGGTCGAACTCTTTGTCGATCGAGATTATTTCTATTTGTTTTCAGCAAATTTGTTTATTCCAATTTGAGCTTAAATTACTTCAATTATGCTAAGGTACCAATATGTTTAGTTGATATAAGACATTATGATTATCAAACTAAAGTTTTAGGTCAAATCTCAACATAATCATATTCAAGTTTGCTAAGTTTGGGGTCTTGGAACCCAAACTAATTCAACATCTTTTTTCTTGTATGGGCATGAGAAAGAATAGTGTCCAAGATGCAAGCAATAGTGACAACAAATGGAATCAATTTCATTTCTCTTTTTATGATTTTGAGTTGAGTTGTTCTTGGGTACATATATGATCTTGGTGTTGGGTGCTTATGTTCTTCTAGGTTTAGGTTGATGAGATTTTTCTTTTGGAACATATCCTAAACCTCTCCTTCCAATTTGACCAGAAGAATCCTTTAGGATCTTATCAAGAACACCATTATTTTTCAAGATACTAATTTCCTTTTTCAACTTAGCAATTACATCTATTTTCTTTTTAATATTTGACTTCGCTTGGTCTAGATTAGATGATAAAACATATCTTTCTTTAACAATAACATCATAATCTACTTGAGTACACAAGATAGGTTGAGTTTGAAGATCATTTAATTTTGCAAGCAATTCAACCTTTTCTTGACAAAGAAGATTATAGTTTGTTTATAGAGTAAGCAACTTCATATTGCAATCATTAAAAGATGATTTCAAGGTAGAATTTTCAGAAATAATACTTTCCATTTCAGAATCAAGATCATTTAATTGAGCATATGATTCTTCATTAGCTTTTGTAACTCTTTTTAGTTTCTTTTTTCAATCAATATATTTATCATGTAATTCTTCAATGCTAGCAACTAACTCTTCTTTAGATAAATCAAGTAGGCTTACCTCCATTTCTTCTTCATCGGTTGTTGCAATGAAATAGCTTACCTTTTCTTCTTTATTCTTACTTGATTGTTCCCTTCTTTCTTTGTGGAACTTTTTTCCTTTCTTCCTCTTTGGATAATTGAATGTCATGTGGCCTTTTACTTTGCATTCAAAGCACCATCTTTAATCTTGATCACTTGTTGATGGCTGACTCATATCAAGGTTGTTGAAAACACCATCCCCCATCTCTTCAAGACCTATTTAAAGCTCCTTGAAGACCTACTCTAATACCAATTGAAAGATCTAGAGGGGGGTGAATAGAGCTTTTTGGAGTTCTAAAAATAATTAAGACAATTGAACAAGAAGTAGGAGGAAACAAGGAAGACACAGGGATGCAGAGTGCTTCCTACCTTAGAAATCTAAGGTAGTCAGTCCACTACTCGATTCTTTTCAATTGGGATTTTAAAAGCAATTTATTTTATTACCTCTCGAGGATGTTACATAAAATACAATTGCTTCCTATATACACCCTTGAAGTAGCCTTCACCTGAAGTAGACTGAACCTCCTTGAAGCAGCCTTGAAATAACTCCAAGTCCACAAAGCAGCCTTCACCACCTTGAAGTAGCTCCACCACCTTGAGATAGCCTTCCTTTAGAAGTAGCTCCAACCTCCCTTGAAGCAGCCTTCCTTCAAGTAATCTCAAGCACACCTCCTTTCAACGGCCTCCAACCTAGGAGTAGTCAAGGAGGACAATATACAATAAAAAGGGAACAAGATTCGAAGAAATATGTGGTGGCTAGGATATACTTAGCTATAGGACACGAAATTAGAGCTCAAGAAAACAAGATTGCAAGTATGACTTTGTGTGTTGCTCACTAAGATTGATTCTCAAGTAGTAATGTATGTTTTGGGTGTCCTAAGGCATGTCCTATATATAGGAATGGGTTTCAAGGGTTTAGGGACGTTCTAGAGTGTTTCTAGAGTTTTCTTAGCGCTCAACTAGTCGTTAGATGTCCATTAATTACATTGCAACAACTAGTTGTTTAGTGCTGAAAAGTGCAATCCACAACCGGTCTCGGTCGAGAAGTTTGTCGATCGAGATGTGCTTCGGTCGAGAAATTCTTTGACCGAGGGTTGGTTTGGCGTATATGCATTCAATGTGTATTGTTACTTTCTAGCTACCAACTACTCTCAGTCTAACGGCTATGGAACCTACTCGAAGGTCTATCTCGGTCAAGAATGTAGTCGATCGAGGGCTATTCTAGGGTTACATGAGTAGGTCAACAATCAGTGTTCGTGAGTTAGATTGAAGTGGTTCTCGGTCAAGGATTTTGTCGACCGAGAGTGTCTCGGTTGAGAATTTTTTCGACCAATAATGTCCCTATTTCATATGTTGAGTTATCCACTAAGTGTGTGTTTCAATGTGTAATTGTGATTCTATCTTAGGGGAGGATCTATCTAAGAGTTGTGAGTGGATAGGGAATATCTAATGCTTGATTTACATGATATCTATGTACTTGTACATTATATACTTGTACAAGTTTTTACATTGAGTACAATCATGAAAATAACAACAATCTAAGCATATTGATCTCCAATTTGCAATGATCTTCAACTATCTACTGCCTTATATGTTTATCCCTAAAATGCTCAAATAGCAAGTTAGATCCACAAGAATGAAATGTTGTCATCATTAAAACAAAGGGTTTAATAATGTCCAATTTAGCCAACATACTTTATTGTGGTCATCATAATCTTTGGTACATAATTGGTTATAGTTGATATCTTGGATATAACTGTGTGCTTGGATATTGTGAGACTTACCCTTATGAGTGTTTTGGATATTCAAAATAACTAGATAGTTCATATTCTCTCTTTCACAACTATAGTTTCTGGCAAGTAGATGGTTAAAACAATATGTGAGAGTGACCTCTTCTGAGTTGTAGTTGGGATGGTTAGTAAAGCTAGACAAACTAATTGTAAAGCATCATACAATCACCATGAAGGCTCCATAAAATGTTCCATGAAAATCAAACTTCCCATGCACATAAGGATAATGATCTATTAACTTCCAAATCAATTCCCAAGCATGCTCCTCATCACATGATGCAACTATGAATTCATATAGTTTGCGCTCCTATCTAAGTACTAGGAACCAGCCTGCCTTATCATAAATTCTTCATAAGACGTTCCTATTTTGAATATTCACCAATCTACTAGTGCATTTTTTCCAATGGTGTTACACACTTGTCAATTGGAATTTGAGTAGATGCAACTCCGCAAACTAAAACACATGCTAGATTCACTTTTGAATTTATAAAGACCTACATAAATGTACTCACATACACCAAAACACTACACCCGCAAGCACACGGGGTCGTGTCGTGGTATAGGAAGGCGGCAAATATAGGGTCGATCCACAAGGAGAAAAGGGGACACTAAAGCTAGGTTAGTTTTGGGGATAGGTTCCTACTGCGGAGTCTAGGGTTGAAGGGTTTAAAGGTGATTTTTTTATTACAGTAAATTGATAAGGAAAGAAATGAAAGGAAAGCAAATGAGAACAAAACCTAATTTAACCCTAGACAGTTAATTCTACAAAGCAAGAAATGACAAAGCAAGGTAAGAAATGAACAATCTGCACTAAGGCAAGCAAGGTAAGGTCTACACTACTCTAAGCTAGCAAACAGAGCAAAAGATCAAGTGAATACCTAAACTAGCAACAACAAGGCAAGAATAAGGCGAGAAGCTAACTAAGTAAGAAAATAGATAACTAAGCTAATACTAGCTAAGCAAGATTGCAATTAGGGTTTTAAAGCAATTAAGGGAAATGTGGGCTGTTTAGGGGATGCAATTATCAATTAGGTTGGGGGTGACATATGAACATAATGATTTCATTTAGATTATCAAACCAAACAACAAGCTAGAGTCTAATGAATTGTCCTAAACTACTAACTGTCCATCGATATGATAGGTTGTGTATAGGGGAACTAGTCCCTAACACTCCCTACTACCCTTGTGAGGCTCAATTGGGTTAGGGTTTAGGTGTAACTCAATTAGAGTCTAAACAGTCTAGGTTTCTAGGTTATATGATCTTAGGATGATTAGGGGGTGAGGTTAGTAATGGGAGTAGAAGTGAGGTTTTAGACCTCTCATCGCCCACATTCTAACCTCGAGAAAGATCCATGTGAAGCACACCAAATTCATATAAACTAGATACTTGCATCTCTCAACTAGGGTTAGGAGAATTGATTAGAATGTAGGAGGATGGGTAGCTACCTAGGGATCCAAGAATTGGACTAGGTTAAAATCCCAAAATTCACACGTATAACCAATTGCCTGAAATTCCTAGGTTTCAAGCACAAACCAACAAGCACTTCATGAAGAGTAAGATAGAAATAGAACATAATCATTAGAAAATGAAATTAAAATGTTTACATATCATTTCCCCCAACATGGTATCGAAGTAACATTTTTCACCCCAAATAGCCCACCCAAGGGGCCTAGCTACTCATAGCAATGCAAAATACAAAAAGAAGGGAGAAAGAGGTAGAAGAAGCCATGGAGCTTGATGTAGATGAAGAATGTTGACTAAGTGCATGCATTCCACCTCTCTCCTTTCCTACTTTCACAAACCAATCATGAAAAGAGCACAAAACAGATCAACTTCAAATATAGCGCATAAAACACAAAAGCTATCCATATTTCTTTCATGTAGTTCTGGGTAGACCATTTCATGATGGTGTTAATCAAGGATGACTAGGAGTGTTGTTTCACCTTCATGCATTCAATCTTATGCTTCAAACCATACCAAGTGACCCATGTGGTTGTGGAAAAAGGGTGAAGTGATCTAGGTTTCATGTTTCCTAGCTCAGTGGGTATGAAAATGGGAGAAGGATTGCGGTAAGATTTTGGAGTGCTTTTACACACTCATCTTTTCTTTATTTAGATGCTCTTAAACATGAGCATCTTTTATTTTCTTTTTGAATTTTCTTTTTCTTTTTTATTTTTCTTTTCCCTTAGAGTAGATAGGGCATATGGTGATGAGAGTGAAGCGGGGAGATGTAGATGTGGCCACCCCAAAGTTTTAGAGGTGGCCATGGCTGATATGTGCACTTTTGAATCCTTTCACGAGGCGGAGGGGTAAGAATATGGTGAATGAAAAGTCGAGTCAAAGAGGGGTCACTGGTGTGATTCTCAACATAAGGTCTCCTGCATGAAAATTAATCCAACAGTTTCACACCACATGAATGAACAACATGAAATTGATATTTCTATCATGTGATTTCATAGGCACTAAGCGCTCATAGCTTTCTCAAGTCATAATTCAACCAAAACATTCACAAACACAAGAGAGGTGATGCACATGTAAAAGGTCAAAAATTGATATCATTTAGAAATAAACAATGACAGTTCATCTGCATTTTTCAAAGGTCAATATTTTTAATCCAAAGAGTAGAAATTGGGCCAAAACACACTTTTAGGAAAGAAATCTAAAGTTTGGGAAAAATTGGTCAAAACGGTGCCAAGTTGCCTTCAATCACATCTAAGCCGACATTATTGAACAAAAAATAGTAAACAAGCAAATTCTAGCTAAAACATGCAAAAATTACCAAAAATCTACATGATATGCAATACATGACAAAAAGAGAACTTTTTTTGAAAATTACGCAAAAATTGCAAGGAAGTAACTAAATGGCATGTAGGTATGCAAAGCAGGTAAATTCTAAACTAAAACAAATAAAAGAAAACAAAAAAAAGTAAATGGTAGGTGAAATGCATAATGAGAGTAAAAATGAGATAAGGGCATACTGCCCTACCACCCCAAACTTTTACATCATGTTGTCCTCAGCAAGACACAAAAGTCTAGGAATGATAGGGTAGATGAACACTGTGGTGGTGGTGCTCCTCCATTTGCTAGAGGATGATCGTAATAGGAACCCTAGTAGTCTAACTATGGAGGTGTGCAGTTGTCTTGAAATGCTGACAATGAACTCCATCAATCTTCCCCCCACGGGGGGTTCCTCTAGGACTGGGCATGCTGGAACTGATACAAGTGGTTGACCTGATAATGCATATGTTGATGGTCTGACCACATGGCATCTTGGGTGCACTAAAAACCCTCATGTTCCCTCAAAATCCCCTTCCTTGATGCTTAGTATGTGGTCTTGTATGCTCTGGATGCCCTCCAGTTGTGCATGTATGGCAGACATGTCATATGCGTTCGTTGTGGGCAGCTACGGTTGTTGTGATGTCTCCGCCTCACATCGCCTCACCATGCATGTCTCTTGTTCCTCAAATGTCCTTCTCCTCTCGACAACTACATGTGACTCTCCAAGCCCTTCAGGCAGATCCCTGGGCTACTATTTCCATGTACCTCTAGGGTGCTCCTCTTCCCACCTCCACAAGATGTCTAGAAAGTCCAGAGATGGACCACATCTGTAATGACCCCGCCTCCCGGTAACCCCCAATTAAGGGAGACCAAGAGATCAGAGCCATTATCCCAATTAACAGGATCAAAGGTTCGATAAATAACAAATAAGAATTATCAAATTTTACCAACTAAACTGAAAACTGGTATAAAATAAAACCTTGCATACTTTTTAAAACTTTGGTAAGCTACTCTATCCACAACCTGGATTCATTCTATCTAATCCTCCTTGCACTTTATTTCTTATTTCCACAATGTGTCACTTTATTGTTTGTTCTTTCAATTGTTGTACCCAAAATGCCGACAAACAAAATATCGGTCATCATATAGGAATATGCCAATATGTGGGAACAACCAAAATTTCACAAATATGGCTAACAATTTAATTATCACAATCAGGTTAATTAGCAAACCAATTTACATTTTCAATGTGTCATTCTCCACTGCTTTTGCCCTAATCCTGGAATACCCCTCTAGGGTTTCTCTTTTGCCATTGACTTAAGGCCACCTTCTCAATCCCGAGCTTGGTGCCTGAGGGTCACCTTTCATGGTGCCCCATAGTCATGCAACATAGACCACCTTCTCATTCCCGAGCTTGGTGTCTGGGGTCACCTCTCATGGTGCCCATTGGTCTACCCTCTTGGGCCTGACCTTTATGGCATCTTCCATCAAGGTGGCATGTATGTGCGAGAATACATATGTATTTATAATTGTGATAACCATAGTGACTTTATTATTGCAGTATGAACATCCAAACTGTTTGGTTTCAATCAATGCGATTAACCATCCGTGAAACCTTCGGGAAAATTAATGTGATTAATCATAATTAAGTACATACCTGTTAGGCTGAATTATGATAGAATAGTCCAATCAATCAAGACATCCAATCAAGCAAGTACAAGAGTCCTGAAATTACATCCAATTCCTTTTTATCAAAATCTATTCAAACCATCTTGCTACTTAAGGTTTCTATTCCTTTTTAGGATTTCTACCTCTTTTAGGGCTTACTTTGCAATTAGGGTTTTTACTTCATTTTACTCTTTTAAACCCTAATTTCTCATCCATCTTTCATGAAAGTTAATAGGGTTACCTTTTAACAACATATAACCTTAATTTCAGAAACAACACAATTAATCATCAATTAAGTCCATTAAGCCTCTTTTATATTAAAGCTACCATTTTTATCCTTTTAATCCATGACAAAATCATTATTCCCATTTATCATCAATTCATAGTTCATTATGGTCTAGATCACATATGAACTCTATTTGTCATTAGTTCTATCTTTATCCATTAGAAAACCCTAATTACTACATTAAGGGTATTTATCCACAATTACAAACTTTTATACTCTAAATAGGTTAGAATTATCTTCTCTCAACTTTAATCATGAAATTGATCAATTAAAGCCATTAAGAGTCTCATTTACTAATATTAGGGTTTCAAGGCCCATGAAAGCATATTTATGCACATGAAATTTTAAATTAAACCAATTATGTGCAAAGCTCATCCTTTTTGTTCTTAATATACCTTTTTACAATTAACATGTTAATATCAACTTTAATCATTCATTAAACCCTACTAATCACATTAATCATCTCAAAATAGGGTTTCTTCATCATTAAAGCATTAAAGTTGATAACTTTCATTACTTTTCGAATTGCAAGAGAAATTAGCCTCTAAAACCATTTTTAATGAATTCCTCTCATTTTTCTGAGCAAAATACATATATTATATGTACCAATCCGAGCTACAATTATTTAGTTATGAATTTTGCAATAAATCTACTTACTCAGACCAATGGGAGGATGCCACGTCGCTCGATCCATGCAACGTACTTGGCCAGGTTGAAAACATTTCAAAAAGTCTGTTTTGCCCTCCACTTAGGTAGAACCGTCCAACTATCTTGGTCATCTTCAAGCTTCGGACAACCCTTGTTGGCCGCCAATAGCAGCCATGCACGGGGCTCTCCTTGCCTCCTTGGGCTTCGAAACTCACCACCAACCCTTGCCCTAAGTCCGCCGCCCCCTTGCGCACATGGAGCACCTCCTGGTCGCAGCCAGCGCGGCTGTTCTCTTGCTCATTAGGCTAGGCACTTTTGGTTGTCTCTTCAGCCTAGGCGCTGCTATTGTGCAAGCTCTAGGGAACGAATTTGATGGTGAAGCTTCTCCTTGGCACCGTGGAACACTAGGCCCTCATCACACCCCTCTGGTTCCCCCTTTTTGCGTCATGCTCATGGTGATACTTGGAATTAGGGTTTGAAGACAAAAACAAGGAAGAACAGTGATGTGTGGGATCCTCTGGACTTGGCCCAGGGTCGTACCCCTTATATAGGGGAGGGTAGATAGGCCCTAGGTTGCTTATCCACGAGATCCAAGAGGAAGCAAGTCGCACACTTAAAGGAAACCTATTCCTTCATTGAGAAGAAATCTTCCCTCTCCTAGCTTATTCCTTTAATAAACCATATCTCTTGGATAATTAGGAAATTCGAAAATCCTTCTCTCATTCTCTCTTATGCTTGACTTTTACTCCATAAGCACGAAATTATATTTCCCTTTTGTAGAAAATACTTCCTTATTAACAATACCACATAATCCATTAATTATGTATTCACATTATCTTCTTATTTTCTATTATGGGTATTTTCTATTTCCTTTTCTTCATTGGGACTCCTTGGATCCCAAGAGACTCTAATATTTCGAAATTCCTTTTTAAGGATACTTATTATCCTTCTAGATGCATATATATTCATTATTTCACATTATCTTGTTTATTTCTTATTAAAATATCTCTTTTTGAGGATTTCTCTTTATCTTTCTTTTTATTTTCCTCATTGGCATTCCTTTTAATATTGGAAACCTCATGGATACAAAAATCCACCAAGGATAACTCAATTATGCCTCTTTCCACTTATTTTCCACATTTTATCATTGTTTTCAATTTCTTTCTTAATAAAGAAATATTTAATTGATCTTTTCTATTCTTTTTGCATTATCTTTGCAACTTTGGACACCTCGGACCCCAAGGAACCCAGGAGGCACGAAATCCACCTTTGGATTACATACTTTTACCTTCTAGAGGTTTCTACATCTTTCTTTTCTCCATTTCATATTAACAATGGAATTCCTTTTGTCTTTTCCTTAATATTGGGCCCAATAGCCAATAAAGCCCACAAAACAATCATCAAGGCTATTGTAAACGAAATACATTTATTCAAAAAAAATTATATATTTATTTATTCAAATATCTTTAATATGAGAAATCACATTTCTCACCAAATGAACCCAAAAGTTGGGGTTGTAACATCCTTCCCCTCTTATAGGAATTTTGTCCTCAAAATTCCATCAAGCAAACAAACAATTCAGGATAAGACTTTTCCATGTCCATCATTGGCCCCTATGTGGCTTTACCTTATCCATGGCGCTTTCAAAGAACCTTTACCATCACATATTCTTTTCTCTGAGTTCTTTCACCTTGGCATCTATAAACCCCACAGGTGACTCAGGTCATTTCAGCCTCCCTTGGGCTCACTAGGTTCATTGCTCAGCACATGGCTTGGGTACCTCACATAGTGCTCTAAATTGGACACATGGAACTCATCACACATTACTTTATCCTGAGGGGTAAGGTCAAACTTAACCTTCTTCACTAAACCATCTCAAAAAGAACCACGTATCGGGGACGCAACTCTCTTAGATATAACTTAGAGAGGTTGGATTTTCATGTCACATATTCCCCCACAATGAACTATATGTCAATCTAATTTGCATCATCTTACAACTCATGTCATCTCTGGGCTCCTTTCAGCCATTGCATGATCAAAGTGACTTCATCTACACACACTATGGTCCTTTCTTGACCTTCACAAGGTCCCTTCACCAACATCATCTTAATGAAGTGATGACCGAAACAACCTCCCTTGTAGAGCTTCTTTACATCCCGATACTGGCTATGGTGGTTATCATCACATCTTACTAAAGACAAGAACTGTCTCCATGTATCCCCCTGAACTACTCTAATCGGGGTATCATCACCTTCCTTTCCAGAGAAGTGCATCTGAGGATCTACATCCATCCTTTCATTATGGTAAGCCCCTAGCTGGCTAACCAAACAACCATTAACTTGATCAACCAATATTGTTATATATGTGTGTTAGCCAAACTTATCTCTTTTCCCAGCTGGGGGTTATCCTAACAACCTCTTCTAGCCTCCATATAAACTAGGCAGTTGTATCTCATCCAGAGCATTCATTACCACTTCACATCCTTAGGCGTTAGGTAAAGTTGAAGACATACACCTCCATGTATTCCACCTATTATCTCATCTCAGCTCTAAGTATATCTTTATCAAGAAAACTCTGAGCTTATTCTCTTGGTTTTTCAAACTCAAACTTGTATAACTCATAGCTCATGATAAAACATCCTCATAAGGTGACTACCTTGTTTCTCTTAATGTTTGTAAACCATCCATGTATCACTCACTCCACTAGGGCATGTTATCATCTCTGTCCTCATACCTCATAGCAACATTCCAACTCACATCATCTTTTATCCTTGGTGTATGGCATGCGTATTGTCCTGTCTCTCACTCCCATAACAAGAGGAAATAAGCATTTGGCTGCAGTCCAAATATAGAGTTCTTCCTATTCCAAGAGTAGAGATGGTACATCCCACCTCACCAGTACACCTTTAAATCTAAATTGAAACGTGCCACATATGTCTCTACATCACAATCATCTCGATCTCAAGGTTACTTCCATGGAAAACTGGTCTCGAACTTACTTGGGTCCACACATATTCCTTGGTCATCTCCTCTAGGTCTATAGGGTGTCGACACTTTTGGGGTCATCCCTCTTCCCTTATGCATCCAGAGAGTGCCCTACTCATCTGCCCTTTGGGTCCCATGAGTTCATGAAGGTGGTCAATCTCCTAACCCATGGCCCTCAGACAATTATAATTGTTACCTCCCGACCCTATGGTCATGTGCAACTAGGGAATTAGGCAACTCCCACTTCCATCGGTCCTATCTCTACCTGACCCTAGGATAGACTTAGGATTCTATTATAGTACATGTCCAACTTAGAACCTTACCCAAGCTTTCATCATCTCCCTCTGTATACATGGGCTGACTTTCATCCTTTCATAGGGGTCATGGAGACCTACCTACCTTGGTCAGGCCCCATACCGAGTACCGTCATGGTAACATATCCACATGTACTTAGAGATGGTTATCTATGGGTCTACAGGTTCATTCTCATACCATGTACTTTTCACTTAGCTTCTCGTGATCCTATGAGACCGCTTTTGGTTTCCACAAAACCCACAAACTGGTACACACCCTACCAAAGGGTTCCTCTCCCAGGACGGGAGGAAACTACAACTCTTGACAACAAGGTCACAAACATCCCTAGGGTTTATATTCACATGAGCATGCTTAACCCAACAACCATTAAGGCACAAGAAGACCACCTACTAAACCATGCTAGGTCATACTTGTTCTCATCCTCAACATTGGATCAAGATCATACCTCCCCATGTCATCAACTTAGTTGTGGGGGGTTCATCAAACATGCCTTAAACTTAAGGGGTTTCTCTTTCCTTTAAATATGAGGAGTACCATGCTCGAATCTATTGAAACTAAAACCTCGTCATGAGCATTAGGTACACCACTTCCCCTCTTAGGCCTAGGAACCCTAGGTTCACCTTTGGGTATCCAACTGCATGCTCAATCTCTTAACCATAAATGCAGCATGTCTAAGGTATGTCATGTACTCCCATGATCCTTTTATTTGAGTCGCACCTTAGAGTTGAGTCTTCCTCAAGAGCAACCAATAAGGTACAAGGCCTCACAACTTGCTACTTAAACCTCCTTAGGGTCTAAGGCACTCTTTGTCTCATCTCAGTAGGTAAACTCCTATACCATAGGCACATAGGTTCTAGAAGCATCATCCTCGCTTTAGGGTTTGGTTCCTCTAAAGGCCACCAAGATATCATCATCCTCTAGGGATCAAGCACGAGGCAACTAATAGCATCCACTTAGGTCACATCATCCTTAACTCCCCACTATTCCTCATGTCGCAGAATCTAAGCTTCCATATTCCTTGCTTGGGTCCTGCTTTTTCTCTCTAGAGTTAACTCCACATCCAGCCTTACTACTAGAGGTCCTCTCTTCATGAAGGATCAAGCTCACAAGCACACCTCTACGTGGGTGAAGCCTATGTTCAAACTTATGTTTACTCAAGATTATCCATAGCTCTTTATGCTTATCTCATAAGCTATCCATCATACTCTCCTGGCCAGGGTTTTGACCTACTGCATGTACTACTTGACGTACTCTGGGTGCCTACTATGCCATGCTCATATAAGCTCATGGGGTTTCTATAGGTTCTTCTCTAACCTCATCAATGAAGGAGCTATCCTTCACTCTAACCTTCTCGACCCTTCCCAGGGTTGGGTCACCAAAGGTACTCGGTCATCCAACTTCTCGTGGCTCATATGGCATATAAGGCATGTCTATCCAAACACCTGGTCTACCATGACATCTAACTCATCATGTCATCTCTCTCTCTAACCTTACTTAGGGTTAGGGTTAACATCATCCTCAGAGGATGTGCCAGGTCTCTACTTGTAATGGAAATCTCTACCTCTAAGACTGACTCTCTTTACTTATCCTCCTGACAAGAAGGTCTAGCCTCAGGTCTCTCCTGAGGGCATGACAACTTATGTCATACGACCTAAGCATGTATCTATTTTATTATGCTTAATCTATTAAGCTTATGTCCATGACATCTTATTTACATGCTTTGTATTAATTTGTTGGAGGATTCCTTAAACCTTATCAACCTTACCCATACCTCAAGAGGGTGAGGAAAAGAGAGAATACCCTAATCCTTATAATCCTTAATAGCATTTGAGGTGAGAAGGGATGAACAAGATGACAGAGTCCTAAAGGTATCTTATTTTGAGTCAAATCCTGAGACATTAGCCAGATAGTCACACTAATCCAGGAGTCCTCGTATTCTGACTAGCGGTGCAGAGGAAAATCTTGCCAGCCCCCGGATGTGATCCTTTTCTAGACACCTCTGTCTTTCGGAAATTCCTCTAATAACTCCCTTGGGTTCTACAGAGTTTGTAAAATTTAATAATTATTAAATATTAAATGAGGAACCTATGCTTTGATACCAAATGTAACGACCCCGCCTCCCGGTAACCCCCAATTAAGGGAGACTAAGAGATCAGAGCCATTATCCCAATTAACAGGATCAAAGATTCTACAAATAATCAATAACAATTATCAAATTTTACCAACTAAACTGAAAACTGGTATAAAATAAAACCTTGCATACCTTTTTAAAACTTTGGTAAGCTACTCTATTCACAGCCTAGATTCATTCTACCTAATCATCCTTGCACTTTATTTCTTATTTCTACAATGTGTCACTTTACTATTTGTTCTTTCAATTGTTGTACCTAAAATGCCGACAAACAAAACGTCGGTCAGCATATAGGAATATGTTGGTATGTGGGAACAACCAAAATTTCACAAATATGGCTAAAAATTTAATTATCACAATCAGGGTAATTAGCAAACCAATTTACATTTTCAATGTTTCATTCTCCATTGCTTTTTCCCTAACCCTAGAATACCCCTCTAGGGTTTCTCTTTTGCCATTGACTTAAGGCCACCTTCTCAATCCCGAGCTTGGTGCCTGGGGGTCACCTCTAATGGTGCCCCATAGTCATGCAACATACACCACCTTCTCATTCCCGAGCTTGGTGTCTGGGGTTACCTCTCATGGTGCCCATTGGTCTACCCTATTGGGCCTGACCTTTATGGCATCTTCCATCAGGGTGGCATGTAGGTCAGAGCATACACATGTATTTATAATTGTGATAACCATAGTGACTTTATTATTGCAGTATGAACATCCAAACTGTTTAGTTTCAATCAATGTGATTAACCATGTGGGAAACCTTCGGGAAAACTAATGTGATTAATCGTAATTAACCACATACCTGTTAGGCTGAATTGTGATAGAATAGTCCAATCAATCAAGACATCCAATCAAGCAAGTACAAGAGTCCTGAAATTACATCCAATTCCTTTTTATCAAAATCTATTCAAACCATCTTGCTACTTAAGGTTTCTATTCCTTTTTAGGATTTCTACCTCTTTTAGGGTTTACTTTGCAATTAGGGTTTTTACTTCATTTTACTCTTTTAAACCCAAATTTCTCATCTATCCTTCATGAAAGTTATTAAGGTTACCTTTTAATAACATATAGCCTTAATTTCAGAAACAACACAATTAATCATCAATTAAGTCCATTAAGCCTCTTTTATATTAAAGCTACCATTTTTATCCTTTTAATCCATGAAAATATCATTATTCTCATTTATCATCAATTCATAGTTCATTACGGTCTAGATCACATATGAACTATTTGTCATTAGTTCTACCTTTATACATTAGAAAACCCTAATTACTACATTAAGGGTTTTTTCCACAATTAGGAACTTTTATACTCAAAATAGCTTAGAATTATCTTCTCTCAACTTTAAATATGAAATTGATCAATTAAAGCCATTAAGAGTCTCATTTACTAATATTAGGGTTTCAAGGCCCATTAAAGCATATTTGTGCACATGAAATTCTAAATTAAACCAATTACGTGCAAAGTTCATCCTTTTTGTTCTTAATATACCTTTTTCACAATTAACAGGTTAATATCAACTTTAATCATTCATTAAACCCTATTAATCACATTAATCATCTCAAAATAGGGTTTCTTAATCATTAAAGCATTAAAGTTGATAACTTCCATTACTTTTCGAATTTCAAGAGAAATTAGCCTCTATAACCATTTTTAATGAATTCCTCTCATTTTTCTGAGCAAAATACATATATTATATGTACCAATCCGAGCTACAATTATTTAGTTATGAATTTTGCAATAAATCTACTTACTCAGACCAATGGGAGGATGCCAAGTCGCTCGATCCATGCAACGTACTCGGCCAACTTGAAAACACTTTGAAAAGACCGTTTTACTCTCCACTTAAGTAGCCCGTCCTTTGTTACGCCAAGGGTAGAACCGTACAACTATCCTGGTTATCTTCAAGCTTCAGACAGCCCTTCCTGGCCACCGATAGCAGCCCTGCGCGGGGCTCTCCTTGCTTCCTTGGGCCTCGAAACTCACCACCAACCCTTGCCCTAAGTCTGCCGCCCCCTTGTGCACATGGAGCACTGCCTGGTCACAGCCAGCGTGGCCTTTCTCTTTCTCATTAGGCCAGGCACTTGCGGACATTGCTGCAACCTTGGCGCTGCTATTGTGCAAGCTCTAGGGCACAGATTTGATTGTGGAGCTTCTCCTTGGCACCGTGGAACACCAGGCCCTCATCGTACCCCTCTGGTTCCCCCTTTTTGCGTCATGCTCATGGTGATACTTGGGGTTAGGGTTTGAAGATGAAAACAAGGAAGAAGAGTGATGTGTGGGATCCTCTGGACTTGGCCCAGGGTCGTACCCCTTATATAGGGGAGGGTATATAGGCCCTAGGTTGCTTATCCACCAGATCCAAGAGGAATCAAGTCCCACACTTAAAGGAAACCTATTCCTTCATTGAGAAGAAATCTTCCCTCTCCTAGCTTATTCCTTTAATAAACCATATCTCTTGGATAATTAGGAAATTCGAAAATCCTTTCTCTCATTCTCTCTTATGCTTGACTTTAATTTACTCCATAAGCATGAAATATATTTCCCTTTAGTAGAAAATACTTCCTTTTTAACAATACCACATAATCCATTAATTATGTTGTGACAGAGTGAGTTTTTACATTTATTATTTAGTTCCTCTCCCTTATAATTTTAATTGTTCCATTTATGCCCTCAATCACCTCTCTCACTAATTTGAATAAATGGACCATTAATTTCACCTAAGACCATGAATGATGATATATATCAAGTCAATAATATGAGTATTAAGACTTTTAGTAAATTGACCTAGTCAATAATCGAATTGGGACTCTAATTTTGCACCATAACTAAATCATAACATTATAAAACAATGCCTAAAATCTCAGTTCAGTTGGAGCTACAAAGCTAGAGTTATTTACTTTTGAAATTGTGTGTATTATATCACCTAATCTAGCCTAGGACTAAGGTTTACGTTTATTTTGATCATTTAATCTGTCACGCTGGCTTCTGGGTTACTTTGGACGCGTCCCATTCACTGGGATTTAATCTCAGCCACCCGATTTAGGTGCACGCTGAGTGAGCCCTGATCCGAGGGAGGAGACTTTGTCTCCTACCTCCCGCAAAGGGCGGGGAGGTAGCTGGAGAGGAGGCTCGGCCTACCTCGCCACCTCACCCCCGGTTTTGAATTTTGAACCCAACAAACTTCTTCTATACTCCGCGACGAACTCGTCAAGCCCCAGTTTGACCCTCCCTCAACCTCGGATCAAAGAGAACAGACCCCGACTCCCTCGCTGCTCTCACCGGTGGCGGCGCACGAATTAGGGGTTTACCCTATACCTCACCTCACGCCTATATAATGCTCCCACGAGCTCCGCCAACCCTCCTTTTGTCATCCCCTACCTCTAATTCCAACAAAATATGCCCCTACCTCCCTCACCTCGAGCACCCCTGCTCACCTGCTCCCCGACCTCCCTCTCACTCTGGTAGACTCCTCCGTCAAATTGAGAGCGGCCGCACCATCTCGGGACCCCGCCGAGTCGAACGCCACCCTCGGTTGGAGCCGCGGAACCGTAGAACTTCGGGTCGACGAGCCACCGCAGCTGAGCTTCAAAGCTTCACCGACGGCGAGCTTGGGACCGTCTCGGAGCCTCGGGAAGATTGCAACAACCTCGGCGGACCACCACGAAACTTCTGACTCCCTCAATCCAGCCAGAGGGCAGGTAAACCCTTCGAACCCATTTTCCCGTTTGCAGAGTCTTTTGCCATCGCGACCATAGCTGTAGCTAATCTCCGGCAAGCTCCTTGGGTTCGTTGAACTCGGGATGACCCCGCGGACACGACTTGCCGTTCTCACACCCCCAGACACCTCCTATCCAGCCTGGGCTACTCCACCCTTCCTCTCCTTCGTTGCCCGATCAACCTGCTGCCATCGCGCGCAGGGGAAACAATCGAAAGGGCAGGATTACCAACCTGCCCTGACCTTGCGTCATTGCTAAGCAAACCCCAAAGGGGCAGTCACGTCTTTTTACCCCCATCCTGACCTCCCTGGACGAGCACTGGCTCGCGGGTCAGTGAGAGGGTGCGGCTGATCGGATCCCTCGCATGATCCGCGAGGCAGAACTCGCAATTTCTTTTCTTATTTTCATTTTATTCCTTTAAAATTCCCTGATTGGTCAGATCTTAAGAAAACCCTAGAAAATGGTAGGATTATCAGAAAATATCGAATAAGTACACCATTTTCATCAGAAAAATCCAAGCTATCTAAATAAAATAGGATAATGACCTGGATCCGAACCCTTTTGGGAATATATGGCCAACCATCACTAATGACCTTTTTAATACATTGTTTTGTGGAATAATGGTTATAAATGATTTTATTTCTGTCTTGGGAATATTTAAACCCTAATTATGATCTTGGTCATAATGTTACTCGAAATCCTACCTAAGGAAGACAGTTGATGTAATAATGGAGAAGAACCCTAATTTCTAGTTTTCTCACCTCATCATGATTATTATGTACAATTTATGGAAACCCTAATAACTGAAATGTCCTTTTATAACCTGGACGACTCTAATCTCAGACCCCAACTAGGAATCCTATGTATCCTAAGTGACCCCTCTAAATGACCTAAACCCTAATTAGAAGCCCTAATGTGGAATAATGAGAATCCATAGTAACTTAGGGTTTTGTTTACATTTCAGGGTGATTTATTATCTTCTCCTAATTTAGGACTTGTGGAATCCAAATCTGAGAATTAAAGGTACGTGGATATAATTATATGACTAGTTTTTGCTGGATGTTAAGTATATGTAATTGTTTGCATGAAATTGATATGCATTGATGGATGTTGATATATGACTAATTGATGATTTACCGCCTTGAACATAAAAGAACATAATTGAATATAAGTGAAATGTAGTTACTAGTGGTGCTCATTAAACTCCCTATTAGAGAGGGAAAGCTTTAATGTTGACTAGCACCTTCCTAGAGTACATGGTATACGGGGAGATCCCTAGAGTACAAGGTACACGGGGAAGGACCCACTATTTATGCAATTATGTGCTAAGTCCACCATAGTAATGCATGTTCACTATAAATGAGGCTAATAACTTGGGATTACCTGATTTTCTGCCTTTAAATAACGTTTTCTTTCTTCTTCTTCAATTCAAGTATTTTATATGCTAGCATAGTATAGCTTTTACTCCACGTACCAACTTTGTTGATGTATTTGTTTCTCGTATTTTCTAGGTGCAAGGATCAATTGATGATCAAAGTACAATGCATATTCAAAGTACCTGAAGGCACAAATAATAAGCATGGAGGATTTATTAGATAGACCTATTCCTCTTATCTCTTTCTTGCTAAATGTTAGTTTATTTCTTTCCCTAGCTTATGTTGAGGATGATTGAGATCCAATGTAATAATCATAGATTTATTCTTCTTCTTTCTCCGGTAGCAATATGTATGACTTTATCTTTCATTATTGAATAAAATGTTGTGTGGCTATTTGCTATGATGTGAACTTAATCTTGGCTTATCTCTGAATTTAGTTGGCTATCTTGATTTCTATTATTTTCCCTTTTGACATTTATAGATATGAGTGCACGCATATCTGTATATGTCACTAAGGAAAGTATGTAGAAATTGGGGTCGTCACAGTTGGTATCAGAGCCAATGTTCACACATCATAGTCACATGACCTTCATTCACCCTATTATGAGTCTAGGGTAGTCCTTGAGTTAGGGATGTGAAGGGTTGAGGTGTCTAGGATAGCATCTGCCATGGGTCTGACTAAAGTCTCCGAGCCACTTAGCTTGGCAATCACGAGGCTACCTTTATGGAAGTATAAGTCTACCTGGCCGATATCCTAAGTGTCCCCTATTCTTGGGCATACCTTAATTTAGGAATTTTCTCATCTATAGATTTTTCCCTCTCACCTCTTCTATAGGAAAAATTCCTCCCTCTCATCTATGCTTTGAAATAAATTAAACTTTCCCTCTTACCTCTGTAATAAGGTTAGGAAGGAGTCTCCCTATTTAGAAAGTCCTAAGGATCGACTGATAAGGATTTTAGGATATCCTCCCTAAATCATAACATTCAGAATATTAATCATTAAACAATGAGAATAATGAAATATCATAATTATGACAAGAATAATGGTTGAGGTAATAATCTAATATGTTCAAATTAATTACAGGATGCCTCTTAAGACTCGCAGCTCAGGGGAATCATCCTCTAAGAAAAGAAAAGAACATGAAACCTCTGAAGTACCTGATCCCGATGCTGAGGCCAAGGAAAGGTGGGAGGAATAGAAGAAAATACTTTTAGATTTTATGGAGACCCTCGCCACCAAAGGAACCCCTGAACCTAGCTCATCTAGGAAGAAAGAAGTAACGGTGATAGACTATATTAAACTAAACATTGATTCTTTTTGGGGTGAGGATCAGCCTGAGGTTATGGATAAGGCTGAAGCCTGGATTTTGACCATAGAAAATGGTTTTCATACCCTAGAAGTACCCAATGAGAAGAAGGTTAGGTTCGCCACCCATATGCTTAAGGGAGGGGAAAAAATCTGGTGGGAGAACTATGGCGGGAATAGGGGTGAGGAAATAGACAACATGGAGTGGGAAGCCTTTAAAAACCTCTTCACGGATCGTTTTATGCCCATAGCCGAGAGGAAGAGGAAGGAAAAGATGTACATGGAGTTAAGGCAGGGTAGTCTTTCAGTAGCTGATTACACCCGGAAGTTTAGGCTTCTGGAACGTTATGCACCCATCAAGACTGAAGACCGCCTTACTGAACACTATGTTGACTGCCTTTCCGCCCACCTAAAAACCCTAGTCATAGCCTCTCGTCCCAGAAGCATAGATGAAGCCCTAGATATGACCCTCAAGTAGGAGAGAGAACAGGGCATGCAAAAAACTTCTAGCATGGGATACTTAGGGTTAACCACAACTGAAGAGGATAAGTTTAAGAAGTTCAATCCAGGCCATAACAACAAGGGATCAGGGAAAGGAGGAGGTTCAGGAAAAGGAGGACAGAAGAACAATCGAAATCAACAGAAGATTATCCACCCGAAGTGCAGGACTTGCGGACGACACCATGGTGGAGTATGCCGCCACACCAAGCCAGTCTGCTATAACTGCAAAAAGGAGGGTCATTTTTTGCCAAGTGCCCCACTCCCTCCATCTTTGGCAATCCTGCGGGTGGTGCTCCGCAGCCTCAGGGACACCGCAATGGCAGGGTGTTTGCAGTAAATGTAGAAGAGGCCAAGGCAAATCCAAACCAGCTCTGTGAAGGTAACCTAATTTCTTTATAATTCAATATCTTGTTCAAGCCTGCAATTATTCATAATTTGATTACCTTATGTAGGCACTGTATTATTAAATGGTCATCTTGTTAAGGCTTTATTTGACTCCGGATCTACAAATACTTTTATTTCTCGAACTCTGGCATCCATATTAAATCTTCACATAAGGGATTTGGGATATACTCTGGACGTGTCTACTCCAAGTGGCAAAATACTCACAACTCTGCAGAAAACTAATGAACTTTCTCTTAAATATGAAAATCATGATATGCCCTTTGAATTCATTCTCTTAACTATGGAAGACTTTGATGTTATACTTGGTATGGACTGGCTTTACACATACCATGCTCACATTGACTGTAGAAACAAGACGGTCGTTCTCTCTCAACCTCATTCTTATCCTGTGAAAATCCCTAGGGGAAGTGGATTATGTAATAATATTATAATCTCCTCTCTTAAAGCTAAAAAGCTCATTTCTAAGGGATGTAAAGTCTTCCTCGCATTAGTCTCAGAGACCAGTCCTAGTAGCGGGCCTGTAGAAAGTCTGGAGGTGGTACGTGACTTCCCTGATGTTTTTCCGGAGGAGCTTCCTGGGCTGCCTCCAAATAGAGACATTGAGTTCTCCATAGATCTTCTTCCTGGAACCACTCCGATTTCTAGGGCACCGTATAGGATGGCTCCTGCTGAGCTGATGGAGTTGAAGAAACAGTTGCAAGAACTTCTCGACAAAGGTTTCATTCATCCTAGTGTTTCCCCCTGGGGAGCTCCTGTTCTTTTTGTTAAAAAGAAGGATGGTTCTATGCGTATGTGTATTGACTACCGCATGTTGAACCAAGCTACTATTAAAAACAAGTATCCCCTTCCTCGTATTGATGACCTTTTCGATCAGCTTCGTACTGCTAAAGTTTTCTCAAAGATTGATCTCCGTTCTGGATACCATCAGCTAAAAAACAAGGATTCTGATATTTCTAAAACTGCTTTTCGAACTCGTTATGGGCATTACGAATTTCTGGTGATGCCATTCGGGTTAACCAACGCACCAGGTGTATTTATGAATCTGATGAACAAAGTCTTCCAACCCTATCTTGATGAGTTTGTGGTCGTCTTCATTGATGATATCTTGATCTATTCTGATTCTATGGAAAAACACCGTGAACACTTACGATCAGTTCTTGACATTCTTTGAACCCAGAAGTTTTATGGCAAACTTTCAAAATGTGAGTTCTGGATTGATAAGGTCATGTTTCTTGGACATGTTATTTCTGGAGGAAGTATATCAGTTGATCCCGCCAAAGTCTCTGCTGTACTTGATTGGCAACCTCCTCGTAACCCTTCTGAAATTCAGAGTTTCCTGGGTCTGGCCGGATACTACCGTCGTTTTATTCCAAACTTCTCCAAAGTTTCACTCCCTCTAACCAAGCTTACTCAGAAGGACGAGCACTTCCTCTGGTCAACCACTTGTGAGTCCAGTTTCCAGCAGTTGAAGCAGAAGTTGACGTCGGCTCCTATTCTTGTTCTACCCTCTGGCAATGAAGGGTTTGTAATATTCACTGATGCTTCGAGGAATGGATTAGGGTGTGTCCTGCAGCAGAATGGTAAAGTAGTGGCCTTCGCTTCTAGACAGCTAAAACCTAATGAACTTAATTATCCCACCCATGATTTGGAATTAGCTGCAATCATTCATGCCCTCAAGATTTGGAGGCACTACCTGTACGGGGCAACGTTCGACATCTTCACCGATCACAAAAGCCTGAAGTACATCCTGACTCAGAAGGACTTGAATCTGCGTCAACGTCGATGGATCGAATACCTAAAGGACTACGATTTCACTATTGCCTACCATCCGGGTAAGGCAAATGTAGTCGCTGATGCCCTTAGTAGAAAAAGGGCAGTATGTGCATCTCTTTCTGTCCCCGAATGGAGGAACATGGAGGATCTAGTGGGCTGGAAGCCACAGTTTCTGTCTTATTGTGTGCATGTTAATAACATTTCCATCACGTCCAACCTGCATTTCGAACTTCTTGAGGCACAAAAGGCTAGCCCCGATCTTGCAGAGCTCTCTTCCCTTTTGTCAAAGCCGCAAACACATCTGTCCGTGGGTCTTGATGGAGGTCTCCGTTACAAGAATCGTATATGGGTTCCTGAGCAGTCAGCTATAAAGACATCAATCCTAAATGAGGCACATGGGTCCAAGTACACAGTTCATCCAGGCACAACAAAAATGTACAAAGACCTACAACGTCAGTTTTGGTGCAGGGGCATGAAGCGCGATATTGCCGATTTCGTGTCCAGGTGTTTGACATGTCAACGGATTAAGGCCGAACATCAGAGACCAGGCGGTCTACTACAACCCCTCGAGATTCCGGAATGGAAATGGGAACACATCACCATGGATTTCATGGTGGGATTACCCAGGACCAGGAAGGGATACGACGCTGCATGGGTCATAGTGGATCGTCTCACCAAATCAGCTCATTTTCTTCCTGTGAAGACAACTGCAAAGGTTTCCGAGTTGGCAGATCTCTACATACGGGAGATAGTACTCCTACATGGAGTTCCAGCATCTATTGTCTCAGACAGGGACCCAAAGTTCACATCAAAGCTGTGGAAGCAGGTTCAAGAGGAATTGGGCACCAAGTTGAACTTTAGTACAGCCTACCATCCGCAAACAGACGGGCAGTCAGAGCGTACAGTACAGATTCTAGAGGATCTTCTGCGAGCTTGTGTTCTCGATTGGGAAGGCTCATGGGACTATTACTTACCTTTAGCTGAGTTTGCCTATAATAATAGCTATCAGGCAAGCATTGGGATGCCTCCCTATGAAGCTCTTTATGGTCGACCATGCAGATCATCTTTACACTGGGATGATGTCAGAGAGCGTACCCTGATGAAATCCGAGGAGATGCAGTTGTATTCTGATAAGGTTGCACTGATTAGGCAGAGAATGAAGCGGGCACATGATAGATAGAAGTCTTATGTAGATGCTCACCGTCAAGAACGTCAGTTCAAGGAGGGTGACCATGTATTTCTGAAGATCCGACCTATTCGAGCTTTAGCCAAGAACAAAGGAAAGCTCAGTTCTCGTTATGTCGGACCCTTCGATATTCTAGAAAGGGTTGGCGAAGGTGCCTATCGTCTTGCTTTGCCACCTCAGTATAGTGCCATGCATAATGTGTTCCATGTATCTAATCTGAAGCCCTGTGTCAAAGACTCCAGTCATATCCTGAATCATGAGCCTCTTGAGTTGAAGGATGATCTGTCATATGCTGAGTCCCCAGTCAGAATTCTCGACTTCAAGTCAAAGGAGCTTCGCAGTAATCGTCATATCGATATGGTGAAAGTTCTCTGGAGCCACCATGATGAAACGGATGCCACCTGGGAGTTAAAAACTGAGGTCAAGAAGAAGTATCCACATCTTTTTCAGGCTGCTTGAATTTTGAGGACAAAATTCTTAAAAAGGAGGGGAGAATGTGACAGAGTGAGTTTTTACATTTATTATTTAGTTCCTCTCCCTTATAATTTTAATTGTTCCATTTATGCCCTCAATCACCTCTCTCACTAATTTGAATAAATGGACCATTAATTTCACCTAAGACCATCAATGATGATATATATCAAGTCAATAATATGAGTATTAAGACTTTTAGTAAATTTACCTAGTCAATAATCGAATTGGGACTCTAATTTTGCACAATAACTAAATCATAACATTATAAAACTATGCCTAAAATCTCATTTCAGTTGGAGCTACCAAGCTAGAGTTATTTACTTTTGAAATTGTGTGTATTATATCACCTAATCTAGCCTAGGACTAAGGTTTACGTTTATTTTGATCATTTAATCTGTCACGCTGGCTTCTGGGTTACTTTGGACGCAGCCCATTCACTGGGATTTAATCTCAGCCACCCGATTTAGGTGCACGCTGAGCGAGCCCTGATCCGAGGGAGGAGACTTTGTCTCCTACCTCCCGCAAAGGGCGGGGAGGTAGCAGGAGAGGAGGCTCGGCCTACCTCACCACCTCACCCCCGGTTTTGAATTTTGAACCCAACAAACTTCTTCTATACTCCGCGACGAACTCGTCAAGCCCCAGTTTGACCCTCCCTCAACCTCGGATCAAAGAGAACAGACCCCGACTCCCTCGCTGCTCTCACCGGTGGCGGCGCACGAATTAGGGGTTTACCCTATACCTCACCTCACGCCTATATAACGCTCCCACGAGCTCCGCCAACCCTCCTTTCGTCATCCCCTACCTCTAATTCCAAAAAAATACGCCCCTACCTCCCTCACCTCGAGCACCCCTGCTCACCTGCTCCCCGACCCCCCTCTCACTCTGGTAGAATCCTCCGTCAAATTGAGAGAGGCCGCACCATCTCGGGACCCCGCCGAGTCAAACGTCACCCTCGGTTGGAGCCGCGGAACCGTAGAACTTCGGGTCGACGAGCCACCGCAGCTGAGCTTCAAAGCTTCACCGACGGCGAGCTTGGGACCGTCTCGGAGCCTCGGGAAGATTGCAACAACCTCGGCGGACCACCGCGAAACTTCTGACTCCCTCAATCCAGCCAGAGGGCAGGTAAACCCTTCGAACCCATTTTTCCCGTTTGCAGAGTCTTTTGCCATCGCGACCATAGCTGTAGCTAATCTCCGGCAAGCTCCTTGGGTTCGTTGAACTCGGGATGACCCCGCGGACGCGACTTGCCGTTCTCACACCCCCAGACACCTTCTATCCAGCCTGGGCTACTCGACCCTTCCTCTCCTTCATTGCCCGATCAACCTGCTTCCATCGCGCGCAGGGGAAACAATCGAAAGGGCAGGATTACCAACCTGCCCTGACCTGGCGTCATTGCTAAGCAAACCCCAAAGGGGCAGTCACGTCTTTTTACCCCCAGCCTGACCTCCCTGGACGAGCACTGGCTCGCGGGTCAGTGAGAGGGTCCGGCTGATCAGATCCCTCGCATGATCCGCGAGGCAGAACTCGCAATTTCTTTTTTTATTTTCGTTTTATTCCTTTAAAATTCCCTGATTGGTCAGATCTTAAGAAAACCCTAGAAAATGGTAGGATTATCAGAAAATATCGAATAAGTACACCATTTTCATTAGAAAAATCCAAGATATCTAAATAAAATAGGATCATGACCTGGATCCGAACCCTTTTGGGAATATATGGCCAACCATCACTAATGACCTTTTTAATACATTGTTTTGTGGAATAATGGTTATAAATGATTTTATTTCTGTCTTGGGAATATTTAAACCCTAATTATGATCTTGGTCATAATGTTACTCGAAATCCTACCTAAGGAAGACAGTTGATGTAATAATGGAGAAGAACCCTAATTTCTAGTTTTCTCACCTCATCATGATTATTATGTACAATTTATGGAAACCCTAATAACTGAAATGTCCTTTTATAACCTGGACGACTCTAATCTCAGACCCCAACTAGGAATCCTATGTATCCTAAATGACCCCTCTAAATGACCTAAACCCTAATTAGAAGCCCTAATGTGGAATAATGAGAATCCATAGTAACTTAGGGTTTTGTTTACATTTCAGGGTGATTTATTATCTTCTCCTAATTTAGGACTTGTGGAATCCAGATCTGAGAATTAAAGGTACGTGGATATAATTATATGACTAGTTTTTGCTGGATGTTAAGTATATGTAATTGTTTGCATGAAATTGATATACATTGATGGATGTTGATATATGACTAATTGATGATTTACCGCCTTGAACATAAAAGAACATAATTGAATATAAGTGAAATGTAGTTACTAGTGGTGCTCATTAAACTCCCTATTAGAGAGGGAAATCTTTAATGTTGACTAGCACCTCCCTAGAGTACATGGTATACGGGGAGATCCCTAGAGTACAAGGTACACGGGGAAGGGCCCACTATTTATGCAATTATGTGCTAAGTCCACCATAGTAATGCATGTTCACTATAAATGAGGCTAATAACTTGGGATTACCTGATTTTCTGCCTTTAAATAACATTTTCTTTCTTCTTCTTCAATTCGAGTATTTTATATGCCAGCATAGTATAGCTTTTACTCCACGTACCAACTTTGTTGATGTATTTGTTTCTCGTATTTTCTAGGTGCAAGGATCAATTGATGATCAAAGTACAATGCATATTCAAAGTACCTGACTGCACAAATAATAAGCATGGAGGATTTATTAGATAGACCTATTCCTCTTATCTCTTTCTTGCTAAATGTTAGTTTATTTCTTTCCCTAGCTTATGTTGAGGATGATTGAGATCCAATGTAATAATCATAGATTTATTCTTCTTCTTTCTCCGGTAGCAATATGTATGACTTTATCTTTCATTATTGAATGAAATGTTGTGTGGCTATTTGCTATGATGTGAACTTAATCTTGGCTTATCTCTGAATGTAGTTGGCTATCTTGATTTCTATTATTTTCCCTTTTGCCATTTATAGATATGAGTGCACGCATATTTGTATATGTCACTAAGGAAAGTATGCAGAAATTGGGGTCGTCACAGTTGGTATCAGAGCCAATGTTCACACATCATAGTCACATGACCTTCATTCACCCTATTATGAGTCTAGGGTAGTCCTTGAGTTAGGGATGTGAAGGGTTGAGGTGTCTAGGATAGCATCTTCCATGGGTCTGACTAAAGTCTCCGAGCCACTTAGCTTGGCAATCACGAGGCTACCTTTATGGCAGTATAAGTCTACCTGGCCGATATCCTAAGTGTCCCCTATTCTTGGGCATACCTTAATTTAGGAATTTTCTCATCTATAGATTTTTCCCTCTCACCTCTTCTATAGGAAAAATTCCTCCCTCTCATCTATGCTTTGAAATAAATTAAACTTTCCCTCTTACCTCTGTAATAAGGTTAGGAAGGAGTCTCCCTATTTAGAAAGTCCTAAGGATCGACTGATAAGGATTTTAGGATATCCTCCCTAAATCATAACATTCAGAATATTAATCATTAAACAATGAGAATAATGAAATATCATAATTATGACAAGAATAATGGTTGAGGTAATAATCTAATATGTTCAAATTAATTTCAGGATGCCTCCTAAGACTCGCAGCTCAGGGGAATCATCCTCTAAGAAAAGAAAAGAACGTGAAACCTCTGAAGTACCTGATCCCGATGCTGAGGCCAAGGAAAGGTGGAAGGAACAGAAGAAAATACTTTTAGATTTTATGGAGACCCTCGCCACCAAAGGAACCCCTGAACCTAGCTCATCTAGGAAGAAAGAAGTAACGGTGATGGACTTTATTAAACTAAACATTGATTCTTTTTGGGGTGAGGATCAGCCTGAGGTTATGGATAAGGCTGAAGCCTGGATTTTGACCATAGAAAATGGTTTTCATACCCTAGAAGTACCCAATGAGAAGAAGGTTAGGTTCGCCACCCATATGCTTAAGGGAGGGGCAAAAATCTGGTGGGAGAACTATGGCGGGAATAGGGGTGAGGAAATAGACAACATGGAGTGGGAAGCCTTTAAAAACCTCTTCACGGATCGTTTTATGCCCATAGCTGAGAGGAAGAGGAAGGAAAAGATGTACATGGAGTTAAGGCAGGGTAGTCTTTTAGTAGCTGATTACACCCGGAAGTTTAGGCTTCTGGAACGTTATGCACCCATCAAGACTGAAGACCGCCTTACTGAACACTATGTTGACTGCCTTTCCGCCCACCTAAAAACCCTAGTCATAGCCTCTCGTCCCAGAAGCATAGATGAAGCCCTAGATATGGCCCTCAAGCAGGAGAGAGAGCAGGGCATGCAAAAAACTTCTAGCATGGGATGCTTAGGGTTAACCACAACTGAAGAGGATAAGTTTAAGAAGTTCAATCCAGGCCATAACAATAAGGGATTAGGGAAAGGAGGAGGTTCAAGAAAAGGAGGACAGAAGAACAATCGAAATCAACAGAAGATTGTCCACCCGAAGTGCAGGACTTGCGGACGACACCATGGTGGAGTATGCCGCCACACCAAGCCAGTCTGCTATAACTGCAAAAAGGAGGGTCATTTTGTCGCCAAGTGCCCCACTCCCTCCATCTTTGGCAATCCTGCGGGTGGTGCTCCGCAGCCTCAGGGACACCGCAATGGCAGGGTGTTTGCAGTAAATGCAGAAGAGGCCAAGGCAAATCCAAACCAGCTCTGTGAAGGTAACCTAATTTCTTTATAATTCAATATCTTGTTCAAGCCTGCAATTATTCATAATTTGATTACCTTATGTAGGCACTATATTATTAAATGGTCATCCTGTTAAGGCTTTATTTGACTCCGGATCTACAAATACTTTTATTTCTCGAACTCTGGCATCCATATTAAATCTTCACATAAGGGATTTGGGATATACTCTGGACGTGTCTACTCCAAGTGGCAAAATACTCACAACTCTGCAGAAAACTAATGAACTTTCTCTTAAATATGAAAATCATGATATGCCCTTTGAATTCATTCTCTTAACTATGGAAGACTTTGATGTTATACTTGGTATGGACTGGCTTTACACATACCATGCTCACATTGACTGTAGAAACAAGACGGTCGTTCTCTCTCAACCTCATTCTTATCCTGTGAAAATCCCTAGGGGAAGTGGATTATGTAATAATATTATAATCTCCTCTCTTAAAGCTAAAAAGCTCATTTCTAAGGGATGTAAAGTCTTCCTCACATTAGTCTCAGAGACCAGTCCTAGTAGCGGGCCTGTAGAAAGTTTGGAGGTGGTACGTGACTTCCCTTACATTTTTCCGGAGGAGCTTCCTGGGCTGCCTCCAAATAGAGACATTGAGTTCTCCATAGATCTTCTTCCTGGAACCACTCCGATTTCTAGGGCACCGTATAGGACGGCTCCTGCTGAGCTGATGGAGTTGAAGAAACAGTTGCAAGAACTTCTCGACAAAGGTTTCATTCGTCCTAGTGTTTCCCCCTGGGGAGCTCCTGTTCTTTTTGTTAAAAAGAAGGATGGTTCTATGCGTATGTGTATTGACTACCGCATGTTGAACCAAGCTACTATTGAAAACAAGTATCCCCTTCCTCGTATTGATGACCTTTTCGATCAGCTTCGTACTGCTAAAGTTTTCTCAAAGATTGATCTCCGTTCTGGATACCATCAGCTAAAAATCAAGGATTCTGATATTTCTAAAACTGCTTTTCGAACTCGTTATGGGCATTACGAATTTCTGGTGATGCCATTCGGGTTAACCAACGCACCAGGTGTATTTATGAATCTGATGAACAAAGTCTTCCAACCCTATCTTGATGAGTTTGTGGTCGTCTTCATTGATGATATCTTGATCTATTCTGATTCTATGGAAAAACACCGTGAACACTTGCAATCAGTTCTTGACATTCTTCGAACCCAGAAGTTTTATGGCAAACTTTCAAAATGTGAGTTCTGGATTGATAAGGTCATGTTTCTTGGACATGTTATTTCTGGAGGAAGTATATTAGTTGATCCCGCCAAAGTCTCTGTTGTACTTGATTGGCAACCTCCTCGTAACCCTTCAGAAATTCGGAGTTTCCTGGGTCTGGCCGGATACTACCGTCGTTTTATTCCAAACTTCTCCAAAGTTGCACTCCCTCTAACCAAGCTTACTCGGAAGGACGAGCACTTCCTCTGGTCAACCACTTGTGAGTCCAGTTTCCAGCAGTTGAAGCAGAAGTTGATGTCGGCTCCTGTTCTTGTTCTACCCTCTGGCAATGAAGGGTTTGTAATATTCACTGATGCTTCGAGGAATGGATTAGGGTGTGTCCTACAGCAGAATGGTAAATTAGTGGCCTTCGCTTCTAGACATCTAAAACCCAATGAACTTAATTATCCCACCCATGATTTGGAATTAGCTGCAATCATTCATGCCCTCAAGATTTGGAGGCACTACCTGTACGGGGCAACGTTCGACATCTTCACCGATCACAAAAGCCTGAAGTACACCTGACTCAGAAGGACTTGAATCTGCATCAACGCTGATGGATCGAATACCTAAAGGACTACGATTTCACTATTGCCTACCATCCAGGTAAGGCAAATGTAGTCGATGATGCCCTTAGTAGAAAAAGGGCAGTATGTGCATCTCTTTCTGTCCCCGAATGGAGGAACATGGAGGATCTAGTGGGCTGGAAGCCGCAGTTTCTGTCTGATCGTGTGCATGTTAATAACATTTCCATCATGTCCAACCTGCATTTCGAACTTCTTGAGGCACAAAAGGCTAGCCCCGATCTTGCAGAGCTCTCTTCCCTTTTGTCAAAGCCGCAAACACATCTGTCCGTGGGTCTTGATGGAGGTCTCCGTTACAAGAATTGTATATGGGTTCCTGAGCAGTCAGCTATAAAGACATCAATCCTAAATGAGGCACATGGGTCCAAGTACACAGTTCATCCAGGCACAACAAAAATGTACAAAGACCTACAACGTCAGTTTTGGTGGAGGGGCATGAAGCGCGATATTGCCGATTTCGTGTCCAGGTGTTTGACATGTCAACGGATTAAGGCCGAACATCAGAGACCAGGCGGTCTACTACAACCCCTCGAGATTCCGGAATGGAAATGGGAACACATCACCATGGATTTCGTGGTGGGATTACCCAGGACCAGGAAGGGATACGACGCTGCATGGGTCATAGTGGATCGTCTCACCAAATCAGCTCATTTTCTTCCTGTGAAGACAACTGCAAAGGTTTCCGAGTTGGCAGATCTCTACATACGAGAGATAGTACGCCTACATGGAGTTCCAGCATCTATTGTCTCAGACAGGGACCCAAAGTTCACATCAAAGCTATGGAAGCAGGTTCAAGAGGAATTGGGCACCAAGTTGAACTTTAGTACAGCCTACCATCCGCAAACAGACGGGCAATCAGAGCATACAGTACAGATTCTAGAGGATCTTCTGTGAGCTTGTGTTCTCGATTGGGAAGGCTCATGGGACTATTACTTACCTTTAGCTGAGTTTGCCTATAATAATAGCTATCAGGCAAGCATTGGGATGCCTCCCTATGAAGCTCTTTATGGTCGACCATGCAGATCACCTTTACACTGGGATGATGTCGGAGAGCGTACCCTGATGAAATCCGAGGAGATGCAGTTGTATTCTGATAAGGTTGCACTGATTAGGCAGAGAATGAAGCGGGCACATGATAGAAAGAAGTCTTATGCAGATGCTCACCGTCAAGAACGTCAGTTCAAGGAGGGTGACCATGTATTTCTGAAGATCCGACCTATTCGAGCTTTAGCCAAGAACAAAGGAAAGCGCAGTCCTCGTTATGTGGGACCCTTCGAGATTCTAGAAAGGGTTGGCGAAGGTGCCTATCGTCTTGCTTTGCCACCTCAGTATAGTGCCATGCATAATGTGTTCCATGTATCTAATCTGAAGCCCTATGTCAAAGACTCCAGTCATATCCTAAATCATGAGCCTCTTGAGTTGAAGGATGATCTGTCATATGCTGAGTCCCCAGTCAGAATTCTCGACTTCAAGTCAAAGGAGCTTCGCAGTAATCGTCATATCGATATGGTGAAAGTTCTCTGGAGCCACCATGATGAAACGGATGCCACCTGGGAGTTAAAAACCGAGGTCGAGAAGAAGTATCCACATCTTTTTCAGGCTGCTTGAATTTTGAGGACAAAATTCTTAAAAAGGAGGGGAGAATGTGACAGAGTGAGTTTTTACATTTATTATTTAGTTCCTCTCCCTTATAATTTTAATTGTTCCATTTATGCCCTCAATCACCTCTCTCACTAATTTGAATAAATGGACCATTAATTTCACCTAAGACCATCAATGATGATATATATCAAGCCAATAATATGAGTATTAAGACTTTTAGTAAATTGACCTAGTCAATAATCGAATTGGGACTCTAATTTTGCACAATAACTAAATCATAACATTATAAAACTATGCCTAAAATCTCAGTTCAGTTGGAGCTACCAAGCTAGAGTTATTTACTTTTGAAATTGTGTGTATTATATCACCTAATCTAGCCTAGGACTAAGGTTTACGTTTATTTTGATCATTTAATCTGTCACGCTGGCTTCTGGGTTACTTTGGACGCGGCCCATTCACTGGGATTTAATCTCAGCCACCCGATTTAGGTGCACGCTGAGCGAGCCCTGATCCGAGGGAGGAGACTTTGTCTCCTACCTCCCGCAAAGGGCGGGGAGGTAGCAGGAGAGGAGGCTCGGCCTACCTCACCACCTCACCCCCGGTTTTGAATTTTGAACCCAACAAACTTCTTCTATACTCCGCGACGAACTCGTCAAGCCCCAGTTTGACCCTCCCTCAACCTCGGATCAAAGAGAACAGACCCCGACTCCCTCGCTGCTCTCACCGGTGGCGGCGCACGAATTAGGGGTTTACCCTATACCTCACCTCACGCCTATATAACGCTCCCACGAGCTCCGCCAACCCTCCTTTCGTCATCCCCTACCTCTAATTCCAACAAAATATGCCCCTACCTCCCTCACCTCGAGCACCCCTGCTCACCTGCTCCCCGACCTCCCTCTCACTCTGGTAGACTCCTCCGTCAAATTGAGAGCGGCCGCACCATCTCGGGACCCCGCCGAGTCGAACGCCACCCTCGGTTGGAGCCGCAGAACCGTAGAACTTCGGGCCGACGAGCCACCGCAGCTGAGCTTCAAAGCTTCACCGACGGCGAGCTTGGGACCGTCTCGGATCCTCGGGAAGATTGCAACAACCTCGGCGGACCACCGCGAAACTTCTGACTCCCTCAATCCAGCCAGAGGGCAGGTAAACCCTTTGAACCCATTTTTCCCGTTTGCAGAGTCTTTTGCCATCGCGACCATAGCTGTAGCTAATCTCCGGCAAGCTCCTTGGGTTCGTTGAACTCGGGATGACCCCGCGGACGCGACTTGCCGTTCTCACACCCCCAGACACCTCCTATCCAGCCTGGGCTACTCGACCCTTCCTCTCCTTCGTTGCCCGATCAACCTGCTTCCATCGCGCGCAGGGGAAACAATCGAAAGGGCAGGATTACCAACCTGCCCTGACCTGGCGTCATTGCTAAGCAAACCCCAAAGGGGCAGTCACATCTTTTTACCCCCAGCCTGACCTCCCTGGACGAGCACTGGCTCGCGGGTCAGTGAGAGGGTCCGGCTGATCGGATCCCTCGCATGATCCGCGAGGCAGAACTCGCAATTTCTTTTTTTATTTTCATTTTATTCCTTTAAAATTCCCTGATTGGTCAGATCTTAAGAAAACCCTAGAAAATGGTAGGATTATCAGAAAATATCAAATAAGTACACCATTTTCATCAGAAAAATCCAAGCTATCTAAATAAAATAGGATCATGACCTGGATCCGAACCCTTTTGGGAATATATGGCCAACCATCACTAATGACCTTTTTAATACATTGTTTTGTGGAATAATGGTTATAAATGATTTTATTTCTGTCTTGGAAATATTTAAACCCTAATTATGATCTTGGTCATAATGTTACTCGAAATCCTACCTAAGGAAGACAGTTGATGTAATAATGGAGAAGAACCCTAATTTCTAGTTTTCTCACCTCATCATGATTATTATGTACAATTTATGGAAACCCTAATAACTGAAATGTCCTTTTATAACCTGGACGACTCTAATCTCAGACCCCAACTAGGAATCCTATGTATCCTAAGTGACCCCTCTAAATGACCTAAACCCTAATTAGAAGCCCTAATGTGGAATGATGAGAATCCATAGTAACTTAGGGTTTTGTTTACATTTCAGGGTGATTTATTATCTTCTCCTAATTTAGGACTTGTGGAATCCAGATCTGAGAATTAAAGGTACGTGGATATAATTATATGACTAGTTTTTGCTGGATGTTAAGTATATGTAATTGTTTGCATGAAATTGATATACATTGATGGATGTTGATATATGACTAATTGATGATTTACCGCCTTGAACATAAAAGAACATAATTGAATATAAGTGAAATGTAGTTACTAGTGGTGCTCATTAAACTCCCTATTAGTGAGGGAAAGCTTTAATGTTGACTAGCACCTCCCTAGAGTACATGGTATACGGGGAGATCCCTAGAGTACAAGGTACACGGGGAAGGGCCCACTATTTATGCAATTATGTGCTAAGTCCACCATAGTAATGCATGTTCACTATAAATGAGGCTAATAACTTGGGTTACCTGATTTTCTACCTTTAAATAACGTTTTCTTTCTTCTTCTTCAATTCGAGTATTTTATATGCCAGCATAGTATAGCTTTTACTCCACGTACCAACTTTGTTGATGTATTTGTTTCTCGTATTTTCTAGGTGCAAGGATCAATTGATGATCAAAGTACAATGCATATTCAAAGTACCTGAAGGCACAAATAATAAGCATGGAGGATTTATTAGATAGACCTATTCCTCTTATCTCTTTCTTGCTAAATGTTAGTTTATTTCTTTCCCTAGCTTATGTTGAGGTTGATTGAGATCCAATGTAATAATCATAGATTTATTCTTCTTCTTTCTCCGGTAGCAATATGTATGACTTTATCTTTCATTATTGAATGAAATGTTGTGTGGCTATTTGCTATGATGTGAACTTAATCTTGGCTTATCTTTGAATTTAGTTGGCTATCTTGATTTCTATTATTTTCCCTTTTGACATTTATAGATATGAGTGCACGCATATCTGTATATGTCACTAAGGAAAGTATGCAGAAATTGGGGTCGTCACAGTTGGTATCAGAGCCAATGTTCACACATCATAGTCACATGACCTTCATTCACCCTATTATGAGTCTAGGGTAGTCCTTGAGTTAGGGATGTGAAGGGTTGAGGTGTCTAGGATAGCATCTTCCATGGGTTTGACTAAAGTCTCCGAGCCACTTAGCTTGGCAATCACGAGGATACCTTTATGGCAGTATAAGTCTACCTGGCCGATATCCTAAGTGTCCCCTATTCTTGGGCATACCTTAATTTAGGAATTTTCTCATCTATAGATTTTTCCCTCTCACCTCTTCTATAGGAAAAATTCCTCCCTCTCATCTATGCTTTGAAATAAATTAAACTTTCCCTCTTACCTCTGTAATAAGGTTAGGAAGGAGTCTCCCTATTTAGAAAGTCCTAAGGATCGACTGATAAGGATTTTAGGATATCCTCCCTAAATCATAACATTCAGAATATTAATCATTAAACAATGAGAATAATGAAATATCATAATTATGACAAGAATAATGGTTGAGGTAATAATCTAATATGTTCAAATTAATTTCAGGATGCCTCCTAAGACTCGCAGCTCAGGGGAATCATCCTCTAAGAAAATAAAAGAACGTGAAACCTCTGAAGTACCTGATCCCAATGCTGAGGCCAAGGAAAGGTGGGAGGAACAGAAGAAAATACTTTTAGATTTTATGGAGACCCTCGCCACCAAAGGAACCCCTGAACCTAGCTCATCTAGGAAGAAAGAAGTAACGGTGATAGACTTTATTAAACTAAACATTGATTCTTTTTGGGGTGAGGATCAGCCTGAGGTTATGGATAAGGCTGAAGCCTGGATTTTGACCATAGAAAATGGTTTTCATACCCTAGAAGTACCCAATGAGAAGAAGGTTAAGTTCTCCACCCATATGCTTAAGGGAGGGGCAAAAATCTGGTGGGAGAACTATGGCGGAAATAGGGGTGAGGAAATAGACAACATGGAGTGGGAAGCCTTTAAAAACCTCTTCACGGATCGTTTTATGCCCATAGCCGAGAGGAAGAGGAAGGAAAAGATGTACATGGAGTTAAGGCAGGGTAGTCTTTCAGTAGCTGATTAAACCCGGAAGTTTAGGCTTCTGGAACGTTATGCACCCATCAAGACTGAAGACCGCCTTACTGAACACTATGTTGACTGCCTTTCTGCCCACCTAAAAACCCTAGTCATAGCCTCTCGTCCCAGAAGCATAGATGAAGCCCTAGATATGGCCCTCAAGCAGGAGAGAGAGCAGGGCATGCAAAAAACTTCTAGCATGGGATACTTAGGGTTAACCACAACTGAAGAGGATAAGTTTAAGAAGTTCAATCCAGGCCATAACAATAAGGGATCAGGGAAAGGAGGAGGTTCAGGAAAAGGAGGACAGAAGAACAATCGAAATCAACAGAAGATTGTCCACCCGAAGTGCAGGACTTGCGGACGACACCATGGTGGAGTATGCCGCCACACCAAGCCAGTCTGCTATAACTGCAAAAAGGAGGGTCATTTTTTCGCCAAGTGCCCCACTCCCTCCATCTTTGGCAATCCTGCGGGTGGTGCTCCGCAGCCTCAGGGACATCGCAATGGCAGGGTGTTTGCAGTAAATGCAGAAGAGGCCAAGGCAAATCCAAACCAGCTCTGTGAAGGTAACCTAATTTCTTTATAATTCAATATCTTGTTCAAGCCTGCAATTATTCATAATTTGATTACCTTATGTAGGCACTGTATTATTAAATGGTCATCCTGTTAAGGCTTTATTTGACTCCGGATCTACAAATACTTTTATTTCTCGAACTCTGGCATCCATATCAAATCTTCACATAAGGGATTTGGGATATACTCTGGACGTGTCTACTCCAAGTGGCAAAATACTCACAACTCTGCAGAAAACTAATGAACTTTCTCTTAAATATGAAAATCATGATATGCCCTTTGAATTCATTCTCTTAACTATGGAATACTTTGATGTTATACTTGGTATGGACTGGCTTTACACATACCATGCTCACATTGACTGTAGAAACAAGACGGTCGTTCTCTCTCAACCTCATTCTTATCCTGTGAAAATCCCTAGGGGAAGTGGATTATGTAATAATATTATAATCTCCTCTCTTAAAGCTAAAAAGCTCATTTCTAAGGGATGTAAAGTCTTCCTCGCATTAGTCTCAGAGACCAGTCCTAATAGCGGGCCTGTAGAAAGTCTGGAGGTGGTACGTGACTTCCCTGACATTTTTCCGGAGGAGCTTCCTGGGCTGCCTCCAAATAGAGACATTGAGTTCTCCATAGATCTTCTTCCTGGGACCACTGCGATTTCTAGGGCACCATATAGGATGGCTCCTGCTGAGCTGATGGAGTGGAAGAAACAGTTGCAAGAACTTCTCGACAAAGGTTTCATTCGTCCTAGTGTTTCCCCCTGGGGAGCTCCTGTTCTTTTTGTTAAAAAGAAGGATGGTTCTATGCGTATGTGTATTGACTACCGCATGTTGAACCAAGCTACTATTAAAAACAAGTATCCCCTTCCTCGTATTGATGACCTTTTCGATCAGCTTCGTACTGCTAAAGTTTTCTCAAAGATTGATCTCCGTTCTGGATACCATCAGCTAAAAATCAAGGATTCTGATATTTCTAAAACTGCTTTTCGAACTCGTTCTGGGCATTACAAATTTCTGGTGATGCCATTTGGGTTAACCAACGCACCAGGTGTATTTATGAATCTGATAAACAAAGTCTTCCAACCCTATCTTGATGAGTTTGTGGTCGTCTTCATTGATGATATCTTGATCTATTCTGATTCTATGGAAAAACACTGTGAACACTTGCGATCAGTTCTTGACATTCTTCGAACCCAGAAGTTTTATGGCAAACTTTCAAAATGTGAGTTCTGGATTGATAAAGTCATGTTTCTTGGACATGTTATTTCTGGAGGAAGTATATCAGTTGATCCCGCCAAAGTCTCTGTTGTACTTGATTGGCAACCTCCTCGTAACCCTTCTGAAATTCGGAGTTTCCTGGGTCTGGCCGGATACTACCGTCGTTTTATTCCAAACTTCTCCAAAGTTGCACTCCCTCTAACCAAGCTTACTCGGAAGGACGAGCACTTCCTCTGGTCAACCACTTGTGAGTCCAGTTTCCAGCAGTTGAAGCAGAAGTTGACGTCGGCTCCTGTTCTTGTTCTACCCTCTGGCAATGAAGGGTTTGTAATATTCACTGATGCTTCGAGGAATGGATTAGGGTGTGTCCTGCAGCAGAATGGTAAAGTAGTGGCCTTCGCTTCTAGACAGCTAAAACTCAATGAACTTAATTATCCCACCCATGATTTGGAATTAGCTGCAATCATTCATGCCCTCAAGATTTGGAGGCACTACCTGTACGGGGCAACGTTCGACATCTTCACCGATCACAAAAGCCTGAAGTACATCCTGACTCAAAAGGACTTGAATCTGCATCAACGACGATGGATCGAATACCTAAAGGACTACGATTTCACTATTGCCTACCATCCATGTAAGGCAAATGTAGTCGCTGATGCCCTTAGTAGAAAAAGGGCAGTATGTGCATCTCTTTCTGTCCCCGAATGGAGGAACATGGAGGATCTAGTGGGCTGGAAGCCACAGTTTCTGTCTGATCGTGTGCATGTTAATAACATTTCCATCACGTCCAACCTGCATTTCGAACTTCTTGAGGCACAAAAGGCTAGCCCCGATCTTGCAGAGCTCTCTTCCCTTTTGTCAAAGCCGCAAACACATCTGTCCGTGGGTCTTGATGGAGGTCTCCGTTACAAGAATCGTATATGGGTTCCTGAGCAGTCAGCTATAAAGACATCAATCCTAAATGAGGCACATGGGTCCAAGTACACAGTTCATCCAGGCACAACAAAAATGTACAAAGACCTACAACGTCAGTTTTGGTGGAGGGGCATGAAGCGCGATATTGCCGATTTCGTGTCCAGGTGTTTGACATGTCAACGAATTAAGGCCGAACATCAGAGACCAGGCGGTCTACTACAACCCCTCGAAATTCCGGAATGGAAATGGGAACACATCACCATGGATTTCGTGGTGGGATTACCCAGGACCAGGAAGGGATACGACGCTGCATGGGTCATAGTGGATCGTCTCACCAAATCAGCTCATTTTCTTCCTGTGAAGACAACTGCAAAGGTTTCCGAGTTGGCAGATCTCTACATACGGGAGATAGTACGCCTACATGGAGTTCCAGCATCTATTGTCTCAGACAGGGACCCAAAGTTCACATCAAATCTATGGAAGCAGGTTCAAGAGGAATTGGGCACCAAGTTGAACTTTAGTACAGCCTACCATCCGCAAACAGACGGGCAATCAGAGCGTACAGTACAGATTCTAGAGGATCTTCTGTGAGCTTGTGTTCTCAATTGGGAAGGCTCATGGGACTATTACTTACCTTTAGCTCAGTTTGACTATAATAATAGCTATCAGGCAAGCATTGGGATGCCTCCCTATGAAGCTCTTTATGGTCGACCATGCAGATCACCTTTACACTGGGATGATGTCGGAGAGCGTACCCTGATGAAATCCGAGGAGATGCAGTTGTATTCTGATAAGGTTGCACTGATTAGGCAGAGAATGAAGCGGGCACAGGATAGACAGAAGTCTTATGCAGATGCTCACCGTCAAGAACGTCAGTTCAAGGAGGGTGACCATGTATTTCTGAAGATCCGACCTATTCGAGCTTTATCCAAGAACAAAGGAAAGCTCAGTCCTCGTTATGTGGGACCCTTCGAGATTCTAGAAAGGGTTGGCGAAGGTGCCTATCGTCTTGCTTTGCCACCTCAGTATAGTGCCATGCATAATGTGTTCCATGTATCTAATCTGAAGCCCTATGTCAAAGACTCCAGTCATATCCTGAATCATGAGCCTCTTGAGTTGAAGGATGATCTGTCATATGCTGAGTCCCCAGTCAGAATTCTCGACTTCAAGTCAAAGGAGCTTCGCAGTAATCGTCATATCGATATGGTGAAAGTTCTCTGGAGCCACCATGATGAAATGGATGCCACCTGGGAGTTAAAAACCGAGGTCGAGAAGAAGTATCCACATCTTTTTCAGGCTGCTTGAATTTTGAGGACAAAATTCTTAAAAAGGAGGGGAGAATGTGACAGAGTGAGTTTTTACATTTATTATTTAGTTCCTCTCCCTTATAATTTTAATTGTTCCATTTATGCCCTCAATCACCTCTCTCACTAATTTGAATAAATGAACCATTAATTTCACCTAAGACCATCAATGATGATATATATCAAGTCAATAATATGAGTATTAAGACTTTTAGTAAATTGACCTAGTCAATAATCGAATTGGGACTCTAATTTTGCACCATAACTAAATCATAACATTATAAAACTATGCCTAAAATCTCAGTTCAGTTGGAGCTACCAAGCTAGAGTTATTTACTTTTGAAATTGTGTGTATTATATCACCTAATCTAGCCTAGGACTAAGGTTTACGTTTATTTTGATCATTTAATCTGTCACGCTGGCTTCTGGGTTACTTTGGACGCGGCCCATTCACTGGGATTTAATCTCAGCCACCCGATTTAGGTGCACGCTGAGCGAGCCCTGATCTGAGGGAGGAGACTTTGTCTCCTACCTCCCACAAAGGGCGGGGAGGTAGCAGGAGAGGAGGCTCGGCCTACCTCGCCACCTCACCCCCGTTTTTGAATTTTGAACCCAACAAACTTCTTCTATACTCCGCGACGAACTCGTCAAGCCCCAGTTTGACCCTCCCTCAACCTCGGATCAAAGAGAACAGACCCCGACTCCCTCGCTGCTCTCACCGGTGGCGGCGCACGAATTAGGGGTTTACCCTATACCTCACCTCACGCCTATATAACGCTCCCATGAGCTCCGCCAACCCTCCTTTCATCATCCCCTACCTCTAATTCCAACAAAATACGCCCCTACCTCCCTCACCTCGAGCACCCCTGCTCACCTGCTCCCCGACCTCCCTCTCACTCTGGTAGACTCCTCCGTCAAATTGAGAGCGGCCGCACCATCTCGGGACCCCGCCGAGTCGAACGCCACCCTCGGTTGGAGCCGCGGAACTGTAGAACTTCGGGTCGACGAGCCACCGCAGCTGAGCTTCAAAGCTTCACCGACGGTGAGCTTGGGACCGTCTCGGAGCCTCGGGAAGATTGCAACAACCTCGGCGGACCACCGCAAAACTTCTGACTCCCTCAATCCAGCCAGAGGGTAGGTAAACCCTTCGAACCCATTTTTCCCGTTTGCAGAGTCTTTAGCCATCGCGACCATAGCTGTAGCTAATCTCCGGCAAGCTCCTTGGGTTCGTTGAACTCGGGATGACCCCGCGGACGCGACTTGCCGTTCTCACACCCCCAGACACCTCCTATCCAGCCTGGGCTACTCCACCCTTCCTCTCCTTCGTTGCCCGATCAACCTGCTTCCATCGCGCACAGGGGAAACAATCGAAAGGGCAGGATTACCAACCGGCCCTGACCTGGCGTCATTGCTAAGCAAACCCCAAAGGGGCAGTCACGTCTTTTTACCCCCAGCCTGACCTCCCTGGACGAGCACTGGCTCGCGGGTCAGTGAGAGGGTCCGGCTGATCGGATCCCTCGCATGATCCGCGAGGCAGAACTCGCAATTTCTTTTTTTATTTTCGTTTTATTCCTTTAAAATTCCCTGATTGGTCAGATCTTAAGAAAACCCTAGAAAATGGTAGGATTATCAGAAAATATCGAATAAGTACACCATTTTCATCAGAAAAATCCAAGCTATCTAAATAAAATAGGATCATGACCTGGATCCGAACCCTTTTGGGAATATATGGCCAACCATCACTAATGACCTTTTTATTACATTGTTTTTTGGAATAATGGTTATAAATGATTTTATTTCTGTCTTGGGAATATTTAAACCCTAATTATGATCTTGGTCATAATGTTACTCGAAATCCTACCTAAGGAAGACAGTTGATGTAATAATGGAGAAGAACCCTAATTTCTAGTTTTCTCACCTCATCATGATTATTATGTACAATTTATGGAAACCCTAATAACTGAAATGTCCTTTTATAACCTGGACGACTCTAATCTCAGACCCCAACTAGGAATCCTATGTATCCTAAGTGACCCCTCTAAATGACCTAAACCCTAATTAGAAGCCCTAATGTGGAATAATGAGAATCCATAGTAACTTAGGGTTTTGTTTACATTTCAGGGTGATTTATTATCTTCTCCTAATTTAGGACTTGTGGAATCCAGATCTGAGAATTAAAGGTACGTGGATATAATTATATGACTAGTTTTTGCTGGATGTTAAGTATATGTAATTGTTTGCATGAAATTGATATGCATTGATGGATGTTGATATATGACTAATTGATGATTTACCGCCTTGAACATAAAAGAACATAATTGAATATAAGTGAAATGTAGTTACTAGTGGTGCTCATTAAACTCCCTATTAGAGAGGGAAAGCTTTAATGTTGACTAGCACCTCCCTAGAGTACATGGTATACGGGGAGATCCCTAGAGTACAAGGTACACGGGGAAGGGCCCACTATTTATGCAATTATGTGCTAAGTCCACCATAGTAATGCATGTTCACTATAAATGAGGCTAATAACTTGGGATTACCTGATTTTCTGCCTTTAAATAACATTTTCTTTCTTCTTCTTCAATTCGAGTATTTTATATGCCAGCATAGTATAGCTTTTACTCCACGTACCAACTTTGTTGATGTATTTGTTTCTCGTATTTTCTAGGTGCAAAGATCAATTGATGATCAAAGTACAATGCATATTCAAAGTACCTGAAGGCACAAATAATAAGCATGGAGGATTTATTAGATAGACCTATTCCTCTTATCTCTTTCTTGCTAAATGTTAGTTTATTTCTTTCCCTAGCTTATGTTGAGGATGATTGAGATCCAATGTAATAATCATAGATTTATTCTTCTTCTTTCTCCGGTAGCAATATGTATGACTTTATCTTTCATTATTGAATGAAATGTTGTGTGGCTATTTGCTATGATGTGAACTTAATCTTGGCTTATCTCTGAATTTAGTTGGCTATCTTGATTTCTATTATTTTCCCTTTTGACATTTATAGATATGAGTGCACGCATATCTGTATATGTCACTAAGGAAAGTATGTAGAAATTGGGGTTGTCACATATGTATTCACATTATCTTCTTATTTTCTATTATGGGTATTTTCTCTTTCCTTTTCTTCATGGGGACTCCTTGGATCCCAAGAAACTCTAATATTTCGAAATTCCTTTTTAAGAATACTTATTATCCTTCTAGATGCATCTATATTCATTATTTCACATTATCTTGTTTATTTCTTATTAAAATATATCTTTTTAAGGATTTATCTTTATCTTTCTTTTTATTTTCCTCATTGGCATTGCTTTTAATATTGGAAACCTCATGGATATGAAAATCCACCAAGGATAACTCAATTATGCCTCTTTCCACTTAATTTCCACATTTTATCATTGTTTTCAATTTCATTCTTAATAAAGAAATATTTAATTGATCTTTTCTTTTCTTTTTGCATTATCTTTGCAACTTTGGATTCCTCGGACCCCAAGGAACCCAGGAGGCACGGAATCCACCTTTGGATTACATACTTTTGCCTTCTATAGGTTTCTACATCTTTCTTTTCTCCATTTCATATTAACAATGGAATTCCTTTCCTTAATATTTGGCCCAATAGTCAATAAAGCCCACAAAACAATCATCAAGGCTATTGTAAAAAAAATCCATTTATTCAAAAAAAATATCTTTATTTGTTCAAATATCTTTAATATGAGAAATCACATTTCTCACCAAATGAACCCAAAAGTTGGGGTTGTAACAACATCCCTCTAGGAGATGTGTGGCATGATAAGGGATCTCTAGTGAAAACCCTGCATAAGGAGGGTTGACCTGGTATAAAATCTTCTAATCAACCACTAAAATCATAGATGAGAGAATCAAGTAGTGTAGGTCAACGAGCTTTCCTCCTTCCTTTGTGTAGCCACATACTTCATGCCCTAAGTCCAAAGAAATGGAAGTTACAATCCCTCCCATAATAAAAACATTCTTACTCTTGGATGGGATTGTCTTCATGTGATCAATAATAAGTGACCCCAGATTTACATGCTTTCCCCACACCATCCATCCCAACACAAAGAGGTCTTTCTTGGTACAACGACCTTGATTTTCATATCTGACGAAGATGGTGTTTGCCAATACCTTTTGAATGTATCTTAGGATAGGATTGTGAATCATACTTGTCTTCGATTTTCCCCCCACAAAAATGTTTTTCCCTATAAATCTCTTCTACATTGTTGTGTATTTTGCATTGGTTTCTCTATTGGTTTGCATTGGATGGAGTAAAAATGTCATTCAGAAAATATGTAGTGATGAGGTAGGTGTTATTCCCCAAAGTGACACTGACGGCATACTATGAGACCTTTTCTAGGGTTGCAAATAACTGTTGTGTAAGCTCCACATAGGTCTCCTAAATTGTGGTCAACACCTCAACTATCCCAACAGGCTCTAAGATAACTTGAAAAAATCAAAGATACCCAAAGTTTTCATTGTCTTCTGGTATGCATAGCGAGTGGAAATTATTTGGTGTGTCAAGCATCGTGGGTGATTTGGCTTCTTCACTTTCTTACTTTGACTCTAAGGTGTTGCCTCATGATGCACTTCATGTGCATCCTCTTTTTGTGCATCTGGCATTGTCTCATCTGCATCATCTACCAGTGGCATCGTTGCGCTCTCAGCTGTGGTTGTGGATGTGATGTCGTGGACGTCACAAATGTCGTGCAGCTGAAAATGATGGTCAAGCTATCAAAACTGATGGGTGGGCTTCTAAAAATGATGGTCGGGTTGCTGCCCTACCCCCGTTGGGTAGCCTAGAGGAATCCTCCATTATGGAATCCACTATTGTCGTTGTATGAGGTGATTTTGCTTGTGAGCCAGAGGCTAACAATGGTGGTGGAAGGGCTAGGAGAGCCAACAGAGCTGAAGAAGACGCATTCTTCGGCTGACACCCGTAGGAAATGACCTCTTTGGTCTTAGACATAGCCTTCTTATCCATTTTCTTCATTTTGTATCAAGTTGGTGGAGAAAATGGGATTTTAGGTTTTCTCTGAAGAACTAGGTTGTTGGGGTGGATTGGGGAGAAATGGGGGGTTTTGTGGATGAAAATGGGTGGAATACAGAGATTAAGGTAGTGGAAATGATGGGGATTGATTGGAGATGGATCAGGGGTGATTTGGTGGTGATTAAAGTGTGGTAGGATGGTTGGGAGGAGTTTTACGGTCGTCATTCATGGAGAACGGTCGTGGTGTTCGCAGAGTTGAGAATAGAACTGATTTGGGATTTTTGCAAATTGTTGACTTAAGTGTAGGAGTCGAGCTGCAACACGGCCGTGCTGCACGGCATGGCCATGGTGGCTCTCTTGCTTCATGGACGTGGAACCCCACATAGCCATTTTGAGTGGGTAGCTACACGGTCGTGTTGGGTCTATTCTTCAGTTCTCAATTTCTTTGGTTTTTCTCGATCCCTCTGTGGATTGTGAAAACACCACCATGGTCATTCCATGTCACCACAGTCATGGTGAGTATTGTGGCAGTTCATTTCAACTTAAATCCCATCAAAACATCAAATCTTTGATCCAAAATGGTTTTTCATGGATTACTAGTCAAAATTTCATCTAATTTTCTTCATTTCACCCTATTTTCACCTACACATCTTAAAACTAAACAAAAACTATTAAAAACAAGTGTGTGTGTGTGTTTTCTTGGAAAGTGTAGAAGCAAAAAAAGTATAAAAATGGAAGGTTGGGTGAAAAAATCTCAAACATAGGTGGGTTGCCTCCCACAAGCATTGAGTTTCATGCCTTCAGTTGGGCTTCTTAGAGATTCTTTAGTCATTCATCCATTTGGCATCCTCATGTGCCCATTCTTGCAATAAATGCATCTCTCATTTGCACTTTACCTATGTTCCTCATCCTTTTGATCACAAAAATCATCATCAATTCTTCCATCCTAACCCTCTTCTCTCAAATGACTTGTCAGACTCTTAAAGTATCCTTGTCCAATATCTTCATCTTGAGATCATCGGGTTGGGGTCTTGCACATGTTGATCTTGATCTTCATGTCCATGAATGAAACTATCATAATGCCACTGCGAACATGTATCTTAGCACCAGTTTTAGATAAGAACGGTCTTCCCAAGATAATAGGAATCTTCCTATCCTCCGGCTCCATATTAAGAACAATGAAATTTGCCGAGGACACTACACCCTTTTCTTTATCTATCATCACCAAAACATCATTCACTCTTTATCTAGGAACTTTTATGGAACGGTCTGTCAATTGGAGAGTGAAATGTGCTGACTTCAATTTACACAATCCCAGGTTCACATAGACATTGTATGGCATCAAATTCACACTAGACCACAAATCAAGTAGGGATCTATCTATGTGGTGTCCCCCTATGTAACTCAGTATGGGTGGGTCTCTCGAGTCTTTTCTCTTCACAGAAAGTGAGCTTTGGGATAAGAGAGCTCACTTGTTCAATCAACTTCACTTTTCTTGGTATTCCCCTCATTGACCTTCTCTTCATAGTGCATAAGTTCTTAAGAAACTTGGCGTATGATGGAATTTTCCTAATAGCATCCAACAATGGAATATTGACCTTCACTTGGAAAAACACCTCAAGAATGTTCGCATTGTGCTTTTATCTCCTCCTTACTTCCGATGGCTCATTTAATGCTTCAATGAATGGTGGCTCACTTGCTTTAGCCTTGATTGCATCGACATGAGGTGGAACACTAGGGATGGTGGGACTTGAAAATGGAGTGTGAGTTGGAACACATGGCGTCCCAAAATCAGCATGAGGTATCATAGAATCATCTTCAGCAAACTCAATCACAGTATCACCACTTGGCTGCCTTTGCTTTGCTTTATCAACCTTTCTTTCAATAGCGGACTGCTCAAGAGATTTCCCACTCCTTAAACTATAATAGCACTTCCTTGCTCATGGTGGAGAGGGGGAGCTAGTTGTGGTTGTGGGGGAGGTGGAGGTGGTACTTGGTGTTGAAATTGAGATGGAGGGGAGAATTGAGGTTGGAAGGTGACTTGTTGGGAAATTGGTGGTGATGGAGGGGGAGGGGGAGTATAAGGCTTGGGATCTCCTTATAAATGGTATATGGGGTGCACTTTTATGGGAGGTGGACTATAGAAAACTTGTGAAGACGACATTGGTCCACTTGCTTCATTGAAGCTCAAGATGGGTTTTGAAGACATTTTTTCTTCTTGGAGAGCAATTATGGAAGATAGCTTCTCTATCCTCTTCTCAAGCCTTGTCACATTCATTTGTATGTCATCAAAGCTCTTCAATCTATAGAGAACCTCTTCCTCAAACCTCAAGTTGTATCTTGGACTTTATGGTTCCTGGTATCTATAGGAGTGAGGTGTATTCCTTTCTTTACCATAGAACTCAATAGCATTGACCCCATGGAAAGGAGCATGTGTCACTTGGTTTTTCATGAAGCTCACCATGTCACCAAGAATATTCATCACTTGTGGGCTTGAGTCATTATGAGTCAGAGATGACATATCAAAGGCATGGCCACCGTCATTCATCATGCTAGAAGCTCGGATTCTTGAACCTTCTGTCAGCTGCTCATACAAGGGTCATATCTCCTCAGGTGGCCAAGCCATGAAAACTCCTCCACAAGTGAAGTCCACTCAGGTTTTTCTCTTATGAGATAGGACAGAGTAAAAGGACTGAACTAGCTTCCACAAAGGGGTCTCATGGTGTGGGCACTATCTCAACATTTTCTTAAATCTCTCCCAAGCATTGTGAAACCGTTCATTGCCCAATTGACTGAAACTTGTTACGGCACGCCGCATTTGTGTTAACCTTGCTGTATATTAGAACTATCTTAAGAATGCATTCTTCATCACTTCCCAACTCATGATGTCTCTCCTTGAATCATACCACTTATTGGCTTTGTCTTTGAGGGAAAATGAGAACAAGGTCAACCAGATTGTGTCATCACTAGCCGTCGACGTCTTGAAGGTGGAGCATACTTCTAGAAAGGAGTCCAAGTGCTTGTAGGGGTTCTCACTCTCTAAGTCGTAGAAGATGGGCTGGAGCCCAAGAAGACCTAGAGAGATGGATAATTGCTCCCCTGGCATTTGATCAATCCTACTAGCAATTGAGTATTTGTAGTTGCTAGGCATGAAGTAATCTTGAAGTAGCTTGTGTGGTGCATTTTGGCCTTCCATCTTGTCTTCCCCCAAGTGGCTTGTTACATGCACAAGGCACAACCAAACAAAATAGAACAAGTTAGCAAACCAATATGCACAAAGAATACAAAGAATAAAGAATAAATAATAGCAATGATGAGAGAAGTAGGAAAACTCAAAGCAAAACTAACTAGCTAGTACGAGCGCCTTTCTCCCCGGCAACGGCACTAGAAAGCTTGGTGCATTTCTGTCAATGGTGTTACACACTACTCAATTAGAATTTGAGTAGATGCAACTACGCGAATAGAAACACATGGTGGATTACTTTTGAATTTATAAAGGCCTACACAAACATACTCACATACACCAAAACACTACACCCGCAAGTGCACGGGGTCATGTCGTAGTATAGGAGGGTGGCATGTATAGGGTCGATCTACAGGGATAAAAGGGGGCACTAGAGCTAGGTTAGTTTTTGGGCTAGGTTCCTACTGTGAAGTCTAGGGCACTAGAGCTAGGTTAGTTTTTGGGCTAGGTTCCTACTGCGGAGTCTAGGGTAGAAGGGTTTAAAGGTGATTTGTTGATTACACTAAGTTGATAAGGAAAGCAATTAAAGGAAAGAAAATGAGAACAAAACCTAAGTTGACCCTAGACAGTTAATTCTACTAAGCAAGAAATGACAAAGCAAGGTAAGAAAAGAACAATCTACACTAAGGCAAGTAAGGTAAGTTCTACTCTACACTAAGCTAGTAAATAGAGCAAAAGAGAAAGTGAAGACCTAAACTAGAAAGATCGAGGCAAGAATAAGGCGAGAAGCTAACTAAGCAAGAAAAGAGATAACTAAGATAATACTAGCTAAGTAAGATTGCAATTAGGGTTTTAAAGCAATTAAGGGAAATGTGAGTTGTTTAGGGGATGCACTTATCAATTAGGTTGGTGTGACATATGAACATAATTATTTCATTTAGATTATCAAGCCAAACAACAAGCTAGAGTCTAATGAATTATCCTAAACTACTAATTGGCCATGGATATACTAGGTTGTGTATAGGGGACCTAGTCCCTAACACTCCATACTACCCTTGTGAGGCTCAATTGGGTTAAGGTTTAGGTGTAACTCAATTAGAGTCTAAACAAGTCTACATTTCTAGGTTAGATGATCTTAGGATGATTAGGGTCTGAGGTTAGTAATGGGAGTGAAAGTGAGGTTTTAGACCTCCCATCACCCACATTCTAATCTTGAGAAAACTTCATGTGAAGCGCACCATATTTATCTAAACTAGCTACTTGGATCACTCAACTAGGGTTGGGAGAATTGATTATAATGTAGGAGGATGGGTGGCTATCTAAGGATCCAAGAATTGGACCTAGGATCAAATCCCAAAATTCACACATATAAGCAATTGCCCTAAATTCCTTGGTGATTTCAAGCACAAACCAACAAGCAATTCATGAAGAGTGAGATAGAAATAGAACATACTCATTAGCAAATGAAATTACAATGTTTACATATCATTTCCCCCCAACATGGTATCAAAGTAACATTTTTCACCCCAAACAGCCCACCCAAGGGGCCTAGCTACTCATAGCAATGCAAAATTCAAAAAGAAGGGAGAAAGATGTAGAAGAATCCATGGAGCTCAGTGTAGATGAAGAATTCCTTTGCTTTAACTATTAAAGGACTTCCCCCTCTCTCCTCCAAGGTGCAATGGCATGGGATGGTGGTGGAATAGGGGAAAACCACTAGGAAATTAGGGTTTTGGTGGTGGAAATGGTGAAATGGAGGTGGAAATGGAGTGGAATGGGTGAGGGGAGAAAATGGGGAGTTGAGAGGTGGTAGAAGGTATCTAACCCCGTGCTAGAGACACCACCTAGGTATATATAAGTGTGGGGGAAGCACTAGGTCAAGTAGGGGCAATGTGGGTAAAGCAGTGCAAAAATAGCTAGGCTTTTGTGAGTAGAACGGTCATGGTAGTCACCAAGGTTGTGTTGGGGAGGAGTGATCATGGTCATGGTGGTGTGGAACGACCATGGTGAAAATGGAGAAAAATCATAGTAACATGGTCATGTTTGTACATGAAGTAGAATGGTCGTGGTGGGGTAGGGTAGCACGGTTTTGGTGATTACCACAAACGTGGTGGCTTGGAAAACATTGCCCATTCTTTGCTCCATGGTCATTCTATGTCAGCTGTCACACGGCCATGCAAGGTGGCATGTCCGTTCTAGGTCAGTTCAACACGGCTATTCTGAGTGGCACGGTCGTGGTGATTCTATCTTTGCTCCAAGGTGATTTTGTTAATTTGCAATTATGCTAGCACGACCATTTTATGGTACCACGGCCATGTTGGCCTCTGGATCAGCACTTGGACTTGTTTCTTTGGATTTCCTTGGACATCTTTGCTTCAATAGAGCTTTGAACACTAGGGGTAGGTTGAGGGAGCATCATACTTCCCTTTAGGCCTCTCTAAGGATAGAGAAATCCTAGGATCACTCCTTCTCTCTCTCTCTTCCATCAAGTGCAGTCCAAATGCCTAAAAAACATGTGAATAATGTCCATAAGTGATTTTTACACAAATAAGCATATTAGGGAAAATAACATGTAATCTAACAGGTATAGATGTGATTGAAATGCAATATGACACAAGATGAAACCCTAAAATAGGGCTGAATCATCTACATAATCTTGCTACTCATATTTCATTTGAATCCTTCACTTGATGTGGCATGATTCTAGAAGGTCTGGAAATCATAAATATGACTGCTACACTTACTAAGGCATGATGTTAGGAGGACTAGAAATGATAAACCAATAGCTACAACTGTTCCATGGCAGTGAAGAAGCTTTATGCTCACTAGAAGGAGCATGTTGAGAGAATGAACAAGTGTCAAGTAGATGATGGGATGAACAAGGTTGCTAAAAGTTATAAGGAACATGATTGATCCCAATTTACTCAGGATGATGACTATATCTCACTAATTTGTGTTTTTGAAAGGTGTGGACAAACTGTAAGATCTGATTCCATATTTAGATGATTCCCAAGTTATATTGTTGATAAACATACATATGAAATAATATAATGTAGTGATATTGTAAAGAGGGGGAGGGGGGAGATCCATCTCTTCTGAGTGAAAGTAAAATGAATTGTTTCTAAAGTGCTTCTAAACTACTATTACAATACTAACATGTGATGCATATCAAAGCTTCAAAGCTTCACTCTTGGTGAGTTTGAACATGGAATTGTAAGTGAGGATTTCTTGGTCATCTCGAGTATATCTTTTGTGTTCTCTAGATCAGATTTTGTGTTTATGGGTGCTAAGTTTTAGCTATAACACTATAGATAATCTAGCTTAGTTGATTATCTTTGTGTAAAGATGTTGTGAGGTGGATGTGGATTTGATTTTCTTATATATATCTCATATGGTGCTAATGAGAAGGAATCATGTTGGATTTTTCTTGGTTTCTCTATTCTCAGTTAGGTATGTTGTTATTAATCAAGCAATATTACTACTTCTCGTGGGTTTACTTATATTCATGGTTGCAAATTTTTCTTACTACTTTTTGTCTGGCTATCTCTTCCAAATTCTGACCTTCTTTCCTGGTTCTACAAATTGTGGCTCTACAATATCATTGCCCATTAGATGGGAGTAGGTTATCATGACCTTGAGTGGGTGCCTTCACACAAGATTGGGTAGGGATATCTACACCTTAGCCATGGAGTGGGTTCCTTCACAACAACCCTTGTCGATGTCTTTTACTTCCATGAAGGTAATCTTTGTTAATTTTCTGCATATGTTGTTTTATATGTTTATGATTTATACAAAGTTTATTACCTTGAAGTATGTTGGTTACACCCTGATTTTCTCTCTATACTAAGTATTGATTCATATGAAGTTTGGGTTAACTATGAATTATTGCTTCTTGCAACTTTGAAGTTGGTATGTTTGATACTTGGTTTTGAATTGTAGGTCTTCTTTATGGGTTATTATATTTGAGATGTTATATATCTACTTAAGAGTTTAGGAGGATGTACATATGATAATAAACTCTACTGATGTTTTTCAAATAGATGATTGCTACTAGGGCAATTGGCCTGCTTATCATCGGATATGAAATTAAGGTCTCATCTCCTACTATGCATGATGGGGGATTATAGTTTGGAAGTTATCATTATGTTAGGATGAAGTGCATGTGATGATAGTTCTTTCAGAGAGACCATGTCCGTTGATGTCTTTGCAATGATGAAGAATAGTTTTGTGCCTTACGTCTTGTTTATAGATACCTCAAACTAACTCAAAACCACTAAATGATATTATCAACTAGGCAAAGTGATTTATTGATAAGTTTAACATTTGGTGGTCACCAATTTCATTGTGGTTTAATTTAATTTTTATTCGCTTCATAAGAAATGCACTAAAGTCTACTTCCTAAACCTGAATCTGAAAAGAGAATAGATCATGGCCCATCTTCTGTCATGGACTTCTTCCAGCCAAACCTTCATATAATTGTGGTATAGTTGACCCTTATGGTCAGGGTTATTGAAACCAGATTGAACCGGTCGGTTGGACCGGTTGAACTATGAATCGGTGGCCAAATCGGTCTGGTCAGGCTCCAAACTCAAAAGTCACCCAAAAACTGGTCGGTTTCAGTCCCTTCACCTATTATGCTGCTCTTTTTTGTTTTTACATTGTTTTTTTTTGTTTCTTCTTCTCCTACTCCCCTTCACCTGTTGTGTTGTTGTCTTGTACATTTTTTTCTTCATCTCTTACACACCTTCACCTATTATTATTGTCATTCTTCCTTTTTTTCATTTTCTTCCCCTCATGAGTTCATGCTTCATCTACTATTTGCATTACTGCATAACTACTATTTACATTAACCCTTGTGTTCTTTTACAGAGAGTAGAAATGACACTATGTTGTAAGGAGTCTTTTTTGTAGGAAAAGTCTGATCCCACTTGGGATTATGTCAAAACATTGTTGTATAGAGTGGGAAAAAGATTTGGACTTGCTTCATGATAGTTTCTATTTGATCATATTCTTCTAATCTTCATATCTTGTATATTTTTTAGCATAATACATTTATATATGACTTCATTGATGAGATCACTAGTTGAACCGGTCCAGCCACTCATTAGACCGGTTAATGGGGAACCGGTAGCCTCACCGTTTCGATGAACGGTCTAGTTCTGATAACCATGCTCATGGTGGATACTTACAGGTATGTTTCTTCTATTATAATGGGTCTCTGTGTTACTAAGATTTCAAGTGATGCAGTCTTGGTGTGTAAGTATCTAGTATTATGCATTTCAAGCTCTTAGACTTGTGGTATGAACTTCAAGTTCTATATGCAATTTTTGGCAAACAGCCCAGGTAAACTTCTTCATAGAGGACGAAAACATTATAAATCACAAAATATTTTCATTTGGTTGGATACCTTCACGTAGTTCAGAACTTGTAAGTAAGGGATATCAATTTGTACTATTACATCCTCTACCTACTAACCAGAACATTTGGGGATGCATAGAGATCATCTATTCCATCTTTCAACTGCACCTCAATCTCCAATGTGACAAAGGCATTTCAAACGTAATAGTTCCTTGCTCTACCACTTTTAAGCTTGTTGTAGTTTTGGAAGTAATATGTCTCATGATTTTTATGCAATAATATATGAGCATATCTCCCAATCGTAATTTGGAGTGTTTGTTATTAAAAAAACAAGAGGCAATATACAAAATGTACCACTAACAAATTATTCCAAGAAATGAAGTTCTTATGCAAAAAAATATTTCGTTGTTGACTTACTTGTTGTCTTTTGATTTTAAAGTCTCGATGCTTTACTAAGATTACTGATATACACGGTTGGTGCATGTACACAAGTTATGTTACTATGTTGGATTGATAATTTTATTTAGGTTCATTTGAAGTTGCCTCTTGTGGCCCTACTTTCTGTTCTAATGCTACTGCAAAAGTTAGATGCTTACTAGTGCTATGAGATTTTTGACTAAGTTAGCCATTTAATTTGCTTGAAAATAGTGCTCCTTGAAACATAATCAACTATTGGTCATGACCTTCTCTTTTTCTTTCTTAGGTATCATGTTTTCTGACCTTTGACATCCATTAAGTTCTCTTCAAGCCGTTGATATTACATTGTTGACCATCTGACTGAATATGCTGTAAATATCGCTCTAGTTGGCATGTTAGAACCATCTTCTCATTTTGGGATGTCTTATGAAACTAAGCCTCTAACAGTTTATAAGCATAGGTGACCATGCTTGTGATGCTCTACCTAGAAGGTATTTTGTAGTCAATTATTTACTCAAAGTGTCTTAGATTACTTACAACTCAGAGTATTATTGTTGCTCCATGTTCTGTTTACATATTTGCAACCCCTCTACTTACTCTTTTACAACTTGTTGCTACTACTCAATTGTACTACTTGGTAATTCTTAACTATAGTATGCAATACTGCCTTTATACGTATAAACCATTTTGATGTTATTGATAATGCAATTCACTTTGTTGAATGGTGTACATTTGGGTGTTTTTGGGCCTCTTCTATACATGTCTAATTAGTTTACTGAGATCAACAATTATAAGTTATTGTCTTTTACCCAAAAAAATATTGCAAAACAACTACACAATCCATCTCAAGAGGCCCAACTAGGAACATAGACTGATACACCTCAATGCATCTCCCACATTCATCTTATCTTAGAGCCATGTTTTATTTCTCCCATATTTATTGGTGTTAAGGTCTTAAAATCATGAAAGTGAATTGTTTACTTTAAAACCAAAGGATTATTTATTGATCAAGGTATTATATACTATGCCGCATTCAAATAACACATTCTAAAGTCATGGGGGCACAATATTGATTATGGAATGTTGGTTAAGAACATCTTAATGGTTAGAACCTTGCACTTTTATAGGTGAAGTTCAATGGAGTCTAGATCAATGAACTAACCATTAGTTGTCTTACTCTTGCTTAAGGTGAAATCACATAACCAGTGAATCAAGAATTTAGTTGTATTTATTATTCCAAAAGGCAAAATTGAGAATGTGATATTTGCTCTCTGTTTTAACTGTTATATAACTTCATACTACTCCTAGCCACACAAAGGATAAGGACACAGTAGAGAGGATCTACAAAGTGATGACATTGTTCTTGTATGGCTTTGATTTGAATTTGATGGAATCTATAAAGTTTCTAGTCCATGTGTATGGAATCCATAAAGATGATAGCCCATGATGTATAGAATCTATAAAGTTGTGGCTTGTTGCATCCTTATTCAAAAAGTAGCTAACATGTGAATAATCTGATATCAATGTCAGATTGACCTAGCAGTATCTATAGTTAGCTTCCAGTTGGTTGAGGCATATATTTCAAGGACTTGAAAATATAAAAGGACTAGGATGGGTCTTTAAGTTTTGACCATGATTCTTTGATTTATAATTGCACATTTTGGATTTTTTTTCATCTGATTTGCATCATGATGATCCTTCTTTGTTTGGTTGATCTAAAGTAAATGGAATCATAGAGAATTTTTTCTTTGAACTTTGCATGAAGGATTTTCTAATATATCTTTCTAATTTAGTTTTACCTCTTTTAAAGTTTGTAGGCATATGATATGTTTTTCTAGGATTCTTTCTAAGAAATCTAGTATTGATTTAATTTCTTTTCTGAGGGCTTTGATTTTGAATTTTGTATGGTTTTGTCATCTATAGTTGGGTGTTCAATCTTGTTGCTCGAACTATTTTTCTATGATAAGTTGGTGTTCTCTTATGGCTGTTTTAATTTTTTGAAAAATAAGAACTTCATATACATGTTCTCTTTCTTGTAAATTCTCATTATGAAGATTGGCTATAATGTTCTATTCTACAACATTTTCTCATCTATGATTAGTGAACATCTTCATATTTTTTGTTGATTTCTGGACTTATTTTCTATGTTGATCCCATGTAGCGTGTTGTTGTTTTGAAGCTTAATCTGAGTAAATAGCAAGTTCTTTGCCATGGATTTGGTGGGTTTTGAATGTTAATTTGCTGAAAGGGTTTATGAAAATTGATCTTGTTGTTGTTAGATGAACATGTGTGGAACTCTTGGGTTATGTTTATGAATCTGTCTTTATGCTGTTGAATTTTTTGTGCTACAATTTTGTAGTCTTCTATTTCCCTATGATACAGTGACCAGTCGGTAAAGAGTAATTAATTATGATACAAATATGCAGATTGCATGTGGTTGGGGTCCTTACAAAGTAAGATCAGTGACTGATATGAAATATATCTACTTGTTGGAGTTGGTTAGTCTTTGTTGGAGATGTGTGACAAATCTTATGTGGCTCCTGGATTCATGTCCCAATGTTAATATCGTGGCATTGGTAGAAGGCAGCTGGTTTGACAAGGAATCCTTCCCTTCTTTCAGTGTCTTTACTGTATTTTTCCTTTCTTGCTTCTCATTCAACATCTTTTCTCGAATGCCTACAATTTCCTTTCCATCAACAGTGACTTCATCTTTTGGATGTCAGAATCTATTGCAGCTTTTTCCTGGCAAGATATTGCATGGAGTGCAGACCAAGAACACAATGAAAAGAAATGATCAGGTGAACAATGGTACGCATATGTGTAGAGGTGAACAAGTTGTTGTAAGATTGGTGAGGTTTGTATGCAGAACACATCATTTATTCTTTTTAGATTTATGTATCCTTTGTAGTATACTCAATGTATGCTTATTTTTCCTGATGTTGAATTTGTTGAATATTGTAGGTGGACTTACTCTATTTTCTTCAGTTTCTTGGGTCATTGGAACATCTCAGTGTCCTATCTTTTGATTGGGAAGATTATGAATACATTTTCTCAACATGATCTACCTTTTAGATGGCCTATGATATTTTTTTCTCTGGGTTGAATATGTTTCAGCTTTTCTTTTTGCTTTAGTGGCAATCTAGCTTGATGATATTAAATTTGAACCTGATCCTATGGATATTGATCCAAGTGACAACTACATGAGGATTTTGATTTCAAGATTCTTGAAAATGTTTTGAGATCTAGAGTACAATATGGCTTGAAACTTCGAGAGTGATGTAAGCTTATATTCTCATGGGGATCATTCTAAACATATATATTATTTCTAGGTTGCAAAATTGGGGCAAGGTTTATATCCTCCCCATGTGTACTCATGTTTCAATATAAATGAAAGTATGATTATTGACATCACAACCACAACTTTATTTAACTTAACACTGATATTTTCTTTTGTATTAATAATTTAATAATTGCATATATAATTTAACTACATATACATGCATGTGTAGTAAATGATGTCTCTCACTGCACACTAACTATGATTACAAGTGTAGTAAGTGCTAAACTTTTGTTACACGTGAGCTACATATACAATTGTAACAAATTTCATTTCCCCCTACATGTCATATCTACAAATACAATTGCAGTCACATATTTAACTACAATTGCAACTACATTTTATGTGTAAGAATAGTTTTTACCTAAAATTGGAGTTACATATGCATTTGTAGCTAGATGAATATCTAACTACACTTTTAAAAAGTATAGCAAAATCAATTATTTACATGGGTATTAGCTTCATATTCTAAATGTAAGAATAAATGTAGCTAGAGATTTTTGTAATAAAATTTTTGGTTTTCGCTACAATTTTTTATAGTTAAAGACCATTTTTTGTAGTGGTACTGGTGCTGCAAGGACAACCATGTTGATGCACTACACAAACTTTGGATCTGGATCTAGAAATACAAGAATGACATCAACATAACATATCTACTTGTTTGATAACAAGTTTGCACTAAGATATATTTATTATCCCTCTTTGTCTTTGATTTACCGATGTATTATGGCTATGATGGATGTTTGGTGTGCACCCCATTCTTCTTCTTTCTTCCTTATCTCTCTTTTTTCCCTTTTCTACATTCCTCCATCATATCTCTTGTCACCCCTATGAAGTCCATTTACCACCTTCTTGAAGTATCTTTGATGAGGTAGATTCTGCCCTCCTTCCACACACAACATCATCTGAGCGTTGATATGGGTTCGTGAGGTCCCAATGGAGATGGGCGGCTAGGTCCCATCTGAGCTCACACTTTCTCCCCCCTTTTGCTCCCTTTACAGTGACAAGGTTTCTGCCATGGTGGGCTTGATGGCCTTTGCTTTGGTTGGGCGAGGGTGATGACCCTCTTGTCATGGATATTGATCAAAGTCCATCTTGGACCGCATCCAACAGTCTAATGACTGTGGCCCCATGTACCCTAGTCTCCCACTCTTGCCTTCGTTCCCTTGTGCGGGTCAGTCAAAGGTGCAGGTTGATCACAATCCTTTTGGCAGTAGTGTGCACATACCACGAGGGGGCTAGATTGTAGCTGCATGATCCACAATTGATGGCCTAGATTGATCCTTCTTTTAGTAAAAAAATTCTCCTTTTCCATGATCAATGTGCTCAACTTCGAAAAATTATAACTTATTCACCATTAACCATAATATATCATCATATATATCAAATTGATCAAGAGAAGAAGATCTACCATTCACAAATACTTACAAGCCCTCCATACCAAATCACACCTTTTCCATAATTAGTTAACTTTGACCATGAATTGATATATATAATGCACTAATATGATGATCTTGGACCAATATGGTTCTAATCCACTTTAAACCTACAAATCACTAACTCATGTGTACTTCTGAACCTAATGGAGAGTTGAATCACCCCCGTTAAAATTGTATGGCCCCTTATGCATTAATATGACATGTATGTGATCTTTTATGAAGAACTTTGGTTAATTTCTAAACCTTAATTAGTTTATAGATTCATCAAAACTTATTATAATGCAAAATCAACCTTTGACACTTTATGATATGTATATCCAACTTTCCACCTTTCTTATGCACCCCTTTATCTATATTACATCAAATTCAACAAGATGACTCTATATGACCTTGCATGTTAGTACTTTGGTCAAAGCGTCGACTTTAGATTTATTATGTATTAAGATCATTTATACCTTTGAAGTTAATTAACTTGTTACCTTGTAACCAAAATGCTCAATGTCAATCCCTCTTGTTCTATGATTGTATTTGTGACACTAAAGCCATCATATATGGCCTATGTGACCCATAGTTACTTGATTTGTGCTCTTGCCCTAATGTAACCTATAGTGACTTGATTTGTGTTCTTGTGCCTAATTTTTTATGAAGATCCAAATCTTATGAATTCTCCTTATAAATTATTGAATTCCTTAATATTATTGACTCTTTTCATGTGGAGGTTTCACCTATGACTAGTGAGTACTTGTGACATATAAATTGTATTGATGAATGCATGCATGATTGAACTATTGGAGATATTATTGAATTTTTCAGAACCTAGACATAAGGGAAACATCCACATGCATGGAAATTTACTTCTCATGTTCTTATATTGTTTATCTAAATCTCCTTTCTTGTCTAAATGGTGAATAATAGTCTTGTTTGTCCTATTGTGAGTATTATGGCTTTAAGATGTAATAAGTGTCATAAACCTCATAATAATAATAGAAAATGAAAGAAACATCAGAAAGATATGAAACTTGAACCACACCTTTATGAAGAAACCTAAATTAGTAAAAGATTACAAAATATGCTAATAACCAACTTTGAATATAAGTTTGAACAAAACCTTAATCATGGACCCAATAACTAAAAAAATTGAACATTTGATGCTAATTAATGTTTTAATCAAATGTTTCCTATGACTAGATGATCAATAATAAGTTATAAAATATATGAATCAGGAATGTGGGTATTAGTAATATTTTTAATATGATTTTCTTGGTTGAATGCATGATATGTATGTATGATCTTTTAGTTGCCAATATTGACATGTAGTATTAATCGCGTAGTACTTGATGGTTTCATCTCAATGTTTTGTCACTTAAAACACAATATAGATATCCATTATAAAAACTTTTAAATTGGGTTTTCTCTATGGGATTGTTCAATTGAGGTCCCTCATGTAGATATAGGGTTAGATATTTCCTTTTAGCCTTGATGTCCTCACAAATTTTTTCTGACGGGAAGTTGGTCAAAGACCTTATATTGATGATCGGCATGTAATGGAGTAAAATGACTAAAAATATGTTTGTGTTTGCTACATTACTGATTGTTGTTTCCCTTGAAAAAAATTTCAAGTTATGAAAACCTTAAATATATGTATATTTATGGTCATGTGCCAACACCCTGTGTGTTGATAATCTTATTTGTCAAATGTTTTAGGTTTAAAGGAAGTTTGGGAGTGTTGGTTTGTGAGAAGGTGTTAAGTTTGTACCTTTCATAAGATCCTAGTTAGTGTAAATGTTTATAATTATATAATTATCTCTTAAACATGTAACTGAAAGTATATTATAAATTATATTTCAATTAATAAAATTATTTAATGTTGAGTTTATTATTGGTGTATGCATCTTTTAGTTGTTCATGTATGCTATTTTTTTCATAATTCCATATTTTTACTTTGATAATACCTATGTATGAAGTCTTCATGGCTCATTCTCTTGGATCCCACAAGGTTTTGACAAGGTGAGGTCCAAGTCTGTCACATCTAGCATTAAAGCATGGACATTAGCTACACTGGGCATTTTCTCAACATGAAACACAAATTAAGTTCAACCTTTCATCTAAAACCTAGTAGCTTCATAAGTTGTTGTTTATAGACTAGCCTTGACTTAGCCTCTAGGTTAGAACCTAGATGTTCTAGAACTAGGTGTAGACTTGTGTAATTCTTGAAGCCTTTCCTTTTCTACTCCTTCTGTCCTGTAGTATGGACTGTGAGTTCACGAGGGTGAGACACATGAGATATTACAAATTGTAAACCCTACACATATGTTCATGACATGTTCTTAGGGTAGCTACAGAAGTGTATGTAATGTTGTTACTAGTTATCTATGTGTCATAATACTAGACTACATGATGAGTGTGGTAACTTGCTTTTAGTTTTGGTTTCATTCAAAGGAGTAAGGTGGTTTCCATCACATGTTTTCATGTTGTATAAATCCTATTTCAAGTATATATATATATACATATTTATATAAGTACGAAAATATTACCACACAAAGAAAGGAAGTAGGTGTTCATGTGATATAAGAGAAAGAGACATAATAATAGTCTAGTAGAGAGTGTTTAGAGGGTAAATGCAGTATATATATATTTTCTAGAGACATTATAAAGGTTAGACCAGTAGGTATCCTATATGGTCTAAGTTTTATGTTTATGTTATGAGTTAGCCTCATGATGATTAATTTTTTTAGAAGATTTAAGTTTTTTTTATGATATGAGATGAGACTTGACCATGCAACCCTAGATACTCTAGAACCATGTGGTATACATATGGCTTCTTTGTTGTGCTACATATAGCTAGTGGTATGGAATGCTTTCATGTGCCTAGTTTTGTCTATGTTTAGATATGATTTGGGATCGACATGGGCCTCAATCTCATTACAAAGGAAGGCCTCTAGCATGGTAGATAAGGGTGAATTCTAGAGTGGATGAACCTGACATGAGAGAAGGTCAGAGTACCTAACCTCCAAAATAGGTGAAATCTAAAATATGTAAAGATGAAATATGTGACAATGAGTCCCTATTTAGACTAATTATGATTACATGAGTTCACTAACCTAGTGCATAGTTCATTTTATAATGTTAGACCCCATATTTCCTATGAAAGGACATAAACCTAGAGAGAGGGGGATTTGACATATGCATGGTTTCCATATAGGTGAGGGATATGTCCTAAAAATCTGCATGATGTACATGGTAAGAAATCTCCACAATGAGCCTCATACTTAGATTGGTGGTCCCATGTCGAGAAACCTAGTTTTTTCCCTCAATATTTAAAGTTTGGTGAAAGATTGATATGGGTGGATTCATGTGGTTGGCATGTCTTTCCTTAATATAGATATTTCTTAGTTTTACTGTCTCAGGCTTGTGAAGATCTTTTTAGCTACAAGTGAGATACATACAAAACCTTGATGTTAATAATAATTTTGTTCCTCAAATGATGTATGATACATGAAAAAATATAACTAGAGTAGTGAACTTGATATATGTATGATAAGTTACTCTTATAAGCTTGACCTAATTTGAAACCATACCATATATGAAGGATGTAAGTTTGAAATCCTAAGCTCAAACTTAAGATGATCTAGGAATGTTGTTTGAATGATCATGATGTATACATGTGTAACCTTCATCTAATGAAAGATAAGAAACATAATTTATGAAAATTTATAGAGTTTGTAGTGAAACTAAACCATGGAAGTACTTCATCTTAATGATGAAATATAAGTAAGATCTTGATCATGAATGGAAGTTATAATGATTGTGTTCATTCAAGTAGTTAATGAAATGAATCTAGATATTCTACCTCAACATTATTCATATGAGAAAATCCTAATGTCACGTGAATAAGAGAGGTAAATTCCTAGGCTATGGACACATTGAAAGCTCCATGGACACCTCATGCTTGAATCCTTCCTTATCCATAAAGGCTTAAATGTCCATGGGCACCCTTATCCATGGACACATGGAAAGTAACTTGACACCTCATGCTTTGATTATTCCTTATCCATAAAGGCTAACATAGAATCCTAGATCTTCTATGTTAAGGTTTGTATCCTTGAGAACAAGGTGATTCTTACTCAAGTTTGGAGCTTGTGCTTGGAGCTACCAACCCATCTTGCTTGAGTTTCCTACTGATTGGGATCTGATCTTGATCCTAGAGGCAAGTTATATAACTTTCTCACGTTGAATTCTTATTATAAGCTTTTTAGTTCATATTCTCATGCTGAAATGATGATCTCCACCTTTAGATGATGTTCTTGTTTAGGGTTTAGTTTCTTTGTTGTTCTATACTTTGTTACTAGCTCTAGATGAACTTGAAATGATTGGTACATCCCTCTTAGGGTAAAGGATGACCTAGGATAGTTTGGGGTGGGGCAAGTCACGGGTCAGCCCTTCTCCCTCTCTCTCTCTCTCTTCCTCACTTACAACTAAATTGTCGACATGTCATTTTCTGGTTGGTCAGAATTGGAAAATTCATATCTTTTAAATTGTTTGTCCAAAATTAACAAAAAATATGTTTTGTAATTTGAAAATTAAGATCCATCTAATAATAATTCTTTTGAGGTCTGATTTCAAGGTTTTTTTAAAGGTGATTTTTGGAAAATGATTTTAATACATAAAATTCATAAAAATTACAACTTAATCACCATAACTCCAAACTTGACATAAAGATATGTTTTTTATTAGGAGAACCTAATTAGTCCAATGGTGAGATTTTCATATTCTAAATCTGATTATTGTGAAAAAGGTCCAATCTTAGGGTTTCTATGCAATGATGTGCAATATGTACACTAGTAAATGTTACTAAGTTGAAATAGGCCAAAATTGAACTTGGAACATCTATAAGTGGTGGAACTTGGTGTTTGAACACAGTAAAGAGGTATGTGCATTCTTACACCCTATGTTGGGATATTTGCAAACCAAACCCTATATTCCCTAATGAGGCATTGTATGAACCCTATTTTCTCTATTCATGACTCTTTTACTAAATTTCCTCAAAAGTTAGTATTTATATTCTATTTCTTGGGTCTTGTACTCCACTACCATGTTTTAAATATTATTCTTCTACTTGCCATATTTTCTCTTACCATGTTGATTTTATTAGACTATTTAGCTAATGTAGTGGTACTTATGTACAACCACCCATAGATAGGGCATGTGTTATTTTGCCTTGGGGATTGTGTCATTATCCCCCACATATAATTTGTGTAGGTGATTGGGAATGTGTTATTTCTCCCCTCACCTATAGGTTGGGGTCCAATGAGTGCCTCAACCCTACTGATTTAATGTAGTCAATATTAATCATTCATGCAATTCCTTTACTATTTTAATGTTATGGAAAACATCTATTTTGATTATGCCTCATTCTATTGATATCTTCATCTATTAATTAACATATGGCTTTTACTTCAATTTTATTTTCTCCTCTGTTCTTGTTCATTATTTGACACATACCTTATTTTTCTCTCTTGCTGGGTGATTCCCAACCACCCAGATTTAGGGAAAGGTCTTGAATAAGACCAAGGAGAACATAGCTTTCAACTTGGACCTAGATCATGGAGATGTTTATTGGAGACAAACTTGAAGTAGTTTAGACTTCCCTCTATCTTAGATCCTTTTGTGGAATCTTCGTGTAAACCCTTATTGGAGATTATGATGTTCTTTTGTAATCTTGTTGTAAAGTTGAATATAGTCAATGCTTTTATTCTACTTCTACACTTTGGTCTTTTGCATAACAATAATATAGATTTGAAAATTTTACTCCTATTCCAACATACCTTATGTGCATGTTTGTAATGGATGTTTTATTCTTAAAATTTTAGTAAGGGGTGATCTCGCCTCTTTACAATGTGGCCTTTGAGGGAAATCTTGGATGAATTCCAAGGACGAAATTCCTTTTAAAGGAGTGGAGTATTTGACAAAGTATATTTTGTCATTCATTTAATAATTCACATCTTTACTCAAATAGTGATATTTGCACTCAATGATCCTCTCTTGATCAATTGAATGATTTGAACCTCTTCATGCCCATTTTTTTAGGAAGTGAAGATTTTCATTTTGATAATTTAAATGTACTTAGTTGAGTGTTGAAATCAACTTTTACAATGAAATTTAAATGTTGAGACCCCTCAACATCCTCAATTTGAAATCAAGCTTTTTATATAAGAAGAGGATGAAATTTGTGAACTAAGGTGAATATTTCACCTCAAGTGGAGCTATTTTCTCATGTAAAAACTTATAGATTTTCCAAGTTGGTCCAAGAAAAACAACTTGAAGTTTTCTTTTAAATTTTCATTTTTCATAGTTAGCAATCTAGATCATAAACAGACAACCAATCATAGCCCTCCTTTCCTTGGTCATGGATCGCCCTCATATCCAATAGTTTGGAGTCATTCCCTACCTCCATATGTCCATGTGATTGGTCAAATACAAGGAGATGTACCTCCATCTACACCCCTCCTTGTGTTAGAGTGAGCATTCCATCCTTCTTCTTTCTTCCTTCTCTTTCCTTTTTATCTTTAGTTCACTCCTCCCTTGTCTATCTTGCCCTCTCAGGAAGTCCCTTTACCACATTCTTGGAGCAACTCTAACAAGGTTGATATCCACCATATGTCTACACCCAACATGATGTAAGGGTGTTTATGGGTTTGTGAGGTTCCTACAGAGCTCGGGGGCTAGCTCCTAGTTGTGCTTGAGCTTTCTTGCTCCCTTCGCCCTTTGCACCGTCTAGGGCTCTGTCGTGGCAGACTTGCTAGCTTTTGTGTTGGCTAGGTGAGGGTGATGACCTCAATGTCGTGTATTGGGGTCAACAGTTCATCTTGGACCAGATCCAACAACCCGATGATTGTGGCCCCACTCACCTCGATATCCCTCTCTCGTATCCCCTCCCTTACGTGGGTTGATCAAAGGTGCCGATCAACAAAAACCCTTTTGGTAGCAGTGCACATGGGCCACGAGGGGACTGGATCATAGCTGAGGGATCCACATTCTACGACCTAGATCAATCCTTCTTTAAGTTAAAAAAACTCCCCTCTTTCCATGATTAATGTTCTCAAGTTTGAAAAATAATAAGTTATTTATCCCATAGACAAAACACATCATCCAATATTTTAATTTGACCAAGAGAAGAAGAACTACCACATAAAAATATGTGCATGCCCTAATATCCCATGAAATCTCAATGTTTTCCTTAACTAGTTAACTTTGATCACGAATGGGATGTATCTAATGCATTAGTATGATGATCTTGGACCAATAATATTTCAATCCACTCTTTACCTACAAATTAGTCACTCGTGTGTACTTGTGAACCTAAATGAGACCATAATAACCATGTTGTGCTTTTTTATGGCCCCTTAAGCATTAATATGACATGTATATGAGCTTCAATGAAGAACTTTGGTCGGTTTCTAAATCTTGATTTAATGATGCATAAAAAATTATTCCAGTTTCAAATCAGTAACCTTTAGCACTCTATGACATGTATATCCAAATTTTCACCTTTCTTATGCATGTTTTGATCCATATGGCATAAAATGCATGAACATTACTCTATATGACCTAACATCTTAATGCCTTGGTTAAAGTGTTGACTTTGGTCTTATTATCCATCAAGCTCCTTTATATCTTTTAAATCAATTATCTTGTTATTCCTTGTGACCTGAATGCCTAATGTCAATCCCTTTTGTGGTGTGATGGTGTTTGTGACACTCAATACATCATATATGACCTAATGTGACCTATAATGGGATTAAGAGAGGTATTATCTCCCCCTCTCCCATGCCTGTGGCGGAGGCCAAATGCCTATAACGGTGGTAAATCAAGGTAGCAACTGGGATGTGACCTATAATGACTTGATTTGTGTTCTTGTTCCTAAATATTTATGAAAATCCAAATCTTATGATTTCTCCCTTTCAAATCAGGGTATGTCTTAATCTTATGTATATTTTCATGTGGAGGTTTCACCTAGGACTAGTGATACTTGTGACATATGAACTATATTGATAAATGCCTGGATGATTGAAATGGAACTAATGTTCAAAATTTTGACACCTAGACCTAGGGAAACATCCACATGCTTTGAAATGTGATTTTCATGTTCTTATCTTGCGGATGTGAAACACCTTTCTTGTGAAACTCTCATGACTTGGTGAATCATAACTTTTTTTTCCCTAATATGAGTCATTTGGCCTTAAAATGTACATAAGTGTTATTAACCTCGTAACAATTATAGAAAATAGAAGAAAGCTCAGAAAGATATGAAACTTGAACCACATCTTTATGAGGAAAACTAAATAAATAAAAGATCACCAAATATTCCTATAACCAACTTTGAACCTAAGTTTTACCAAAACCCTATGTATGAACCTACAAATTAAGAAACATGTTGAACCTTCTTTTAATGCTAGCTAATGGTTTAATCAGGTGTTTCCTATGACTAGATGATCAATGATAAGCTAGAAATCTTTGAATCGGGTATGTGGATTTTATTAGTTTAAATAATATGATTTTCTTGGTTGAATAAATGATATGTATGTATGCTCTTTTACTTGCAAATATTGACATATAGTATTATTGCATAGTACTTGAGATTTTCTCTCGATGGTTTCTGTTGGCTATTTAGGCTAACGAGTTTCAATCCAAATAAAGGATAGTTTACCCAACTTAACCAATCTCCGCAAGTATACGGAGGTAGTATAGTCGAGGTCAAACACAAGGAGCTTAACTAATTCAATTGAATGCAACAACACTAAAGTCCAACAATCTATATCGGTTTTAAGGAAATGAAAATGTTTGTCTAAATGCAGAGAATTCAGATTCTAACAGCAGAAAATTTAGATTTTAACTAGCAAGAAAGAACTACTAAAAGAAGTTTGATTTCAGAAATATTGGGAATCTTAGACATTAGGATTTCGTTCACACATCATAGCAATCAAAGGAACACAATAATTTAAACATACATATGTTCTTATTTGCCACAATCCCTCCCAGAATGAGTGGATTCTTGCTCTTAGATGGGACTATCCTCAGATGATCAATCATTAACGCACCTAGATTCACATGCTTTCCCTTCATCAACCATCCTAGGACACACAAATCATTCTTCGTGCAACTCCCTTGATTCTCATAGTGGCCAAAAATAGTGTTCACGAGAACCTTCTAAACATAGCATACGAAGGGGTCATGGAGCAAACTTGTATTTGACTTCCCCACTACATAGTCATTGTGGTTGGTGAATGCCTTCCACATGGTAGTAAATTGGCACTATTTCTCTTATCTGTCTTGCCATTATCTAAGAGAGTCAACATTTCCTGACTTGGAGTAAAAAAGTTGTTTAGCATGGATGAAGTGATGACCCAATGTCTGTCTCCAATCATGATTCTAATGGTGTCTTTCCATCCTCAAAAACTTTCCCCAAAGTGGTAAAGAACTACTACGTGAGCTCCATGTAGGTCTCCTAGATTGTAGCCAAAACCTCATACAATCCCATTGATTCCATCACACCTCGATAATACTCAAAGAAACCTAGGGTGTCCATTGTCACCTGGCATGCGTAGTGGGTGGCAATCACCCTACGAGTCAGACACTTTGGGTTCTTTGACTTCTTCACCTTCTTTCTCACTTCAAGTGTTTCTTCTTGTTGCTCATCAGGTGCATTATCTTGTGGTACATCCTACATGACCTCATTTTCCTCATCTAAAAGTAGTTGTCTCCATGCTCGAGGTTGAGGATGTGGTTGCAATGTCGTGGATGTCGAAGGTCGTGCCGCTGAAACTGGCGACTAAGGTGAGGAAACTGAGGGCCGAGCTGATGAGGGTGGTAGCAGTGCTCTAAAGGTAATATGTTGTCGGGTTGTTGTCCCATCTCTATTATGCAATCTTATGGATTCCTCCATCATAGGGTCCACGGCTGCCTTTATATGCAGATTCTCATTGTGAATTGAAGGTTGTCGGTGGTGGTGGAGGGGCTAGGGATGTTGATGGAGCTGAAGATGACACATTCTTGGATCGACATCCATAGAAAATGACCTCCTTGGTCTTAGACACCACTTGCTTGGTGAGTTTCTTCATTATGGATGGATTTGGGTGGAGAAATTGGGAAAAACTAGGTTTTTTGTAGTTCTACGTATGTGGGGCGGAATGGAGAGGAAGTGGAGGAATTGGTGAGTGAAATTGGGTGGAAATGATGGATGGAGGTAGGGAAAATGTTAGGGAACTTATTTGGTGTGGATTGGTGGTGATTTGATTAAGAATTGAGGTGGGAGAGGGCTAGTGCAGTGTTGCATAACTGCTCTGTGCTTTGCATGGTTGTTCTTTTTGCATAAGGTCGAATGAAAAAATGAAAAACAAAATTGGAAATTGCTACTTAAGTACTAGATTGGGTTGTAGCACGGCCGTGTTGGCTCTCCTGCAGCATGGCTGTTCTACCTCACACAGCCTGTTCTGACTAGATAGCTATAAAATTATGCTACCTTGCACGACTGTGCTGAGTTTATTCTTCATTTCTTCGATTTTCTTGATTTCTTGTTGATTTGGGTGTACCACCACGGCCATCCTATGGTACCACAGATGTGGTGTGTACTATAGCAGGTCATTTCAACTTGAACTTCATCAAAACACCAAATATTTGATATAAAGTGATTTTTCATGAATTCTTTGTCTAAATTTCATCTTATTTTCCTCACTTCAACCTATTTTTCACTTGCACATCTTAAAACTAAACAAACACTATTAAAAACAAGTGTGTGTATGTGTTTTCTTAGAAAGTGTAAAAACAACCATAAAGTATCAAAATTGAGAGGTTGGGTGAAATCCCAAACCTATGTGGGTTGCTTCCTACAAGTACTGAGTTCCATGCCTTCAGCTAGGCTTCTTGGAGATTCTTGCATCATTCATCCATTTGCACTACTACAGAAAATGCTTTTTACAACGGGAGATAGACAACAGTTCTGATGATTGTGTTGTAGTTAGGATACTTATCACAACAAGCCCATTTTTGTGTTGTATATTGTATATTTTATACAACACAACTCATTTACAACATGCCAAACTTGTTGTAGTATAGGGGGATACTACAACAACTGCTAAAGTGTTGTAATAGGTTGTAGTATCACAACATATTCAAAACCGTTGTAAAAGATGTTATTTACACAACATATTTTAACCCGTTGTAATAGTCACATGTTGTAATAGACCATCATTACACAACGCAGACTCACCCATTGTAGTATGTATTAATTATACAACATGCCTTTACATTTTGTATTTGGTACATGTTGTAATAGACCACCATAATACAACATATTAAAACTCATTGTTATATCCCAACATGAGACAACAGACTCCAACCTATTGTTATATATTATAATTACACAACATGTTGTAACCTGTTGTAATATCCACACATAAAAAATCATTGTAGTAGACCTCTATTACACAACGTAAACTAAACCATTGTAATATGCTATTATTACACAACATGATATCACCTGTTGTACTAGATACATCTTGTAAAAGACCATAGTTAAACAACACGTCATATTCACATAATTCTCTGAATTTTTCAATTATTCACGTATAATATGCAAATTTTTTATTAGACGTATGGTACACCTGAATTTCGTATTAAACTCGTATTTTCCCCGAATTTTATGAATTATTCGTGTTTTATTCATCATTTATGCATTTTCACGTATTATCCCGAACAAAACAATTTATTTCCAAATTGTTTAAAAAATACTCACTTAGCATTGTTTCATATTTCAATATTTTCTAAAGACTATTTCCCCTCAATCACTACTACAAAACTCAACAAGGCCGAAGGATTTTTTTCTCAAGGACATAATCCCTGACAAGTGTATTAATTTTTCTGAAGGCTTATCCCTGACCCTTGTGATGCTATCCTTGATGAGTATATTAAATTTTCCCAAAGGCTTATCCCTGACCTTATGGAAATGTATCCCAGACTATTATTTAATTTACCCAAGGATTGCTCCTGACCCTCATTAACTTTTTTCCTAACCAATATTAACTATATTAAACCAACCATTATCTATTTTACTTCCGTAAAGAGGCTCCAAGTTCTTTTTGGGTTTTAAATTTCTCAATATGGTTTTTGTTAGATACGTGGAATTAAAGAATTATTCTTTTATAAATTAATTAATTGTCAAATCTGGGTCCAGGTTTGCTTTCGGGGATTATTTTTTTCAATCTGGGTCGTTCTCAATTGAGACACCAATCGAACAAAATGTAGTTTCAATTTTGGGTGCAATACTAACAATTGAACTCTATGATCGGGTCATGTTTGGACCCGAAATTGACTAACTCGAAATGAAATATCAACCACCCTATGTGTCACAGAGTAACTAATTAACCTACATGAATCATACACATATATTTACATGTTATATATATATACTAAAATGCATACAAATGCTACTTTCTAGAACGTGATTGCACCAATCGCAACGTAATTTCATACCACGTAATTTTTATACGGTGGTGACAGAAGGATATTAAGAGAGAGCTAGCCACTATGGAATACCAAACAGTTAGTTATTTTAATAGCTTTTAATTTGTATAGTGTTTGTCCGTTGGTGTTTGGAACAAACCATTGCATGTGCTACTGATAACTACCCAGGTTGCCCACAATCATTCATCTCTGCTCAAACACATTACCAAATGCTAAGAAAATAACCCCACGCGCGTTTATTCTCCTCCTCCATGCGCTAGTCCTTCAATTTTCCCCCAAAATCGATCGCGTGGTGCCCCAACTCTTCCCGCCTCCTACTCTTCTGCCACTGGACTTCTATTGTAGTCTGCTCGTCCTCCTTCCTCTGTTGTCGACTGTTGCCGCAGTGTCTTTGTCCTCGTTCTTCCGCCTCCTTGTTCCCAACTCTCCCCGCCTCCTACTCTTCCGCCACTGGACTTCTTCTACAGTCTGCTCGTCCTCCTTCCTTCAGCGCCAGACTGTTTCCGTCCTCGTTCTTCCGCCACCTCATTCCCCAGTCTCCCTGCATCCTCCTCCTTCTCCACAGTGTGGGTCTACTGACCAAGAGAGACGACCGCACATGAAGACAGTGAGCCTGTCTCCTCTGGATTTTTTAGGGCGCTGGAACTTCCTTCTCCAGTCGTAGCTCGAGCTCCCTTCATTCCAAATTGGTAAGCTTTGAGTGCTCTTTGCCTTGTTGTTCAAACAGGGAACTTAGTCAGATCATCTGATAGGATGGCTTGGTGAAGACCTCCCCCTGTTGAGTGATTAGTTTGTGGAAAGGTGGAGGTTTATTGATCCAGGCCCCTGGCTGGTGGAAAATCCCCCCCTTTTCTGGTGGTTGAAAGATCTAAGATCCATGATTGTTGGTAGTAGAGGTCTCCTGGTTAGAGGTATGCCAAGTGGATGGGTGTTGTTGGGGGTAGGTGATCCTGGTTCTCAGCACTGATGGACATCCCGTCTCTATGCTCCCTTTCACCATAATGGAAGCATACACAACTGCAAGGATACTCATTCTTCCAGTGATCCCACTCCAGGAAAGTGTGGCAATATTCTATTAATGGACCAGGTCCTATCTTGATGTGGAAGAGATGGGATTTATCACCTAGAGGTGAAGTATTCACCAGTTTTTTCTTTCCTTCTATTGTTTTCCATTTCAAGGGTTATTATCCACTATAGGTTCTGTGAAGATGAGGTGTTGAAATCACCATGAGCTTCAAATGATTCAGTTTGATTTGTATCTAGCTTGGCGATGGCAATCTGAGCTACCTTAGTTTGATCAATTTTCTTAGTTTCATGTTGGTGGTCTTATTTGTCTCTATGTCAGCTACATCATATCTTCCTCTTCAAAGACATTGATTTTCTAGTGTGATAACTCGAATTTGCCCTCTCATCAGTTTTAGTGGCCAAAACCTATGTTGTGACTACAAACTTAAGAAATTGGTTACCAAAACATTTATAGTAACTAGAATTTTAAGAAATAGTTTATGTACATATTCTTTACTAATCTTAACATTTTAATCTATTGGTCTTTAAATATCCTTAGAAATATTTATTATTAATAATACTTTATATATTTGTTCTTTAGTAGAAACAATAAAATAATAAACTAATCTACCCATCTAAAGGCTTAAAAATGAAAAAATATCCCTAATCTAATTTTTAATCTTAATTTATACCATATATAAGATTGGATATTTGTGTACATTGTACAACCCATGATCTACTATCCTCCCAATATCAACCTCCATATGACTTCAATCATCCATTGATTTAAGTTTTTCAACTCTTAACTTCCATTTACCTAATAATTACAAATAATGAAATATGTTTCCATTCTTTCCCCCTATAACATCTCCCCCAACCCAAACCCTTTAGCCATAAAATTGTGTAATTTCCATAGATGTATCAATCGAAGACAGCCTATCATTTCCTCCACCTCTTATTATCTAGTCTTCCTCACTTCCTATTGCTTCCATTTATTTTCTTTCCCTTGCTTGCCATGAACTCCAACATATCCTCACCTTCTTCACCTCCCAACATCATCAAGCATGAAGAAGACTCTACAACCTATGAGAGTAGCACCAGTGTTGAAGCTTGACCATTCCATTCTTCTCCTTCCCCTTAACCCCCTAAACCTTGCCTCCTCTTCTACCTCTCCTCCTCTTCTTTCCTTCCTCCATCTCCACTTAGACTTTGACCAACAAACCAACATAGAATCCAACATAGAGCATTCCTTTAGTGATAGAGTTTCAGACAAATTGCTCGACCTCTTCCATCCTACAACACCAAGAACCATTCTTGTGATCAATCCAATCATATGTAACCAAACCTCACCCCATCATCTAACAATAAATGTGCAATTGTATCCATTACATGAACTCAAAGTCTCCACCATATTTAACTATTAACATGTGGAGTTTTTTAGTCAGATATGTCCACATCATCACATCCTCATCTTTTCATCATCATTGCATGCCCTTGTACCCTCAAAGATGCCTCACGATAGACAAGAGGGAGGAATCTCTTCCTCTAATCACCACAATTTTATCTTCATATGGAGGGTAACTTTTGGAACATGAAAGGATGCTTGGGGCTACTTTTATGAGAGCTTGATGGACAACAGTAGACAAGTTCCTAGATGACACATGATATACTTCAATTCTATTTTATTTCTATAAGAAAACATGACAATAGTCGCACCAGGCCGATTGTGAGACCTGCTAATTCACGTACACCAAGATTACAAATTGAAACCCTAACTAGCACACTCATTTCTTCAAATCTGCAAGTGCAAAGTCTTGGGATGTAGTAGTGTAGGTAGATCATGGGTCAATCCTAAGGGTGTAGAGAATGTGCTAATTATAGGGTGTTTCTTTAGATTCCCAGTGTAGAGGTTAGGGTTTTAAGAGTTTAATTGGGGGTTATGTTGATCACACTACATATCATTTTAGAGAATAAAATAAGATTGAGATCTTAGATAAACCTTATAATTATATTTAACAAGCTAGCTAGTAGTGAAAATGACAGATGCACTAGACAAGAAGGAAATTATACTAAGCCATGCTAGTAATGTCAATGAAGATAAGTTAACTACATTAAGCTATCAATTACACCACCTAAACAAGTAGGGATACACTAGGAAATTAACTATGAAAATCTATCATAATAAATTACAAACAAGTTCCAATTATCTATCATGGACTTACTATCATGAGTAAGAAATTCTAAAAATAAGTAAGAAGAACTAGTTGATACTATAGAGAATTAGGGTTTAGATGATTTAACCAAGAGAGTGGGTTGTTTGGGGATAATGTGACAATGTATTCTAGGGTCCTTTAGATCAATTTCAATCAGATACTAAACAGTAAGTCATATGAACCGGTGTTTAGATAACACCAATGTACAAAACTACTCACCATATATGCTCGAACAAGAATTACACCCTAGCATGAATGCATTAGCTAATTTGTTCATTGGTACACAACCATGTTGAACGTCAAGTACCTAACCTATCATTAATTTCAGCACTATCACTTTGACAAAATTCAATAGAAACAAGGTGAACCACCCTGAAAAATATCAGATGCATTGAGAATAATGTGATCTTTGCATATCTATTCCCCAATGTTTTCCTAAGAGTTGGTTATAATAAGTTATTTCTACTTGAGTATATGTTATATATATATGATCCAACTTCAGAGGGAGCCTTAAAAGATATATATGTATTTAAGAAATCATTGTTAGCCTATGCTTGTCCTTTTCATTTATATGTTGTGGCATGTGTTTTTTTTCATCTATCCACTTATAAATATGGGCACACCAATACATTTTTATTTGTTTATTATGTCACCTTTCAGTTGTGTTAATTACGTTACCTTTCAGATTTGAAACTTGAATGTAATGGAATCTTTTTAGGCCTTTTTTTACTATTCTAATGCCTTGGTTCTAAAAATAGGGGTCAACTTAAGTCTCATCAACTGAATGTTGCATTCTCTTAAATTTCTTTTTTCTGTAAACTTGAAATTGTTGTATTCTCTAAGTTTGAGTTTTCTGCATTCCCTAAGACTGTCAATACAAATAGTTTAATTGTTCTAATGACTCAGATTACTGTCAACTTCAGCTTCTAATTCTTGCATGGATAGTCCAGGAACCTGCAATGCATAATTCTCTCTTAGATTTTGCAATCACCTTCATTTGATGACTGTCATACCTACCATCCTGATTAGAAAGGTGACCCATGTAAGTTTTCAAATGTATGTAAAGAAAATACATCCACACTTTTTCAAGTTTATTAGTATACCTTTGTGAGACTGCATGCCCTTATTTATATAATATATGTATGTCATGTAAGTGTCTGATTAATCATGCAATCACTGTCATCAAACGAAAGTCATACTGCCATTCTCACTACAGCTATATATGATGAGTGTTGACCTCGAGGAATCCATCTACATTCGTGGCTGAAATCTTTGGCATCTTATCAATGAGGGGGTGTATGGAGTACCCTACAAATGAGATGAAGAAGGACATGAATATGATGAGTGTTGACCTAGAGGATGCATCAAATGAACCTGAATATGTGGAGATCATAATCACTTTTAGAATCCATGTATCATTCAGTTGGATAGAACACTCTCCCATGTCTATGTTTGAGCTAAATAACATTGTAGGAAAGCTTGGAGTTGGGTGCATTTGTATGGTAGAATATTGGTTGGTGGGCATGGTCTTATTGGACTTGTCAAATGAGTCAAAAAGGTTGTTTCGGGATTCAAGTACTTCGACAAAAAGACATTTGAATTGTTGCTATATTTTCTAGCTGTCAGTGAATTGTCGACAAAGGCCCTGCTGAGTTTGGGGGCGGTTTCTATAGTACAACCATTACAGTATTGGGTATAAGAGGATATTATGATGCATCCATTTCCCTCTCCTCCCAAAGGGATACTTGACCAATTAGTCAATAGGAAGGGATTTTGTAGGGTTTCTTTAACTGAGTGCAGTCCATCATCAAGAATTGTTGTTTGGCCAATGTGTGAACTATATGAAGGGTGATTGTAAGTTTATCAGATTCATTTGATAGATTCCTAGTTGATATGGCCAGTACACTAGTCCGACTGCATAAGTACAATGAACTATCCAGAAGGTGTGTGGGATTGTGGTAATAACTGTCAAAATTTTGTACCTAGTTTAGATTGTATCAGTCCTTCATGTTGCTATGTGGATATCATGAAGGGGCTTCCACCAAGCCTGGGGTTGAAATGGCCATGTGTAGTTCTTCTGATATAGTATTTCCATTCTAATGCAGTGACTAGAGCGTCATCTACCTACTGATTCCATTGAAAGTGATTTATTTTTACGTGAACCAATTGCAAGTTAATTTTTTAGACATTATTGTAATAAAATTATATGCAATTTTCCAACAAACATGACTGTACAGGGTGATGTATGGAGACATGTTGGGTGTTTCAAAATAAGAGAAATAATTATTCCCTATACATGTAAATATGGTATAAAATCTTAGTTATCGCTTATTCTCCATGTACACATAACATCTTATTTTTTATATATTTTTACTGAAATCACATATAAGAACTCTCCACATATTTGTTGTACAGCAATGGATCGAAAGTGGATGTCTTCAAATCGCTTATCTGAAGAGTATGAAAAAGGAGTGGATGAATTTGTAAGGTGTGCAATTGAACATGCAGGAAATGATACTATACTTCTTTGTCCTTGCACAAAGTGTGATTTCGGTAAGTGGATTAACAAAGATGCATTGTGTCATCACTTATTTCGAGACGGCATTGATACGACTTACACTCGATGGATACATCATGGAGAGAGGGAAGATTTTCATACTGTAGATCAGAGTGAACAATTTGAGGGAGGCGAAGGAGACACATTGTAGGACATGGCTTACAATGTAGAAGAAAAGATATGAGACTATCCTAAAATGTTTGAAAGGTTAATGACTGACTCTAAAACACCATTATACAATGGTTGTGTCAAGTTCACCAAATTATCTGTTATTTTAAAGTTATATCACCTGAAGGCGAGCAATGGTTGGTCTGATAAAAGTTTTACGACCTTGCTACATCTCTTGAATGATATGCTTCCCGAGGATAATGTGCTTCCTCGTCACACTTACAGGGCAAAGAAAGTGCTTTCATCCATGGGCCTTGATTATGAAAAGATACATGCATGCTCCAATGATTGCATTTTGTATTGAAATGATCATATGCTTTGAAGGACAGTTGTCCAGTCTGTGGAGAACCATGATACAAGAAGGATGGCGGCCCTAGTAAGGTGTTGTGGTATTTACCAATAATACCGAGATTTAGGCACTTGTTCAATAATGTTGATGATGCGAAGAAGTTGGTTTGGCATGCTGAGGATAGAAAAAGAGATGGTTTTCTTAGACACCCTACAGATTCTCCGCAATGGATGACAATCGATAATATATTTCTAGAATTTGGTGGTAATCCTAGAAACTTAAGACTGGCACTTTCTGCAGATGGAACGAATCCCCATAATTCCAGAAGTCATAGTGCATGGCCTGTAATTTTGGTTATATATAATCTTGATCCATATGTATGCATGAAACGCAAGTATATGCTTTTGACTTTGCTGATTTCAGGACCAAAGCATCCTGGAAACGATATTGACATTTACTTGGCTCCACTTATTGAAGATTTAAAGATTCTATGGGACAAGGGTGTTGAGTTGTATGATGCATACTGCAAAGAGAATTTTAATATGAGGGTGATGCTATTTTGTATGATAAATGATTACCCGACATATGGAAATCTATCTAGGTACAATATCAAAGGACACCTTGGTTTCCCTATCTGTGAAGATGAGACCTCTTTCTGCCAACTGAAACATGGGAAGAAAATTGTTTATCTCGGCCATCGCAGGTTCTTGCCTAAGGATCATCATTATCGTAGAGTGAAGAAAGCTTTTAATGGAAAAGTAGAACTACAAAGAGCTCCACAACCATTAACCGGACAAGAAATCTTCACTAAGGTGAAACAACTGAAAGTAAAATTCGGAAAAAAGAATAAATCTCCAATTCTCAAAGGTCTCTACAAGAAGAGGTCTATATTCTTTGATCTTCCTTATTGGAAGTCTTTATATGTGAGGCATTGTTTAGATGTGATGCACATAGAGAAGAACATATGTGATAGTCTGATTGGAACATTACTTAATATCCCATGGAAGACAAAAGATGGCCTCAAGGCAAGATTGGACATGGTTGACATGGGTATTCGAGATAGATTGGCTCCACAAATGAGGGGAAGTCGGACCTACTTGCCCCCAGCATGTTACACACTTTCAAAGTCTGAAAAAGTTGTATTTTGCGGGTTCCTAAAAGGAGTTAAGGTTCCAGAGGGATATTCTTCAAACATGAGTAGATTTGTAGATATGAAATATTTGAAATTGTTGGGCTTAAAATCACATGATTGTCACATCTTAATGCAACAGTTTTTTCCATTGGCTATCCGTTCCATTTTGCCTAAGCGGGTTAGAAATGCAATCACTAAACTTTGTATGTTCTTCAATGCTTTATGCTCAAAAGTCATTGACCCTGAGACGTTGGACTCATTGCAAAATCATATCATCATCACTTTGTGTTAGCTTGAGATGTACTTCCCTCCTTCATTCTTTGATGTAATGGTTCGTATGACTGTGCACTTGGTTAGAGAGGTCAAACTATGTGGTCTGGTATTTTTACGTTGGATGTATCCGTTCGAGCGATATATGAAGCTATTAAAGGGGTATGTGAAGAATAGATATCGACCCGAGGGTTGTATGGTGGAAAGCTACATAGTAGAAGAGGCTATTGAATTTTGTGTCCAACATTTATCCAATGTTGAAGCCATTGGTCTTCCTAAATCACGGCATGTCAGAAAAATTGATGGACAAGGAAGTACAGGATGCAAGTTTGTACGACTTTCAACTGATGAATTACACACAGCACATGTGTATGTCCTTCGTAATACAACTGAGGTTGAACCATATGTTAAAGAACACATTGATTATTTACAAACTCATTGCCGATCTAAGAATGAGAAGGATATAATGAACTTACACATCCGTTGTTTCTCCAAATGGTTAAAGAATCGTATTAGTGAACAGATTGATCATTCACCAAATTCTATTTCAAAGACCTTGAAATGGTTATCTGTGGGGCCTAAATCAATCGTGTTGTCATTTGCTAGTTATTTTATAAATGGATACACTTTCTATACAAAATGTCAAGATGACAAAAGCACGATGCAAAATAGTGGGGTGTCTTTGGTATTCAAAGCTTTGCACATTGCTAGTGCTAAAGACAAAAATCCAGTCTGGTGTGACATGTCCTATTATGGTGTGATCCAAGATATATATGAGTTGGACTACAACACGTTTTGGATTACTATTTTTCATTGCAAGTGGGCTGAAAATGATAAGGGTGTACGCACAGAAGATGGATTGATCTTAGTGAACCTAGATAGGGAGGGATGTAAACACGATCCATTTATAATGGCATTACAGGAAAAACAAGTTTTCTATGTGATAGACACAGCTAACAAGGGCTGGTTTGTAGTCTTATCTCACAAAAGAAGGCCCCATGAAGGAGATGATGATGATGATGACATCGTTTTAGAAGAAGAAACCTCTTTTTCTTCAATCATTCCATCTATGTCTGTAAATGATGATCTTGTTGTTGAAGAAGAAGAGATATGTGCTCGAGAAGATCAAAATAACGGGACATTTGTTGATGATGTCAGTGTGCATAAAAAAAACAGCGTACGCATAAGTGAATGTAAATATGTCTTAAATTTTGTAAGATTTTAGTATGTTGTTTTATATGCAGTTTGCTAATATTTTTTGTACCAAATTTTGTTGTAGATGTCTTCCAATGAAGATGAATCAATGACCAAAACGATTAGTAGGGGCCGTACCACAATGCCTAAAGTTTCGAGAAAGAGATGTAAAGGACAAAAAATTCAATTAGAATGGAATTCAGAAGGACAACCAATTGGGAAAACTCGAAACATTTTCAGCAGCTATATTGGAGTCACATCCCGAGAGCGAGTTCCAATCAACATCGATACTTGGAGTGATGTGGGAGAAGGTCTCAAGGACCATATTTGGGAAGAGATTGAGGTGAGTATGTAGACGTTAATATTTTTTGTATATTTTTTGTATAAAAATATTATATTATATTTTATGTGTATGTGATTTTGTTATTTGTAGGGTGTTTTTTCGATTGGATCTGTCAGAAAGCAGTAGGTATTACAAATATCCAATGATAGATGGAGGGAATTCCAATCTCGGTTATCAAGAAAATTCATGAGGGATGAAGATGGAAACATATGCAAACACCCACCCAAAGAATATGATTTTATATCTACAGATCAATGGGAGGATTTTGTCATGAGTCGATTGACCGAAGAATTTAAGGTGATAATATAAACTATTGTACTTTTGTTGTTTTGCTTGTAAGACATTTAAATATATTTTCATATTTATTGTTCATAAAAATAAGCAGAGAAAAAGTAAGGCTGGAAGAGAATTATCGTCAAAGAATGAGTATCGGCCTAGAATTTCTCGTAAGGGATATGTTGGCCTAGAGAAAGAAATTGTAAGATTTGATTCATTTTAAAGCGATTTGTGAAATTTCATATAGAGGTATAAAAGTATTATGGTTTTATCATATTATAAATAGATCAGTGAGAATAGTTTAGATCCAGTTATTTCAAAGATTTCTAGAGCAGAATTATGGAAAAGAGCTAGAATGGACAAAACTGGTGTTGTTACTAGTGACAAGGTCAAGGAAGTGGTGTACAAGATTGTAAGTTTAATTTTTTATCTCGTTGATTTTTCATCACAATATATAGTTTTTATTATTTTTACATATGTATGTTTTATATTTTGCAAGGATGCTCTATCTCAGGAAGTTTCTGAGGGACTCATTAGTGAGAAGGGATGTAATGATGTGTTAACAATGGCATTGGGAAAAAAGGATCACCCAGGACATGCGAGAGAAACCGGACCAGGAATAACAATTACAAAATATTGTCAAAGTGTGGCTTGAACAGATGATCAACCATCCCATATGTTGTTACAAATGCAACAGACCATTAAAGCTTTGGCCATGAAGGACAAGTATCTTGAAGGGAAGAATAAGAGCAAGGATATCAACAATGTTGGGAATACATACCAATACCCTACTTCCAAATCTAATTGTCCACTTGCATAATTCTCACATCTACCTGAGGTAATCAACAAGTCTGTTATGTAGTAAATGTTAGAGATAGTGATTTCTCATGTTGACAATATCTATATTTGATTTTTGTAGGGCTATCACAAGTGTATTTTGATGTTGGATAATCCATTACGTTCAGTAGCTGATGGAAGGGTGTATATATCTCATACAAATGAGCCAATTATCCTTCACAATGTGGCATTGGATCCAAAACACAAAAAAGTGATAATTGATACCTCGTTGATGCCTAAAGAAAGTGTGCCAATACCTTTAGATATGGCTGAAGTTTATCAAGTTTGTCAAGGCATAGGCACCTACCTTCCTTGGCCTGCAGAATTGATCAAAATAAATATGAAGGTATATGTGATAACTTGACAGTGTTTTTATTAATTTATTGAAATGAATCATGTATATTAATAAACTATATTTTTTATTTTTATAATCATATGCAAGGAATCCCAAGACTCATTGTCTCAAAGAAAAGTGAGGGAATCAATAAGCACACAAACAGGAAATTCAAAAACTAGAAAATATTGTGATGAAGTCTCAAGTCCCGTCAAGCCAACATGCAAAAAGCCTCCAACGAAGCTGAAACTGTTGATGGTGTATGTGGAAGATGATGAGAATCATAACATCTCTCTTCAGATGCCTGAAGATGTAGTAGGTTACACACATGAGCTGATTATCACACTGGAATTGGTTAAAATATGCCATGATAAAGACCAACTAGAAGCCTCGCACATATCAGTGTACATAAAGTAAGTTTCTATACGAGTAATATGTGTTTCTATACAAGTTTTTTTTTTATCAGTAAGCGTGCTTCTATCTATTCATAACATAATGTACAAGTGGGGGGGAAGACTAAGCTTCCAAAAAAAGACCTATCTATGAAAAGCATTAAAGTCATCTACTATCTTCTTCCAAGTATAAACTTTGGAAAGAGTTACATTGTCAAAAATGGTTTTGTTTCTAGCATTCCAAACGTGATAGAGCACGAGAATGCACATAAGCTTGCTAGAGCTGCTCGTACATACCAGTAGGTCCTTTCTTCTTCTTGGAATAGCTCCAGTCTAGGTTCTTGCCCTCTCCCAAATCTCCAGCGTGAAGCTACAGGTCCAGAGAATATGTTCAGCAGATTCGCAGTGCTCTTTGCACAGGCAACATTGCGAAGCAAGGTTGAAACCTTTTATTTGCAAAAAATCTTCAGTCACAAGAGCTTCCTGAAGAACTTTCCAGCAACTTACTTTGATGTGTGGAGGGGCTTTGGAACTCCATAACCAACCTACCCAATCGCACCTCAGCATAACATTCCTACAGATTTTCCAGGCTTGCTTCAGAGTGAAAGAATCCATGCCACTGAAGTAGCATTTGTCTTCAGCCCTAATAGTAGTCACGAAGCAGAGCTCCATTAATTTTTCACTGCCTCTCAACTATGGTAACGACCACATATTGTTAGAGATGATGGACATGAGACGGGCCTCTCTGCTAAAGCCTGACCTGAGTTGCAAGGAACCGGAATCAGGAACTACAGCTTCTAAGAACATCCCATTCAACCATGGGTCATTCCACATGGAGATTTTGGATCCGTCTCCTATGCGAAACCTCACCAGTGGTAGGAACTCATCCCTAATTCTCAGAATATTCTTCCACATCCAGCTGTTGGATTGTTTGCTTTTGACTGACCAAACAGTGTTGGAGGCTTTTTTCAAATACTTGTTGTGAATCCATCTGATCCAGAGTGAGTTTTTCTTATTGGCGATATCCCATAGCAGCCTGAGCATACCCGCCTTGCTCCAATCCTCCACTCTACGGATTGCCAATCCACCTTCCTGCCTTGGTCTGCAGATTTCTTCCCAAGCGACAGTGTGGAAATGTTTGCTCTCTTCTCTATCCCCCCACAGGAAATTGCGACAAAGTCTCTCTATTTCTTCCATAGTAGCTCTGGGAAAAGGAAAGACGCCAGTCCAGAACAAGTGATAGGCTGACAAAGTTGAAATTATCAGCTCCAGTCTACCTGCCATAGACAGAAACATGGTTTTCCAGGAGTCCAGCTTGTTCTTGATTCTATCAATCAAGGGAGCACACATAGCCTTAGTAAGACGGCCAGCAAAGAGAGGCAGTCCAAGGTATCTCAGTGGTAACTCAGTAATCTCAACATCAAGTTTGTTACTAACTTCCACTGGAGTTGTATGAATTAAGAACAACTGACTTTTGGCTGGATTCATCTCAAGCCCAGAGGTCTGTTTGAATTGTCTCATACATTGTAGGATGCCCTATGCATCATTTATTGATGCCTCCGAGAAAATCAGCAGGTCATTAGTGAAAATCAAATGGGATATTTTACTATCACCAGCCTTCAGGGGTTTAATCATACCTTCTGCCACAACATTTGACATCAAGGTGGAGAATCCCTGCATTGCAATAACAAACAGGTACGGGGCTAGAGGGTCCCCTTGCCGAATACCTCTAGTGGCTTGAATAATGTCAGATGGAGAGCCATTTACAAGGATTTGAAAAGAGGCAGAGGACATGCACTCTTTCACCCATTGTAGCCAGCACTGAGGAAAACCCATGCCACTCATCACTTCGAGAATATACTGTCTGTCAACCGAGTCATAAGCCTTGCTAAGATCGGCTTTGAGGCATAATTTCTTCTTTGTATTTGGACGCTTAAAGTCGTGAACCAGTTCATTTGCTAGTAAGATTGCATCAGAAATCCGTCTCCCTTTAACGAAAGCACACTGACTAGTGTCAATCAGCTCAGTCAGGACATCTCTAAGACGATTAGCTAGTATTTTAGAGATCACTTTGTACACAAAATTGCATAAGGAGATGGGGTGCCATTCATTTATTTTCTGTGGCTGCTTGTTTTTAGGAATTAACGCAATGTAAGTCTTGTTGACTTCCCTCAGCATTTTACCTTTTTCAAAGAAATCCTTCACAGCACGGCAAAAGTCAGCTTTGATTGTGTCCCAGGAATCCTTGTAGAACTTGGCATTCATCCCATCCGGCCCCGGGGATTTGTCCTCATTTGCTTTTTTAACCACCTCATAAATCTCCTCGTCAGTGACTAGAGTACACATACTCAACATGTGATGTTGTTGGAGTTTAGGGAGATTTGGAGAGCTGAAAACCGTTTTGTCATGTCTTGCACTGAATAAATTAGTGTAGTGTGTGTTGAAGGCCTTCTTTATCTCAGCTTCTGTTCTAAGGAACAAGCCTTCTTGATCCAATAGCTTGATCTGATTTCTGCTTCGCCTAGTCTTCAAGGAGGCATAGAAAAAATGTGTATTAGAGTCACCGTTCTTCAGCCAGAAAATTCTAGATTTCTGTCTCATAATGGATTCCTCTTGTAGCTTGGCTTTGTTTGCTTCTTTTATTTTTGCTTTTGTAATCTCCCATAGCAGGTGATCCTCCGGGGCGTCATCTGACCTTGACTGAGCCAACAACGCATCTTTTTCCTTATTTTTTGCAGAGTCTATCAAGTCTCCATTTTTTTTCCCAGTTCCAGGTTTGTAAGTACTTTTTTGCTAGTTTCAATTTGCTAACAAACTGATACATAGGGGTGCCTTGTATATCAGTATCCCATGCCTTGGAGACAGTATCATGGTATCCATCCATAGTGGTCCATGCATTAAAGAATCTCGTCGGGTATTTAACCTTCGATTTTTCCTCATCAAGATGAAGGACCTGCATGTAATGGTCACTATATATAGTGGGCATAATCTCAAGCCAAAAGTGCTGAAGCATAAGCTGTGTTTGAGTAAAGAATAAAGTCCTATCTATCTTGCTTCTAGTGTTATTGCTACCAAGCTGTTGATTGTTCCAGGTATACAGTGGACCTTTAGCATCCGCTTCCAAGAGTCCAGTATTCTGAATACAGCCATTAAAGTCATTCATCGATTTCACTGAAGGGGCTGATCTGCCAAATCTTTCACTAGTAAGTCTCACTACATTAAAATCTCCAGTGACCAGCCACGGGGCTTGAAGACCATCCCTAATGTGCTTGAGATCATACCAGAGTTCCTCCATTTTGTTGTCATCATTCTCCGCATAGACGGCTGTAATCTCTAGTTTGGTTTCACCACAACTAAAACCAAAATGTACAAACTGTCTGGATTGTTCTAACATAGTAATGTTGTATTCGTCCCTTTCCCAGTGCACAAGAATTCTGACCTTGCTACAGCTGATCGAGTTATCTATCCACTTGGAATGGGGCCAAGTTTCTATACAAGTACAAAGACTAATTATGTGTTTCTATACAAGTACAAAGACTAAATATATGTTTTTGGTAGGCATTTGTTCAACAAAGTGACCTCCGGAAATATATTTAATATATTTGGATTTATATGTCCAAATTTTATAGATCCGTTATACAATGATAAACTGGAGACTCAGGCATAGTACATAGCAGATCAGTTCATTAGAGGGAAGAAACAAAGATTAGAATTGTTCTTTATACCTTATAATGTGGGGTACGCATACATTTTGTCGATTGTCTGTTATTTGTTTACTTTAAATGTTGCTTAAAAATGCATTAATCTTAAAATGTAATACTCATGTATGCGTAGGGGACATTGGATACTTTGTGTCTTCGACCCTATGTGGGGTAAGTGCCACTATCTTGATCCGTTATGAGGAAAATTACATGGGAACGTGGAAAAACTCATGGAGTTGTAAGTACTTCATAAAACAATTTCAATTACATAATACATGTATTGAAAGTTCCATATATAGTTACTAATGCATAGAATTCTTGATATGAATTTGAATAGGACTCATAAAGTTTATCAAAAGAGAGATGTGCAATATAGGAAGAATTTGAAATGGGAAATTATCAAGGTAATTTACCATTTTGATCTAGAAAAATACTACTTTCTGATTCACCAATAGAAGTGTTGTTCTAGTTTCTTCAGATTCTGCTACTTGATTTGATATGGTGTTATTTTTACAAATGCTCTTATTTTTACATATATTGATTAGATCTTCTTTGGGTCAATATCATCAAGGGCATCCAAGGGCAATTGTTAATTGTTGTATGTGACATTCTTAGGTGTTTCTTCCTTCACTTCATAGGACGACTAGGAAATTATCAAGTGTCATGTCACTTCTTTATGTTTTCTTCTGGTATCACAATTGCATAAACAGATGCAATTACATAAACTCAGGTGTCCTCTTTCTTTCATGTTTGTTGGAAACAACTATTACATAAGGTGGTGCTTTTACATAAACTATTGGAGCAACAAACATAAACTCACATTTGTGCCACCTTTCAAAACAACTATTACATAAACTCACATGGGGGGGATTCCACTTACTGGTGGTCAGACATACTTTCACACTTTGTTCTCCCAAACTAAGCCACTTCATGTCAAGGGTCTTCTCTGGAACCCTCCTAGTTTATGAAAGGCTAGCACACAGACATTGCTATGTCAATTTTGATTTGCCCGTTTTGTCCTAGTGTTTCTAAAACTATTAAACATGCCATGTTGGAATGTCAATGGGTTGTTACCTACTAGAAGGAGGTGGCAATGGGTGATCTTGTTCTAAGGACGAACACATGTGAGTTTGTGTAATAGCTGTTTGGAAGTGGCCATGAGAATTAACGCTATACCCTTGGGCCAAGAAGATCAGTTGTTGGAAAAGAGGCATATCCTGGGAGGTTGCTATGCACTTGGTAAATGTCGATCAAGAAAACCTAGACCAGGAGATGCATTATCTTAGATGATTCAAAAACCTGCAAAACATTCAGTGTGGAGGCCTAATAAAGCATGATATTATGATCATATTGTTTGCCAAAGACAACCAAAAAGAGACTTATTAAGGGGGCTCTGTGGAACATTGACAACTCTTTGTAGATAAAAAAGGGTTGTTAGCTTAGGATTTGGGGATCTAGTCCTTGAAGAAGACTTTGGCACAACACTTTTTGTTGTAGGAAGTCATGGGTTCAGGTGTGGCTGGCTAGCTGTTGTCGGAGAGGAGTGTGTCGGCACCTTTGGACTAGGCTTGGTGGATGAAGCCTTGGATTACATGTGAGATGACCTTGGCCAATTTGTATAGGCCTCCACCTAAGATCATGGTGATGGCAATGAAAACATGCAACATGTATGGAGAAAAATTAACTGTTACACTCCGTAGGCAAGAAAATAGTCAGGGTTGAACATAACAACATCAGTGGCACAGGTGTACACCTTGTAGCCTTGAAGCCCGTGGAGACTGGTGGTTGAAGCATTCGCTGGATACCACTTGCCCTTGTTGTGTTTTATTAGAGGCCACATGAGTCCCCAAGAAAAAATAGCTCCAAGCAGAATAGATATGTTGATGATGTATGGGTAGATCATACCAACACCAACGCAAGTGGCTGAAAAATTGAAGAAGAACCTGCACGCCAGTCAATGAGTCAAAGATGGTTAGTGCATTGACACAAATATTAATCCAACCAAATACATTATTGTAGATTAACAAATGCCCTTCACTATTTTACTATTTCAATGAATCCAACAAAATGGAAATTGTACCTATATTGTTTGGCTTTAAGGCAGAATGTGGGGAAGTTAATGAAACCACAGTCATCTCCCCCGGTGAAAAACCATTGGATGAATCCCCAGAGGAAGCTCAAAGAGAAGAATTGTCCCAGCTTTCTTACTTGTTTCCTTTAGAGGCAGAGATAACAAAGAACAAATTAGTATAGAACCATACATCACATAGTCAATGACATATTGATGGATACATACACAACGCAAAGTAGCAAAAAGCTAGAAAGCATGGTCAATTTGGAAAACAACATCCTCAACATGAATTGATTCAGGTGTAGACTAGAAAATTCTGAAAATGATGGTATAGAGTGGATTGATTACTTGGCTAACTTGGTTCCTTGAGGAGTGTGGAAGTCGTTGATGAGGTGTGTCATGGTGGTTCCACTAGGATAGATCAACTTGTAGTCAATGATCATGATCTGCAAACATGAGAGTAGAAAAGATCCATAGAGAAAAGTAAGGCAGTGCCATGACAACCAAGTTACAATGAATTACAGAATTACATGCATGTCGACTGAAATCCATTAGAATTGGCGACGTCACGATTGCTAGTGACAGAAAGCAACATGCTCAGAATACTCAACCATAACAGAGTTACATATAAAAGGGTTTTTAGCTTATAATGACAAATGGTCTGAGTAAAGGACTTTCAGTTTACTTTGACAAGTGGTGTGAGTCTTGTAAGTGCAATGCACATTACTATGAGTATTAGAAGTGACTCTATTACCTGTTACTGAAATGGAAACCAACATCTCGCCTGTCATTGTGGGAAATGATCTGTAGAGAATGAAGTCTATGAAGGAAGAAAAGTTGAGCCAACCTCCACCTCCTTCCCCTGTAGATGTGGTTACTAACAAAGTTGTTGTCACTGAAGTGGAAAAGGTGAGAAAGGATATTAATGTTGATGACCTACATGCACTAAACTTAAATGTTTTTAAGTACAAACCTGATGAATCCACATTCACCTAACACACAAGTTAATTCTCACACAATTTGTGAATAGTAAGCTTGTAATTAAGATCTTAAGTACAAGGGTGAGCATGATGGAAACAAGTAGAAGTGCCAGATGTCAAAGCCTGTGTGCATATAATGAATTGAAATACTTGGTGAAATAAAGCATGTGAAAATTAAGCCATAAATTGGTTTAAAATACCTACATTGTCTCCTTCTTTGCATCCTCAAAGGCATAGCATACTACCAGGCCCAATTCATGTTATTCCCATGTACAATTTCTATGAGGAGCCAAATATTTGATACCAACTTCAGATCCAGATAGCGAGTTTAGAACATGAGTCAACAACCCCATAAGGGATATTAAATAAGATATGGACGAGCATCAAACACAATTCCACCCTCAATGACGAAAGATCCTTTAACTTGAGCCTGGTAAGATAAAATACACTCTAGTTATTCCTTTTATTTCCCTACAATTTGCTACAAAATGATATGAATACTTTGCAAGAGGACACGGTTATGAGGCACATTTGTTGACCATGCAACTGAAAAGGAACTAAGGCACCTCTGCGACCTAAAAATGAAGAGTATCCCCATCCTGAGTTGGACATGAAATACTAACCTGCAAACTCCATCATCATTTTATTACCAGCATTAGTCGGGTCACCATCAACTAAATAGAGTGGAAATCCATATCCTACTATTGTTTTAAAATAAAGTTAGGAACCTGAATAGAAGACAATACCTGCATCAAGATCAAATAAGAGACTAGCTCAATACTTAACTATCAGAAAGCATATTATCATACAAAATACAACCGATCAACAAAAGTGATCTTCTAATTATCAACTTGTTTTGGATACCAAAAAAATTGACTTTTCATGTAAACATGAGCATATGGGATTCTTTCTTTAGAATTCTAACAAGTGGAAATCCACCACCTACTATTGTTTTCATGCTAGGATGTAGTTCTTGTTAGAGCATTGTGGTTGTGCTTTACATGAATAAATAGGTTTGTGAGGTTCAATTGACCTTTCTCATCACAGTTCATAGTAATATGGAGTCCCATCTAAATATGATGTACACAACTGGTTATCAACTTTCTGAAACATCTGCTCATAAATAAATAAGCAACAATTGAGTTTTCTAAATTGCAGCCACAAGAGCATTCAAAATAGATATAATTTCTAAAAAGAAGAGACAAAACATATACATCATCACTATCATAGTATATTGTATGAGACATACCTGTAAGTGTATATATGATCTATAGGGGACATTTTAGTAAACTGGGATCCCAACTTCTTAGCTTGATTGTTTGGGAAGCTGCTGAGAAACTTGTATTTTCTGAATTCAAAGATGAAGATAGCATAATCATTTTACAAAGCTCATCTTGTTGCATATAAGGGTAGTCAAGATGGACTCTTATTTCTTTAAGCTTTATAGTTGGGAAGCTACATTTGTTGCTCCTATTTTGGGATGCTCAATTGCCTTTTGTATGTGTGACCAACTAGAGTGTTTTTCTGAAATTCATTGAGTTACTGATAATGACCTTTTCATTGTGTGTTTTTTACACTCTTCTGCTATTGAAGCTCCATGATTATGAGGTTTGGCCCAGCATGAGAGTTTTCCTAAACAGTGAGAATATCTTTTGAGGTTGATGTTGTATGTAGTCTTCTTCTTTAATCTATGAAGGTATGTGGTCTAGGTAGCATGATTACATTTTAATTTATATCCATGTGAGACCCTGGTGTGGTGATGGACTCCTCGTGAATATTGGATTTTTTTTAACAACAATAGGGTTAAAAATGTCAATATCAATATTAGAAGACTACATATCTGGGCATTCCCTTTAAAGGATTGGTGTATACTAAGAGTGGTTCATATGACAGTGTAAGATGCAGTACTGAACATTTTAAATGAGTTGCATGTGATCAATTACACCTCTACATATCCTAAAATGGATCTTTCCAAATAACTCTGATATGCTCAAACCCCTACTAACCTCTATGATTGTGTTGTTCTTAAGCAAGCGTATAATGGTAATATTACCAATGTTGTTTCTATTTTCTAATGTGTAAACGTTTCTACAGTCATAAGCCCTGTAAATGGAGGGTGGGATGAATGGATGAACAAACAACCTCTTGACCGTACCCCCAACAGAAAATTAAACAAACAAGAAGATCAAGCTAGCAGATTCTCCTATAAACACAACATGAAAGCTTGCTTTCACAGAAAATGAAATCAAAAATAGAACCATCTCAAACTCATGCATATTTAGTCATGATATACCCATGGAGAATATTTGATATACACATGGAGAATATTTGGGTGTTTCTAGTAGCTTTGAACTCTTCTTTTATGGTTTTCCATGGTTAGAACTCTCCTTAGACCATCTATCTATCCTCCCTGATATAGTTGCATAGAAGATATTATATGTGACTCCATCAAGCTCAATCCCTTCAACATAATCTAGGTTTTAGAAAAGCTAAAACCTTTAGTCTACTAGCTATATACATCACACAAACACTTGGTGAAGGACAACTTCATGAGCAAAACCCCTAGGCTACACATTTCTTCTGTCTTAGGTTTCTCACTCTCTCATCTCCTTGCAAACCCTGCTAATGACTAATAAGGACACCTGAGCAGACCTCATTGGTATGCCCATATATATCTAGCCGCTTAAACCAACTTCACTATATTGAGATAGCCTGAACTCAGGCAGTTGTAACTGAGCTTGGAGCATCCAGAACACACACGATTGTTGTCTAACGCAAACATGGCCAAGAAGGCCATGACTGGAAACAAACTGACTGTGACTAGAACTGGCCTGACAAGTACAAAAGTCCACATGATCAAATTATCAGACCTTATTATATTTAGATATATGTAGAAATATATGCATCTTGATGCAAGTTAGACCTTGCATGATATCAAATTATCATAAGTTGGTACAACACCATACACCACTTTCCAAGACACATTGTTGGCTGTTGGGGGAGCATCCCTCCCCATAGCACTGCTCCTCATGTTTTTCTCTCCTTTTACCATGTTTGTTCTTTGGTGTCTTCTCTTACTTTACAAGAGAACTCTATGCTTCAGCGATACATCAAAAATATTTTTCTCATAATCTTCTTTTTTCCCAATTGGTAGGAATGTTGTAATACATTTTATTTGAGTGGCTGATTATATTCATCATGTTGCCTGGGGAACAATCGATGATGCAACCTCTGGGTTGCAAACTGCCAATTCAACCTGCTCAATGCCAAAACTCTGGCAGGTATACTATAGGAATCTATCAGAGGGATAATACTTGGGTTGTTGAGATACTTTGTAGATTAGTGCAATTGCATTTTTGTTTGGTTGATATCAATATTGTGAAAGTTTTGTACCTTGATGTTAAGACTCATCAAGGATATCTTGTTTACCTGTTGTGGTTTATATAGCTTTGGGGTTTGATATATCTAAAAAGTCTTTCGTGTGAGGCTGTAGTTTAACAAAGGTTCCTTTTGGAAGGGTGGCATTCTTCACTCTTACAAAATCCCCCTCTTGCAAGAGCAAATTTTGCATCATCCAGTATGGCATATAAACCACACCTTCTTCAGTAATAAACCATGCCTTTTTCACTCTTATAGCATTTTTTATTATGTTTACACATACCTTTTATTAAGTTTTCTGGCTATTTATACCTTTCCATCCTCTTATTTGCTAACAAGTTCTCACAATTATTTAGATAACAAATTAATATCTATTTTGTACAGTGTCCAAAGCAGCCGAACGATATGGATTGCGGGTATTATGTGCTGAAGTATATGAAAGACATCTTTGATGTGAGAAATAGAAATATTCCTGAATGTGTAAGCTACTTAACATTATATTCTTTTAGTTTGTTCAAATTTCTAAATAAATTGAAAAAATCACAATATGTTGATATATTTGTCATATGATTGCAGTATTATTCGAAGTATATTGGTCGTTGCTTCAACCAAGAAGAAATCGATGAGGTCCGAAACGAGTGGGCGACATGTGTTCATGGGCACACATAAGATTATGTGACATGTGGGGGAGACATTTGTTCTTTAACATAGACCAATGTGTGAAACTTTTTTAGTTAGTTTTCAGTTCGATTCTAGAGTGGATACTCATTACTTTGTATTATTGAATCGTTGTATGGATGATTTAATATTAATTAAAATTTAGTATGAATTTCTTTCAAGGTTTGATGGAAATTTTGTTCAACTATGTGTTTGTTTGTGAAATGAAAAAGTATAATTGCATATTTATTATAATTTATTAATAATGTGGTTAATTTGATCAATACAATTGGTTCGATATATGACCTGTCAAACTCTAATCGAAGACAACAGTTAATGATATGTTGTAAAATGTATGATTCTACAACAAACAACACATGTTGTGTTATCCACACCTATTACAACAGGTTTGTCAGGAAAAAATACACCTATTACAACAGGTGTTTATAGTGAACTACAACATGCATAACTTGTTGTATAAATTGTGTATATTACAACAGTCACACACCATGTTGTCTAAATAATACTATTACAATGGTTAAATGTATGGAAAGACAACATACTCCAACTATTGTATAAACATGTATATTACAATAGGTGCACTGCATGTTGTAATAGACCTACCTATTACAATGGGTGTGTTTAGTGAAAGACAACATGCTTCGACTGTTGTATAATATATATTACAACGGGTGAACCACATGTTGTAAAAAATACCCCTATTACAACGGGTGTGTTTAGTGAAAGACAACGTCGTTCAACTGTTGTATAATATATATTACAACACGTGCACTGCATGTTGTGTAAAATACCCATATTACAACAGGCCATTCCTTAAAAGACAACATGTTTCAACTGTTGTATAAAATACATCTATTACAACATGCGATCACATTTTGTGTAAAGCATCCCCCCATAATACCACGCGATCTAATACAACGGTTAACACATGTTGTAAATTGAGAAAAGGAACTGTTGTAAAAAGCATTTTCTGTAGTAGTGTTGGCATCCTCATGTGTCCATTCTTGTAATAAATTCATCTCTCATTTAAACTCAAACTATGTTCCTTGTCCCTTTTATCACCAAAGCAATCCTCAAGTCTCTCATTCGGATATCCTTCTCTCAAATGACCAGTCGGACTCTTGAAGTGACTATGTCCAATAACCTCATCTCTAACTCGTTAGGTTGAGGACTTGTATATGCTGAAATTTATCTTCATGTTCATGGGAGATACTATCATTATGCCACTACAAATGTGTATCTCAACATAATTTGTAGATGAGAATGGCATTCCCAAGATGATGGGAATCTTCCTATCATCCAGCTCCAAGTCAAGAATAATGAAATTAGCCGGGAACATTGCTTGTAAGGCCCCTAAACTTGCTTAATGAGTTGAATAAGCTTAATTATCATAATTTAATTCTTATAACCCTAATCTAACCTTTTTATATTCTTTTAAATCATAATACAAGCTTAAGTTTCAAATTTGGTCCAATTTGGACACTATTTGAGCAACTTATGCAATTTTATGCACATTTTGGACTTTTATGCAATTTACCTAGTAGAGAGGATTTCTTTGCAATTTATCACTTGCATTATGTTCCTTGGATATTATATCATCATTCTTGAGCTTGTTGAGCCATGGTGATCCTATTTAAACCTTGGTTTGAAGATGTTTTCCTCAAGGGTATTTTAGGGTTTACCCCTTCATGGATGAGCTACCTTTAGTAGCTATCAACTAATTAATTATTTCATTGGCTTGGAAATTCGACAAAGTAAATCTAATAAGGTCTATATGGATGGTGGGGGAGCTTATTGTGTGTGTTCTTGTATATTATTAATAATTTAAGGCCATGGACACTTGGAAAAATTCTAGAACTTCAACTTTTTCTTTTTCTTTTTCTTTATCTTAAAGTTTCATATACTTATCCCTAAGCACCCAAACGAGACATTTTCTCTCCTCCACTTCTCTCATTATATGAACCTCATTCTCCCTCTGTTCTACTGTGAATTTATTGTCCAAGGAAGAAGAAAGAGGGGGTCTTCTTAGAAAATGAATCTAGGGTTGCAATTGACTTCCTTTTAGGGTTTAAAAAGCTTCTTTCTAGTGATCTTGACCTAAAAGAGTAATAATCCCCTTCTTTTCTTCATTTATTTCTTTTTTATCCTTCCTCCCACCTTTCTCCAGGTGGAAACCTTGTTGTTCCATGGTAGAAATTTCTCTAAAGCTCTAAAACCCTACCTTTCTTACTCCTTATGCTTAGGGTTTGCTCATTTGATGAAGAAAGGTGTTAGATGGACGAGTTCACAACTTATGCTTGGATTTTCTACCCTACATGCTCATGTTTTATTCTTTTTGGGAGTTTATTTTCTAATTAGATGCAAGTTTTATAACTTGCTCCACGTTTATTGCTTTCCATAAGCTTGCTAGCTCATGTTCTTGCTTTTAAATGATGATACATGCATTAAAATGCTATGCTTGACTTGGATTTTGATTTTTATAATATTCCCTATTCTGATTTCAGTTCTAGATGAACATGTGATCATGTGTGCATTATTCCTAAGGTATAATATGACTTGTATCGGGTTGGTTTGACAACCTATGGTGCTAAGAACCTATCAACCAATGGTCAATTTTAGGGTTTTAAGCTAATTTCTTCTATAAACCCATAACCGGATGATGGTACCATTGCAACAACCCTATGGTATTGTCTTCAGGACAAATGATGGTCGGGATCAAAGGTGTCAGATTATGGTGACAACCTACGGTCACCCCCTTAGGTCAGGTTTTGGATCAATTAGAAGTTTAATGATCAACCATTAAGTACCCTAATGATGTTATCAATCAATGATGACATTAGCTTAATATTTGATGTTGATTAATGAATATAGTACTGATCTAACAACCTATGGTGACTTAATGGTCACTAACAATGGTGGATCTGGTTTCCACAACGTATTATGAGTTAATCATATAGTTGTAGCATCAATTAAGCCTTAGACCAATGGTTTCTTGGGTCACTTGATGCAATGGTCGGACTGACGTGGTCTATTATTGCACTAACAAATTCACTCAGGGTTGAAATCCCATAGTTTTAACCAAAACCTTATACAATAATACCACCCACAAGCGGACGGGTCTTATCGCAGTATATTTGAGGATCAAATCCCAAGGGACAACATTTTTAAGAATCTTTTACTAGTCGAATCTAGATGAATCAAGACTAATATTTAGAACAAAGGACGAATTGAAGTTAATTAAACTAAATGCAAGGAAGGTAAAGAGAAGGATTAAAATTTGATTAAATATTGATGATGGGAATCGCTGGGATGGTCCCGGGTTTCACCACCGCTACACATGCAAACACATCCAATCACAAACATCCAGGCAAGATCTAACTGTCCAAATAGAACTATTGTGAATGCTCCCGGAAGGATGTTTAGGTTTGTGTAAGCATCACCTTAGGCATCAAATTTCTCATCGCCATCCAGATCATGCACTTATGGTTCCGAAGATACAAATATCCAACTGAATTTGTGGCCCTCCATTAGGATGTTTAAGCACACAGAAGCTTCACTGTGGGCTAGATGGCTCATCCCCTCATGGATCATACTCTTACGACCTCAGGGAATCCCATTCTATTTCTAGTCATGGAGTCAACCGCGTTAATCGACATTCAAATCCTACATATTGAAGTTCTCGCAACATATGAACGAACAAGATAAATGCAAACGGGTGACCAATCCACAAGCACACATCGACGATTAACAATGAAATGAAAGGTTATATACATGTGATGGAATGTTTAGTGAAAAGACATATAAGCATGGGTAGCGGGGCTAGTCCCCACACCCCAGCGAAAGGAAACTACTCGCTCATGATGCAAGGAACAAAAAGAACAAGAGAGAGGGAAGATTCCACCATGACCATGGTTGAGAAGATGATCGTAGCTCGGTGGAGAGACGGTCTTCTACACGCCGGTGGAGCAGATCCGAAACGAGGAGGAAAGAACACCATGCCAGACGGGGCAGATCTTCTTTCTCCACCTTCTCTCTCTTCCCAGTCTCCTTGCTCACAGTAGGAGGAGTAGCTCGCGGATGATGGCGGTGTAGGCACGGCGTAGATGCAACAGATCTAGATCTAGATCTGGATGGAGTGGCTTGCAGATCTGGGTTTCCACCTCAGATCTAGATAAACAGGGGCGCAAGACCACCATGGAGGCAGACTCTTTACTGTGGAGATCATCTCCTTAGGCTCAAGACAGACCTACAGCCTAACGGCGACTGGAGAGGATGCCTTGAACGGTTGGGGGTAGGGTCCTATTTATAGGCCCGGTTGGGCACTGGATCTGAAGCCTCGGTCAAGGTCTTTAGAGACCCGGTCGCGGTTTGTTTTTACTGAGGTCGTGGTTGTTTTTCACCCTTGATCGCGGTTATCTTCTTCAGTTGGCATTAGGACGAGGTTGCATCTTGGTAGACCGCGGATGCGGTCTGATGCTCTGGTTGCGGTGAGGGAAGAAAGGCAACGATTAAAGGAGTCACGTAGGCAGATGGTTTGGTGGATGCTGGCGGAGGAGTGAAGGGTGGAAGAGAAACTGGTAGGACGCGGGCTAAGTAGAGGGAAGGTGAGGAGGTGAGACCACGAGTGTGGGTGGAGGACAGAACCGCGGGCGGTTTCTGGCGACGTAGGTCGTGGTTTTGGAGGATAAACCGCGGGTGGTTGCTGGCGACGTAGGTTGCGGTTGTGGAGGATAAATCGTGGGCGTGGTTAGGATAGGAGGTGATTGCGATTTTGAGAGAGTAGTAGATTACGGTTCTTTGTGGTCATGGTTTCTAGGGTGGAGGTCGCGGTCTTGCGGGCAGTGTGCACGTCACGGTTAGGGTAGCAGAGAGAACCACATGCAGAAGAAAGGAACCGCGATCGCGGTTTATGATTAGAGGATGCAAGCTGGAGTCACGGCCTTGCTGGCGGCTGGTTGCGGTTGTGATGATGGCGTGGTCGCGGTTGTCATCTGAAGAGGTCGTGGTGTTGGTGGAGAGGAAGACCGCAACCAGGAGCAGAGGGATGGAGGAGAGGTGGACCGCGGTTGGAGAGGGGAAGGGGTTGCGATGTAGAGGTGTAGACTTCGATCCAGAGCAGGTGTTGGTCGTGGTTAGAGGAGAAGGGCATCGCGGTTGGTCAAGGTGAAAGTGAAGAGGACCCCAGGTCACGGTTATGGAGATAGATCGTGGTTGATGAGGTGCTAGGGTAGATCACGATTAGGTGGTGTGAAGATGCAGGGCCTTCTATAGAGGATGGGTCGTGCTTTGGTGATGGGCCTGGTGCTCGTGGGCCCAAGTGCCCAATTCAAACTGCAAAGAGGTGCAAAAATTCAATTAGAACCATGGATAAACCAAACAAAATTAGGAAATATCCAATTAGGCTAAGAAAATGTGTGTATGAGATATTAAGGTAATAAAAGCGTAAAATTGGTGCAAAACTGGGCCCAGCATGGTGACTGAACTCGGATGAATGTGCATTCATCACGGACCTATACTTAATTTATGGTGTTAACATATGAACTTGACCCAATGGCCAAGATCTAATGTTTATTCCTCCAATAAAGTGGAATGATGGCTAATGTAATATGTTGGGCCTAATAATGTGATTTAGATGGTTTCCTTTATATGATCAACTTAAGGAGCTTACTTGTTGACAATGGATGGCTTGTTTGAAATGAACGGTCAATTTTGGGTTTTACCCTACTGAACGGCCTAAATCCCACGTCCAAAAGGAGTGGATTAAAGTAGTCAGACTTTTAAAGAGATAACCCAACTCTCAGGCCCCCACAACGATAAATGGGGTCTGATGTAGCGATCGGGGTTGAATACAGGGACAAGGTTGGTCATGTTAAGAATGAGGAATCAAACACTCTTATACTCCAGTTGAAAAATGGGATAAAGAGATGTTCCCTAAGGAACGGTAGCACATAAACAAGAACAGTAAAACAAAAAGAAGCAAAAGAAACAAAAATGTAAACAAGTATATGGGGAAAACCCAGGTTGGGTTTCACCAACTAAAGCACCTCACCAACATGTAATACTATCTCTCTCTTGCATACTCATATCAAGATTACAAGCAACCATTCAAATGTCTAATCCACTCTCTCTCGAGATGAGGATAGATCTAAGTCTAAAAGAAGCCTCTCTCTCGAGATGACAACTCAAAAACCTCATAGTAAAACAAATGGTTAAAGCTTTAGCATTCCAACAGTCTCGTGCATTCATACCACTCCATGACATGGGATAAAAGTGATATTACTTTCTCGAGATATTAATAATCAAACATCACAAGATGGTAGCTAAGCATACAAGTGAAGCATTAAAATATATGCATGGAGATAATCTTGATAAGAATATGTATATTCAAATGAAAGAGACAATCTACATGTTGGGAGAGCCTTAGTGGCTACTCCCAACCCAAGTTAAGGTATTTATCCACTCATGTTTGTGGACAACATGACGGCGTTACAAAAAGACAGATCCATAAGATACCACGAAGGGGGAAAAGGGGTACAACAAGATGAAACGATAGATCTGGAATAGAAGAAACATGATACTACACACTACTTCTTCAGATCTGGATCTATCACGTGGATGTCCTTCTCCTCTCGAAGAAGGGGCAGGCGTCTGTCTTCTCTCTCCTCGTCTTCCACCCCTGGAGATTCAAGACTGATGTATGGATGGTCAGAGACGAGTTTGGAATGCAGCAGCACTTCATGGCCTCAGAATCTGATCTCCCCCCCCCCCCAAGATCCATGACAAGACTGATGGGTGCGCTATTTATACGCACACTCCACCGACTTAGAACTGCGGTTGCGGTCTGGTGATAAGTGAGGGTGAGACCGCGGTTACAATCTGTGCCTTATTCATCTCTTGCTGCGGTCTAGCTTGATCACGGTCTGCTGGTATTCGCGGTCGCGGTGTTGGGATAACTGCGGTCACGGTCTTCGGGAGTCCATCAGTGATCGCGGTCTTGAGATAGTTGCGGTTGTGGTCTTAAGATAGCCACAGTCATGTTCTTGATATAGCCACGATTGCGTTCTTGAGATAGTCATGGTAGCGGTCTTCTAATTATCATGGTTGCGGCCTGGTGATGATCGTGGTCGCGGTCTTCTCTTATTGCCTGATGATCGAGGTCTCTGGGGTACTCTGGAACCACGGTCATGGTTGAGAGATAAGTGGACCATGGTCATGGTCATACAAAACCATGACCTGAGCTGTGTATGTTCCTAAAAACATGTAAGTGAGGCTTTAGTAAAAAAGATAGAGAAATTATGTGAAAAGTTAACTAAAGTTATACTAAAAGTGGTGTGAAATATATATAGAAAGTACATAGAGTACAATGTTATCAACTCCCCCAAACTTAGAATCAAGCTTGTCCTCAGGCTAAGTGTAGGTTCGAGAACTTAGAGAGAGAAAGAATGAACAAGCTTAAAATACAACATAATAGCATGACTGATATATCTCATCCTTGCATCAAGACTGTTGTTGTATGCATTCAATCCCTTAGGTCTCAATCTTCCCCCTTTATCCGGAGTTGCATAACCTCATTTTATCTATCATAACCTTCTAGTGTAAAAGGTTTCTCCTTCTCAATTTATCACCCCCTCCCTTAGGTAAAGTCCATACTAATGCCAGATCTTTTTCCAAGGGTAGCTTTCACACCAATTCTTTATTTTACAACTGGCCCTATGCTAATGTGTTTGGGTAGGATTAAGGCTTTTAGGTGTTTTCCTCTTCCTCCTAAACTCCTCACCCACAACTGTCGTAAGAATAGTGTTGCGCTTTTTGGGCTTCTGACTTTAAATCAGGTGGCTTTGTGAGTTTCCATTCAGGTTTGGAGGTGTGTAAGCTTGGCTTCAAGATTCCACTTACGAGCATGGCATATATGCATTCATGAGTGCAACAATATACCGACTGTGTGGAAACTTTTAGCATCTTTTCGGGCACAGCTCTCATATATTTTTTTCTTTATTTATTTTTGGCTTTTTACTTCTCCTTTCAGGCTTGGGTTAGGGGAGTTTTACTTGGTCTTCTGGGCGGCCAAGCCTCTTTTAGATATTCTTTGAAGAGGGCAGCTTTTTCCCTTTCTACAGAGATTAGGATTTTCTGGTCAAAAGTGTCAGGTGAGGGTGGTTGGTCAGGAGTATGACTAGGTAAAGTTCTCTAGTCTCCAAGGGTTTCGTGAGTTAAGGTTGTTACATTTACAATGTCTTATTGCAAGAATGAGGTATAGCAGTATTGCTATGACTGTTGTTTTACTCATATATATTTGTATATGTTGCTCATATTCTTCTCTCTTGGAGGACTGGAACACTACATTTAGAAAATTTAGCGAGAGAAAGCGAGCTTCTGAAAGGTTAGTTGTAACAAAATTTCAAAATTTTAAAATTTTTGACGGTGTAAAAGGAGTAAAAGGGAAAGTGAATGAAAAATGGAAGTAAATGAAAAAGGAAGGTACAAGTACCTCTATGGCCCGTTTATGACTCCTCCCCTAAACTTATCCTGCACCCCATCTCGGGGTGTCAAAATTTGAGTAAGATGTACAAACATGCCTTCTTTATTTGCTTATTTGTTGGGGAATAACTTGGGTTGCCTCCCAAGAAGCGCTTGCTTTAAAATCTCTTAACTAGACTTTATAAAACTTCATTCCTTGGGCACTGTAGCAGGGTATGGAAACTCTTCATTGCTTCTCTCCTCTGGTTGGCTTGGTTCCTCCAAATCAATCTTAGATCTTCTCACAAAGGCCTGATCTTCATAAAACCTTTTTACCATGTGTCCATTAACCTTAAAGATTCTAGTTTTCTCTCCCTGGATCTCCATTACTCTGGATGGGTAGATTTTTACCACAGTGAAGGGACCTGACCACCTGGTTCTTAGCTTTCTAGGGAAAAGATGAATGCTGGAGTTGAAGAGGAACCTTGTCTCCTTCATGGATATCTTTGTTTTTCAGGTGGGTGTCATGCCACACCTTGGTCCTCTGTTTGTAGATTCTTACGTTCTCATAGGCATGCAGTCTTAATTCTTCTAATTCTTGCAGTTGTAAGTAGCATCCTTGGCCAGCCTTTTCCATATCCATATTCAGAAACTTTATTGCCCAGAGGGCTTTGTGCTTGAGTTCCAAAGGTAGATGGCAGGATTTCCCATATAAGAGTCGATAGGGTGTAGTTCCAATGGGGGTTTTGTAGGCGGTTCTATATGCCCAAAGGGCATCATCCAGCTTCATCACCCAATCCTTTCTTGTTCTGCTAACAGTCTTTTCAAAAATTTGCTTCAGTTGTCTATTTGACACTTCCACCTGCCCTGAAGTCTGCAGGTGGTAGGGTGTAGCAATTTTGTGTCTGACTCCGTACTTTTTCAGCAACTTATTAAATTGTGTTTCTCCAAAGTGGGATCCTCCATCACTAATAACAGTTCATGGTACACCAAATCTTGGGAAAATTGTTTTCTCAAACAGCCTTATAACAGCCTTGGAGTCACATGTTTGGGTGGCAATAGCTTCATTAACATAATTTAGTATAACTCTAGTTGTGGTAAAATTCCTAATGAGATAAATAAGAAATATATTAGGTTTGTGCATAATAATAAAATATAACTCTTTTGGAAACAAAGTAAATATGGCATGACACAATTAAAAGAATAATAATGATAATGTGATATCCTAATGAATATAATTCTAATAATCCAAAAACTTTAAAAAAAATCATAAAAGTGGAACCTTTAGGTGATCCATGAGAACCTGACCTATGTGGAGTTGCTTGAGAGGATTCTGAACTCCCAAGTTAGGCAGTTAAAAAACAAGTAGTTTAAGTTAGTAAAATTTTTGGTGGAAGTTTAATGGAAACAACCTAGGAGTTTAGTGTTGAGATGTTGCATACTCACCCTTCTCACTTTTATTTAGATTTTGAGTATGAAATCCTATTTATGGGGTGGAGTGTTGTAACATACCAAAACTTCGACATATTCTCTTTTTGGCCCTTTCCCAATATTTTCCTATCAATTCTATCCTTTTTGGCCTTGATGCTTAAATTGTGGAATTTATAGTGGTTTGGTGAACATTTTTTCAATATTTATACCAATGGAAGGGTTTATGCACAAATACCTCAGTGAAATATTATTTACTGATCTAAAATGTAAAATCACCGCTTAAGTAGAACAATGGTAAATAAATCCATGTTAGAAGTGTAAGGCCCCAAACCTTAATTAATGTATTGAACAAGCTTAACTACCATACTTAAGTACTATAAACCTTAATCTAACCTTGTGAGGTGTTTTGAAATCATGAGACAAGATTAATTTTCAAGTTTGGTCCAATTTGGATGTTGTTTGTGCAAGTTATGCAATTATATGCACATTTTGGACTTTCATGCAATTTACCCAATTCAGATGTTTTCTTTGTAAATTGTCATGTGCATTATAATATTTAGATATTCCCTTACCATTATAGAGTTTTGAACCATGGGGAACCTAGTTGCACCTTGGTTTGAAGGTGTTACTTTCCAAGGGCATTATAGGGATTACCCTCTTTATAAATGAGCTTATCTTTAAAAGCTATCAACCAAAGGGGTTATTTCTTTGTTTGAAGGATGGTGGGGATGGCCTAGAAGTCTCCAGGGGCTTTTAGGACTGACCTTGGATATACAAGAAGTCTCTATGAGCTGTCTTCTTGCATGGCCATGAAACCTTAACCAAAGGACACATGGAAAGTCCCCTAGACACCTCATGCTTGCCCCCTTCTTTATCAAGACATGCCTACCCCTTCCCACCTCCCAATCCAAGAAGCAATCCTCTCCTTCTCTTTCCCCTATCTTAGAGAATCGTTCCTAATCTAATTTTCCATGAATGTTCTATCCCAAGGTAAAAGAGAGTGCTTACCTTGGTGAAGAAGGCTCCTAGGGTTCCAAATTTTCTCTGTTTAGGATTACTTAAGCTCCTCCTTGGTGATTTTGACCAAAACTAGTAAGTATCCTCCTTTCCTTCACTGTTTTCATGCTTTTAGTATTCCTCCCACCTTCTCCCAGGTTGGAACCATGACCTACCATGGTAAAACTCCACCTAAAAACCTAAAACATCTCATCTCCATGTTCTTTTGCTAAGATTTACACCTCAAAAGTGGAGAAGGTGATCTTTGCTCAAGAAAGGATCTTGGCTTGGAGCAAACAGACCTTCTAATCTCGGGATCCTTGCTGTTTGTACCTTATTACCTTCCTAGAGGCAAGTTTTTTAACCCCCTTCTCATATATTCCTTACTACATGCTTAAAACACATGCTTCTATGTTTAAAATCGATGATCTCCATCTCTATTTACCATGTTCTTCTAGGGTTTTGGTTTCTTGTTGTTTTACCTTCTCTAGAAGATCTAGTTTGGTTACCTATGCAACTTCAAATCTGATCTTGGGTCAAATGGTGTTTTCTCCCTCTCCCTCTCTCTTTAATTATCTCGATCGGTTTGATGATGCGGCAATTTCCTATTAGTCAATAATGAAAATTTCATATATTCTAATTCGTTTATCCACATTTAACAAATAAATATGTTTTGGAATTGGAAAATTAATCTCTATCTAATAAAAATATTTTTGAGGTATGATTTCGTGGTTTGATGAAGGGTGGTTTTCGTAAAATGAATTTGATGAATAATTTCCATAAAAATTACATCTTAATCATCATAACTCCAAAATTAACATAAAAATATGTTTTCTACATCAGGAGAACCTAATAAGTTCATTGGTGATATTTTCAAAATCTAAATCTGAGGTTTGCTAAAAAGATCTAAAATTAGGGTTTTTATACATTAATGTGCACTATGTACTCTAATACATGTTAATACATTGAAAATAGGCAAAGTAGAACTTGGACTCAATTAAAGTGGTGAAAGTTAGTAATTGATGTTGGTAAGAGAGGTATGTGCAATCCTTATCTATGTATGTGCAACATCTCTTTATGTATGTGCATTTCTTACACCCTATGTTGGGATAATTGCAGCCAAACCCTATATTTCCCTAATGAGGCTTAAATGAATCCTAAATCTTCTATTCTTGAATCCTAATGTTGTTCATGCCTCAAATCAGATTATAATTTCTTCTTGTTTGGGTCTTATACCCCACTGCCATGCTTATTGAATATTATGACTACTCTTGCCATGACTACTTTTCTAGCATGTAGATTTATGTTCTATTTAATTTAAAGTAGCGGTACTCATGTACAACCACCCATAGAGGGAATGTATTTAATCGCCTTGGGGAATGTTTTTATTATCCCCTATATAATTGTGTAGGTGAATGGCTTATTCTCCCCTCACATATAGGTTAGAGGTCTGGTAAGTTCCTCAACCCTACTTAGTTAGGTAGACATAATTATCTTACATGCAAATCCTTTTTAATATAATTGTTAATGGCAAGTTTCTTTTGAATATAGCCTCATACTCTTGTTATCTTCATCTTATGATGAAACCTAGCATGTTCTTATTTTCTTTACTTATCTTGTTATCCTAGACTAGTTTTGTGACACATATCTTGTTTTTTTCCCTCTTGCTGGGTGATTTCCCAACCACCCAGGTTTAGATCGAGGTGTAAAACATGAACAAGGAGAACCTAGCTTCCAACATGGACCTAGCTCTTACAGATGTTGCTTGGAGATAGATTTGAAGTAGTTTAGACTTCCCTCTATCTAGATCCTTTTTGTTGTATCTTGTTGTAAACCCTAATGGGATATTTTTATGTACTTGTGAAATCTTTTATAAAAGTTGAATATAGTCAGTTATTTTTATTCCGTTGCTACACTTTGGTTGTTTTGAATACCATTTATTGAAGTTTGAAAATTATGCACCTATTCCAGCATACCTTTGAGTGTGTTTGGAATGGATGTTAATTCTTCAAAAAAAAATTAGTAAGGGGGCGATCCCGCCTCCTTACAGGACCACATCAAGACAGTGAAGTTGGACAAGATGTCAAGTGCCTTTGTCCAAGCTGAATTGCCTAGAAAGAAGGATCATGGGGCATTCACTATCACTTTTAATGTTGAATATAACATAGAAAGAAAAGGGTTATCTGACCTGGGAGAAAGCATAAGTTTGATGCCTCTCTCCTTAACCCAAAGACTCGGACTAACATACATGGTGAAGACTAGAATGAGAATTGAGTCGGATGATCACACTTTCACCAAGCTAGTCTGAATAGTACAGGACATCCCAATTTGTGTTGGGTGATTCACATTATGCCTTGTGACATAGTAGTGATCGACACCCAAGAAGATCTGACATGTCTAATGATCTTTGGAAGACCCTTCCTTGCCATAGGTGGAGTCCTGATCAACGTGGAAAAAGGGATTATCACTCTTCGGGTTGGAAATGATCATACAGACTTTCATGTGCAGGATGCTATGAGAGGGCCTTCTCTATTTGATTTGGTCTACTTCATGGACAACTTGTAATGACCCGTTTTCAAATTAGTCATCTGGTTAGGGTTTACTTGGATAATTGTATGCTTAATTAAGTTGATCATTGTTTAAAGCTTGATTAGTGATGGTAGTTAAATTTTCATGTTTTAAATATAATGAGAAGTTTTAATCATACTTTGATCCACCTGTAGGGTTTTAGGGGAGACAGAGAAGGCAGCGGAAACAAAAAAAAATTTCTCCCCCAACCCATACCGAGGAAACGCGTCAACGTCTATATAATAGGAAAGGATGGTTTGTGAAATCATACCTTGTCCCGAGGCTTGCTCGGCGACAATACCTCGCGCAATTTGCAGTCTTCAACTCCGGTCTTGGACGGCGTCTGTGCAGCTCCTGGTCGCACCGGGACTGACGACTCCTCCTCCTACCGGACTGTCGGATGACAGTTGTCCTCCTAAGCGGCAGTGTCCTCCTGCCTCTGTAGTAGTCCACACAGACCACCTGGAACTCCACTCTCCTTGTCCCACAAGGAAGTGGAAGGAGTCGCACCCTCCTGTTGATGTACTAGTCACCAACACACTCTCCTGCTACCAGTTGCAACTACAATTGTCCTTCCCTTGTTGCACCTCCCTTTTGCGGGAAGCACTTGCTCGGGCTCTCTCATGGTTACCAAAACCAGAGAGAACGACAACTTCACAAAGCAACCGGCTTGCATTGAGTTGTACTTTGAGAAGCCCCCAATACCCCTATATATATAGGCGGGTCATGGGACAGGGTTCTCTGTGTCTGGCAATATGGGACTAAAGCAGGAGTAGAAGGGTTCGAGAATTTTCCACAAAAAGCAACTGGTTCGCAACTTGAAATGATCGGTTCACAACTGAACCGATCGGTTCGGCCATTGAGCCGATCGGTTGGACCTGAGCCGATCGTTTGGGGCACTCCAATCGATCGGTTGGTGCCCTGAACCAATCGGTTCATAGTCCTAATCCGGCTCAAAAAGACTTTCCTTGTTTCGTTTCCAATTGGTATCAAATACCAATGTTATTCCCAATCGAATTGGGCAATTTGAAACCAAAGGAAAATTCTTGCCGACATGACTTTTCCCAACTGGTCTGTTGCACCAGTTGAGCCGATCGGTTCAACCCTTGAACCGGTCGTTTCAAACTGGGCATGAGCCGATCGGCCTGGACACTCCAGCCGACCGGTTCAGCAACCTCAGCCGACCGGTTCACCACATGAACCGATCGGTTGGGAGCACAGGTTGGACAAAATCAGTCAATTGCGATTTCAATCAATCCGATACTCCAATCAATGCGTCCAACACCTTGAACCATATGATTGATTGAGTGTTTAATTGAACTACTAAACTCCTTTAGTAATCAATCTAAACATTGCTTTGTGGACAAAACTCCTCTTCCAGGTTAAATCATATGTGTGTGACCCTGCAGGTCCATTTCACGTTGGCAGTGAAAGTCCATAACACTTATGAGTTCACAAGCAAAGAGCGGTGCCTAGTCACACATCAGTGCTACCCAAGTGAAAGTAGAAAGTTGGAGAACAACTTTCATCCTACAATCCGTGAATGGTGTTACAGTGAATGTATAATTCCTTTGTCACTGATATCCCGAATGAACTCAAGGCATGGAACAGTCATCCTGTCAACGTTCATTCACTTTCTTGATCTCAGAGTAGATTGAAGGAGATATGTATGACATCAATATCACATACTGATTCACACATGCGTGCACACGCCTATCTTAATCCTACTCATCAAGTGGCCTTGGATATCAAACTCCCTTACAAGGGACAAATCCCACATCTATCACTCACCCCTCAAAAGCCCCATGTGTCAAAGCCACCCAATCATCACCTTTATAACAACCCATGTTTCAGGACTGCGTTTGATGATGTCAAAGTATGCCCAACGACATGTGTTGAGTGCAGTGATTTTAGGTCTAAGAATCACACTCACCACCATCACTGTGAGTACTGACTGTGACTACCATCTTATGGTTCCATGTGTCAAACTCACGGTGGGTCAGTCCGGTACACTTGTTCTCTAACAAGTACCTATGTGTTTGGTTTGATATCTCTATATCATGACTAATGAGATTCTGTCATCAACCAACACCACAATCCAGTCTTGTGTGTCATTGCTGTCTATCTACCTTCCACAATGACATCCGACTAGGGACATAACAAGAATGTACAAACTCTTAGCATCTGTATGATCTCATCGTTCAGGTCCTTAACCTGAAAGCATACGTCATTGAGTACTGTCATTCTCTAGACATTCAATCTGTTCTATCACTATCTCATATGACTGAACCAGAATGAATTGGAAGCTTGCCTTTGATGTTTATCAAATCAATCTTAATGTATCCCACCAATCATCCCATGATTGGCTCTCAGGGCATACATACCAACAGACTCCCACTTGCACTGCGAGCCAATCACCCTTGAATCATATTCATAGTGATCTTCAGACATGTCCCACATGTTACTGTGCTCTAGTGCCAACATAGTGAGTAATGGCAACACCTTGCCAAAGTCTGTACAAATTGCATGTCTCACATCTCTACGCTGTACGTCACACGTATGAGATGGAGTTGTCATAATATGCGATCTAGTATTCCATTGCTAACCTTTAGCCACATTGCATGATCAAGGATTCCAGACTTTTCATCAATGAGTGGAATATAAGTTCATCTCATGAACTTTTAGATCCATATAGTATCCGCTGATGTTCACTAACACACAGATACTCGACATTTCCCTTTTAAATGGTTTTATTGGAACACTTCCAATTATCAACAAACTTTCACTTTTATACATCTTATGTATATTTTGCGATCAATTTTCTGTCCTTTCGGAAGTTCGCATCAATGTAACTCTTTACATCGAACTCTTCCTTATCTCCATAGAACTAGTACTTCTCAAGTACTTATCAAGTCCTCATGGTATTCCAGTAACCCTTACTGGAAGTAGACAGACATCCACTCGTCGTGTCCCACATACGAGTTATCAGGATGAGCACATCATATTGCTATGTCCCACATACAAGATGATGAATGCATTTTATTCTTGCCATGTCATACATGCAAGACAATGGGATGATTACATACATGATAGATCCAGATCTATTCTTAGTGTTCCCATTCTTCATAAGAATTGGACACTTGGCCTTGGGATACTAACTCCATGTAGCATGGATAAGTTTTCTCCCACTGAATTTGTACATACTGAACACTTCAGTACAGATTGCCAATGTATGCTCTCTCTTTCCAGGTCAAGAGATTTTTCGAGAACTATCTCTATAGATCTCTATTCCCATCATATAGGAAACATCTCTATCTTCCTTAAAGATAATTTCCACTTTTGGATTTCCATTCTAGAACATTTCCATTTCACATCAACATGTGGAATGTGAACACGCTCCCACTAAATCACAGATCCCTTCTTTATCTTTGGCATATCAGTCAAACCCTTTGACTATATCATCAAAGTAAAGATCCAATTCTGAGTTGCTTGTACTCAATCAATCACATTGATTAGTCCATTGTAACTTATAGACTTCATTTACATTAGTGGATTCATAAACCTTATAGGCCGTGTCACTTACACATCCTGGTTTTATTCCTCATAGGAATGCGGTTTTAGTATCCATATGCCAAATGTCTTAGTCATTAAGTTGCAATCAACAAGCATCATCCTTCTCAAAATGTTATCCTTGTGTCTTAACACTTAAGACTCATTTGCACTTATGGATATGATCCAATGAGTGCTACCATCAAGGTCATACCTTATGGTTCACATGGATGTCATTTAGGATGTAATGGTCATAAACCATAACTCAAGATTCGGTTCCTCATATTCATCTTGATAGTTGACTCATCACATGAACAACTCATCACATAGATAATTGAGGTGTATCTGTTAAGGATATAAGAACTCACAACCATTGTGATTCTTAATTTCCTTTATTAGTGTGGGGTATTCTTTTATTAAGAAGAATTCAGTTATTTGATAATCATTCTCTAACTCCTTAGAGTATGATTCCTTCTTGATTTAGACATCACCATGCCTTAATCATGAGTTCACTATGATACACTATCATAATCACTCATAAGGATCTCAAACATTTGGTCCAAGTATTTCATTCATTGATCTCATCAAGAATTAATACTTTACCAAATTTGTACTTCATCTATGATAATCTTGAACACTTCAAGACATTCATATTGGTATTTCTCTAAACACCATTTGAAGTATTAGCATTTATTCCAATAGGTATGTAAATACATCACATGTATTATACCTAATAGGATAATCATTCTCCCACTACATTAGTGAAGATTGAATAATCATGTCCAAGATATTCATGTCTCTTACTGGTTCTCTAACCAAAAGAGTCTAGATTTATCCATCATATGGAAACTAGAAATGAATTTCTCATGATTAATGTTAATTTCATTGTTTGAGTTATCAATAACTTTAGGTATCATTTTATCTTATGCATACCATGTATCACAAGATAAACAAGGCATTGCCACAAAGATCATATCTTTGAGATTGAAACATCAACTTTATTAATTGCCATCATTGTCATACAATATGCAATAATAAAGTGTTTCTATCTATTAGCAATATATGAAATAGCAGTTCTCAACTCTATTTCGTGCCCTTTAGGCTGAAATAAACTGAAAGATACTCCTATCTATGGGCGCAACACTTGCTCCAATGATGGGTATTTCTTTCTTGGTCCTTTCGCAAAGGCCATCACTTCTTTGTGGATATTACATATCATATATGACATATCCATATCTTGGTATCATATACCTCAGATAAAGAAGCGGTTCATTTCCTGATACCTTAGGTGGAGATCTCCATCCCCTCCTTCATCTTCTTTTGTTCTTCCAGATATAGAGGGCAATCCCTCATACACCCTTTCCCCATGTGCCTTGAGGCTGAAGACGGCTTGGATTGCTGGCTAGCATCAGAACACTTCTTTTCTTTGCCCTTGTCCTTGCACTTAAGACTTACCTTTTCTTTGATCACATCAAATATTATGGTTTGTCTTTCTTCATCTTTGCCTCTACTATCCTCAACATGTCCAACAACTTTTTCAACGCTTGTCAAAGTTGTTCATGTTGTAGATTATCATGAATTGTATGATTTTGCAACACTTGCAGTATCATACCAATAGCCAACTCTTGGCTCAGAGGGAATCCTTCTTAGTCAGGTTTTCCACATACCCAATCACATTGAGTGTGTGAATACCTTACTGGATCTCCTTTTGTCATGACATACTAGGACAGTATCTTAGAGACATCATATTTCTCATGTTGTCTCTGCAACTCATAGTTCAGAGAACACAACATCAAGCACTCCTCATCAATGTCATCCTCAGTATGCTTCCATAAGCATACTTTCAGCCATTGATGTGGTGGGATCGAGTTGATCTGGTTCTGGTATAACTAGGACTTAGAGCTTTCGCTCTTTGATTGAGAACATTTCTCATCATCATCCTAACCAGTCGTGGAATTATTCCCATTTAATATGTTGGTCTCAAAGACCGATCACATATAAAGTGATTTGTTGATTAACCATTTATTTTAACAAAAGGAAATATATGCAAGTTTAGTCCAAAAACTCATTTTTGACTTATTTGATTGATTTGAAAATTTTGACGATATAATTAGGCCTTTAATTAATTATCGCTCCCACTATTTTACTTCAAATTGATAGCCCTCACCATCAATTCGGAAGATTGCAGCGTACAACCTTCTAGTGGGCAAGATCCTGAAATCCTGTAAGTCATGGACCAGCTTGGGTTGTCACCCACAACATAGATCTCTCAGGTAGGCAACTTTTGCCAATTGCATCATATGCAACTCTTGATAAGATGTCATCTACAACTCCTTGCAATGATCATCTCCATGCCTCACGGCGCTAGATCCTATCTAGGTCACCTTGTTAAGTCCGACCCAAAGCAAACACGATGAACATGCACCCTGCTAGGGCAGACCCACACATTCATCCTTCACGCTTCCACGAGGTAGACGGTGCACCACGCTAGGGCGTGCCCACACTTGGTCGAACAAGCTTTTCACGTGTGTCGCATTTGGAAGGCATCTAAAACTTAATATTTTAATGAGGGATTTGGTTTTATATACATATACATATCCAATCACCACAATACATAGTACGTATCATATACATGCTATATCCCACAGAAAACATGCAAAAAACGATAAAAGCGATGATTATGGCCATCCTAATGTGATTCCTCGAGCCAAGAGGAATCACGATCATCTAGATCTACATCACATGCAACCTGTACAAGATGAACTTCTGTGCCTTGCCTTCCGAGTTGATCAACTCATCACATGAATGATCTGTACTCTCCAGCCGGTCGTCTGGGTGCCACCAGCCGATCGGTTGGCTCCTCCAACCGATCGGTTCGCCTGGTCATCGTGCATCTCGTCATGTCCGCCACCCGCTCGTCTCGCTCCTCGAACCGGTCATCAACTGATCGGTTCACTCCTTGAACCGACCGTCTGGAACGTCAACCGATCGGTTCAGTCCTTGAACTGATCGTTTCAGCTGTCGTCTTGATGTCCGCCGGTCTTTGACATAACAGGAAATAAAAATCTATCCTATTATTACATTGCTTAAAAGAAGAAACCCCGAGTTACATTCGGGGGGAGAAAAGGTAGGAAAGAATCTCGAATTATTTCGAGTTACATCGGGAATAAGAGAGGGAAAATCGGTGCGCAGACTGAGATGCAAGCAACCACAAACAACCACACACAGATAGGGGTTTATAGGCCATAATCATGCTACACACATCCACCACAAAACTCGTTTAAGGGTGACGCGTATCGAGTGCATTAATAATACATATCATATATGTAATTAGGGATTTGTGGATTTAGGATTGGACATGCATAAAGCCGATATTATTCGCATCGTATGCAATAAATAAAGGCGACAAACCAAAATCGATCATATCGATATTCCTAAAATATAGAACAGTTGACGTGGCTCTGATACCACTGTAGGGTTTTAGGGGAGACAGAGAAGGCAGCGGAAACAAAAAAAATTTTCTCCCCCAACCCATACCGAGGAAACGCGTCAACGTCTATATAATAGGAAAGCATGGTTTGTGGAATCATACCTTGTCCCGAGGCTTGCTCGGCGACAATACCTCGCTCAATGCACGGTCTTCAACTCCGGTCTTGGACGGCGTCTGTGCAGCTCCTGGTCGCACCGGGACTGACTCCTCCTCCTCCTACCAGACTGTCGGATGACAGTTGTCCTCCTAAGCGGCAGTGTCCTCCCGCCTCTGTAGTAGTCCACACGGACCACCTGGAACTCCACTCTCCTTGTCCCACAAGGAAGTGGAAGGAGTCGCACCCTCCTGTTGACGTACTAGTCGCCAACACACTCTCCTGCTACCAGTTGCAACTACAGTTGTCCTTCCCTTGCTGCACCTCCCTTTTGCGGGAAGCACTTGCTCGGGCTCTCTCATGGTTACCAAAACCAGAGAGAACGACAACTTCGCAAAGCAACCGGCTTGCATTGAGTTGTACTTTGAGAAGCCCCCAATACCCCTATATATATAGGCGGGTCATGGGACAGGGTTCTCTGTGTCCGGCAATATGGGACTAAAGTAGGAGTAGAAGGGTTCGAGAATATTCCACAAAAAGCAACCGGTTCGCAACTTGAAATGATCGGTTCACAACTGAATCGATCGGTTCGGCCATTGAGCCGATCGGTTGGACCTGAGCCGATCGTTTGGGGCACTCCAACCGATCGGTTGGTGCCCTGAACCGATCGGTTCATAGTCCTAATCCAGCTCAAAAATACTTTCCTTATTTCGTTTCCAATTGGTATCGAATACCAATGTTATTCCCAATCGAATTGGGAAATTTGAAACCAAAGGAAAATTCTTGCCGACATGACTTTTCCCAACTGGTCGGTTGCACCAGTTGAGCCGATCGGTTCAACCCTTGAACCGGTCGTTTCAACCTGGGCATGAGCCGATCGTCCTGGACACTCCAGCCGACCGGTTCAGCAACCTCAGCCGACCGGTTCATCACATGAACTGATCGGTTGGGAGAACAGGTTGGGCAAAATTAGTCAATTGTGATTTCAATCAATCCGATACTCCAATCAATGCGTCCAACACCTTGAACCATACGATTGATTGAGTGTTTAATTGAACTATTAAACTCCTTTAGTAATCAATCTAAACATTTCTTTGTGGACAAAACTCCTCTTCCAGGTTAAATCCTATGTGTGTGACCCTGTAGGTCCATTTCACGTTGGCAGTGAAAGTCCATAACACTTATGACTTCAGAAGCAAAGAGCGGTGCCTAGTCACACATCAGTGCTACCCAAGTGAAAGTAGAAAGTTGGAGAACAACTTTCATCCTACAATCCGTGAATGGTGTTACAGTGAATGTATAATTCCTTTTTCACTGATATCCCGAATGAACTCAAGGCATGGAACAGTCATCCTGTCAATGTTCATTCACTTTCTTGATCTCAGAGTAGATTGAAGGAGATATGTATGACATCAATATCACATACTGATTCACACATGTGTGCGCACACCTATCTCAATCCTACTCATCAAGTGGCCTTGGATATCAAACTCCCTTAGAAGGGACAAATCCCATATCTATCACTCACCCATCAAAAGCCCCATGTGTCAAAGCCACCCAATCATCACCTTTATAACAACCCATGTTTCAGGACTGCGTTTGATGATGTCAAAGTATGCCCAACGACATGTGTTGAGTGCAGTGATTTCAGGTCTAAGAATCACACTCACCACCATCACTGTGAGTACTGACTGTGACTACCATCTTATGGTTCCATGTGTCAAACTCACGGTGGGTCTGTTCGGTACACTTGTTCTCTAACAAGTACCTATGTGTTTGGTTTGATATCTCTATATCATGACTAATGAGATTCTGTCATCAACCAACACCACAATCCAGTCTTGCGTGTCATTGCTATCTATCTACCTTCCACAATGACATCCGACTAGGTACATAACAAGAATGTACAAACTCTTAGCATCTGTATGATCTCATCGTTCAGGTCCTTAACCTAAAAGCATACGTCATTGAGTACTGTCATTCTCTAGACATTCAATCTGTTCTATCACTATCTCATATGACTGAACCAGAATGAATTGGAAGCTTGCCTTTGATGTTTATCAAATCAATCTTAATGTATCCCACCAATCATCCCATGATTGGCTCTCAGGGAATACATACCAACACCACCTAATTAGGGTTCACATTTCAGAAACCCTAATCGGCCCAAATTAGGATTTTGGTGATATATGAATACAGAATTTGATAAGTATAGTGTCTCACTAAATTATTTTTACTATTTTATGTATAACTCTGATTTTATTAAAAATTCTATATGATTTGGATATATAAAATGTGAACAACATTGAAAAATATCAGAATTTTGGAAGAATTTTATGACATGTTTATCGGTCGAGTTTCAAACTCTACTGATCATATTTTCATATTGATATAGCAGTGTGGTAATTGAATTTTATCTTTTTATTGGTATATCCAATTGATCTAAAATTTTAACTATACATTATAAACTCAATTATAGACACCCTTTTAAATTGTAGTAATTTTTTTATGACTTTTTATCTCTACAGAGAGGGTGTCGGTCGAGTTATGTGAAGGACAAACTCGACCGACCATGTTGTTGACTACAATATAGCAGTGTAGTATTTGATTTTTATTTATTTATTGGTAATTCTAAATGATCTAGATTTTTAATGTGTCTTAGAAACTCAATTTTAGACATTTAGTGAAAGTTTCATAATTTTTGGATGAGGTTTGAGTTCTGAAACATGTGGTTTTGGTCGAGTTTATAACTCAACCGACCAACCAGTCTGAGCAAAATAAAAATACATTGAGGGGCTTGTTTGCAAATGTTCTAAGCACCTCAATTCATCTATATCACTAAACTAACACACAAGGAGCTCTCATAACTCGTCCTTCCTGTCAAAGAAATGAAATTCTTGAGAGAGAGGAGAGCTAGGGTTTTGAGTAGAGAAAGTGGAGGAGATGATGACCTAGGGTTTCTCTATCCAAGATATGATGAAATCAAGTAAGTTTAGCTTCTTTGCATAGCATTTCATGGTGAATATTCTCTCACATATCAAGATTCCTCCCTCCTCTGATTTGATATGAAATCACATCAAATCTCCCCCATCTCTCACTCTTTCTCTTCTAATCCTCATTTCTAGGGTTTCCGAGTTGAGAGGAGAAAGAATTGGATTCTTTTGCGAGAGTTTGATTGGGTTTCCAAAAATTCAGAGGTTGACCTACGAATTTAAGGTGCTTGGCACTTGAGGTGAGTGGTTTTCTCCCTCCTAATCTTTTTATTCATGTTGAAAGCCTAATTCAATCCGGCTAAAACAATCAGCAACCTTGTTTGTATATGTATGTGATTGGATTTGATTTGGGAAAGATATTAGGGAATCCAATTTTACTGATTTTGATTATTTCTCATTGATTGAAACATGATTAGTTCATGCTATATTGATTGAGGATGCATGGATATTCTTATGGGTAGATGACTATGGTATTTCATGTGAATTTTTCCTAAAAATCGGCCCAATGGCCGATATGCTTGGAATTGAATTGACATGTATAAAGTCATATTTGAATTGTACTAGATTGTATTATACAAGTGTATTGTTGAATGGTAATGGAATTGAATGAACACATATCTTGATTAGGATTTGTGTTGAGGAAGTGCATGAAATGAGTCAATTAATCAGTGTATACTTATGATCGATGAATGAAATGTCTGAAAATCGAAACTAGGGTTTCCATGTTTGTGAATAACCCTAATGAACCCTTGAGTCATGATTGGATTACTGAATGATATGATTCTTATGATATGTTGAACTAAGGAATGACTTCTTGAAAACCCTAAAAGTTTATTACTAAGACAATTATGAGTGATAAAGCTAGAACTTGTATATGATGTTTGAAATGTGATCAAATGCTGAAGTTGAAAGTATAAATACTTCAATTGAATATGATGAGGCTTACTATATCATCTAAGTCTAATGCATTTGGTTTAGTATAATAAAGAATGATCATTGTTTCTTATGGGAATGACATTAGTAGTCAACGTCAAGGTACACTTATCTGAATATAAGAGATAATATGAACAAGATGTACTTAAAGGTTATTGCAAGATAAAGATGAAACTAATGAAGATAGCATGATGAAGTATTTTATCTTTTATTTAATTACATATGGATTAAGCCAAATTAAATAAAATATACTAAGAATTGTAGATGATTGCTATGAGTTGATGTAGAAGATAGAAATAATCATATTTGTTGCAATCTATAGACTTATTGTGCTTCTTGATTTGATCATTGCCCTTATTGATAAACTTAATCGGTTTCATGTTATTATAGTTACGTGAGAATACACAGATATGATATATGATGTTTTGAATTCTTGTAAGATGAGTAAAAGAGATTAATAACAAGTGAAATGATGGAACATCTAGTTAGGTGCCCTGAACACCGTGAGTTTCCCCCAAGGACCACACTGGGGAAACAAAATGGATCTCCTTCTAGTAATTGATGAATTATGAGAAGGATTTCTGGAGTGTGGATTGAGACCTTAAAGGTTAGACCACCAGGATTTAGGAGTGAGTCATTTGGAGTGGCTCTGGTCCTAAATCCTTGCTGTGAAAGTCTATGTCCAGATGGAATAGACTCTGTTGAAATGAAATATGTGAAATGTGAAATGAAAAATATGTGAACTACTGTGATATGTGATATACTGTTTTGCTAGTTCCTATCTCATATACCCGAGATGAGGACGTGAGCCTCTTTAGGCATCCCTGAGGTGTCCAGGGTCTGTTGTTGATATATTAGGATGGCCGGCTAAACCCTAAGACAGTGGCGGTGAGTCGTTGACATGAGAATCAGGTGTGGCAACTTCTACTTGGTGAGGTACAAACCAAGTAGTTTCAGGGCAAATAAATAAAAGATGATAAGCTGTGTAGAACATGATTTGAATGGTTGTTACATTCCTTGTACTACTACTTGATGATTTGTCATTGTTGAGTATGCTTCTTGTTGTGGAAAGTAATCATGCTGCTATGGACATTTTCTATTTCATATTATGATATGCCATGTTGACAAGTTATAAATGATGGGATTTATATCCATTCTGAATATGAGTTGGATTGTCTTCTATTTGATAGTATTGTTTGGTAGATATGTATTATGTGTACTTCAGCTTCAGGACTGCAGGATGTGTTCCTGGTCCACTTGGTGGAGCGTCACAAAGATAATGTGATTGTTATGTATTGATTCAAAATGCTTAGAACTTGACTTATTTCTCATGCAGTAGGATTCTTAATCTGAACTAAGAAGTATATGTTGAATTGTTCATAGACATGCTTTAAAAGATGTTTCAAAGTTATAATTGGTTTAAGTGATTACCTTATCTCTTGGATTATATTACCATTGTAAGTTAGAAGTGACTTATGATAGAACTATCTGCTAGACTTTTTAATATCTGCATGTTTCTTTTAAGTTTATTATACTTGATCTGATGTTGATGCATGTACCTAACTTCAGTGGGAGGTATCCACTCACTGAGGCTCTATATGAGTCTCATGAGGTTGTTTCAAATGTTTTTTGGTATAATGCTATCCAGTGGAGAGGACGTGACAAAGAAGATATAAATAGTATAATCTAGATAGATTAGAATGTCCATGTACTCTCTCTTTCCCGAGATGGGTTGTAGATTAAGTTTGTTCATCAATGTGCATGTATTTGATGTAAACTGAACCGCATATGAGAACAAGATTTGATTCTGGATTTAATGGAGTTGAATATTATTTGTGATATCTGAATGTGATGTCCTTGATGTTACGTTGATTTATGAGTTTTTGAAGAAAGAAAAAGGAAAAATTTATCTGTCTTTTTCGTATATTGTTTAATCGCCTTTGTCGAGAATTCATTGTTTTATTTTATAATCTGGGTTTAAGTTTGGGATTATCTCTAATGGTTGGTATTTATGCTTATCAAAAGAGTTGGTCCCGACAGACATGGTATCAGAGCCTAGGTTAGATGAGTCTACAGAGACAATAGGATCTAGGACTAATTGATAATGTCAATGTTGAATATAACCTGAATGATGTGCATACTGACTGAACTCAATATCCAGATACTCTGGTCAAGTATTTGGGTATTGAGCTAAGCTAGTATGGAACTACTGACTATACCTCTTCTGGATGCCCTGACCAAGTATCCAGATGAACATAGTTTGGTAGTATAATAAGATGCATGATGAAAAAGAGAATAATGGCAATAAAATGGTGAAAGAGAAAAGGATTTTATAATTCAATATGGAACCTATGGAAAACATGAAATTTCATGTAATAAAGATGAAAGCTTAATGGATTATGAACATAATCTCTAACGAGTTTGAGCCTGAGCATGAAATCTGAAATTCTGAGAAAAAGCTATGAACTAAGATGCACATTAGATGATCTTCTTTATAAAGGAAATTGATTAATGCAGATGATAATATGTGAATGAGTCATAACCTTAATCCATGAGATACACAATCAAATTAAAAAAAAGGATGTGAAAGGTGATGAGAATCAGATCTTGATAAATGATGTATTACTAATATCTTTGAAGTAAGTGTTTGTAATACTCAAGGAGAGATATGATGATGACATAGGATGAAATATCCATCTAATACAAAAAAAGATGTCATATGAAAGAAAGAGAAAATGGAATACTTTCTAACTGGATGTTGAGAGATATGAATGATTAGATGATATGATATTCTTGTATATCTTTTCTTGGATTTTAGGACAAAATCCTAAAAGGAGGGGAGAATTTGTAATGACCCATTTTCGAATTAGTCATCTGGTTAGGGTTTACTTGGGTAATTGTATGCTTAATTAAGTTGATCATTATTTAAAGCTTGATTAGTGATGGTAGTTAAATTTTCATGTTTTAAATATAATGAGAAGTCTTAATCATACTTTGATCCACTAATTAGGGTTAACATTTCAGAAACCCTAATCGGCCCAAATTAGGGTTTTGGTGATATATGAATACAGAATTTGATAAGTATAGTGTCTTACTAAATTTTTTTAGTATTTTATTTATAACTCTAATTTAATTAAAATTTGTATATGATTTGTATATATAATATTTGAACAACATTAAAAATATCAGAATTTTTTAAGAATTTTATGACATGTTTATCGGTCGAGTTTCAAACTCGACCGATCATATTTTCATATTTATATAGCAGTGTGGTAATTGAATTTTATATTTTTATTGGTATATACAATTGATCTAAAATTTTAAATTTATTTGAAAAACTCAATTATAGACACCCTTTTAAATTTGCGTAATTTTTGGATGACTCTTGATCTCTACAGAGAGGGTTTCGGTCGAGTTCTTTGAAGGACAAACTCGGCCGACCATGTTGCTGACTGCAATATAGCAGTATAGTATTTGATTTTTATTTGTTTATTGGTAATTCCAAATGATCTCAAATTTTTAATTTATCTTATAAACTCAATTTCAGATATTTAGTTAAAGTTTCATCATTTTTTGATGAGGTTTGATTTCTGAAACATGTGGTTTTGGTCGAGTTTATAACTCAGCTGACCAACCAGTCTGAGCAAAATAAAAATGCATTGAGGGGCTTGTTTGAAAATGTTATAAGCACCTAAATTCATCTATATCATTAAACTAACACACAAGGAGCTCTCATAACTCGTCCTTCCTGTCAAACAAATGAAATTCTTGAGAGAGAGGAGAGCTAGGGTTTTTAGTAGAGAAAGTGGAGGAGATGATGACCTAGGGTTTCTCTATCCAAGATATGATGAAATCAAGTAAGTTTAGCTTCTTTGCATAGCATTTCATGGTGAATCTTCTCTCACATGTCAAGATTCCATCCCTCCTTTGATTGGATTCGAAATCACATCAAATCTCCCCTTTTTCTCACTCTTTCTCTTCTAATCCCCATTTCTAGGGTTTCCGAGTTGAGAGGAGAAAGAATTGGATTCTTTTACGAGAGTTTGATTGGGTTTCCAAAAATTTCAGAGGTTGACCTACGAATTTAAGGTGTTTGGCACCTGAGGTGAGTGTTTTTCTCCCTCCTAAGCTTTGTATTCATGTTGAAATTCTAATTCAATCTGGCTAAAACAATCCGCAACCTTATTTGTATATGTATGTGATTGGATTTGATTTGGGAAAGATATTGGGGAATCCAATTTTACTAATTTTGATTATTTATTATTGATTGAAACTTGATTAGTTCATGTTATATTGATTGAGGATGCATGGATATTCTTATGGGTATATGAATATGGTATTTCATGTGAATTTTTCCTAAAAATCAGCCCAATGGCCGATATGCTTGGAATTGAATTGACATGTATAAAGTCATATTTGAATTGTACTAGATTGTATTATACAAGTGTATTGTTGAATTTTAATTGAATTGAATGACCACATATCCTGATTAGGATTTGTGTTGAGGAAGTGAATGAAATGAGTCAATTAATCAATGTATACTTATGATTGATGAATGAAATGTGTGAAAATGGAAACTAGGGTTTCCATGTTTGTGAATAACCCTAATGAACCCTTGAGTCATGATTGGATTACTGAATGATATGATTCTTATGATATGTTGAACTAAGGAATGACTTCTTGAAAACCCTAAAAGTTTATTACTAAGACAATTATGAGTGATAAAGCTAGAACTTGTATATGATGTTTGAAATGTGACCAAATGCTAAGTTGAAAGTATTAATACTTCAATTGAATATGATGAGTCTTACTATATCATCTAAGTCTAATGCATTTGTTTTAGTATAATAAAGAATGATCATTGTTGATTATGGGAATGAAATTAGTAGTCAACGTCAAGGTACACTTATCTGAATATAAGAGACAATATGAACAAGATGTACTTAAAGGTGATTGCAAGATAAACATGAAACTAATGAAGATAGTATGATGAAGTATTTTATCTTTTATTTAAGTACATATGGATTAAGCCAAATTAAATAAAATATACTAAGAATTGTACTTTGATAAATGTTATGTAGAAGAGAAGCATTTTATGTAAAGTGAATCAAGAAAGATTGGTCTAGATGATGTAATGAACATGAAATGAAAGAAGTTGAGACTACTGAGTATAAAATGATAGAAAAAGATAGAAATTAGTAGATGATTATAAGAATGTAACTCTTACCCTAAAATGATGAGTTTGATGATGCTAATGAATGACAATCTCAAATGGGTGATTAAGAGATGTACATAACCGTAGTTGAATTCAACTAAATGATGAAACTCAAGTATTTGAATTGACTTACAAGAATGTGTTCTTGTACTGTGATTGTTTGATAGAATACTTGTATTGTGAGAATGAACTATTTTGATGGAATTCAAATGATAATCAACATGTCTTGAATAGTAACCCCATATGAAGAATGTGGAATAAAAGAAGAAGAGAACTAAGTCTGGTATGCATGTATATGCATGAAATTTATTGGCATCTATTCAGATTGGATGGAACAGGCATATGTTGTATGATAAATCTATTATGTGTATGAGGAATTATACATGATATTTATATGCTTTTACTATTGCTAGTTCTAATATCTCTACTAATATTTGTTCAGAACTGTGATATACAATGAACTGATAAGATTTATGTTGAAATTGAATTTAATATGCACTCCTTACATTGAGAAACCCTGATAAGGGTAAATGTTGCATAATGAGATTATGTCTAGGGCTGAAAGCCCACTGATGATGATAAAACCCTAATAGGGTAAATGATGGACAATTAGATTATGTCTTGGGATGAAGGCCCATTATTGATGATTGCTATGAGTTGATGTATAATATAGAAATAATCATATTTGTTGCAATCTATAGACTTATTGTGCTTCTTGCTTTTATCATTGCCCTTATCGATAAACTTAATCTGTTTCATGTTATTATAGTTATGACAGAATACACAGATATAATGTATAATGTTTTGAATTCTTGTAAGATGAGTAAAAGAGATTAATAACAAGTGAAATGATGGAACATCTAGTTAGGTGACATCGTGAGTTTCCCCCAAGGACCACACTTGGGAAACAAAACGGATCTCCTTGTAGTAATTGATGAATTATGAGAAGGATTTCTGGAGTGTGGATCGAGACCTTAAAGGTTAGACCACCAGGATTTAGGAGTGAGTCATTTGGAGTGGCTCTGGCCCTAAATCCTTGCTGTGAAAGTCTATGTCCATATGGAATAGACTCTGTTGAAATGAAATATGTGAAATGTGAAATGAAAAATATGCAAAATACTGTGATATGTGATATATTGTTTGCTGGTTCCTATCTCGTGTACCCGAGATGAGGAGGTGAGCCTGTTTAGGCAACCCTGAGGTGGCCAGGGTCTGTTGTTGATATCTTAGGATGGTCGGCTAAACCCTAAGATAGTGACGGTGAGTCGTTGACATGAGAATCAGGCGTGGCGACTTCTACTTGGTGAGGTACAAGCCAAGTAGTTTGAGGGCAAATGAATAAAAGATGATAAGCCGTGTAGAACATGATTTGAATGGTTGTTACATTCCTTGTACTGCTACTTGATGATTTGTCATTGTTGAGTATGCTTCTTGTTGTGGAAAGTAATCATGCTGCTATGGACATTTTCTATTTCATATTATGATATGCCATGATGACAAGTTATAAATGATGGGATTTATATCCATTCTAAATATGAGTTGGATTGTCTTCTATTTGATAGTATTGTTTGGTAGATATGTATTATGTGTACTTCAACTTCAGGACTGCAGGATGTGTTCCTAGTCCAGCTGGTGGAGTGTCACAAAGATAATGTGATTGTTATGTATTGATTCAAAATGCTTAGAAGTTGACTTATTTCTCATGCAATAGGATTCTTAATCTGAACTAAGAAGTATCTGTTTAATTGTTAATAGACATGCTTTAAAAGATGTTTCAAAGTTATAATTGGTTTAAGTGATTACCTTATCTCTTGTATTATATTACCATTGTAAGTTAGAAGTGACTTATGATAGAACTATTTGCTAGAATTTTCAATATATGCATGTTTCTTTTAAGTTTATTATACTTAATCAGATGTTGATGCATGTAACTAGCTTGAGTGGGAGGTATCCACTCACTGAGGCTCTATATGAGTCTCATGAGGTTATTTCAAATGTTTTTAGGTATAATGTTATCCAGCAGAGAGGTCGTGACAGAGAAGATATAAATAGTATAATCTAGATAGATTAGAATGTCCTTGTACTCTCTCTTTCCCAGGATGGGTTGTAGATTAAGTTTGTTCATCAATGTACACGTATTTGATGTAAACTGAACCGCATATGTGAACAAGATTTGATTCTGGATTTAATGGAGTTGAATATGATTTGTGATATCTGAATGTGATGTCCTTGATGTGATGTTGATTTATGAGTTTGTGAAGAAAGAAAAAGGAAAAATGTATCTGTCTTTTTCGTATATTGTTTAATCGCCTTTGTCGAGAATTCATTGTTTTATTTCATAATCTAGGTTTAAGTTTGGGATTATCTCTAATGGTTGGTATTTATGTTGATAAAAAGAGTGGGTCCCAACACAACTATTACTAATACTCTTAAGAATTGCAAGAAGATAAGGAAATTGTCAATATGCTCATGTGACCCTTGAACAATCCTGACCCCAATTTAGAAGATCCTGAAGTGGTAGAGATTCTAGATTATTTGAATCAACCAGAAGAGGAGTTTAGTGATGAAGAAGAAATAACCTTCAAAACAACGAAGCATGTGTCTTTAGAAAAAATCCTAAGGAAAAAGAAGCACCAAACCAAACCTAGAACTAAAACCACTTCCTGAAGGTTTGAAGTATGAATTCCTAGATAGTGAGGAAAGGAACCCGGTGATAGTTAACACAGATTTAACATATGAACAAATGGAAAAACTATTGCAGGAACTCAGACTTCAAAGGAAAACTATAGGGTACTCTATGGACAACATCAAGGGCCTTAGTCCAGCTCGGTGCATGCCCAAAATCAATCTTGAGGATACTTCTAAACCCCTGGTTCAACCACTAAGGAAATTGAATCAGATGTTGAAAGAAGTTGTAAAGAAAGAAGTAATAAAGTTGCATAATGCAAGGATCATCTACCCCATTAGTGATAGCAACTGAGTAAGCCCAATCCATGTTGTACCTAAGAAAGGAGGGATGACTGTAGTAAAAGGAAGCAATGGGGATGAATTGGCCACTTAGATGGTTACTAGGTGGAGAATGTGTATCGACTACCGCAAGCTCAATGCCGCAATGAGAAAAGACCACTTCCCCCTACCATTCATTGATCAAGTCTTGGAAAGACTAGAACATCATGTATATTTCTACTTTTTGGATGGATCTTCTGGATTTTATCAAGTACCAATCCACCCAGACAATCAGGAAAAGACTACATTTACCCACATCTATGTCACCTATGATTTTAGAAGAATTTCATTTGGGTTATGTAATGCACGTGCAACCTTTCAGAGGTGCATGGTTTCTATGTTCTCTGATTTCCTAGAAGATATAATTGAGGTTTTTATGGATGACTTCTCCGTTTAAGAAACAAACTTTGATAGGTGTCTCAAGAATCTTTCCCTAGTTCTACATCGCTGCGAGGAGAAGCATCTAGTCTTGAATTGGGAAAAATGTCATTTCATGGTTCAAGATGGCATTGTGTTAGGTCATAAAATATCCAAAAAAAGGAACTGAGGTTGACATGAGCAAGATCTAAGCTATATCCCAGCTCCCCCTCCCAAAATTAGTTTCAAGAGTGAGAAGTTTCCTGGGACATGCTGGATACTAGAGAAGGTTTGTTAAAGACTTCTCTAAAATAGCCAAGCCTTGGTCTAACCTGCTAGTAAAGGATGAAAAGTTTGATTTTTCTGATAAGTTCCTTGAGTCATTTAATGTCTTAAAGAATGCTTTGACTATTTCCCCTATCCTACAAGCACCAGATTGGGAGCTCCCCTTCAAAATTGTGTGTGACACCAGTGACTACGCCATTGAAGCTGTCCTTGGACAAAGGAAAGATAAGAAGCATCACACAATCTACTATGACATTCAAACTCTTGACGAGGCCCACATAAACTACACAACCACAAAAAAAGAGATGTTGGCTATCATTTTTCTTTTGACAAATTTAGATCATACTTTATTGGATCCAAGGTGAAGGTATATACTGACAATGGGGCTATAAAGTACCTGATGCAAAAGAAAGATATGAAACCAAGCTTGTTAAGGTGGGCTCTATTGTTGCAAGTATTAGATCATGAGATAATCGATTAGAAGGGAACAAAGAATGTTGTTGCCAACTATCTCTCAAGAATCATGGTCACAAAAGAAAATTAGATGCCAGTAAATGATAATTGTGTTTATGAAAACTTGATGATAGCAAGGTCTGTTGAGCCAAACCTACCATGGTTTGTTGATATCTGTAACTATCTGGCATGCCAACAACTGCCTCCTGACATTACTTATAATGAAAAGAAGAAGCTATTTTCCAACTTAAGGAACTACTACTGGGATGACCCACTACTGTTCAAAAGATGTTCTAATAACTTGTACCACTGATGTCTATCAGAAGAGGATGTGCCTCAATTCCTGAGAGAATGACATGCTACACCCTATAGGGGACACCATGGAGGAGAAAGGACAGTAGCCAAGGTCCTGTAGTTAGGGTTCTATTGGCAAACCCTCTTTAAAGACACAATGGCTTTTGTTAAATCTTGCAAGAAATGCCAACTCATCGAAAACATAACAAAGAGACACGAGATGCCCATGTCTGATTGGGTAGAAGTAGAAATATTTGATGTCTAGGGAGTAGACTACATGGGAGCATTCCCATCCTTAGAAGGAAATCAATATATCCTTGTCATTGTATACTATGTTTCAAAGTGGGTAGAGACTGTTGCTACCCAGTCCCATGATTCAAAGGCAGTAATTAAGCTTTTTTAGAAAACCATATTTCCTAGATTCGGAGTCCCACGCATTGTCATCAATGACGGGATATCACTTTGGTGAAAGGAAATTCGAAGACTTGCTGAGAAAATATGGAGTCAAGCACAAAGTAGCAACATTGTACCACTTGCAGACCTCCAGGCAAGTGGAGGTATCAAACAAACAAATAAAACAAATTTTGAAAAAATTTGTTAGTAGAACAAGTAAAGATTGGTCAATGAAACTAGATGACACGTTGTGGGCCTAATGCATGGCGTATAAAACCCTGGTAGGAACAACCACTTACAGACTGATTTATGGATATTGTTTCCACATTCCGGTAGAGTTAGAGCATAAGGCTCTTTGGGATATAAAGTTCTTGACCATGGATATGGACAAGGCAGGCAAGAAGTGAATCATGTAGTTGTAAGAGCTAGAAAAGCTCATGCTACACACCTACGAGAATGCCCACATTTACAAGCAAAGGAAAAAGGTGTGGCATGATGCCCACCTGAAGAACAAAGATGTACATATAGGGGACAAGATCCTTCTATTCAATTCCAATATCATATTGTTTCCAGGAAAACTCAGGACTAGATGGTTTGGTCCATTTTCTATTGTGAAAATATATCCATATGGAATGATGGAAATTACCAATGACAAGACTGAAATTTGCAAGGTGAATGGACACATAGTCAAAAAAATATTATGAAGACAAAGCCTTTGTGAGGAGATTATAAGTCAATCTAGAAATGCCACAACTAGTACCACCAGAAGAACCCTGAGAAGCCTCATCAAAAAAGTCAATCTAAAGACTATAAATTAGCGCTTCTTGGGAGGCAACCCAAGGATTTACTGCCTTCTTTATATTTGCAATGCTTTCTCCCAACTTTCATTTAGTTTAGACAATGTACATATCTGTTAGTCTAATTTTAAAACTTCTCTATTTTAAGCAATTTTTTAATTTCTCTAAAATAGTATAGATTGTAAATTCTAAAGCTCCATCTCTATTGTTATCTCTTAAATTTCTATAAGATATACAAATATGATGTTTAAATTAAAACTTGAAATTTTCTCTTAAAAATCCCTTTATCAATCAAAACAATTTTATTTGTATCTCGACTGATACCATATTCCCTAGTCGTCTCAATTGCAATAGTAAGCATCTATCTATTTCCAGGTAAAGACATGTCTCGACCGCTACACCTTTACCAGTTGTCACGAATAGAACAAGTGTCGCAATTGTAACATATGCCATGATCGTAATACAACACCTAAGTCTCGGTAACTACACTGTTAGATATAAAAGAGATAAATTTTAGAACAGTAAACCCCCTTTGTTTTCTCTCTTCCCCTCGCTCCTCCGCTTTGAAGAACCCTAGCAGAGAAGCACCGCCAGATCATGGAGTGATCGACACAAAATCTAGAAGGCCAGAAGAAGACTATCGAGACTAGGAAGGCAACCTCACTAAAAGGGGCAGAAGAAGCTCTCAAGTCAATAATCAAGGCACTGAATGACCACCCTAACTTGTCACCACAAAAGAAACTCTAATTGGATATGATGAAGAAGAAATATCAATACATTCTAGACCACAAGGTGTCAGAGGAGACTGAGGAGTCCCAAGGTATTGCAGACACAAAGACTTTTGAGTACGTGCCATCTGAGGAGGAACCTAAAGAAAAGAGTAATCGCAAGATGCAAGACATAGATGCTAAGGAAATCAAGAAGAGAAAGTTGGAAATGATATTCGATTCAGAGCCCCCAGACAAGAGCAGGAGTTAGCTGCAAACATAGCACAAAACTCTGATGCAACAACTCCTGCAAAGAAGCCAGCTAGGTTCATGCCAAGAGATGGGGTGCATCTATCACACTTTGATTTGATCATGAAATCTAAGAGTTTCAAGCCAGAATGGTAAATAGACGTCAAAGACTTCAATAAGTTGGGAATTTATGACAGGGTGATGGAATTACTAGACAAAGCCAATCAGAGAACTTGGTGTACAACTAAAGTCCCGTCTTTGATAGAACTCATTCCTGATTTCATGTGATCACTCGAGAAACTACCTATCAGCGATATTGAACACAAGAAGTCTGAAGGGGATTTCAAGCTAGAGGTGAGGATAGGAGGCAAAGATTACATGGTCATTAAATGAGTGAGTTAGGCATGTTGTACAAGATCTACCTCATTGTTACCTTGTAAATCTCTCCATCTCTCCACTTCCCAATCCCCTTTATCAAAGAGAAAAGGATGAACTGATCTTCTCCTAGTGAAGGAGGAGTTGTTATTCTTCTTTAAGTCTAAAGAAGGTGTGAAGATCTTCTCCAAGTGAAGGAGAAGGAAAAAGCAGAAATTCAAGAAGAGTGGGTAATCCCTGTGAGGCCAAAGACTTGATGAAAGTCTGGGTAAGTCCTCGGTGGAGGCTAAAGACATTTTGATCATGTGGGTAAGTCCTTGTGTAGGTTGAAGACTCTTATCTTGGATAATTAAGACCTTGGATGTAAGGTGTCCTTCTTGTATCTCTTATAATGAAATATAAGTATACATGGGTTACAAAGTCCTAGAGCTTGACCTCTCTTGGTAGTGGATTGTCAAACTCCTAGTTTGGAGATTGGAACCACTCTAAACACCTTGTCTAAGTGTTTGTTTTAATCTCTCTCATCCTTAATATGCTTGTTTAGATAGTAACCTCAAATTCACTTTTTATCATTTGGTTCAAATTGATATAATTTGAAGGTTTAACTATTCTTGTGCAACTTCTTAAAGCTCTATTCACCCCCCCTAGAGCCATAGATCCAACAAAAAGACACAGTGGGCTACATCAACTACAAGATGTGGGAGAAGCTCACTGGAGAACATGTACATAGCCCCAAGAACTCCAAAGAAACACTCATCACTTATTGCTTTATCAGGGCAATGCAGAAGATAACAATAAACACAATCTTCACAAGATCTGAAATGGGGGGAGGGTCTAAGGGAGACATATTCCTCATTTGGTCTATGTTGAATAAGAAACTAGTGAATGTTGGAATACTACTCATTGAAAGATTGTCGGTATAAGTAGCACTTGAAGCCAAAAAAACCAAAGATATCTGTATGGGAGGCCATATAACAAGCATTGCATCTCATTTCTTGGATATTAAACAAATGCATAGATATAAGTCAACCAAAGGACATTCTAAGATCGATATCAAGTCTTTGGTGGACACATACATTCTAGCAAAGAGGGGAGAAGAATTATTTTACAAGCAATCTTTTTCTAAATTGTTGCTCCCGCTCCCAGAAATGGCGTATTATGACGCCCACAAGCTATGACCCTCCAAAAAGGAGGTAAACAAAATGCACTCGATTGCAATCAGAAGGGCTACAGATCTGCAATCACTGACCAACATCGAACAAGAGCAAGAACTAGTGTTGGAAATAGAACATTACAAGATGGAGGAAAGGAAGAAATTAGAGATCAAGAAATGCAAGGACAAGGCATCAGACATCCACCCAAAAAAGATAGAAGTCGAAAAATACCATCTGTGGAAGACCAACCATATTGAAATGATGAATGGTTCTATATTCCACCACCTCTTTCCCCCGTCACAGTCATAATACCCAAGAGGACTGTCAAGCCAAGCTCCTCATCTGTCGTGCAAGAACAAACTCCAGAGGCTGAGAAAGGCCCAAGCCATGATCCTGAGGCATCCAAGCAACCAACACTTACCCCTCCAACAGCCAATACAATGCATGTAGTACTAGATCAACCTGCAACATATGGACATAAAAAAGTAATGGCTAGTGAGCGTGAAGGCAAGTAAGAGAATCCCAGTGCAACCACCAGAAAAGATCAACAGCCCTCCCCTCAAAAAGAACAATTGACTACATCAACATCTCACCCACAAGCAACTACAAGACTCGAAGAACAGCAAAAAAAACAACATATCCTGACATTTAGGGAGGAATTGTGACATCAAGTTGACGCCCTCTTCCAGCATGTTCACAGTTCTTCTTCACAAACTCTATTCTTTTCTCATAACATGCAAGCACTAACAAGTAGGTATCAAAGATAGACGAGAGGATGACAAACCTTCCTGAGTTCATGAGGGAATACTCTTCCATCAACTAGAGATTATATAAACCATCATAACAATGTCGGATGAGATGGCAAATTTTTGGAAAGAGAGGGAAAATATACACACTAAAAGGAGATGATGTGCAAAGGTTATGAAGAAGCTATGCAAGATCTACATAAGGAACACAAACAACTGGCGGAAGAATGGAAAAAGATGGAATTTGAACACCAGGAACTAGAAGATTGGTGAGCTAGAATAAGTTTAAGGCGTATGACCAGCCCCTCCCCTTCTTAAGATTCCTCGAGCCCTTCCAATCCCAATCACCACGATGATGAAGCAGTAAGTGCACCTCCATCACAAAAAGATGGAAGTGCTAATGTACATAGAGATCAGCTAGAGGGTGCTGCCAAGGATAAGGAACAACCACCTCTCTAGGAGCTAGGAGCTTCCAAGGGAATTAACAACAACATCATGCAGGGGCTCGGTTTAAATTCGCAAACCATAGAGAGCTAGGGGAATTTGATAAAGCACCCTATAGGAAATACAATTGGTAGGGATGAACCGAGTACTAAAATATCATCCTCCTTCGACACCCCAACAGTTGCCAAATTCCTACAGGGAATGGATACCAATATGGATCTTTTTTACTACTACCTTTAGGAGCCCATCCATAATGAACTCAACGATGCCTTATACGATGGTAAAATGTCAGCAACGCTAGTAGAACTCAATGAGGATGTGCTCGAGACACCATCCACTGCAAATGAACATCTAGAAGAGGCATTCGACACAGATACATGGGAGGCCAGAGTTGAAGAGGAACAAAAGAAGAATATTGAAGACCCCACTAACAATTCTGTTGTAATGACCATAAATACACATCAAGTTGGTGAAGGGACATCGAATAATGCAGAAGGCGGCCTTGCATCGTTCTTCATCAACAAACTAGAAAGAGAATGGGACCCTCCTGTTGAACAAGAAGAGATTGCCACAACACCCCCTCTCCCATGCAAGTTGGCAAGCATGGAAATGGCATCACTTTCCAGAATAACCTACAGGGATGTCCATGTTCTAGCTGGCATTTTAGATCAAAATCTTCTAGGCATGGATGTTTTATATACTAACAAGGGATGAACGTTAACACGAGAACACCTTAGAGGAATCTTCTTAAAAAGGGTGCAGGTACATAAAAACTTATTTAAAATGCTCTTTGCTACCTTGCTAGAGGATTCCTCCATCCCAATAAAGTACAACTGATATTTAATGGCACAACACATTTGTCATAAATGTTGTATAAAGAGAAGAATAATACTAAAGCCATCAAAGAACTCCAAGATGTTGTGAAGAGGGAAGAGACTCACTTTGTCACATTACCTATAATATGGTCAAGCATGGATGTCTAATTGTTGCAAATCTATATGAGCACCGCACCACTATATACAATTGTTGCATCGATGAGCTGCCAAGGACGTCCCTAATCTTCAAGAACAAGGAAGCATGAGACATCTTGAATGTTCCTATCTGCCTCCAACGAGCCATACGACGAGTAAGCAACTGACATTAATCTGATTGGAAGAACTCCTCCATATCCACCAAAGGTCCCAAGAACAAAGTGGAACATGGAATTGTGCAAATAGAGCCCTCCTTTGCTAATTTTGACAGATGGGCCTGCTAAGATCTCTCTTGGGACTCATTGCTGCTAATCATGGAAACACTCAAAGAAGACAATAATCATGGAGAAGTTATCTTTGAATGAGACAACATCTGTGTCATCAAGGACGACCTCCAGGATACACTGAAGATAGGAGGTTACCTAGAAGTAAGTGTGATGTCTGCATATCAATCATTGCTATGTGACAACATGCCTGATGTACATATGGCCTATTTTTTGCTTGTCGATAACATACTAAAGAACAAAGAGTCGGGAGAAAAGGACCGCCTTTAGCAGCATCTCGAAGACTTCCTCCTTGATTTCATTTTGCTTCCAACAATGCACGATAACCACTGGACACTCCTCGTAGTCAATGTCACCAAACAAAGACTACCATTCTTTACAGTAGCTCAAATTCAACCTTTGCACTGAACAAATATACAAACAAGACTACACCAGAGACGCCCATTGAAGAGAAAGAAGTAACATGTGTGGAGGCAATATTAGAAATGATCTACAAGCATGGCAAGGAGTACAAAATGTCAAAGACTAAGGACTTCAAGAAAACACCATTTTTCCGTAGAAGCCCACATCAAATGCCTCTATATAGTGATTGAGGTTTCTATTGCATGGCCTGGATGGAAACCCTAGCCCTACGAGAGATGAAAATTGAAAGCCTGCAACATGAAAGATATCACGCTCTCTGAGGAGGCTACACCGACATGTTGTTGTAGTCAAAATGGGAAATTTTTGAAACACAACAAAAATAAAGCAGACCTGTTTATACCTACACCCTCCTCTTTGACATTGGGATGGCGTGAATGATAATTTTGGGGGAGGAGTTATAAATGGGAAGTAGAGGTACACTTCTATCCTCTCAAATCATTTCTCTCACATCCTTTTTGTTTAAGGTTTTGAACATCTTGTATATACATGATCGCCTTCGTAATCTAGCTTCCTCCTATCTTGTAGGAGAAATTTTTGAACAAAATGTTGAAAATCTAGAACGAATTTGAATTCAAATTTCCATCTTCTTAGACTTGTTTGTCCTCTTGCTACCTTTTAGCGTAATTGTAACATACGTAGATCTATGCATGTACTCAAATATTCCCTTATTCTTTACGTCCTTTCAATTATGCTAATATAAATCCCATTTCTCTAATTTTAATTAAATTGGGTGTTATTAATCAAAGAAACTACATTATTTATTAATTAAGTCCTCAATTATGGATTAATTGTACAAAGACATCAATTAATTACTTTTGACCCTAAATTGGCACTTTAGAATAATTCCAACTCTTATTCATTAATTGAAATTCAATAAATAAAAATAATATTTATAAAGAAAGGCATTAACTAGATTAGTGAATATTTAACTTTAAAAAATTAACTAAAATATCAAACCTTTTTAAGAGTACCTGGACTTGAAATTGAATTAATCTTGTCTTTATGAGTCAACTTACTCATTTTCATATCAAGATGACTTATTTTGACCACCTAATTATATGACATAAGTTGGAAGAAAAGAACTTAATTACATTAATGTCATAATTCAATAAAAACATTCCATGTAACGCTTCCTCCTGCATTTCTTGTTTCTCAAACACGACCGACACGTTCTGGTGCTAATGCCGCCCATAGACCACCAGTACTTCCCTTTTCTTCTCTTCCTCCCCTCTCCATTCCATATATCTATGTGCCTTCCTTCCTTTTCCTTCATGCCCAGAAACCCTAGCCACTGCAATCTGTTTCTCACTAGCAGTGGTCACCTTGGTCATTCAACATCATTGCCTCCTAGTGCATCAGTCTTCAATGGCTTCATCAATCTCCAACAAGCCACGTAGTCTCTTCATCCTTATTTGCTAGATATGTAGTCCTCTGAAAATAGTAGAGATTTAATCATCTATGGTGCTGACCTTCCTCTGGTTACTCACTCTTCTGAACATGCGAACAACTTCTGACGGAGACGACACCTCGGCACCTCCTTCTCCATGAATCCTCCGCCTCCCCGTAGTTGGTTTCCCTATTGTGCCGAGAGTCATGGTAGTAGTCAGAGCCATTGATGATTCTGCACCCTCAGAAGCACTAGGAATGCCATCACGAGGGAAACAATGTCTTTGTCCCTCTTTCTCTTTTCCTTAGTTTCCTTCCTTGTGCCCAACCTTTGTGGTGATATAAACCCAACACCACCAATGATGGGCATCATCCAGATGTAGCGATCAACGGTTGGGTTCACAAGAGGCTGTCGTCAACATCTCCTCCTCTTCATCGACCTCTCCAACAACCAATTCACTCCACCACCTGTGCCCCCTCCCTCTTCACTACTCAGATGGGCCATAGTAGATCCCTTATGTGGTACTGATGTCACCAACAACATCATGGTCTTCAACCACCCTTGTCTTTCCATCCAGCATGACCCCACTACTGTTCGGTGTCACCTCCTGACAATGAAGCTTCGACATCCACCAGTCTCAGACATTCTCCACCAACAACAATGTCGATGCCACCTACTGTCATCACACACTGTTGAGCATCTTTAGGTTCCCAAAGTTTTCCTAGCAACGGCAGCTCTGTCTGCCCTTGCGCCCAACCTTCTCCATCTCAGCACTACCAATGTTAGATACCTTATCCGACATTAGTAATCGACTGCCAAGCCACCTCTTCCCTTGCCCCGACTGCAGAATTCTTAACTACAACCAGCATCGTCACTGGGCAAAGAAACTTTTGGCATGTGGTGGCTTTCCCAACAGATCCCACAAATGTCTAGGAGGAGTCATCATAATAGATTTGGTAACACCTGAAGCGACACCACCACTGCAATGTTCTCCTGAACATAGAAATCTAGCCTCCCTCCCAGCCAGGCTTGACACATCGTTGGTAGACTTGCAACAACAGGAGCCCTTGAGATGATGGATGATCATTGCCTACAACCTATAGTTCTAATGTAATATCTATATATGCAAATTCTTCATCTAAGATTCATGTACATTAAACCTATCAATCACGACATATAAATGGGGTTTGTTATCTTAAATCTGAAGAAGCAAATAATATTGAACACCTTGATGCATATCATACCATAATTCATACGCATATAAATAACTAGTAAGTTATATAAATCATGATCAAAATAGTAATAATATTAATTGAGATATTTACTTAGTTTCGACATATGAGTATGGGTAACATATATGTATGTGAATTAATGAATGGTTAAGTTGTAGCTCATATTTTAGTGCTTGTTAATAATAGACCTTAATATGATCTCATCCCTTTGTAGATTCCCTAGATACACAGTGTAATAAATATAGGTATGAGATGAAATTAGAAATACATATTGATCTTGGGTGACACCTCTCTATATTAATCGATTCTTTACCAACGCAAATATAACATATGTATAAGAATACATTATTATAAATGCAAGTATGGTTGACATGTTGGTCACATTAGGACCTACTCCAAGTACCCATAAAGTAAATACATTGTACATACACACCATAAGTGCATGTTGTTGTGTCGGTGAGTAGTAGCTCAGGTGGTCGCAACACGGGGCCCCTCATGAAGGGTCCCGAGTTCGAATCTCCCTCGTGGTGTTGTTTGGAATTGTTTCTCCCGTAGTGCAGCCGGCCTCTGCTTGACTTAATGGGCAATTCTCCTTATGGGATGGGGCTAGATCCCCAGGTTGGGCTCGGCACAAGCCTTACGAGTCACCTGGGTTACCAAAAAAAACATGTTGTATTCACGGCATATTCAAGAATTTGATGATAAATTGTACATACACACCAATATACATGTTAAATATAATGTTGGGTATGATATGGATTCACATGGTGTGGGGAGACAAATACATTGCAAAACCCAAGTTGAAAGAATGCATATTGAAAGCCACACATATATATACCCTAGACATCATTAGACCTATATTACTAGAGATGAAAGTTAAAACTGAAATAAATATCTAAAGCATGATAAGTCGACTTAATAACAATTAGGTTATTAAGACTAGAATAAGAACAATAAGGAAATCCATAATACAAATGCACGCATTTCTTCACTATAGTTTTTCTAATGTACATAATGTGTTCATAGGATGAATAATCGACTTCGAAGACCAAATATACCTATTTAGCTAACACTTAGTTGTAAAGATGAGGTATGCACTCCTCCCTATTTAATTTTGGGCATAATTTGACTTAAACCTTCTTATATGAGGCATCTTTTGAGCATTATATCCTTTTATTCAACCATATTACAAATTATATATTTCCTGATATTGAATCATCTGATTTCACAATGCTTGATGAATACTTTTTGCCTCAGGTCTATGACCCCACCTGCTTTGTTGTTTACTTGGAAATGTGAATGTTGAAAGCTTACAAAATTGCCACTCTATTTATACATGTTAGATAATTTGAGTAGCTAACTATCGTAGATATTTATGCATAACCATTAGGGTGTGCTACTTCTACCCTTATATATACATAGGTGTGTTGATTATGCCTATGGGTGTGCTACTTCTACCCAAAATATATATAGGCCAATGACTCAGTGGTGTCTTGGCCCTACTATATTTACTTTAGTCTAATATATCTACATGCGGATGATTGTGATTGTTGTGATATTGTGAATAAAAAATTGCAAGATATATTATCTCATTTATTTATTTATATGCTTCATTCTTTTGGAATTCATTTTCTTGATATATCTCTTATTGGAACTTATTTATCTTTTGATGACCCTCCTTTTTAAGGGAACATATCTTTTGCCCTTTTAACCCTTTTAAATGCCCAAAATATTGTTAAATATACATACTCAGCTTTTGCTGACGCATACTCTTTTGTTTCCTATTTTCATGGGTGTTCCCTCCACCCAGGTGTAGGTGCTTTATAGGCACAAACTCCTGATGATCATGAACTCATTGGTGGACATAAGGACAGCTTGAGATAGCCTTGTTACCCTATGAAAGATGCCAAAGGACTTCACATGGTCGGTGTATTGCTGCACTCAAGAATGCAGATATGGCATGCCCGAAAGTGGAGCTTGGAAGCCAAGTTTTTACCCATCTACATTCCAAAGCAAACCTAAAAAAACCACCTGACTCTACATCAAGGCCCAATAGGGAAACATTGTCTTTACGACAACATCATGTTTGGGGTAGACTGAGGAATGCAGGAAATCATTGAAAGCCTAAACTACCCAAGCATGATACCTTAGACACAACCAAAACAAAGGTAGGGTGTGAAAGCTACCCCTTATAGAAACCGTTTACATGTGTTCTTTCAAAGAACATACAACTGGCTGTAGAAAAGGTACAAAAGCACGGTGCAACTTGTATGAAAAATCACCATTATATTTTTTCCTTTTGCTTTTGATACCTTTAGAGTTTTTGGTGATGATGCAACCTCTCTTCTACGATGCCTTCAACACGTCACAGATACAAACCTCATGCTACTATCTTCTTCTTGTTATAATTGTGTTTTTATATCTATGGGACTCACCATCCAGAAAGGACTAACAACTCAATTTATTGCTTGTGCTTATGTGAAGACATTTCTATTTTTTTTTTTAGAAGTCAGGAGGCAATCTTATTCATCCCGCCCTCCTCGTGCAAGCTAAATCAAAGTTTACTTACATCCACTAATTAAATTGGGAATAGGAAACATGGTAGTACTACTACCATTACAAAATTCTTTAGCTGCTAAGGTACTAACCTCCATTGGAGGTAAGGGGTAATTTTGGAATCCACCAGCATTCTTAAGGTGGTGTTACATTTCTATAATTTTTACTTCCCCTTTTTAAAAATTAAATTTATTAAAAAACAATAAAAACAAAATATGAAATAGAAACAAAATTAGTTAGAAAATATTTGAAATATAATACTAACAAGAGAAGATTTTTGATATCTCTCTATGCTTTAATAATAATTGTTTATAATATTTTTTTATAGAAAATATATGTTATTTCTATAAATAATATATAAAATCTACAAACATGTAGATATAAATCACTAAATTATTTATCAAATCAAACTCAAAATCTAATATCACAAATATAACATTGTGATGCCCAACGCCACATAAGAAGAAGTCATTATAAGATAGAGTGGAGGATACAAGAATAGACACAACCCTAGTCCTAGGTCCATGTAGACTCTGCGAACCTAAAGCTATGATACCAACCAAACTGTGATGCCCCATGCCACACAAGTGAGATTACTCAAAACTTAACAGCAGAATCAAGAGTAAACAACATGTTATTGAAAATACTGAAAATTAAAATTGATTTCATTAAAACTCCAAAAGTAGAAAAAACCATTAATGTAGCATCCAACTTACAAAACACAAGATTAACTAAGTGGAAGTTAATCATTTGCAGCGAATTACTGAAAATCACTAAAAATTAAATTTTTTACAAAGAGATCCACACATAGGAAATCCTTTCCATCAAGAACCATTGTATAACATTTACATTCTGGTCCAAATGTACATAACATGTACTATCTCTTTTTAGAGACTACATCATCAACTGCCTTTAAAACATTATATACAGACCGTATACAATCTCAAGGCATCAAGCCAAAACCTCAGATCGATTTATCAAAAACACTAACTAAAAACTCCGAGGACTTGAGAGTACAGAGACGACACATAGGAATTTCTAACTACATAACTTGACAGGCAGTATCTCCACCTAAGATATTACTGTTGTCCTTGTTGTTACAGCTGCTGTCCATTTCCTGCAAAGGAATATTGCTTCTTTGTCCACGTCAACCTAAAAAGTTGGATCCCACGGGGGTGAGACAATTGTAAATTTTCCCAGCAGGAGATATAACCCTCCGCCAAAACATTGTTATAGTAGTTTATTATAATTAAAACTGAGTAGGAGTTCTTATATAATAACAACAGTATTGATCATTGAATGAATGGATTAAAGTAATTTCCTTTCCTAAGGAGAGCATTGTATCTAATCATGGTAGATTCATATTCCACATATCTACTTGCATTGAATGTAAAGAAATATGAATAACATTTATCAACTAGTGTTGCATAAAAGAAGTATAACATCAGCCAATGAATTTCCGTATTCAATCCTTAAGCAAACATGCTAGATGGCTGATTACATTATACAATCACACTTATGCCCTGAGGAGATGAGGTATACTGCTCATGCTCCAACCGACCACTGCAAAGTCAAAATCGGTACCATACAAGGTCAAAGGTAGAGCCAGCTACCAAGACCTCCCATATCTCGGTCAGCGCGAGATTCCATGCAGGACATCTTGTGCCTCTGCTATATATAGCTTTCCAGGGTATACTGGCAACTTCGCTATTAGAGTTACAGTGGTGTGTTGTACTCTCTTTGCAATCGTGAGATTTCATGTTTATCTCCATCGATCTGGCATTAACATTATTGAAAGATGTGTACTGCATCTGTCCCAATCATCGGGGGATTCATGATACATCCTTCCCGGTACAAGTAATGAAGGATTGAGAGGTTTGTTATTTACCTTTCATCAATTCCCTCATTAGGACGTCAGGATACAGTCGCCCATTGCCCCCACATATTCAAAATATGCATTCTGGGTTTTTCCACGGAGCACCCGTTTCACCATCACCTACTGCTGACGATGATGGATCTATGTTCAGGGCTCTACATGATATGATTTCACTTGATTAATTAAGTACTTTATCATTTTCTTTTAGCATCAGTCAAGTTCTCAAACATAACTTATTCAGACAAATGCCATTAAGAAACAAGTACTATTTTCATCAATCATTTGTCAGTCTTTATAAGACATTGGGATCTCAGTCCCTCATTTCATTTCTTAGAAAGTTCACTTCCCTCAGCAACATCATTATCATACTTATCAACTTTATTTCTTACCCTCAATTCATCACTATCACTGTTACCATTTATTAGGTAACTATTACCTCTGGGTCCTCAGACCGAGGTATGCATAATACTTGTTACACAAGTATCTCACATGGCTCTCAAAGCCTATAATTGCTTTGCCACCTTTCACTAGGCAACAACTTACTCATGGAACTCATAAGGTTCATGCACATTTTGTTGCTTTTACTAAGCAACAACAACATTAGGCACATAAGGCCATACAACATGTTAATTATATGAAAGTCATAGCTCATATTTGGCTATGTTCATCATCTCTTGATGTCTACATGGTTATGATAACAGTCATGTAAGTCATTTGTCACATCATATGAAACATTAGTAACACCACCATCCTTTATCAGGATTAGGGTTATCTATCAATTAGGGCTTTTCATTCCCTTTACCCAAAATTATGGTTAGGGTTTCCCGTCATGCTTTAATTAGGGTTTCATTCTCACATTATTAGTTCAACCCTAATGTATTACTCCACACCTCTAGGAGCATGCAAGACATCATAAGTATTTTCTTATGATTACCATTCTTATCATATATCATTAATAATCATCTATTCAAAGCATGAGTTCATTTCTCATCCTTGTCATGATATAATTACATTATACTCATCAATTGGCATAACCCCATTCTCAAGGTACATTAATTAACACTCATCAAAGTGCAACAACTCATTACATTTCATAGTAATAGTTGCATAACACACTTCATATGTTCTTATCCAAAATTACATTGGATTTGGAGTATATCAAGGTATATAAACCCTGAAGTGCTGAATGTGATAACTATCATATCTTGATGTATCACTTTCTCATCATTTTAGACTCTCTTGAGTTACCCAACTTATCTTGTATTAAGGTATTTCCCCTCTTAATACATTACATCACTAAACTCTCACCTTTAGCATATAATGCATAGGCCACACATTAGAATTGTCCAATTATCTTTAATGATATGGACTTGTCTAATGCTAAAGACATTTCTTACAATAAGGTTGCTTATAATCAACCACATGAAATGTTTCACCTTTATAAGGTCATTCCTTCTATCTCATCATTAGGGTTTCCTTATACCCTTACTTAAAATTAGGATTATGATTCATTGTCATATTGCCTGGAATTAGGGCTTTATGCATTATGAATTCACATTAGGGTCTCATATACCTTCACCCTACTTGGGGCCTCTCATCACAACATAGCATTAGAACATCATGTGGTGTTAGTTCTTAATCACGGTTTCTCATGGAATCACCCTCCACTAGGGTTTCTCATGGAATCACCCTCAACTAGGGTTTCTCATGTCATTACATGACATCACCCTAAGTTTGATTCTCACATCACATCACCACATCAATGTCCCATATACATCATTCTAACTTAGGGTTTCTCATGACATAACCCTAGAATAGAATTTCACATGGAATCATCTTTAATTAGGATTCCCACCATAGTCACCCACAATTTGGTCTACTATTCATCTCCATTAGGATTTCATTCAATTATATCATTACCCTAGATTAGGGTTACATCCTCACCCTAGATTAGGGTTTCATTTAAAATTGCTCTCAACTAGGGTTAGAAATCAATAACCCTGTCAATTTGGGTTTATGTTCATAATTAGGGTTTCATGATCTCTTTACTTAAGGATCATACCCTTAATCACCACATGAATCATATTCATGTATGAATTCATGCTAACATCTTCTTAACTTCATAAGGTCATATCATCCCTTCAATGAAGTACATGCAACTATGATTAACATAGTGTACCAAGTCATTGATCCTATAAGCAATTAGGGTTCATCACTTAATTGGCACTAATCACTTAGGTACTATTAGGGTTTCAACCTTTGAATCGTCATTGATTATCATTACTAATAATCATTGGATCAATGGATCATTCATCATCTTAATTCTCAAGAGATTCAATCACATTGGACCTCAATTACAATAAGTGTCCAAGTGAAATAACCAATTGAATCCTCAATCAACTATGACTGTGTGAGCCCCAAACGGTCTTGGTCTTTCAAAGTTCAAACGGTTTGAAACCATTTGGTAAAGGTGGTGTTTGAGACCATTTTCTAAAGCAAGAGCTTGAAACCGTTTGCTAAAGGTGACCTTCAAGACCGTTTACTAAAGGTGGTCACTTGAAACCGTTTGCTAAAGCAATTTTTTGAAACCGCATGGGCTCAAGCGGTTTGGGATCGTTTGGTCCCAAACGGTCTTGAGACCATTTGGCCCCAAACAGTCTTGAGACCGTTTGGTCCAAACCTCCTCAAAACCGCATCGACCAAATATGGTCTCAACCAATCAAATTGAATTAGGGTTTCCAATGTTGATTCCTTCAATCATTGAATTCATGGAGCCAATCATCAATTGGACCTATCCTCATACTTCAATTGAGTTAAATAGGTCAACCTTAAACTGATTTGACCCTCAATTGACCCTCAATTGGTCACCAATTAGGGCTTGAATCAATTGGATTAGGGTTTGGAATCGTTGATCTTTCAACATTAATCAATGATAGATTGGTTACTTTGAAACCATTGAGCCTTCATCCAAATTGGGCATGACCTGACCCCAAACGGTCTTGAGGTCGTTTGGATTCCCTCCAAACGGTCTTGAGACCGTTTGCCTATGCCAACCTCAAAATCCAAGTCAATCAATCAAAGTTTGGATCATTGGATTGATCACCAAATCAGCATTTGATTGCACTTCAACTTAGTACCTTTAGATCTTCAAACACCTAACCATAGTCAACCCTAGACCTCCAAACGGTCTTGGGTGACCCCCAAACGGTATTGGGATCATTTGTATGACCTCCAAACAGTATTGAGACCGTTTTCCCATTATATCATCATTAGCCATGTCATTCAATTAGAGTTTGGATCCTAGGATTGGTCACCAAATCAGCACTTAATTGTATTTCAATTTGGTATCTCTGGACCTTCAAACACTTGACCATACCTAACCCTAGACCTCCAAACGGTCTTGGGTAACCCCCAAATGGTCTTGAGACCGTTTGGGTGATACCAAAACAGTTTTGAAACCATTTGGGTCAATCAACCCAAAGCATCAACTCATTCAATTACAAAATCAGCACTTAGCCGATTAGGGTTTATACCATATGTTTGAATCTTCAAATACCTAACCATACTCAACCCTAGACCTTAAAACGGTCTTGGTTTACCTCCAAACGGTCTTGAGACCGTTTGGTTGATTCCCAAACGGTTTTGAAACCGTTTGGGTCAATCAACCCAAGTTTCAAACTCAATCACTTATGAAATCAGCACTCAACCCGATTAGGGTTTAGGTGATTGATGGACCTTCAACTCATGAACCAATTGGAGTTAATCAATAATAATTTATGGGTCATTAACCTAGATCATTATGAACAAATCCACAAATGGTCAACCCTGGTCAACATCACCAAACGGTCTTGAGACCGTTTGGTCTCATGCAGTTTGGTGAAACTGTTTGCTTCTAAACAGTTTGAAACCGTTTGCTCCCAAACGGTTTGGGAAACCGTTTGAGCAACTCAATCAAGACCGTTTGCCTTGGATATTTGTAGAGGTGTGTTATTATCATCTTCAACCTCTAAAATCACGAAACCTGTTGTGGTTTCCATGGTGATTGCATCAATCAACCAAATCGATTATTGTAAATATGGAAATGATCATTATTTGATAAGGAATTGAATGCAATAACAAAATCAAGGGTTGAAGTTATAAAACCAGCCTCCAATTGAGCTCCAAAGCTCCATGTTAACCGCAACAATGGTGTATGAAACTCATTTCACCATTCCAAGGCTCGTCCTCAAGCTTTGAGTGAAAAGGAATGGTTAGAATTGAAGAGGAGATCGAAATAGGAAGAAATCCATAATTTATTTTCGAATTCTACCATGGAATCAAGGTGGAATGGATCAAGAACCTTACCAACAGGTTGGGGGTCGTCCTCCTGATCTTCCCAGGCTCCCTTGGTCGTTTCCCAAGAAAGGAGAAGAAGTGGGGTCGAAAAAGCCTTTCATTTGGCTTGTAAAAAGTCCTTTTATAAAAATTCAATGAGAGAGAATGTACTTTGCAAAAATCCAATTAATCCCAAAAATGTGGCCGCCTCTTCCCCCTCATCTTCCTTAGGGACGAGGCTATCTTTTTTTCCTCTTATCCCTCTCAATTATCCATGATTTAAAGAAAAGCAAATCAAGCACCTTAAATCGTATTATATTAATATCCATATGTGAGTGGATATTTTTTTTCTTATAAAATTGTGTGTGAGTTATCCACTCCCTTGGATATTTTCTTGGTCCTTGCAAAGATCAAGGACGTCACACACACATCTGAATCCAACCATTTTAATTTTTTTTAAGTCCCTTTAATTAATACATTTATTTTTGCCCTAAATCGAATTAGGGTTTCAATTAGGATTAAATCTTGATTATTTTAATATCAAGATTCTCTCTCCTCCAACTTAATTCAAATGAGGTGACCCTCTCATTTTATTTACTCTACATGATTCCAAGAAACATCAGGGACCTTATTGAAGTGGTAATTTGCATATTGAACCTTATGTTTTGGGTAAATTGCACTTTACACCAAAACTAGGTTTTAATACACAAACATTGTCCAACGAGCTTTATCTTGGTGTCCAAGCTTTTAGAAACCATACTACTACATCATATTCACTATTATGATGTCTCAACATCAGAGGAACATATTATTATGTAAAATTTGCAAGTTAGCCCCTTAACTTGGGTAATTTGCACTTTAGTCCAAAATAAGCAAACATTGCTTCAACATTGTTCAAACAGGACCAAAATTGAAACATAAGTTCCTCATGAGGCCTAATTACTTTTCACAAGATAAGATTAAAATTATAATCATCTTTATTAATCAAAACACCTAGGGTTAAAGCATAACCCAGGTCAGGGATGTTACAATTACATACCAATCCTGACAGGACACACAGTAACTACATCGACATCTACTTACCAGGTATGCCATCATCTGGATTATAAGAGAAACATGTCCCAAGCATATATATATATATATATATATATATATATATATATACATACATACAACCACTGTATCTTTGCATCAAAAGGGGCATAAGACAAAACACGCCTATAACTATTCCAAGGACCTGAGTGTACAGGGAAGACTTTAGGACTCTACATAAAAGACAAGCATCAACACCTCCAACCCTATCATCTATTGGCCTTCCTGTTGATGTTTCTTTACCTCAACTGCATGATCTCTACCCCTTGTGCCCATCCACCTAAAAGGATGTGGGGAACCCACATGGTGAGATCCAAATCTCAGTGGGAGATATAACCCTCCACCAATGCTATTATTAACACATATATGAGTAACAAGAGTAAAGCTATTATTATGATAAGCAGATTCAGATGCATGGTATGTTCAAGGAAGATTATTATAAGCAATTTTTACTTAGATTATGGAACATCTTATCATTGTGATAGGAATATGAAGAAAATGTATATCTACTACCATATGTATTATATTAAAACAAGAAAGGCCTCATCCAATGTTTTTGTGTTTGTCCCTAAACAAATATACTACACAATTGGTTACATATTTTATTCTACATTGGGGATTTGAGTCCTCATCCAATGTTTTTGTGTTTGTCCCTAAGAAAATATACTACATAGTTGGTTACATATTTTATTCTACATTGGGGATTTGATTCGTACCACCCAAATCCAACCTACCACTTTCTAAGTCGAAATCGGTGCCATACAAGGTCAATGGAAGAGTCAAAGTCCACGACCTTAGCAATCCTCGTGGTCAATACATGAGTACGCCACTGAGACATATCAATCAACTATAACCAGAGACATATAGCCAAGCTGTAAAAGTCCTAGCCCGCCTTGGTACAGGTCACGGTGCTAGTGAAACTAAGCTACAACCCATAGCTGCACTCTTGCTAGGGTATGGCCCACAGCCAATCCTGTGAAATCTCATAAGCATAATATTACTGAGCTACGACCCACAACCACACTCCTATCGAGGTATGGCCTGCAGCCAATCCTATGAATGCATATACTCAATAATATATGACTCCAAGCCTTCTCTAGGGAAGAGCATGTTTCACCATCCAAAAAGTACTGAAGATGAGACGTATCTATGGCACAGGGCAAAATTACATGCATTAAGTTCCATTGGATTATTTAAGTCCATTAAGTATCTTTTAGCATCAATCAAGTTACAATGTATAAATACATAGCAAACTCTATCAAGATAAAAGTTTAAAAGCATATAAGGTGTGACCTTATCACATCATCATCATGTATTGTTCATATCACTGTCATTCCTAACATCATTTTCATCAAGGCCATGTGCCATATGATATCAATCTTCCATGCACCATAGGGAATGTTATCCAAACTAGGCATCAATCCATTATCAGGTCATAGGACATGTTCACATTATCCCCATTGTACAAATGCCTCAATATGACTTATGGAAGCTCATTCAACCTGTATCATATCATAATTACCATATATTTTAGTTAGTTATGCATATCAACTTGCAACACCTGCATGATTAGGATTTCATAACAATAGAGATACACATTCTATTATTATAGCCATTACATAGAAGGGAAACAAGCAAGTTACATTGGATATTATTAGGGTCAAGCTAAGTTCACCGTCCAACCCCCAAACCCATTCCTACCATTATCTTGGAGTACACTCATTTTAAGGATTAAATGATATTTCAAACAACATGTTACATGGCCTATTTGTTACTCATACAAGTACATATTTAAGTATCCAAGCATGCCCTATAATCATCATTATCGCCATGTGTCGGCTACTCAACGATGTGGTGTCTTGGTCTGTCCTCAATTAGGGTGTCAGTTCAACACTGACCTATTGTGTCGGCTTAACACCTTCACAGGGTGTCGACATATCATCAGCATGGAGTATCAGCCTAACACCGTGAAGGGGTGTTGACTACCCATTACCATGATGTCTCGGTCTAACACCACTAAGGTGTGTCATCTTAGTAGCATCACAAGGTATCAGTTTATCATCAACATAGGGCATCAGATTAGTATCATCCTAAGGTGTCGGTTCATCGCTATACAGGTGTAGGTGTCTCAGTTGTCATCATCATATGATATCAGCCCAACGTCAATAGGGGTTATCGGCTGATTCATCATGTGGTTCCTCAGTTTATCATTACCATGTTGTGACGGTTCTATCACCCCGACAAGTTATCAGCCTATTGTTATCACAAGGTGTGTCGATTATTAACCAACGTGTGTTGCAACTCATACAAATCATCACGGGTTGCAACTAAGATGAAGATATCAAGCATAAGTTGTCACGGGTTGAATCTATTGCTATTGTGTTGTCTTGACCTCAATATGGTGTATCTATTCTCCAGTAGCATAGGTGTAGCGATAGCTACCCGTCACAGGCTGTCCCTAAGGCATCTCTTGGTGTATCGGCGACATGCCAACATGATTTGCAACCTAGGTTAATATTAGATCCAATAGTCAAGTAGGGTGTCAGGCACAACACTTCATGGCTAAAGTCATCACTAACATGACCAAGGTCAAAACAGAGAAAAAGCAAAGTTTTAAAAAGTAGAGGGTTTCGTCATTATCATAGTAAAAGCTCAACCTGTTATGTCCTTAAACTTGCTTCAAGAAAGTACCACGTTCAAAAACTAAATAAAGACCATACTTCACATACCCCAAACAGCACGTTAAGATCAGCATTAAGTACTAGCATGTTAGGAGAATGTCTTAGAGAAGAAACAAATTTTATGCACAAGTAAAGAGTGCAATAATAGGGAGGCAAGAGTTATATAATCAGCCTTAGAGAAATCTTCCACCAAAGATGCAAGTTCCAAGGTCAAAGCTCCTTGCACCAATCCAAAGTTTGAAGATGACTTGCCAAAGATCCCAAACTTGGTCACAACAACACCTCCAAAAGAAAAGGAGACACCAAGGTTAAAAAGGTGAAGTATTACACTCTAATATAAAACCCAATACACTAAATGAAAACCCTAGTAAGACCAAAACCCTCATATGAGGTGTTGAAAACATATTATGATATTAGGTCTTTATTTCACTTTTAGGGTGATCTACTCTCTTAATCTAGGCTTGTTGAAATCAAGATCGGAGATTCAAGGTACATGGATATAAGTATAAGACTAGATTTTTGTTGGATGATATAATTATGAGTAATTGCTTGCACATATTTGAATATGTTGTTGGATGTATATCTATATATATTGTCACTTTCCACCTTGAACACTAATAACACTAAGGAAAGAAAATACAATGTAGTTATTGATGGTTCATTAATCTCCCTTTTAGAGAGGGAAAGTATTAATGTTAACTAGCACCTTCCTAATGGTACAAGGTACGTAGGGAGATCCTTAATGGTACAAGGTATGCGGGGATAGGGCCCAATAATATAAGTGTTGAATGTGCTAAGTACACCATAATAATACATTTCCATTGAAATATGATTTATCATTTGGGTTTACCTAATTTTTTGCCTTAATAGTGTTTGCTTTTTCTTCTTCTTTTTCAAATTTTTTAAATATGCCAACTAGTATAATATTTTTCAACCACGTATCAACATTATGTTGGTCGTTTGTTTCTCATATTTTCTAGGTTCAAGGAACAAGTAAAGCATTGCAAAGTACCTAAAGATGCTAAATAAAGTTATCGGAGGATAGCTAGTTAGATAGTTGTTTCTTATCTTTATTACAGTTATATAGTTGTTATTTCTTCTAGATGATGTATAGGATGCTCTACATCCTATGTATGTTTCATTCCATAGAACTAGTCTTTCTTTTCCTAAATCGTGTATTATGATTTTTTTACCTTATGAATGATCATTTATGTGGCCATCTATGTAATGTTGTGAACAACGATCTCTCTTCTGTGTAACTTTAAATGACAATCACAATCCCTTACATTTTCCATCTTAACATCTTATAGATATGAGTGCACGCATATCTAGGGAATATCAACTTAGAAAGTGTAGATGAATTGGGGTCGTCACAAATGGTATCAAATCCATAACCCCTCCAGTAGGTGGGGCCAACTTGGGCTTGTGGCATGCCAGTCTTTGAGCCATGCGGTCTAGGGATGTTGGAAAGGGATATCTGTGGTGATGGAGCCGCCCTTGCACTAGTAGCTGTGATAGGGAGATGGGTGTACATGGGCCATTTGGCTCCACACTAAAATGGGGAAATGTTATGAGGCCATATAGTTGAGCCTTGACGAGGACATCAAGAGTCTAAGTGGGGGAGATCGTAACGTCCCAAGATTTGAGACCTCGAATAAAATGATCTTAAAAGGAATGATTGGACTACCCATATCACCAAGGTGCACCTCCTTTTCAGGGAGCCCATCACTAAAGACACCATAGTTAAGTGTGCTCAGCTTGGAGTAGTACTAGGATGGGTGACCAATTAGGAAGTTGATATTGGCTTGCGTGTGAGTGAGGACAAAGCACACAGTTAAGGCTAGTGGTGGTTTGTGGGTCCAGTCATCATTCCTAAAACTCTACTAGAGCCTTGGGAAGTGGGCCCAAGCGTTACACCCTCATAACACTACATATCACTCACACTGCAATGTATCTACTCCTATTATACTTCCAAATGGTCAGATCTGACATAAATATATAGCTAATTAGTACATGTTTCCAATGATTTACATTAACCTTCCATGTTTGATAAATCTTTTGATCTTTATGAATTTAATGTTCATGGTGATACAGAAGAATGGTCCATGATCCCCTATAAGGTAGGTAATGTAAATCTAATATAAATAGTTATTATGTAATTTTATTTACATCTAGGTTTTATGCATATTTTATAAAGTTTATAATGTGTACTTATAAATGTTTTAGAATTGTTTGTATTTTAGACAAGAGTTCATGGATTATCCATATACAACTTCTAACTAGATCAAAATAATTTATTATCCTTATGATGTTGGGATGAATCTGATGAATAGTTCTGATATATGCAATATACATATCAAGAGTGTGAATGATGAGTGAGCACTGAGAAGATAAGAAGCATTCACATGGTTTTTTTCTTCCAAAATTCCATCCATATCGTAGGTTGCGCAAAGCATTCAATGGACGGAATGAGGAATGGAGTGCACCTAAACCTATACCAGGGGAGGATGTTTATAAAAGATTAAAAGACTTTGCCAATGAATTTGGTAAGAGATCACAATGTATGATGGCCACACGGAGTGACAAATCTTTATTCAAGAAGAAGTCAATATTTTGGAATCTTCCTTATTGGAGTTCCTTGGCAGTCAAGCATTGTATCGATGTCATGCACGTTGAGAAAAATGTATGTGATAGCATCATCGGTACTCTATTGAATATACCAGGTAGTGGGTCATGTGGAGTGAATTTCCAAATAAGGTTGAATACATGAAACAAAACAACATCCTTGGAAACTACAAAAAGTTCCAAACATTAAGTGGTCTTCCCTAGGCTTTGTGAATACTATATCAAATTCATGAGTCTCAGTTCCCTATATGGAAATCATTTTTTCTTTGTGCCTTTACTACATCTGGTTTGTGTTAGATGATAAAATAGAAGTTTATCATATATATGAATTTATAGTTGAACTTAATTAGTCAATGGTCATCTACTTAAGTGCATCTGTTATTTCATCATGGTTTGAATTGGAGAGAGAGCTTTAGTCGAATCATACTTGAGGACAAGTATGTTTAATATTGGGGTGGTGATGGACACCTAGTTTGGGGTTGCATCCATGGGCAATAATGGATTCATATCTACTAGAACAAAGAGGCTTTATAGATGAAGAGAGAGATTAAAAAATCATACACAAAAACCACTTGTCCAAAAACTTTAAAGTAGATGAATTTTATATGTCTCCTCATTGAGTAGTTAGGAAAATGGTGCATATATATTAATGATATCTATCATTAAATGCAAATCGAGATGGATGTGTAAACCAAAATCTGTCAAAACTTGGTGTGCTACCTTTCACCTTTCCCGATAGATGTCACACCTAGAAGAGTGTTGTATCAACTAGGAAATGTGACCATATTAAATGACATGGGATATCATATTTAAAGGTATAATTATCTATGTTAGTGATAAATCCTTGTAACTCTAAAATGTATTATTTTTTATTTGGACTGGTAACATAATGGACCCCATGCATATTGATAAAGGCATATGTTATAATTTATCATTGTATAGATGTCCTCCTTATAGAAACTCATATGAAGTATGCTTATGGGGATTTGGTTGTATATCACACTCCATTTTTATGCATTATGTTTCTTATGAGCAACAAGTGCATTATGATCACCTTGGGGTGAACCATGGGGACTTAATTGTGCATTACACATAGGACTTTTATTTAATTTAAAAATATAAAAACATGAATAGCTTAGATTAAATATTCTGAGTTTTCACATTGTAAGATTATGAAGATGTTTAATGTGGTTTATAATGATGTCATGTCTAGAGAATAATATAAGAAAAAATATGAAGGTAGATGATAACATCTCATTTTATACACTTTTTGCATATATTTTATACCTCTCTTAACATACCTTGTATAGGCTTTTTCCACTTATTTTAGTACTTTATGTCAAGAATCTTATTCGCACACCTTTTCCACCTTTGCAGGGTCACATCAAGCCACGGTCGCAGTTAGCACCTCGATCACGACTCATCGACCACTAGGTACCCTCCCCCCACAGTCGATGTCCTCATGATCACACTGACGTGCCGCGACCGCGGTGCCTTGCGCCCTTTGTTGGCTACATTGCACATTATTATAATCCCTTTGTTTTGATGATGAAAAACATTTCATTCTTGTGGATCTAACATGCTACTTGAGTGTTGTAGGAATTAGGTGGAAGACAAACAACTTGGAAGATCTATATGCTCGAATTGCTTTAATTCATGATTGTAATCAAATGTAAAAACTTGTACAAGTATATAATGTACAAGTACTTAGATATCATATAAATCAAGCGTTTAGACCTTCCCTAGCCAAACACAACACTTAGATAGGTTATCCCCTAAAATAGTGTCACAAGTACACACTCATACACACACTTAGTACTTAGTTTAAAACATTGAAATAGAGTCATTCTCGGTCGACAAACTTCTCGACCGAGACACTCTCGGTCAACAAACTCTTTGACCGAGAATGACCCAGGTAGCCATTAGACATAGCAGACAAGGTAGTTGGGAGTTGGATCAGAACGTTATATACACTTGCTCCAGACAGTTCCTCGGTTGACAAAGACCTCGACCGGCTGGGATCTCAGTCGACAATTCCTTGAACGAGAATGTCTCTGTCTGCACTTTTCAAAATTAATTAACTAGCCGTTGTCAAAGCAACTAATGGATACCTAATAGCTAGTTAAGCACTAAGAACCCCCTAGAATGTGTCTAGAACGTCCTTAAGCATTCATAGGTCATTCCTATAAATAGGACAAGCCTTAGGACACCCAAGATACACTTGTGCTACACTTGAGCATTCATACTTGCAATTGGCAATTCATTCTTATGAGCAATTGAGCAATTCCAACATTGGCTATTCATTTCCATTGCTCTAAATTCGTGTCCTATAGGCTAGAATCTCCTACCCACTACACCAACACTTCTATATACATTGGTTAGGATATCAAAATGCTTGATATAGGAAATCAATCCTAGTGCTACAACGGTATTGTAATTTCTATTCTTCCTTCTTGTTCCTTTATATTGTTTGTACTCTCCTTGCTACTCCTAGGGTTGGAGGTTGCAGATTGGAGAGGGTTTGACTTCTCAGGTGGAGAAGGGTCTTCTCGGTGGAGAAGGTGGACTTTGGACTACTTCAAGAAGGCTGTCTCAACGGGAAGCTACTTCAAGAGGAAGGCTACTTCAAGGGGGAGCTTGACGTTACTTCAAGGAAGGATGCTTCGAGGTTGGTGAGACTACTTCTAGGTGAAGGCTGTATGAAGGGTTTGGTGAAAGTATTTGTAATTTTATGTAACATCCTTGCGAGGTAATAAAATTTAAGTACTTTCAAAATCCCAGTTGGGTAAGCAACCGGGTAGTGGATTGACTGCCTTAGTATTTGCTAAGGTTGGAACCACTCTAAATCCTTGTCCCCTTGTCCAATCTTTTTGTGGTTGCTTGTTTTGGTTGAATTATTATTAAAATATCATAAAACCCTATTCACCCCCCCACACTAGTGGTTTTTCAATGGGTATCAGAGCAGGGCTTCAAGGAACTCTAACAAAGTCTTGAAGAATGGGTGACGGGGTACTTAACAACCTCAACCTAGAAGGGACACTCGTGGCTAGACCTCCACCTTTTGATGGCACTAACTACACCTACTGGAAAAGGAGGATGCAATTCTACTTCCAAGGAATTAGCTGGGATTTATGGAGGATGGTATCAAATCCATATGAATTTCCTCAAATAGAGTAATGCAAATTGGGATGTTAATACGGTAAGATCAGCCCAAATGAATGTAAAAGTTGTAAGTATACTCTACTATTCAATTTCCATTGGTGACTTCAATAGAATATCAAATTGTGAAACGACATATGAGATATGGCATAGACTCTCTATAACATATGAAGGAACTGTTCAAGTTAAGAATTCTAAAATCGAAATGCTTAAGCAAAAATTTGAACAATTTCATATGGATAAAAATGAGTCTATTAGTGAAAAGTATGCAAAATTTTCTTCTATTGTGAATGGTTTAAATTCCTTAGGTAAAGTAATCAGCGAAGAAGATCAAGTATAAAAAATCCTTAGGTCTCTTCCTCCCAAATACAAGCCCAAGGTGACTGCTATTGAAGAAGCAAATGATCTCACCCGGCTAAGAATGGAACAACTCATTGGCAACCTAGAAGCACATTAGGCAACTTTAGAAGAGGAAGAAAGACGAGAATGTGAACTTCAACAAGGGAGAAAGAAGGACATTGCATTCAAAGCATCAACCAAGATTAGTCATGACACAAGTGAAGATGATAGTGAAGAACAAACTCTCATCGTAAATGGTAAGCAGTATAAAAGTCTTAAAACTAACAAAACTTCTAGTGTTTCTTCTTCCAGGTGCTTTGAATATAGAAAAAAGGGACACATGAAAGGTGATTGTCCAAAACTCAAGAAAGGTAAGAAATCATCTCACAAAAAGAAAGAAAAAGCATATAAAGTTGCATGGGATGATTCAAGTGATGATAGTGATGATGGAAAAGAAGAAGTAGAATGTCTTATTGCTACAACAAATGAAGAAGAAGAAGATGAGGTAAGTCTTTTTGATCTGCCAAAAGAAGATCTAATTGCTAGTCTTCAAGATACACATGAGAAATATATTGAGTGCAAGAAGAAATTTAAGAAATCAAATAAAGTAAATGATGAGTTACATGCTAAACTTCTTGCTCTCACATCTGAAAATGAAGATCTCAAAAAGGCTATTGAAGATCATGATATTAAGCTGAAATCTGTAGAAGCAAATTGCAATCTTCTTTCCCTAGAAAAGTTAAACTTGGAAACTCAAGTAAATGATCTTCAAAAACAACCTGTTCTGTGTACACATCTAGATTATGATATTATTGTGAAAGAAAGAAATTCTTTGTTATCTAATCTAGATCAAGCAAATTTAGATATCAAGAAGAGAATGCATGAGATTATTAAGTTGCAACAAGAAGTTAGTAGCTTGAGTAACAATGATACTCTTGATAAAATCTTAAATGATTCTTATCGTCAAATTGGAAGGAGAGGACTAGGTTATAAGCCTAAAGGAAAATCTTATCAAAATCCTAGTTGGAGAAGGACACAAGTGCTACAGAATCAATCCATGTATGTACCCAAGAACAACTCAACTCCTAGAAAGAGAAATGAGATCGACTCTATTAGTTGTCATTATTCTTGCATCTTGGACACTACTCTTTTTCATGTCCATACAAGAAAAGGAATGATGATCTAGCTTGGGTTCCTAAAACTTAGAGGTTTAAATTTGACCAGTTGAGATTTGACCTAAAATGTTATCTTGATATAGAAATGTCATATCTCAACAAAATTGAGCTTTAACTTTCATATTCTTGTATCTTGTTTGGAAATAATCTCTGAAAAACAGTACAGAAACATTCTCGGTCGAGAAACTGTTCGACCGAGAACACTGTCGGTCGAGAATTAGTCGACCGAGCAGGTTACTGTTTTAAAGTTTGCAACAAATATGATAAAACTTGTATAAACAGCAGCATTCTCAGTCGAGAAAAACTTCGACCGAGATAAATTCGGTCGACAAAAAGTTCGACCGAACCAAGTTCTGCTAAACCTATTTTAATTAATCTAGTTTGCTATCAATTTATTATTAATGATTGATTTAATATGAAAATCAAGAATGAATCTTGGAGACCATCTTTTAATCAAGACATATTGATCTTTTGCATCATGAATTGTTGAATGAAGGTATAACATTATGAATATGAAATCCTTAAACATATTGCAAAAGTGATATATGAAGACTGATATTGAACATACCTTATTCATTGATTGAAAAAGTTTATTAAGCATGCTCATTTACATAAAGTTGAAAATTTATGAACCTTGAATGAGGTTATTTTGGTTTATCCTCTACATGGTTTGGCTTAAAACTGAAAAATTATGAACTATGTCAGTTTAATCAAGGAAATTACTGTTTTATCATAATCCACATAGTTTTTTTCCTAAGTATTCCTGGTCTATCTACATAGGAACCATGTGTATTGAAATTAAGTTTAAATGATCATAATCACCGTATGTATATGTTTCTATCATGATCATTGTATTGTGGATGTACTTCTACTATTCTATCATAATTATTGTGCCATGATCATTGTGTTTCATTGGTTTTTCTAAAATAATCTTTGATCCATATATACAAACCATGAATGGATATTGTTTTTATCATTGTGATTCAGCTCATATGAAGATGCCATTTTGCATAAACAGTAAAACTTCATGGCACAAATGCATTTTAAATTGTAAGTCTGCAGAAATTGCCTCTTGGTTGAAATTAAGTTTGACCAAGGGGCGCTATGGTCGAAGTCAAGGTCGACCTAAAATAAGCTTGACAAAATGCTTATGTTTACATCATTTTACTGCAATCAATCTTAGTATATTGAAAACAAAATTTTAGTGCATAACTCTCATAAAAGATTAATCTAATATTGATTGTGACCTTAGAATCCTTAATTTATCTTGACTATAAGATTAAGGGGGAGCTCAAAAAAACTATTTTGATTATAAGATTAAGAAGCTTACAAAACTTTGTAAACATCATTTGAAGCTTGTTATGACCTTAGTATACTTAAAAGTAAACTTGGTAATGAAAAACAAAGAAATCTACAATATTCATGAATATGACATATATCTTGTTCCTAATGGAATTCTCTAAACAAATTAGGGCTTAACATCCCATGTATTTGATTAGAGATACATTCTACTATAATCTAAAAGGATCTCATATCATTTCAAGGCTTAACATCCTTTGCAAATGATTGAGAAACAAATTGTGGCTAAATTCGACAATAAATGGTCCCTGTTTTTAAAACTGAAATATCTTAGGGGGAGCATAGCATAAAAATAAGGGGGAGAAATAAAAGTCATACAAAATGATTCTCTTGGATATCTTTTTGAAATGACAAAGGGGGAGAAATAATATAAAACCAAAAACATAAAGTAAAATGAGTTTCAAAAATTTCGGGCCAGTACACACTTGCAAATAGGAGAATGGCTATAAAAGGTAAACTTCAGGTATGAAACTCATATGATTTATATTTCCTTGTTTTATATTTAGGAAATGTTTGTCATCTTCAAAAAGGGGGAGATTGTTGTCTACATTGGACATTATTATAATCCCTTTGTTTCGATGATGACAAACATTTCATTCTTGTGGATCTAACGTGCTACTTGAGTATTGTAGGAATTAGGTGGAAGACAAACAACTTGGAAGATCTATATGCTCGAATTGCTTTAATTCATTATTGTAATCAAATGTAAAAACTTGTACAAGTATATAATGTACAAGTACTTAGATATCATGTAAATAAAGTGTTTAGATCTTCCCTATCCAAACACAACACTTAGATAGGTCATCCCCTAAAATAGTGTCACAACTGCACACTCATACACACACTTAGTACTTAGTTTAAAACATTGAAACATAGTCATTCTTGGTCGACAAACTTCTCGACCGAGACACTCTCGGTCGACAAACTCTTCGACCGAGAATGACCCAGGTAGCCGTTAGACACACCAGACAAGGTAGTTGGGAGTTGGATCAGAACGTTACATACACTTGCTCCAGACAGCTCCTTGTTCGACAAAGACCTCGACCGACTGGGATCTCGGTCGACAATTCCTCGAATGAGAATGTCTCTATCTGCACTTTTCAGAATTAATTAACTAGTCATTGTCAAAGCAACTAATGGATACCTAACGGCTAGTTAAGCACTAAGAACCCCCTAGAATGTGTTTGGAATGTCCTTAAGAACTCATAGGCCATTCCTATAAATAGGACAAGCCTTAGGACACCCAAGATACACTTGTGCTACACTTGAGCATTCATACTTGCAATTGGCAATTCATTCTTATGAGCAATTGAGCAATTCCAACATTGGCTATTAATTTCCATTGCTCTAAATTCGTGTCCTATAGGCTAGCATCTCCTACCCACTACACCAACACTTCTATATACATTGGTTAGGAGATCAAAACGCTTGATATAGGAAATCAAGCCTAGTGCTACAACGGTATTGTAATTTCTATTCTTCCTTCTTGTTCCTTTATATTGTTTGTACTCTCCTTGCTACTCCTAGGGTTGGAGGCTGCGGATTGGAGAGGGTTTGACTTCTCAGATGGAGAAGGGTCTTCTCAGTGGAGAAGGGTCTTCTCGGTGGAGAAGGTGGACTTTGGACTACTTCAAGAAGGCTGTCTCAACGGGAAGCTACTTCAAGAGGAAGGCTACTTCAAGGGGGAGCTTGAGGTTACTTCAAGGAAGGCTGCTTCGAGGTTGGTGAGACTACTTCTAGGTGAAGGTTGTCTGAAGGCTTTGGTGAAAGTATTTGTAATTTTATGTAACATCCTTGCGAGGTAATAAAATTTAAGTACTTTCAAAATCCCGGTTGGGTAAGCAACCGGGTAGTGGATTGACTGCCTTAGTATTTGCTAAGGTTGGAACCACTCTAAATCCCTGTCCCCTTGTCCAATCTTTTTGTGGTTGCCTATTTTGGTTGAATTATTATTAAAATATCATAAATCCCTATTCACCCCCCCCTCTAGTGGTTTTTCACCCTCTTTGGTCGTGGCCTATGACCCGTGCATCTCGATCTCGACTGAGGTTGGTATATCGACCGAGGTTGGTGTCACGACCGTGGTGTTTCATCCCAGCCTTGACTAGGGTGTTGAGCTCGACTGAGTGTAGTGGTAGCCTCGGTTGACCGTGATCAAGCCTCGCCCGTGGTTCATGATGGTTAAGTTGGTGGGCAACACCTATAAATAGGCCACCCACCTCGACTTGTCACATCATCAGATCATCAAGGACCACGAAGTGCTGTCAAATTCCATATCCACTCTCATCCATCCGATCAATCTTGGATCTCCAAAGGCAAAAGCTAAGGAGAGAGAATCCTGAAGGCCCCTCTTCCTTGAAAGAAGGAGAGCTTCTGCACCGTCCATTCCAGGTCTAGATTCGAAGGAGTATATTGGTGTATCGCCATCTTCCCTCTCTTCTAGATCTATCATCTCTGTTATGTTGCACCCCTTCCCTCTTCATTGTTGTGATGTATCTATCATTTTGTAATGTCGTTATGCTGCCCGTTAGCATGTGTGTCTAAACACTTAACTCGGGTTGGGAGTAGCTACTAAGGCTCTCCCAACATGTATTCTTGCCTCCCTTTGAATATATATATATATATATATATATATATATATATATATATATATATATATATATATATATGTGTGTGTGTGTGTGTGTGTGTGTGTGTGTATGTGTGTGTGTGTGTTGGCTAAATTAACATTAGCATAATTCCTTTGTTTCGATGATGACAAACATTTCATTCTTGTCGATCTAACGTGTTATTTGAGTATTGCAGGAATAAGGTGGATGACTAAGAATTGGGAAATCTATATGCTTGAATTATTGTTATTTCATGAATGTAATCAATTGTAAAACTTGTACAAACATATAATGTACAAGTACTTAGACATCATGTAAATCAAGCGTTAGATCTTTTCTAGCTAATCACCACACTTAGATAAGTCATCTCCTTCAATAGTGTCACATATGCACACTCATACATACACTTAGAACTTTAATTGAAACATTGAAACAGGGTCAATCTCGATCGACAAAATCCTCGACCGAGACACTCTCGGTCGACAAACTCCTTGACCGAGAAAAGACCCAAGTAGCTGTTAGACACAGCAGACAAGGTAGTTGGCAGTTAGAGATGAACGTTGCAAACACTTACTCCAGAGAGCCTGTCGTTCGACAAACCCTCGACCGAGTAGGTGTCTCGGTCGACAATTTCTCGACCGAGATGGGTTCTGACAGCACTTGTAGAATTAATTAACTAGTCGTTGCTAAAGCAATTAAAAGTGTACCTAACGGATAGTTAAGCACTTAGAACCCCCTAGAAAGTGTCTAGAACATCCTTAAGCACTTGTAGGTCATTTATATAAATAGGACATGCCTTAGAACACCTAAACTCACTTATTCTACACTTGAGCAATCTTTGAGCATACACTTGCATTAGCAACCTGTTTTGAGCAATTGAGAAATACATGCAATTGGCTACTCTTCTTCTTGCTCTAATTTCGTGTCATATAGGCTAGTATCTCCTATCCACAACAATCACACATCCATATACATTGGTTAGGAGATCTACACGCTTGATATAGGCAAATCAAGCCTTGTGCTTCAAAGGTTAAGTGTAATTTCCTTTTCCTTTCTTGTTCACTCTTATTGCTTGTACTCTCCTGGTACTCCTAGGGTTGGAGGTTGTGGATTGGAGAGGGTTGTGATCTTCTTGGTGAATAAGGAGGCTTTGGACTACTTCAAGAAGGCTGGTAAAACGGGAGGCTACTTCTAAGAGGAAGGCTACTTCAAGGGGGAGCTTGGAGTTACTTCAAGAAGGCTGCCTCAAGTTGGTGCATCTACTTCAAAGAGAAGGTTGTCCAAAGGGGTGTAAGAAAGTATTGTATTTTATGTAAAATCCTTGAAGAGGTAATAAAATAAATACTTTCAAAATCCCGGTTGGGTAAGCAACCGGGTAGTGGACTGACTACCTTAGTATTTGCTAAGGTAGGAACCACTCTAAATCCCTTGTCTCCTTCTTGCTTTTTCATTTGTGGTTGTTTGAGAAAAATAATTATTGAATTATCTTTAAAACCCTATTCACCCCCCCCCCTCTAGTGGTTTTTCAATTGGTATCAGAGCAGGATTCCAGGAGCTCTAATCGAGTCTTGAAGTATGAAGGGTGGTGGTGTCTACAACCGTAAACAAAGGAAAAGTATGGACCAATCTTCAACAAGTTGCAGTTGGTGCTTAGGAACAAGCCACACAACACTTGGTTTCCCGTGGAGGTCAAAGAAGGAAGATACGCATAAAGAATGTCTTATTGCTACAATAAGTGAAGAAGAAGAAGAAGAGGTAAGCATTTTTTATTTATCTAAAGAAGAGATAGTTTCTAGTCTTGAAGAGACACACAATAAATATATTGAGTGCAAGAAGAAATTAAAGAAATCTAATAAAGAAAATGATGAGTTACATGCTAAGCTTCTTGTTCTTACATCTGAAAATGAAGATCTCAAAAAGGTTATTGAAGGTCATGATATTAAGCTAAAATCTGTAGAAGCAAATTGCAATCTTCTTTCTCTAGAAAAGTTAAATTTGCAAACTCAAGTAAATGATCTTCAAAAACAACTTGTTCTGTGTACACATCTAGATTATGATACTATAGTGAAAGAAAGAGATTCCTTGTTATCTAATCTAGATCAAGCAAAGTTAGACATAAATAAAATAATGGATGAGATTGTTAAGCTGCAACAAAAAGTTAATGATTTGAGTAACAATGATACTCTTGATAAAAATTTAAATAATTCTTATCATCAAATTGGAAGGAGAGGACTAGGATATGAGCCTAAAGGAAAATCTTATCAAAAACCTAGTTGGGGAAGAACACAAGTGCCAAAGAGTCAATCTATGTATGTACCCAAAGGCAAATACATACCCAAGAACAACCTAGAACAAAATCATAGAAAGAGATATGAGGTTGATTCTATATGTTGTCATTATTGTTTGCGTCTTGGACATTATTCTTTTTCATGTCCTTACAAGAAAAAGGATGTTGAGTTAGTATGGGTTCCAAAATCCCCAAACTAAATAAGTAAGATTAAGTTGGGATATGACCAAGGACTCTAGTTGTATATTTCTATGTCTATCTCAACTTAACATAATGGGATAACAAATTAATTCAGGTATTTAAAACTTCTAATTTGAAAATATACAAATATGCAAAGACAAATCTTTGAAATTTTGCCTTAATTAGAGTACTCTAAAGCATAAAGACTTAGATATAATTAGTTGATATTTGATCTAAATATTACTTTGATATTCATATGTTCAATCTCAACCAAGCTAAGATTTCAAATTGCATAATTGAATTGAAAATGAACTTTGTTTTTACTTGGAAGCAATTACTGAAAACAGCTCTGAAACAGCACAAAACTTTTCTCAGTCGAGACATTGTCGACCGAGAGAACTGTCGGTCGAGAAATAGTCGATCGAGCAAGTTTCTGTTGTCAAATCTGAAATAAATCTGCTGAACTTGTTTTCAATTAACCTAGCTTGCTATCAATTTGTTATTAATGATTAATTTAACATGTAAATCAAGAATAAAACCTTGGAAGACGAGTTTTAAGTGAGACATATCGATCTTTTGTATTATATAACATTATGAAATCCTTAAACATATTGCAAAAGTGTTATATGAAGACTGATTTTGAACAAACCTTATTCATTTATTGAAAAAGTTTATTAAGCATATTCATTTACATGGTTTGTCTTAAATTTGAAAATCCATGAACCATAAATGAGATTATCTTGGTATTATCCTCTACATGGTTTGACTTAAAACTAAAAATTATGAATGGGTTTAATCAAGGAAGTTACTGTTTTATCCTAATCCACATGGTTTTTCCTAAGTACTCCTTGGTATATCTATATAGGAACCATGTGTGTTGAAATTTAGCTTAAATGATCATAATTATTGCATTTATATGTTGATCATTGTATTATGGATATGCTTCTACTTTTCTATCATAATTTTTTGTGGCATGATCATTGTGTTTCATTGGTTTGTCTAAAATAATATGTGATGCATATATACAAACCATAAATGGATGATCTTTGTGATTACAAATATTGATGATGCTATCATTGAAAATTCCTTTTTACATAACACTAAAACTCTATGGCATAAATGCATCTTGACATAATAGAAAATGATTATTGTATGCATGGCTTGTAACAAATGAATGATGATGCTATGACAAGCCAAATAGTGTCTCTTAGAACAAGAATACTAATGTTTTATCTAGCTGTTTGCAAATTTTGACTTTAAGACATTAATCTTGCTTTCAAGGATATATGTTACTAAAGAATCTTATGATTAATCTGAAAATAAGGGTACAAGAAGAAATGGGATTTGATATTTACGTACCCATAGCAAAGCTTATGAGACATCATTCACAATGAATGTAAAACATACATTCTAGAAAAATCAAGGTCAAAGATTTCACTATGATGCCCATATTAAGTCTTCATAATAGGTATCACTTAATGTGCTTCAAATTGATAGTTATTTATAGCTACCTGCAGAAATTATACTTCACATATGAATGTTTAAATTGGAAATCTGCAGAATTTACCTCTTGATTGAAATTAAATTTAATCAAGGGGCGCTATGGTCGAAGTCAAGGTCGACCTAAAATAAGCTTGACAAAAATGCTTATTTGTACATCATTTTACTGCACTTAATCTTAGTATCTTGATTCAAAATGTGTTTATCATATTGAAAACATAGTTTTAGTGCATAACTCTCATAAAAGGTCAACTTATTATGATCTAATATTAATTGTGACTTTAGAATCCTTAAATTATCTTGACTATAAGATTAAGGGGGAGCTCACACAAACTATCTTGATTATAAGATTAATAAGCTTACAAAACTTTGTAAACATCATTTGAAGCTTGTTATGACCTTAGTATCTTTAAAAGTAGTTTTGGTTATGAAAAACAAAGAAATTTACAATATTCATGAATATGACATATATCTTGCTCTTAATGGAATTCTCTAAACAAATTTGGGCTTAACATTCCGTGTATTTGGTTAAAGATACATACATGCATAGTCAAGATAATTAAAGGATTCTCATGTCATTTTTAGGGCTTAACATCCCTTGAAAAAAAAAATGGATGAGAAATCAATACACATATGCCATGAACTTAAGAGAATCTCATATCATTTCAAGGCTTAACATCCATTGCAAATGATTGAGAAATAAACTGTGGCTAAAATTAACAATAATTGCTTTGCATTAATCCCTTACTTTTAAATTGACTATCTCTTTAAGGGGGAGCATAGCATAGAATTAAGGGGGAGATATAAAATGATTTTCCTGGATATCTTTTTGAAATGACAAAGGGGGAGAAATAAAATAAAATGAGAGTTTCATAATATTTCGGCCAGCATTCACTTGCAAAACAAGAATGGTTACAAAAGGTAAAATTCAGGTATGAAACTCACATGATTTATATTTCCTTATTTTATATTTAGGAAATGTTTGTCATCTTCAAAAGGGGGGAGATTGTTGGCTAAATTGACATTAGCATAATTCCTTTGTTTCGATGATGACAAACATTTCATTCTTGTCGATGTAACGTGCTACTTGAGTGTTGCAGGAATAAGGTGGATGACTAAGAATTGGGAAATCTATATGCTTGAATTATTGTTATTTCATGAATGTAATCAATTGTAAAACTTGTACAAACATATAATGTACAAGTACTTAGACATCATGTAAATCAAGCGTTAGATCTTTTCTAGCTAATCACCACACTTAGATAAGTCATCCCCTTCAATAGTGTCACATTTGCACACTCATACATACACTTAGAACTTTAATTGAAACATTGAAACAGGGTCAATCTCGGTCGACAAAATCCTCGACCGAGACACTCTCGGTCGACAAACTCCTCGACCGAGAAAAGACCCAAGTAGCCGTTAGACACAGCAGACAAGGTAGTTGGCAGTTGGAGATGAACGTTGCAAACACTTGCTTCAGAGAGCCTGTCGGTCGACAAACCCTCGACCGAGTAGGTGTCTCGGTCGACAATTTCTCGACCGAGATGGGTTCTGACAGCACTTGCGGAATTAATTAACTAGCTGTTGCTAAAGCAATTAAAAGTGTACCTAACGGCTAGTTAAGCACTTAGAACCCCCTAGAAAGTGTCTAGAATGTCCTTAAGCACTTGTAGGTCATTTCTATAAATAGTACATGCCTTGGGACACCTAAACTCACTTATTCTACACTTGAGCAATCTTTGAGCATACACTTGCATTAGCAACCTATTTTGAGCAATTGAGCAATACTTGCAATTGGCTACTCTTATTCTTGCTTTAATTTCGTGTCCTATAGGCTAGTATCTCCTATCCACAACAATCACACTTCCATATACATTGGTTAGGAGATCTACATGCTTGATATAGGCAAATCAAGCCTTGTGCTTCAAAGGTTAAGTGTAATTTCCTTTTCCTTTCTTGTTCACTCTTATTGCTTGTAGTCTCCTTGCTACTCCTAGGGTTGGAGGTTGCAGATTGGAGAGGGTTGTGATCTTCTTGGTGAAAAAGGAGGCTTTGGACTACTTCAAGAAGGCTGGTGCAACGGGAGGCTACTTCTAAGAGGAAGGCTACTTCAAGGGGGAGCTTGGAGTTACTTCAAGAAGGCTACCTCAAGTTGGTGCATCTACTTCAAAGAGAAGGCTGTCCAGAGGGGTGTAAGAAAGTATTGGATTTTATGTAAAATCCTTGAAGAGGTAATAAAATAAATACTTTCAAAATCCTGGTTGGGCAAGCAACCGGGTAGTGGACTGACTACCTTAGTATTTGCTAAGGTAAGAACCACTCTAAATCCCTTGTCTCCTTCTTGCTTTTTCATTTGTGGTTGTTTGAGAAAAATAATTATTGAATTATCTTTAAAACCCTATTCACCCCCCCTCTAGTGGTTTTTCAATTGGTATCAGAGTAGGCTTCAAGGATCTCTAATCGAGTCTTGAAGTATGAAGGGTGGTGGTGTCTTCAACCGCAAACAAAGGAAAAGTATGGACCAATCTTCAACAAGTTGGAGTTGGTGCTTAGGAACAAGCCACACAACACTTGGTTGCCCGTGGAGGTCAAAGAAGGAAGATATGCATAAAGAATGTCTTATTGCTACAATAAGTGAAGAAGAAGAAGAAGAAGAAGAGGTAAGCCTTTTTGATTTATCTAAAGATGAGATAGTTGCTAGTCTTGAAGAGACACACAATAAATATATTGAGTGCAAGAAGAAATTAAAGAAATCTAATAAAGCAAATGATGAGTTACATGCTAAGCTTCTTGTTCTTACATCTAAAAATGAAGATATCAAAAAGGTTATTGAAGGTCATGATATTAAGCTAAAATCTGTAGAAGCAAATTGCAATCTTCTTTCTCTAGAAAAGTTAAATTTGCAAACTCAAGTAAATGATCTTCAAAAACAACATGTTCTGTGTACACATCTAGATTATGATACTATAGTGAAAGAAAGAGATTCCTTGTTATCTAATCTAGATCAAGCAAAGTTATACATAAATAAAAGAATGGATGAGATTGTTAAGCTGCAACAAAAAGTTAATAATTCGAGTAACAATGATACTCTTGATAAAATTTTAAATAATTCTTATCATCAAATTGGAAGGAGAGGACTAGGATATGAGCCTAAAGGAAAATCTTATCAAAAACCTAGTTGGGGAAGAACAAAAGTGCCAAAGAGTCAATCTATGTATGTACCCAAAGGCAAATACATACCCAAGAACAATCTAGAACAAAATCATAGAAAGAGATATGAGGTTGATTCTATATGTTGTCATTATTGTTTGCGTCTTGGACATTATTCTTTTTCATGTCCTTACAAGAAAAAGGATGTTGAGTTAGTATGGGTTCCAAAATCCCCAAACTAAATAAGTAAGATTAAGTTGGGATATGACCAAGGACTCTAGTTGTATATTTCTATGTCTATCTCAACTTAACATAATGGGATAACAAATTAATTTAGGTATTTAAAACTTCTAATTTGAAAATATACAAATATGCAAAGACAAATCTTTGAAATTTTGCCTTAATTAGAGTACTCTAAAGCATAAAGACTTAGATATAATTAGTTGAGATTTGATCTAAATATTACTTTGATATTCATATGTTCAATCTCAACCAAGCTAAGTTTTCAAATTGCATAATTGAATTGAAAATGAACTTTGTTTTTACTTGGAAGCAATTGCTGAAAACAGCTCTGAAACAGCACAGAACTTTTCTCAGTCGAGACATTGTCGACCGAGAGAACTGTCGGTCGAGAAATAGTCGACCGAGCAAGTTTATGTTGTCAAATCTGAAATAAATCTGCTGAACTTGTTTTCAATTAACCTAGCTTGCTATCAATTTGTTATTAATGATTAATTTAACATGTAAATCAAGAATAAAACCTTGGAAGACGAGTTTTAAGTGAGACATATCGATCTTTTGTATTATATAACATTATGAAATCCTTAAACATATTGCAAAAGTGTTATATGAAGACTGATTTTGAACAAACCTTATTCATTTATTGAAAAAGTTTATTCAGCATATTCATTTACATGGTTTGTCTTAAATTTGAAAATCCATGAACCATAAATGAGATTATCTTGGTATTATCCTCTACATGGTTTGACTTAAAACTAAAAATTATGAATGGGTTTAATCAAGGAAGTTACTATTTTATCCTAATTCACATGGTTTTTCCTAAGTACTCCTTTGTATATCCTACCAACATGACAAAGAACGATGATACCATCGTCGTAGAAGGCACCATTGCAATCATCATGAAATGAACATGAGTGCGATGACCGGAACAGCAAAAGAGAAGATGATGAAGTAGGAAAAACTCTAGGGAGTTTGCTTCAACTAAAGCCAATGAATCCAAATGCCCAATTGTCATTCCGCACTTCAATGCAACAAACTTTGAATTGAAGGTATAATCTCAATGATCCAGAACAAACCTTTCTATGGGAATTCAAGAAGCAAAAATATGTACCATCACCTTGATGCCTTTAAAATATGTGTGATATCATTAAGATGAGGGGAGTTCCTCAAGAAGGGATATATTGTAAGGGTTTCAACTTCTCCATTGAAGATAAGGCTCTATCCTAGTACCTAACCTACCCCACCAGTCCATAGATGGGTGGAGACCCCTTGCAGATGCCTTTGTTACTAAATTTTATCCTACTAAGAGAACTATCCACAACATGCAAAAGATCACTTCTTTCATACAAAAACTGGGAGAAAACCTTCATGAGGCATGGGAATGCTTTCGAGAGTACCAGAGGGATTGTCCTCACCATAACTACCGTAAGGGGTTCCTAGTGACCACCTTTTACAATGGACTGACTCCCACTGAGAGAACTTCACTGAAAGCAGCTGCTGGCAGCGACTTCCTTGGAAAGAAGTTGAGCAGAACTATGAATATAATATACAACATGACTACACTACAAGCGGGCATGGATTACGATAGAAATGATAGGGGGTCGGTGAAAAAAGAAGGATCTAAAGGACCATCAATCGAAGCCAAAGCCTTAGAAACTATTACATCCTGAATTCAAAAAATTGCCAATGACGTCAAACAGCTGAAAGACAGTGGAGCCAAAGGCAAGAAGCACATAGAGAAAGCCATGAAATGTGTTACCTGTAGAGAAGGAGGATATTGAATTGACAACTGTATCTATACTTGACTAGAGGATAGCGACGAAAGCAAAAGTGAAGAAGAAACTGAGAATGTCTCCTATGTTAATTTCAAATGACAAGACCATCCTGGGTTTAATTATAACAACAAGGAAGCTGTGGAGAATGTGTATCAACTAGTTAGTTCGTCTAAACCTCCTCTGGGGTTCAAAAAGAAAGGCGGGCCGACTCAATACACCAAGACTACCAATTACCAGACAAACAAGAACAACTATCAAGGTCAGAATAAAAATGTGAGTCGACAAGGGCAAGGACAAGGCTTAGGGTTGATCCAAGCCAAGGACAAAAACCAAACTAACATGATTTCTCAACTATTTGACTTCGTGAAAAGGCAAGCTTCAGTGAACGATCAACTCACTCAAAGTGCTATCACGAATTCATGAGTTCTAACTTCCATGCAAACTCAAATGGTGGACATACAAACTCACCAGAGGCAGATTGATCAGCAGCTTGTACAACTAGATGAACTCATGAAAAATCCTTTAGGGAAGATCCCATCAAATAATGATACTGCAAAAATGGCCACTCTCCGATCTGGGAGAACATTGGAAAATGCTAATACCAACAACACCAAAGGAGGAAGCCGTATTAATCAACAATCTGAGAATGAGAAGGAAACGGAAGAACCAAAAGGGAAAGAACAAGATGTAAGTGGCAAAGAAGCAGGGCCACATGAAAACAAGAAGGAAGGAGAGAAAAAGAACGCATATTCTATAGGAGAAGTCCTTTCAAAGAAAAATCCCTACATCCCAAGAGTTCCTTTCCCCTAAAAATTGATAAAAACACACTTGAAGAAGAGATACAAAAAGTTCATGGAAGTCGTAAAGAAGCTACACTTGAATGTACCCTTTCTCAATGCAGTCAAAGAAATTCCAACCTATGCAAAATTCTTTAAAGACCCGATCACGAAGAAAAGTAGAGGAGACCACGTCGAGACTGTTCAATTGGCAAAAATGTCAAGTGCCTTTGTTCAAGCTGAGTTACCAACCAAGAAGAAGGATCCCAGAGCATTCAACATACCTTTCTGCGTCGGAGACAACATGGAGAGAAAGGGGTTAGATGACTTGGGAGCCAACATTAGTTTAATGCCCTTGACTCTAGCACAAAGGCTTGGGCTGACAGACATGGTAAAGACAGGGATGAGAAATCGAGTTGGCCGATCACACCTTCACAAGACCTATAGGAATAGTTGAAGATGTTCTGATATAGGTTGGATGATTTTTCATACCATGTGATATAGTAGTGATAGACAAGGTTGAGGATTCTAAATGCCCAATGATATTTGGGAGGCCTTTCCTCACAACATGGAGAGCCTTCATAGATGTAGCAGAATGAATCATCACCTTGTGAGTGGGGAATGATCACTTGGATTTTCGGGTACAAGATGCCATGAGGGGACCTTCTCTATCTGAGTCAGACTACTTCATGGATAGCTACAACCAATATTGCAAAGAAGTACAAGAAGACAAGGCCATTGTTGCTCCCCTCATGTGAGCATTAAATAGTCAAGACCTACAGTGGAGGGCCAAGAGGTTGTAGAAATCTTAGACTACCTGAACCAACCCAAAGAGGAACTCAGCGACGATGAAGAGATAATCGAGTCAGTGAAGTACGCTTTACTAGAGAAAACAGTTGAGGAGAAGGAAGCACCAAAGCCGAAACCAGAATTGAAAACTCTTCCAGAAGGATTGAAATATAAATTCCTAGATGAAGAAGAAAGGAATCCAGTAATCGTTAATGTCAACTTAACAAACGATCAGATGGAGAAGTTGCAAAATGAGCTCAGGCTACATGGAAAAGCCATAGGGTATTCTATAGAAGACATCAGAGGCCTTAACTCAGGCCTATGCATGCACATAATTTGTCTTGAAGAGACAGCTAAGACTCTATCTCAACCATAGAGAAAGTTAAACCAAATGCTAAAAGAAGTTGTGAAGAAAGAAGTTATAAAACTGTGAGATGTTGGGATCATCTACCCGATAAGTGACATCAATTGGGTTAGTCCCATCCATGTGGTACCCAAGAAGGGTGGAATGACGGTTATACAAGGGGAGGACGGAGATGAAGTAGCAACAAGGATAGTTATAGGTTGGTGTATGTGCATTGATTATCACAAGCTAAATACAGCTACCAAGAAGGATCACTTCCCTTTGCCATTTATAGACCAGGTCCTAGAGAGGCTGGCTCACCATGACTACTTTTGTTTTCTGGATGGATATTTGGGATTTTATCAAGTACTGATTCATCATGACAATCAAGAAAATACCACTTTTACTTGCATTTACGACACTGATGCCTTCAAAAGAATGTCGTTCAGTTTGTGTAACGCACCAACGACTTTTCATCGTTGTATGATATCTATGTTTTTAGACTTTCTGCAAGACATGGTAGAAGTCTTCGTGGATGACTTCTCTGTATATGGGATGAACTTTGAATCCTTCCTAAGAAATCTATCTTTAGTGTCACGGCGTTGTGAAGAAAAGCACCCTGTCCTAAATTGGGAGAAAGGCCACTTCATGGTTCAAGATGGTATCGTGCTAGGTCATAAGGTTTTCAAGAAAGGAATTGAAGTAGATTTAAGTAAAATTGAAGCCATATCCAAACTCCTGCCACCAAAGTTGGTCACAGGAGTATGAATTTTCTTGGGACACACAGGATATTATTGAAGATTCATAAAAGATTTCTCTAAGATCGCCAAGCCATTATCAAATTTGTTGATTAAGGATGTTGAGTTTGAGTATATCAGTGAATGTCTAGATGCCTTTAATACCCTTAAAAGAGCATTAACAATAGCACCTATCCTACAAGCACCAGATTGGGAACTACCTTTTGAGATCATGTGTGATGCCAGTGATTATGCCATCGGGGTGGCCCTTGGATAAAAGAAAGATAAGAAACATCATGTGATTTGCTATGCAAGTAGAACCTTGGACTAAGCCCAAGTAAACTACACTACAACTAAAAAATAAATGTTGTTGATCATGTTTGCTTTCGATAAGTTCAAATCATACTTAGTTGGATCAAAAGTAAAAGTGCACACCGATCACGGGGCGATAAAATACCTAATGCAGAAAAAGGACACAAAGCCAAGATTTTTGCGATGGGCCTTGTTGCTGCAAGAATTCGACTATGAGATCATTAACAAAAAGGGGAAGCAAAATGTGGTCACAGACCCCTTGTCAAGGATATTTTTTGATGAAGAAAACCAATTGCCAGTGAATGACAACTATGCCGACGAAACTCTTTTGATGGGTCAATCAGAAGAGCATAGCTTACCTTGGTTCGTATATATTTGTAATTATTTAGCATGTGGACAACTTCCACTGGAGATAATGTATAATCTTAAGAAGAAATTATTCTCTGAGCTGAAAAATTACTATTAGGATGATCCTCTGCTATTTAAGAGGTGCTCTGACAACCTATGTCGTCGATGCATACCCGAATAATAGGTACATTTGATCCTCAAGGAGTGCCATGCCTCACCTTATGGAGGACACCATGGAGGGGAAAGGACGGCTACAAAGGTTCTACTATCAGGATTTTGCTAGACAATGATCTTCAAGGATGTTGCGTTAGGGGAGACAGATAAGGCAGCGGAAACAAAAAAAAATTCTCCCCAACCCATACCGAGGAAACGCGTCAACGTCTATATAATAGGAAAGGATGGTTTATGGAATCATACCTTGTCCCGAGGCTTGCTCGGCGACAATACCTCGCGCAATGCGCGGTCTTCAACTCCGGACTTCGACGGTGTCTGTGCAGCTCCTGGTCGCACCGGGACTGACAACTCCTACTCGAACCGGACTGTCGGATGACAGTTGTCCTCCTAAGCGGCAGTGTCCTCCCGCCTCTGTAGTAGTCCACACGGACCACCTGGAACTCCACTCTCCTTGTCCCACAAGGAAGTGGAAGGAGTCGCACCCTCCTGTTGACGTACTAGTCGCCAACACGCTCTCCTGCCTCCTGTTGCAACTGCAGTTGTCCTTCCCTTGCTGCACCTCCCTTTTGCGGGAAGCACTTGCTCGGGCTCTCTCACGGTTACCAAAACCAGAGAGAACGACAACTTGCAGAGCAACTGGTTGCACTGAGCTGTACTTTGAGAAGCCCCCAATACCCCTATATATATAGGAGAGTCATGGGACAGGGTTCTCCATCCCGGGCAATGCGGGACTAAAGCAGGAGTAGAAGGGTTCGAGAATTTTCCACAAAAAGCAACCGGTTCGCAACTTGAAATGATCGGTTCACAACTGAACCGATCGGTTCGGCCATTGAGCCGATCGGTTGGACCTGAGCCGATCGTTTGGGGCACTCCAACCGCTCGGTTGGTGCCCTGAACCGATCAGTTCATGGTCCTAATCCAGCTCAAAAAGACTTTCCTTGTTTCTTTCCCAATTGGTATCGAATACCAATTATATTCCCAATCAAATTGGGAAATTTGAAACGAAAGGAAAATTCTTGCCGACATGACTTTTCCCAACTGGTCGGTTGCACCAGTTGAGCCGATCGGTTCAACCCTTGAACCGGTCGTTTCAACCTGGGCATGAGCCGATCGGCCTGGACACTCCAGCCGACCGGTTCATCAACCTCAGCCGACCGGTTCATCACATGAACCGATCGGTTGGGAGCACAGGTTGGGCAAAATCAGTCAATTGTGATTTCAATCAATCTGATACTCCAATCAATGCGTCCAACACCTTGAACCATACGATATTGAGTCATCGACTGATTGAGTGTTTAATTGAGCTACTAAACTCCTTTAGTAATCAATCTAAACATTGCTTGTGGACAAAACTCCTCTTCCTGGTTAAATCCTATGTGTGTGACCCTGCAGGTCCATTTCACGTTGGCAGTGAAAGTCCATAACACTTATGACTTCACAAGCAAAGAGCGGTGCCTAGTCACACATCAGTGCTACCCAAGTGAAAGTAGAAAGTTGGAGAACAACTTTCATCCTACAATCCGTGAATGGTGTAACAGCGAATGTATAATTCCTTTGTCACTGATATCCCAAATGAACTTGAGGCATGGAACAGTCATCTTGTCAATGTTCATTCACTTCCTTGATCTCAGAGTAGACTGGAAGAGATATGTATGACATCAGTATCATATACTGATTCACACATGCGTGCACGCCTTTCTCAATCCTACTCATCAAGTGGCCATGGATATCAAACTCCCTCAGGAGGGACAAATCCCATATCTATCACTCACCCCTCAAAAGCCCCATGTGTCAAAGCCACCCAATCATCACCTTTATAACAACCCATGTTTCAGGACTGCGTTTGATGATGTCAAAGTGTGCCCAACGACATGTGTTGAGTGTAGTGATTTCAGGTCTAAGAATCACACTCACCACCATCACTGTGAGTACTGACTGTGACTACCATCTCATGGTTCCATGTGTCAAACTCACGGTGGGTCTGTCCGGTATACTTGTTCTCTAACAAGTACCTATGTGTTTGGTTTGATATCTCTATATCATGACTAATGAGATTCTATCATCAACCAACACCACAATCTAGTCTTGTGTGTCATTGCTGTCTATCTACCTTCCACAATGACATCCGACTAGGGACATAACAAGAATGTACAAACTCTTAGCATCCGTATGATCTCATCGTTCAGGTCATGAACCTGAAGGCATACGTCATTGAGTACTGTCATTCTCTAGACATTCAATCTGTTCTATCACTATCTCATATGACTGAACCAGAAAGAATTGGAAGCTCGCCTTTTATGTTTATCAAATCAATCTTAATGTATCCCAACAATCATCCCATGATTGGCTCTCAGGGCATACATACCAACAGACTCCCACTTGCACTGCGAGCCAATCACCCATGAATCATATTCATAGTGATCTTCAAACATGTCCCACATGTTACTGCGCTCTAGTGCCAACATAGTGAGAAATGGCAACACCTTGCCAAAGTTAGTATAAATTGCATGTCTCTCATCTCTTCGATGTACGTCACACGTATGAGATGGAGTTGCCGTAATATGCGATCTAGTATTCCATTGCTAACCTTTAGCCACATTGCATGATCAAGGATTCCAGACTTGTCATCAATGAGCGGAATATAAGTTCATCTTATGAACTTCCAGATCCATATAGTATCTACTATTGTTCTCTAACACATAGATACTCGACATTTCCCTTTTAAATGGTTTTATTGGAACACTTCCAATTATCAACAAACTTTCACTTTTATACATCTTATGTATATTTTGCGAATAATTTTCTATCCTTTCGGAAGTTCGCATCAATGTAACTCTTTACATCGAACTCTTCCTTATCTCCATAGAACTAGTACTTCACAAGCACTCATCAAGTTCTCATGGTATTCCAGTAACCCTTACTGGAAGCAGACATACATTCAGTCGTCATGTCCCACATACGAGTTATCAGGATGAGCACATCATATTGCCATGTCCTACATACAAGATGATGAATGCATTTTATTCTTGCCATGTCATACATGCAAGATAATGGGATGATTACATACATGATAGATCTATATCTATTCTTAGTGTTCCCATTCTTCATAAGAATTGGACACTTGGCCTTGGAATACTAACTCCATGTAACATGGACAAGTTTTCTCCCACTGAATCTGTGCATACTGAACACTTCAGTACAGATTGCTAATGTATGCTCTCTCTTTCCAGGTCAAAAGATTTTCGAGAACTATCTCTATAGATCTCTATTCCTATCACATAGGAAACATCTCTATCTTCCTTAAAGATAATTTCCACATTCGGATTTCCAATCTAGAACATTTCCATTTCACATCAATATGTGGAATGTGAACACGCTCCCACTAAATCACAGATCCCTTCTTTATCTTTGACATATCAGTCAAACCCTTTGACTATATCATCAAAATAAAGATCCAATTTTGAGTTGCTTGTACTCAATCAATCATATTGATTAGTCCATTGTAACTTATAGACTTCATTTGCATTAGTGGATTCATAAACCTTATAGGCTGTGTCACGTACACATCCTGGTTTTATTCCTCATAGGAAAGCGGTATTAGTATCCATATGCCAAATGTCTTAGCCATTAAGTTGCAATCAGCAAGCATCATCCTTCTCAAAATGTTATCCATGTGTCTTAACACTTAAGACTCATCTGCACTTATGGATATGATCCAATGAGTGCTACCATCAAGGTCATACCTTATGGTTCACATGGAAGTCATTTAGGATGTAATGGTTTTAAACCATAACTCAAAATTCGGTTCCTCATATTCATCTTGATAGTTGACTCATCACATGAACAACTCATCACATAGATAATTGAGGTGTATTTGTTAAAGATATAAGAACTCACAACCCTTGTGATTCTTAATTTCTTTTATTAGTGTGGGGTATTCTTTTATTAAGAAGAATTCAGTTATTTGATAATCATTCTCTAACTCGTTAGAGTATGATTCCTTCTTGATTCAGACATCACCATGCCTTAATCATGAGTTCACTATGATACACTATCATAATCACTCATAAGGATCTCAAACATTTGGTCCAAGTATTTCATTCATTGATCCCATCAAGAATTAATACTTTACCAAATTTGTACTTCATTTATGATAATCTTGAACACTTCAAGACATTCATATTGGTATTTCTCTAAACACCATTTGAAGTGTTAGCATTTATTCCAATAGGTATGTAAATACATCACATGTATTATACCTAATAGGATAATCACTTTCCTACTACATTAGTGAAGATTGATCAATCATGTCTAAGATATTCATGTCCCTTACTGGTTCTCTAACCAAAAGAGTCTAGTTTTATCCATCACATGGAAACTAGAAATGAATTTCTCATGATTAATGCTAATTAAATTGTTTGAGTTATCTATAACTTTTAGGTATCGTCTTATCTTATGCATATCATATATCACAAGATAAATAAGGCATTGCCATAAAGATCACATCTTTATAAATTGAAACATCTCTTTATTAATTGCCATCATTGTCATACAATATGCAAAAATAAAGTGTTTCTATCTATTGGCAAGTATGAAATAGCAGTTCATAACTGTATTACATGCCTTATTGGCTGAAAATAAACTAAAGTATTCCTATCTATAAAGGCAACACTTGCCCCAAGTAAGAATGCTTTACACTTTACATCTTGATATCATATATCTCAAAATTGTTACAAGTTTACTTTCATGACACCTTTAAGTAGAGGTTTCAGTCGCCTCCTTCTTCTTTTGTTCTTCCAGGTAGAGAGGACAATTCCTTTTCCAATGTCCTGGCTTTTGACAATGGTGGCAATTTCCTTTCTTGGTCACGCCTCCTTTGGCCTTGAGAGCTGAAGATGGCTTGGACTCCTGGCTAGCTTCAGAACCTTTCTTAGCTTTGCCCTTGCCCTTGCGCTTAGACTTGCCTTTCTTGCTCGTGATCACCATCACGGAATTAGGCTTGTCCTTCTTCATCTGTAACTCGGCTTTCCTCAACATGCCCAACAACTCTGACAGTGGCCTATCAAAGTTGTTCATGTTGTAGTTCATCACAAACTAACTGTAAGATTCTGGCAACGATTGCAGTATCACGTCAGTAGCCAACTCTTGGCTCAGTGGAAATCCCTGTCTCTACAGGTTCTCCACATACCCAATCATCTTGAGTGTGTGAGGACCAACTGGATCTCCTTATGTCATGACGCACTTGAACAGCGCCCTACAAACATTGTATCTCTCTTGCCGTGCCTGATCTTCATACATGTTCCTGAGATGCAGAATCATCTCTATGACACCCATGTTCTCATGTTGCCTCTGCAACTCATGGTTCATTGAACATAGCATCAAGCACTTTGCATCAATGGCATCATCAGAATGCTTCTTGTAAGCATCCCTTTCTGTCCTTGGTGCATTAGGAGCGGGTTCCTCTGGAATTGGAGTATCCAGGACATAGAGCTTACGCTCTTGAGTGAGAACAATTCTCAATGTCTGATACCAGTCGTGGAAGTTTGTCCCATTTAGCTTGTCCTTGTCAAGGACCGATCGCAAAGAAAAGTTGTTGTTGTTTGTTGCCATTTGAACTACAAAAGGAAAATATGCAATTTTAGTCCAAAAACTCATTTTTTGACTTATTTGATTGATTTGAAAATTTGACGATATAATTAGGCCTTTAATTAATTATCGCTCCCACTATTTTATTTCAAATTGATAGCCCTCACCATCAATTCGGAAAATTGCAGCGTACAATCTTCTAGTGGGCAAGATCCTGAAATCCTCTAAGCCATGGACCAGCTAGGGTTGTCACCCACAACATAGATCTCTCAGGTAGGCAACTTTTGCCAATTGCATCATATGCAACTCTTGATAAGATGTCATCTACAACTCCTTGCAATGATCATCTCCATGCCTCAAGGTACTAGATCCCATCTAGATCACCTTGTTAAGTCCGACCCAAAGCAAACACGATGAATATGCACCCTGCTAGGGCAGACCCACACATTCATCCTTCACGCTTCCACGAGGTAGACGGTGCACCACACTAGGGCGTGCCCACACTTGGTCGAACAAGTTTTTCACGTGTGTCGCATTTGGAAGGCATCTAAAACTTAATATTTTAATGAGGGATTTGGTTTTATATACATATACATATCCAATCACCACAATACATAGTACGTATCATATACATGCTATATCCCACAGAAAACATGCACAAATGATAAAAGCGATGATCATGGCCATCCTAATGTGATTCCTCGAGCCAAGAGGAATCACGGTCATCTAGGTCTACATCACATGCAACCTGTACAAGATGAACTCTATGCCTTGCCATCCGAGTAGATCAACTCATCACATGAATGATATGTACTCTTCAGCCGGTCGTCTGGGTGCCACCAGCCGATCGGTTGGCTCCTCCAACCGATCGGTTCGCCTGGTCGTCGTGCATCTCGTCATGTCCGCCACCCGCTCATCTCGCTCCTCGAACCGGTCATCAACCGATCGGTTCGCCTGGTCGTCGTGCATCTCGTCATGTCTGCCACCCGCTCATCTCGCTCCTCGAACCGGTCATCAACCGATCGGTTCAATCCTCGAACCGACCGTCTGGAACGTCAACCGATCGGTTCACTCCTTGAACCGATCGTCTGAGTAGTCGTCTTGATGTCCGCCGGTCTTTGACATAACAGGAAATAAAAACCTATTCTATTACATTGCTTTAAAAGGGGAAACCCCGAGTTACATTCGGGGGAAGCAAAGGTAGGAAAGAATCTCGAATTATTTCGAGTTACATCAGGAAAAAGAGAGGGAAGATCGGTGCGCAGACCGAGATGCAAGCAACCACAAACAACCACACACAGATAGGGGTTTATAGGCCATAATCATGCTACACACATCCACCACAAAACTCGTTTAAGGGCGACGCGTATCGAGTGCATTAATAATACATATCATATATGTAATTAGGGATTTGTGGATTTAGGATTGGACATGCATAAAGCCGATATTATTCGCATCGTATGCAATAAATAAAGGTGACAAACCAAAATCAATCATATCGATATTCCTAAAATATAGAACAGCTGACGTGGCTCTGATACCACTGTTGGGTTTTATAGGAGACAGATAAGGCAGCGGAAACAAAAAAAAATTCTCCCCAACCCATACCGAGGAAACGCGTCAACGTATATATAATAGGAAAGGATGGTTTTTGGAATCATACCTTGTCCCGAGGCTTGCTCGGCGACAATACCTCGCGCAATGCGCGGTCTTCAACTCCGGACTTCGACGGTGTCTGTGCAGCTCTTGGTCACACCGGGACTGACAACTCCTACTCGAATCGGACTGTCGAATGACATTTGTCCTCCTAAGAGGCAGTGTCCTCCCGCCTCTGTAGTAGTCCACACGGACCATCTGGAACTCCACTCTCCTTGTCCCACAAGGAAGTGGAAGGAGTCGCACCCTCCTGTTGACGTACTAGTCGCCAACACGCTCTCCTGCCTCCTGTTGCAACTGCAGTTGTCCTTCCCTTGATGCACCTCCCTTTTGCGGGAAGCACTTGCTTGGGCTCTCTCACGGTTACCAAAACCAGAGAGAACGACAACTTGCAGAGCAACTGGTTGCACTGAGCTGTACTTTGAGAAGCCCCCAATACCCCTATATATACAGGAGAGTCATGGGACAGGGTTCTCCATCCCAGGCAATGCGGGACTAAAGCAGGAGTAGAAGGGTTCGAGAATTTTCCACAAAAAGCAACCGGTTCGCAACTTGAAATGATCGGTTCACAACTGAACCGATCGGTTCGGCCATTGAGCCGGTCGGTTGGACCTGAGTCGATCGTTTGGAGCACTCCAACCAATCGGTTGGTGCCCTAAACTGATCGGTTCATGGTCCTAATCTGGCTCAAAAAGACTTTCCTTGTTTCTTTCCCAATTGGTATCGAATACCAATTATATTCCCAATCAAATTGGGCAATTTGAAACGAAAGGAAAATTCTTGCCGACATGACTTTTTCCAACTGGTCGGTTGCACCAGTTGAGCCGATCGGTTCAACCCTTGAACCGGTCGTTTCAACCTGGGCATGAGCCGATCGGCCTGGACACTCCAGCCGACCGGTTCATCAACCTCAGCTGACCGGTTCATCACATGAACCGATCGGTTGGGAGCACAGGTTGGGCAAAAATCAGTCAATTGCGATTTCAATCAATCCGATACTCCAATCAATGCGTCCAACACCTTGAACCTTACGATATTGTGTCATCGATTGATTGAGTGTTTAATTGAACTACTAAACTCCTTTAGTAATCAATCTAAACATTGCTTGTGGATAAAACTCCTCTTCCTGGTTAAATCCTATGTGTGTGACCCTGCAGGTCCATTTCACGTTGGCAGTGAAAATCCATAACACTTATGACTTCACAAGCAAAGAGTGGTGCCTAGTCACACATCAGTGCTACCCAAGTGAAAGTAGAAAGTTGGAGAACAACTTTCATCCTACAATATGTGAATGGTGTTACAGCGAATGTATAATTCCTTTGTCACTGATATCCCAAATGAACTCGAGGCATGGAACAGTCATCCTGTCAATGTTCATTCACTTCCTTGATCTCAGAGTAGACTGGAAGAGATATGTATGACATCAGTATCATATACTGATTCACACATGCGTGCACGCCTTTCTCAATCCTACTCATCAAGTGGCCATGGATATCAAACTCCCTCAGGAGGGACAAATCCCATATCTATCACTCACCCCTCAAAAGCCCCATGTGTCAAAGCCACCCAATCATCACCTTTATAACAACCCATGTTTTAGGACTGCGTTTGATGATGTCAAAGTGTGCCCAACGACATGTGTTGAGTGTAGTGATTTCAGGTCTAAGAATCACACTCACCACCATCACTGTGAGTACTGACTGTGACTACCATCTCATGTTTCCATGTGTCAAACTCACAGTGGGTCTGTCCGGTATACTTGTTCTCTAACAAGTACCTATGTGTTTGGTTTGATATCTCTATATCATGACTAATGAGATTCTGTCATCAACCAACACCACAATCTAGTCTTGTGTGTCATTGTTGTCTATCTACCTTCCACAATGACATCCGACTAGGGACATAACAAGAATGTACAAACTCTTAGCATCCGTATGATCTCATCCTTCAGGTCATGAACCTGAAGGTATACGTCATTGAGTACTGTCATTCTCTAGACATTCAATCTGTTCTATCACTATCTCATATGACTGAACCAGAAAGAATTGGAAGCTCGCCTTTTATGTTTATCAAATCAATCTTAATGTATCCCACCAATCATCCCATGATTGGCTCTCAGGGCATACATACCAACAGACTCCCACTTGCACTGCGAGCCAATCACCCATGAATCATATTCATAGTGATCTTCAAACATGTCCCACATGTTACTGCGCTCTAGTGCCAACATAGTGAGAAATGGAAACACCTTGCCAAAGTTAGTATAAATTGCATGTCTCTCATCTCTTCGTTGTACGTCACACGTATGAGATGGAGTTGCCGTAATATGCGATCTAGTATTCCATTGCTAACCTTTAGCCACATTGCATGATCAAGGATTCCAGACTTGTCATCAATGAGCGGAATATAAGTTCATCTTATGAACTTCCAGATCCATATAGTATCTACTACTGTTCTCTAACACATAGATACTCGACATTTCCCTTTTAAATGGTTTTATTGGAACACTTCCAATTATCAACAAACTTTCACTTTTATACATCTTATGTATATTTTGCGAATAATTTTCTGTCCTTTCAGAAGTTCGCATCAATGTAACTCTTTACATCGAACTCTTCCTTATCTCCATAGAACTAGTACTTCACAAGCACTCATCAAGTTCTCATGGTATTCCAGTAACCCTTACTGGAAGCAGACAGACATTCAGTCGTCATGTCCCACATACGAGTTATCAGGATGAGCACATCATATTGCCATGTCCTACATACAAGATGATGAATGCATTTTATTCTTGCCATGTCATACATGCAAGATAATGGGATACTTACATACATGATAGATCTATATCTATTCTTAGTGTTCCCATTCTTCATAAGAATTGGACACTTGGCCTTGGAATACTAACTCCATGTAACATGGACAAGTTTTCTCCCACTGAATCTGTGCATACTGAACACTTCAGTACAGATTGCCAATGTATGCTCTCTCTTTCCAGGTCAAAAGATTTTCGAGAACTATCTCTATAGATCTCTATTCCTATCACATAGGAAACATCTCTATCTTCCTTAAAGATAATTTCCACATTCGGATTTCCAATCTAGAACATTTCCATTTCACATCAATATGTGGAATGTGAACACGCTCCCACTAAATCACAGATCCCTTCTTTATCTTTGACATATCAGTCAAACCCTTTGACTATATCATCAAAATAAAGATCCAATTTTGAGTTGCTTGTACTCAATCAATCATATTGATTAGTCCATTGTAACTTATAGACTTCATTTGCATTAGTGGATTCATAAACCTTATAGGCTGTGTCACGTACACATCCTGGTTTTATTCCTCATAGGAAAGCGGTATTAGTATCCATATGCCAAATGTCTTAGCCATTAAGTTGCAATCAACAAGCATCATCCTTCTCAAAATGTTATCCATGTGTCTTAACACTTAAGACTCATCTGCACTTATGGATATGATCCAATGAGTGCTACCATCAAGGTCATACCTTATGGTTCACATGGAAGTCATTTAGGATGTAATGGTTTTAAACCATAAGTCAAGATTCGGTTCCTCATATTCATCTTGATAGTTGACTCATCACATGAACAACTCATCACATAGATAATTGAGGTGTATCTGTTAAAGATATAAGAACTCACAACCCTTGTGATTCTTAATTTCTTTTATTAGTGTGGGGTATTCTTTTATTAAGAAGAATTCAGTTATTTGATAATCATTCTCTAACTCCTTAGCGTATGATTCCTTCTTGATTCAGACATCACCATGCCTTAATCATGAGTTCACTATGATACACTATCATAATCACTCATAAGGATCTCAAACATTTGGTCCAAGTATTTCATTCATTGATCCCATCAAGAATTAATACTTTACCAAATTTGTACTTCATTTATGATAATCTTGAACACTTCAAGACATTCATATTAATATTTCTCTAAACACCATTTGAAGTGTTAGCATTTATTCCAATAGGTATGTAAATACATCACATGTATTATACCTAATAGGATAATCACTCTCCTACTACATTAGTGAAAATTGATCAATCATGTCTAAGATATTCATGTCCCTTACTGGTTCTCTAACCAAAAGAGTCTAGTTTTATCCATCACATGGAAACTAGAAATGAATTTCTCATGATTAATGCTAATTAAATTGTTTGAGTTATCTATAACTTTTAGGTATCGTCTTATCATATGCATATCATATATCACAAGATAAATAAGGCATTGCCACAAAGATCACATCTTTATAAATTGAAACATCTCTTTATTAATTGCCATCATTGTCATACAATATGCAAAAATAAAGTGTTTCTATCTATTGGCAAGTATGAAATAGCAGTTCATAACTGTATTACATGCCTTATTGGCTGAAAATAAACTAAAGTATTCCTATCTATAAAGGCAACACTTGCCCTAAGTAAGAATGCTTTCAACTTTACATCTTGATATCATATATCTCAAAAGTGTTACAAGTTTACTTTCATGACACCTTTAAGTAGAGGTTTCAGTCACCTCCTTCTTCTTTTGTTCTTCCAGGTAGAGAGGAAAATTCCTTTTCCAATGTCCTGGATTTTGACAATGGTGGCAATTTCCTTTCTTGGTCACGCCTCCTTTGGCCTTGAGAGTTGAAGATGGCTTGGACTCCTGGCTAGCTTCAGAACCTTTCTTAGCTTTGCCCTTGCCCTTGCGCTTGGACTTGCCTTTCTTGCTCGTGATCACCATCACGGACTTAGGCTTGTCCTTCTTCATCTGTAACTCGGCTGTCCTCAACATGCCCAACAACTCTGACAGTGGCCTATCAAAGTTGTTCATGTTGTAGTTCATCACAAACTGACTGTAAGATTCTGGCAACGATTGCAGTATCACGTCATTAGCCAACTCTTGGCTCAGTGGAAATCCCAGTCTCTGCAGGTTCTCCACATACCCAATCATCTTGAGTGTGTGAGGACCAACTGGATCTCCTTCTGTCATGACGCACTTGAACAGCGCCCTAGAAACATTGTATCTCTCTTGCCGTGCCTGATCTTCATACATGTTCCTGAGATGCAGAATCATCTCTATGACACCCATGTTCTCATGTTGCCTCTGCAACTCATGGTTCATTGAACATAGCATCAAGCACTTTGCATCAATGGCATCATCAGAATGCTTCTTGTAGGCATCCCTTTCTGTCCTTGGTGCATTAGGAGCGGGTTCCTCTGGAATTGGAGTATCTAGGACATAGAGCTTACGCTCTTGAGTGAGAACAATTCTCAATGTCCGATACCAGTCGTGGAAGTTTGTCCCATTTAGCTTGTCCTTGTCAAGGACCGATCGCAAAGAAAAGTTGTTGTTGTTTGTTGCCATTTGAACTACAAAAGGAAAATATGCAATTTTAGTCCAAAAACTCATTTTTTGACTTATTTGATTGATATGAAAATTTGACGATATAATTAGGCCTTTAATTAATTATCGCTCCCACTATTTTACTTCAAATTGATAGCCCTCACCATCAATTCAGAAAATTGCAGCGTACAATCTTCTAGTGGGCAAGATCCTGAAATCCTCTAAGCCATGGACCAGCTAGGGCTGTCACCCACAACATAGATCTCTCAGGTAGGCAACTTTTGCCAATTGCATCATATGCAACTCTTGATAAGATGTCATCTACAACTCCTTGCAATGATCATCTCCATGCCTCAAGGTACTAGATCCCATCTAGATCACCTTGTTAAGTCCGACCCAAAGCAAACACGATGAATATGCACCCTGCTAGGGCAGACCCACACATTCATCCTTCACGCTTCCACGAGGTAGACGGTGCACCACGCTAGGGCGTGCCCACACTTGGTCAAACAAGTTTTTCACGTGTGTCGCATTTGGAAGGCATCTAAAACTTAATATTTTAATGAGGGATTTGGTTTTATATACATATACATATCCAATCACCACAATACATAGTACGTATCATATACATGCTATATCCCACAGAAAACATGCACAAATGATAAAAGCGATGATCATGGCCATCCTAATATGATTCCTCGAGCCAAGAGGAATCACGGTCATCTAGGTCTACATCACATGCAACCTGTACAAGATGAACTCTATGCCTTGCCATCCGAGTAGATCAACTCATCACATGAATGATCTGTACTCTTCAGCCGGTCGTCTGGGTGCCACCAGCCGATCGGTTGGCTCCTCCAACTGATCGGTTCGCCTGGTCGTCGTGCATCTCGTCATGTCCGCCACCCGCTCGTCTCGCTCCTCGAACCGGTCATCAACCGATCGGTTCCATCCTTGAACCGACCGTCTGGAACGTCAACCGATCGGTTCACTCCTTGAACCGATCGTCTGAGTAGTCGTCTTGATGTCCGTTGGTCTTTGACATAATAGGAAATAAAAACCTATTCTATTATATTGCTTTAAAAGGGGAAACCCCGAGTTACATTCGGGGGAAGCAAAGGTAGGAAAGAATCTCGAATTATTTCGAGTTACATCAGGAAAAAGAGAGGGAAGATCGGTGCGCAGACCGAGATGCAAGCAACCACAAACAACCACACACAGATAGGGGTTTATAGGCCATAATCATGCTACACACATCCACCACAAAACTCGTTTAAGGGCGACGTGTATCGAGTGCATTAATAATACATATCACATATGTAATTAGGGATTTGTGGATTTAGGATTGGACATTCATAAAACCGATATTATTCGCATCGTATGCAATAAATAAAGGCGACAAACCAAAATCGATCATATTGATATTCCTAAAATATAGAACAGCTGACGTGGCTCTGATACCACTGTTGGGTTTTATAGGAGACAGATAAGGCAGCGGAAACAAAAAAAAATTCTCCCCAACCCATACCGAGGAAACGCGTCAACGTCTATATAATAGGAAAGGATGGTTTGTGGAATCATACCTTGTCCCGAGGCTTGCTCAGCGACAATACCTCGCACAATGCGCGGTCTTCAACTCCGGACTTCGACAGTGTCTGTGCAGCTCCTGGTCGCACCGAGACTGACAACTCCTACTCGAACCGGACTGTCGGATGACATTTTTCCTCCTAAGCGGCAGTGTCCTCCCGCCTCTGTAGTAGTCCACACGGACCACCTGGAACTCCACTCTCCTTGTCCCACAAGGAAGTGGAAGGAGTCGCACCCTCCTGTTGACGTACTAGTCGCCAACACGCTCTCCTGCCTCCTGTTGCAACTGCAGTTTTCCTTCCCTTGTTGCACCTCCCTTTTGCGGGAAGCACTTGCTCGGGCTCTCTCACGGTTACCAAAACCAGAGAGAACGACAACTTGCAGAGCAACTGGTTGCACTGAGCTGTACTTTGAGAAGCCCCCAATACCCCTATATATAGGAGAGTCATGGGACAGGGTTCTCCATCCCGGGCAATGCGGGACTAAAGCAGGAGTAGAAGGGTTCGAGAATTTTCCACAAAAAGCAACCGGTTCGCAACTTGAAATGATCGGTTCACAACTGAACCGATCGGTTCGGCCATTGAGCCGATCGGTTGGACCTGAGCCGATCGTTTGGGGCACTCCAACCGATCGGTTGGTGCCCTGAACCGATCGGTTCATGGTCCTAATCCAGCTCAAAAAGACTTTCCTTGTTTCTTTCCCAATTGGTATCGAATACCAATTATATTCCCAATCAAATTGGTCAATTTGAAACGAAAGGAAAATTATTGCCGACATGACTTTTCCCAACTGGTCGGTTGCACCAGTTGAGCCGATCGGTTCAACCCTTGAACCGGTCGTTTCAACCTGGGCATGAGCCGATCGGCCTGGACACTCCAGCCGACCGGTTCAGCAACCTCAGTCGACCGGTTCATCACATGAACCGATCGGTTGGGAGCACAGGTTGGGCAAAATCAGTCAATTGTGATTTCAATCAATCCGATACTCCAATCAATGCGTCCAACACCTTGAACCATACGATATTGAGTCATCGACTGATTGAGTGTTTAATTGAACTACTAAACTCCTTTAGTAATCAATCTAAACATTGCTTGTGGACAAAACTCCTCTTCCTGGTTAAATCCTATGTGTGTGACCCTGCAGGTCCATTTCACGTTGGCAGTGAAAGTCCATAACACTTATGACTTCACAAGCAAAGAGTGGTGCCTAGTCACACATCAGTGCTACCCAAGTGAAAGTAGAAAGTTGGAGAACAACTTTCATCCTACAATCCGTGAATGGTGTTACAGTGAATGTATAATTCCTTTGTCACTGATATCCCGAATGAACTCGAGGCATGGAACAGTCATCCTGTCAATGTTCATTCACTTCCTTGATCTCAGAGTAGACTGGAAGAGATATGTATGACATCAGTATCATATACTGATCCACACATGCATGCACGCATTTCTCAATCCTACTCATCATGTGGCCATGGATATCAAACTCCCTCAGGAGGGACAAATCCCATATCTATCACTCACCCCTCAAAAGCCCCATGTGTCAAAGCCACCCAATCATCACCTTTATAACAACCCATGTTTCAGGACTGCGTTTGATGATGTCAAAGTGTGCCCAACGACATGTGTTGAGTGTAGTGATTTCAGGTCTAAGAATCACACTCACCACCATCACTGTGAGTACTGACTGTGACTACCATCTCATGGTTCCATGTGTCAAACTCACGGTGGGTCTGTCTGGTATACTTGTTCTCTAACAAGTACCTATGTGTTTGGTTTGATATCTCTATATCATGACTAATGAGATTCTGTCATCAACCAACACCACAATCTAGTCTTGTGTGTCATTGCTGTCTATCTACCTTCCACAATGACATCCGACTAGGGACATAACAAGAATGTACAAACTCTTAGCATCCATATGATCTCATCGTTCAGGTCATGAACCTGAAGGCATACGTCATTGAGTACTGTCATTCTCTAGACATTCAATCTGTTCTATCACTATCTCATATGACTGAACCAGAAAGAATTGGAAGCTCGCCTTTTATGTTTATCAAATCAATCTTAATGTATCCCACCAATCATCCCATGATTGGCTCTCAGGGCATACATACCAACAATTTGATCCTCAAGGAGTGCCACGCCTCACCTTATGGAGGACACCATGGAGGGGAAAGGACGGCTACAAAGGTTCTACTATCAGGATTTTGCTAGACAACGGTCTTCAAGGATGTTGCGTCTTTTGTCAAAACATGCAAGGAATGTCAGCTTACGGGAAACATAAGTAGAAGGAATGAGATGCCAATGCAAAATTGGGTGGAAGTCGAAATCTTTGATGTACGATTACATGTGACCTTTTCCATCATTGAAAGGGAACCAGTACATTCTTGTTGCTTTTGATTATGTTTCCAAATGGGTTGAGGTTGTTTCTACTCAAGCATGTGACTCCAAGGCGGTCATTAAGATTTTTGAGAAAACTATCTACCCACGCTTCGAAGTACCACACACTATCATAAGCGACAGAGGGTCACACTTCAGTGAAAGGCAGTTTGAAGCTTTGTTGAGAAAAAGTATGGGGTGAAACATAAGGTTGCAATGCCATATCACCCCCAAACGTTGGGGCAAGTGGAAGTATCAAACATGCAGATCAAACAGATACTAGAAAAAATTGTCAGTCTTACAACGAAGGATTGGTCCATGAAACTTGACGATGCACTTTGGGCGTACTATACAACATATAAGACACCTATAGGTATGACACCCTGTAGGTTAATTAATGGAAAGTCCTATCATCTACCGGTCGAACTCGAACACAAAGCCATGTGGGCTATCAAGTTTTTGAACATAAACCTCGATAAGGCTGGTCAGAAAAGATTCCTTCAACTCTAAGAGCTCGAAGAGTTGAGGTTGTACGCTTATGAAAATGCAAGGATTTATAAGCAGAGAATGAAGGTCTGGCATGACACCCATCTAAAGAACAAATATGTTCGTGAAGGAGACAAGGTCCTTTTATTCAACTCAAGTATTAGGTTATTTCCTGAAAAGCTAAGAACAAGGTGGTCAGGCCCTTTTTCTATAGTGAAAATATACCCATCGGGGGTGATGGAGCTAGCAAGAGACAAGATAGGAACCTTCAAGGTGAATGGATAGAGAATGAAGAGATAATATGAAGATGAAGCTTTTGTAAGGAGGACATACCTCAATTTGGGGGAAACCAGCCCAATAACAAGTGGAATGAATGAGGAAGTAACTGCACCTGTTGAAGGAGAATGAAGACAAGATGAAAGAGAAAGTCGAGCTAAAGACTTTAAACAAGCGCTTCTTGGGAGGCAACCTAAGTTTTGCTATTTTCCTTAATTAATTTTTTTCCTTATCTAGTACTTTAGTATTATGAGCTATGCACCTCTCGTTTTCTAATATTTTAGATTTTCATATCTAGTAGGAGCGTAAATATTTTTTTATGGATTTTAATCCCTCTCTACCAAAGAGGCTTTGTTGGGAAGTGCAAGTTTTTGCTTTAAATGGTTCTTTGTTAATTTGGTTCGGGAGGACCGTGGTCCCGGTCTAGACCGTGGTCGCAGCATAGGCTGCGGTCGAAGAGGGGTACACCGTTGTCGCGGTACCTGCTATTTGCAATGATGGGCCACGGTCGTGACGTATGTAAATGAAGGAACATAATTGTGGTCGCGGCGATCATCCCACTGCAGTCACGGTACCCAAGGGTATATATAGTTAAACCATTCAAAGTAAGGTTCTTCTTTCGATCAAACTCTGAAATTCCCGAACTGTCGAACCAACTCCTTGACGTGAGTGTGCGAGATGATGAAAGTGACTGATTCAAACCTTTGTTGATGAAGTAGGGCTTCCGCCGCAACAAGCCCCTATAGCTTCTGCCTTCACTGCCATTTAAGAGTCATTTAACCTGACTGAGGTATTTGTCTGGCGCTTTCTCGACTACTGTCAATGCTACTCATCATTTTTCTTATGCATTGCCATCTTTTTCGAGCATTTAATGACCTATCATTTCGAGAAATGCCGCGGAAGTCGCCCCGGCTCCGCCTCATTTAGCTCGACGATGCTCGCTGACATCTTCCCCCCCCCATTCACGATTCTTCAGGTGTTATTTAACCTAGAATAGGGTTTTGGGGTGCGATTCGACTCGCGAAACCCTACCGCCTTGGCCTTGGTCGATGGTCTCTCGAATGAGGTCTTGAATGACAATCACCATCTTCAATTGAATAGGTACTCTGCTGTCATGCACGACACCATATCCTGGGTTTTGGTCGTGGCACTCTTGAAACGTGAAAGTCGGTTGAGTAACTATCGCGGTCACGATCTTGCTGTGTCGGTGTGCTTCTTCTACCTCTTGATTGCTTCTTGGCCGCAGTCACGGCATCTCTCATTTGGTTGTAACCCACCGCGGTCGCGGCATATCATTTACCTATCGTGGTCACGACACACCTCCTATTTAAGGCCGCGGTTACGACACTATGAGCATTAAACCAAATATATGTATATAGATATACATATACATGATAATATAATAGAATTAATGATGATGAATTAAAAGCTAATACAATTATGCTAACAACAAAATTAATGTTAAAACTTTCATAATTTCGAATGAAGAAGACAACCTCAATGAAAGGGGTAGAGGAAATTCTTGAGAAGCTAACAAACTCCTTGAAGGACAACCTGAACCTCTCCCCAACAAAAAGACTTCATTTGCAACTGATGAAAAAGAAGTACAACTACATCCTGGCCACAAAATGCCAGAAGAGTCAGAGGAGTCCCCAAACACATCCTAAATGGAGACTTCTGAATACCAGCCTCCAGAAACTGAGCTGAGGAAACTGGAAAAGAGGAAGGTTGAACCCAGGGAAGCAAAGAGTAGCAAAAAGAGGAAAGTGATAGCTGTAGATAAGCTAAAAGGGAAGAAGAAAGAAACAACCCATGAGGAGTTAGAAGAGACTGAGGAGGTGGCCCTCAACTAGAAAAGGTTGACATTCGTGCCAAGAGACCCTACACACCAGTTACAGTTTGACTGGATATTATAGGCCAAGGGGTTCAGGCATACAAGATACCTAGACGTCAAATACTTCAAGAATATGAGGGTCTGCGACAGAGTAATCAGCTTCCTGGAGGGTGCGAATTTGTGTACCCTATGCACCTCAGAAGCCCCCTCCCTAACACAACTAATGGCAGAATTCTTGTCGTCATTGGAGAAGTTACCGGTCAGTGACAGCGAATGTAAGAAGGGTGGCGGTGACTTCAAATGGAAGTGAGACTAGGAGGAAAGTCTCACACGATCACAGAGGGCATTCTTAACACAATCTTCACCAGAACAAATGAAGAAGCATAGGCATGCTCCACTTCTACTGGAGAAAAGGACACAATTGAGTACAACAATCATAGAATGTGGGAAAAGCTGACGGGGGAGCAAGAACCCAACTCAAAGAACTCAAAGGCGACTCTCATCACCTTGTGCTTTATCAGGGTGATGTAGAAGATAACTGCCAACACCATATTCACAAGGTCAGATACCGAAGGTGTAAGAAAAGGGGACATCTTCATAATATGGTCTATGTTGAATAAGAAGCTGGTGAATATAGGCAGAATCCTTATTGAAAGGCTATCAACAACAGAAAGAGGGGAGGAAAAACAGATAATGGAGTTCTGCATGGGAGGCCAAATTACAAAGATAGTATATCATTTCATGGATGCAGACCTATTGATGAAGTACAAGAAGACTAAGGGACATACGAAGATCAATATAAAGTCTCTTATCAACATGGGGATCTTGGCGTAGAAGGGAAACAAACTCTTCCACAAGCAAAGTTGCTCCAAGACGCTCCTCCCCCTCCCAGAACTGACATAGTATGATGCCCACAAGTTGCATCCCACTCAAGAAGACATCAACAAGATGTATTCGGGGGCCATCCATACTACCGCGAACCAATCATCGACAGCTGATGATAAGAATGAAAAAGCCAAATCTCCATATATAGAGACAAGGAAGCCAGAGGAAAGGAAGAAGCTGGTGATAAGGAAGAAGAAGAAAAAGCCATTGGAAAAGCCCATCGCCTCGAGGCCGCCCTCGTCGTGCTTCCCAGCTGAGATAGCAACGAGTGAAGGGTGCCAACCCAAAGCTAAAATCATAGAAGAGGGTGACCATGCACGCCTTGAAGCTACAACAACAAAACAACATGTTGAGGCTGAATAAGAAACCAACCAGGCACGTGAGGACCCCGAGGCTATACCTGATCCCATAATCCCATACGTGATCTTACAAATGCTGGGACAACCAGAGGTGGGCACCCCCAACCCAGCCATGCCAGCTCCACAACCGAAGGATCCCAAAGCATCCACAACACATGTGGACCCACATCGGTGATGTACTAGGCAATAAGTTTCATGTCATGTGGCAACACATGAATCAAACTTTTGAATTAAATTTAAATATTACCTCCACCCTGTGTACACTAACTACGCAGGTACAAACTCTAAATGAGAGAACTGAGGCACTCCCCTAGTTCATGCAAGGGATTATGAACACCCAAAACGCGCTAATGGGGGTGCTAAAAACTCTCATCGAGGAGATGGCGGACCTCAGGAAGAAGTGGGATGCCATGCAAGCAGACAAGGAGCTCATGCGAAAAGGGTACGAGGAAGTGTTGGATGACCTCAAAAAGGAGCGTCAACACTTAGATGAAGAACGCCGACAGCTAGATTTTGAACACCAAGAAATAGGTGGTTGGTGGCAGAGAAAAAAGACCAAGCGTCTGATGAGCCCTTCAACATCACACACTTCCTTGAGCCCTTTGAGCCTCGACAAAGATGATGACGATGTGGGGGGAACTGGTGCAGTAGCAACATCGAAAGAATAGAGTGCCAACGTGAAGACTTCCCTAATGGTTGAACCATAGGAAAAGGAATCACTGCCACAGTCAAACACTCATCAAGACAATGAAACAAAGAAGACTAATATGTTGTCAAGGGATTTCGATTTAAACAACAACCCAGAAAAAGATAAGGCTATACCAGAGGATCCCAAGCATGTCGTCATCGCCAGAGCAGAAAGCATAGCGACAAAAGATCTCACGTCACAAGAAATCAGAGATCTCAACAAATTCTTAGGCAACCTGACATTTGGGATGGACATCTACAATGACTTCTTGAAAGACCCAGAGCAGTATGATCAAGATGACTCTTTCTATGACGAAAAAATGGTCGCGACGTTAGCCACACTAAATGTTGTAGATCTGGAGCAACCGTCAAAAGAGAGTCATCCAACAAAAGACATAACTACAAAGATGTCCACGAAAGATGAAGTCAAGGTAACAACCCAAACACTGACTGAAATAAGGGATTTTCCTAAAAATAACATGCATACAAAAGAAGCTATTCAAAGTACTGTGTGCCACTCTACTTGAAGAGTTCCTACACCCTGATAAAGTGCAACCAATGTTCAACGACACCATACATCTAGCAGGGCTCTTATTTGATGACAACAACAAAGTTATTGATGTGATAGAGCTACAATGCACAGTGAGCAGGGAAGAAACAAAATTCGTGGTCCTACCCATAAGGACTGTAAAGCACTTGGGACTGATTGTTGTCAACTTATACGAAAGATGTACAATAGTGTTCAACTGTTGCGCAGCTAAACTGGACCATGCCTACTGGATATACAAGAACAAGGAAGAAAGAGATATCTTGAAGGTGCTGCTACATCTGCAAAGAGCTATACAATCAGCAAACAATAGACATAAGGGGATGTGGAAACAATTCTCCATATGCAAGAAGGTCCCCCAAGAAATGGTTGGAACATGGGACTACACCTTCATAGTGCTACGGATGATGGAAACTATTAATAAGGGAGTCCCACTGGAAGATCTCTACACAGAAGATCTGCATGGACTACGTGGTATATATGCAATGGAGGTTATCTACGACCGTCACTTCTTCAACGACCCGACGATGCCTTCAGACGCAGTACCGCAGAGGCTTCACTAAGAAATCCCCCTTACTGAAAAGAAAACATGGAGGGAGGAACTCAAAACCTTGTGGATCGATCCTACAAAGCCAGCTAGAGTGGCAACCTGGAAGGAAGGTTGGGGCAGTTGAAACAAGTGACAGAGATAGAATACCAGAACTTAAGCCCGAGCAGCCTCCAGTGATAGAAGAGAATGAGGAACAACCTCTAGCCAGCCAGCTAGAAGAAGGAGAGATAGAAGAAGACGATCTTCCCAAAGGTAAACCAGACGGCCCAGTTGGGGACATAGTCCAAACCTTCAAGTATTTTAACAGGCTGGAGCTGTGTGAACCTATCTTTAGAATCCCTAATTATAATAATGAAATCCTTGAAGGAAGATGACATGTTAGAAGAGGCGATCTTTGAAAGGGATGACATCTGCGTGCTGAAGGACGACCTCCGAGAAATGTTGAAAACATGAGGGTACCTCTCAATCAGAACAATGTCAGCTTACCAAGCTCTACTAAATGACAACATGCCAAATATGTACATGAAATATTTCCTTTTGGTGGATGACATCCTAAGAGACAAAAGATCATGGAAAAAGGAATGCCTAGCGATGTCTCTCCCAGACTACACTTCCTACCTATCCTTCATGACAGTCATTGGATCTTGCTAGTAGTCAGTATCATTACAAGGACTGTGATACTATACAACAACTCAAATGCAGCCTTCACACTAAACAAGAGAACAAACATGACTACTACAAAGACACCTACATAAGAGAAGGCAGTCACATGCGCTTAGGCAATTATAGGGATGCTGAAAAGTCACGACAAAGGGTACAAGCATAAAGAAGACAAAGACTTCAAGAAGAAGCAATTTTGTCGCATAAGCTCTCAGTAGGTTCCTCTATCAAATGACTATGGCTTCTATTATCTAGCCTAGATGATGGCCCTAGCCACAAGAACACAAAGGTGGAGGGTATGCAGTATGAGCAATACCACCCGCTACGCAGAGTGTACGCCAGCATGCTCCTCGAGTCAAAGTGGGCCACCAAGACCAATTAACAGAAATAAAACAAGCCCGGTCATAAGCATACTAATGCAACATGTGAATTTCAATGCTGACAATGTGTACATAAATGATTTTAATAATTATGGGGCTTGGATGAATCCTACCAGACCATAATAATTTCCAACACCCCAGTAAACAATGAAACACTACCTCAAAATCTAGACTTGTAAGTTTATACTCATTATGTTTTTTCTTAAAAGATGAGTGAAAATGTTGAAGAGCTTCAAAAACTCAAGAAAGAGGGTCTTTTCACCCTAAGCCACCTCAAAATAGAGGGTATTTTTAGCCACACATCCTAGACAATAGTAAGAATACATAATCCAATAATATGTATTATTAAACACACAAACAGTAAGGTGTCCGCCTAAATACTTTACCTTGGCTAGCTAATATGAACCTTAAGTGCCCACTTAGCATATAAAAATAAGCATACTGTTTTTGTTGCATGGATTGCCCAATTGTGTATGCAAAAGGGATCATGGTTTAGGTCCATTAATTACATCTTAATTAATTTATCCTTATCTTTTTTATTAATGCATTGGACCAGAGAAAGTCAAAAATACATTATATAGTTTTACTTAATATTTGTAAACTTTTTCTTATTTATTATATATGATAATGAAAGATAAGTATAATACATAATGAATATATTATTATACGATATTGTATTATAACTTTGTATCAAATGCTAGTATAATACAAATGCTACTAGTATTGTAGCATAGTACCAAAACTATGTGTATCATGTCTTATTATGTCATAATAGTGTAATAAAATCTTTGTGGTTTACTTGTAACACCTTAGTAAATGTAGCTCAATATAATGTTAAGAAACACGGTAGATTAAGCATTAGTATGTTATTATATTCTTGTTCCATCACACCATATACTTATAAGTTTTAATACCTCAGTATGGTCATTATGCCTATTAATATTCTAATATTGACTATTTATTAGACTTTTAGTTAGGTTTCATTACGTTAAACTTCAAACAGTACAAACAAAAAATGAAGTATACATATCCATCATTGTTTAAAATAATTACAGCATGAAGCGGTCCAGCAAGCATTTTTTCAAAGCCCAACCTTGAGCTAATGTTTCCATCTTTTTAACATATATTGCACGACAAAAGAATATTATAATACATGAGAAGGTTCTCATTTCACCGTATTCTGTAATAAAAAGCCACACCAATCATGACTAATATTTAAATCTAACAAGTGTATGTTATCACCTTGTGTATCAACCTTGTTTGGATTGACTTTACAAAGAATTGTTGAGAGTCTTGATACATAGTGGATGGTACAAGATTGAGATGGTTCTTGTTTGCTGTTTTAGGAACCTAAGATTGTTTATTAACATTCATAAGCAATGGGAAGTCTAACACAGAGACCCTCTTACAACTCAACCAAAGGTTCTCCCATGTACAATTTTATAAGGCAAATCCCCAACCAAAAGGTCCTTAAAAGGGTTCTCTCAAGGATAACTTAAGTGGGAGATCCCAAGCCAAGGAGAATCATTGTAGGGTTGCAAATGTTCAGTTATTAACCTTGTGGAAAAGTGATAGAGTGGGGAAACCCCTTGTGTAGATTTGTTCTTATTAATAGAAAGACATTCCCTTCTTTCTATATATAGCATCAGGGAGAAGCATACAGACACGAGACAAATCCTAATGGGCCAAGACACACTTGCACCCATATTATAAATAGACTAAATAACTTAAGTAAAATAGAAATAACTTAAATAAATACTCTCTAAACACCTCCTCAAGTTAGAGCTTGAGATAATCCCAAGTCATCTTGCAAACAGACAGACAGGCAGACAAATTAAATAAAATAAAAAGGCAACCAAGCTCATACAAAAATGTCTCCCCCTCAATGCTATAATAAATCACTCATGCACTCCAATACTCCCCCTCAAGTTGATAATCCAAAAGTAAGTAGCAGGAGCTTCTTGATCAATATGAAGTAGCTTCTAAAGCAGATAAAACATCAATAGGTAACATCATGGTCTTCATCACAGTAGCTAACATCATCAAGTAGACCAGAGAGTGTTGGAACACAAGAAACAATAGATAATGTGCATACAAGGCATGGACAAGAAAGGAGTCAACATGCTCAAGGCATGACCAAACCAGAGAGTGTTGGAACATGGTAGTAGAAAATAGATGATGTAGTCGGATAAAAGGCCATTGTGCCTAAAGTAGAAAGTGGAACAAAGACTCCAAGATGAATAGCAGTAGTAGAAAAGCATGAAGCTCCACCATAAGCATGTAATTCACCAAAGGTTCTCATCATATAATTATTATCGTAGTAGTAGACATCGTGGTCCATAAAGTGTTGGGTCACAGTCTCGAAAGAGCATTGAGTCACAATAACAGTAGTAGTAGACATGTGCAAGGCACATACAAAGGGTCAACACACAAACAAAGTACGGACAGCAGATAGTGCAAAAGCACATAGTAGCAAGTAAAATATGCTAATAATATCACAAGTAGCAAGAATAATGTCGCTCAATAGAAAATTAGCAACATATACAACAAGTGAAGTAGATAGATTCATAGCAACAGTCGATGATGATGAATAAGCTTCACAAGCAGCAAATGGATCCATATAGAGGAAAAATAATGCTCCATAGAAGTAGTAAAAGTAGCATGAAGATCCATATAGAAGCAAAACTACAGTCTTCTTCATTTTATTTCATCTCTTTAAAAGAGTTGGACCCGATAGGGGATCCACTCCCTACTGAAATTTGAGGAATAAAACATCCATTCCAAACACACACAAAATATATGTTGGAATATGTTTGAGATTTTCAAATCTCAAATGATGGTATACAAAAGACCAAAGTATAGTAGTAAAATATAAAACATGACTGTATTCAATTTTATAAAAGTGCATCATCATCTCCCATATTGGGTTTACCATGATATTGCATCATAAGGATCTAGTAGAGGAAAATCTAAACCATATCAAGTTTGTCTCCAAGCATCAACTCCTTGACCTAGGTCCAACTCAACATGCCATGTACTTCATGTCTTACACTGGGGTTGGAAGCATACCCCAGCAAGAGGAGAAAAATAGATAACATCAGCATAAGGCTAGTATGTTCATACTAAATATGGATTGAGCAAAATTATGAAAAAGGACATCAATAAACAAGACATCCCATAGAAAAGAAAAGAACTACCCAAGTGGGCATCAAGAGAAATGAATTATAATCAATGATAAAAGAGATATTTGGCATTAATAAAACGTAAAAATTGTACCACACAAGCACATACCAAGAATTAGGGCACACAACCCATCAATATCAATCATCAACCTGCATGCATATGAGATAAGCATAGCACTAGAACAATATAAACACAATGGCGGCCAAGGCTCATAACCTTGAAACCTGATAGAGATTGGCACATAATAAAGTGTGGGCACAAAACTGGGTATGGGGCACATAACCTCCATCCCAAAATTATAATATGGGCACATAAGCCAAAAATCAAAGCACTTACACTACTCTACAGCTATTGCATCACATAACATGCTTAACGTAGAGGCAAGTAAAAATTATAGTCTAAATAAACAAGATTTCCATCACATAAATAGACAATATAAATATCCACCACATAAGTGGAAAAATTAGGGTTTCTTCAAGAATAAAGCATAAGTTGGAGTCAAAAGAAAGTCCAACAAAATAGGGTGATTATAATATCATAATCAAGTAGAATGTTTCACATGGAGTAAATTCTTAAAAGAGAGATGTTGTGTGGACTATCAAAAGAGTGATAATTTAGGATGATTGCTCAATATAGAATAATTGGGGATGCAAAGATACGTGTAGAGGGAGAAATTAAAAATTGCTTAATATATGAATAGCATGGGATGCAATCATACCTCACTTTAGAGTCTAAACAAGTCCAAAGCCAGTCATAGATTCAAGCATAGGTCTCCAAAACACCTACCAAGCATGCATGTAGAATTAGGGTTGGGTTTACATGAATATGATAAACCCTAAATTTTGTCTTTTTGTATTGTTGAATTTGGTTAGGAAAACTATGCCATATTGTATATTACATTTTTCTGAGTTCATATCATATTTTACTTTATTTTCTAATTTATAAATTATTAGATATGGATTTTAGGAATATTAATCAATTAGGAAAATCCATGAAAATCACATATTCCATTTATTGGAATTAGGAAATGAGACCAATATCATTAGATAGAGCCAACCATCACAATTTTGAAACATATTTTATTTTATTTTTCCAAGATGTATATAATTAGTTATGAATTTTCAAAACTTGACCAATCAGAAAATTATAATAAGCCACATAAAACATTATCTGAATATACATAAAACCCTGCTAAGATCTACCAACCATCGCATGCCACCTGGCACAGGGAGTCTCGATCAACCAAGAGCACGGCTCAACACATTAAAATAAAACATAGAGGATGAAAAGGTGAGTTTACCCTCGATGCGAAATAGAACGTAATAGAAACGAGTGGGGCAGAATCGGGAATAGAGGAAGGTGAGTGTCCCTCCCTCAACCTCTCATGCCATGGTAGTCGCCTGGAGCCACGTCCGACTAGGAGGATCGGATCCTTTCTCCAACTCATGATGCTTCTTCCTCAGTACAAGGGAGAACAACCCAAAAGATTCAAGGAATCAAAACAAACATGAAAAGCTTACACAAGGGTCTTGGAGATGCCCAAAGCCTCCAAATGCTTCTCAGTCATGATTGGCAGGAAAACGTAGCAGGTGAGGCAACTATGAGACCAAAAAAAAACTCAACAAGAAAACGTACGAGGCAACTACTGTAGGTCATAGAGGACTCGCAGGGGAAATCGTCGAGTAAAAAGGGAAAGGAAACTCAAAGAACGCTATGGAAGTTTTCAGCAAACATGGGTGTCAAGGGTAGAAATCAAAATCACAGATGCACCAATTTGCACTCTATGAACCCTGTGGGATTGACAGAGGATGGTTGGAGGAAACTTATCACAGGTTCCATTGGCATGTGGTGGTCAGGGATGCTCAGGGGCAGACGTGGTGGCCTAGCGAAGCAAATGGGATTCGCGAGGTGACATTAGTGACTTCTGATAAAATTAAGTCTGGAGGAGAGGTTTCAGAGGTCAATGGTGATTTATGAGTACTCAGGTTTAGGTAGGAGGTGAAGAACAGGAACCTACAACTCATAGGGTAAGCCGCGATGGAGGGTGGATTGGGGGTTTCTTATATAGAAAGCCCTAGGGTTTGAGTAACAGCTTAAAAGAGTTTTTGTGACCTCCAGAAAGCAAAGGAGAAAGTATTTTGGTGATTAATGCAGAGGGGAGAGATATCCAAACAAGTGAAATTTAGCCAACTATGTCACAGAGAGAAAGGAAAGGGTGAAAGTAAGAACAAAGTGTGACGACCTTTGATCGAAGATCAGGCGGTCAGAAAAGGTTTGTGTATCTACTTTAAAATCAGAAACCAAGAAGCATAGTGTTACGAGCCCAAAAAATACGAATATCTTCTTGCGACAAGATGAATGTGAAACTATAGGAGATCGAACTAATAAATAGAAATATTTATTAAATTGAGTCATGTTTAATTACTCTTTCATTCCTAATTAATTTGGGGGCTCAAACATGTTCCAATTAATATGAAATTTTACACCTAGACTGATTAAGGTATGTAGAATCTGATTTTGGCATTAGTTTTCACATCTAGAAAGTTTTGATATCTTATTTAAATATTTTAAGGAAAATCATATTTTCTTTTTCCTAATGCATTAAAGGCATATAGATTCTCTCATTTAATGTGAAACTTCACCCACAAGAAAATTTTGACATATGGAATATGATTTTGCCATAAATTTCATATTGTGATATTATTTATCACATTATTTAATGTTTAGGGCTTTTACAAACTTTTTCTCTCCTAAACTGCACTTAAACATTTAAGGTTGTCCCAACTAGAGTAGGTTAATTTTGACATCTAGATTACGAATTTGAGATTTGTGTCCACTTTTGAAGTCATTTAATGATTTATTTTCTAATTTGGAGAAAAACTCATATTTCCTTTTCTAAAGAAATTAGGATAGTTATTATTGTGCAAATAAGTTGAAATTTGACTCCCAAGCTAATTGAGACCCAAGGAACACGATTTTCATCTTAGATTTTGGTTTTATAGTTCCCTATTTCATTGATAATCTTATATTAAAGTCACATTATCTTAACATCAAACCTTAAACAATATTATCACATGTGACATATTTTATGTGTTTCTTATTGGTCTTATGATTGATAGGAGGGTATTATATCATATTTGTTTGCAATCCTAATATGTCTTAGTTAGGTATCTAATGTTATCCTTGTTTGGCCAAGTCGAAAGAATCAAACTTTCTATCGTCCAAGGCATAAGATCAAGGTCAAGAAGCTAGGTTTTGGTATGTTACAACACTCTACCCCTTGAAAGGATTTCGTCCTCGAAATCTAATCGTTCATACATCATCAACCAACTACTCTCCATCCCTTAAAAGGTTTAACCTAATAAGTCAAACTAAACAACATCAAGGTACCATGGTCACTTAAGCATCTTTTAGTTGTGAATATTTTATGGGTTTATGTCGTTCATGAATCCAACTAAAAAATCATAACCAACTAGGGTTGAGCTTTAGGTCCTTATGTCTCTAACCTAACAATCCTAAGGTTCTCTTCAACAACCAAAGGTCAAAAAGGATAGGTCAACAACTTTAGATTATGCCATATATTCCTAGTCACCACTTCACTGCCAAACTAGGGTTTAGGATATATATTCCAACTAATTCTAGGGTTTGTCTACTAAAACTTCACATATCTTTTCATTGTGACTTAGATCAAGAAAAATCATCAAAATTAGAAGAAAAAAATTGTAAATATATTAGTATAATTCAAAATAATTTTTTGACAACAAGATACTTTGCGAGGAAAAACAAAAATGTTACCAAAATCAATGCGAGAACTAAGTTAGAAATTTTTCATATAAGATCTCATTATCCTAACAGTACCTCATCCTCGTAACATGAATCTATCCTCAAGCCAATACCTCATAACATCTAAAGATATATGCCACCATTAATCTATATGGTAGTGTAAGCTCATCTCAAACCTCATCATGTTAGGGTTTACTGATCAATATTCCTATATGTATACCTCACATCAACTTTTCAACATATCATGAATAACATAGGTAAATTCTAGGGTGAACATCTCACCTAGAGGGTGACTATGAAAGGTAAGGGTTCTGGTCAGGGAGTCAAAATTGAAATAGTTAGATTCTGACTACCATGGGCTCTAATACCATGTTGTAAAGAGTGGGACCCGATAGGGGATTCACTCCCTACTAAAATGTGAGGAATAAAACATCCATTCCAAATAGACACACAAGGTATGCTGGAGTAGGTGTAAAATTATCAAATATCAAATGATGGTATACAAAAGACCAAAGTATAGCAACAGAATATAAAACATGACTATATTCAATTTTACAAAAGTACATCACATCTCCCATATTGGGTTTACCTGGATATTACATCATAAGGATACAGTAGAGGGAAATCTAAACCATATCAAGTTTGCCTCCAAGCATCAACTCCTTAAGCTAGGTCCAACTCAACATGCCATGTCCTCTATGTCCTACATATGGGGTTGGAAGCATACCCCAACAAGAGGAGAAAAATATATGACATCAGCATAAGGCTAGTATGTGCATACTAAATATGGATTGAGAAACATTATTAAATAAAGGACATCAAGTAATAAGGCTTCTGATAGAAATGGAAAGAACAATCCAAGTGGGTATCAAGAGAAATGAATTACAATCATATGATAAAAGAGATATTTTCCATTACTAAAACATAAAAATTGTGTCACACAAGCACATATCAAGAACTAAGGCACACAACCCATCAATATTCATCATCAACCTGCATGTGAGATAAGCATAGCACTAGAACAATATAAAGACAATGGCGGCCAAGGCTCATAACCTTGAAACCTGATAGAGATTGGCACATAACCAAACTCCCTAATATATAAAGTGTGGGCACAAAACTCGGGTATGGAGCACATAACCTCCATCCCAAAAATATGATATGGGGACATAACTAAAAAAAACCAAAGCAATTACACTACTCTAGGGATACTAAAACACATAACATACTTAATGTAGAGGCAAGTAAAAAGTATTGTCAGAATAAAGATTGCCATCACATAAATGAACAACATAAACATCCACCACATAAGTGGCAAAATTAGGGTTTCTTCAAGAATAAAGCATAAGTTGGAGTCAAAAGAAAGTCCAAAAAATAGCGTGATCATAATATCATAATCATGTAGAATGTATCATATGGAGTAAATTCTCAAAATAGAGATATTGTGTGGGCTATCGAACGAGTGATAATTTAGGATGATTGCTCAATATAGAATAATTGGGGATACAAACATACATCTAGAGAGAGAAATTAGAAACTCAATATAGAAATAATGTGGGATGTAATCATACCTCACTTCAGAGTCGAAACAAGTCCAAATCTAGTCCTTGATCTCCAAAACACCTATTAAGCATGTATATGGAATTAGGGTTAGGATTACATGAATTTAATAAACCCTAAAATCGCCTTTTTGTTATTGTTGAATTAGGTTAGGAGAACTATGTCATATTGTAGATTACATTTTTTGAGTTCATATCGTATTTTACTTTATGTTTCTGACTTATAAATTATTAGATTTGGATTTTAGGAATATTAATCAATTAGGAAAATCAATGAAAATTACTTATTTTATATATTGGAATTAGGCAATGAGACCAGTATCATTTAATAGAGCCAAACACCAAGATTTCAAAGCTTATTTTATTTTATTTTATTTTTCCAAGCTATATATAATTAGTTATGAATTTTCAAAACTTGGCCAACTAGATAAGGCTAATAAGCCACGTAAAACATTATCTGGTTATACATAAAACCCTACTGATATGTACCAACCGTTGTGCACCACCTAGCCCACAAACTCTCACTCAACCAAGAGCACAACTCAGCATAATATAATAAAACACATAGGGCGAAAAGATGAGTTTAGCCTTGATGAAAAACAGAATGTAATGGAAATGAGTGGGGCAGAGTCGGGAATAGACAAAGGTGATTGCCCCTCCCTCAACCTCTCACGCCACAGTTGTCTCCTATAGCCACAGTCGGTGAGGAGGATCGAAGCTTTACTCCAACTCATGATCCTTCTTCCTCTGCACAAGGGAGAACAACCCAAAAGATTTGTGGAATCAAAATGAACTCGAAAAGCTTACACAACGGCCCCGAAGATTCCCAATGCCTTTGGATGCTTCTTAGCCATGCTTGGTAGGAAAAAGTACCAGGCGAGGCAACTATGAGACCAAATAGAACAAAACTAAACACGAAAACACATGAGGCAACTATTGTAGGTCACAGAGGAATCGTAGGGGCAATCGTCGAGTAAAAAGGGCGAGAAAACTCAAAGAACACTATGGAAGTTGCTGGAAAATAGGGGTGTTGAGGGTAGAAATCAAAATCACAGATGCATCAATTTGTAATCGATGAAACATGTGGAATTGATAAAGGATGGATGGAGGAAACTTATCATAGGTTCTATTGGCATGTGGTGGTTGGGGATGCTTAGGGGAAGACACAGTGGCCTGGTGAAGCAAATGGGATTCGTGGGGTAACATTAGTGACTTCCGATCAAATTAAGTTTGGAGGAGAGGTTTTAGAGGTCCGGTGGTGATTTTTGGGTACTCAGGTTTAGGTAGGAGGTGAAGAATAGGAACATGCAACTCAGAGGGTAGGCCACGCTAGAGGGTGGATTGGGGGTTTCTTAAATAGAAAGCCCTAGGGTTCGAGTAATAGCTTGAAAGAGTTGTCGTGACCTCCCAAATGCAAAGGAGAAAGAATCTCAGTGATTAATGTAGATGGGAGAGATATCCAAAGAAGTGAAATTCTGCCAACTGTGTCGCAGACAAGAAAAGAAAGGGTGAAAGGAAGAAGAAAGTGTGACGACCGTTGATCGAAGATCGAATGGTCAGGAAATGTTTGTGTATCTACTTTAAAATCAGAAACAAGGAATCATAGAGCTACGATCCCACAAAATCTAGATATCTCTGCATGACAAGACAAATGTGAAACTATAGGAAATCGAACCAATAAATAGAAATATCTATTAAATTAAGTTATATTTAATTACTCTTTCATTCCTAATTAATTTGGGGGCTCAAAGATGTTCCAATTAATATGAAATTTTGCACCTAGGCCAATTAAGGAATGTAGAATTTGATTTTGGCATTAATTTCACATTGGAAAGTTTTGAAATATTATTTAATTCTTTTATGGTAAACCATATTTTCTCTTTCCTAATGTATTAAAGACATTTAGATTCTCTCATTTAATGTGAAACTTCACCCACAAGCAAAATCTAACATATGGAATATGATTTTGCCATAAATTTCATATCATGAGATTATTTATTACATTATTTAATGTTTAGGGATTTTACACACTTTCTCTCTCCTAATCTACACTTAAACATTTAATGTTGTCCAAATTTGATGAAAATTCACACATAGGATAATTTTGACAGGTAGATTATGAATATGAGATTTTTTCCACTTTTTAAGTCGTTTAATGATTTATTTGATAATCTGGAGAAAAACCCATATTTCCTTTTCTAAAAGAAATTAGGATAATTATTATTGTGCAAATAAGGTGAAACTTGACTCCCAAGCTAATTGGGACCCAAGGAACACGATTTTCATCTTAGATTTGGGTTTTGTAGTTCCATTTTTCATTGATATTAGATGAAAGTCACATTATCTTAAAATCACCTCTTTCGCCTTTAGTCTTTCTTGCGTTTGAGTGGGTTGAACGACTTTCTCCCACTCATCATACTTTGTTTTGTCTTTCAATCAGATTTCAAGCTTATGACTAACCAAGGTTACGAAGTAAGTAAACAAAGAATCTTGTATAATAAGGTAGTGATTCAAACAAAATGCACATATATGAAAGACCAGTTTTCTTTTTCATGGATGTTCGTTAAGACAAAAAATATGGAAGTATCAAAATGCAGCTATATAAGATAACAACTTTTGAATCAAGCATAATTTCACTTCCACAAAAGGAAGAATGCTCGGCTACTGCTAAAGGAGAAAGAACCAACCACATAATGAGCGTAGAATTTTGCATCAGTCAATGCCAGTATGAAAGGCAGAACATAGTTAAGGAGAATCCCAGTTCATTTGCTAGAAAAAGCAAGCAATTCTTCCGCTATCGGTGAAGTCTTTCTTTTTTTTTGGTCGGCAAAAAACTCGTGTTACTATAATGAGATACCAAAACTTTAGGTACAACTAAACGCACCCCCTAATCCTCCAGAGGATTACCAAAACACCAAAAGGATTACAAAACAGTCTTACAAAGAATACCCAACAAAAACTGACAAGGACTCTGACCTAGATCTACACACCAAAAGCAAACATACAAGCCACCGCAGAAAGACTCGCCCCCTACTCTGATGAAGAGCTACTCATACAATAATGCACACCCACAAAGAGAGCAGATACATCAGCATAGGGAGAAGAAAAACTACCCTGGCCAGAACACCTGCTTGTTGAAGTGGTACCAAGAGAGAACTGTCTATATTCATCCGCATACACAGCATAAAGCTGGCAGCAGCATCCTGTACTCCTGTCGGGCACACGAAAACACTAGAAGTGCTATATCAACTGCTTCGATCACCAGGTTGCAACCAGCCTGAAACATCCTTCACACAACAATATCCGCACCCACAAAAATAGTAGAAAGAATGAAACAAGAAGCAGCTCCCAGCCTTCGGACAGCAGACACAGACCTCAGCATCACCTGCATCTCAGACCGAAAATAGGAGAAGGAATGATATGGCGTCAGCCATTCTTCCTCTTCTTAGGGGATTTTTTCCCCAACTAGGCCTGTAATTACTGAACTCCAGTGATTCAGCCTCCCAAGGATCTAGCTCCAAATCCGAATTTGGATCCATTTTGGATACATCCTCATCAAACAGCTGCTCCTTCTCCAATGGAAAACTGTAACGTCCCCGGATTTTCAACTTCTCAAAACCCCATGGAGATGAGAAGACAAAATCCGAAAACATTAGCAATTATATCAGAAAGTGATGCGGAAGCATAATACGCATACATGAACATACAACCATAACATTTCTCAACAATAACATGTATATTATTACAACATGAATTACATTTACATATTAAAAGAAGATTTACAAGTCTATGAACATGTATGCTAACAGTATCTTAACACAATAGGTACAACCTGGACAACTACTCACTTCCTTTCTTTTATCCCACGCTATCTCTGAACCTAAAACATACATAAAACAACGAATCAACACACAAGGTGTTGTATACGTGGGTAGAAAGATACATACTAATATGTTTGCACAATTGAAATTACTTGAGAAATAAAGAGTAAAAGAAAACATTATTTAAAGCGATAATCAGGTAAACATTCATTTTATTGCGTTCACTTTGATGCAGTTGTACTACACATACTTGCACTTGACTTACATCTAGTGTGGGCAATATAGTATCATCATACATCTAACATGGGCCAAGGAATCATACATCCATGTTAGGCAACATACATCCACACCAGGCTATGTGCTCTAGTAGCTACAACTCATCATACTCATTTATGTTCTATTAGATTTGGCGAAGTATAACTCATACTAGTTCAACCAAGCAATCATATCCAAATACGAGCATTCAAGATATTACATATCATAGGCAACCAAAAAACTAGTCTTATACTTAATAAATCCCACGTATACAACACCTTGTGTGTTGATTCGTTGTTTCACGTATGTTTTAGGTTCAGAGATAGCGTGGGATAAAAGAAAGGAAGTGAGCCGCTGTCCAGGTTGTACCTATTGTGTTAAGATCATGTTAGCATACATGTTCATAGACTTGTAAATCTTCTTTTAATATGTAAATGTAATTCATGTTGTAATAATATACATGTTATTGTTGATAAATGTTATGGATGTATGTTCATGTATGCGTATTATGCTTCCGCATCGCTTTCTGATATAATTGCTAATGTTTTCGGATTTTGTCTTCTCATCTCCATGGGGTTTTGAGAAGGTGAAAATCCAGGGATGTTACAGTTGGTATCAGAGCATGAACAATAGCTACACCTAGCAATTGCTCACCATGAAACATAAAACTAAATTCCACCTCTCACATTAAATCTTAGAAACTTAGTAAGTTGTTCTATAGGAATAAGGTTTGACTTAGCCTCTAAGTTAGAACCTAGATGTTTGAGAACTAGGTTTAGATAAGTGTGTGAAACCCTTTCCATATAGAGCTCATATGTATTGGGTAGCTACACTAATCTACACCTTGTTATCACCATTTCACTAGGTGACATGATACTAGACTGTCTACTGTCTGTGGGACACTCGATTTTGCTGATTTGGTTTTGTTTTCCAATCGGCTCGAGCTTCGACAGTTTTCTCTGACGTCTTCTTTCTCGGAGGAAAACTATATAATATTTTATTAGATATGTGTAAATATAAAAATGTGTCCCTAACGCAAGATAGTAGTGGATGTTCATGCAATCTAAGTGAAAGGGAGTGACATCAGTCTAGAAGAGAGAATAGATCTAGATTAGAAGTCTAGAGCCTCATAAGGGTATGTGATAGATAGATAGACAAAAGAAAGATGAAGGAAATAAGTATATAGAATCTCATCTAAGTTTGATCTCTGATGGTATAAGTTTCCTTATAAAGATTTAAATTGTATATTAGTTGAATCCAATTATAGAGAGTTTAAGCAAAATCTTGATGATGAAAGTACATTCCCTTTTCCTACTTAAGATAAGCTAAGTTAAGATAGAAATGAGTGTGCATGAGCCTCAAGGTCTTATACAAGGGGGATATCTAGTGGTAGGATGAGATATGTGGTGAACTCTAGAGAGAGTAAGACCCACAGGGAGAAGGTCATAGGACCTAGCCTCCAATATATGAGATATGTGTTAAAAAACAAAATGTCCTACACTAGATTACTCTTGAGTGTTGAGTTGAGTCCTTATGCATGATTCAAATCTATATGTAAGAATTGGGTAAAAGAAAAGGATGGGTAGATGACTCATATGATAAAGTCAATCCTGTGGCTGAATTAGGTTCTAGCTGGAGTGACATATTTTGTAAATCTCATCATTAGTTGCAAGTGAGGTAATATATGAACCCTAGTTATGAGAGTATGATGCTCTGTGCAAAAGATACTCAACGTACATGTTCTCCCTTCTTCTTCTCTTTCTTAATATATGATGATAGAAACCTCACTTGAGCTATATAGATGATTTATATATGAGGAGTCACTCGTATAAGCTTGACCTATTCTATATTCCCCCCCCATATCATACATGTAGTACCAAAGATTGAAATCATGATAAGTTTGACTTTAAAATATTCTCTTCCCCTTCATATGAAACATGAAGGATATGATGCTGAGATCATGGGATAAACTTAGTATATTCTCTTTTTCCCTTCACATAATACATGCAAGACATAAAAAGTTTAACTCATGAACTTGATATAAAGATATTTTTGGATCATAGGATATGTGATCAGAAATACACTTCGTAACTTTGATCCTTCTCAATGTATGCTTCTAAGTTGAGTATGAATATCAAACCATAGGGTGAAACCCTAATGGTCAAACATGATACGTAAGCCCTTCTTAAGTAGAAAAATTATAATATCAAGGATGAAGATAAATATCCTCTAGTGCTGAAATCATTATAAGATGTTGATCATAAAACATATTAATGATGTTAGATTTGAACGATCTGAATATCATGGCCTATAAACAAATTCCTCCTGAACATTAAAAGCATGAACAAAACATGTACCCTTAGAGGTGATGTAACCCTAAAATATCATAATTTCATGTTATGGCTAAGACATTAAGTGATGCTTCCACACATATAAGGTGGGGTGGACACACCCAAGAATCTCTAGACCCTAAGCTGACAACTTAGAGTGCATGCAATTATGGTGGTCTTAGAACCTAAGAAATGGTGATGTATATAAAGCTAAACTCCTAAATAACCTCCTAAGGATGAGATTAGTTGAATTTCGAGGATGAAATTCCATATAAGGTGGGGTGAATGTGATGACCCTGAATTTAGGATTTTGATACCTAACATAGTAAATTAAGATGATGAATGTTAAGTAGATGATTAATGCCAAGTTGAGTAACTGGTGAGTCAATTATGGATCCTTGTCATGTAAAAGGTGTACTTGGAGTACAATTTATGGTTATCAAACCTATTTGAGTTCAATTTTGATGAACATCTTTGTTTAACCGATTGGATATTTATGAGGTTAAGGTACCCATTTAATATTCTTGGTGAACTGGGGTGATATATTGATGAACCTTGAGGTAACTTGAGTTTTAAGATACCTAGATTATGCAATTAGTTATGATTGAGAAGTATGGTCGGATGACTCATTTATGTATCATGCAATCACTCAATTTACATTCAGATTGATAAGGAGGATATTTGGGGAGGCGCGGCTCACTATGAGACATTTTGGATGATCGGGTGGTGGAGACTGTCTCCTACAGCCGAACCACACAGATCCGATGATAATGGAAGGTAGAGGTCTCGAGGGCTTAGTCAAGCTTTCTTAGTTTTTGGTTGCAACAGATTTCTTCCTCGTACCCCGCAGAATTTGGGACCCCCTCCTTTGCGGCTTGGAATGGAGTTTTGAGGGAGATACACCTTTGTCTCTCTGGGTCCTCTCCATCATCATTAATAGCAAACAACATAGGGATGGGAAGCCTGAACAGGAGGCCACCCTTCGGATCCATAGGAAGTCAAGGCTGAAACATCAGTCCTCATACTTTGGCCCTGGCTGCGACTGAGAGTACCAAGCAATCCTCCTGTCCTCTTTCGCCTCTTGCTGGGACGACTGCTAGAGAGGAAGGTCGAGGTACACGAAGGAGGAGTGAGGCACAAAGCTTTCACTATAGGTTTGTTATTCATTTGGGTCTTCCCAATGGAGTCTCTACCGGCGGTGCCCTACCTTGGATGATGGATCGTCGGACTCCCGTACGTGATGTAGATCGTGTGTAAGGAGAGATCGAGGGAGCCGGACGAACCAGTTCGATTCACCTGCTTGATCTGCTGCCACGCGAGGCACTCACCCATGAATCCTAGTCACGTTGCAGCTTTAGAATCTGCCTGTGAGATTCCTTGCACCAATTCGGAGGGTGGGGGAAGGTCCTGGCCTTGGCTCACGCTCGTCGGAGTCAAGGTAGTGGCGGCTTGATGCCCTGATCGGAGCCCTTCACGAGATGGTATGCAGCCGTCGGGTAAGTGCAGAGAGAGAGATGTGTCTGGCCAATCCTAGGTCATATCGGATGGCTTATCTTCTCCCAGGTTGAGCATTGTGCCCCCTAAGGCGGTGATGCTCCCATACAGCCGGAATCCAAGGCGACGCTAATTCGGTCTGCGGAAGAACTTGCGCGTGGAGTCAAGGATGAAGCGGACGAAGGCGGAGGGTAGACCCTTGACCAGACCAGCATAGGACCGGCCGTCCCAAAAGCTAAACCAGGCGGCCGACAAGTGAAGTTGTGCCCTCTTGGTGGACACGTGGCAGTCCCAGATAGGCTGAAAAAGGTAATTATACCCAGAAATTCTCAGTTATTGAATAATTCATAGCAATTAGCTTAATGATCGGAAAAATACAAATAATATACCTAAATTCTCAAAAAAATGTGTAGAATAATATGAAATCATAATATCAGGCTTTTGATGCACTAATATCAGTGATATCTTATTAGTTGTAAAATACTTAGTTCATGAGTAATAAATATCAAATGATGATATTAAATTATGGAAAAATGCCAGTAAGTCTATAATCATGTATAGAATGCATATGATGTCAGATATGGTCATGTTGATGCATGAAAGCCTATAATTTGATTAATTTGGCTAATTAGGGCTAATAACACTAATGATAATGCAATTAATACATGCATGCCCAATAAATGATGAAATTCACAGAACATTCTCATATCTGTAATTGAATGATAATATGTAAATATGAGACCAGTTTTGTACACGAAATTCATGTTGTAAGAAGATGAACCTTGATACATGGGTTGTAACCCTAACTTGAATAATGTATATAAACTAGGGTTAATATGTGCACCAAAAAGGATATGGGACCTAATATTCAGATAATGAATCATAATATGGAAAATGACATCAGTAAGATAAATATAAGACAATAATGCAAGTAAATGTTGGAATATCCTAATGAGATAATATAAACCCTAATGAACACGACTAGGGTTAAGATGATCAGAATCTGATGCTAGTATATGATTTTGTTATTAATCAGGTGCTGACCAGTTTGTCTAGATGATCAAAGATATTTATGGATCTCTGAACTCAGGTATGTGGGATTTATTAAGAATAAGACTAGTTTTCTGGTTGCCTATGATATGCAATATCTCGAATGCTCGTATTTGGATATGATTGCTTGGTTGAACTAGTATGAGTTACACTTCGCCAAATCTAATAGAACATAAATGAGTATGATGAGTTGTAGCTACTAGAGCACATAGTCTGGTGTGGATGTATGTTGCCTAACATGGATGTATGATTCCTTGGCCCATGTTAGATGTATGATGATACTATATTGCCCACACTAGATGTAAGTCAAGTGCAAGTATGTGTAGTACAACTGCATCAAAGTGAACGCAATAAAAGGAATGTTTACCTGATTATCGCTTTAAATAATGTTTTCTTTTACTCTTTCTTTCTCAAGTTATTTCAATTATGCAAACATATTAGCATGTATCTTTCTACCCACGTACACAACACCTTGTGTGTTGATTCGTTGTTTCACATATGTTTTAGGTTCAGAGATAGTGTGGGATAAACGAAAGGAAGTGAGCAGTTATCCAGGTTGTACCTATTGTGTTAAGATCATGTTAGCATACATGTTCATAGACTTGTAAATCTTCTTTGAATATGTAAATGTAATTCATGTTGTAATAATATACATGTTATTGTTGAGAAATGTTATGGTTGTATGTTCATGTATGCGTATTATGCTTCCGCATCGCTTTCTGATATAATTGCTAATGTTTTCAGACTTTGTCTTCTCATCTCCATGGGGTTTTGAGAAGGTGAAAATCCGGGGACGTTACAAAAACCCACAGAAAATCCACCGTTGTTCCATACTCTGTTAATCTTCCACGAGGACGAGCTCGACTCCCCTCTACTCCTCTTACTCATTTCTAGTTCCCAATCAAGATAAGACTCCCGACGTTGACCACTGGGGAAGTCCCAATCATCTCAGGCTATGGGAAAGGAGAAGGGGATGGAGGTTTTTGCTTAACCGCTTCAGAGATGATGACAGCTCTAACCTGTTGAGCTAAAACATCAAGCAAGTTTTCATCCGCTGCCTCCGAACAGGCATTTCCCATTTTCTGAACAGTAGCAACTGGACCATCCTTGGAAGCTTCCTTGGAACTCACCTTGGTATTACGTCGAACACCTGAGGTCTTCCCCAACCAAATCTGCAAGTCCTTCTCCGGTGGGGGTTTGCGCACCCTCGAAGGACAGGAAGAGGCAGTATGCCCAAATCTCTTGCAATTGGGGCAGATCGCTAGTTTAGAAACCACCTCGATCTTCAGAGATTTGGGCTTTGAGTCCACTTCAACCACAGTCTCGTTTGGGAACTTTTCCTCACATCTCATCTGAATACACATCAGGGTGGCGTCGAGGCAACCAGCAGTAACTGAATGATCATCCAAATCTACTGGTCTGCCAATTGTGCTTGCTACGCTGGCTATGTGTCTGCGCGTCCAAGGAATTCTTGGGTTTTCAATCCTAAACCACATCGGGACCTGCGAGAAAGAGAGAGGTTGGAGCAGAGCACCTGGCTTCCACGCATGGGCCACAATCAAGGACCCATCCATGAACCATGGTGCTTCATCGAGCACCCTGTCTCTTTCGCTGCTGGACGGCATCCGGACGATGTAGCCTTCCCTTTCCTCGGACACGATCTCAATGGAACCGCTTGGTCTCCATAGCCGAAGAATCCATCCCGTGAGCTGTCCACCATACGGCTTCCTTCCAACGAAATGCATCGAGACATACTCACTCCAGTCGTGGTTCAAGCAGTCCTGGCTCGAAATGGAGGAGCATCGACGACCATCTTTGACAATGGGCTCGATAAACTCCATCAGGACACCGTCGATCTCACCTCGCCCCTGCCTGTTGGACGCCAACTAGTCAGCGGCTCTTGAGGAAGACGGTGATGCATCGGATCCACTAGACGGGGGTTTTGAGGGGATGGTGGTGGGCTCGTTGGGCGTTGCCTCCTTCGGCATAACCTTAGAGGACGGTGTGCTTGCCTCTCCATTTGCCCCCGATTGGCAAGATGGAGGAATCTGGGACTCGACGGCGCACCCTCTTCCCCCTCGGCCGCTCGATGATCACCCTCTCCCTCGCCCTCTTCCGCTCCGTCCGCGACCCATCCTATGCAAGAATACCTACTTTCTTTTTCCCTTAGAAATATAGATCGAATACTAGAATCATCCATGCCTTAGGAATTTGTCTGTATTGTATGCTTGATCTTTGATAGAAATGGAATGAGAGAGAGGTGAAAGAAGAAAGAGCACCTCAAACAATATTATCATGTGTGACATATTTTATGTATTCCTTATTGGTCTTATAATTGATATGAGGGTATTATATCATATTTGTTTGCAAGCCTAATCATGTCTTAGTTAGGTCTCTAATGTTATCCTTGTTTGGCCAAGTCTAAAAAATCAAACTTTCTATCATCCAAGGCATAAAATCATGGTCAAGAGGCTAGGTTTCTGTATGTTACATCTCACCTCCATCTCATCTCTTCCCTCTATTCATCGTCCTCTTTTCCCTCCTCATGTCAATCACAAAAAAAATCCAAGAGATGGTTGGGGTGGAGAGCAAAAATAGTAATAGAGATAGGGTTTAAGTAAGCAAATATGTGGAGGTAGGTAACTAACAACTTGAGTCAAGGTGCAACATGACATGATTACAGATGTTTGGATAAAAAATAAATGGATCTTTTTACGATCGGAAAAGGAGATTTTTCCGACCCTTAGGCTGATAAATCTGGGGGTGTAGTGGCGGTCACTGCAAACAAAATTTGGACAAGATCAAAAAATTATAGGATCTGATAATCAGTAGGTTCAATATGTTATGGGGTTGGAACAAGTGTTGAGGAGGTAGGCAAAAGGTATATAGGGCTAGTAAGGGTAGGGTGTGAAGCAACAAAAGATAGTAATGAAAGTACTAAAAAAGACGATAAATGTTTCTGGTAAGGATTAAGAATGAACTCGCCATGTATAGATACATCTGCCATGTAATATAATCATTGTATATGGTTAAGCACGCCAAGTAAAATCAGCAGTAGCAGTTGACATGTAGTGTCAGTAAAGAGACATGTCGTGTTGTGCATCAATAAATACACCATTAGAAGTCAGTGTCGGTAAGAAGGAGACATATCGTGTCGTGCAATGACATATCATGTCAGTTAACATAATTTGAGACCATAATAAGAAGTAATAGGTGACACTCGTGTCGATGAAGAGACATGTTGTGACTGATAACAAAGAAGTAGAGGTCAGTGACTGCAGAAAGCAGGTGACACGTCGTATTGTACAGCGACACCCCATGTCAGTTGTCAAAATATTGGGGCAAAACGCAAGTGATGCGTTGTGTCTTTAGGCGACACGGTGTGTCATAGTGTTGGCAACACGTCGTGTAAACAAGCGACATGTTGTGTCGTTGTGGGTAGATTATGCAAAAGAAGTTGTGAACAAAGTAAATCTCCGCCAACACGCTCGCAACACACCATGTTAGTAGAGAATAGTAGTAGAAAAGCCCCATATTTAGCAGAAAAAGGAGGGGGAAATCCTTCTAGATCTTGACCATAGCAATATAGGGATAATGTGTCCCCAATATTTATTGAAAAGTGAGATCTTTATCCAAGCGTTGGATTAGATATCAATGATGGTGACATGGATCAGATTTACGAAGGAGTAGATAATTACAGTGTAGATTTCTGATGATGGCAGGGAATAGGATAGCAGCGACTCCATTAACAAGATTGATGAAGGCATGGCGGCCCTTGTAGATCTGGTATCAGCAACTTCAAAGCATGATTTTTTTAAGATGGTGACAGATCGAATGAGACAACTCTAAGAAGAAGTAAGGATGGGAGATCCCTACGGACAACCACCAGCAGCATCTAGTGGTGAAGGCCGACTACAAGGGGAGGCAACTCTACCTTGGGCTCTCTCTCTCTCTTAGGGTTTGAAGCGGCATAGAAAAACCTACTTTAATACCATGTGGAAAACAATATAAGATGGGGTAATTCCCTCGTGTAGGTTTTTCTTATTGATAGAAGGGCAGTCTTGCTTTCTTATGTATAGGATCAAAGTGAAGCATAAAGACACAAGACAAAACCTAATGGGCCAAGACACGCCAAGACACACTTAGGCCCATATTATATATGTATTAAACAACTTAAGCAAAATAGAAATTACTCAAATAAATAGACTCTCCAACAATCCTTACAACTAAGTGTTTTTTATGAAGTGTTGAAAAAAAAAAACTCATACTGAATATCCCTACATGGGTTTTGCAAGTGACAATGCCTCGCTCAATCAAAATTGATCACTCAACGACTATAAAGGATCGAATTGTGATCTTTGAAGGGATGAACTCTACCGTCTTGAATGTACCATAAGGATTTCGCCACAATTTTCTAAGATCAATCAGCATCCCATTTGTACTGAATAGAATTCATCAAATAAGGTCACTGATACATTGTAGTATCTTGACTTTCACGGTCTTTTCACTAATAACATTGATAAATAATGAAATCTGGTATCAAAATACTCCAAGATAATGGTAAATATCCTTTAAAGTGTTGATAATTGGTATATGGACTCTTTTAACCTAGATAGTATGTATGTAGATTTATTTTGGAATGGAAAGATTCTACCTAAGATAATAAAAATATGTTGAGATGATTTATATATGTTGCTAAATTACTAATCAATTCGAGGCACATTTTGAGACCAAGTGATCCATTTATTGGTCCCAACGAACTCAAGTGGTCAATTGACAAACTCTGAGGCATGCTAGAACCATATAAGTATTTCTGGACTTATTTGGTCAAGATCTGATGATTAATTGACTTTGATTCCTTGTCTATGAACCTATTTATAAACTAATTTTTCAAATGTATTTACATGACATTAGTCTTTTGGTCTCTAACATTGATAAATGAGAGAATATACCATAGAGGAGATATGTTTAAAGTTTCATAATGTTTGAAGGTTCATACTAGAATATGTAAGTCTTAGAAGATAAGATTCATTTAAATAATGTAGATTAACTTTGATCTCATTCATTTTCTGTTTAGAATCGTGACAAATATGTCACACAGAACTTGGGAAGGCGTGACTTATGTTGGCTGAGACCCGTGTATGGGGTGACGTGGCCACCCATCGATTGTTGATCCATATCAATGGACGGTGTTCATTTTGTCTTCAACCTCCATGAAGAACAGATATTCAGAAGACTTGACCACGGATCATCCTTGTTGATGCGTGAATCACGAGCCAGGCGGGTGATTTCAATTGTTTACCTAAATTCGTGACTTTAGAGACAAGCTAACGACCCTTTTGGGAGGCATTTCTGTGAAGAAATGAGAGAAGGTGATCCCTCTCTGTTTTGCGACTATCTTTTTGTTTATACATAGATATCGATGAGAAGAGAAATCAGATTATGAGGGTTGCAGCTTGTTCTTTTGCTGCATGTCGTAGGCTAGTCTTGAGATTAAGAAGCACAATAGAGGTCGAGTCTAGGAGGCGAAACGGGCTTAGCGGCAGTTAGCAACAGAGGTTCCCGGCTCTCGGAGTCCCAGCACTCCTCCCTGTCTCTTTGGTTTGTTGTGGAGACCACATGATACCTTTTTCCCTATTTTCCGTTCCCACGACAGCGCTCGGCCGTAGCCAGCTTGGCTTTGCCGGATGTGAAGACATGTAGGGCAGTAGATGGCCAGCATGAGGTCAAAGCCCCCTTCAGACTTCCACGAAGATAACCCTTCGACAATGCATGTCTGCCGGAGTCACACCTTGTTGAGGAGCCCTGCTCTTGAGATGAAAAGGCGTAGGGAGCCGAGGAGTGCGCTCACAGGGCCACCAGCCTCATGAGTAGGGATGAGCATCGGGTAGAACCCGCATAATCTGATACAGACTCGAATCCGATTTATCATATAGGTGGGTCGGGCGGGTACAAACTGAGGTAAAATCAGACCCGAACACTCGAATATCGAGATTAAAGTTTATGTATATTATATACAAATACATCTATGTTTATTCTGAAAGAAAAACATACAAATTCTTGATGCAATATGTACTGCGTATCTAACCATTGACAACATCGATAATTTTTAATCAATCAAAATGATTAGTGAATTGATACCAGTCCATGATTGACATGATAGACGTACTTGATTTCTTTATTTTCATCTCACTATGTCATTCAAATAGAACTTCTTGTTGTTTAGATATTTATATTTTAACAACTAAATAAAATATGACATCCATACTTTGATTTGCAATTAATATAATATTCGAAAAAATCATGTCATTAGCTCATTAAGAAAAAATAAAGAAGCAACTAGCTCAGTGCATAGTAGATTTTGTTCTTTTTTTTTGCTCATATGCCCACATGTAGGGAACAAATGATCTTTTAACCTTCCAACACCTATTTTATTGTATATACATATAGGATGAGGGAGCAAAAAGCCATAACATTGTAGACCCCAGTGTTTCAAAAAGCGGTATGCGTTATGCGTTCGGAGAGGTCACCTTGTAGAGTATATGCGGTATGCGGGAGTATATGCGGAAGTATATGCGGTTTTGGATTTATATATATATATATATATATATATATATATATATATATATATATCATGATTTACATATTTAATTTGTGTAATTGTGTATCTAAATAGTACAATTACAAGAATAATGGAAGCAATTATGCAAATATGCAATCATCACAACTTAAATAAATACAAACATGCAATATAATCTAAATTTAAACAAACATAAATTAATGTAAATGTATAAAAGAAGAAATCAGAATATCTCTAACTAAAAATCGGGGTATAATCGGCCTTGTATGCGGCCGTACAACCGATTATGCGGCTTGGACCGCTTTTTGGACCGATTTTCATTATGCGTTTTTTTGGAGGTCCGCACCTTGTATGCAGCCGCTTATGCGGGCGCATACACCGATTTTTAAAACACTAGTAGACCCTACTGATTTTTTTAAGTTTCATGCATTTACATGTACGAGAAAATGATTTATTGTTCTTTCAATATCCATTTTATTACTATAGGGGATCATGCAACTAAGCAACTAAGGTATACATATTCCGGTTGCATAGATCACAAAGTGTGTGTGTGTATTATGTTTTTATTACCCGCGCGGTTAGTGTAGCAATTGCTACCCTGCTGTGAAATTTGCGGATCCTTTTTACCCGATTCGTCTGCAAATCAGGGATCTCTTATCTTTACTTGTCTTGTACGATCTTCCACTGACGAACAAACTACGGCGCTGCACATAGAGACATTGGCCCTCAAAATTCCTGGTCTGTGGCGTCTGATGAGGAAGCCCTCTAGTCCCGGCGTGCCTAGCGAACTCAGAGGGGGGGAAGGAGCTCCAATGGCAGACATCCCTCTTCTCCGTCATGGATAGCGGGTTGCCAGCAAAAGGTTCCGACCCAAGCTGATTATTGGGGTAGCGGCCATAGAGGCTCTGGATCCCTTTTACATCGTCCGTCTCCAGCGAGACCTTCCTGGTCCCGGACCGCAGCGTCAGGAACAGAAGGAACCCTTTGACATTAGAGGGTCTGAGACCCAACAGGTGTCCGATCTTGTGCAGCTCTACAGACTCGAAATCAACGGTGGAAACAAACCTCCTTAGTGCGGTGAAATTTTTGTTCTCGTCCCTCGAAGAGACGCACTCTTCATCGGCATTGCAGTCAAGTTGTCCATCCGTAGGCGAGAAGGCACAGGCCAGAGTACCCATCTGGCCATCAATCGACTCCCCATCGTCGTGCCCCCCACGGTGGAACCTGAGAATGATGCCGACCCAATCCTCAGACTCGACTTCACATTGGTTCTTATCATCATTTGACTATCTCAAATTTTTTTATCTACTACACACTCCCTAATCCTCCACGACATATGGATAATACATGTATCTGTACTACAGAGACCTCCATGAACAGTAAGTTGACCTAAACCGATGATGATCGTGAGTCGTGTGTATGTCATTGAGGCTTGCTTCCTATCAATGTGTAAAAGTGTCGTAGTCTTCTTGTACCAGAAATTGAAAATGTGGGCTATGAGTTTTTAGCCTACGACGTTTCCAGTCCATGGAGAGGAGGAAGGGTTGTTGTGATTTTGCATTTTTTTCTTGGCGTCATTGTTTTATAAAAATCTCTTGCTATTTGGATGAATGATTACAATTCATTAGGGAGCTTTTGTAATCCATTTACTTTGTCTCATAAATTATATAGTTTGTTTGATTTTTTTTCTGAGAATATGTGATTTATATTAATCTTTTAGATTCTAAAAATGATTGTTCTTCACTGGGGATCTCGGCATCTGGAAGTTGTAGTTGTATCTATTTTCGTATTGTGTTCTTAAAATTAATTTGTGAGGTTCTTGGTTCTCTATGGTATGAGATTGAAGTACAAGAACAGGTTGGGATTCGCGTGTATATTGACTTGCATTACAGACCGTCGGCAACGTCAGCGTCATCCGAACCCTCCATGCCACTTAATAACAACCACAAAAGGTATGGCCAGAGATTGAAATTCAACAATAGATATGCACTGAGAAGCTTCTTAAGATCCACTGTATTCTCTTAAGATTTCTTAGGATGCAACAAGTAGTTCACAACCTTCTTGTTCTCGTCTATCTTCTTGACCGTGTAGGGGCTCTGTCCATATTTCTGTTAGATTAGAGGTGTCCATGAGAAAGGACACAATAGTATTGCAACTAGCAAAGTGAAGAATGTTTGATGATAAGTAAATATAACATTGAAACATCAAATGTAGCTACGTAGATTTAAAGTAAAATTTTGTCAAAACAATATAACATTTTCTCATAAAAAGTAAGTATTTGACAACAAAAAGTAACTATCTAATGCTGAAAGTAACACTAATTTACAAAAAGTAACTATATGGTAAGAAAAGTAACTATGCGACACTAAATCTAACACAAACACATAAAAAGTAACTATCTAACACTGAACGTAACATCGAGACACAAAAAGTAACTATATGGTACGAAAAGTAACTATCCAACACCAAAAGTAACACCAAAACACAAAAAGTAACAAAAAAATAACAAAAAGTAGCACTGGTGATTTGTTGTAGTATGGGATCTTAAGGGGGCTGAAATATGTTAAGAGCATATAGCTCAGTGCTTAAATTTATACCGAATTAATACTCATTGGACTATTTAAATTCACAACTTAGATGGTGTCTTTGTAGGAATTGTTACTTTTTATGTCAAATAATTACATATCACACTATATATTTACTTTGCATACCACATAGTTACTTTTTGTCCCAAGTAGTTATATTTTCAAACCTCACGGTTACTTTTAGTTACCAAATATTACTTTTTGTCCCAAGTAGTTACATTCCAAATCACATAGTTACTTTCTGTGACCAAATATTACTTTTTGTTTCTAATAAATACTTTTTGTGATAAAAAGTTAAAAGGAATCCATGTCCTAAACAAAACACCTAATATAAATTGAATTTTACCACAACCCTTTTTTAGAGATCAATCCACAAGGAAATAGCCATCAAAACCTTCAAAGCAAACACATCATGGTACTTAGACAAAGAGTCATTGCTTGAAGATACTGTTGTCAATTCCAGTGAGGCAGCGGTTGTGGAGGATTAGTGAGGCAGCAATTGAGGAGGATTCGTGAGAATATTATTCATAACATTAAAAGTAAGATTAGTAAATTACAAATGACAATGTCTTTCCAACTATGTACAATATCTTTCTTGTACACTTTCTTTCTTGATATTCGATGTATTCCATTCTATAGGTATGTCGAGATTACAGTGACTGATTGAAATCATTTTTCTTTATTCACAAGAGTTGTTCTTAGTTGTCATAAACTGCTCTGTTTCAATTCTACGTAGACATATAGTATCAAGCGAACAAACTAAATCAAATGAAGGAAGGAAGATCGTACCAACTCAGTATTTTATTCACACTCCAGTAAAAGATGCAAATATCTACAAACTCAACCACTTGGCAAAAGACTCCATCTATGCAGTGCTAGAAAAAGGATCGTCCAATCATCCGTATAACCAGCTATATATATTAAATGACAAAGGAACCAACCAATGATCGAACTCTTGAATAAATAAACTAACACCTCATTTACAAATGAGCTGCGTACGTATACATGCCTCTAGCATATACCGATCTTGTTAAGTACTATGTATACCAAATTATATCAGCATATAAGCACTTGTTTGGATCGTCCTCGTAGCAATGATGTTGTAATGTGTGCTATAGTAAGGCTTGTACGCCTAGTACACCTTCACCATATTCTCTACCTGCTTCTTAGTCTGGTCCTTCTTCTGGCCATCCTTCTAGCCTTCTAGTCCTCGTCGTCCTTCTTTCCTTATTTGTTCTTGCCATTGTCCCCAATGGGTTCCTCCCTATGGGGCAATTTCACAAACGACTCTCGTGCATCTTGATTGGAGTGAAACAATATCACGACTTTCTTAGTTGATCAAACTCTAGATGATCTCCTTTGTTCCACATGATCACCAACATCTGTCACTCGACGTTCTCTATTGCAGATCCTTGCAATCTCCATCTCTAAATCCACAAGCTAGATAGCCACTGCTTTCAAACACAGAAACACTTCCACGATATTCACCGCTCATGACCTCCACAACGCCCTCCAACATTGGACGATCTCTTGCAAGTGGATGACGTCCCCATAGCCTAGGAACCTTCAGTTGATCACGAGCGACAAAGATGAAAGATTACCCGGGTCAGTAATATTAGCAGCAGCAGCAAAGGGTATCCTCCTGTAAAGATTGTTTCTTGCAGCCATCAGCCCTCCCGAGGTGGAGTCGTCGACAATGGAGTCGCCCTGTGGGCTAGACTGGTCTCAATCCACCTCTCCCTTATACTAATGATGTCTGACACAGGTGTGGCCATCCGAACTTTGAGGAGACCAGAAGACGCTCACACTGAAGGGTTTTTATCATCTAGGCCCATCATCCAGGGGTGTGATGGGGTGTATGGGGCAGGATCTAGACACAAACAAGAGGTCCTCCCCAGTATCGAAGAACTGGTCGCCTTACAAGGCACTTGCATCCTAATCATCACCGGTTGCTAGTGCTCTTCTCATAGCGGCGGCGTTTCTCGTGGCAGACCCGAATAAGAGGGGAAATAAGGAATCCACCAGCCACATCAACAATCTGATTAATGATTTATGGAGAGGAAGCTGGAGCGAGGGATATGCTATCTAGCAGGCCCGTCGTTGGCAAGCGCAGACATCGGAGGTTTCAAAGATGTTGATCGTCGGTGCCGTGGGACTATACCGGCAAAGTGGGCATGGGGGGTGAACTCTGTAATTATAATTGTGCCACCGTGTAACCAAGGACGGGTAGTTTAACTAAAGTACATGTGCGGCATTGAATAAACTCACATAAATATATATATATATATATATATATATATAGAGAGAGAGAGAGAGAGTCAGGCTAGAATACACTCGAGTTTATCCGGAACGGAATACACTCAAGTAGTTTTCCATAATGCAATATTTTTTTTGAAAATCTAATCTGTTGATTTTCTTAAATATCTCATGAACAACTCATACGCAAAATTTGAGCACATTTGGATATGTATAGCTCATGTTATGAAGACCGCAAAAATTATGCATTTCAAATTAGTTTCGCGCGTTGATTTTGTTGTCCTTGGATGAGTGACTTACACTCATCCAAATGGGTTCAAAATTTATATGTAGCCTTGTTATAGTATGACGGTGAAGATCAACGGTTTACATTTTGCAAAAAATAGTCTTGATATGCAAACACACTTGAGTGTATTCGTGTGATCCGTACACTCGAGTGTATTCTAGCCTGACTATATATATATATATATATATATATATATATATATATATATATATATATATATATATATATATATATATATATATATATATAATTTTTTGAAGGTTGGTGACAAAGTATATATCATACTAATTTAATTTTCATATTAGGAAGTTAAATCTAGCAAAATTTGGTATACTCATTCGATGTTATACGGACAAATCCAAACCTGGTAACCCAGCATTCTTATACAGGTGAGGTACAGAGTGACATTTTTCAATTTTATCTGGACACAAATCTGACCTACAACCCGCTAACCAGTATCACCCGGCCGATGCTCATCCCTACTCATGAGGGACAACCTTTGGTCAAGCCGAGTCCAGCCTGCAAAACCGGTCCTAGTCTGGGTTTCTAAAGTTGGTCTAGACTCAAACCCCTCAACTCAAAGACACGGTCACGGATAGGGCAGAAGAATCGCATGCCTCGTTATATCAATGTAGCGTGCATCCAGAAGGTGCAATTGGATATATCTAACGGTCCTTGCTAAATTGAAAAGGTAAATACCATCTATTCCACATAATATGTCCAGATCTTCATGGTTTATAGAAATTAGTTTCGGCATCCAAATAATTCCCAAATAGACTCGGGACAATTAGTAGAATATAATCAAATCATTACTTCATAACTTTTGAGACACATAAAGGATGGAATTCTTTTAGAAGATGATACGTGTATTTATGATGTAGCAATTGAAAAAATGAGCATCTAATGCATATCAAAGCCAAGAAAATGCATGTCTTTTTTGAGTCTATACCAACTTAAGAAACCCAGACTAGGATTGCTTCTACAGGTTAGACCCAACTGCACCAAAGGTTGTCCATCATCAAGAAAATACATATTGAATTGAAATATCATGTGTAAGCCATATGTGGACCTTATATGAGTAGTTTGTCTTAACATGACGCTTTTTTATATAAAAAAACTAATTAGATGTTTTTAAATTCATATTAATTCTAAAAATTAGAAGGAACGTTCAAACGATATGAAACTTGAACCAAACTTCAATAGTGACATTGTATCAGTTAAAAATATCAGAACATGTTTGAGATGAGTTGTACCCAATGTTATAAAAAGTGTAAAACAGTAAGCGTGTGGACGACACCTTGTAACTGCTTAAGCGCTTAAGTGGGCAATTTTTCAAAATGCAGGTTTTGATTTCTTATAAACTTTTATGCAAAATTATATGAATATGTGTATAAATATTATATTTTTGTAACTTCTATACTTATCTAAACATTGCACACAACAATATAAAACACTCTAATAGTTTATAACACAACTATAAAACAACAATTATAGTTATATAATATAGTAAACAATATACTTGTCATAGATAAAGCACCATGCACAACTGTAAAATAGTAACTGTATATACAAACTACAACAACAATTTTGTATCACATGCTTGCATAGCTAAACAGTAGACTCGTCGTAGATACCTTACAAAATATTCTTACATTTGTGTATCATCAATTAGTCATATGTTACAACGGCACATTTTATGAAAGTATACATTCTAAATTAAATAATAGTTACATATAATTTATTTGGATACATTATATGAATATGTGTATAAATATTATATTTTGTAACTTCTATACTTATCTAAACATTGCACACAACAATATAAAACACTCTAATAGTTTATAACACAACTATAAAACAATTATTATAGTTATATAATATAGTAAACAATATACTTGTCATAGATAAAGCACCATGCACAACTGTAAAATAGTAACTGTATATACAAACTACAACAACAATTTTGTATCACATGCTTGCATAGCTAAACAGTAGACTCGTCGTAGATACCTTACAAATGTGTATCATCAATTAGTCATACGTTACAACGGCACATTTTATGAAAGTATACATTCTAAATTAAATAATAGTTACATATAATTTATTTGGATACATTACCCTATCATTACAACTTACATACAAAGTATGCATTCCAAATTAGAGTTAGATATATCATGGAACATTAATATGCTACAGTCAATACTCTTGGACCATATAATTTAATTAATGTTACATGCTTATAATAATATTTTTAAAGAAAAAGGGGCAAAAGGCATGAAAAAAGCGGGAAAAAAAGTAGTACCCTATTATCACAGCTAACATACAAAGTATGCATTCTACATTAGAGCTAGGTATATCATAGAAGATATAATGTATGTAAGTTTAATATGCTATAGTCAATACTCTTGGACCATATAATTTAATTAATGTTACATGCTTATAACAATATTTTTAAAGAAAAATGGGCAAAAAGCATGAAAAAAGCAGACAAAAAGCAGAAAAATGGGCAAAAAGTAGGAAAAAAGCAGGCAAATAGGTGAAACGGGCAAATAGGTGAAACGGGCAAAAAGCGGTCAATTTTCTTCAAACCGCTTAATTGATGCTTAGCGGCTGATTTAAGCAGTTGAGGGGCTTGGTCGCTTAAGCGACAGCTAAAACTGCTTTACAATACAATGGTTGAAAGTAAGTTTGGCTAAATCCCAATTTAGACCCAAAATATCAAGAAAAATGTAGTATTTATAATTAATAGTCTTTATTTTAATGATGGTTAATTATTACAAATCAGGTGATAATCAGATATCTAGATGATCATGGATATAATTAGAAATCTCTTAACTCGAGTATGTGAGTTTATTAATTATATGAGTATGTTTTCTTGGTTAAATTTGTGTTATGTATGTTGTTTTATTTGCAAATATCAGCATGTCATATTTTTGTGTGTACTCGATATTGTCACTCAAAAACATAACATATAGTTCATTATTCAAACTTTGAGTGCACTTACATGTATTCTTAGGGTAAGCACAGAACCTTGTTGTGTGCATGTATTCTCAGGGTTAGGACACAAGTCTCATTATACTTACTTGGATCGTTAAAATAAGGGCACACTTGGCTCATTGGCCTTTGGGCTTTGGTGCACCTTAGGTCTTCATTGTGATTCATGCACCTTAGGAGGAGAAGACATTGGTCCTTGTGCCAATGTTTGCTCAATATATTGGAAAAAGACTAAAATGGATAGTTTTGTCTTGCTAAAAAACTATTTATTGATTCTCTTATCTCTTTCTTGTTGTACAACTTTTCAACTTATGAACACTTAAATGTATGTATCTTTATGTGCGTACCAACACCTTGTGTGTTGGCTCATTATAGAAGCATGTTTAATGTTCAAATCTAACATAGTAGAAAAGATGACATGTCATATGATGTGCACTATGTAGCTGTGATAATAAGATTCTAGTTAGTGTACATAATCAAACGTGTATAACTCTCTTTTCAATGTGACATTGTGGTAGTGAGATACATGTTAAGTATTGAGAGTGGTTTGGTGTATACATCTAGCAAATCGTTCATGTATGCTATAATACTTTTACATCGTACTCCAATATGATTTAGTTAATGTTTCCAAAATGTCTTCTCAACCTCTGTAGTTTTGAGAAGGCCAAGGATGCTACGTCCTGAAAAAGCCCATAGATCAACACACATCCATAGATCAACACACACGTGTGTGGATAAAGGTGTTACAACCCTAATTGGAAATAATCATAAACGAAGCCTGATTGTGTATCGTTCCAAAAATATCTAGCATGACCTGACTTTTGGATTTCTCTCTAGCATGGGTATTCAGAAATTTCCTTATTATAGACCATGGAGTTCTCATCTCTTCTCTTTCTACATTTGAAAATAGCATTGATCAATTGTAATCAATATAAGTGTCAAATATATATTGTATGTTCAGTGAACTAATTTGTTTCTTATAACATGCACTCACGCACGCCCGTACACACACACATTTTGAAAATCTTCGATCACAACTATCAACACAATACCAATTAGTGAGATATTTCATACGTGCACAGAAACGATGATTGATCTACAAAAGATGAAGTACAATATTACCAATGACTTCCACTTTCTGAACGTAGGCAAGAGATACTCGCTTTGGAGCATCTAATCCATTATGCAACAAGCCTTGCGAAATCAATGATTTCTTTTTCCAACTAAAACCTTCTAAATTCTCCATCGCAAAAAGAAAAAACACAATCAAATCACCCTGAAATTAATCACTTGCAAATATATAGGATTCTTGAAAAAAGATGCAACATAAAAAAGATGAATTGCGTTCTGCATTTTCGGTCAAAGAATATAGTGAGAATTAAATCTGAAATTTTAATCAACAACATTGACTTCAAATTTCACAGCGGCATGCCCTTGCTATACAAACTTTAAGGAAGACTCAAGTACTCACATTTTTAATTACAACCAACAAATTACCAAATAAATTTAACCAACGCTGGTTACATTAGCTGAAGATCATTCTATTGCATTTAAAAATGACATTTCCTTTTAGTCCCCCAGAAAAGGGTATTATAACTGTAAGTGAGTTGTGGATATTAGTCCTCAGAAATTTTGAATTTCACAGGCAGCTATGGAGTCAAGTATCCAAATATGAGGAACAATTGGAAAACCACTCTTATCCGCCAAACTTTTTGCCTCCTCAATTATGTTATCTTGATCAGCTACAGCAGCAGAGAGATCTAGATTATACGCTACAAAAGTTGATGGGATCATTGATTTCAGTCCAAAGCTAGGCAAGCCAATTTCTTTTAAGACTGTACCACCAGCAGCTAATACAAGCTCCTCAAGAAGGCCTCTAAAGGAGGGATCAAATTGACCACTGAAGTAAAAGCTTAAACCATTAAATAGTGGCGGTGCCTGAAAGAATTGTATTAAGAGTCAAAAGCATGACTAATATAGGACTAAATACATTATTACAAGGATTAAACTACTCTTTTACAATCTCAAACATAAACAAATATAGATGCGACCACCACGAAGGAATCTTCAAAAGATACTGTTCTGAAAGAAGAAGAAAAATATAACGGTGTCTTTAAAAAAATCTGAATCTTATAGACGCATATGCATATGATTAATCTTCATTAAGATTCACCTGCAGCAAAGCCCATTTTACTAAGATGAGTTCGTTGGCAAAAAGTAAGGGACTAGCTTGCTGCTTTTGGCGTTGCATCGTTAGGAGAGATTGTCAAGAGATTTTAAGAAATCACGATGCCAACAAGTCCACTAAAATCACAAATAGCAACATCAATGGAAAGTAGGGAGTTTAACAACAAACCTATTGAGTATAGTGCACAATAATAAAAGCACCGTCTATCAGAAATGATACAAAGAAAACACACTTTCCTAAGTGTAACAGGAATGTAATGAAGTACTGAATTTCAGTATGAAGATTGTACAAACTAATTCAAGTATACCGGTTGCCCTGTACTATATGTTATATTTAGTTCAAATTGTGCGACTGATATTTCTTAGTGCGTGGACTTACAATATTTGTTCAGTGAATTGCATCACCTCACCCCAAGGGTTTTAAAACTCCGAGAAAGATTGCATTAATTGTCATTTTAGGCATATAAATGATAAGATGTGATTGGCATATTGTGGTGGAAAGATATTTTAGGCATTAATTGTCATTCAAACAACTGAGATATGCTACATCATGTCAACTTCACTAACAAGATAATCATAGTTTGTTCAATGTACACCATTTTTATAGTTCTATTAGTTTTGATTTTAAGTCTGTGATTCTTAACTTCTGATTGATGAAACTAAAGATGGATTGAATGATGAAGTTGAACTTTAGAGAAAGACATTGGAATCAAATGGATTGATGATTAGTAGGAGCAAAATTGAATATATGCACTGTAATTTCAGCCAATCGCGTAGTGTGAATGGTGGAGCCAAGTTTGACAGAGTAGACATAACAAAATGTGATAAATTTCGTTACTTGGGTTTCATTATTCAAATAGATGGGGATGTCCAAAATGACGTTTGTCACAGGATCACTGCATGATGGTTGAAATGGAGTGCAACTGGAGTATTATGTGATCGGAAGATCCCTCTCAGATTAAAAAGCAAGTTTTGTAGAACTACTATACAGTCAGTCATGCTCTATGGGAGCGAATGTTGGGCGCTGAAAAAATAAGGTCTCAACAAGATAAACGTGGCTGAAATGTGTATGTTGAGTGGATGTGCGGGAAAACAAGAAAAGATCGCTTGAGAAATGACTATATCAGGAATAAAGTGGGGGTGGCGAGCATTGAGGACAAGTTGCGTGAGGGCCGACTCAGATGGTATGGACATGTGCAACGCAAACCGACTAATGCACCTATATGAAGTAATGCTATTGAGTCAAGCACTATTAATAGAAGAAGATGAAGGCCTAAATTAACATGGGAAGAGCTTATAAAGAGAGATTTTAAATTTCTACATCTCGATCAAAATATGACCCATATAGAGCTGGATGGAAACGAAGGATCCATGCAGCTGACCCCAACATAGTTGGGACTGAGGCTTAGATTATGATGATGATTCTTAACTTCTGAAAAGCTTAATTGAGTTTTCTCAAGATACGGAACTGGACAGTGATTAAACTAATTAAAATCTGAATAGATATTTCTTTCCAAGTCAAAAGATGGATGGGTATGTACTTTTTTTGTGGCTCTCATCCTTCCAGCCATTGGTCCACCAAAGAATCCATGGACATCATGAACTATTTCATACTTCTCTTCTGCAACAGGGAACTTTGCGTCCAAGCATGCCTTAATCCCTGAATTGCAAAAGAAAAAGCACATTGTTACCATGAGGTGCAAAGACAACATTGCAGGATATAAATGATAAGATGTGATTGGCATTACAGTCTACTTTAAGGATCCATTTTCCGTTTAAAATGGCCAATAGATACTCTAATGTTCTGCTGCAAACACCTAACTCGTCAGTTGCAGCAATCACATGGGTAACACTTGATTTCCAACCTCTGGAGACTGAAGCTCCAGTTATTTCAGCGAACTTTGCGAGGAGAATCTGCAAAACATCAGGAAATAAGGAATTCAGTGGTGAAAGGACAGGGCAACGAAAATTAGATAGAGAAAGCTTCAACCCGGTCATACTTTAATTCAACAGAGACCAAACAAGAAATTTATATAAGCCAAACTTATGGTACAACTTTACATGGACATGTCTCAACCAGACAAAACAATAAATTTATATTTCCATAAGATTTCTAGTTAAGGCGTCATATGCAATTTTTCAACTTTTAGTTGTTCATTTAATTTGACTTTTTTTGTCTGGTAAATTCTCACAACTACACAAAGTTATTAGGGTTTTGGGTTGTGGAAATCAATACACAAATAACAAAGGATTGTCCACGCTCAGATGAATTGCATTTAAAATGAAGTATGTTTTTACTAGCATCCTCTCTCATGTTGGTTTCTATCATTGGTATCAGAGCCTCACCCTACTATAGGTTTGGGCCCTACTATATATTCTTTCTCAATCACCCCCCCTCCAAAAGAAGCACTAGCAATTGGGGTTGCTTGCTCCCTTCCCCTAGTCATTCCCAGCATCAACTGCATCCACAATCTTTGTTTTGCTTGTAGTCTTTATTTATCCCTTTTAACTTTGGTAAGAACTTTTGAATACTTCTAATTTTGCTTATATAAACATTATATTACACACACATGTACATATACTACATCTACATATACGTATATGTAGACGTAGTCTATGTACATGAGTGTGTAATATAATGTCTATATAAGCAAAACTAAAAGTAAATCAAAAGTTCTACCTATGTGAAAAGGGATAAATAGGGACTACAAGCAAAACAAAGACCAACACCATATTGAAATAAAATTGCAGCGAAAATGAGATATAGATGGTTTGTAGTATTAGATCCAAAATTTTAATTGGAAAGAAAATTAGGGAAAGCATTACTTCAAACTAGTAGGAACACTGAACCATGATAGATAAAATGAGATTTGAAATTCGTTATCATGGTTAAAAAGGGGAGACAAATTAATATAGTAATAGAAATTGATAAGTCTAAATCAAGAGTAATTTTTAACTTTTGAGCCTTTAAACATAAAAAGTATCTAAAATCACATATGAGAGAATGATAATCAATCACATATGTAAATAACTTGCAATTCATCCATAATCATCAGGTTGTCTAAACATGAACATAATATGGCCTCTATATAAGCATATAAAGCAAGGCGAAAAAGGTGTCAGCCCATGTGGAACTAGACCAATTGCCTTTACAAGAGCCCAAAAATTAAAGGAAAATATTGTAGAAAAGATAAAGCAAACGAAATCAAGCCTAAACTCCGGCGCAACGACTCAAGCTCGTAAGTATGCAGAGATGAAGCCTATCCTACACTAAGGTAGTGATGAGATCACATCATTACGGCTGTGTAGCATTTGCAGGCAAGCCAATGAATTAGGAAACATCATGCAGTGCCCTAACTAGTTAGCACTAACTAATAGTGTCGCTGCGCTCAAGCGGCTACTAAGGAATTCGAGGCAAAGGAAGTAGAGTTTTGAAGATGGTGAAGCACTGTGACGACCTGAAGAGGCTACATCCAGTGGTGCCATGATAAGGAGAAAGATCATCTACATCAATGCTTTAAAAAATGTTAAGCAGTCAGTGTGTGGACAACACCTTGTAACTGGTTAATCGGTAAGCGGGCGATTTTTTAAAAACGGATTTTAGTTTCCTATATAATTTTATACAAAATTACACATATGTATTTAAATGCTATACTCTTTGGAACTTTTATATATATATCTAAACACTTTGCCCAACAATACAAAACACTCAAATAGTTTATAAGACAGCTATAAGACAATAATTATAGCCACAATGTAGTAAACAATAGACTTGACATGGATAAAACACCCTACATACATGATACCAAAAAAAAAATTGCATCACATGTTTACGTAGCTAAACAGTATAAACATTAGACTCATCACGGATACCTCATTAACTTATTTTTATATGTGCATATCATCTATTAGTCACACATTACAGCAGTACAATTAATTAAAGTATGTGTTCTAAATTAGATAATATTTACATGTGATTTACTTGTATACATTACACTATACAGCAGTACCCTATTATCCTGACTTACAAAGTATGCATTCTATATTAGAACTATGGCTTATCACAGAACATTTATTGTATCAGTTTAATATATTATAGTCAATAATACTTGGATCATATAGTTTACTTGATGTTATAGGTGCGCAGCGGTTTTTTTAAAAAGGGCAAAAAAGTAGCCAAAAAGCGGAAAAAAAGGGCAAAAATGGGAAAAAGGGTGATTAATTGTAAAATGTCTAACCGGCGATCTGGGCCAATTTTAAACGGTTTGGGTGCTGGGCCAATTAATCAGCCGTTTTCGGCCGTTTTTCAATTCACTGATCTACATTGAACACATCACTAATGCCCCAATCTGTCGGCAGATCCAATACAAAGGTACTAGATCCTTGCCAACTAAGTATTTAGTAGAGTCATGACATTCTGACATAAAGCTTTTGAAAAGAATTTTTGAGGTAGCATTCAAATCGCAAATGTACTAACACCGTAATCTCCCATTTTAAATTTTTGAAACATGAGGTGTGCATCTTCAAAAATCTTTGAACTCTCATTCAAAGAAGTATGTTTTTGGTGAATCTCAAAATGTTAATCATGAACATGTTGGGCAAAGATCTCTACAATGTGAGAAGGGTGGACATCAATGGGAAGATGTACGAGATCGATAGCCTGACGGGGTTAGCAACTATGGATAACTTCAAAAGGATTCTTTGATGTGGATCGATTGACATAATGATTGTGAGTGAATACATCAATAGGTAAAACCCTTTTCCTAAGCATTCACCCATAAGGCCTTGCAGAAGGTTTCTCAAACTCCTATTGACTACCTCAGTTTGACCACCAGTTAGAGGGTGCAAGGCAAATAAGAATTTAACCTAGGTGCGAAAGAGAATGATTAGTCTTCCGAAGTAGTTAACAAATTTGACATTGCGATCAGACATGGTGGCGGGAAGTCTGTACAACTTGACTACCTCATTAAAGAAAAGACAAATCATACGGGAGGCATCTAAAATCTTACTACGTGGAATGAAGTGGGCCATCTTAAAAAACAATCAACATCGACGGACACAAGTTGTGTCCACGTGAAATGTGTGTGGGCAAGAATGAAATCATTACGAAAGCCCTAAGGTTCATGCGGAATAGGAAGGGGAATATAGAGGCTTGTACTTTGTCTTTTGGATTTTTCCAATTCACAAGTACAAAAGTAAGATGTGACATGAGCAACAACACGATGAAGGGAATGTCAATAAAATATGTCATTTACTACAATTGTGGTACCATCCCTACCAAAATGACCAATGAGTCAACCATGTTATTCCTATTGTATGAAGAAACGAGAAATCAAAAGATCTCTCGAGTGTGCTATCAAGGAGGTCAAATGGACAATCCCGAACTCATGACATGGTGAGCTTTTGGCACTTAAAATGATCAAAGCCCACAACTTCCAAGTTGATTGTATGGAGAGTGGTCAACCAGCACCGACAACCTTGTTCTCAACCTCGATCAATGTTTAAGAAGAAAAGTGTACTTGTGGAAAAAAAGCACATCACTTGGTCTCGCCATTATTTAACTTCTTTTGGAAGTTCAAAAGGCAGAGGGCCTAACAGTGAAACTAAAAGATGAACTTCTGATGCAGAAAAGTGTCGCCTACAACGCACAGATTGCACAACAATGTAGAACTCTTTATCATAACTAGAGTGTATACGCTTTGAGTAAATGAGTTTCTCGTTGAAAACACAACAGGATAATCTTCTTGGCTAAGAACACCCAAAGTATTGCGGGATACTTCAAACGAATTGAAAATCTAGAAGGAAGATAACAGAGACTTCCATAAGTTTTGTCTTGACAACACCAAAGGCTCGTGAGGTCAATGGCGTCTATTCCAACTTATCACATTAAGTGGAGCCATAATGGGGTTGAAACCTCAAAGAAAGTATGGCCAGTCTGAGAAAGCTACAAGGCTCTGAAATTGTAGTGAGTGTGAAGTAGTTAGTGATGGCTTGACTTCGGGAAGGTCGTTCTTAATACCAATAGTCAATACAAAGTAGCAAAGGAAGAGGACTTGATCCTACAAAAAAGATCACTTCATTAGATTGACATGCAATTTCTCCGAGCGAAGTAACTTGAAGACAAGTCAAACATTTTGTCAGGTGTTCATTGTTGGTTTTACAAAAAATCAAAAACATCATCAAACTAGACAACTAGAAATTTACAATGAATAAATGCAACATATGACCCCTGACTATCATGAAGGTTATGGTTGTGGCTAACAGCCAAAGGGCATGAACATCCTTCATACAATTCGTCCAGAGTTTTTAAGGCAGGTTTCTATTCATGAGATTCCTTGACATAGATCTGGTGGTAATTGCTATGGAGGTTGATCTTAGAGAGATAGCAGGATCCCATTGATAGATCAAGCATTTCACCAAGCCTTGAGATAGAAATTAATACTTGAGGTTATCTTATTGATATGTGCACAACCTAGACATATTCTCCAACTATTGTCCTTTATGGGGGCAAGGAGAGAAAGAACAATACAAGGACTCTAGTTGTCTCAGATAGCCTTCAGGGAGGAGGGCACAAACCTAGTGCTTCAATTCGGCATACTCAATGGTGTTCATTTAGTAATGAGGTCCGTTACGGATCGATGACTCCGGATCAAATCAATCTCAAGTTGAGTATCACGTAACAATGGGAGCTCAGTAGGGAGCTCAATGGGTGTCATGTCTTTGAACTCAACAAGAAGGGTAACTATTTGTGGAGGGGTATCTAAGTAGAATCTTTGATGTATAACACATACATGCATCATGATTCTCGACTGCCTCTTCTAGCTCTCCACATGTGAGTTTCCATCCATTCTAAAAGGGGCAATAAGAACACAGATGATCTGAAGATATGACACACATCCTCATACTTAATGTCTTCTTCAAGGGTGGTGGTAAGAGAATTAGAAGACACAAGTAGAGCATATTGGGGGCACTGGGTAGCCAGGTCTGTCATTTTGTAGCAATAAAAGCATTCACAACCTCGTAGAGGAGGGCGGGATGAGGTGATCAATACCTCCTTCCCATTAATGGAGGAAGGGGTTGAGGAACATTGTTGAGGTTGTAGTAGAGGATAGACAAAATGAGACAAAGTAGTAGATGGGTTATTGGTGGGTTGACTTCGTTGCCCAAAACCAAAAAAGGACGAGGCACAAGAGGCAACATAAATGTCTCAATCTGTTAGGCGCGATGGAATGCATCGTCTAAGGCATCATATTGTGTAATTTGAATTGTGTCTAATATCTGGTTGCAAATGATTCACAATGTGAGCGGCCAATTTCCAATTGGAAGCATTATGAATGTGATGGTTCTTCACTTCTTTAAAAAAAATTCATGAACTGACATGGATCCCTGGCTAAGGTTCATCTGATTGGATAGGAGCTAACATTGAAATTAGGGAGGGACATAGCACTCAGGCAGCTTTCTCTTCATCTAATCCAAAAGAGGATGGGGGGCTTACCCACACACTCTATATCACATTGGACAACTTGCCAGTAACGCTTGCATGCACCCTCTAGTTTCATCTTTGCAAAACGAATCCGATGGGCATCCATCGTGGCACACCAGTTGAAGTAATCATATATACTGGAAATTCAATCCTTAATGTCCTTGGGGTCGAGTTTGCCATCATAAGGCAAAGCATCCACCTTGACTTTGCGAGTAATGTCATTGTGTAGTGGTGAATACAAGCCAGAGTAGTAATGGATAGCCTCATGGTTGAGAAGAAACATAGGGCCCCATGGTTGGCCTCAGTAATCATCAATATGAGAAGGGTGAAAACGAGATCGGGGTTCATGAGGTGGATCACTAGGAGGAAGAGGGGGAATCAGGCATGTATGCATATAATGAGGCATGTAAGGAGATACTAGAGGAGGAACATAGTGAATGGGGAGAGGGATTCATAGTAGGTGCAAGGACAGGCAGGTGGCAAAGTATAATGAGTAGGCTAGTTGTACGATGACATGAGTGGGGATGTGTGGAATGAAAGACGTTCCACATGGAGTGAGTGTAGAGAGTAGGGATTTTGTTCCGCATAGAGGTCATGGGCATAAGTATGGCGGTAAGTGGGGTTCCCCTGAAGTGTAGCCATGCAATCCGGCATGGGCGTAGGGTTTCAAAGGGATTGTTTCATAGTCTCAAAGGTATGAGGAATTCCATACCCTACGTATGGTGCAAATGACTTACTAGCGTAAAGCATATTAGCCCAGGGAATAGCTCACAATTCAAACATATGATTGAATCAACATCTTGGCCTAGAGTATCAAGGATATACAACAGTTGAGGTTGAGAGGATTGTTGGTACGATGATTGGGTGTTGGTGGCAGATGTGTTAGTTTCCAGCACGGGGTTGGTAGAGCGATTGCCTGTCATGGTGATTTCAATAAAGAACTTCACAATAACAGTACTTATCTATCTAAGATCAAGTACAATAAACTTCTAAGCAAGATTCCACAATTCAAATAAGCATATTAATATGATCATGGAGTATGTGTGTTGAATGCGGGAAACTCGCACAAAGTAGGACTTAGGTAAATATTGGTAAGGCTAAAATTTGCACAACCTACGGACCGGTTGCTAACATACTAAAGCTACATCATATAAGCAAATGTATCTTGTAACAAAGCAAAGATCTTACTCAAATCTAAGTTTATTTGATTGCCTCTTTGAAGTTGTTGCATTTAAGGTCGATATCTCCCTTGAAAGTGAGATGTGTGCCCCCCATTTTATTTTATGGGTTGCTACTGGAGTCGACTCAGTGCAACAAGACAAGTTTGGGTTGCAAACTTGTGATGTCGTAGTCAATACAAGGTCAAGTCAAGTGAGTTAGGAGGGAGTCGTGTAGGGGAGGAAGAAGTAGAAGGGGGCATGAGGTGTTTATTCTAAAAAAGGGTAAGAGAAAGGGGTATAAGTGGAGAAGCGACGAGTGTGTGAGAAAAGGAGAGTAGCGGTGGTGTGGAAGACAAGATATAGGGAAGGTGATGGAGGGCGGGTGCAGAACAGAGAAGGGGTAACTTAGGCATCAAATTACATGGGGAAGTAGGAAGAATAGTGTGCCCAACTCATGCAGTATGGACACGGGATGCGTGGAGGGGAAAGTGGAGCATGGAGGCACTAGTGTAGAGGTTTCATGGCTGCTGCCTTGGTAGTTTTGGTAGCACAATTAAACTGCAAGGGACGGCTCCCTAGGGCTGACACGTGAAAAAAAAAGTGTAATGGCAATTGGGCATCAAGGAGGTCGGACCAAAACCCAAATCTAAATAGGGTCTAGGCTCTGATAATTGATTTAAACCCTAAAACTAAGGGATTCAACTAATCAAACTAACTTGCAATTTTGTTATAGTCCTCAAGTTGTCTAACCACAAAAATAATACAACCTTTACATAGGCACGCAAAGCAAGGCAAGAAAGATAGTAGCCAATGTGGGACTAAACCACTGGGCTTTACAAGAGCCAAAACAAAGGAAGATAATGTAATAAAAATAAAGCAAACTACATAAATCATAAACAACAATGTGACACGCATGCGCTCGTTAAGTACGCAAAGCTGGAGCATGTCATGCATTGAAACTTTTCAAAAAAGTGTATGTCAGAACCTCAAAAGCATAAATCTTGGTCATCAACATCATACATTATCATTCAAAACTGAGGTGTGTGACTCAGCTATGCCTTAATGCTTTGAGGTGAGCCATAAACATTTCGAGGCATAAGACTCGGTCTAGGACATTAAGGCGTAGCCTCAGGTGCAAATGGGATAGCCTGCCTCAAGGTGTACACCTCAAAAGCCTCAAAGCGGGTTCTTTGAAACCATGGGCACAGATGGGTGTGTTCAGAGTTGATTCTATTATGTTTCATCTAGTGAGAGAGGCCATATATGTAAATCAAAGGCTCGGTTATCAAGAGTTATAGGGAATAAAAAGCCTGAAAACAATTAGGTTATAAGAAACTAAAGAGGAACAATTCTTAGTTTTTTATGATGCCATTTAGTCCTTATCATGGGCCAAGAAAGCTTGTGCAAACTTTTAAGTAGTTAAATAATTTATTAGTAGGTGGGTCTAATGTAATTTGTAGGACTGGACATAAAACCAGACCAAACCTTAGAACCCAACCAAACTGAACCAAAGTTCGACTTTTAGGGGTTGAATGGATTGGTTTGGTTCCAAAAATTTTCAAACAACTAAACAATGGTTTGATTCGGTTTGCAGGTGTGGTTTAACCTAACCAAGCCAAACCAATAATACATACACAAATGTAGATACTTGTATTACATAAAAATACTCATATGAAACTAATGATATTGTACCTAATTTATGTATGTTTAAATGTCAAATATATGATAAATATATTTTAAAAAAATCAATAAAAAAACAAAATATGTGGTATATTCCACACTAATATGAGTTACTATGTAAACACATACAATTTATATTTCCAAAAAATGGTAATTTCAAGTTAGTTTATCATTTTGATGGATTAACTAAGACGATGATTGATGGGAAATGGTTGAATGGGCATAAACACGGTAATCAAATAAGTGTATTTTCTCAATAATTAGTTAGAAACCAAACTAACCCAAACCAAACTACATATTTACAGTTCCGTTTGGTCTGGTTTTGAAATAGTCAATGGTTCAGTTCAGTTTGAAAAGTTTACAAACCAATATTTATGATTTGGTTTGTAGTTCTACTGGTAAACCAAACCAGACCGAGCTATGCCCACCCTTAGTGATTTGGGTTGGAGTCTAGTTAGGATTGTTCAAAACGGGAGCTATAAATAGGACCTCTTGGAGTTCATTCTAAGGTTGCTCATTCATGCTATTCAAGGTCCTTGCTACAGTTGAGTGCTTTTAGTCCACTTGAGCCCCTTTCTCTCTCTTGATTACAACTCATTTCATTCAGTATGAGTGCGATAGGATTCCTGTGAGCCATTGTACACTTGTGAGGCTCTCAAGATCTCTCTTTCTCCAATCCCCTTTCTTAAAGACTCCATTGGTGAAAGCTTCTCCAAGAGAAGGAGAAGGAGCGGGCTTCTTCAGCTCGAGAAGGTGCTCAAGGCTACTCCGAGTGAAGGAGAAGATCAAGCGGAAGATTTGAGGAGTTTGGTGGGTAAATCCTCAAGGCCAAAGACTTGTTGCATGAAGGGGACACCTTGGTGAAGGCATCCAGCTGATTGCAAGAGTGGGTAAGACCTTTGTGAGGTAGAAGACTAGCTCTTGGATAGGTAAGCCATTGATTGTAAGGTTGTTGGTTGCCTTGGCATAAAAGGGAAAGTTGGGTATCCTTATCCCAGAAAAGGAAGGCCATATGTTGCAACTCTTATCAGTGAATATAAAGAGTAGATATCTTAGAAATCCTAGAGCTTGACCCGTCTAGGTAGTGGACTGACTCTCTCCTATTTTGGAGTGTAACCACTCTAAAATAACTTGTTCACTTGGTTGCTTCAATCTCTCTCATCATTGCTTTGTATGTTTCAATTGCCATTAAAATCACTATTTGCAATTAAGCATATTTGAAGTGACTTGGAGGTCTAACAAGTTTTGAAGCTCTATTCACCCCCCTCTAGAGCCCTTAGATCCAACGAGTGGTATCAGAGTCATGGTCTTCTCCGACATATCTCCCACGAGACGAGAAGATGGGCGACTTATTGGGCTACTCAACCTAGAGGGAAACTTCTCCATGCGACCACCATAAAAGAAGGATGCAGTTCTTCCTCCAAGGAACCAACTATGACATGTGGAAGGTGGTGATCCTCCCCTATAAAGAGCCAACCGGGGATGTAACCACTTGGGATGAAGCCACAGTCAAAAAGGCACAGCTCAATGCAAAGGTAGTTAGCATCATCTATGCTACCCTCGTTCCTTCCTAGTTCAACCGGATCTCATCTTGGGATACAGCCCATGAGATTTGGAACAAGTTATGCATCACATATGAAGGCACGCAGCAAGTCAAGGAGTCCAAGATCTACATGCTTAATGGGCTACTTGAGAACTTCAAGATGGACAAGAAGGAGAGAGCGGCAGACATGTACTCAAGGCTCAACACCATTGTCAATGGACTTGCAGCTTTGGGACAGCCCATGGATAGAGGTGCAATCAACTCCAAGATACTTAGGTCTCTTCCAAAGAGATGGGAACCCAAAGTGACTTCAATTGAAGTGAGAAGTCTTAGAGACTTAGCCACGGAGGAGCTCATTGGCAACCTTCAAGCCCATGAGCCAAGGTAGACAAGCAAGAGGAAGATGAAAAGTAAGAAGAGGGAGGAGTCGAAGAAAGTCAAAGATAATGCCTTCAAAGCTCAAGTGGAGGCAATGATCCTTTAACAACAACTTGTCGGTCCTCTCTTAACTCCTCAAGTGAAGATGATGGCCCTAGTAGTCATGAAGCTAACTACTCCGAGGGCAAACACTTTAAAAGAAAGTGTTCTTCATCCTCAACTCCAAGGTGTTATGAGTGTGGACAAAAGGGACATGACAAGAATGAATGCCCAAAGGCCAAGAAGAGCCACCATAAGAGAAATCACAAGAAGGATGATTACAAGAAAGAAGACAAGTACAAGAGGAAGGATAAGATAGAGAAAAGAAGCAAGAATGCAGCTCATGCGGCTTGGAAAGACTCACCTTCAAGCAACTCAAGCTCCGATGAAGGTGAATGTCATCTTGCACTCATGGCCTCCATAAGTGAAGACATAGGTGAGGTAAGCTTGCATGAGTTGTCCAAAGAAACTCTTATTGAAATGCTTAATACCACTCGTTCTTCTTATTCCAAATGTAAATCTAAGAAAAAGAGGTTGGGTAAGATTATTGATGATCTTTATGCTAAAATTGACATCCTAGATCAAAATGAGAAAGTTCATCTTGAGAGCATTAATTCTTTGCGAGGCCAATTTCTTGATCTTGAGCTCCAATACAATGGGATTGAAGTTGAGAATGGGATCTACCTTAAGAACATCACTAGTCTTAAGGAAGAGAACAAAAAATGTCTTAATGAGCTTGAGTTGCTTAAAACTGAAAATGTTGAACTTAAGCTTGTTATCGGTGCTTGTAGAGATGAAAGAGATGTTTATGTTATTGCTCAAAATTGAGAATGCTAAGCTTCTTGCTCAAGTGAATGATTTATCTTCTAGACCTATTTTGCCTAGCAAGGATGTTGCTTCTATTACTCTTGAAAAAGATTCTTATTTGACTATGTTAGAGAGTATATATTAGCCTATTTAGTTAATAGGTTAATTAGTTAGTGGGCTTTTAGTATCTCGGCCCATTTAGATTACTCGAGTCCCAAGTCTCAGGGTTTTTCCCTTGCTCCTATATATAGGACAGGGTTGTACCTCTTTTATTCATCTAATCGAATCAGTTCAATACAACATTCTTTCACAGACAAAAGCCCTCTGTCTTGAGGTCGACCTGCTACATGCTAATGATGCTATTACTAGTTTGACTTCTACCGTTATCACTATTACTGATGATAATCATAAGTTGAGAGCTACCTTGCAAACCTTCCTCAAAGGGAAGAAGTTCCTCAATGAAGTCTTGGATCACTCCACCAAACATAGTGGTAAGAGTGGTCTTGGATATGAGGGTGCTTCAAAAAGCAAAGGTAGGGGTAAAAAGAAGAAGAGCAAGGAACCTCCAATCTTCCATGGAGAATCATCTGGCTCAAAGAACCCTATGGTTTGTTCTCATTGTAAGAGTGATTATCATTATTCTACTTATTGTCCTTACAGGGAGAAGGGGACCAACCCCAAGATGAAGTGGGTCCCCAAACTAACCCCAGATTCCAAAGTTTGAATTGGACATCGATTATCTTCCTTGTAGATTAAAGGCCAATGGATTGTTGATAGTGGTTGTTTAAAACACATGACCGGTGAAATCAGCCTCTTCAAGCAATTCACAAAGAAGAAAGGTGGATCGGTGACTTTTGGGGATAACAACAAGGGTAAGGTAATTGGTGAGGGTGATGTGGGCAATTCACTTTGTGTCAAGAATGTGCTTCTTGTGGATGGCCTACATCACAATTTAATTAGTATTAGACAACTTTGAGATAATGGTTCTTATGCTTTTTACTTCTATAGAATGCTTGCTTTTATATTCCCTCTCCTACAATGTCATATATAAGGGAACTAGAAATGGTGATCTTTATATAATTGTGATTGACTATATTAAGCCTATTGTCGGAAGATGTCTTGTTGCCAATTTGAATGATATTTCTTTATGGCATCGTACGCTTGGTCATGTAAATAAGCATCAAATGAAGAAGTTGAGCAAAAATGACTTGGTGAAGAGACTTCCCAAATTGGATTTTGAAATGGATGAGGAATGTCAACCTTGCACCCAAGGAAAGCAAACCAAGTCCTCCTTCAAATCTAAAGGAGTCCTTAGCACCAAGAGAGCTCTTGAGCTTTTTCACATTGATCTATTTGGACCAGTGTGTATGCAATCGCTTCGAGGTAGCAAGTATTATTTGGTGATTGTCAATGATTTCTCTCGTTTTACTTGGACCTTCTTTCTCGTTTCAAAAAGTGATACTCTTGATGTTTTCTCGATTTTTTGCAAATGGATTGAAAACGAAGCTTTTTACAGGATCGTTTCTATCCGCAGTGATCATGGGGGAGAGTTTGAAAATGATTTTTTTGAACGGTTTTGTGAGGGATCTAGGTAATGCACAACTTTTCTTCACCTCGAACGCCTCAACAAAATGGGGTTGTAGAGAGAAAAATAGGTCACTACAGGAGATGGCTAGGACTATGCTTCTAAAGTACAACACTCCAAAGAAGTTTTGGGTTGAAGCTATCAGTACTTCATGTTTTGTGCAAAATCGAGTTTTCCCTCGTCCTTCGCTTAAGAAAACCCCCTATGAGCTATGGCGTGGTAGAAAGCCTTCCATCAACTTCTTTCATGTTTTTGGTTGTCCTTATTTGGTTTTGAACACCAAGGATTCCCTCGACAAGTTTGATCTAAAATCCTACAAGGCTTTCTTTCTTGGCTATAGCACTACCAGCAAGACGTATAGAGCCAAAAGATGGCAAAGATCTAAAAGATGACGAATGGATCCAAGCCATGCAAGAAGAGTTGGAGCAGTTCATAAGAAACAAAGTGTGGACTCTTGTGCCAAGCCAAGTGATAGAAAGATCATTCGCACCAAATGGGTCTACCGCAACAAGTTGGATTAAAGCGGCAAAGTGGTACGGAACTAAGCAAGGTTAGTTGCTCAAGGCTACAATCAAAAAAAAAGTATAGATTTTGATGAAACATATGCACATGTAGCTAGACTTGAGTCAATTAGAATGTTGCTTGCATTTGCCAGTCACACGAATTTTCTTCTTTATCAAATGGATGTTAAAAGTGTGTTTTTGAATGGTACAAATGAGGAAGTGTATGTTGCACAACCCCCCGACTTTGAACATGATAATCTGTCTAACCATGTTTATTTGTTGCAAAAAGCTCTCTATGGTCTCAAACAAGCACCTCGAGCTTGGTATGAGAAATTAAAGAACTTTTTGTTAGATCATGGCTATATCATGAGCAAAATAGATTCTACCTTGTTTCTAAAGCACACTTCTAACAATTTTCTTATCATTCAAATTTATTTTGATGATATTATTTTTAACGGAACTAATCTTGATCTTTACAAGGAGTTTAGTGATGTTATGCAGAGTGAGTTCGAGATGAGCATGATGAGGGAGTTGACATTCTTCCTTGGCTTCAAATCAAGCAAACAAAGAATGGAAACTTCATCAACCAAGGCAAGTATACAAGTGAGCTACTTAAACGCTCTGGGATGAAGAATACCAAGCCAATGGACACCCCCATGTCAAACACCGCCAAACTTAATAGAGATGAACAAGGTGAAAAGGTAGATGAAAAGCTATATAGAGGTATGATTGGAAGTTTACTTTACTTAACTGCCTCTAGACATGACATAATGTTCAGTGTTGGCTTGTGTGCTCACTTTCAATCAAGTACTAGGAAATCACATCTTATAGCGGTTAAGAGGATTTTAAGGTATCTAGTCAAAACCCCAAATTTTGGACTACAGTATCCTAAATCAAGGGAATTTACTCTTACTGCTTATAGTGATGCGGATTAAGCAAGATGTTTGATTGATAGAAAGTGTACAAGTGGCACTTGCTTCTTCCTAAGACCTTGCATAGTTTCTTGGTTCTCCAAGAAGCAAAGCATTGTGGCTCTATCAACTACCGAGGTTGAATACATTGCAGCTGGAAGTTGTTGATTGATAGAAAGTGTACAAGTGGCACTTGCTTCTTCCTAGGACCTTGCCTAGTTTCTTGGTTCTCCAAGAAGCAAAGCACTGTGGCTCTATCAACTACCGAGGCTGAATGCATTGCAACTAGAAGTTGTCGTGCCCAAGTCCTATGGATGAAGCAAATGCTCCAAGACTTTAACATTTATTTTGATGTTTCTCCTATCTTTTGTGATAATACTACTAGAATTAACTTGTCTTATAATCCTATATTGTATGCTAGAGCTAAACATATAGAGGTTCGTCACCATTTTCTTCGTGACCACATTGCCAAGAAAGATATTTATATCACGCATGTGGATACGAAAAATCAGTTAGCGGACATTTTTACTAAACCTCTAGTTCGAGAACAATTTACTTTGATTAGATCAAAACTACTTATTACTGCTCTAGATTATATTGACATGCCTTCTAGCTAGTTGTTATCTTGCATATATGTCTCTTACCCGATTTGATCATCTATTGCTTGAATGTGCTATAGTTATCTTGTTCCTTTGCCTTGTTTTGCTCGTTTTTTGGTATTTGTCGCAAACACTTGTTTTATCGCAAAATAGTACCCTATGATGAGTGAAATGTGTTTAAGTATGTCTAAAAATGGACTAGAAAAATAAATTTAATCAGCACCCAAATAGCTAGAATCTAAATTTTCTAATGTTGGAACAGGTTGACCATCGGTCGAGTTGCCAATTCGGTCAATCCATCGCCGAGGGCTTATGCAGAAAGTCATTCGATCGAGTTTCTCCCTCTCAGAACTCGACCGATGGCTGGGTTGGACCACATCTTAAATAGGTTTCGGTCGACTATTCTCTCTCTCAACTAGAGAAGAATTGATCGATTCTTAATCCAGATCCCATAAACCCTCAACCCTTGCCTCAACTTTTCCATCTCCTAGCCCTAGCTAGCCTCCGTTTGACCTACCTAGCCCCTTTTCCTCTCTGACCTACGTGGTTAGACGACCTTTGCTGGTGGTTTCTTCTAGTTTCGACCTCCTCTCTTCTCGTAATCGCCATCCATGGCTTCCAACCAAAGAAAGAAGGTCGTTTCTACTAGAAAACCCTCATCTTCCTCCTCTCACCTCATTTCATATGATGATACCTTTTTTCTATCCATCGAGGTTCTCAACCGCTACCAGGAGCTCCTCCCAAGGAACCCATTTCCATTCCGTGCATTGTTTGAGCCTCGCCCGATCAGACAAAAGGTGATAGAGGAGGTAGTTGAGTTGTTCTACAACCATCACCTAGATGCCCTGAGCGTAGAAAGCAAGTGCTTTCATAACTCTATTACAAGCACCAAAGCATCCATGAATTTTACGCCAATCTTTCATAGAATCACGACTCTCTTGTACCCCCCCTAACACTCCAATTATCCTCTCTTCTATGATTTCTGATATTAAGTTTTCCATATCTGAAGATTCTTTGAATATGTTTTTCAATGGAACTGAAGTTACCGACACATGGAGGAAGGACTATCCTGAGTATTTTGACTTGTTTGACCCTAAGTCTCTCTACAAGCACTATGATATTACTCTCCCTGGTATTCATAAGTTCTTGAAGAGGCATTAGATACCCTATAGGAAGAAATCCACCATACCATCATCTTCCTTGGATCTCAAAAACCGCATACTCGCTCTGTTAGTCAACTACAACGTTCATCCCAACAAGAATCAAACTGGCAGAAAATACCGCAGTGATTATGTATTGTCTTTTGAAAATACATAGGAGTCAAGTGAGCCAGATACATTCTCCACCACATGATCTGCTTTAAATCCAGGAAGAATACCCATGGTACCCACCCACCCTACCCAACCTTGATTTGTGGTCTCTTCACTTTTGCTACCCAGAAATCCCTTTTTCATGATCTTAATTACAAAGCTTCTCGAAAAGGTGCTTGCATTAGTGAAACCACGATCAAGAAGACCTTCTTGTCTCCCTTTTCCACCACACTTGGAACCTCTACCTCTACCTCCACCGAGGCACCTCCACCACCACCACCATCCCGACCTGCCCGCACCTCATTTAATGTATCAAACGAAACCCTTATGGGATATATGATGCATCAACAGGTGTACAACCTACAGGTTCAGGAGCACCTGCATCAGGACCTCTGTCAGATCATGTCAACTATGAACATGTCTTGTGCCCATCCTTATCCAGCCTACTAGCCCAACCCAGGCGGTGACTATGCTTCCTATGCATATAGTCACTTCTACCTAGCCCCTCTAACTGTTGCTTCCGCTGGCACATCTTCTGCTGCTGGTGGACTTTATACCTACCCCTAGAGTGCTTCCTCTACCTGCAGGCCCTCTTGCTACCTTTCCCTCAGGCCAAGGAGCTGCATGATCTTAGCATGTCTTGGGATGAGTAGAATGCTCTGTGGCCCAGTCGCGGTTTCAGTCCTTCTGCCGATGAGGAGATGCCCGACTAGGCTGATGAGGAAGTTGTTGATGATGTCGAGGTTGATGATGAGGTTACCGAGGATGATGGCTCAACATATGGTTCTGATGATGATGGCTTTGCTGGTGCCTCTGGCGATGATGGTGATGTTGTTGTCACTGCTGCACCTTCAGACGGTGATGAGGACTACGAGTTTGAGGCTGATGTTGCTGATGATGACCGTTTAGACATAGATAGCCTAGATTTTTAGACGTTTTAGTTATTAGTTCATAGATGTTGATCATATATATCCTTCTAGACTATTTTGTACTAAAGACGTTTGGGCACATTATCTGAGATGTACTATTTTTATCATTATGTTGCTTTCATCGTTGGCTTGTAATTGTTTTGAGAACATGTTTTCAATGTTGTAATCTTAATCATATGTACCCTTACTTTTTGGTTGACTATATCTCATGAGTTTGTGGTATGTTACCCATATTTTTATTATGACATTGGATTGCTTGTTTATCTTTACCTCATCTCTGTTTGATGTGTGCTATGTGGTTGAATGTTTTATGTTGTGTTTGTGGAGAAGACGTGTTTTAGCTCTTTCTACTTCCCTGTCTTTTTTATATGACGAAGGGGGAGAAATGACCTCAGCCATATCGGTTTATCACTTGTATGATCTTTTTCTTGTCAATTATCTCATATCATGTGACTTGCTAGAGGACCATATAGTATGTATAGGTAAGCATGTATAGGTAAGCATGAATTGAGGGGGAGCTTTATTTTGTGGAAAAGCTAACCATGCAGGTATAGGTAAGCATGAATTGAGGGGGAGCAATTAACATTGTTCAATCATGTATCCCCTTGCAATTCACAAGGTAAAGGATTAACTTTCATATTCTTTTTCAAAGGTAAAGGTTAAACTTTCATATCCTTTTCAATATGTTAAGGAATGGTTTGTCATTGTCAAAAAGGGGAAGTTGACTCTAGTATTGAACATTATCCATATTTTGATAATGACTTAACCATTTCATTCATATGTATCTAATATGTTTGCTTAAGATTGATTTCCGGCATTAAGTGCATGAAAAGGATCAAATCGCTCAAGCCCTAGCTTGGCTTAGTTCAAGTCAAAAGCAATGCAAATGCACCTTTGTGGAAAACACTCCAAACCAACTTAGAATATTTTTGTAATCATTTGTATTGATGATATGACTTGTAACTAAGACGAGAAAAAATCAGGGACCCTTAATTCGAATATTTAATCACTCAAAAATCATTTTGAAAAATTCATCACATGCACTTTATCGGTCGAGTTGTTTGGAACTCGACCGATCCTTGATGGATTTTGAGAATGGTTTGGATCGGTCGAGTTGTACACCCTCAGAACTCGACTGACCAATTTCTTGTCCAAAGTTGATTTTAGCTGATCGGTTGAGTTTTCACCAGTTGAAACTCGACCGATGGTTAAAAATTTGTTTTGCCGCATAGTGGATCGATCGAGTTATCTTTATTGATACTCGACCGTATGTATTCTATGGAAAACGCAGAAAAAATGATTCTAACCGTTGGAGAGTTGCTAAACATCAAAAATAGATTCGTTACAACCTTCCAAACGGCTAGTTTTTTACATTAAGTGATCCCACACTCAAATAGACACCCCTAGCTATAAATAGGACCTCTTGGAGTTCAGTCCAAGGTTGCTCATTCATGCTCTTGAGTTGTCTGTAAGGGTTAGGGTACACAATGTGTGTACCCCGTACATTTATAAAGAGAACAATTACATAGAGGTCATTGTAGAATAGGAAAATAACAAGAGAATATAAAGAACTTAAATAAAACACTAGTTAACACATGCTATCCAAGGTCCTTGCTATAGTTGAGTGCTTTTAGTCCACTTAGCCCCTTTCTCTCTCTTGATTACAACTCATTTCGTTCAGTACGAGTGAGATAGGATTCCTCACCTCATTGTACACTTGTGAGGCTCACAAGATCTCCCTTTCTCCAATCCCCTTTCTTGAAGACTCCATTGGTGAAAGCTTCTCCAAGAGAAGGAGCAGGCTTCTTCAGCTGGAGAAGATGCTCAAGGCTACTCCGAGTGAAGGAGAAGATTAAGGCGGAAGATCCAAGGAGCTTGGTGGGTAAATCTTTAAGGCCAAAGACTCGTTGCATGAAGGGGAGGACCTTGGTGAAGGCATCCAGCTAATTGTAAGAGTGGGTAAGACCTTTGTGAGGTAGAAGACTAGCTCTTGGATAGGTAAGCCCTTGATTGTAAGGTTGTTGGCTCCCTTGGCCAAAGGGAAGTTGGGTGTCCTTGTCCTGGAAAAGGAAGGTCATATGTTATAAGTCTTATAAGTACAAGGAGTAGACATCTCACAAATCCTAGAGCTTGACCCCTCTAGGTAGTTGACTGACTCTCTCCTAGTGGAGAGTGGAACCACTCTAAAATAGCTTGTTCACTTGGTTGCTTCAATCGCCCTCATCATTGCTTTGCATGTTTCAATTGTTATCAAAAACACTATTTGCAATTAAGCTTATTTGAAGTAACTTGAAGGTCTAACAAGTTTTGTGTAAGTCTTGAAGCTCTATTCATCCCCCCTCTAGAGTCCTTAGATCCAACAAAGTTCATGTATAAGTATCAACATGTTCTTGATTTGATGAGGAAGCATACTGATGGCAGAGAGTTGAAGAAGCATGGTATCACACGATTCGCCACTCATTTTCTATGCTTACAATATTTGTTGAATGTGCAGCAGGAATTGTGCTTTATGGTGGCATCTTCTGATTAGAGGGCTCTTATGAAGTGTTGATGCGCGGGAAATCATTCAAGACAACGACTTTTGGAGTGTTGTTGCTGGTTTGATTCATGTGATGGAGCCTCTTATGAAGGTTCTTAGGATGGTAGATAGTGATGACTCTACCAATGGATATATCTACGAGGCCATCGACCGAGTTAAAGAAGCAATAAAAGATATGTTTGGTGGAGATCATGCTCAATATTCTCCTTTCTAGAAAATTATTGATGAAAGGTGGGCAAGGAACTTGCATAATAATGTTCATGTTGTTGTTGGTTATCTCAACCCAAAACTACATTATGAAAAGAGAGTGAGGATGGATGTTGAGGTAAGAAGAGGGTCTCAAAGGTGGTTCAAAGATTGGTCATTGATGCAAATGATAGGGTTCCAATAACCCAAGAACTACGTGACTATCATGCTTGAATCCTGAGATATTTGATTCACTTGCCATCATAGCTTTGCAGGATACACATCCTATTAAGTCTCAATCTTAGTTCAAATTTAGTACTATATGTTTCTATTATATTAATGTATGATATTTTGAATTCACAGGAATGTGGTGGGATGTGTATGAGGGGAGCTTAAGATTTTGCAAAAAGTGGCTATTCGTATATTAAGCCAACCTTGTAGTGCATCTGCATGTGAAAGGAATTGGAGTGCCTTTGATGCATCACATACAAAAAAGAGGAACATGTTTGATCCAAAAAGGTTGGACAATTTGGTATTTGTAAGGATGAACATGCATTTAATGAAAATTGCCAAGGCAAAGGAAGTTGCAAATACCAAGCCCATTGATCTTGACAAAATTGATGCATTTGCGGGTAACATTGAGGATGCACATGGAGATGTTGAAGATGAAGAACTAGATGAAGATGATATTGAAGCCGGTTCGGGTGATGATTTAGAGACAAATGATGATACAAATAACCTTGATTTCGATTTCGATTTAGATTTAGATGTCGAAGAATAACCTTGTATTCTCAATATTTTGGTGACATCTAGTTCCTCAGTTATTTGTATGGCCAGTTCCTCTACGATCATGTGGCCAATTCCTTTTATCATATTGAGGACTCATATCATCATAGTTGTGTTCATGTAATATCTTATAATTCCTTTTTGAGATTGGGAATATGTTATTTGACTTGGTTACTGGGACGTTGTCATTGGATCAATACGTATATCATGTGATATATATATATATATATATATATATATATATATCCAAATATTTCCCAAATAGTTGACCAAACTTTCATCGAATTCTTACCGATTTTTATTCGAATTCCCCGCATAATTCCGAATGCCGAATTTTTCAGCCTCACTGAATGATTGCCGAATGCCGAATTTGTGACTATGTGTGTGATAGGGAAATTTCGATGTACATGTTAATGAGAGGCTTAGTGAGTAAAGCCTATTCTAATCAAATAACCCAATATTTGAAGTAATTAAAATATCAAAATAATTACCAATTATTATGATGATATATATCCCTATTTGAAACAGAAGAATATTGCTTAAATAAGTGAACATGTGTCTTCATGTAACATGTTGTGTTTGAACAATTTATTCATTTTCAGTGTTGAAGTGATCGAGATATTATTAGTAAAATTTCCATCAAATTTCATTTCCAAGTCATCTAAGCAACATCAAAACTAAACATGTTATATGTGACTTGTAGTGTTGTTTGAAATATAATTATAAAAGATGCTAAGAAGAAAGACAAACAATGGAAAATAAGATTTGAGTAGTTAACAAATATGTCTTCAAAGGCAATGCATCTTGAGTAATTCATGAATATGTTTAAAGAATAAAGTGTTGAGAATCTAACAAACGTTTTGAAGTCATTAATCACAAACCAAAAGTATAAGTGACATTAACAAAAACAGGATTTTGGATTATAATAACTTTATGCATGCAGCCACACTCACAGGACTCAAAGGGTCCTTCGTAGACTCTTGACTGGCATTTGCCTTTTTTGCAATTGTATTGTAAATGTATAGGTTTATAAGAGTTGGTTGAACGAAGCAATAAAACTAGTATATCATCATCATCATCATCTAAGCCTCAGTCTCAACTATGTTGGGGCAATAAAACTAGTATATATTAGTCAGAAACTCAGAATTGGTGTGTATCTCTTATAGTTCAAATCTAGGAAGCACGGACACTTCCCAGGGCCTGCCGTGGCCGTCCTGGACACGTGTCCGACACGGACACGGCTTGGACACGGCTGGACACGCGGTGGACACGGCTCCGGGCGTGTCCATTTTTTTTTCTTCTTTTCTAGCCTTTGGACACGGCTCGGACACGCCCAGGACACGGCCTGGACACGCCGGCCCAGCCCAAAACCACTTAAGCGGGGAAACAAAACTAAAGCCTACGTTTTCCTACCCTGACTCCCGCCCGACCCCCAATTATTTCCCCACACCCCCCGACCCTGCGCCCTAGCTATGCCGCTGCTCCATCGCAGCTGCTTCACCGCAGCAGCTCTCCTCTACAGTTTCTGCGTCAACCTCACCACCGCCACTCCAACGCAGCAGGGTTCTCCACCATAGCTGTTGCGTCAACCTCACTACTGCCGCTCCAACGCAGCAGGGTTCTTCACCGCTTGCCGCAGCTGTGATCGCAGGAGCAGCTGAAGCCACTGCTAGTTGCTGCAACGACGTCAGTGAAAGGAGGTGAAGAAGCTACCACCTGCCGTTGAAGCCGGCGGTAGCAGCAACCTATCACTGTCGTGTTTGTTGTCACAAGGTATGTTTCTTCCCTAATCCTCTTCTTCACCTCTTCTTTTTTCTCCATCTCCCCATACACCTTCATTCCTTCCTGTTACTTCCCCTCTTCTTCTTCTCCAGCTTCCTTCCCTCCTCTTTTTTCCCTACTTGTTTTCCTAGTTCTCTACCCATTCGCATCCTATCTAGCCGAGACCCCCCTCCTTTTATTTCATTTTTTCTGTCAAATTACATCTTTTTTCTGTACCCACCCCCAATTATTATTCCTGTTAGTCCTTTCTCTCCAACTCTTCTTCCTGTCCCCTTCGCCCCAACTTCTATCCAAATATCTTTTACACTACTACTCTCTCCTCCAATTTCTTTTCTTCCTCCACCAACGACTCCCTCTCTTCTTCTGTCTGTCCCCCACCCCCCCCCTCAATTTTTTCTCCATCTCCCAATTTTACTGAATTCTTTTCAGCACTCTTCTTCATCCACCAACAGTTACTTCTCATTTCTCCTTCTCATCTTCTTGTTCTTCTCATCCCCTCTCAAGTTCTCTTGCCCCCTTGTTTTTCTGATCATTCTTCCTCTCCCCAACATACTCTTCATCATGTTCCACTTAATTAAATCGTCCTCTTTCAATTTGCTAATCCGTTCTAATTTTTATACCAGTATGAACGTTGCTGATTATATTGTAAACTATCAAGTCTGTAACTATTGTTGCATTTTCCTGATGTCATTTTTACATAAAGACAATGTTAGAGTAGATATATTATTTGCTTGGGTTATATTTTTGCTGTAATCTACTGATCCATTTAAATTCATAGCATTATGGATGCTCTGCTCTCATGCTTGGTCTATATCTTTTGTACATCTTGTGTCCTTTGATTGCATATGAGTGAATATACCATATATCTTATCGATCTGGCTTAAATTCATTAGTGAATGCTCTGTCATCATGTTGGTGTATTTGATGATTTTTTTGCTTTGTTGGTTCATTAAGAAATGAATCAAACATATAATTTTATACATAAAATATATAATTTATATATATGTATAAAAAATTTGCCGTGTCCGGCGCCGTGTCCGTGTCCTAAATTTTTGAAAATCGCCGTGTCCCGTGTCCGTGTCCGTGTCCGTGTCCGTGCTTCCTTGGTTCAAATGCTAGGTCAAGAAAATAATTGAGGTCTGTGAAAGCTTGGCATCGTGGATATGGCTTGCATCCATCATAGCCCAAGATGTAACTGTCTTAATATTCACTCTAATGGAATGAGATGTTGGTTTATGAATGCTTCTCATTTAATTACTAGGTGGATAAAATTGAGTCACAATTTTACCGTATGGCACTAAAACCAAATTAAACAAATTCATAACATTGGTATAAAATGAGAATAAAGATAAATTCGGAAGTATCAGATACTAAAAGTAAGAGTAAGAATATAGGAAATAAGCTTAAGAAGAGTATCATGTGTGTTGTTGACATATTTTATTGAGATGCAAGAAATGGGATAATAGATAGACCTAACGCTACATGGAATATAGTACACAAACTAGCTAAAAATGTTCTGGTTTACTAGTTCTTAGTAGAGAAAATCCATAAAGATGACTAAATATTGCTAGGATTGGCACACAATTCTAATCATGATATTCAACAAAAGTTTTAATCATGAAATTCAACAACTTGGCTTCATTGATCATTTCCCATATGAAAATTGAATTGCTTTCTATAGTTAAAAAAGAAACCCATTGCCGGGAAATAAGAGATTTAAATCTTACACAATCATCTTTTGAGAGATCGGATCCACATAAATTCCATTTTCCACTCATGTTAAGTGATCCTTTCCAACGACCTTTGTCTCTTATCTCTGACTCAGAGGAGGAAGAACTACTCGAGAACCTGCAATCATGAGCTTGGTCTGCCTCCCTTTTCCGCCTATTATCATTTGAGAAAAGGGTCTCAGTTTAACGAAGCACAAACTGCCACAGTTGTGAATTCTGTAAATATTACAATGTTAACTAATAAAGCCATGTGTAAAAGTAGGATTTCATTTATGAAACAAAGTTATTGTAGGGACCATCCAGAAGTTGACCCACTACCCAGAACTTGAAAATAAGTGGTGTTCATAAAAAACAACAAATTCAAAGACAAAAGGATAGACGACGCACAATGGTATCTTACTAGCAGCTCCTACCCTTACTTTTTCTTCCGTCCTTGATCTATCACTGGGAAATTCTTCCAAAACATGACTAGGGCAGAGAAGCCAAAAGTTCTCCTGTATAAATAAAATACCGTATTACATATGCATGGTGATAACGAATTACTTGTATCAGGCACTTGGATGAGAAGAGAGAGCAAAACACACACTGTCCCATCGACAAGAGAGCTCAACCGCACACAGAACGTGATAAGTCTTCCTACAGCTTTGCATGTAGCACCCTAAAGCAGCTCCTTTTTGTTTACACTTGCTGCATTTTAACTTTGCTGCCCTTGCCACTTCTTTCTCAAGATTTTGTGCAGTATCATTTTCAAAGTATACTCTTGGAGCCCTGGAAAAATGAATAATAATAACTGGAAAATATTTTTTGGACAACAAGGTCAACCTCGTGTAATATACATAGGACTAGGAGCATAACAAAACTTGCAAGTTTTTAGGGATCAGACAGACTAAATAGAGATTTAGTATGACAATACATAGGAGCATAACAAAACATACATTTACAGTTGAATACAGCTTACATGTTGACATTCTGATCTCCTTTAAATGAACATGTCAACTAAGTCAACCATGTATAACTTTCTGCACATGATTCATAATTTTTCTCTAATGAATAATAGCATGTATCAAAATTTCACCAAGATCATTGAGATTTTTCATAGGAAAAGTCAATGTCCTAAGAGTGACATAAGAAAAGGATGGTATGACTAGGCCAGTGGTTTGATGAAATTTTTCAGCAGTTATAATAAAATGCTAACAATTCTGATAAAATATTGCCAAATCAAAGTAAATTATATTGATTTTGTAAGTTTGTCAACTGACAGACGAGAATTTGATGGACCTTGGCAGGTAGGTCTAGCTACTAGGGCATGCGGTTACTACATTATCTATATAATTGGTGTTAGAGAGTCTATTTACTTGAGTTGTTTTAGTCTATTTACTTAAGTTCTTTTAATCTATTTATAATACAGGCCTAGTTGTGTCTTGGCTCATTAGGGTTTTGTCTTGTGTCTATGACTCTATATGCTTCCCCCTTATCCTATATATAGGAAAGGGAGGCTGCCTTCTATAAATAAGAAAACCCACTACACAAGGGGAATTTTTTTCACAACTAACAGTAACCTCCTGTTCTCAAGTTACTTCTTGCCCAAAAGTTTATTTTATCGTCTCTTCATCAATCTCTTCCAGTATCTTGTTCCTTCTTTGACCATTATCTTCTGTTTTTGCTTCCCGATTCTTCTCTTCGTTCACCTTTAGTTCAGAATCAGATGTTCTCATCTCAGACTCCATGACCCACATTACCTATGTTTGACCTCATCATCATCTTCCTCGGATCAGACCCACATAAAGCAAAAGTGAGGATGTCGTTCGTATTTGAGTTTCATCCCAAAACTTTCCCTAATTTCTCTTTGATTCATTGTGTTTGTTTTAGCTGTTTCGTTATGTTTATCAGTATTCTTTCTCTCTAGAAACTTCCTCATCCCAAATTATCAATTTCCACATCCACTATTTCTCCCAACCGCCATACAAACCCTAATCTCCGCTTCACTGCAATAGCTAATTGGGTAGATCATAGAATCTCTACCAAAACAGACTAATATTTAGGGTGATTTCATAAGGTGGTTTCGCTGCACTTAATGCCTTTAATAGCAACAAGTGGCCATTAACCTTGTTCTCCTTGAACTTCTTCTCGACCATGCCAAAGTGTAAATTAATACACAAATAAGTTGTCTATGAGTTGCCGGAAAACAACTCACCACGACAAGGGCCATGTAAGAGTCATCGTATGTGGCAGTGAAGCAAATTTGAAGGTACATTCTGTTGCTAATCTTCCAAAAGTGCTACCTCAGGATGCTTAGTTCAACACCCTCGTCTTCAAAGTTTATCAGCTCGTTCATTTCTAGTCTAGCTCATCTCCTACTTAGATCCTCTAATATGGAGACCTACATAGGAAAGAATAAATCAAGTCGATGATGACTAGGACTTGGACGTGCCAAGACACCACCACTGGAACCCATTATTCACCCACCATTCGCCTTATAGTCATGGTTTGCACGGGGGAAACTCCTACATGAACTTATTATTGTACAATTATAAGTAGATGTATATGTAATTAATATATTATGTACTTTGTATGTTAAGAAGGTAACTAGTACATTGTTGTTTATGATTTCATATGTACTTGTATGTTAAGAAGGTAACTATATTCACTAGATAGTCAATTCATTCACAGTTATTTATTATTTCATATGTTTCAACGATTACAATAGAAGAAATATATTAAAAAAAAATGATTGTCCACTGTCAAAAAGTGTGCATCTGATGCTTAAGGGGTCACAAGGTCCGGCTTGTCTGCCTCCCACTTCCTGCTTTCTAAAAAATCGATTAATGGTTAAGATGTTGCGAGCAGGAGCAAATTTGGGATGGAAGCCAAATAGAAATTTGTTTGTTCTGCAGATGAAAGGTCGATAGTAATAGGACTGTTGTAATGCATCAATGTAGCCATTGACAGATCATTACCATTGACCTTCAGATAATAGTATTCCCAAACACTGCAGATATGGAGTGCATTTTCTTGAGTAAAATGCCTGTTAGCAACATCCTAAATCTCTATAGATGCAACTAAGGTTCCATACTACTACAAAACTATGATATTACTTAAGCTACTATTTCTGTGCCAATGTCGATATATCTTTTTGTTCTCATCTGGTGGTTTGGACTCCATGGTTCACTTTGTTGTGAGATTCCAGGATAGTATAGAGTCTATAGACGGTCACAGCACTCATCTGAAGCATATATTTGAAGTCACTGAATATGGTAGAGGTGATGTTATCTGATCATTATAGATAACAGTAGACAAACAACAAATCTGTCACTGAACATGGTAGACATGATATTTATCTTATCATTATAGATATAAGTAGACAAACAACAAACTTGTTTGCCATATTGAACGAATGAAATCTTCACAATAAAAAAGCCCCTACACGACTGAAACACGGTATCGAGAACAGAAACATTGCTACAGGAAGGATACCCTGCAGCAGGAAGAAATATTTTCCCTAAGAAGGAGATTCGCTCACCCATGCATCATGGAATTTGTGTAAGGACAATGGAAAGGAAGGACGAAGGAACCCTTGGGAGAAATAAGCCTTGTT